>OY728143.1:1511882515-1513193385 GCA_963277665.1 Viscum album | reverse complement strand
GGCCCATACTCACAGGAAGAAGTTGGGTCCAACAAAGGTTCATGCACTACTTCCAAGCACGTGCCATGAGGGAATACCAAGATCAACCACTCTTATGTCAAACTCTTGCTTGGTCAACATCGTGCCACAACAGGAACATGTTTCTTTAGGTGAGACAAGTGGATAAAGAACTAAGTATCACGATACATCTACAATCGTGGGGTCTAGTGGCCCACTATCTAGAAACTCCAACAACCTCACCAAAATCCGAAACAAGACACAAACACTTCCACTTGTGGAATCTCCAAAATATATGGATGGAGAGGAACCATTATGCACTGTGAAAACATATTGTGGTCTAACTCTGCCACCACAGAACGACTCAAGAAGGACTCTTTACGAGAGTCCAGATAGTGTCGCCTGGGATTTCCCCTTTTTTTTGTATAGGAAAGACCTTACCCACCATGAAGATATAACACATTTGTTGCCTAATATCATATTTCCGGGCATGAATGATAGTATTACAGACCCAGATTGACATCATAAGGTCTTGATTCCATGACTAAAATATCCTTACCGGAACTCTCACCTTCAAGAGCCATGTCACACTATTAGCGGGTCTCCTCCATTAGGAGTCTAAAACGTGAGGGTCAAGTCCACGGTCCAACCGAAACCTCAAAGTCTCGAAAATTACACACAGGAAAGTACATCTAACACCTGTGTCTATTTAGGAAGGCATAAAAAGAAAATACACAGGTCCTACCTCAAACTTCTACTGGAGTTTCTTGGTCATGAGGCATGACCGCGTGCCACTGTCCTCGCCCACATCCTCCAACTCCCTGAGCATGGCGGGGCCACCCCTGCTGCTCATCCAGCTCCTCTACCCTACCTACCAACTTGCGGAACTCCATAATCCAATCGTTGTCTCTTCTAATGAGGTTCATCTCTAGGATACCTCTTAGAAGTACGACGGATTGGTCAATCTCCAGAGAGATTCCCTTATCTATTACAAGCATAAAACTACCTCTCCTGTGGATGATCTACTCCATGGCGCTACTGCTGTGCCACAGACCCACGTTTATGTGTCTGGGCCTGGGTATGCCTCCTATGCTGTGATCCCATTTCCATTCATCTGATAGATCTATTAGACACCTCTACTTTGTGACCTCTGATGTAGGTCACATCCACCTTATCCTTTTCCAGGAAGCTCTCAACCACCAGGGATCATTACAGCACCCCAGCATGCGTCAGAATGCTGAGAGGTATCACGGATTCCCTGATTTCCCGACACAGTCCCTTCATGAAGGTCCGAGCCCTGAAGTAAGGGTCCCACACCATAACTGCGGAGTAGCGAGAAGGATCTTTGAATTTCACTGAGTACTCTGCTACCGTCATACTGCCCTGCCGTAGGTGTGGTAGCTCCTGTATGCATACATAGTGAAATGTTTTCGGAAAGAACTCCTCTATAAAGAGACGGTCAAAGTCTGTCCAAGTGAGGGTCGCCTCATCGTGAGTCTGAGTCGTCAGAACATCCATCTTTCCGCTAATCCCTGAAGAAGGCTCAAAGCCAGGACTTCCCTCTAGTTGGGTGGTGTCTTCACTAGGCGGAAAACACGTGTAATAGCCTCAAGCCAATTGGGTGGTGGTAGCACTAGGGTACCACTCAGTGGGTCCTTCTCAATCACTGGTCCCCGAACGGACGCCTCGTCACTAGGCAGACTGTCCTCATGACCTCGTAATGGGATCCTGACTAGTCATCCACGTGGAGGAATCCTGATATAGATCAGGATGTACCACAATTTGAAGGTTATATCTGGAGATCTGACTTGAGAACGAATATGGAAATCACAACCATCAATACAAGATGAATATTACCTTATTTTCACTACAACCAGTGTTTCCATGTACCGAATCGGGTAATAGGTGTGCAGATTCCTAGTGTATTGATACGTTGGCCATTGCACCAACACTGGTGTCCCTGACCTGAAATCCAAACTCAAAACACTTAACACTATTTCTCTTAATAAAAATAATAGAATCTTGGTCATTGAGGTAGAACCGACCACCCCTAATACCACTTTGTCATGACCCATCCCCCGAGGCCCATGCCGTGACATACCCCAAGCCTGCCTCCCAAAGGCCAGGGGTTGGCGACTAGTGCCGAAGGCGTCAACCTACAAGTGGGAGGCATTTTTCAGGATTCCTGTACACACATGCACTCACAAAAAAAAACCATAAAGCTGAAAGGTGAACACTAAGTAATCAGAAACCATAGTACAATAGCAAGTAAAGAATTGAGTGGTGTAACTGGGCCAATATACAAGCCCCACAAAAGAACTGAAAACAAAAAGTTACAAAGGGATCACCGATGACCGTATGTAGAAGATCCCACCTAATTATTGGAGTAGTGAAGCTTCTGGAAGCCAAAGTTTAATGTCCATTCTACCTAGTCCTACTAGACCCCTCCTAGTCTTAGGCCACCAAGTCCACCATCATAATGTCCGTTGGTCCCATCTCCTTGAGAACCCCTATCGAAACTTCAAACATCTGAACCGGACACAACACGTGTGGGCGAAGGCCGTGTAGTGGTGAGTAACTCAGTACTCAGTAGGGGACCCCAAGACCCTTGATAGTCTCTCAAAAAACCACAAAGGAACAATACCACAAAACAACCATGAAGTAAACCACAAAGATTAAGCATAGTCATCTATACTCAGGTATATGCCATTGCATATACCAAGGTCATCTAGATATACTCATCTCAGCCACAAAGAAACATAAGGCCCCAACCTCAATCCATTTACAAGATTTTTCAAGAAGGCTCAAAGTGTAACTCAAGGATCAAGAGTACACGCTCCATAAACGGACTATCCTTGATGGAACCAATCTAAGAGATGTACTCCATCTGGTACAACTCAACCATTCCTAATGGAATGTCTAAAAAAACATGCTCTATTGGGAACTTTCAGCTAGAACTACCTCTAGTGCCCGACACTAGAGGTTTGACAGTCACATTTTTGTGCTCTAGGAAATACCAAGGGAAACTAAGTAAAGAATCCCACTTCTCAATACCACATTCAGTTGGGGGAGCACTGCTCCAGTCTAACCCATGATATCTCATTCACTCTTATAAAAAGTGTCCCGCACCTCAGTCCGTCAAGGGAGTAATAACTTCTACCTTGGGTATCGATTACATCAAGTGGAGGGGACCACTCCTTGTAATTGTGACCTGTAGTCGAGCGAGCTCCAACTCCCCTAAAGGACGAGCACCCTATCACTACTCAGAGATTGGGGAGTACTACTCCATATGTGAGGACCCACACCCTACCCGATAGGGGAGTACAACTCTGATAGTTTGTTCACTGTGGGGGACCCACTCCCTAGTACGTCAGGGGAGTACCAACCCCATACTAGAGGACCTGCACCCTGGCATAGCAGGGGAGTACGGACTCTGTTGTAGCACTACATAAGAAAGGCCCGCACCCTGGGTTGACAGGGGCATACCTACTCCTAACATAGAGGACCCACACCCTACCTAGTAGGAGAGTACCTAAATTTATGTGAGTTATGTATGGAGGACCCGCACCCTAGTCCAATAGGGGAGTACCGAATCCAAAGATATTAAAACCATCTCAGAAGAAAAAAAAACCACACTCATGATATGGGGAGTCCCGTATCTACCAGAGTAGAGGAGTAAGGAATACCCGCACCTTGAGTCATCACAGGAGTAGCCATCCAAAATCTTACTACAAGAACACCATGGTTCTGATCGTCATGTTATTGTTCATACCTCAACCTCCATGAAGATCCAAAAATAAGTAACCTGATGATTCTTCATGTTATAAGGGTTCCAACGCAACATACAGTGCATCAACTTGACACCCGACCTGAAAGTTATAGGAACTTTAGTGCTGAGGCCCCAGTTGGATTCGGGTACGATCCAACCCGGCAAAACTCCAAATTTCTCCAAAAGTCACATGGAGTATCTCAAAAGTACCGCCTTGTATTAAGGGTTACGATGCTGTATATGGTTCATCAAACATACATTCAGTTTAGAAGATACACTCGTTAAGTGAACTCAGCTGTAAGTGGGTCTGGGTGTGGTCTGACATAGTCGGCCCGACCCGACCCGGCCCGCTAGGCTCGTCCCGAATGGGATGGGCTCGGCCAGGTTTGACTAGGCTTGGTCCAACACTTTGGACCATGGGATCTCCCCACTGGGCCACGGGTTTGGCCTGTTGGGTTGCCTGTTTGGCCTGAACCACCCGACTTGGCATGGCCCACTAAGTTGCGGAATCGCTCAGCCTACTGGCCAAGCACGGGGGACCGATCCCCTCCCGAATTACTGAAACCGTTTGGGTCTTCAAATCCACGACACCAGGTGGTGCTGCATCTCTTGGCTAGTCCATGTGGACTGGTCCTCTATGTACCCGTGGGTTCTGGTCCGCTCTCTGCCATGGCCCAATGCTGCAGCCTTCCTCCACAGCGCACCGCTCGGCTCAACAGCGGTGCCAGATGGCGGCGCACCCCCTGGAAGGCCTACATGGACCGACCCGCAACATGCTCATAGGCGCGAGTCCTCCCTCTACTACTGCTTGATGTCACAACCTTCCACCGTGGTGCTCCGCCCTTTTTCAACGTGGCTGGCATTGGTCATCTGCCCCTGGTCTACCACGGTGCCTTCAGGAACCACCATTCCTTTCTGGATGGAGGGTTTCAGTCACCCCCCCGTTGCTGGTCCCACCACATGCCTCCATCACTCCATCACATATTTCGGTTGTCCATGAAGAATTCAACCACAACCGAGTTTGATAGAGGGTCAGAGCCTTGTTCATTTGGCCCGTGCCCTCCTCGTTAGCATAATAACATGAGAAGGATATTTTAATTATAAAAACTCCTATCAGGAAACCCCACATTATCCACCCACATTAAAGAATGAAACATGGATCAACCCGTTGGATGGTTGACCCATGTTCTTTATAACAATCAAGAATGGGAAAAAGGGAGGAAACAAGCATATAACTCGTCCCTTGTAATGGTTAGAAGGCACTATGGATGGGGAAGAAGTTTCCACATCTAAATGTGTTCATTTGCGCTTGCTGTCGCCCATTGATTTCTCCAACTTCCATCACTCAAAGATTCGTTCTAGGCTAGTGGAAGTCGTCTTGACACTTCGTTAGAGGTTCCCCTCTTACGTGTCGAAAACTCATTCCCAAGATTCATTTAAATAGAGGGGAGGAGAGGATCAATGCACTACATATTTAATGAGGTTAATTAATGAGTATAATTAATGATACTCTTTAATTATATCAACAATGTGGTTACACGTTCATTTAAATCTCAAAACAGTGTGGTTACAGAAATTATGAGTCAAGCCATTAAATGGTTTGACGTTTCACTATGGTCCCACCACCATTTGTCCAATGGTTTCACAAAGAAAAAAATAAAATAACCAAAAGTTATTTTATTATTTTTTTAAAGTCCAAAAAATTAACTTTTTCATCCGACCCTTGCCGGTTAAAGTTAAGCTTCCCTTGAGCGAATTCTGACACTACGAATTCAATGGTGCCCTCAGATTTTTAATCCAGGCATCAGTTCAAAAGATAGAATTCACCATCCACACATTTACTGAACATACCTTAAAAAAGTTCAAAAATTATTAACAATCACCCTCGACCCACACCAGTTGAGTGTAGGCCCCGCCTAAGGGAAACACTCCCTGATGAGCTCAATGGTACTCTTGGATTTTCAATCTGAGTTACCATTTAGAATTTATGGATTTTACAATAAAATAATTGTCATTTATTTTATTTACGACCAAAAAAAATATCCACTGGTGGCAAAAAACGACCAATTTTAGTATCTTCCTAAGAAAAGAATACCCTCACGAGTTCATCAATGGTCTCATATTTTTAATCCAAGTCACCATTTTTTAGTTATAAGCATTTGAAAAATAAAATAATTTTATTTAATTATTTTATTTTTGGTTTTTCCATTTTTGGGTTTTCTCTATGGAGGATTACGATGTCTAAACTTAAGTCGCACCTAGAGTAAACCCACCATCCTGAACGCAATAGTGCCCTCATATTTCTGATCCAGGTATCCATTTAAGTGTTATTCAATTTTTTAGGAAAAAAACTCTTGCATGCTATTTAAAGCTTAACAAATTTTCAATGGATCATTCCGGGCAGTATGGGCCTGGAAATCACATGCCGTCAGATTTTGCGGTCTTGAAATAATTCCATATTAAAAAAAATTACACAAAAATTCTGAGATGTTACATTATTTATCATATTTAAATTTATTTAAATATAAAATATATTATTCAATATATATATAATATTTTTTTTCTAATAAAAATTAAAAAATAGTATTTATAATAATTTTTAAATTATATTAATTTTAAATAATTATTATTCTGGGTAGTTGTGTCTATTATCAGTTTAAAATAGATAGTTTAGTTTAAAAAATTTTAATCACTGAAAATAAAGAAAACAAACTCATATTTTCTTGATAATTTAGGAAATTAATTCATAATTCCTTTGTGATGTATATTAATTGGTACCATGTCAAACCATTTCATGATGTGATTGATATAGGTCAAAGTTCACGTTTCTAGTTTAAAATGAAATTTTAGTAAAAAGGAAAAATCTCCTACTAAAAACTGAGAAAATGCAGTTAAATTATTTTGATACTTTATTTAAATGATCCATAATTCATTTTGGATGTGTGGGAATCATCTATAGCTCAATCCGATGCATGGTGTGATAGGTATGATTCTAAGTGTGTCTTTTTATTTAAAAATGACATGAATTTCAATAAAAGAGACAACTGACCTACTCAAAACCAAGAAAACACATTAATATCATTATTTATACTTTAGGTAAATGATCTATATGTCATGTTTTATGTATATGAATCATCTTCACCTCAATTTGATACACGATGTGCCTGGTATGAATCAATGTGTCCGTTATCAGTTTAAAATCGACAGTTGAGTTCAAAAAAAATAACCCACTGAAAACTGTGAAAATGAAATTGGATTTTATTTATAATTTAGTACATTTAGTCATAATTAATTTTTGAGTTGTAGGAATTGGTATCACATCGAATAGATACATGATGTGATCGATATGAGTCCAAGTTCTTGTTTCTAGTTTAAAATGACATTTTAGTAAAAAAGATAATTGACATACACAAACTGAGTAAACACATTCATATTGTTTTAATAATTTATAAAAATGATCCATAATCCATTTGGGATGTGTAAGAATTAGCCTCACCTGAATTTGACACATGGTGTGACCGATATGACTCAAAGTGCATTTTTTATTTAAAGTTGACATCCATTTTAGTAAAAAGTGAAGATCAACTACTCAAAACTGAGTAAACATATTCATATTTTTTTTGATACTTTAGGAAAATGATCTATAATAAATTTTTAATGTGTGGGAATCAGTCGGACCTTAATCTGATACATGATTTGTTTAGTGTGACTCAATGTGTCCGTTATGAGTTTAAAATCAGCATTTTAGTTCAAAAAGTGTCACTAACTAAAAACTGAGAAAACACACTCGAATTGTATTTAGGATTTATAAAAACAATTCATATGTAATTTTTTATGTGTAGGAATTAGTATCATGTCAAACCGATACACGATATGACTGGTATGAGTCAAAGTGTGCATTTTCAGTTGAAAATGACATTTTAGTAAAAAAGAAAAGTGAAATAATCAAAACCATAAAAAAACATTTGAATTATTTTGATGCTTTAGGAAAATGATCCATAAGTCATTTTAGATGTGTACGAAGTAGCCATACCTCAATCTGATACACGGTGTGACCAATATGACACAAAATGTATTTTTTCAAAATATAAGTATCATTTTAGTTTAAAATGAGCATCATTTCACCAAAACTGAGAAAATAAGCCTAGATTGTTTTCTCTTCGATTAAATTTTTTATTTATACTTTATTTTGTTGATTTTGTGGTGTTTTTGGTACTGTAATGTACTATTACAACACACTGCATTGGTGAGGTAGTGTGCTATAATATCACACTGTAGTATAACCCTTTATCATTTCTTTTCTAAGCACTTATAAATAAGTCCTTTTTCGATGCTTATATAAGCACTAATAAATGGTCCTTTATCAGCACTTGAGAAAGAATCAATAAAGGTTTCCTTTATGAGATTTTTTTTGTGCTGATAAAAGACTAAGGATTTTAACCTCAATCCATTAGTTAGTTCTTCTCTAGAACTGATAAAGGACATTTTTAGCATTAATAAAGTCCTATTTTGTATCAGTGTTAGATCAACAACTACAAAAAAGATCTCATGTTGAGAGGATCTGGTACCACATTCTCCTTCCTAAGAGAATAGAATATCCTAAAGTCATAATCCTAGAGGAACTCTAGACATGTACTCTATCTCGAATTAAGATTCTTTTAAGATAAGATAGAATTGAGAATATTATGGACATAATAGATGGTAAACCACTCACCTATAAGTTAGTGGAACCACATATTTAATGGGAAGACCACCACTATTAATTCGAGATCATGGGTCACATATTTCTACTAATGTTGTCTCAAATGACAGTTTCCATAGGAAATCACCTCTCGCCTCTATATATGATTATAACCAAGTCCAATAATTGAGGAATTGTAGAACTCTTCATACTCGACACCGTCCTATATCAGTTTAAAGATTGAGTCACTCATCAACCTCTGTTGTAACTCCTAGAAATTCTGTTTCCACCTTTCCTTTCAAAAGAAAGGTTATCCCTTCTAGGTTAAATAAGTCTAGGGTGGTGATATACTAGGGAAATTTGGAATGAATTTTTAGCAATAGCTTATTAACCCAAGGAAGTTTTGAACCTCCATCATGATCTTAGGTGGATCTTAAGAAATCACTGATTAAACCTTCATGGGGTCTACAATGGAACCCTATACTAAGATAACATTTCCCAAAAATTGGACCTACTAAATCCAAAACCGATGCTTTGAGAGATTCCTATAAACTTGTGCTCTTGGAGTAAGTCTGGGAGTATCCTTAAGTGTCTTGCGTGCTCCTCCTCATAAACCGTGTGCACTAAGATATCATCAATGAAGACTACCACAAAGTTTTCTAAGAAGGACTAAAAGATATGTTTTATTAGTCCCATGAACATAGTTTGAGAATTCATCTTGATGAAAGGAATCACCAAGTTTTAATAGTGACCCTAGATACATCACCATGCCATCTTCGATATATCCTTAGCTGGTAATCATCATCGGTGATAACCTGATCCGAGGTTAATATTCAAGAACCATCACACCTCTATCAACTAGTTGAAGAGTTCATTTATCCTTGATAGTGTATACTTATTATTCATAGTCATCAGGTTTAGGTGATGGTTATCCACAGACAACCTTAAGATCCCATCCACCCTCTTGGTGAATAAAAGTGGGATTGTTTAGGGTGACACACTGGGTCTGATAAAGACCTTCCTATGAAAGTTTTCAAACCACACCTTTAGCTCACACAAATTTAAAGGAAAAATATGATATGATATAATAGATATAGGGGTTTTACTTGGGTGAAATTCTATGCCTAAGTCTATTTCTTATTGGGGAGGTAATCCCATAACTTCCTCCAAAATTAATCCTCATAATCTGCCCCCACTATAAGAAACTAAAATCCCATAGCATCCACTACCCCTAGGTTCTAGATAACCTACTAATGAGTGGTCAACTACACCCTCATAAATATGAGCCCATCATACTCTTCCTAATTATCCTTGTAACCTATGAAGGGAAACCTCATCCCATCACTACTGATACACCACATCCTCTACCTAAAATAGTTAATTTGGGCATAAATGATGGATAACCAGTGCATACCTAAAATGATGTTATAAGGACTAATCAGAGATACAAATATATCTCAGAAGAAACTCTCTCCTTTGATCATTATATCACATTATCAGCAGAAGTTTGTGATCACTGAATCCACTTCGGTAGGAGTTTCTAAGAATAAGGTCCGAGCCAAGGGCTCTACCAGAATATCTAAGTCTTGAACCAGAGAAGCGACATGAAAGGGGTGACTTGAAAACTTTTCTATCAATACTATAGATAAAGTAGGGAAGGCATATATTGTACAAATAACCATCCCAGGAGACTCTGGGTGTTGGCCTCTAGGGGCTGCAACTATCCTTTCCGCTTCCCACCATCTCCCTAAGCCTGGTGGAGACCACCTGGGGGTGGTGGTGGAAACAATTTAAACCGTCTGACACCTCTTACTACTCTCCCTAATCCTCTTCCCTGTATACTAACTTGCATACCTCCCTGCTCCTACTACTGTCTATACCTAAGAAGTCCATCAACCATATCTCTATCATCTACATATAGGGATAGAAAATCCTATACGAGATGTCCATGAACATCACAGGAGAAGCACCGCCTCTCTCCAGGATGACTAGAATCATCATGAGAGCCTTGAACTGAAGACCATATATATTAGGATCACCTCTTAAAGTGACTCACATGTATAGATCCCTATGTTTGTGATTGGATATAAGCTTCTGAGGTCCCATCTCTTGAATTCCCACTACCTGTACCAATTATAGGCATATTCACTTCTTGAAATCTCTACACAACCAGGGATCTCTCAGTCACTCTAGTATATGTGGGAATTAAAATAGATATCACTAAAACCTTTATATCTCTATGTAATAATTTCTTAAAGTTCTATTCTTGAAAAAATAGATCTCAAACAATATCCAGAGAGTATTGAAAGAGGTTAGTGAATCTCACTGAATACTCTTCCATGGTCAATCCACCCTACTATAACTATGGAAGCTCCAGGATATACACAAATCCAAAGATGGCTAGATAAAAATCATCCCTAAAGAGATTATAAAACTATATCTAGGTGAGAAACATCTCATCATGTGTTTGAGTCACTATAATAAAATATTTCCCCATAGATCCCCATAGAAGAAAAATATCTTAGACCATTATTTGATCTAGAGGTGTCCTCAAAAGGTGGAAAACTCAAGAAACCACCTCTAGCTAGTACTCAGATGCCTATGGTTCTAGATCACTCTAAAGCCTTTGAGGTCACTACCTTTGAAACCCATGGGGTTTACTCAGCCTATTTAGATCCTTCACTAGAACTGCTTGTGAAGCCTACTACTAAATGGGTGGTGGAATAACTAGAAAACCACCCAGAGGTACCTCCTTCTATAAAAGTCCCTATACTAAAGCCTCATCATTCATCAAATCTTCCTTATGATCCAACTATATAATCCTGGTCAATTGTCTTCACTGAGACATCTTGAAATAAGATCAAGATGTACCATGGTCAAGATAGTATATTTTTGGAGAAGTCTCAAGAAGGACATGGAATCACCACCCATTTCTATATGATACATGTACCAATGTTTTTCCTTCAACCAGTACCTACATGTACTGATTCAACAAGTAGGTTTTTAGATTCCTAGTGTATGGATATGTTGGCCACCACACCAAATATAGATTACTTGTCCTAAAATCCAAACTTTAAACCCTTTAACACTATTTCTATAGTACCAAACCAAACCTGATGGCTAGACAAAAACTCCGAACTCTAGTCCTAGGATGAAACTCCTCTAATACCACTCTGTCACAACCTGACCCATTTGGGCCTTCTTGGATGACGATATGAAAAATTTGACACCCCAATCCTTCCACCAATTGTCTAGGGGATGGAGGTCAAAACTGAGAAAAAATATCACACACATGGGAGGCTTTAGCCTAAAGTACCTTTTCAAATGCATGCACCTCCAAAATCCCATACAATAATAAAAGGTAAAAATAACTAATGACATAATGCATACCTAACATTTATCCAACATTAGATTATGACAGTAGGTACTAGAAAGTAATTAAAGGGCTAAATACAAGCCCTAAAAAAACTACAAAATCATCTAAACTTCTCAAAAAGAGGCGGTTATTGTCAAATGAAACACTAGTATAAACCTCAGTTTTTCTAGCCCAAACTATTATCCTCCTCCTCCCGATCATCCCAGAAATTCATCAAAAATTACCATTGTATAAACAATACATGACATGTATGGAAAGATTCCATGAATGGGTGAGTATAATAATAACCAATAGTACACCTCGAAATCACAAAAAAATCATCAAAAGTAGTTAAATAATCAATAAAAAGGTATTACAATCAAGAAATGGGACATATAAATAAGATTATGATATAAAATAGATTTAATTATAAGATAAAACTAGTCTCAAGTTTTATAAACCATACTTACATCCACATAATACTGCTCGAGGCTTTGAAGAACACCCATCTGTGTGAAATCACTCCCTGAGCCATGATATCACTGATAGAGCTCATCTGAGAGGACATACTTGTTGGGTATCACCATGAAGTACTCACTTGATCTTTGAAGATAAAACTTCCTAGATAAGTGACCACACCCAAGTCTTCTAGGGGACACAACAAATTTAATCAGATCTATATTCTAAATAAGGGATGAAGGTCCTATGCATAGTGGTCACACCTAAGAAACCCACCTTGGAAAGAATATATGATAGAGGATACCACATTGGGACTCATGGAGGGATGACTTAAACTATATTCAAGACTCATCCCATATAGGGGATCACAATTACATTCTTAGGACATAATTCCTCACGGTTATCTCATAGGGATATACTAAGGGAACACACCCAACTAAACTCAGTCTACACTAAAGAGACAGAGGTCCTCACATTTCCCTAAAATAAGTACACAAAATGTCTTCTCTAACATTGGTATGACAGTGTACCATATCTCATGTCCATTTACCTTAGGCTATGCCCATGTACCTTAGTCATGCACGTGTACCTAGTAGTGTTTGGTTCCTTTACCCGTGTCTCAGTACATGGCCATGCCCATGAACTCCGGCCATGACATTGTTATTAGCCATGATTATTACCATGTATCCCTTGGGTATATTCCATACCATAATTGTGGGTCACATAGCGTGTGACATGTGTCACACAATGTACAATATTTTTCTCTATGCGTAAACCCTAGTTCCACATAAGGGGGAGTACACTACATGTGTTCTTCTAGAGTACACATCATGTAGTTAATATTTTCACAGAAATACTAGGCTAACCTATGCATATCCCAATGTATTATGCATCTTTTTCTCTACTTTGAATCAAGTCCAGATATCAAGAATCTAGTGTTAACTAGCCTTACCTTTGCTGGTGGATGGATATTGGCCACCTGGTCTGCTCAAAAATCAGCTCCCATCACACCATTTCTCATGAAATACTCCAAAATGAAATTGGGGAACACCAATATAATCCTAGTATACCTTTTATCATCCATCACCATATTTTCAATTTTATTGATCCATCAATCATTAAAACTAACCCACATTATCAATCTTTTGCACTAAAAAATGGTCACACAATGATTAGATATCGGGTATTGGTCAAACTGATGAACAAGGAAATACTTATAATGAATCATGAGAAGAATAGAGGAAATACCATAAAAACCAAATAGAAAAAATCATATGTTTTTTTTTGAGTTTTAAAATATTCATTTTTCTTAGAATGATGAATGAAGAGCATAAATAAACAACCAACAATAATTCCCCAAATCCTAGGTAAGTAAACCTGTACCCATAACCTGACCGACTTGTGAATAAATATGTTATTTTATTCAATTCATATTAATCATGGCATAATTAAATGGGGAAATAAAAAAAAATGTAAAATAATTTCCTTCCTTAAGTTGGATCAATTGTTAGTTAAGAATAATTATGTGTTGTCATCATTGGAAAGATCCAAAACACCAATGGAAAAAAGATAATCCTCGATCCGTTTTAATTCACCAAACTCTTATCTAATAAATTCTCTCATAATCCTAGGGTTATGAATCTCCATAGGTATTTAGAATAACCATTTATATATAGAGGATAAACTTGGTTATGTTTTTATAATTAAATGATTAAATAAATATTTTAATGTATTTAATTATTTCACCCATGATGGAGCTCAAGCCCAACACTCAACACCGACAGGGATTATGTCACAACTAGGGTAAAACCCATGTTTTAGATTCAATGTTGGTCTCAGATTTTAGATTTGAGACTCTACTCAAGAGTTATTCAATTATTTTATAAAAACAACATGCATGGGATATAATATATTTAATATTTTAATATATAAGTACCGATACTATTTAGTCCTCAAAATCTCATGCAGAATCAGTTCCTGGCTGTGAAAATATTAATTAAAATATTTAAGAACTTTACATTGAAAAAAATTTGTTATAGAAGTGTTTTAAAGATATTTAATGCAGGAATAAAAGATCATGAGAACTATCTCATTATGATTGTGATAATTCAAAGTATATATAACAATATTATTCCAAGTTTTATTATTTTACAACATCAAATTTTATGATTATTTATCTTGAAACTCTATCCTAACTCAATAAGATCTTTAAGTATTTATGACATGGGATTAAATGTTGGAATGTGATAAAAAAATGTGATACAATAAACTTTAAACAATTCATTCAGATGAGACGATGATATAAAATCATGAAGAAAGAGAAATAAAACACTCATATCATAATTGAGAAGTGTTTAATTTATTACATGAATACTATTACCTTGGTATGATCAAGAAGGAATTCATCATTTTGATTACACCCTACCAAAGTGATTGATGTTTTTGAGCTGCATCAACATTTATCATCATTTACACCACTACTGATCTTAAATTCGTTTTGATTTTACATTGTTATATCTTTACATATTCTGTTTGTTCTTATAGATTTGGTTTTGGATTTTCCAATCCAATTTTTTTTTAACTAGGTCATTTCTGCTATCTAAAAGGAAGGCTGGGTTGTAACTCCTTGAAAACATTCAGGTGGTTTTTGACTCTAGTAAAAGTTAGTTTGTGTTATACTAAAAGATGATAAAAATATACATCTATAACTGAGTTATCACTATCTATAAAAAATGAGGAGTTAGTGAACACTGATATTCTCACAGAGTAGAGAAGATTGAAGGTTGGACTAGGATATTTTTGATCTAAACCACTATAAAATACCATGGTTATATTTTAAATTTTCACTGTATTTTTTATTACTCTGATAATTATCTTTTGATTGATTAATTTTTTAAAAGCACTATTCACCCCTCCTCTAGTCAATCTTTCCATATCACTAAGACCTGATAGTTGGTATGAGAGGGTGGTTCCTTTTATATAGTTAGTTATTACCATTTCATTATCTGTTGATGTAACCACTATCTTAGACCTAATAGTCTAAGGAAAGATCCACCACCTTGCTATGAAAAGTCTAACATTTGATCTGTTGAATCCCATCAGACCATCCCAATTAAATGGAATAAATTATGTTTACTAGAATAATCAGACAGAGGTATTTCTAAAAAATATATGTCTTGAATTTTGGGTTATCGTGTCAAAAACTTATAAGTGTCCTAATGCATATTTAGAAAACTCTAACGAGAAATGATGTTATAAAATGAGATTTAATCTAAATTGTTATGAATTATATGTATTTTTCTTTAAGTATAAATATATGTATCCATATTTATTTATTTGAAACTGTATATGATATTTGAATGCCATTAAAAGTTACTCATCAAGGAACTATTAAGATGCATAGAACCAACCTTAGAATTTAAATGGATGAGTTTCAAAAATTTAGAATGAATGATCAAAAGAGAATCAATGAGATGTGCAATAGATTTTCTAAAATAGTAAACAACATGGTTTTACTTAGGGATAACATAAAAAATAAATTTCTTATTGAAGTAAAACTTTGAGATCTACCAAAATGGTGTCACTCAAAGAAGGTTTTAATTAAATAAAATAAATATTTCAATGAGTTTTTAATGGATTAATTGATAGGATCACCTCTTAAATATAATACGGAGATGAATAATGATATTGGTGAAGAACTTGAAAAAAGAAAAGGTATAGAATTTAAATATAATATAAATATTTCTACCAATTCATCTGGTTTTGAGTTATAGTAAAGCATGAATGTTGAAATTAAATGATTTACTAAAGGTTTTAATAAGTACATGAAAATAAAGAGAGGATTTTGGTAGCATCCTTGAAGAGATCATAAAAAGGATGAAAAAATTGGAATTGATAAATTTAATAGTAGTAAATAAAATGTTTCATAATTAACATGTTATGAGTGTTGGAAAAATTACATATAAAATCAGGCTTTCAAAAATTAAATGAAGAAGGGAATGACAAGAAATACAAGAAATAGTTAAGATGTGCATATCATTCTGGATGATGTTAAATTGCGTAATTGGAATTTGTTAGTGATGGTTTTGAGAGTAAAAAATAATTCCAATCTATTTTTGATTGAAATAACTATGAATAAGGTAAAAAATGATTCTGATTACAGTTTAGGTTATGAGTATGATATTGAAAATGAAATTAATGAATTAATTGGAAAAAAAAAAGTTTCAAAATGATATTTAAATAATGGATAAACTATATAGATAATTTAAAATATAAAATAATAAAGTTAAAGAAGAAAATGAAAAATAGAAAGTTTATACTTTAAGAGATGTTGAAGAGAAAACTGTTGTAGATTCTGAACTGATAAAGCATAAAGATGGAAATGAGAGAATAAAAGTTTTCTTACCAAAATATAATGAAGATCAAGACATGACATTTCAGGTTGTTATTGATGATTTAGATAAAATTTAATATTAATTCAAGAAGGTAAAATAAGAAAATAAGAAATTGAAAAATAAAAGATCCTGTTCAAATGTAAAATTTTATGATGAACAAGAAGTTATTCAAAAAGAGAATGAAAATATTAAAATAGAAATTATTGGATTAAAAGATCTATATGAGTTTAAGGAAAATAGATATTTGATAATATTATTGCTATAAACAAACCAATAAATAAAAAAATAAATTTATTTATAATAGTCAAATTCCTAAGATGTATAGATCTACTTTTTTAAAGGCTATAAAGGGAATTTCTTAATTGTTATATACTTTAGATGTAATCTAAAAGGGAAGTATGAAAATGAATGTTCATTAAGATATAATTAGTCCCTAGTACACAATAAGAATTTTATTTCTAAGAATCTATCTTCTATATTACACAATAATAAATATCTTAAATCATTACGGGTGCCTAAACGTTTTATTACTAATCCTGTTGAAACCAAAATAACTTGGGTACCAAAAGAAATATCTACTTAATCGATTTTATAGGGAAACAACCTAAAGAGTTAAAAGGATACATGGTATATGGATAACATGAATATTCTCTATCATTTCATAAACTAGTGTGCTAGAATTCATAATATATTTTATCTTTTATGATGTTATTTTAATTTTTGGATTTTAGGCATGTACCATAACATATATTTGTTTATTATTCTACTAATTAAATATGTTTTAGTTTATATAGTTTAACATTTTTAGTTTCATATATTCTGATTATATGTTTTAATATCTATGTTTATAAAAACATGAATTTAGGGGGAGTTATCAGTTTTTTGTTAATTTAGTTAGTATCTTGAACTATGAGTTTTGAATTAGTATTTAAATAGTTTTTATATTCATAAATTCAGGTTTGATTAGTCTATTTGAAATATTTTTCAAAATCAAATTTATGTTTTAGGAAGGAACTAATGTTATAGTTATTTTCTTTGAACAAGTTGATTTTACACATTAATTTTGTGAATTTTATATTGTTAAATTATTTAACCACCCATCACCTAAAGTTTGTTTCTTGTAGTAGTTCCTTGAAATATAGTATCAATTATTCTTAATTCAGGGAAGTATTCTATAACATATAAATTTATTTTATTCATTACAATTTAGTTTTTTGTTAGTTCGAAATCAAAACGAATCTTTAAAATATGGAATTCTAAATTGGTAAAATTTTTCCTATTTTTCCCAATTTTGATTTTCTTTTTAAATAGAAATTTTTTTAGTGCTTGAATTAATAGAATTTTTTTAGCGTGAGTAATTTATTTAAACCATATCTAAATTGATTAAATTTTATATATTTTACAAATATATTTTAATATAAGATACACATTGGTATCTCCTACACCATGATAATTAATATAATGGGATAAATTTTTTAATGATAATATAATTTGATATTTTTTTAAAATTATGGTTGTAGTTTATCTACTTTGATCAGATACTTTATATGATTAACTTATGAGAGTTGTTTTACTATTGAAGAAAATTAGTTTATAATTGTAGTTTGTTAAAACCGGATGCACTTTCAGATATCTTATTTCCTGAGTAGTATTATTAATTATTATTATTTTTCTTCTTAAAATGGTCGAATTTTTTTTATAACTTATTAAACCTTACAATTTTGGGTATTTTTAACCATTTATTATTTTAGGGGGAGTTATACCTTTCTTAGTATTTTAATATATTTTCAATATTTTTTAAGAACAATTTTTCTTGGGGTTTATTTTTTTCTTTTCGATAAATTATAAAAAGGGTGACAAATTTAATGTTTTTTTTTTAAATTAAATGTTTGGTTTTGGCTTTGAAATTTAAAAAAAGTGAGAGATTTTTTATGTTGATAATTTATATTTTTATATGTTTTATTATTTTGTTAAATTGAAATACCTTAGTTAAAAAATATTTTTTGAAAATCATTTATTTTTTGAATATTATTTAATTTTATTGTTAATCATTTTATTATTTTTACTTATTTTAATTAAATTGTTTGAAAATTTATATTTTCATAATTTTAATTAATATATGATAACTTATTTAAAATATTTTCCCAATCATACTCTTACATGTACAAATATTGGAAGTATTTAAGTTCACTTATTTGAGTTATCTTAATTTATTTTAGTGATGATAAAATAGATCTTTGTCAGTGCTTTTCTGAAATTGCTATTAAAAGTATCCTTGATCCATTTAAAAAAACCCTAATCATGTCTTAGTCACTCGTGATTCTCATGTTCTCGTGAAACTCATCTGCTGCCAGCGTGACTCCTTTATGTTCCCTCATATTAATCATGACTAGAATCATATGTATATTATTTTATACTCTTCCTATTTCATTGTTTGATGGTTTGGGTTTCGTGTTTTGCATTTTTGCGCTATTTCTAAACATGAAAAACCCTACATCTCTTCTTGTCGCTACTGAAATACAATGAGTGTGGTTCTATTTCACTGTTTTTATCCTTTCATATGTATTTGAGTGTCCAACCCATTTATCCCTAGAGGCACACATATTTGGTTTACTCCCCTCTCAATATTAACAAGGAGACCTCTTACCCACCCTCAATTTTCTATTCATTTGAATAATATAGGGTTTCAAAATATAGGTAGTTTCTCAAATTGAATTCATCTTATATACTATATTATAGATTCTAAAGGCTTAATTATGAGGGTTTTTAAGTATTAGGGGATACCAAGTTGTGGCCCTCATTTCTGGGGGTTGAGCATATAGGGACCAAGGAAATTGTAAAAATAATTAAAACATGTTTTATGGATTTTTTTATGTAAATTGTTAAACCATGAAATGAGTTTTTTAGATTTATGATTTTGATGAATACTTTTTTATTGAATTCAAAAAGATATTGAATTAATTATTTAAGTTCCAAAATTTATTTTAGTGATAATTTTTGTGAGAGTTTTGTTTTTTTAATTAATTCAAGATTATTGTTAAACTTTAACCATGGGTTACAAAGAGTGACGGGGAATTTCTTTGGTGAGAAAAGTATGATCAACAATTTTTTTAAAATTTTCTAGATTAGATAGAGTTGAAAAATCACTGGGTAAATGGACATAGAAATACACAACAACATATAAAGAGTGTATTTCCCAAAAGCAAGTGAGTTATCCATGGTTGGATAATTGATCAATAAAACCAGGCGATGCAATTTATTAATATATTTACTATTCGAAATAGAGAGATAATTAATTTATAAGATAAAATATAATTTGAAAATTTATCTAATATGGTGAATAACTGTAGAGAGAACAAAAATTTATTAAAATATACTTTTTATGGTTCAGATATTTATGTCTTATAAGTCATGTAATTTTTTATCCATGTTCAAAATGTAAGAAACAAAGATACCATATTTTCTGATATCCTTGTATAATAAATGGACATTTAATCTTATATATACTTTTATTAGAGGCTACTACATATGAAAAAGATAGATTTTGGTGGGGAATTAAATATGTGATATTGTAAGAATGAATTTGGATACTTCTCCCAAATGGTTTACCATCAATTATAAGTCATAAGGATCATTATATATGCGTTGGAAACATTTATTGAAAACCTCAATGAAATAAGTAATCCTTCATAATGAAATTATTTGTTTCCATGAGATGGTGGATAATGCTCAAGGAAATCTTTATTAAATGTAGAGTCTCTATAAAGGGATACAATCCCCCTATTATAATTATCTTTTTACTGCATTCCATAGCCAAACCACTCTTCTTCTTTGATCACTATTTATCACTAGGTTAAAGCCCTAGCACTACTTCAGTGATTGAGGGTACTCAAGAATATTTTTGTGATTGAAGGCCAGTGTAATCTCCAAAAAGGCTATAATATTTTTTGTGTCGGGATACCTATGTCTAATATTATAATTTACAAATGATAATATCATTATTAGTCATAAAGTATGACATTTCTAGAGGTAATTATACCTCTACTTCAATCTATGTTGTATAATTTTCAATTATGGGAAGTATATATAGTTCCTCTATGATTTTATGGTAATATTTCATAATAATAAATTTATGATTTCATTGAATAAATTCATTTCATTTATAAGAGTAAAATAGTTCTAGATCAATACAAAGCATAAGTTGAAGAATTCATCCTTTAAAGGGATTTATCTTATTGGAGGGATATTATGGTGGATTAATAAAATACCCAAAATTGGAAGGCAAGGAATTATTGAGGAGATAAAAGTGTTGTCCAATATATTTTGGGTGAGATTCAATTTTTCAATACTATCAGAGTGGAGGTATTCTAATTCCTCTTCTATCGATGAGATTTTTTGAGTGATTCCATCTATGTATGTTCATAGGACACTTTGATCCTTAGATGCTTTATTGTCTTCCATCTCTTGATTATGGATATGAATCCCTATTTCAAACTATCCTTCCTCCCATCATTGAGGTTCCAAAGTTCACTGATGACATTCCTCCCATAAAGTGATGGGAGAAGGATAGTTTGAAAGAGGGAATTAGTTTCCTCAAATATATTATTAAGATATTGAAGTAAATAAAGCTTCTAAGAACAAATTAAATAAATATAGTGATGGTCAATTATAATTTAGTATTGAAGGATTATATCTCTGTTTAATGCAGTAATAATTTTCATTCCAGATGCATGAAATTATGGACTTTTATGCATGAAGTGTATTGCGTTGTTGTTATTAAATACAAATTAAATGTTTTACTACTCATGAAAATAATGTATTCTCAACATGATAATGCTTCCAATCCTAATAAAGAATGGACTTTTGATAATGAAACTGTATAATTATTAGGGGATCAACAATATGTTGGTGAAAAAAATGAAAAAAAACAACAAGGCAACATCACAGTTTTGAATAAATTATCAAGGTAAGAAAACAGGGAATAAAAATTGAGGTTGGTTAGAATAAGCATGTACAACATATTGACCCCAAAAAGTCAACATTAATTACTTATGTTTGGGTCAAAATGAGGATTAATGCATCGATTGATATTGAATCATGGAATCACATCCAACCTGTAATGAAGGAAATCATTTTTAAAGATATAATGATAATGTTACAATATACTTTC
The DNA here is from genome assembly GCA_963277665.1 of Viscum album. Classification (NCBI taxonomy): domain Eukaryota; kingdom Viridiplantae; phylum Streptophyta; class Magnoliopsida; order Santalales; family Viscaceae; genus Viscum; species Viscum album. Next base: position 1,513,171,560 of record OY728143.1, on the reverse strand, counting down.
TCTATTTTACTAAAAAATTATATAATGAAACAATGATTTAGTTTTCATTGTTCCTTGAAGACTTCATTTATTTAGAATATTATCATAATAAATTTGTGTTAATGGCTGCTGGAAAATCCCATAGAGAATTCTAGACTCTTCTGATAAGTTGTATCTTAGGGATGTTGAGGAGAAATAAATCCCCACCCACCACTTAGTTATGCACCCATCATAAAGTAGGAAACAAGGTCTGATTTCAGCAATCATTGTAATGATAAATCATTTCGAGTGCATTTTGGTCGATAATATATTATTTGAAATTATTTATTTTATCTAACTTGATTAAAAAAAATTTAATTTATGAAACAACAAAAGAGTGCTTAAAATAAATAACATGCATCAAAACCAACATACCCCTGTCACAAAGAAATGGTGGGGTATGCGTAATTAGATAAGAAATTGGAATATATTTTTATTCAAAAATAAAAGTTTAATTATATGATATGAAACAACATATGTTCCTTTGTTTATATCCAGATTGATGAATCAAAATCTAAAGACACTTCTATCTTACGTCATGTGCCATAGAAGGAGGCTCGTGTAAATAAGGATGGTATATTAGTTGATGAAAAATAAGTAGTATAGGAATCATGTATAAATATGAAATATTTTTAATTCATTATGATTTGTAAAACTATTACATAAAAAATTATATGTTCATATTTTTTATATGGTTTAGAATCAAGAATTGGAAGTTGATGTACTAGAAGAAAAATGACTTTCAATAGTTTTGATGCAAACTAAACAATATGGTCGCGTTTTAGGATTAGGTTTTGGAGTCACTACTTGGATATATTTCGAGAAGATAAAACCACCTGAAGATACATATAATATAATGAGTCAAATATAGACACAAATAGACTCACTGCAAGATATTATTTTGGAGTCTGGTTTGGAAGACCAATGTATAAGAAAGGATAAAAGAGAATTGGTGGTGAAGCAAAGATATGTACCTGAACCAAATGATACCACTAGCTTTGAGGCTAGTAATTCACCCCAACTGCATAACTTACCTGAGAATTTTTTTTCATTACTCTTTCTCCTTAATGTGAAGCAAAAAAATTTCGATAACATTATATTATTAACATTATATAGGGTATAGTTTTATGTGATTTTTATCTGTCAGCACCCACGTACCACCGTGTTGCGATGAGTACAATTTATAAGATCCCAATAGACTAGCTACACAATAAAACCCTACCAAAAAATCACATGATAGTAGAGATTGAGGTATCTTATGAGCCAATTCCTGAGTTTTCCATCCCATTTGTTGGTCTGGATTACAATGGTCGAAGCTTCTATTAGAGATTTCATAGCATGTCTACCCATTATTATAAAGATACATGAGGTACATATTTAATAATTTTTTTCATATTAAAAACAAGTATTGGTGGATAATAAAATGTCTAAAGTGAGGTATGATATTATAGATGGAAAAAGTGGTTGAGAAATGAAAGGTCAAATCAAGAAACTATAGTGAATCAACCAAGAAAACAAAACGGCCTTCTGAGAGTACCTTCTCTATACCAGTTCCAGATAAATATTTATTATCATTACAACTTCATATAGATACCACATTTAAAGATAAAAATATTTCTTAAATTGAATATGGAGAAGACATATCTAAAGTTTTCTTTATACATGTAATTGTTCTCAAGAATCTAAGTGAGATTCTTAAGCATGAATGGTCAGACACCTTAGTTGTGAATACAGGCATAATGTAAAATTTTATAATACATTTATCCAAATAGTGAGATAAATAATTTTATTAAAGTTAATAACTTTTCATGTTTTTTACAAGCATTTATATTACAACTATATAAAAAAAATATCATGCGAGGTTCAATTTAGATTCATTAATCCCTATATCATTTATATGCTAGAAATTGCTTTGAATGAGGATGAAATTAAAAAGAAAAATGATGAGATACTCAAAGTGTTTAGTAAAAAAGCATCAGACAACAAACTCTTTTTGATCCCTAAAATTCAAAGGTAAAACTCTATGATTTAATCATGTAAAATATATTTTTATTTTTTTCATCACTTAATTGTTTTTGTTTTTTAGGAAGCACTAGATACTGATAGAAGTCAACATAGACACCCTAAATATTTATTTTTTAGTTTTGATGCCTAGATTTACAAAGAACCTACTACACATGATGTGTATGTGAATATGTAATACACTAAAATCAACATTTTATAGATAAAATTCAAATTATCTGTTAGATTTTTTTGATGATAAATTTTTTATGATAGGGTGGTCGCTAAATACATGCTAGATCATGGAATAAAGTCACTCTCTGAAAAGATAAAGCCTATAGATTACTACAAATGAAAACAAATTAAGGAATATATAGAAATATTTTACTATCAAAACACTTTATGAAAATTTACTTATTTTGGTCAATGTTTTAGTAGTGTTTGAAACAAGATAATGTAACCGATTGTGGATATTATGGTTTAAAAATTTATGAGAGAAATCATAAATCATGAAAAGACCAACATACCCAAATAGTTAATTTATGAGGATAATTAAAATTTCATTAAATATATTTTATAATCATTTGTTGCTTCTCATTACTATCAATATTTTCAACAACAAAGTTAGTCAAAATAAAAAATCAATTTGTTTAGATATGAGTGGGAAATGTACTTTTTTTCAAAAAAATTTTCAACAAAAAAATTAGGTGATTACCTAATATGTTTGTGATCTGGTATGAGTTATTACATTCGAAAGATATTTGGGTGTGAATCATTAGTGTCAGAATTCTTACATATTATTTCTCATCTCTTTCTCAAGGAGAAGTTTAATGGTGGAAATAAATTTATTTAGGAACACTACCCTAAAAATAATAAAATTGTTGGGAATTAATTGTGGTAGAGGTGGAGGTGGAGGAAAAGGTAGATGTGAGGAAGAGGAAAAGGTGGAGTCAGAGACAGAGTCAGAGACTGATGTGAAGGAGGAGGCAGAGGCGAAGATCGAGGTGGAGACCAAGGTGGAGGATAAGAAGCGTTGGATTACAAACAATAAAATTTTTGGGAAATGAAGTAGAATAAGAATCATATCATTATTGGGTTTTATAATAATTGTTTAAAAGTTCACACAACACTAGTCACTTAAGATATGCACCATTGTGTATCTTTCTATCTTAAAATGACATTTTAGTAAAAAACACATGTGATATACTCAAAACCAAGAAAACACATTTAGAATATTTTATTACTTTATAAAACTGATCCATACATAATTTTTAACATTTAGGGATCCTCCACAATTCAATCTGATGCATGGTGTGACTGGTATGACTCGAAGTGTCTGTTATCAATTTTAAACTATAATTTTAATACAAAAAAGGGCCACTCACTGAAAACCAAGAAAACATGATAATATTATCTTGATAACTTATAAAAATGATTCATAATTCATTTTTGATGTGTATAAATTATTCTCATGTCAAACCCATACATGATGATACCTGTATGAATCAAAGTGTGTGTTTTTAGTTTAAAATGGCATTTTAGTAAAAAAATGCGGCATACTCAAAACTATAGAAATGTATTATGATTTTTTGATACTTTAGGAAAATGATCCATGAGTTATTTGGGATGTGTATCATTCATCAGAGCCTCAATATGACACACAGTGTGACCGATATGACACCAAGTGCATCTTTTTTATTCAAAATTGACATTAATTTTAGTGAAAAGAAAAAACAACTGACATACACAAGACTAATAAAATGCATTTATATTGTTTTTTTACTTTAAGAAAATGATTCGTACATAGTTTGTGATGTGTAGGATTTAGACACACCTCAATATGATGCACGGTGTGACCGATATGACTCCAAGTGTCCGTTATTAGTTTAAAATTGACATTTTAATACAAAAAAGTACCAATCACTGAAAAGCAAGAAAACAAGCTAAGATTTTCTTGATAATTTGGGACAATAATTCCTAAGTCATTTGTGACGTGTATGAATAAATATATTGTCAAACCAAAAAACAATGAAATATATAAGGCTTAAAGTGCGTGTTTCCAATTTAAAATGACATCTTAGTAAAAAACACATGCGGTGTAGTCAAAAATGAGAAAATTCATTATGATTGTTTTTATACATTATGAAAATGATCAATGAGTCATTTGGGAGATGTTGAATTCATCTGTGACTCAATCCAATGCATTGTGTGACCTATATGACTCCAAATGAATCTTTTTTATTCAAAATTGACATGCATTTTAGTGAAAAAAATTGACATACTCAATACTAAGAGAACACTTTTGTATTGTTTTTTTACTTTATGAAAATGATACATACATTATTTTTGATGTGTAGGGATCATCTGTACATCAATCCGATGCATGGTGTGAACGGTATAACTCCAAGTGTCTGTTTTCAGTTTTAAATTGACATTTTAATATAAAAAAGTGTCACTCCCTGAAAATCAAGCAAACACACTTGGAATATCCTGAGAATTTGGGACAAAGATTCACAATTCATTTATGAAATGTATGAATCTGTCTCATGTCATACCCACACATGATGACACCTTTATGTTTCAAAGTGCATGCTTCCAGTTTAAAATGACGTTTTAGTAAAAAAACACAAGTGGAATACTCAAAACCAAGGAAACACATTTTGACTATTTTGATACTTTAGGATAATGATAAATGAGTCATTTGGGATGTGTATAATTCAACCTCATCTCAATCTGATGTATGGTGTGACCAGTATGACTCTAAGTTCTTCTTTTTTGTTCAAAATAGACATCAATTTTAGTGAAAAAAACAATTGACATACTCAAAACTGAGAAAATACATTTGTATTATTTTGGTAACATAGAAAAATTATACATACATCATTTTTGACTTGTAGGAATCATCCAAACCTCAATATGATGCACGGTGTGACCGATATGACTCCAACTACATATTTTTACTCAAAATTGAAATTAATTTTAATAAAAAAACAACTAACATACTCAAAACTGAGTAAAAACATTCTGATTGTTTGGGAATTTTATTAAAATGACACATAAGTCATTTGTGATGCATAGGAATTCGTCACACCTCAATCCGACTCATGGTGGGACCAGTATGACTCAAAGTGCGCATTTTTATATAAAATTTACATTAATTTTTGTAAAAAAAACAACTGACATACTTTATAATAATGTTTTATTTTTATTGTATTCGTTTTAGATATTTTATTTTATTTAAATTCAGAATTTATATCTTTTTTGGGTAATTTCTGTTGTTGTTTCTGTTGAAGTAGTACACTACACCTACTTCTAGTGATACAGTGTGCTGCAACATTACACTATAGTCTTCACCTTTATTAGTGCTACTGAATGCACTGATAAAGATACCATTTATCAGTGATTTTAAAAGATCTAATAAAGGACACCTTTATTAATACTTATACAGGCACCGATAAAGTTTACCTTTATCAGCGTAAATGAAAGTTCTGATAAGGGCTCTATTTATCTGTGATAAATAAAAGTGTAGATAAATGTGGTCTTTTTTCAGTGATTTTAAAAGCATTGATAAAGGAATGATTTATCAGTGCTTTTATTTAGATTAAAAAATATAGCCTTTATCAGCTCTTTTTTAGCACTGATAAAAGCCATGAACTTTTAACCATGCTAAGGTATTCAAAACTTTTCTAGCACTAATAAAGGCTGATTTTAGTGTTGTTAAAGGCTTGTTTTGTAATAGTGCATGGTTAGTATACTGGCCATGTTATTTTATAATAATATTAGTTAACTAACTTCAATTATTATGCCTCGCATGGTCATTTCTTTACTTTTTTTTTATTTTGAAAAAATTTATATTTTTCAAAATATTTTATATTTTCACTATTATAGTGATATGTTGATATTTTAATTAACTTAAAGTTTGTTAAATTGATTTTAATTATTCTATAGATTTTTAAAATAAATATTTATTATAACGAATATGTTATAAACTTTTGTGCTAAGAAATATCATGGACATTATTATGAAAATAATTATTTTCATATTATTTATTTTATAATTTTTTATAGTTTTTGAATCATCAAATTACTGAAATTTTTTAGAGTGATTTTTATCATTTTATTTATTTGAGAAGATTTCATTTATATTAATGGTCATATTTAAAGTGTTTGGAAGATATTTCATATAGGAATAAAATATCATGAGAACCATCTGATTACAAGCATGATAATTCAAATTATAGGCAATGGTATTAGTATAAGTTTTATTATATTCTATCATGGAATTATATTTTTAGTTACCTTGAAAATCCTTTATAACTGAAGAATATCTTTAAAGATTTAAGGCATGGGATTATGTATTGGAATAGAATCAATGAAAAAATTAAAATTTAATCAATTTATTTAAATACGATGATAATATACAATCATAGAGAGGAAAAAATACAACAATCATAAAAGAATTATGAAGTGATAAATTTATTCTATGACTACTGTTCCATTGGTACGATCATGAAGGACTTTATCATTTTGATCATCATCTACTAAAGTGATTGAAGTTTTTTATTTTTGTCAACATTCATCATTATCTTCTCCACTGCTAATTTTAAATTATATATGGTTTTTTTATTATTATATAATTCTATCTTATATTTATGCTTTAATTTTTGGTTTAATATTTTCCCATTGATTTTTAACTAGGTTATTAATTCTATTCAAAAGGAAGGTCTGGTTGTGAATCCCAGACAAAAGTTAGGTGGTTTTTGGCTCCAGTAAAATTCTGTTAGGGCTATACTACAAGGTGAGAAAAATGTTCATCTAGAATTATGTTATCACTCACTATAAAAAGTAAGGAATTAGTGAATTATAATATTCTCACTGAGTAGAGATGATTGAAGAGTGGACTCGAATCTTAGTGATATGAACCACTACAAAAATATTGTGTTCAAAATTTTAATTTCCACTTTATAGTTAATTACTATGATAATTATATTTTGACTGATTAATTTTTTAAAAGGTATATTCACCCCCTCTAGTCAATCTTATCATATCATTGAGACCTAACACTTGGAAACATCATATTTAGTCATTGTATCTAAATATACATTAGGTAGTTTACCCAGTTTAATCATAATTGACCGATATTCCATTCCAATATTCTTTAAGAATCCATCCATATGATCCTTACGATATGCATAATTACTTCCATTGAAGTGAGGTGTCATGAGATGATGAATGATCTCAGTTTCTTGACATTCCATTGAAAACAAAAATGATCTTTACTTAAATGGATGGGTATGTGATATTGTTAACATAATTAGGATGATAAAATTAGAACTTAACCTATCCAAAAGAGATAGAGAGTATCCGAATAAACACAGAGCATAAACTATCCTTTAAGGAGCATCCAATGATACCAATTATTGGTTAGAGTTATCAATTAAAATTTAACTAGTGGGTGGGGGTGAAGATATGCCAATGTAAAATAGTGATATTTAGTCCTTGAATAATTGGTATGACATAAGAAAAGCTCAGGCAACCAGTAAAGCCTCAAAAAATCAACTATAAAAAATGGCGTGTCTCTTTGATTTAGTGTTTTAATAATTCGTCTTTCTTACTATTCTCTATTGCACTGTTTGCCTCGATTTTTATAAACTGAACCCTAATAGTTATTGTTCTTTAAAATAAATCCCATGAATCTTCTCCAGGCGAGTGTTTCATAATTCTCAGTTACGTATTTAAAAATAATATTTATAAATAAAATTGAAATATTTATCATTACCTATGTTTGAAATATAACACTCAACTAAGAGGAAGACAAGGGAACCATTATTTTGAGGAAATTTCTTAAAGATAACGAAGAGATTCTATATATCTCTCATAAGGGTAACCCATAGTACTACATAAGAGTTACTCAATGTTTTTATATCTTTGATAAAGGTATAACATAACTTTTATAACCTATGTATATGTAACCTTTAAAATTTACAGGTTATGTAAAGGTAAACTCACCTTTAAATTTTATACACAAGGGAAATTTAAACAATACATAAGGGTAAGTCATAATTCTATCTATGGGTAACCTAAACTCTCCAAACAATACATAAATGCAATAATGAAATTACATATGTTACATAAGAGTAAGAATACATGGTTTATATAGGTTAGTAGCATTTTATAGGCATTGATTAAATGTAGATATAAAGTTACATATGGGTATATTTAACTTATATATGTTGTGTTAGGTAAAGAGTAAATTATGCAAAGGTAAAAATATTATAAACACTTATGTAAAGGTAATATGATATTTATTTAAGTGTAACATGATGTTATAAGAACTTAAATGAAGGCAATAAGAAGATTACATATGGGTAATAAGATTTCATAACATATTACATAAGAGTGAATCCAATCTCACAAAAAGGAAATATGATATTATAACACTTGTATATGGGTAAGGTCTAATATACAAAATATATGTAAGAGTAATTTTTTTTTGGAAAATTAATTTTTCACAACTAATAAGAATAATAAGAATAAGAAATTATATTAAAATTGTGGAATTAAATAATTAAAAAATATAATATAAAATATAATTACGAATTTTAAAGAACAAGAGATTAAAAAAAACAACTAAACATTGACACTCACATGTGAAATAAAAATTATTATATTAAATAATATAAAGAACATCATAAGAGAAATTATAATCAAATAATTATTATCAATGTAATCACAAAAAAAAAAATAATTTTTATAAAAAAATTAAATAAGTTAAAATTAATAAATATTTAAAAAAAAAATTAAAGGGGGATATTTTCAATTTTTCAAAATAATAAAACTAAATTTACCAAAACATCCCAAAACCTTAGCATTAACAAACCTCAGTATAAAAACCATACATCATAATCACATTAAGAGAATAATAATAACATGAAAGTTCACAATATAACTAAATAATATCAGTGTTATAAAAAATGACATGTCAGGTATCATAAAGTCATATGATGTATTGAATTAAGGACCCCCAATGTAGCAGTTCAAACTTTGGGTATTAGAAAGAAACTAGAAAATAAATACACAACAACAACACTACAAAGTCTGTCTGTAATGACCCAAACATTCATTAATGGAAATTCCTCTTGATCCAATTAAATATCTTATTATGGATATATAAAATGTGAAATTCATTGGTTTTATGTTTTTGGATTTTAAAATACTATTAATAATTGTGACCGTTTCAAATATAGCCGTTGAATAATGATCACCTGATTAGTATAAATATAGGGCTTTAACAAATCTAATTTACTCAGAAAAAGGAAGCGATGACCTCATCCAGTAGAATTGTCCCATAAGAATCCCATTTTTCAGAGCTCAGAAAAGAGGTAGTGTCATTGGTATTTTCTCTTGACTAAGCCCAATCCAAGCTTGAACACGTTAAGGTTGAGCAGAACCGACAACGGGAGAAGTGGAAGTTAATAGAGATTACCACCCGAGCAATGTTATCCAAGCCACCCTAAGAGTCTATCACCATTTCACACCTTAACCTTCGGTCTTATATGGTTATTATAAGGGGTTATGTAACAATACCCTAGCACTATGGCTATGTACATTATTTTTGTATAAATAATGTGCATTCATTTTATTATTGTTACTTTGTAAATAGTTTTTAAAGCAAAAATAGTATTTTTAGTTAATATTCAACTAAGAATTCTATTTTGATGAATTAATGGATTTTTTAATTAAAATATTATTATTATTATTAAATTAATTTTTATTAAATATAAATTATCATATAATTTTATAAATGCAATTGTAATTTTTATTAAGGTTTGAAAGCTGTTTTAGTCAAAACCCATGAATTTTCGATAAATGTCAGTTTTTATTTTAAAAGTAAAAATTCAAATATTTAGGGAATTATTTATATAAAATTAATATTATTTTTGGAATTAGGATGTTGAAATTATCCAATGGTGAATTTTTCATAATTTTCTGAGACAGTCGGATTTTTGGGTAAAAATTAAATACCGTTTAAATATATAATGTGTTTTATGACATCATAATGACCAAATAGTGATGTAATAAAATAATATGAACATTATTTTAGGCCAATATATGATTTACCATTTAAATAATGTAATTTTGGGTTTGTTTTATTTGTTTTACAAAGCTTTAGTGGACCCTTCAAGGCTTATAAAACATTTTGTCTTTTTAAATTGTTTTCCTTGAGAGTGTGACTCACCTCAACATAAGAAAACCTATTATTTTAATAAGTTCGGCCATTGGCCTCATAAAATATTATTTTCCAATCCCATTTGGAAAAAACCATGGGCAAAAACCATGGGCTGATTTTTGGTTTTGATTAGTTTAATGTGAGGTGTCCCAAACCTAAATAATAATGAATTCCCTCTCATTTCCTATATAAACCCACCCAATATCCCACTTTCTCTTCACTAAAAGCCTTTGGAGTTCGACAAAACCCTGACCTCCTCTCTATAGAATCCTACCAAGGTTACCCAAGCTCACAAGAAGCCTCTCCCAAGCCTCTCCCAAGCCTTTGGTATCACACTTCCAAGTAAGGGATTTCTTCCTTTCTCATTTTGGTCAAATTTTTATTAAGTTGTTGTGCCCTTTTGTTTTCAATTAAAAATTTTGGGGAATGATTTTTAACCTCCCCATACTGTCCTATTTATATTTGGATGATGGGATAACCCTTTATCTCTCATTAATGTGTCCCGTGTACACCCGTTACCATGCCGAAATTCCGTGAGGGATTTCTCTCTCCTCTTTTACATCCAAGTAATTATTTTGTATTATGCATATAAATTACATTATTTTTATTGCGACATGTATATATATGACCCCATTTACTATCCATTTCATTTAAATATTATGATACATCCCTTTATCTCTCATAAACCATTTTTATGAGTTCATATTCGATGCCGTTATGCTGTTGAAATTACGCTACGATTTTCTAAGCCAATGTCATTGTATAGTGAATACCATGCCCAATTCTCTATCAAGGGTATTTACCTTTATGAACATTGAATTATTTATTATAATGCTTCATTTATTTATTCCACATACATTTATCATGTAATAAATGATGATGAATTATTCCATGTTTTATGATCCATGTGGCACACTTATGCATGAAATGAAATGTTTAAGAAAGGGTGCGCCCTGATAGTACTCCAATGAATTGGGTAAAGTATAGTATCATGATACGTCATGTGAAATGGGTGTTTACTAATTATAATTCAAGTGAAATGAGTGTTTATTCATGATTCATGTGCAATGAGGGTTTGCACATGCTCCATGTGCAGTGAGCCTTGGTTCATGCTAATTCCATGTTAAGTGTTGTTGCCACATTTCCATGTTATGATTATCATGCTTTATCATACATTTATGTTATTGTTTATATTGTGATCCATTAATATGACTATTGTATAACATGTATTGTATTACTCATGTTATTCCTTGTTTATTCCCTTACTGGGATTTATATCTCACCCCTTTTATGCATGTCCTCAGGTTATCCCATGCAATGCTAAGTATGAGGGAATGTAGTGGTCATGTAAAGAAAGTTTTCAATAAAGATATTGTATTTAATGTTTTTAGTTGTTATGAAATGATACTAATCCCAAAATACACTATACCTATCAATATTCTATGTTTTAACAAGTTAAGGTTTTATGTAATAAATCATGTTTAAGTATGAAATAAAGATCAGGGTTGTCATACTATCTCAGTACCTCATATGAATAGTAAGCTCCATCTCCTCAAATCACAGTCATTAGGACCTTACCTTTTCTAGATCCATGACTATAATGTCTACACATTCTTTGAGATACCCATAAAGGGTGTGAGTATAACCCAATTGGACACCACCAATACATCCTTAACCTAAGTTCACATACATAAGAGGTGTATACCATTATATTATGTAAATTTGTAATAAAAAACAATCAATTATGTGTTGAGCTGTCAAGCACCAACAAAGCCACCATAAAACTCATCTACACCTGATTTGGATCCATGTTTGAAGGACAATCATAATATAATTCATGATCATGGGTCTTCCATAAGGACAACCTATAGATCTAAGAAACTATACGGCCAAAAATCCTTGGGTTAGGCCACCAAGATATTAAGCCTTGTCTCTATCACGGGTTTGTCCATATTACCATTGTACCCCACCACTGTCATGGTACTGGGAACAAGGCCATCATATGTTGTATCTTCCTCCGGATTGGACTCAAGGCCATCAAACCACTTCTTTTTTCTTTAGTCCATATTCACTATCATCGCATATTGTACATACTCCCCATTTAAGGATAAAATAGAAATGATGGTCCACCTATAAATTTATACTAGAAGAAAAATTGTTACAAGCTATAAATTCACACACATAAGTGGACATAAACATATAAGCACAAACATAACATATCAAGAATGAGTCTCAGGAACTACACACACATGCACACACATGAAATAACTATAAAGCATGGTGTTACAAGCTACACACACACATGCAATCAATACCAAACGTGGATTTCATGGGATAAAAACGCACACACATGTGATAATTATCTATTAAACAACCATATAAAAGGGATATAGATGGTAAGTAATTTATTACCTCCTGTTCATTGATTCGAAATGGAAATATACACCAAGATTTGTCACTCGGATCAAGACTTTACACTTAGGGTCCTTAGAACCAACCCCAATTCATCAGAAATGAACTCTTGAGCTATTGTATGTCACCCTATTTGGTGGTTTTAATGTTCATAAATACCCAATTATATTTATAACTATTTAATTTCCTTAATTTTACTAGTTAAATTTTAGAAATTTTACTGTGGAGTTTTCAGGCCAAATAGGGGGCTCATGAGGAGAATGAATGACATTTTTAGAGTCCTCCACCTATAGGTACCAATGAATACCCAATGGGCCACATGGGATAGATGGTAGGACAAAGAAAAAACACTAGTTCTATATAGGTTCCATCAACTGGAAAATGAAACCCAATGGATATCTAGTTCCATTATGGAAAACAAAAAGAATGACCATTTACGATGGACCCCTACACCCCAATTTGACTCCCAACAACTTTATTCAACCCCCAAAACCTCTATAATGATTATAAGTCCATTAGAGGTTATGAATAAACTCCAAAGAGTTCTTGGAGGCATGGGGTTACCTTGAAGATCATTTTTGATCTTGATTATTCCACTTTTCTTCATTCTTAAGTTCTCTCTCACAATTGTCTCTCTTTCTCCAATATCTTCTTATTGTACTTTTACTAGAGGATTGAGAATGTGATTCAAAGATAATGTTCTAATCAAGTATATTTTTTATATACAAGGGATCTCATTACCATTTATTATGAAGGGATATGTGATAACTACCGTTAAATTGAGGGTGATTTAGTTATCATTACAATTGAGTGTGATGGGGATAAGTTATCACTACCTTAAAAGTGAGAGAGATTGGATTTCTAGACACAAGAACTAAAAGGATAATGGGTTTATTACTAAAAACACAAAAAAGTAAGGGATATTGGGTTTTTATCTATAATCATAAAATGGATAGAGTGTTTCTTTCTATAACCACTAAAAATCAATGAAGATTGGGTTTATTTATACAGTAATTAAGAACCAATGGTCTTACATTTGTAAAAAGTTTTATTACTAAAAATGCTAAAAAGAAAGGGTTTAAAAAAAACATATTAAGGATATTTAGGGGAGGAGATGTAGGGATCCATTTATGGATTATTACCAAACTTATTTAACAAACACTTGCGCCTCATCTATTAATTATTTTATTTTCACTATGCTCAACTATCTCAATTTTAGTTTACCACTTTAATTGTTTTAATTGCATCAAGATAAGTTTTAAATTCTAAAAAGTTTTTAAATGGAAATCAAACCTAATTTTAGTCTTAATTCAAACCAACAAGAATAATAATAAAGAAAGAGATGGATAAAAATTCTTAGAATCAAGAAATCGTATGCTTAAACAACCATTTTCAATGATAGATCTAGATCTAGTCCAGGGAAGAAAACATAGTTTCTATTTGAAAAAGTGACAATAGAAGAGTATCTGAGATCCCCATGAGTCCTAATAAAGCTATATCTAAATAAACAAGATAATGTTCACAAGGATTCACTAATATATATCCATTAAGAACTAATATCTATCTCCCAAAGTGGATTCTTCCAGTAAGGTTGAAAAAGGATAGGGATAAGAATAATGATGTTACCCTAGGTAGTAACTTGAATGTGAGAAGGTTTGACTTTATCTCACCCTAGAATCAGCTAGAACAACAACCGTAGAACGGTAATAGTAAAAGAGAGCTTAATAGATGGAAAAGTTGGGTCAAAAGGGCATTAAAAATACTTATATAAATACTATATATGTCTCTATAAAGAGTCACAACTCCCTCGAAATATATGTATACATCAACCATTTTAAATTCTAAAACAACTATCACCACAACATAGTGATTCCCAACATAGTTACAGTGTCCTTGATTGAAAAAATCCCATGCAACCCAACATAGTGACTCTCCATGATGTGGTGTCATAACATTTTCTAATTTGGTCTCAGCATGCCATCCACCATGGAATGGTGAGACCATTATGAATGTGGATCACAGGAGGAATCAAAACATCAGATGGACATGAATATTCCCATCCATGAGAAAGTTATTCATACTCATGTCACATAGGTGGGTTTTAGTCATAAAACAGCCTACACCATAGTGTGGTTTTTCCCATGGTGTACTAAAAAAATGACCAAAATCTTGTTTAAGCCACCATGAAACGTCTAAAACTTACTGAAATAAAAATTAACCATTATAAGGATCAAAATTACATGCCATTAATGATAAAGTATGTTACATAAAGATTTTTATAATTAACATATGGAGAAACCTATTGTTCCTCAGGATGAGGAGCATCAACATGTTGGTAAAACTATTGTTCCTCAGGGACATGAGCATTACATGTGTAGAATACATAATCTATAGAAGTAGTTTAACATTAAATTTCAATTAGTTAAATGTAATAGTTAGTACATAATACTATGGGGTAACATAATGTTTATCAAAAAAAAACTTTAACCTAATTATGGAACTATATTTTTTTATTTAAAGGTTGAAGAGATTTGAAACCCCTAACGAGCATCCAAATACCATAATTGTGCCACCCTATGAAATAAAAGGCCCCATATAAATTGGAACCACTGTAAAATTATTATAATGTCCTAATGAAAGGAGCATCCTCAGTTGAATTGGAATTTAACCCTACCATGGTTTTAGTTAATAACAAAATAATTGATAACTTTTTGATAATATATTACAGGATATAAAATATATGTACTACCAATTATTCCATTATTAATGTTTTATCTTTATACACTTCCTTACTAAATAACACTTTCATGAATCCCAATTCATCAATTATAACTTCACTCCTATTATCACCCAATTTTCATTAAAAATCATTAGTTGGAATATTTTATAATTCAACTCCTATGATTGTTCAATGATACCAAATTATGACATATTCACATAAAATGGATTTCTATCCTTGGTACCAGATACATGCATTGATTCCTCCACAAGAGTAGCTTCACTATTTTTCATGATACTATGTTCATCATGTTCCTTTGTATAAAAATTATAACTATTAATTAAATAACCATTATAAGAGAATACATGCAAACTTGGTCCCCTAGATATAAATTTAAGTTATTTTGAATTTAAATTTGGATTTATTGATGACTTATAAAAATATGGTATCAAAACTGTCTTATAAAATTTTGATTGAATGTATTTGATATCCAAATTTTATCCATTGATGGTTTCAAATGCCTAATAATTTCTTTTTGGGTTTCAATATATAACATAACCTCTAACCTATTATGTAAAATGTAAATATGATCCTGCTATCACTCTCTAATGGAAATTACAACAACAATTATTTTGAAAATTCCTTCACCCACTGGTCGCACACTGTGATGAGATTTTGGGAGACTAATTCTCTCTACATTAGAGAGGTAGTCAATAAATAAATCAATAACTTCATAAAAAATATATTGATCTTCAATACAATCTTATGGGTAATTTTGATTTTGGACACACTCTTTCAAAATATTTATATACCATTTAATGAGGTATATACAACTATGATGTACATGACCACATAGCTAAATCTCAATAACCAAGTGAACCACCATATAAAAGAATAATGATGAGAAGATCATTTCTATTTCACTTAATATGATTATAATTTCCTTTTGTATATTTAGAAACTTAATTGGGTTGATAACTTCACAACATATAGATTTTTAAAAATCAATAAATCTTATGTAATTTCTGGTAAAAATCTTTTGTTAAAATGCAATATAAAGTTAAAATCTTTAAATATTGAATAAAAACATGATAAATATTTGATTTCAAGAACTTTAAATTTAAATTAGTTAATGAAACAATATTTTTTATATTTAATGAATACCCATATTGAACCTTTACAACATTTAGGAAGTTGTAAAACTCATATCTCTCTTTAATGGAAATATTATAAGCTTCTAGAGGAAGAAAGGTCCGCCTTTAACTCTTACCTGACACCAAATCTTCCCATACCCCATGAAAATCACATCAAACATAGACTTAATGTCATAATTTGTTTTTAAAAGCGAATTTAGTTATGTACCAATTAACCTATGAAATATTTTTTTACATGTATGAAATTAATAAAATTATTTCTGTACAAATAATTACAGAATAAAAATTCAAAAAAAAAACTGATTAATTTTTCCAAATGGATTTTATAAGATTTTTTGAATAAGTTTTACAAAAATTAGGGAACATATCCTTTACTTTATCAAATATTTTATCACCTATTGGTGTAGATGGTGTTGTACCATATACAAAATTCCCATTAAAAAATCCATATTTTTTCTCTAGGGTAAAAATTTGAAATTTAGTAGAAACACATTCTTTGAGGAATGTTTTAACCTAAATGAGTGTGTATGTTTTTCACAAATGAGAAACCCTTGCATTCCTTTAATTATATATACTAACAAATTTACTTATGAATTAAATTCATTTATCTTCCCATATAACACGTATCTCAATATTAAATCTTTATTTCTGTAAGAATAATATAATGTAACACCTGAATACCAAATTAATTTCTGATCTTCGATCAATGGATCCAAATAAACATCAATATAATTTCATGGTTTTTTTCTCATATAAGCAAAGAGAATATCAAGTATTATTTTCTTCATAAATAACCAAGGTGTGAACTTATAATATAACAATATAACTGGACTTGTATTGTGAGTGTTACATTGTACACCAAAAGGATTTACTCCATATATAGATAGTGAAAGTTAAAGGTTTTTCAGAATATTTCCAAATTATGGATACTCATGATCAATTTTATTCCATTGAGGAGTGTTTTCTAGGTGATGAAGTTTCCCATGTTGATTTCTTGTATCTACATGCCATGCTAATTTTCTAATAGTCTACTCACTTCTATATAGGTGTGTAAACCCTAAAATGATTAAAAATCACCGTAAAACTATCAAAGGATTTGATTTATCTTTATTATACCGAGGAACACCACAATTTTTAAGTGATACATGGTTCTTGAGAAACAAGATACAATCATTTCTAAAAACATGTATTCTTTTATAGATCATTACCATTGAACATAACATTTTTTTAAACTTCATATTTTCTATAAGTAAGCACATTATCTTCTAGTAGCATATAATTCAAGAAAGTAAGTAGTTTAGTAAATCTAGTTTCACTATATTTGTTGTTTGATTTTACATTATATAGCTTCAATATGGCTATAAATGTGGTATATTTAGTACGACCAATATAAAATGTCATCTTTTCATATCTCTTTAACTTCTAAAAAATCTTTTGGCAATCATGAAGTTCATATTAAATTGTTATTATCATTTCCTAATTATGATATTCTATATCGTTTACACATATAATCATATCCTTGATGTGATCTTCATCATAATTCACACTTGTAATCATATCAGATGATCCATAAAATGTAGTGTTATCCTAAGAAATATAAATATTTAATTTCTCCTTGTGTTTAGTAATTTTTTTTAACTTAGATATATTTTTTAATTGGTCAAGTGTTCTTCTAACTCTTACAGAATAATTAATATCAAATAAAAACAATGTAAATATAGAAAATAGATTTTATAAGGGTCACATGCATGATATTTTACAAATATAATGAACCCTTTGACCATATCCTTATACTCTTTTTTCATTGGATTTAAATCCATCCATTTTTTATTCATATCCATCCTATTTGATTCAGTAATACTTATATTTAACGAAAAGAATAAGTACACATAAATCTTGATCATATATTCCTAAAATTACTTTATTTATACACACACACACAAACATATAATAAAAACATTTTATAGAGAATTTCATTTTACCAACAACTTGTTAAAACATATAAAGATGAATAATCATATTCCGTCAAAAAACTAGCATCCCCAACGAGGTATTTCTAAAATTAATCTTATTAACTAAACTTAGAGATATGTAACCTCTATTTCATCTAATATTTTGATTATTTTATAATTTTTTTTATATTTTTAGATTTAGATATACTACCAAAACTATTTATCTTTAAAATAAAAATTTTGGATGAAAAAATTCATCAGCTTCACATTCTATGAACATTTTTTTGAAAAATATTTGTTTATCTAAATTAGTGTTTCCAGAAAAAATGAAAATATAATGGGAATATGGACACAAAAATAGGTAGTGATAACTATTTATGGTCTATCATCTAGCTTAATATTCCTACCATTTAGAATCATTCTAGTTGTATTGTAGGTAAGAGGAAGATCTCGTTCAGGAATCTTAATTGGACTGGCTCCTCTCTCAGTTTATCAGGGTGCCCCATCCTAGAAATATTCTTATTCCATGCATATAGACACCTAAACTTTGTAAAAGTTGTGCTTGATGATCAAAAATGTGTTTTTTTGATCTCATTGATATTAATAGTGAACTGAAAAGGTGCGTATTTTCTAGATCATCTTCATGAAACTTCCCAATAAAGGATTATTGAAGAAAATAAACTTATGCTGCACATAATGAAATGTGGGGTGAGGTGTTATGGTAAAAGTAACTTCTCGTGAAATAAAATTTTATTCTATGGAGAATCAAAAATAAAGAACTACGTATGGATGAAATCATTAAACATACATTGATAAACCTAGAAACCAGATGTTGGTGGTGTGAGTTTTGATGAGAGAAAATCATGGTTTACCATTTTTTCAAAGGCAGTTGGGAACAAGAGGTGTGGACAGTGTTTAAAAATTTCACTACGTTTTCCTCTCCAGAGGGGAAGGTTCTTGACTTCCTTAAACATTGGTTCAATGGTGTGGGGGAAGTGGGCTAGAGAGAAAGGTAAGAGTATTGGTCCTTTTAGCTAGTTGCTGGTTCTTGTGGAAGGTGAAAACTAAATATTGTTTTGATGGATCTATGTGCACTGTGAGGGATGACATTTTTAGAACATGTAATCTTATATTTGACATGGTTAAACTCCTCAAAATATAGGAATATGATCCTACCCTCAGACCCCTCTCTTCTACCTGGACATGCTCCTTTCTCAACATGAGGATCCATAAAGGATGATGGATTTTCTTGTATCCACATATATTGGGCTCAAAGTTGCACACAAATGGGTGTCATGAGGAAAGGAAGAGCATTGGGGGAATCTCAGGGTGAGGAAATTATTTCTTTTTTTAAATACCTTATAAGTTGGGAATCTTTACTGGATGAGGAAAGTGATATAAAAATAGGTTTATTTGTTGGGCACCTCCTCAATTGGTGCCCACACGTCTCTATAAAATGCAGATGTTTTTAATGCGGTTCAAGATCGTGTGAATTAATTTATTTGGTGACACACTTTTTGATATGGAGACATTATTTGACACAGATTCTTTTTCTTATATAAGGAGGCATTGGAAAATAATTTCAACACCTTGACACCAAAAACACCGAAAGAAAATCCCATTTGGTGATAACCTTTGTTCAAGGATCATCTTTACTCACCTCCATCTTTGAATCACTATTTTTATTCTTGAGTATTACTTTTGAGATCCTTTCCATTTTTTTGGGAGTATCTAATGTGTACCTATTGATTTTAGAGGATCCCTATTTCTGGAATAGGTCCTGTGGTTTTTCCCTGTTAGGTTTTCCATGTAAAAATTTGTGGTGTCAACATTATATTTAGCACTTATTTTTTTCGCTGTACATCTGCTTTTTGAAGGGAAAGATTTTTTTTCATTGCATGTTTGCTCTAATTTTGTTTGCACGTTCATTGCTCTATAATGTTCACCAAAATCTTGTATCATAGGGTTTAGTTTTTTATTTCATATTTATAATGGATAAAAATTACATTCAGATGATTTTATTGAATGGTACCAAATACCATATGTGGTGACTTAAAATAAAGGATTTTCTTTTTGTAAAGTGAATGCATCTTCTGGTGTTTAGTACCTAGAAGCTAGAAAGGATGTTAGATTAAGAATCGTCATTTGAGAATGATATGGTTTGTGTATTCACTCTCTATTGGGTTGAATACAACATGATGAACCACATTGTCAACATATCTCACTCCAGAAATTTGTGAGAGAAGCTTGAGACGACCAGTGCTTCCAAGATGGGAAACATTAAATTGTTTCTTCTCAAAAAAATGATGAATTTGAGGTTCAAAGAAGGTATGTATATTTATGACTAATTAATTGAATATTAGTTATTTTTGATTAGTTTTATTGCATGAGTATTAATTTTAAAGGTGAGGTTTTTGCTCTTTTTTTGCTTAACACTTTACCCAATTCTTGGGAGAATTTTCAGGTTACTCTAATTGATTATACTCCTAATGGTGCTATGACAATTAATTTTGTTAAGTATGATGTTTTAAATAAAGAGGTCAAGAGATATTCTTAGGAGAAATCTTCTTCAGATATTTTAGTCACAGAGAACAAGGGGAGAATCTAGAACTAGCGATAGAGCAGTCGAGGTAAAAGTAGAGGCAGAAGAAAATCCAGATTGAAGAAGAGAGATTTTGAATGTCATCATTATGGTAAGAAGGGCCATGTTAAGAAGTTTTGTTATTTTATAAAAAGAAAAAATAGAATGAAGGAAAATTCATAGAAGAAAAATGGTGATGGATATGATCATATCACTGCCACTATAGGGGTGATCTTGTTATTGTTTATGACTCCATTAACATTTCTTCTGATGATTCTTGCTGGGTGGTTGAAAGTGGTTCCTATTTTCACATGACATAAAATAAGGAGTTCTTTAAATCTTACAGCCTAGGTAATTTTTTGATTTTGAATATGGGGAATGATGTTCATGCTGATGTTTTATGGATCAGGACTATTTTTTAGAGACCAGTATATGAATTAAACTGATTTTGAAGAATGTTCGACATGCACATGAGGTTAACTTGATTCTTATTTAGACCACCATTATTGATGATGAAGGGTTTATCAATAATTTTAGTTATTTTCAATAGAATCCTTATAATGTTTCTTTTATTGTGGCTCGAGGGAAGAATTAGTTAGGTTTGTACTGGACTAGAGCTTCTATTTCTTGTGATACTGCTTGTGTTTTTGAGTGCAGTGTTTCATCTAAGTTATAGAAGAAGAGTCTCAATAACATTAGTGAGAAAGAGATAGGTTTTTGTCCAAGTGAAATATTATTTTAGATTTTAATTGTGTCAAATTAGACACATGTGATCATTGAATGGCCAAAAAATAGAGCAGAGTGTGTTTTAGTAGTCATCCTCCACACATGAAGTCAGAGGTACCTGAATTGGTACATTCTGAAATTTGTTGTCTTTTAAAATATAAGACCTTTCATGGTGGTATTTATTTTGTGACATTTATTAATTAATACTCATATAAGCTATGGGTTTATGTTTCGAATGCCAAAAGTCATGTGCTCAGTGTTTTTAAGCAATTTTATGTTTCTACTGAGAGGGAATCAGGAAAGAAATTGGAATTTATTCAAACTGACAATGGGGGAGAGTATTGTGGTCCGTTTGATAATTATTTTAGGCATATAGGTATTAAACATAAAAATAATCCTGTCAATAAACCTCATTTGAATATTGTTGCTAAGCGGATGAACATGTATTTGTTATAAAGAGTTTGTTGTTTGTTTTCAGAATAAAAGTTTCCTGGACATTTTTGGGGTGAGGCTTTACTTACTGCTGATTATATTATCAATTTATCACCTTTGGTTGCTTTGCAGTTAGACACTCTTGACAAGTCTTGGTATGGAAAATAGATCATGTATTATCATTTACTTGTTTTTGTTTGCAAGGCTTCTATTCATGTTCCTAGAGATGAGAAATCCAAGATAGATGTTAAGACATGCCGGTGTGTTTTTATTGGATATGGACACAATGATTTTGGGCACAGGTTCTATGATCTTGTTTTGAAGAAAATTGTGAAAAGCCATGATGTAGTGTTTAAGGAGGATCAGACTTTTGTAAACATTGATAAGGGAGAAAAATATTATTCTACAACTTATGATGGTTTTGTCAGTCTTGAGCCAGGTTATGATTCACATTTACCTCATATTGTTGATTTTGATGATCGTATTGATGTATATAATGATGCTTAGGGTGAACAAGATGGATTTGATATTTCTAACAAACCTTTTGTTTCTGATGATCCTGTTCTAGGGGTTATTAATGAACCTACTATTCCACTCAAGATGTAATCTCTACTTCATACTGTTTATACTCAGTATTCACCTGATGAGTTTGTGATCCTCGCTGAAGGGGGAGAACCAGAATCTTTTGATAAGGTGATGTAATGTTAACATAAGGACATACGAGTTGTGGAAAAGGATGATGAGATGACATCATTGCACGACAACCATACTTTTGAGTTGGTGAAGTTACTAACATGTAAGATTGATCTTCAAAATCAGTGGATTGATTAGATTAAAAATGAAGAATCAAGTTCTATTCCACGATACATGGAAAATTAGTTTGTTAAAGGATTCCTTCAGAAGAAAGGTATTGATTTTGATGATATTTTTTCACCTGTTGTCAAAATTTATTCCATTAGGGTTTTCTTGGTTTGGATACTAGTTTGGATCTGTGGATTGAGTAGATGGATGTTAAGACAACTTTACTCCATGGATATTTATAGGAGGAGATTTATATGGAGAAGATAGAGGGTTTAATTGAAATAGGTAAAGAAAATCATGTCTGCAGGTTGAAGAAGAGTTTTTATGGTTTTAAGAAAGAAACACGGTAGTGGTATAAGAAATTTGAATCGGTCATTTCTCATCAGGGTTTCAGAAATACATCTTCTGATCATTGTGTTTTTGTTCATTGATTTATAGATGATGATTTTGGTATACTATTGCTTTATGTTGATGATATGATCATTGTTAGACATGATACTTCTAGAATTGATAGATTGAAAATGGATCTTTTTCTGTATTTTGGGATGAAAGACTTGGGGACAGCATGACAGATTCTTGGCATGATGATCTCCCGTGATTGGAAGGTAAATAAATTATGGTTATCTCAGGAGAGATACATTGAGAAGGTTCTTTAGAGATTTTCTATTGATAGAGCTAAAGTGGTTAGTACTCCTCTCTCTTTACATTTTAAGCTCAGTACCAGACAGTAACCTTATAATGGTGAAGAGAGAGGGGATATGAATCACACACTTTATTCATATTCCATTGGCTGTTTGATGTATGCAATGGTATGTACTAGACCAGATATAGCTCCTAAAATTGTAGTGGTCAGTCAGTTTCTATCAAATACAGGTAGAAATAATTTAAGAAAAACAAATTACATATTTCTTTATCTTCATGGTACCTATGATCTGAGATCATGTTTTCGAAAAGGGGATCCTATGATTTTTGGCTTATAGATTTAGATATGATAGGAAATATCGATTCAAGGAAGTATACTTAAGGATATTTGATCAATTTTTTAGGGGGAGCTGTATCTTTGATGTTTTGATTGTAGAGATGTCTTGCTTTATCTACCACATAGTCAAAGTTTATTGCAGCTATAGAGGTGTGAAAATAATTTTTATGGATGAAAAAATTTATTCGATAGCTCATTTTAAATTAGGATTGGTTTGTTTTATTTTGTGGTAGTCAATGTGCTATTTATTTAGGAAAGAATTCCAATTTGCATGACAGGACAATACATATCGACGTTTAATATCATTAGATCCATAACATCCTTCATTCGAGATAGTAAGACCTTGATAAAATCCACACTAATGAAAACGGGTCTAACATGTGGACCAAGAGTTTACCCAGAAGAAAATATGAGACTTATCGACTGATTTCAGGGTTGGTAGTGATCCCCACTTGAGTCAGAGGGGGTGTTTGTTGGGCACTTCTTTAATTAGAGCCCAAGTGTCTCTATAATACGTAGATGTTTTTAGTATGGGTCAAGACTGTGTGAATTAATTCATGTGGTGACACACTTTTTACGTAGATACATTATTTAAGGCGGATTATTTTTCCAATATAAGGAGGTAGTGGAAAGGAATTTCATCACTCCGACACCAACAAAACTGAGAGAAAATCCCATTTGGTGATTTCCTTTATTTAACAATTATCTTTACTTATCTATTTATTTGATTAACTATTTTTATTATAGAGTATTAATTTTGAGACCCCCTTTTATTTTTGGGGAGTCTCTACTGTGTAACTCTTGATTTAGTGGAACCCTCTTTATGGACTAGGTACCATGGTTTTACCCTTTTGGGTTTTCCATGTAAAAATTTATGATATTAGCTTTATATTCTTTAATTATTTTTTTCGCTATGCATCCAATTTTTGCAGGGAAAGATTTTATTTTTTTTAGCTACACATACACTCTGATTTTGTTTTCACATTCATCAATTTTTCATCTTTCCCAACATTATTCCTATGCAGGCATTATAATTTTATTCTGGTAATGGTTGAAATAGATTCCATAACACTGTATAATTCCCTAAAATGTTATGGTACAATCCCTTGGTTAATTTCTTGTATCATTAGACGGTACATGGGTACTATTAACTACTAGATAAATATCCTCCATACTCGGTGATAGGGTAAGAAAGTTACAGAATTCATTGCATTTATGGAAGACCAAAGAGAAAATACATTTATTTTACAAGAACGTACACATTACCACCTAAGAGGATTTTCCTTGTGAGAGGGGGCACACTCAATCTCCATTATTTTAGGACTCCATATTTCTTTGTTTTCTTCATTTTTCAGTTTCTCCTTTCCCTTGTAAGTGTTTTTTACTTCTTAGGATAATTACTAATTAAATATGATGATGAGGATATACTAATGTTATTTGGGAAAATGACCACGAATCGAGCATGGCCTAAAATTGAATTTTGGTGAATATAATATGTGAAACTACGAATAGACCACATCATTGTCAGTGTACTTTTAAAAAATTATTTTTTCACCATCCCTATTATTTTTGATACATTTTGTGAATTTAGAAAACTTTAAGTGTGAATTTGTATGAATATTAATTGTTTTTATATTGATTTAATCCCTATTTATAATAAAAAAACATATTTTTGATCCAATTTTTCTAATTAAAATATTTGGAAAATAATCACACTGAAACATATAATTTTAATAAATCATAGTACTATTTTAATTATAAATCCTTTGGAAAATATGATATTTGAAGATAATTTTTTTGAATTATTAAAATATGAGTTTAAAGTAGTTTTTAGATCACAATAAAATTATTTTAATTTATCTCAACATCTAAATCCATGTAATCAACCATATAATTGTTTTCTAAATTCTTTATTAGCTAATAATCAAATCAAAATTTTTAATATTCCCTGAGATTTAAAAAATAATTAATATTTTGTTAGAGTGTGGAAAACGAATGATCTAACCAAAATAGCCCAAATTTTCAAATTTTAAAATCATGGAGAGGATATATTTATTCAAAAAATTAATTTTAATGATTATCGGAATTCCAAAAATGAACAATCTTGTTATTAAAATTTGAAAAATTAATGTTTAGAAAATTTTCAATTCTAAAAAATTGGGAATTTAAAAATTGTAATTCATCTATAATTTAAAAATAATAAAAAATTTTAAATTGAAGTTTAACAATATTGGGTGAATTTTATTAATTATAATGGAAAAAACAATGTTTATATGACTTTTTATAAAATTTTGAAATGAAAGATTAATAAAATAATAATTTCTATTAATTTCCCCAAGAAAATTTTGAATTTGATATAGAAAAATTATAGAGTAATTATCATTTCTCAAATAAAAGTGTAGATTATATTTAAGTAACAATGAATAAAAGAAATCATAATTCCATAAAAAAATATTTGTGAATCAACGGAAAAATCCCTTAGAATCGATTGAGAGATTATTTTTCATGAGTTTGTGACTAGAAAAAATTAGGTAAAAAATGTGATTTTTTGTATACATTGAGAGATCATTCGAAAAGTAGAAGAACAAAAAAAATTGCCTGAGTGAGGGGATAAACATTGATCACAGGATAAGAACCAAAGATAAGTACCAAAAATCACCAAAAAAGTGACAAAACATCAAACAGACGAAAAGAATCAATGAGAAGAACAAAAAAAAATCATAAATACAAATAAAAATCGATTAAAAATGAATAATGAATAACATACCTTTGATTTATGGGTCGATTCATCCAAAAGATTCAAAGGAGGTGACAACATGATTAAGCTTCTGGGAGAGCTTCAACAACATCAGTAAGAGAGATATTATTTGGGATTCTTTTAAAATAGTGGAAGAAACTTTATGAGTGCTAGTAAAAAAACACTAATAGAAGATATGTTTATGAATATTAGAATAGAAATTAATGATAAAAGTATGATTTATTAGTTCTTTATTAGCACAGTTAAAGCCAAGGATTTATCATCACTAAAAAGGTGTTGATAATTCATACCTTCATTAGTGTTAACTGATAAGCGATGATAAATGTACCTTTTATCAATGCTTAATACAATGCTAATAAATAATAGTGGAAAACAGAAAATATTTTTTTTAAAAATTACAGCAAATTACTAATTGTTTAAAAATATATATTTAAAATTAATTTATAGTAAAAAATAAAAAATATTAAAAATAAATAAATTAAAAAATATTAATGAAAATAACTTAAAAAATATTTTAAAAAATAAATAATAATAATTATATTAAATTTATAAATGTGATATTATTATGATAAATAACTAAATAATTTTAATTATATAAGTTACAAAAATATTAAAAATTAATAAATATTAAAGTAAAAAAAATACTAAAAATTATATTTTAATAAAAAATATTTAAAATAAATTTCTAATTAAAAATGAATAGATAATAAATGTATAACGATTTTCATAAAAAATATTAAAATAAAATGAATAAATATTAATTATGTGAATTAAAAAATATTAAAAATATTAAAAAATTAAATATAAAAATATATCAGTAAATATTAAAAATTAATAGATTATAGAAATATTAAACAAATAAATATTGAAAATGTATAAAATAAAAACGTAGTTGGGGTCTGACCTAGTGGCAATGATGCCCTGTAATCCTACATTAAAGCCCAAGATAAAATCTTGGTGGAACCCAATTATTGTGGTTTTTAGAATTAGGTGTTGGTGGAGGTGGGGACTATCAATAGAGGTCACGTTGATGGAAAAAGGCATTCACTAGAAGTAGTTGAGATGACTAGATGTTGAAGATAAATCGGGAGGGATCAGAGCTTGGCGGCTGTTAGGTGATGGTGGCAGGAGGGCTTGAAGGCGGTCCTTGGAAACATTGATTCCGAAACATCTCATCAGGGAGGTTGTGCGTCAATGGCGTCTTGGCCCTTTTTGACGGAGTGCATTGGAGCAACAAAAAGATTCAAAGAAGTCGAGCATCAACAACAGCTACATTGGAACAAAAGAGGTCAGTCACCAGGTGTAGGCCCCTGATAATGATCAGAGTAAGAAGAAACCACTAGTAAGACTAATCATATTGGATGAAGGAGAGGGTATGAATTTCGCCATAGGTACTAGGCACCATGTGGTTCTAGATGGGGCTTTTCTAGTCAATCTAGCCTTGTAGGTTGAGATATTTAGAGAAATATTAAGCAACTACTAGGGAGGGATATTGCTATGTGTTCGGTCCATGGGCCTTTAAGGCCAGGTAATGGGATAAGTGCCTCTAGGCGTACGATCCATGTAAGGTTACTCCTGAAGTTAGTTAAAAAGTCGATTATCAAAAAATTAATAAAAAAATTTGGCAGTCGATCTTGCAGGTGAATAAATTACAAAATATTAAAAGTGAATAAGTGTTAAAAATGAATAGATAATAATAACTGAATAAATATAAAAAATGAATAAAACTTAATAATTAAAAAAAATAATATTCCTAAATATTTAAAAAATGTATTAATAATTTTAATTATATAAATTAATTAAATATTAAAAATGAATAAATATTGAAATAAAAATAAAAAATATTTAAAATAAAATATAATGATAAGAGATTTATAATAAAGTACTGATTATTAATGAGTGGATAATAATAGTATAAAGATTTAAATAAAAATATATTAGAATTAAAATAAATGGATATTTATTAATTAAATTACATACTTATTAAAAGTATTGAATATTAATATTTAAAACTGTATAAATAAATACAAAAAATTAATTCATAACAAAAATATTAAATGAATAAATTTTAAAAATTAATAAATTATAGAAAATATTAAAAATGGAGAAATATTAAAAATGAATAAATAATATTAAATGAATAAATATAAAAAATGAATAGAATTTAATAATTTAAATAAATAAATTACAAAAAAATATTAAAAAAGGTATAAAAAATATTAATTATATATTTTAAAAAAATATTAAAAATGAATAAATATTAATATATAAGGGAAAATATTAAAATATAGGTTTAAATACAAAAGATTCATAATAAATTACTAATTAAAAATGAATAAATAATAATTTTATAAAGATTTAAATTCAAAAAGTATTAAAATAAAAATGAATAAAATGAATTATATAAATTAAAAATAAATTAAAAATATTAAATATTAATAGGTAAATATGTAAAAATAAATACTATAAATTTAAACATTACAAAAATATTAAATATACATATTTATAAATAAAATCACATTAATTACATTTGAAAAACAAATGAGTTTTACTGTGATTGTTTGTGTAAGTATATGAATATATACTATAATGAGATATGGTAAATTGAAAAAAAGACTTTTTTTATTATATAATGATATATTCAATTGCATATACACAGACATACACATACACATATACGTACATATAGACGTACACATACATGCACACACACATATACACATACACAAAAATACAATTATATACATGTACATACACATACATACATATACTGCATAAGCATACACATATTATTTAAACATACACATACATACTCACATATATACATACATAAATATACATCCACATGCACAAAAACAGATACACATGCATACATACATGTATATACACATACATGCACGTATATGCATACATGTACACATAAATATAAATATACATACATATACACATACAACAGATACATACACATGGACATACACATACACATACACATATACATACACATACACATACACATACACATACACATACACATACACATACACATTCACATACACATACACATACACATACACATACACATAAACATACACATACACATACACATACACATACACATACACATACACATACACATACACATACACATACACATACACATACACATACAAATACAAATACACATACACATACACATACACATACACATGCACATGCACATACACATACACATACACACACATACACATAAACATACACATACACATACAAATACACATACACATACACATACACATACACATACACATACACATACAGATACACATACACATACACATACACATACACATACACATACACATACACATACACATACACATACACATACACATACACATACACATACACATACACATACACATACACATACACATACACGTACACATACACATACACATACAAAGACACACACACACACAGAAAATCACACACACATACACATGCACATACTAATGTACACATACATCCACATATATACAGATGCATACAAATATATGTGTATTTTATAAATTATTTAAAATGAATATAAATATAAAAATTCAAATATGTACTATATCTAAATAAATATATATTCATTAATATATATATAATTTCATAGATAAAATATTAATATTTTATGTTTATAGATACATTTTGTAATTAATTTATATAAATATATTGTTAAAATATTTTATTCATTAATATAAATTGGATAATTTTTTACTAATAAAATTATGAAAATAAGATTTGAGGTTAATTTTTTTATTATAATATGGTTATAAAAATTATTTGTATATTTTATATTTACATATACATACTAATTATTATATAAATCATATTTAAAAATATATAAATATGTATATAAATTAAATTATTTTATCATTGACAAAGGAGAGTCTTCTATCAATGCTAACTAAAATCATTGACAAAAGGCTCCAAATTGGTTGTGTTTCATAGCATTGATTAATGTCAATATTGAAAAAAGAATAATCTATAGTAATGAAAGTTTAATTAAAGGTTTAAATTAATAATACTAACAATAACAACAACAAGAGAAACAACAACAACAACAACAACAACAACAACAATAACAACAACAACAATAACAACAACAACAATAACAACAACAACAACAATAAAATAAAAATAAAACCAATTTTTTTATTAAACAATAATAAATTTAAAAAATGAAAAGGAACATTAAAATTTGATATAAATGATATTTTTATGAATTTTTGAGTAATAATCATTTATTTCCATTGTGCATGAAAAATAAATATTGACTACTGTGACCAAAATTAGGGAAAAAATAAAAAATTAGAATATAAAAAAAGAACCGAGTATAAAAATTTACGTTCTTTGGAAAAAATACCCGGGGCCATGTCTGCAAAAAAGAGAAACAATACACTATTTTTTAAGGATAGATTCATTTACTTTTTAGTACACATTGTTATTGTTTTATCCATCTCAATAATAATTAAATATATTGAAAAATCTAAAAGTGTAGAATGATAATATACATGAAATTAGTTCACCATGAAAATATATAATTTTTTTCCTTCCTTTGAAATAAATTCCCTATCATTTACAAAACTAATGAATATTTTCTACAATGTGAAATAAATTCTCATCATATACTTACCATGAGAAAATTGACCTCATAAAATTTCTAGCACAAATATGTGAAATGAAGATCATTTAAACCATTTTTAAGTCTAGATAACATCTAAATAGTCTTTGTGAATCTTAATAATCTCCCACGTAGGGATTGATTCCTAAAATACTATTCTCCTATGCTATTTTTCTCGAGTGACATTGCTCCCCTATAAACTTCACTATCTTTACATCCTAACTGAATAGAAAACCTGCCAAAAAAATTAAATGAAAATTTATTTGGTCACTATTTGTATTGAATTTTGGATCCCCTAAGTTTAAAGATCTATAATGTAATAAAACTATGATAAAATGATATTTTAGTTGAAGATGATTAGTCTTGAAAAAATAGATATTTTTTTACAAGTTTAATTGCACAATGATTTTCAAAAAAATAATAAATTCTATCCTTTCCACCTACCCAATTCCTTCAAAAAAATATCTCATATATATTATCTCTTACACTACATATATAGTAGAAATATATTTTTATCCTGTAATAAAAAATAATGTTATCTTCTAAAATTGTGACACCCAACACACAATTGTACCTCTATAAGTAAAAACATAACATGTTGTACTTATTCTTACATCGACATCATCGACAAAGTCTGTATCAATATATCCCTATAAATAAATATCTGCTTTGAAGTGTAAAGGTATGTACATACCATTATTAAAATATTTGATTAACCACTTAACTAACTTTCAATGATACTTTATTGGATTTTTCGTGTACTTTTTGACTACTCTCACTACATACTGTATATGTTTTGATGGATGAAATTCATGAAATACATCAATATACCTATGATTTATGAAATCATAATTTTTACCTTGTAGTCACATTGATCACTCGAATTCAGTGTCTACTACTTTTATAACTTTAAGTGATCTGTAAAAGGAATGGAAACTAATTTGGCTATATTATATTGAACCATCTCAAAACCTTCTCCATGTTGGATTTTTGTGGTAACTTCAAGTTTCCAACAACATGATCTCTTATTATCCTTATCCTAAGAATATTATTCACCAACACAAGATCCTTTATTTCAAATTCACTGTATAACTACATCTTTAACTCATTGATCCTTTGTACACTCGAACCTGCAATGATAATGACATACAAACAAAATAACAATATATACAGTTGTAAACAAAAGATTTTAAATAAAAACATTGTTCTATGTCATATCACTAGTAATCATTCCTTCCCAAGAATTCATTGAATTTAAGATTCTATTTCATTAGTTCCTCCTTCAGTCAATACCCAATAGTTTTATGTATTCCAACATGATCTTATCTTATGGAATTAGTAGAACACTTTGGTTTCACCGTATAGATATCATCCACTAAGTCTCCAAGAAGAAAGTTATGGGTTTTTTAAGAACATAATATAACCATAAAAATTGAATGAACCCATTAAAATGCCAAATTTATCATCCTAAAATAAATATTTAAAATAAAGAACATAAATATAACATCTGTAGCTAAATTATATTGTAATATATCTCAATTAAGTATGATTGAGTAATATCTCTATGAAACAACACTCGAGATCTTTACACCTTGGGTAGAACATCGATAACTTGAATTGAAATACATTATGTGAGGACCTATTGGGCTCCCAAGGTGTTATAGCACATTATCCTCAAAGAAAAATAGTGATCAAAGAAGAATAAATTTTTGACTTGTATTTTTTATGCACCAAACATATCAAACAGAGTGATCAAATCCATTATATACCCCATGCTCAATGAATAGTGAATCTCATGCGTTGTCTCTAACTTTTGGCAGCCACTATACACTACCATAACATGTGATCATTGTATTTTTATAATCATTGAATGTTTCAATAATCATAGTATTATATTCAAACAAAAAATGAATCTTTTAAATGATTTGTAAAAAATGATAAATCATTTATTAAGACATGGTAGTTCTCATGGACCCAATATCAAATATTTTAATCCATACCATATGTTATAGCATAAAATATAGGCGATTGGGTTAGATGTAAAAACTATTTTCTAGAGAAGTAAATATATATCTTATAAAAGTATTAATTTAAAAGGATATGTTATAAAAATAAATTATGAAAATATAGTGGATTTATTGAATTGAAGAAGAAAAAATAAAATATTTAATAATGAAAATTATGGTAACAACTGAATCAAGATGATAAAATTATGGAAAAAGTGATTGAATCATGTAGGAGTAAATCTACTGAAATGTAATAATTACTAAGTGTTCATAAGAGTAAGTGTAAAAATAATTTTTTTGTTCATATGGTATTGGATTATAATACTTGAGTTTTTATAAAATCAGATAATTACCACATCCCCAAACTATATCTTAATGCACATTCAATTCATAATACAATAGAAATAGTTTTATTCCTGAATATGTTTAAAAACAAGATTACAAAGTTTTATAGTTTTTATTTTATTATATGGACATAATTTTTAGATTAATCATTTCAAAAATAAATTTGGGTGAATTTTTTGGAATTTTATAAAATGGTTGATTTTTGGGTGAATAGTAAAAATACACTTTTCATAATACTATTATTTTTTGAAGTCATTGTGATAGAACCATGATATATATTTAAAAAAAAATAGTTTTATAAAAAAGTTTTATTAAATAAATAAAATTAATTAATTAAAAAATATAATGTTGAATTTATAAATATATCTTTGATATTTTAAAACCAAAGATATATTTTATTCAAAAAAACTATTTTTGTCTTTTTCCTTTAATTAAGTATTCATATTAATACATTTAGTTTTATATTTATTTTAATTTTAAAAAAACATATTTTTTAAATTATAAACCAATAAATATCTTGGGAATAAATAATAAACACTGCTTTGGTGTAAATTCATTTTTATGCTTAAAAATTATTTCTTCTAAAAATCTTTTTTGTTGTCCTAAGCGTACCCATATTAAAATTATTCGTTAATACCTATAGAATTTGAATTTTTAAAAATGGTTTTCATGTTTTAAATAATATTTTTAAAATTATTTTATAAGGTTAATTTTTTTAGTCATAAAAATAAATTACTAAGGTTAAAAATGAGTTATCCTAGTAAATGTTAATTACAATAAAATTTAAATCACGCGGAAAAAGGTCAAAACTATCCAAAAAATTATCCCTTATTCATGATGGTGAGAGTTTTATCAACCAATAATCATATGATATTTATTATTTTCCAATCTTGAAGACATATTTATTTGAAAGCTACATGTATTTAATATAAAATAATGGGTATTTACAAAAATGACACCCCTCACACTTATAAAAGGATCCCTTCAACACCGCAATTCTCCTATCACCTTATGCCTCTTAGTTTAACCAATATTAGTGAAATATACAACCAAAAAACTACTAACCACATATTTGAGGTTTTTGTCTCCTCAAATGACCATTATTTGAAGGATTAAGGAGTTTTCTAAAGGAGGATATCCTAGAAAGATGTAATTGTTTTAACTGAGTTCTTTCAAGTTATTTCTTCATCCACATCCTCCAAATATATTCTATACATACTTCCATAATTACACTAGTACAATTTTTATAATAAAATGTTAGTTTGTTAATGGAATAACAATTTTATACCTTCTATCTATTAAAAAATTTCATTGTTTCACATGTTATGTGTGGACTACTGCCACTATGAATGATGTTTTTTGTTTTTCAACATCGCCTTACATGTATGGTTATAAAAATAAAGTTAAATAATAAATATGATATTAATATGTAAATAATGTTATTATTTTTTTATTATAGAATAGTAATATTAATAATGTATATATTTTTCTAGAATGGTAATATTAATATTTAACTCATTATTAAAATACCACTTTTTGTTCATAAAACATTTCCAAAACTAGTTCATTATGGATTCCAGTCCCATAAACCATACCCATGAATTTAATCAAATGAAAATGGAACTTAATAAATAATTTAAACCACATGATTCAATTACCATTAATAATATATGAATTATGAACTTTTTATCGAAGAACAGATACATGCATAGACATTATGAAACTTGTATGAAACAATAAAAATTAATAAATTACAATGATAAAAATAAACAATAAATAAATAATATATGGGTAATTAGTGACTGTAATTGAAGAGTATAAAAGATAATATATATGAATAATTTTCTAAAAAATGTGATTAATAAGGTTATGTTTATTATATAGAAATTTATATCACTACTATGGAAGTTGGGAGTAAATGTTAGGGTTTCTCATCTCAATATTATATTCATTGATATATACTTCATATTCATCACTAGTTTTCATTCATTTGGTCTATATACTACCCATGGATCGTATTTACCATAATATCCATGGGATTCACAAATTTATCTCAGGTTATTCATTTCAAGGTATTTTGGTTCAAAATTTATTGAAGCTATTTGGTTTTGCTTGCGGTATAAAATTAAATTCGAGATTTTTATAATTAAATTTACATGTATTGAAATTGTATTATTATTATATCTAAAACCACATATATTTAAATGTTTGAATAAATTATTTTTTATTGATTTCTTCATGAATGTATTTTTATAATTTTATAACAATTTTTCACAATGAATTAATTTCTCAAAGTTTTCATGGTTTTCAAAATAACCTTCTATTACCTTTTCTTTATAAAATATTTTCTTATAAGGTGTAAAAAATATAAAGGGTATTTCTTCTTATTTATCTCTATTAATTTTAATGGTATTTTAAATGTGATTTCATATATTTAAATATACTTTAAATAATTTTATACTACATTGGGAATATTCCCTAATGATACTTTCCACCTTCTTTCACAATATGACTTATAATCTTGTTATTCCATTTTTTGACTCAGGAAAATATTAACATTAAATATACTCATTTTGGAATATAGTTGCTTATTTATTGTTAAGACATGTTGATTATGTATTGTGTTGTTTATTAATTATTTTCAATTTTTTAATCCATTATAATTATTTATTGATGGTAGGGCCCCATAATTTTATATCCCCTCGATGAATCAGTGGGCCTAATGAGATAAACCATTCTAGGTATTTCATGTATGACCTACCCATTTATGTGTGATGTATTAGTACATGGATTTGATGGTAAGATTAATATTTCCATAAACATCCATTTTATATCTATGAAACCATTTATTGTTTTATATGTGATTATTTATGTTTCTATTTTATCCATGGATATATTTCTATTTTATTGTATTAGTTACATGACATATTAGATAATTATTTATCTCTTCCATATAAGCTAATTTTTTTTGTTTATTATTCCCAAGGTTCCCAAAAGATAAATTTTAATGATTTCAAGGATATATTCGAAGAAATAATAAATTTATTAATACAATATTAAGTTTTATTTTATGTTTTAAAATTTAATGTGAGAATCATGTATGTATATATTCTCTTAAGACTACTAAACAATTGGATCTTATATAATGTGAACATTTTTTTGTACCAATGTAATAATGTAACCACCTACTCTATGTTACTAGAATTTAGTTTTTCATAGTTGGTATCAAATAAATTTTAATATAACACATGGGAACTAGATCTTGAAGAATATTTTTAGATAACAGAAATATTACAATAAACCATTATAATAATTAAGAAACTCTTATAGAATATTTCACATATATAGGGACCATATATTATGATTCAATTTGTCAAAAAAGAAAAAAACTATATTATGATTCAAAATTCATAATTTTATGAGCTAATACAACATATGATATTGTCTAGAAATGGTGCCTTGTAGTAGGAAATAAAACCATATCAACAATCGTAAAATATATAGGGATTTCCTTTTTGAGAAAGGCAATGAATTCAATGTAGTTGTTGTTGGAGTTGAGTGTATTATAACTATGTTAGGGAGGTTGAACCAGGTTTTGACTAATAACCTTGATCCTACAGAACACTTTGCTAATCCAAAACATGGTTCAACAATGTTGGACCTCTTTATATGATAATAACCTCTAACATTCAATGGTAAAACTAATCCATTAGTTTCTAAAAAGTGGATAAAGTCACTAAAGAATATATTTATCACTTTGAGAAGTTGTGAAAAGGATAAAGATGTCATGATATTTTATCATTTAAATTTAGATTATGATCAGTGGTGGAAATTTATTTGAAATAATAAATAGGTTAAGGATAAAAATAGTATATAATAAAATAATTTAATGGTAATATTATTCAAAAAATACTTTCCTCATGAGAAACAAGATGATATGGAAATAAATTTCCTCAACTTAAGGAAAAAGGAGGAAAGTGTTGTTGAATATAAAGATAAATTTATATGGATAAAAACTCATTCCACCAATTATGTACATTATACAAGACGTAAGATCAGTCAATTTTTTGATAGTATAAATCCTATACTTTAGAGAGAATTATTCTCTCAAAAAACATTATTATATAAGGATATAGTATCAGACCCAATCAAGATAGATAAATAGTTATACAAGTATTATATTTTCAAGGGAAATCAAAAAATAAGATTTTGGATGAGAACCTTGTAAAGATAAAGGTGTAAAATAATAATAATGGATGGGTAGAATTTAAAACATGTAATAGTTGTGGAAATAAACACCCTTATACAATATTATAGGAAATACGAGTTTGATATAAGTGTGTAGAGAAATACCATTATGTTAATTAATAAAAATTAAAGGGAGAAACTGTAAAATTAAAATGCTTTAATTATAAGGATATGAGGAACTATTAAAACAAATATCCTAATCATCAATATAATTTACCTAAAAAGAGTTCAAGGGAGAAAGGTTGAGCTTATATTATTTATAAAACTATGGTTTAAGTTCTGAATAACTTGATAATATGTAATTTGATCATAAACTCATTCTTAAAAACACTTTATTTGATTCTGGATCAGTGACCTCTTTTATATCTTTCATGTTTTCTGAAAACATAGAATTATTCTGTAACACTCTAATAAATGAGTTACCAATCGATGTACGAAGTGGAAATATTATTAAAATAGATACATATCAGGTAATCTCTATTAAAATACACATATATCCCCTAGTTACAAACATGATTTTTATACCTATGATTGAATTCAACATCTTGGTATAAATTTTATCAAAAAGTATAATGGAAAAATTTATTATCGATTAAATGAAATTACAATTTGTAAAGGAGGTATCAAATCCATTGCCTTTAGAGGGGATACATCATTTTCCGAGTCTTGTTTGAGTCCACCTGTAGTATCTCACCCTATTCAAATTATGGATGAATAATTAGAGAAAAAATAATTTATGGATGGGAAAGACATCCTAATAATAGATTATTCACTTATTTTTCCAAAATAAATTAATGTATTTTCATAA
The DNA here is from genome assembly GCA_963277665.1 of Viscum album. Classification (NCBI taxonomy): domain Eukaryota; kingdom Viridiplantae; phylum Streptophyta; class Magnoliopsida; order Santalales; family Viscaceae; genus Viscum; species Viscum album. The sequence goes on along the minus strand of OY728143.1, from coordinate 1,513,132,722 downwards.
TAATTACTGAGACATCTACATGAGTGTGATGTGGAGTTTTCCATTGACCTCCAACATGTTTAAAAACCTATATTTAAGAGTTTTACATTGACCTCACACCTAATGAAACACCTATCTATATCACTCCTAAAAAAATGACACAAGTGGAATGGATGGAGTTGAATAAACCACTACATGCGTTGTGTGATAATGGATTCATACACCCTAGAGTTTCCCTTTGGGGAGCCACTATCCTATTTTTTAAAAATAAGTATGAGTCTATGATGTTGTGCATTTATTATAGGGAAATAAATACCATTAATAAAAAGATTAAGTATAGTTTCTCCTTAATTTATGACTTATTTGAAAGAATTCATGAAGATCAATATTTTTTAATGATTAATCTTCACTGTTGTTATAATAAATTAAGGGCGAAAAAGGATAATCTACCAAATATGGCATTTTTTATAAGGTATAAACATTTTTATTTTATTGAAATTACCTTTGGATTAACTAATACACCCTATGTGTTTATGGATGTAGTGAATATAGTATTCAATATTATCTTGAAAACTTAATAGTGGTATTTATTGATGACATATTGCTATAAATTAAAATCTATGTGGAGTGTGAGAATAATTTACAAATTTCTATTGAGACACTTAGAGAAAATTTCTTATTTGAGAAATTTATTAAGTGTGAATTTTGGATCTAGTAAGATTCATTTATTATCCAAATTATCTATAAGTATAGAAAATATATTGATCTTCCAAAGACAAATAAAATCATAGAATGACCCACACATTTAAATATAAATGAGATACATAGTTTCCTTTTTTTAACATGATAATATTGGCGATTTATTCAAAAATGTTCTTGATTATAAATCCCATTAATCAAGTTGACTTGTAAAGGGGTTAAATTAACTTGGTTAAAGGAATGTTAAGAATGTTATGAGGAGATAAATATAATATTTTTTAATGCATCAATATTAAATTTACCACTAGTAAAGGAAAGTTTTATAATATATAGTGATGTATTGAGGAGTAAAATGGGATATGTACTTATGATAAAATGATATAGTGGTTTCTTATGCATGAAAGTAACTAATGATCCATAAAAAAAAACTATCCAACTCAGGAACATGAGATGATATCTATAATATTTACCTTAATGATATACAGGATAAGAAAACCTAATAATTTCATACATAAAAATTACATTATTTTAGATAATATTCAATACATCACACAATAATACATTGCCCATAACTATAAAGGTCTAGTGACTTTGTATACTAGATACATAATAAAATTATTTCATTAAATATATTCAATATTTCACATAAATTTCTTATCACTTAATACCCTTATTAGACATACCATGTTTTAAAATTTTCTAAATAAACTTGGAGAATAGAAACATAAGAAAGGGTGAGATTAGATGTTTAGTAATAGTTAACATAGGTAAAATAAATCAATGATCATAAGTCATCATAATTTATGTATAAGGTTATGATAATTTAAGAAAAACTTATGAATGTTATACCTAATTAGAAAAAAAAATCATTAATCATAAATCATGGATTAAGGATTTTTCATAACAAACAAAATAAATCATAAGAGTGATAAATCATCAAGAATAAATAACGTGCCATGAGAACATATCATGAGAATAATATATACGTTTTTGGAATATAAATAATCATATAAAATCATTTCCATAGTCAAGAATCACTCCCCATACTATCATAGTGGATAACATACGATAGTGGATTCAGTTCACACCCCATTCCATCATTTCCTTAGTCAAGGTCCACTTATAAGACTATCATAGTGCATATAGTCCCCTACTAAACTATTTTCACTCACCATTATATCTCATATTATATATTGAGATATTAATCTTTACCTAATTCACTAGAGAGATATATAATTCTATGCCCATATATCACATATTTAAAACCATATTTATGTGTTACAAAGAATCATAATAACATTCAAAATTTAATCATAGAATAACGCATTGAAAATAAATGATTTTTATAAACAAATCATCATAAAATAATCATAATCCATCCATATAAATTAAGTGGATTCTATAATAACAATATAAATTTTATCATTATAGCTTAATTAACCCATAAGAAAGAAATGAGTTTCATAAAACATTCCTATGGAAATCATCAAATTAGTTCATATAATTTTTTTATGGTAACATAAGTGAATATACCCATTGAATCATGATAAAAATCTAATGATGTTGACATAGATGAAAAATACAATTTAAAGAGCATTCAAACCTTTATATGAAAACATGAGAAACATATCATTCAACATTGATAAAATATTAAATACAAATTCCAAAAATATTTATAAAATTATTTTCTTTTAAAATAAGTATGTAAAACTATAAAGAGATATTCAAATAAAATAATAGACATCATGGCTAGAAAATCTATTTGTGTGGTAAATATTAAAACAAATATTTAATTCACACCTTTTGTAAAAAGTCATAAATAACATGTTCGGAAAACATTATAAAAATTTATTTTTCAAACTTTGAAAATAAATTCAATTATGGTTGAAAATTTCTTCGAATAATAATGTCATCGTATAAAATAACATCCTTGAAAACATTTTAAAAAACATGAATATGGAAGAAAACGTTTTTCGACCAATGGGGAAATGAAGTCGGTTTTTATTAAAAAATATTTCTTAATCATTTTAAGTACCAAAGAAGGAATAATGAACTGATGAAATGAAAACCCTAGAATAAAAATAATATAATAAAATATATGTGGTTAAAAATATAAATATCATATAATTCCCTCAATGGAGAGAAAATCATAAACAATCTTAATTAAAAATGAGATTGCAACATAGACCCTTACCTCAAGTCCCATTCCTCTTCATACACATTCAATACTATTGTATAATAAATATATATTTATTATAAATCTATTATAGATAAATATTCATACGTAAATTACTATATATAATTCCTTCATAATTTTAAATTACTATTTGATTAATAATTTTTCATTAAAATGAACATTCAGGTGAAAACTGGTCCTTTTTTGTGCAAGTTTCAATTCGATGATTCCAGTCCCTGCACCTTGGTCATGGTTTCATTTTGAAAATAATATTAATAAAGATATAATTATCATATTTACTTATTATATTAAATTTTATAACCATGAATATAATATAGTGATAAAAAATGACTTATATCACATCATGGGGATGATAGTCCGTATGTATGAAAAAGTGATATTTCATTTTTCAATAGATGAAACAAAAGAAGGGTAAATTATAATTTAAATTTAGAAAATAATAAATATATAAAAAATTTCATATATATATATATATTCATAAAATAATGCATATGACCATCCATGTAAATGTTAAATGAAAAATGGGTCACATCGCTTTTTGGAAGTGGTAGTGCACACATACACACAAGAAACATCATCATTTTCCAATGGATGAGAAAAAGATAGAAAATTGATATAATAGTAATAGAAAAACATAATATTATAGTAAATATAATAATTAAATAATTTTAGTACGGTTATAAAATATATGGATGAGTTTTTAGATGAAATAAACATAAAAATGGCCGGTAAGAACATATACCACTTGTCCATGTATCTTACTTTGAAATGTATCTTTAGGATTCTTAGATTGTTATTTTGGAAATAAAGAACCTAAAGGTCATGAATAAAGATTTTGGGAGAGTATTTTAGTGGATATTAGTTAATTTAAAGGGCTTAAGTGGTGTGGTGACGAGAAGATAAGAGGTGGCCTTTTATTAGTTAGGTGGGTGGAAAACTTGTAAATACAAAGAATATTAATATACAAATAGTGTCACTCTCATGGGAAACTGTGTTAAAATTATCTAAATTCAGAATATAAGATGATATATGGTCGAAGTAAATTTAACCAATAAGATTTAGATGAGTTTTTAGGTCCTTTTAACCATAATCTCTTTTGTTTAACCCCTCATCAACCATTTTATCTTCTACCGTTGTAATATGTTTTTACCATAATTACTATTCATTGTAAAAAAAATGAAAGTTACTTCACTTCAAAATCTATAAATTCCAATTCCAAATATAGAAACCATTTTATTATATTCAATTTGTATTTTCAAAAAAAAAAATTATTTTTAATTATTTGCGTAAAACACAACAAAGACGGTTTTTAGGAAAAATTGATTTTACGTATAAAATTTAAATTATTGTTATTTCATGCCGAGTAAACACCATTTGATGAATGTTAATATATTTTATAAAATATATTATATTCATATTTCATTAAAATCATTCATAAATATTTATTAATACAATTTATTATGATATAATTCAATGTTCTTAATAAAAATAGTTTTTATGAAGAATATATCTTTCTACCTTTAAATGATTTTATCTTCATTTATAACCAATTGATAATAAATGTATGAATTATTATTGATTTTTTCATTTTGAATGAAAATATATTTCCTTAAAATACTATTTCATTAGTGATAAAAATACATAATATATATAAAAACATAATAGTTTAAAAAAAATTATCTTTTAATATAAAAAATAATTTTTTTAACATTTAAAAATGAGTACTTATTTCCTAAGAATTAATAAATACATTTTAATTATGGAAAAATTCTATACATATTTTTCATAATTTATTTATTCCTATTCATACCCACTAGTCCAATGACTTGTCAATAACAATCATATTTAATAATAATATTTCAATAGTATATCAGAGTTTGTTTATACTTGGTGTTTCATGGAAAGAAAGCACTAAAATACATAAAATTTATTTAAAGATAAATATATCATAAAATATCAGGGTGTTACATTATACTCACTTATAAAAAAATGTACCTCAAAATTATATTACTTTGATACAAACAAATGAGGATACTTCTGCTGCATCACATCCTCATATTACCACATAGCTACCTCAAATTTATGGTTTCTCAATGATACTTTGACTAGGTGAGTGGTGTTGTTCTATAAAAATTTCTCCCTTTAATAAATAATCTCTATAAACTATTCCTCATAAGAAAGATCATGCTCTAGTGGTATAACCTCTATTTTCAATAAATGATAAGGATTTGGTATGTACTTCCTTAAAAGGGATACATAGAACACATCCTAAACTTGGGATTGGTTAAATGAAAATTCCAAGTGAAAATATACCATCAAAATACGATCAAGAATCTAAAAGGAAATAACTTGTCATGGTTTAAGATTTTTTTTCTCTCTAAATCTCATAACCAGAGATATTATTATGAATTCATTATCACTAAATTTAAACTATGGAACTAATCGATGATTTTCAGTATAACTCTTCTTTTGATATTGAGATCTCCTAATGTTCTATTTAATGGTTCTTACATTATATAATAATTACTTAGATAAATTAGGTCCTCATAGATTTCTTTCCCAGCTTTAACTAATTACTTTGGATGTTTTCAATTCTTTCCATATAGGTCTTCATGAGGATCCATTTGAATGCTCAAGTGAAAGCTATTATTGTAAGAAAGTTTAACTATAGGAAGGTATTGATCCCAAAAACCATTGAAATCCATTTAAAATTCTCTCAACATATATTATATATTTTTAATGGTTCACTTATACTAACTGTATATTTTAGGATGATATATAGTGATAAAATTCAACTTTGTATTCAATTCTTGGTGAATATTTTTCCTGAAAATTGAGGTAAACCTAAAATATTGATTATATACAATAATATGTGGTACCCTATACAAACATACAAAATTTTTAATGTATATCTAGTAAATTTAACCAAAATAGGAATATTATTTGATAGAAATGAAATATGTTGACTTCGTTAGGTGATTAACTATAACCAAAATAGAATTATGACCTTTCTTTGTTTTGGGGAGTCTGAAAATAAAATCCATGGTGTTTTTTTCCAATTTTAATTCTATTATGGGTAATGTTTTTACCACCCCCTTATACTTTTATCTATAAGCCTTAACTTTATAACATAAAAATTAATGAAATACATACTGTAAATTATCTTTTTTCATGTTGTCTAATCAGAAATAATATTTCAGATCTATATATATCTTCATACTTTAAGGATGAATAGAGAATGATAAAAAATGGGAAATATCCAACAACTCTTTATTCAAATATTGTATTTATATAACACATACTCAGTTCATGAACCTTATCATTCCATAAAAATCATGGTTGAACTCTAGATAATTCCTCACTTTCTTTTGCAGTTCCACATCTTCCTTCTGTAGCTTTTCAATCCTCCCATGGTTGGATGGTTGAAGATTTATATGAGAAAGATTTGATCTATCCCTTTTCCCCATGATTTCAAGATTCATATTCTAAATGTATATAAGTGTTGGATCTCATTCAATATTCAACTTGGAAAAAATATCATGGTCCTTCTAACTTAGTGCATCAATGAATTTATTTTTCTTTCTTGGGTGGTAATTTATTGAGCGGTCATAATCTTTAATCAACTTAAACCGTCTACTATGGAACATATTCAGTTCTTTATTTGAGAATATATACTTTAAAATTTTATTATTAGTATATATATCATACCTTTAACCTTAAATATGTTTCCTCTATTTTTTAAACTAAAATATCACTACTTCCAACTCTAAATAACATGTTAGGTAAATTTTCTCATCAATTTTCAATTACCATGAGGCATAAGCTATTACCATATCATTTTGTATGAGGATTTATCTCAGTATCTTATTTGATGAATTACTATAGATCAAAAATACTTCTCCACTGTAGGATACTGTGTGAATAGATGCACTCACATACCTTTTCAACTCCTTAAAATTTTAATCACACTCACCTATCTAAAGGAACTAAGCCCCCTTCTATATTGACTTGGTTTTTGGGTTATATTGCCGTGATAAATCTCTAACAAATAATCGATAGTATCTATCCAAAAAAAATAAATCTATAGATCTTAGTATCTATGGTTGATCTGAGACATTGATAAATAAATTTTAGCTTTGAAGGATCCACCAATACACCCTTTATTGAGAATATATGACCCCAAAATGTAACTTTTTATATCTAGAATTCAAACTTGATAAATTTAGTATATAGTTTCTAGTTTTACATCTTCTTTAACAAAATCCTTTAATAATATTCATACTCTTCTTTATTATTGGAATATATAAGAATATCATCTATAAAGACTATAAAAAACTGAAAAAGTTAATCTCTAAAGACTCTATTAAATCCATTAAAATAATAGGGGCATTGGTAAGTCCAAATAAAATCACTATAAATTCATAATGGCCAAACCTCATATAGATTTATAGCTTGGGTATGTCCTCCCATTTAAAAATATAAGATGATATCTAGTTTGAGGATAAATCTAGTAAAAATATTGAGATCCAAGTAATTGATCAAAAAGATCATCATTGCAGGTTATATGATACTTTTTTATAATAGTGATCTTGTTAAGTTATCAATAATTAATGAAAATACACATTTCCACATCATTCATCTTAACAAAAGAACAAGTTCACTCCCTGGTGTTACATTAGGGTGTATGAATCCATTATTTATATTCTCTTGGAGTTTATTCTTTAATTATTATAACTTAACTAGGGCTATTCTATATGGATCCTTTGTAATGGGTGTAGTACCAGGTATGAGTTCTATTGAAAACTCAACTTCTTGATTAGGTTGAATAATATGAATATCTTAAGGAAATACATCCTTATATTCTTGAATAATAGACATATATTCCATTTTGTGTTTCTACCAAATTATTTGTGATTAATATACCTGATGAATAGGTAGTAAGACCTATATAATGGAATTATTTTCCATTGGATGTTCACAATCATCTTCACATAAAAATAAAATCATAGGTTGATTCATAATATCAAATGGGACTTAACTTCCACATAAATTTTTATTGGATCTATGTAAATTCAAATAAAGGAATAATAATATTATTTTCATGGAAAATTTTATTTTGAGAATCAACATGACATCCCCTAATCTAGAGTAAAGGATAAGTGTTCCTTCTTTATCATGACCCACTTTAACACTGACATAACACATTCCCTTCCTTATTCCCTTAATCTAGGATTTATCCCTTATATTAGATTATTGAATTGGATAATTCCAAATTTCCCCACATTTATGAAATGGAATAGTTAATGGTGTTTTAGGATGAAATTTATTTCTCTCTATAAAAATATTTATTTTTCTTTAGAAAATATTCACTCTATACCCTAATTTTACACACATAAAACATCTTATCATTCCTTTGAGACATTGAACTTAGTGATTCTTCTTAAATTCATGGAGCATAGAAAATTGAATCTTATTTACTCTTGGTTCTTTATCATCTAAAATCCCATGAAATGCTATTTTTCAATTTCCAAGTGTTTCTAAAATCTCACATCGGTTCAGGTTGTTAATCATAAGTCGATATAGATGGTAATACACTACCAAAAGGGGTTTTCACTGAATATTATATCCTAATTGGTTTCTTATTTTGAAAACCACCATATTATCCTTCATAAAAATTATACAATTAGTTCCACATGGTTTCATAAAATTAATAAATCTAAAAATATTAGTGTGAGTATCAATCATCAATAATAAAAGTAATCAATCATATGATTATAAAAAATGTTCTTATGATGTCCAAAATTATGAAACCTTCTTTCAACCCAAGATACTTTAAGTTTATCTCATATCACTATGTCTTATCATATGCTATCATAGATTCTAGCATCTCATTCATTATAATAGTTCTTAAAGATAATGTTAATTAACCAAAGAATATCCTTAGGGATTTTCAATTTGGGTGTGTAGTTATGAATCCTTTTTAAGCACCATGTATTGATTTAGTAAATACCCAAATAGAAATTTTTGGGTTATTACCCATAGGTTCATGTATAATAGATCCTATATATACTTGATTATATTTAGATAGTGATTTCATTTTTAGGAAATATTTTGGGAAAACATCCCTCAAGGTGCTATCTTGGATTTTTTGGGGTGATTGTGTTTGTTGAAAAATCCATAAGACTAAGAATGATCACAATTGGTGTTTTTGAAGCAGATATTTATGGGGACATAGTTTCCCTATATTTACCAAATTTTTGGGGCTCAAAATTGAGATTTTTTTTATGAGAAAATAATTTTTTCCACAAAGGAGTTTCAGAAAATAGTTTATAGACTATGGAGTACAGTTCGTAGAATGCAAAGGAGGTACAAAAAACAATGAAGGAAAATCGAAAAGATGAATTTTAGTATAGTAGCACTATATTGACCTCAAATCATGCAACACCGACCATGTAGAAAAAAATATTTCACTAGAGGATTGTAGTTTGTGCAAGTTTCATTGTCACTAAACCTCATTCAAGCCATAATCTATGATGTAGATCACAAAAGAATGATCCAAAAAACTAAATATCAATCCTTAAATGATATAGGACTTTGTTATTTGGTCAAATCACAAATAAAAATGAATACTAGTTATGAATGATTTTATAATGGTGAGAGAAATCCATAATTAAAAAAGTAATGGAAAAAATGGCCTTGTTCATATTTTCCAGAATTTATAGATGGAAATTGAAGAAACAAGAGTTACAATGCATAAACTAAGTCCAAACAATTCACAATTCTAAAATTTAGGAGAAAATAAAAATAATGGGGTTATCCAAAGGCCGATTCTGGATTAGAGTGTTAGGATAAGTAATAAATAATCGCAAATTTTTAAAAATGGGGATAAATTCCCCCCAAGAATCCCTTTTTCAATAATGAAAAAATCACTGAGGTAGAAAAAATATCATGTCATAATTGTTGAATATGTGGCTAAATCCCATGATGCTCATGATTGATACACATTTCCAAGCTCACCACCAGTTTTATCCACCATTTCCTTCATCTCAAGTCTCCCTCTAGGTTTTTTAACTAACATTAGAGGAGTCTCTAAAGATGGATTATAAAAGTGGTTACTTGGTTTTGGAATTTAGTTAAATGAATAAATAATTAAATAAATTTAATTAATTTATTTCATCTAATATCATACCATGGTAACAAATTGTCCAGAGGTCTGACATGAATGAACTATATATCATGCATAGGTTAATACCGATGTTCTAGATTCAACAACGGTCTCAGTTTCCCCAATTAAGATTTTTTTGGGTGATAATTCATTATTTATGAGATTGTGTGAATACATGTGTTCATATATTTAATAGTTTTAAGATACCCACAATGGGGATTTATGATTCCCAAAACTCTACACATACTCTATGAGTAGCTCTATAAATATTATTTAAAATATTAAAAGGGTCTAATCATAAATCCTAAAGTCAACATACTCTCCCCACCTTCATGGATTTTCCTCTGGAAAAAGAACTATGAAAATAGGTGAGGGTAACGAGACCACATATAATTCTTCTACCCCCAAGATATCTCATTAATATCCCTATTCTACTAGGGAATTCACACTAGGGGATTCATTCATCCATGAATTATCTTCTTTTTCCTATCCTTGATTTCCATTGGGCAATATGAAAAGATGGTTTAATATTTAATGTACATATCACCCTAGTTAAAAATATGTGATTGATCATGTACATAATTCCTCAGCTAAGACACATAAAAGAGATCACAATCTCAGTCTAACTATGAAGGTAAATCTTGGAGGTATGAAAAATCGCAGATCCTGTTCATAATCTAAAATGGACTGATAAACCTTAGAGATATATTTCCATCACATAAAAATCTCCATAAACATCATTCAAGTTTGACTATAAAGAAAACATTACTTCTCTCGTTGAACTCCAAGGACCCCTTCATTATTCTATATTGGAATTTTGATGGCCCTGACCTCTCTTCATCCTCTCTAAAATGATCTGTGCTTTCTTTTTCATTTAACACAGAAACACTGACCCCATAAGTACTAATTCTACCAACTCTAATGAAAATAGATGTGGCCCATAAAGTTTACCATAAATGGTCTCAAATGTAACCATATCGATAATAGAGTGATAATAATTGTTGTATAAAAAAATTTACTATGGGTAGGAGATCCTCCTAGATTTTGATAATGTCTTACATAATATATCACAACATGTATTCAAATACCTTAATGGTTTTCCCGGTATAGCTATCTTTCAAGGTAGTAACAACATGATCATCCTCAATAGAGTCTTAAAATACTTCAATAAGACTCTACACAACCAAAATGTGAATTGAGAATCACGATCTTAGACAATCATTATGAGGAATCCATGAATCAAGATGATATCTTTCATAAAAAATAATCATAATCTTTCCATTGAACTCCACTCTCTGGTGGTGAGGAAGTGAGACAACTTTTTAAATAGATCTATTATCACCTTGATAGCATCATGACTAGTCACCATCCATGGAAATCCTATCACAAAATCCATGTTTAGTCCATCTCAGTTCCATTCTAGTACCGAGAAGGGATGGGACAAATATGCGGGTACCTGAGGCATGGCCTTCACCTACTGAATGGTAAGACATAGATAGATGAACTCTATAATACACATCTTCATATCTGGACTAAAAAATTCCACCAAAGGTCTAAGTATATCCTTTATACCTGATGATGTGACTTATAGGAAGATGTGTAGAACTCTATTAACACCTCCTATCAAAGTGTGGATGGTACTAATATCTTTACTTGGAATAGGGTGACATGCTCACCACCTTTAAAAAACCAATCATGATCATCGTCTAAGAATGTATGGTCACACAAGGCCTCAAAATCACAACCACCAAGATATGCTTCTCTAGTGTGTTATAGGAGAAGATTTATCAAAACCATCAATCAGAGGTTTGATTCTCCCCTATCATCCACTAAGGTTAACTATAATGATCCTAACTGGTCTGAATCCTCACCTAGTTACCAAGAATGATATTTTATACTGATAGAATATTCCACCACATTACGCTTCCTAGGAGTGTAAATTATCTCAAACTTGTAGTCCTATAGGAACTACCACCACCACCACCATCTCAATTTGAGGTCCCTAGAAGTAAATATGTACCTATGACTCTTGTAGTCCAAATAAATAACCAACCACTCACTAAGTAGGTAGTGTAACCAAATATTTAGGGAAATCACCATAGATGCCAACTCTATATCATGTGTTTTTTAGTTATGTTTATGGGAGATTAACTTATGAGACCGATAGTCTATAATTACTTACCTCTGCATCAACACACACCTAAGTCCAGATTTAGAGGAAACATCGAACACTACATAATCAACCCCCTTTTGGAAACCCCAGGATTGGATAATTGGTCAACCTATTCCATAACTCTTCAAAATCCTTATAGAACTTCTACATTAAGAAAAAATTACATCCCATTTGGGTCATGGTAATAAATCAAGTCTCAATCCAAGAGAGTTATAACACGAATATACAGTAATAACCAACCAACCCATTGAATCTCTACACCTCTATCACACTCTTGGGAAGATCTCAAGTTAGTGTTACCATGATATTTTCTAGGTCCATCTCTACTCCCTCCTCTAACATGACATTTCTAATGAAGTGGGCCTTTCTAATATTTAATTAACACTTGATATATATAATTATCTTGAAGAATGTCCATAAAAATACTCAAATAATTCACATACTCAACATTATATGCCTTGTATATGAGAATTTCATCTATAAATACCACCATAAACTGGTCTAAGGGAGGCTGGAGTATCCAGTTTAAGAGTCACATAATAATTTTTAGGGGTGTTTGTCAGGACAAAGGGAATCACCAGGTACTCATATTGATCATAGAAAAATAAAAATACCATCTTAGATATTCTCCCTTGAAAACCCTTAATGAGTGATATCTTGAACTAAGTTTGATCTTTGAGAGATACTTTACTCCTTTTAGTTGATTAATGAAGCCATTGATTCTCGATAGAGGATATCTATTCTTAATAGTTTCCTAACTTAGGAAACAATATTCTAATCATAACCTTAGGATCCCATCTACATTATTATTGAATGATATCAAAGCTATCTAAGGGGACATAATAGGTCAGATAAAGACCTTATTTTAAAGGTCCTATGACTATATCCTTAACTATTAAAGTTCAGCATAAGCCATCTGATATGATACTTAAGATATCAAAATGGTCCTTAGATTCAAATAAATACAAAATTTAACATCCTGGTGGTAAGGTAACCCAAGTAAATCCTTAGGGAAGACATCTAAGTACTCCTATACCATTTTTGAGAATCAAACATCTATTGAGTTTTATAAAACAAGATCCAATATACATAACTAATTTGAAAAATCTTCTACACATGAGCCCAACCTTTACTGACTAAAATTTATATCTGACTAGTGAAATAAAATAAAAACCTATCCACATAGGTCCATTGTATTATCTTGAGAAAGTAATGAATTTTGGAATGGGTAGTGGTTATACAGTTAATACCAGGAATGACATCATAGAGTCCCATTTCTATAATAAAAAATTCCCATGAGAAACTCTATCCACCAAGTGCGAGTTCACACCAATGAAAAAAAGTGTGATTGTAGAATTACATATAGTAGTGGTGTCCAGTCATAAGGGTTAGGATAGTGACTTTGTTTGAATCTTCAGTTGTCAAATAATAGACCAGTGAAAAAATAAATGAATCACACTAGTGTATATCAAAATCTAATCTTGAGTTGAGAAGGCACATGGCATATCCCATATCTTACTATGAGCCTCTGGGTCATAAGTCTTAACTCTATGAAAAAACAATGTCCCTATCCACCATCTCTATGATCATAATGGGGAAAAACTACTGGTGATGGTGGTAGTATCTGATCATAAAATTGGCCTCTTCTACAGCTCTCCCAACTCCTCTACCATGACTTCCCCTATAGTTCCTCATGATCACATTATTACTTCCATCTTACCGATCCATCCAATGTATACCTATATGCTTCTACATGTATGGTTTGAAAATTTTGGGCAATATAACCTCACTTTTCACAGGAAAATAATCACCTCTACCTCGGTAAACTGGAACATCTTTATGAATGCTGGGCTATATACCCTTTGTTCTGAGACTGAACTTTCTAATGCTTCATGATTTATGTTATCAAAGATCGATGTCATATACTTATTACTAAAGACACTAATCATAGAGGACTACTTTCATATCCAAATAGAAACAACTACTCTTCCAAAAATAACTCCACTAAAAATCCAAACTCTAGAACCCCCACATATTGGGATATAAAGAAGGTTACAACTCCAGTATGAACATATCTACTTTGACCATGCTGGAACGTCGTCCCTTGAAAATAAACGTCATGAAATATATCCTAAGAGTATCACATGAGATATATAAATATAAAAACACATTCAATGACTGACATGATTACTTTCTTAATCTTAAGTATCTCTTGGATACTCTCTAATAACATAGTCACTGGGAAATAATCTCTTATAAAGAGGTTATTGAACTTTATCCAGGGTAGTGTCACCTCATCATTGACCTGTGTCATCAAGATCCACTATTTTACTACCAATAAATGGATAGGAATAGATGTGAGAACTTCCATATAACATAAATGGGTCCAGAGGATATGGAATAGTTATACTATGGACTCTAACCAGTACAATGTCGCTTGTGGGTTATGATGAACCCAGACATTGGAAATCTCTGCCTATGAAAATAATGAAGTGAACTCATCCTACATACATAATCATCTTATACTACTGGAAGGATCTACTAACCAATAATAAATAGAATATATTACTACCTTCTCAAGGTAGGTCTAGTCACTACTTTATGGGTCTAAGTATCACTCGATGTCCACTCAGAGGGAAGACCTTCTAAATAAACCCCTGAAATGAGGCTTCATCACTGAGCCAATCCTCATCATGATCTTATAATGGAATATGGGTTATCTATTTTAATTGGGGTGTCATAAATTATTCAAGATATTCCAGGACAAAAAGATCATATCTGGGGAACTAATTAAACAAGGACATTGAAACCACAATCTATTCCTATTTTATGTACGCACCATTTTTCCCCATTAACTGGAGCCAATGTTTACCAAGTTGACAAGTGGATTATCAAAGTAATTTTGTATGGATATGTTAGTCAAGACACCATTTTTGGGGTCCAAAACCTTGTATATTAACTCTAAAAACTTAAACATAATTACCCAAAATCTATAACCAATCTTCCCAACTACTCTTTCTCCAAACTCTATCCTTGGTCAGCCTAGGCCGTAATACTATTCTGGCATGAATTGACCTAGTAGGGCCTACCTAGATGATGGTAAGCTGGGTGCACCACCTCAATCCCACCTCAAATAGTTTATGGTCTGGTTACTAACACCGAGTAAGCATATCACACATATGGGATACCTTAGACTAATGCACCTACACACACACACACACACCTTTCTCCATACCCACCAATCTAATGTGGAAAGTACATAACTGGAATAAAAATGCATGAATAACCTTTAATATTAAAAAAATAAGTATGATAGTACATAATTATTTAAATATTTTAAAATAAAATCCCCAAAACTAGTAATTTTTTCTAACTTGTCAACAAAAATGAAGATTTTCTCAGAACACAGTCACCAGTTTGAAAATAATATCACTTTTATAGCTCCCTAGAGACACTAAGCACCACCCACACTAAGTCCCCCTAGATCTACAAATAAAATCCTATTGTATTTAAAAGACCAATACATTATTGTAGATCCCATGAATGGGTGAGTATATACACACTCACCAGGACACCACAAAATCACCATTTAGAAAAAAATAAAGATTCAACCTAATACCATAACCAAAAAGGAAAGGGTAAGGAGAACCTAGAAAAAATTTGGCCAAACCATTAGTCAAAACGAATATTAATGATGTATAATCATAGAACGGAGGTAGAAAACCATAAAAAAAGTGTTGAATTTATAGTGATTGTGTTTATCATGGAATCAATTAATTGATGTAAATTTATGAAATTTGAATGAAAATACATAAATAAATACCAAAAAATTCCCAATTCTGAATTCTTGGTGTTAAAAATAATAATTTAATGGGTCATTAGAATGGACTATTCAAGATTATATTGTTAGAAGAAATAATTTTTAATTATAACAGTATAAAAAATGAGGATAGATCCATAAGAAATCCATAAATTGATAAATTATTGACCCCTGATAATGAAAAATGCTTGCATCATCTTTGTTGAAGTTGTGGTTACATTTTTTTGCCTTTATGATCGATCCTTTATTCCAAGATCCTCACCAACATTCTACATCGTGAATCTTCTCTCAAATCAGAGAAGATTTCTTCAATTCATAAACGGTCCATTGAAATAATAAAAAAAATAATTTTCACATTTGTATCTTCAAAAAATTTATGATATAACATATTATTTTTCTTGAGTAAATTTCAATAAAGGAAGATAATTTTTAAATTGATTTAGTATATCAAATAATCATAATGCGTTGCTATAGAAAACAATATTTGTGTTCACTTTATCATCACTTTTCGAGAAAAATATTATTTATTGCCAATACCATGATTTATTGTGGAATATTTAGATACAATATGATATTTTTAGGTAGAAAATATAACATCCATTCCAATTTTATTATAGAAAACCCATTTCATGCTATGGGTCTCACCCCTTTAGGTGCATTCACCAAGTTCCAAACATGGTTAGTGTAGATGGATTATATCTTAGATTTCACAACCTTGAACCATTTCTCAAAATCTAATTTCTCGATAGCTTCTTGGTATATAATATGTTCATTATCATTGAACATTATCGCATCATCATTTTTACTGGGAATCACTATCTATTATGCTCTTGATGAATCCTATTAGACCATTGAGGTTATTGTGTAACTATATTTTGTTATTCTACCTCAACTCTTCATGGAACCCACTCACTTTCAATATCTAGAAAATTTTATATTTATTATTCTTTAATTTCTATGAGTTATACATTAATACAATGTCGCTTCAATATATGTTTTTTCTTCTCAATAAAATCCCCACATTGAGCCACAAACACTTTTAATTCAGCAGGATTATAGAAAAAATCCCATTGTTTCCATAGGATATCTAAAAAATAAGAATTTATTTTATTTATAGAATTAAAAATTCTTACATATTATTCTCATCCCTACAACTTTATAAAATACAAATTGAAATTTTTCCGGATTCATATCTCAAATGGTGTCTTTATGGACACTTTAGATTTAATATTGTTTTGTTTTAATTAGTATTTTACAAATAATATCTCTATAAATATAAAGTAAGGACACATTGAATCTTCATTAATTGAATAATGTCCAACATGGTATTATTACTCACTTAGAAACAATATTCCATTAATTAGTTCAATAAGGTGTTAGTTGTCGCATAGTTCCACAAGATCTCAGATGATCAACGAGTTCACAACTCAAGTATTCACTACCCCTATATAATTAAAGAATCATAATAATTTTACCTATTTGATTATGAACTTCAATTTGGAATACTTTTAACTTTTCAATGATTTCAAACTTGTTCCTAATAAGAAATTTGTAACTATACTAACTAAAATCATTAGTAAAGGATACAAAGTTCCTATAACCACCACTTAATTGAGTAGTCATTTGTACACATATGATCTATTCATCCATTGGCCCTCTCATTTTCTCTATTAATAGGTTATTTTTCAATTTAAATAATAAAAAATATTTTGAATTATTAAATAATTCATAGGCAAATGGGTCAATCAACCAATCTTTATAGAGACTTTAAATGTGTTTCTAATTTATATTCCCCAGGTAATACGTCCAAAGGTATATGGTGTTATAATCAAATAAGTTATCTTGAATATTTTACATTGTATTATCCTTATCTATAATTCATAAACCATTAGTTATATTAAAATAATAATAAAATATGCCAGTATTATATATTTAGAACAACTCTATTTCTTAATAATGAACAAAAATCCTTTCATGTTCAAACAAGATACGAAAATCAAATTTCTATTTATTTTTGGAAAATATTAACTGTATTTCAATTATAAAACTAATCCACTTGGAATAATTATAATATAAGTGTTGAAAAATAATGTATAAACTCTCTCCCTATTTTCGATATATAGATACACTACACCTTTTATCAATTTTATCCTTTTTTTGAGTTTTTTATCAGAAAAATGTGTGATTCACACTCGATATCTAATAATAAGGATCCATAATTAGAGAAATTGATTTCTATAACATTTATATTCATATAGTCAAAATACACTACTTTGATAATACTTCACAAAATTTTATAGAAATCTATAATTTTATTATTGGTTATACCAATAAGATATTTAAAAATGATAATCATGAAACTAGCCATAATCTATAATAAAGGCATATATATGGGTGAGTAGCTTGTTTTATATATTCTCATTAAGTAATTTTAATGAGTGGATCACACAAAAATGTAGATCCAAAGTATAATTATGTTTAGTAGTATAAGACCTGTATTTAAGTAAGTATTGAGTCAACTTTAGTGTTCATATCAAAACATAGATATTTGGGTTAACCATCATCCAATCATATCACATATCATTATTGGATAGTTGAATGGAAAATATTTTGGCCAAATCCACCATATAGATAAAAATAAACAATAGTAATATGGTATATTATCACATAGGGTTTCCTAGATAATTATTACCAAAATATTATAGTGTGATTTGTTTACCCAACTCTTTGGGTTATTTGTTTCCACCATACCATAAACAAGGTAATTTATAGGCACCCAAATTTAGCATGAAATTACTCTGTTGGATGATTGAGGTATTGACATATTTTTTTCTTCGAAGTCACCCCACACTTAGTATTTGAGGGTTTTTCAAAATATCATAAATGTAATATACACCATGTTGATATTAAAACCATAATTATTGCATCTGTTGAAAAAATAATCAATTATTTTTTATTCCTAAATGTATGTATGATTCTAGTGTTTTAGTTTTGGTATCTATATTCCATGCACTAAATTAATTTTTTAAACCATATTCATATGAAAATATTTACACAACTCACAATTTGTGTTGCTAACACTAATAGAAGCCAAATATATTTACACATATCCAAAAGAATCCCATGTATAAGGTATATGAAATTATTTTATGTAAAGGATCATAATAATATGAAGTAAAAACTCCCTATAAGAAAAAGAAATGACTGGCAAGTAGCCACTCACCATTTTTCTAAACAAGTTATAAACCTCCAAGCCCATGAGTAGTCCAATTCAATGTCCCTATACCCATGGTTATTTTTTAAATTGGGTATTAAATTAAATTAAAAATAAAATTCTTAACATGTTTAAGCAATACATAACCTCTAAATTTATGGTCATACATTCTTAAAAAACTAAAGTCAAGGTATGTGAAAGCTAAATCTTATTTTATCATAACTGGCATGCAATGCATGGTATAAAAATTTTAAAAATCAATTTATCACATAAATTAAAGAATACATAATATTCAAATCATTAAATATTTTATACACATGAATATTTAAATAAAAATAATTTAAGAAGAATTTTATTTATTTTCAAAACATGATATGTCAATATTAATGATTCATATTCCATTTAGGTATTCAAATATTCCATTTATGAGGCTTAACACTTATCTTTTACAGATATTTTATATACCATACACATTTTAACATAAAATATATTTTTTAAATTTTTTCCTATAAAATATTTCATGATAGATAATATCTATCATAATTTTTTATATAATCATTATATATAATAGGTTTAACCATGAATGGCCTATCGTGCTTTAGGAAAATCACTACGATGTAGTGTAGTTCTACATTTGAACCCAAATGTAATCAGTGATATCATCCTTATCGACATTACTATATAATTCTTTATTTTTATAAAACCTAGATTATATATCCTAAAATATGAAAATTCTTATCATAGCTTATGAAATTGTGTTAAATTGATGAATTTGATAAATCATACGTTATGATTAATCTAGTCATACCCAATGATAATGTAAAAAATTAAGTTATTATTTATGATATCCCATATCATAAACTATAACCTAATAATCTAATTAATAACACACAACCATGACATATCATACTTTATGATATTATATTAAGCATCTTATAACATAAATGTTCACTATAAAGTTTTTATAAAAACTCATTGATTATGTGATGTATAAATATTTGATACCATTGATAATCATATTCTCATAAAAGTGGAATAAACCCTTTAAAATACCAGATACATCATTATAGAATTAACATATAAAATAAAGAGAATAAATATAGCATGTATACCTTAAGTACAATGTTCTATAAATTGATGAAGTATGATTAAAGAATATCTCTAAGAAATATCAGTCGAGATATTTACTCTATAGGTAGTACAACTTCTACTAGAATTAAATTATGTTATGTGAGGACCCCTAAGAGTCTAAAGGTGTGAAAAAAACTTTTCCTCCAAGAAAAGTAGAGAAATAAATGAATATAGATTTAGATGGGATTAACTATGCTCTATAGAAATTAATTATATGGATAATATCCACTATGTAACCCAACTTAAATGAATGAGTAATCTTGTGTGTCTCTACCAATGTATGATATCTTCCATAAATTACCATAATGTAATCCCATGGGACATTTATGATCTTTGAAAGTTTCAATGAAAATAATATAATATCAATATATAAATAATTAATCTCAATGATTTTCATATTATGATTAATTGATCTGGGAGATATTTCAATTCACATGGACCAGATATCACATGTTGTAATCCTTACTATATATCATGCCATATGACATAGGCATCCATTGCCTTTTAAATTTATATATTTTGGTATTCTATGACCATTGATCACTAAAATTTAAAGCTATAAGATATATAATATTAGAAATAAATAATCAAAGGATTTATAGATTGGAAGAACCCCATGAATTTAATGTTCCAGAACATAGGAATTCAAAGTAACCTAAATCACCACACCGAGTCAACACTCTTTCCACACTCAAAAAAACTCACAAAAAAAACAACCAAAAATAATAATAGTAATAAAAATAACTAAATGTAGGGATTTATATAGTTTAGAAAATATATCATACATATATGGGTGGATACTATAATACCATTATATTAATAATAATTTACAAGATTATAATCACTATTGATAAGTTGTCCAACTATGTCACTAATCATTATAAGTCTTGTATGGAATAGTAACACCCCACTTTTATAGTGGGGTCTATATGGTCAATTAGCTCCAGCCTCCTCATATATTTATGAGTGAATCACTGTTGTTCTTTCCAACTTCTATTCATAGGTAGATCCCTTTTCAATGACAGCATAGATCTGGTATAAGTGAAAGTTACTATTTTATAACAATATAAAGAACCTAACGTAATTTTTTTCCATCGAAACATAAGGTAAAATATTTTTCAATCACCATACTATAAGAACCTTATGTTTCCATAAAATTATATTCAATTATCTTCCAAAAAACTGATTATCACACATCCTTTTAGAGCATAACTGTAAGACCACCTGGCTCCACTAGACTTCCACTATTGTTGTCATCTTTAAGATAAATCATAACTTCAAAAGATCCTCTTTCTGGTCATCAAAATAATAACTTAAATAGAATTAACATTTTTCAAAAATATCCTAGTGTAATTATTTAAGGAAACATCCACAATAACCATCGAAATTTAAGAAAAACCTATTTATCCAACTTCCACAACAAGAACAATGTTTTCCCCACCTTTTAATTAACTTTGTTCAATTGAGGAATAATATTGTCTCGAACTTTATTAGACTATAACCTTCATGAATATGCCATATAGATTTTTTTCTACCAACTATACTTTTCATATATAAAAAATCATCCCACAACATCTTTTTGATGAAATGATATTTCAAATCAACATGTTTCATTTGTGGGTGAAAGACTATATTTTTAGAAAAATGAATTAAACTTTGACTATCACTATAGGGAAATAAACCTCCATGAATTTTTTAATGATCCTATAACAAAAATTTGAATCATATCAATTAGTTATCTTCTTAAATAATGATAATATATTCGTATTTTTTATTTAGTGATACTACTAGTGTCAAAACCTTATAGGATCATGTCATCCATATACAAGAGTAGGTTAATAAATCCACAATCCTCAAATTTATTTTGATAGAAACAATGATATAGGTTTCTTTTCATGAAAGAGTTATCTTTTATGAAATCCTAAAACTTTCTATTCTATTTCTTTGGTGCTTGATTTAATACATATACACATCCATTCATCTTAAAAAGAAAGTTTCAAATTTTCTTATCCACGAATCCATCAGATTTCTTCATATAAATATCCTCCTTTAAATCTCCATTAAGGAATACCGTATTAACATCCACCAAATACAATTGATATTTTTTTTGAAGAAAATGAACTAAAAAATATCTAAATTATATTTTATTTAACCCTAAAATATTTTTTCTGAAGATTTATACTCCTTATTTTTATTGAAATCCTTTTACTACCATCATTTCCTTGCACCTCTTCTTACCGTCATCTTATTATTTAAAATGGATAACCCATTTGTTCTTTAAATATTTATTCCTCTATTTTAGTTTTATTTACTCCTAGGTTTCATTTGTATCTAATAAATCCATATCATTAATCATTGTTAACTAAAAATTTTGGAAACACTAAGACTAGATGCCTCTTTGGAGAACTATGGTTCTCCTCCACCTATTAGATGTATGAAATGAAAGTTATCTATTAACATTAGAACTGGTAAACCAAATATAGTAGATGTCTATAATTCAATTTTTTATTTTTCCTTTTTTTTAAAATTATAGATTAATTAACCTCAACATTTGAAAATATAAGAAGATCTTCAATAGTCCTTAGAAATTTTGTTATATCTTTTACTGGATTAACCTGTAGAATTTTATTTCCCTATAAACGTTTTCAAAACATATGTCCTTTAAAAAATTATATTCTAACCATATCAGATATTTTATATTGATTCTATTTTCACATAATCCTTTACCACTATGTTATAATATTTATACAAGACATTTACATTGAAGAGAAAATTTTTAATTTTAATTATCTTTTTATTATAATCATCCCTTAGCCCTAAACCAAAATTTTCCTCCCTATATCCCCCAAATAAACATACATGGGACTAAATTTTATTTTTTCCCTATCCTTGGAATCCACACAGACATATGTGAGACTTACAAAAATATTGAGGTGGCTAAAAATTAACGACTCCCTAGTATAAACTTTCTATATAATCTTTTAAACCAATAGTGTGTAAGGATTTAGGTAAACAAGGTACACTGTGTAATTAATTTATTTTCCCAAATATCCTTGGAAATTTTGTGATTTAATATAATTATTTATTCCTTATCCATTAAATGATAAGTAATTATATTTGAAACACCATCATACCCAGGTGTTCTGGGTATAATATTTTTAAACCTGATTCATTTTATTCTAAGTTATATTTAAATTTTTCTACTCTATTAAGCACTATTTTAGGACTTTAAACACTTCATCTTATTTCTAGTATATTTTTCCACTATTAACTTCCATATAAAAAACACTCATAACATCTATGTTTTTTACATAAATATATAAATCCATAAATTCCATATTAAATTATAAATTAATGTCACAAAGTATATTAATATACCATGAAAAATTCCTTGGGTGTCTCCCCATAGGTCCATGTCCATGAGTTCTAACTTTTAGCTTTTAGTTGTCTATCTATTCCGATTTAAAAAAATTCTTATTATGCATTTTGAGTTTAAAACACTCAAAAATTTATAATTCCATGTAATTAATCCATAGTATAGCCTTTTCTTATATAAATAACTTATTATTCGCAATTTGGTGTCTTTTATGATAGTTCTTTAACACTAAACTTTAAAAAGTTATAATTTTTTACCATATTCTCATTAGATCAGATACAAAGACCCATCCTTATCACCTACAAACACAACCATGGAACCCTGAGTGATATTCTATACTATAATAAAAAATATAGCTCTAAATTGTATTTTATTCAGATGACCATTGAAAATTAGAACCTTATATAAACCTTATATGTGATAAATAACCTTCAACCCAAGAAATATTTTTTATTTATCTAGACTCTTACATCACACTTATCAATAATCTCGAGTGATTCATCATCAATTAATTAAACATTTTTGAAACTTCTTTGAAAACATTTTTTATATATCTCATATCATATATAGGATTAAATTATTCTCTATAATAAATGATCCATGATTCCAATGGAACATTTACACTCAAAAATTTCATTTATTTAATTAATAGGACTTAAAATTTGAGTGGTTGACCTTCAAAAATTTATACTATAACCCCTAAAATATTTCCTGAGATTCCCTCTCTATAGTGATCCAGGATTCTTATAAATTAATATTAAATATTTTTAAATTAATATTCAATACATTACACAAAACCACACCTAAGGACCATAATAGTTTATTATATTTGGAATCTACGTAAACAATATTCTAATTTGGTGAAGGATATTCAACATCTCCCATACATATCTTTCCATTTAGTAATCTTCATAAATAAAACCAACTTAAAATTTTATTCATAACCTAGGGAAAAGAAAAATAAGAATGGATTATCTCAGATGCTTAGTAAGGGTAAAAAATAGAAATACATAAACATAATATGAGAATAAGGGTATAAGAATGAGAGAAAACATATTAAAACAATATCTTTCATATCAAAGATCAAAATATTGAGTCTTAGAGTAAGGATTGGAAGTAAATAAGACATGAATAATAAATAAATTAAAGACCATGATCCTTGGGAACATTACATAGGCCTAAGACATGGATTTTTGGTATACACATTAGCTTAGAACAATGAAAACATGTATAAATAGAAACAGGTTCACTCATTAAGCTATGGATATGAAATAAATACCTTATATAAACTTATGGATGTACAACCAGGTCCATGCATTACCATATGGGAATGAAATAAATGTCCATGAAAAACATTTTGAACATTTAATTAGGTCCAGGAATATCATATTGAACATGTAATTTGTTTCACACATAAGATTTTGATCATGTAATCACGTTCATGCATAACATATTTACTCAAGAGTTATCCATATTTAACCATTTAATTGGAGGGAGATAGAGGATAAACCCCTCACATAATGAATATAATAAATATGTGTCCTATAATATCATAAAATAATCATCATATCATAACCTGTGAAATGAAATTGGTTTTATAAAAATTTGATCATATCATAGATTACAAAAAAGATATAGGTTTCACAATCACTTCATTATTTCATTATTGCATATCCCATAGAATAAAAGAGGGTTTTATAATAATTTTATAATGATATTACCCATGGATGAGAAATGAGTTTCATAACCATCTTATCATGATAAACCATCCAGAGGAAGAATAAGAATGGTATCCATGGTTCATATCCGTAGTAAAGAATAATTTATATCAAAGGATGTAATCTTATATGGATAAAGATTTTGAAAGATCACTTGGAACATTTCTTGAGGAAAATAAATTTTATTTGAGAATAAATTTCTAAAAATAATAAATCAGAAAATATTATAGAAACTATTTTATTTGAAAATGTCCTTTAAAACTTATAAATTAATATTTAATAAAAATTATGGTCAGGATATCATAAAATTATATTAATGGCATACATATT
Organism: Viscum album; assembly: GCA_963277665.1. Classification (NCBI taxonomy): domain Eukaryota; kingdom Viridiplantae; phylum Streptophyta; class Magnoliopsida; order Santalales; family Viscaceae; genus Viscum; species Viscum album. The sequence continues at coordinate 1,513,106,920 of OY728143.1, read as the reverse complement.
GAAACACATATTCCCTTTACATTTTTTGTAAAATCCAAATGGGAGTTGTTTGGAAAATGAAATGAATAATATTATCAAAAAACATTATAAAAAATAAAACTTGAGTAAAAATGTATTTAATAAATCATTTTAATAATTTTAAAATCATTTTTAAAACATTTTTAGAAATCATGGTTTTGGATAAAAAAGGGTTTTTAACTGAAGAGAGAATTAAGATATTTTTCATAAAAAAATTATTTTGAAATTTTGAGTACATAAAGAGAGTAAAATTAAGTTAAAATATATATAATCATGAAATATTCACAGGAGAATAAAATTAATGATTTTCTTTAGTGATAGATCCCAATATTTCATCATTGGAATAATAATTTTAAACAATACTGATAAATAATGAGATAATATCATAAAAATATTACCACTTTGATGAAATTGAATCATAAGCTCCGATGAAATAATAAAATTAAAGGAAATATAGAATAAGAATAGAATAAATAAATTCATGATATTATATATCGATGGGGGTTTATATACAACACATAAAATTATATAGGTGTATAATAAAACATATGTATCAAAGAAGGAAAATTGGGACAAAAATCTATTACCGTATTGGTTACTTTTGAACCATAAACCTTTTGAAAGAGTTTTCCTAAAATGGATATGTAAACAAAAATAAATTTAAGGAGAATAATCATAAAATAAATTCTTGGGAAGTATAAAACATATCATATATGTTAAAAAATCCTATATAATAAGTATTATTTTATTATAAATATATTAAATAATAGTATTTATATATATCAAACAATATTTTATTTTCTTATGACCTTTTATTACAGATTGATTAACAATTTCATGTTAAAGTTATGTTCTGGGTAATAAAAACTTTTTTTTGAATATGATTTGATTTGTTATTTTTGACCCTATTATCTTGATCTTTATTTAATCATATACAAAATTTTAAACTTGATATAAATATAATATATATTTAATATATATTTATTTAGATTAATCCATAAAATTTAGTGATAGAAAATGAGATACACCGTTCATGGATACGGTAGGTCATACATACACATGAATATTACTTAAAAGTTTATTGTTAGATTGAATGAAAAATGTTAAATGATATATTATCATTTAGGAATAATTTTTATGTCATATATATCACATATATTCATTAAAACCATCTTTATTACCATCTAAGTATAGTTTGAATGAATCACATTACTTCACGAGGCGATAGTCCACCGTACATATGAACAACCCTATTACAATCCCAAAAAATTTAGCTTATGAATTTATGTGTGATATAATAATTAAAAAAGTTATAATAATAGAATAAATATCATATATAAATAATAAATCCATTATCATTTCCATCACCGTGATGTGGTAATGGAAAAAATGACATCGGTTTGCGAGGAGGTAGTCCACTGTACACACAAACTATGATTTCATAATCCATTTGATGGAAGTATAAATGATTTTAGGTAATTACATCAAAATAAAAATATCTTAATATATGTAAGATAATGAGTTTATTATATCAATTTGGTATAATAATAATTTAATTATTTATAGGAAGATATAAAATAAAAACTCTAATTAGAGAATGCCACGTCTTCTTCCTGTGTCCTCCTAATGTTTGCATTAAAATTCTTAGTAGGTTGTATTTATATAAAAAATAAGGATTCTAGGGTATTATAATAGAAATTGTTAAGTTTTCAGGTTAGTTATTTTCTAAAAAAGTGTTTGATGGTGTTAATAAGAGAGAATAGGTGGTGGAATTTTATAATTGGAGAGGAGTGATATTTTAGTAAATACCCTAATAAATGCAATAATGGTAGGTAAATCTCACATCATGTGGATCAAAAATTGATAAATAATAGAGGGTATTGATTATATGGTCAATCAAAACCTTAAAAAAACACATGTTCTAAACAAATCATTTCTTATCCTTTAAGTTTTACTCACACTTAACATTTTAAATTTCACTATTGTAACTAGGTTTTTTAACATAGGTAATTTATCGATTAAGACTAAAATAAAAAGTGAATTATTTGATAATTTATAAATTTTTTTCTAAATATTAAATATGGTTTATTAAAAAATCAAATGCATGTGTAAAGTTAATTTTAACACAAATTTATGAAACATGTAGAACCCCATTTTTTCCTTGGTCGTGATCAATAATTTTTAACCATTTTCAGTATTCATTACAGTAAAAATATTAGTTGAAATTATTTGATGATACAAATTATTTTGATTAAAAATATGGAATCCAATTTTATAAATTAAATTCATATAATTATTAAAATTTATTTTAAAATTAATGTTATAGAAAGGATGAGAAAACTGTTTGTTAAAGAGAGAATGTTCAAAAGTTCACTAAGTTTTTATATGAAAATTTAATATGAAATTGATTAAATTGACATAAATTGGATTAATGGATGTATAATTAAAGTAATATTTATTTAAAACTAATTTAAAATATAATTTATCTTTATAAATAAATTTTACCAAAAGTTTATTTTTAATTAAAATTTAGAGTTTTTCACTATTCATAAAAAATGAAACTTTTTAGAAAAATTCAAAACATTCTGCCTAAGCTAAATATTACATGGTTATTTAAGAAATAAATTTTATTTTACCAAATTAATTTTAAAAAATCCTGAAAAATTTATATTATTAATGTTCCCAAAAATAAATAAAAACCATTTTTTTGATAAAATAGTATTTTCAAAACATATAAAGATTACCAAAAATTAAGTACTCTTTATAAATATGTTTCCTTTATTTAAATACATTATAATTAGTACTTAAAAATTAGATATTATTATTAATATTACTAATTTTAAGAGATAAATTAAAATAATCACATTAAATAATAATATTTTAGTAGAACGTTATGTTTCCTTTAAACTCGGTGTTGGGTGTAACACAAGCTGCACCTAGTGTCATGTGTAATATAAGATAAAAGTCAATGATACATGTAACAAAATATAAAATTAGTGTTTAATGTATTTTAAAATAACAAAAATATTAAACTTAAAAAAAAAAGATTTCCCAAAGTCTCAGGGTGTTACATTCTACCCCCCTGAAAGTGAATTTCACCCTGTGAATTCATTATTTGGGTACAAAAAACTTAGGATAATTATACCTCATTACATCCTTAGGTTCTCACATGACTTAATTACCTTGTTTGCTTCACTCCAAAACATTTACCAAGTGAGGGGCCTTTTTTTGTGGAACTTTATCTTTTTGATCTATAATCTCTATAGATTGTTCCATATAAGAAATATCATACTCCAACGATAACACCTCTGAGTTTAATAAACGTGATGGATTAGGTTTGTAATTCTTCAAGAGAGATTCATGTAACACATCATGAACCAGAGTGAGTTTTTTTGGAAGTTACAAGTGATAAGATATAGTCCTAATAAGATCTAGAATTTTAGTAGGACCGATATACCTAGGTTTTAGTTTTCCCTTCTTTATTAAATTGAGAAATTCATAGGGATACATTCTCACTAACTTAAAATTCAAAGACACATCGATGATTATTTTAATTATATTTCTACAATTTTTTTATCCTTACATGTTTATTAATGACTCTAACCATGTATTCCATATTATTATATTTATAAGGTCCCAATATATTTTTTTTACAACATAATTTGAGTACAATGGATTTATACACTTTCTTCTATAAATGGATTCATAAGGTGCTATATAAATGCTTTGGTGAATGATATTTTTAAAATAAATCTCAATTTGAAGAAGGAGTTTATTCCAACCACATTTTAAATCCATATAACAAGATATTATAATATCCTCTATAGTTTGAATTGTTCCCACAAACTAATCATCTATCTAAGGATGATACATTATGATAAATTCAAATATGTATCTTGATATTGTAGAAGACTCTACTAAAAGTTCAAGGTAAACTTTATGTTCTGTGAAAATAAAATTGAATGTGGTACCCTATTAAAATTTACCACTTCCTTAATATATATTATGGAAATGGGATCTATAGAGAAATGTTCTCTAGTAATAAAAAGTGTGTTGAATTTATAAGATGATCAAATAAGGTCCATAATTTAATCAACATAAAAGATAAGATAAATCCGTAAGGTTACCAAATACCTTTTATCATTTTTCCATAAGAAGTCATTAGTCCTTAAATAAATTTTTCACTAAAACATATATGAAACAAATGGGTTGTATTGAAATAAATATCTCCTAAAATAGCATTAATCTTGATAAAAAACCATCACGTAAAACTTCAAATAGTGTGTTAATGAAGTTGATCTTCTGATCAACCTTAAACTCATAAACCCATGATGGTATCCATAACTTTTATGTCAATCTTATATGGAGACATATACACATAAAAATTTTATTTCGCCCATTATTCCTTATATAAGGTCTTATATTATACTAAATAAATCATTGGAATATTGGGTTCATCCCTGTATTGATAGAATATCAAATTCTATTTAAATATTCCAAAATCCACATAGAGTGAGCTCATATTCTTTTTTGGGTAAACAAGGGACATACATAAACATAATGTGATCATAAGGTTGTGAGAATGAAAGAATAATATATAAAACCACACCCTATATATCAATATCATAATCATGAGTTGTAGAATAAATATTATCAGTTCATAAGACAAGAATCATAAGGAATTTATAGATCATGATCCAAGAGAACATAACATTGAAAAAAGAAAGTATTTTTGTTATAAAAATCATCTTAGAACATTGTGAACATGTATATATCAAAATAGGTTCACTCGTTAAGTTTAGAACATTAAATCAAGCCCTCATATAAACTTATGGACATGAAACTAGGTACACGCATAACTATATGGTCATGAAATAAAATTCCCCACATATCATTGTAGACTTGTAATAAATATCATTCATAACATTGTGAACATGTAACTCCATTCATATATAAAACTATGAACATGTAATAAGGTTCACCCATAACATATTTACTCATGTGTTTTCCATTTTATCCAATGCATTAGGGGGATATATGGGTCCCACCCATCAAATAATGAAAATAATATGTATGTGTTCCATAAGACCTTGAAAAAGTCATCATACTATAACCCATGAAATGAAATGGGTTTTATAAAATTTTATCACGTCATAAATCATGGAAGATATATAGGTTTCATAAGAATGTTAACTTTGGTTTATATCCCCAAAAAATCATATGTTATATCAAAGGATTTCATCTTAGATAGATATTTTTTTAAAAGATCACTTGGAACATTTTTGTGAAAAATAAATTTTCTTTAAAAAATAATTTTTAGAAATAGAAATTCATAAAAACTATAGAAATAATTTTCTTCCTAAATAAACTGAAAAGATTATAAAGTAATATTCATTGAAAATAATATTCATTATGGAAGGAAATTCTTTTCATGCCATACATGTTAAAACAATGATTCCTTTCAATTTTGTTTCTTAAAGGAAAAAATGCACTGTTTGGAAAGAGACAGAAATATTCCTCTAAACAAATCTTAAAAAGTAAAACATGGGTGAAAATATCATTAATATATCACTTTAATAATTTTAAAAACATTTTATATTTTTTTTATAAATAATGGATTTTGAATAAAATGTGTTTTCGATTGAAGAGAAAAATAAAGAAAAATTTATTAAAAATATTATTTTGAAATATTGAGTATTTAAATAGAATAAAATTAAGGGAAAACATATATTATCATTAAATAACTTGAGTTTAATCAAATTAATTAGTTTCTTGAGATATATATCATAATATTTTATTATTGGAAACATAATTATAAATAGTCTCGATAAATGCTGAGATTGTATCATAAAACAATTACCACTTGGGTAACATTGAATTGTAAACCCCATGGAAGAATAAATGTATATTAAATATATAATATCTTGAGAATATATAAACTCATTATATTACATGTCAAAGGGGCTAGATATAAAACTCATAAAATATTAAAGCTGTATAACATAACAAATGTCTCAAAAAAGGAAAATTGAGAAAAAAAATCCATTACCGCTTCTCTAACTTTTGAACTGTAAAAATATTATAAGAGTGATACTAAAATAGATGTATAAATTAAAATAATTTTATGGTTAATAATCATAAAATATATTAATGATTATTATACACAACACATAAAATAAATAGGTGGTGAATATGGCATGTGTCTCATGGAAGAAAAAAGTGACACAAGAATCCCATACCTTAAGTCTTGAATTCAAAAGTATACATTATGAAATCCTATATAATAAATATAAGTTTATTATACATATATTATATAACAATATTTATATATATCATACCATATATTATTTTATTAGGATCTTAAATCACCATTTTATTAATAATTCCATGTTAAAGTTACATTACAGGTAACAACCGCTTTGTTTTTCACTTATATTTTGATTTGTTATTTTCATACTTCTTACATTGATCATGATTTTATTATAACCATAATTTCAACCATTATTTAAACATAATATATATTTAGTATATATTTATTTTTAGTAATTCATAAATTTAGCTATAGAAGATGAAACACTATTTATGGAGCCGGTAGGCCATACATACTAATGAAAGATGTTTCGATTTTCCTTTCAGATTATTAAAAAAAGGGAAATAATATATGATAATTATAGAATAATTTTTATGATATATATATCAATTATTTTTATTAAACCTATCCTTATTAACTTACATATAAAGGGTGAATGAATCACATTCTTTCTTGAGGCAGTAATCCGTCGTACACATGAACGACATTATCCTATTCCCAAAAAATGGAGAGTATAAAGGTATGTGTGACACAATAATTCTAAAATTATATTAATATCATAATTATCATATATAAATAATTAATCCATAATCATGTACAACCTTTATAGGTGGTAATTAAAAATTAATGACATTGGTTCATGAGATTCTAGTCCGCCAGAGACACCAATGATGTTTTGATAAACCATTTGATAGAAGTGGAGTCGGTTTAACGACATAAAATTAACATAAAAAATCTAATTATATGTAACATACCAATTTTATTATATCATAATTTTATAATAACAATATTAGGAGGTGGGGTAGGAACCAAAATAAAAACACTCATCGAATAACGTTACCCCTTCTTTGGGTATTCTCCTTTGGTTTGCACCAAAATCCATCCTAGGTTAGATTTATGTCCAAAATAAGACTTATAGGATTAGATAAAGGATGTCTGGTAGTGTTTTAGTTCAGTATTGTCCTATCCAAAATGTTTTTATTTTGTGAATAAGAGTGGATAGCGGGTGACCTTTTATAATTGAGGAGGAGTTTCTTTTTTATAAATACAAAAAATTATTCAATAATGGGAGGCCAATATCTCCCCATATAGCTCTGAAATTAATAAATAATTTATGGTAGGAATTATATGGTCTATACACACCTACAAGATGAAATAAAAAAAATGTTTTAAGCATTTCATTCCTTAGTCTTTAAGTTATACGCACCTTTTCCATTTTAACTTTAACCACGGTAAGTAGTTTCTTTTAACCTGGGTAATTTATTCTTTAAGAATAAAATAAAAAAATAATTATTATATAATTTATATATAATTATTCTAAATATAAAATAAATTTTATAGAAAAACATATGTGTGTGGAATTTTAATTTTAACACAAGCACATGTAATGCGCAAAACCCTATTTTAACCTTAGTCATGAGGATTAATTTTTAACTGTTTTCAATATTAATTATGGTAAAAAAATAAGTTAAACATATTAGATAATATAAATTATTATTATTAAAAATATAGATTTTATTTTTTAAAATTCCATTCATATAAGTGGATAAATTTACTTTAAATTTAACCCATCAGATAGGAAGAGAAAGTGGGTTTTTAAAGAGAAAATGTTTTAATGTTTACAAAGTTTTTATATCAAAATTCTTTATGAAATAAATTACAAAGACCTAAATTGGATTAATGTATATATTATTGAACTAATATTAATTTTAAAACAATTTAAAATATAATTTAACTTTATAAATGAATTTAATGAAAATGATCTTTTTAATTAAAATATAGTATTTTTCACTATTCATCAAAAAATTAAACTTTTCTGCAAAATCCAAAAAATTTAGACTAAGATAATTTCACAAATATTTTTTATTTTATAAAATCAATTTTTTTTAAAATTTTGAAAAATAATGTTTATTAATGTTCACAAAAAGAAATAAAAAGCATATTTTTGACAAAATAGTATTTTCGAAACAAATAAAAACTTTATTGAAAATTAGGTTTTTTTATGAATATGTTTCCTTTATATAAAAACATATTAATTAATATTTAAAAACTATTTATTAATATTCACATCACAATGTTTAATGGCTAGGTTATAAATATAATATTAAATAAAAATAGTTTAGTAGTATGTCAAGTTTTGTTTAAACTCAGTGTTGCGTATAACACAAGAGGATACCAATGTTGCATGTCATAAAAGCTAAATTAATTATTAAATGTATCATATGATATACTAAGTTATATTTTTTATGAAAAATTTCAAAAATATTAAATTTATTTTAAAATTTTTTTTACAAAATATCAGGGTTTTGCATTCTACCCCTATTAAATTGAATTTTGATCTTGAAAATTTTAAATTTGGTACAAAAAATAAGGATAATTATACTCCATTACATCCTAAGGTTACCATGTAGCTTCCTAAAGATGTTGGTTTCTTGAAAAACATTAACTTAGTGAGTGGTCTTTTTTTGTATCACTTTCTTTGTTCAATCTAGAATCTAAATCGGTTGTTACTTATAAGAATGATCATGCTCCAGCAGAATGACCTTTAAGTTCAGTACATGTGATGGATTAGGTATAAACATAAAAAAAGAGTTATTCCTAGAACACATCATGATCCTAAGAGATATTCAGTGGATGTTCCAAGTGATAATCTATGGTCTTAATGGGATAAATAATTTAAAAATGACTGATATACATAGGCTTTGTTTCCCTTATTTATTTAATTGGGAAACCCTAAATAGTTATTATCTACAACTTCAAATTCAAGATCACATATATGATTATCAAAATATATTTTTTGTCAACTTTGTGCTATAATTATGTGCTTCAGAATGACTCTAACCTTCTCTTCTATCACACTATCTTTATCAGTTCCCAATAGCTTTCTTTTTAAAACTTCATTCTTTTATGTTGGTGTTCTGTAGCCATTTCCATAAAGTGATTCAAAAGGTGACGTATGAATTCTTGGGTGAAGGATATTGTTTGAATAAAACTTAAATTAAGGATGTTTTTGATCCCAAACACCTTTAAAATCTATATATCAAGATCTGAGAAAATCCTATAGGGTTTGAATTATTCCCAAAGACTAATAATCTCTCTGAGTATGATAAGTAGTGCTAAAACTGAATGTTGTATAATAATCTTAATGAAAGATCAACCAAAACTTTGAGATACACTTCATGTCCTAATAAGATACAATTGAATGTTATACCCCATGTAACCTTACCACTTAATGTTTATTCTGGAAAGAGGATCTAGAGATAAATATTCCCTAGTAGCAATGAAGTGTGTTGATTTCGTAAGGTGATCAACTAAAAACCACAGTTTCATCAACCTCAAAGATAAGATAACCCATAAAGGTTACCAATACCTTCAATCATTTTCTATTAAAGGAATTAATCCTTAAAAAACTTTTTCACTATAATATATACAAAACCAACGAGTTTTATTTTGATAAATATATCTTAAAATATCCCTAATATTGATAAATTACTTTTACATAATACCGAAAAGGGATGTTAATGACTTTGAAATTATGAATTAAACTCATAAACCAATGATATTATCCTTACACAAGAGCCTTAGGTACATTAGTGAGGACTTGGTAAATGAATCCAAGAGACCTGGGATCAAATCCAGGGGATACATATTTCTAGTTTACTGTAGCAGAAATGTAGCTGGTTCTGTAGGAGATACTATTTAGTACTATAGAAGCCGGAACTATTCAAATGTTTGGAATTTTGGGCTATCGGTTTGGTCCTCAAGTCCTTCAAGGCCTTTGGGCCACCCAAGGCCTTTTTTCTAGTAAGGATTTTGGGCCACCTCAAGGCCTTCAAGCCACCTTAAGGTTTCCCCTTCAACCCTTAAAATGGGGATGATAAAAAATGATTGAAAATAGAAGGACATCGGTCTATTCGTTTGGGGAATGCTGTTATTGATAAATTTTAAGTTAATCTTAAATGGAGACATGTACAATTACAAATGTTAATTCACCCTTTATTCCTAATATAATACACTATCTAATATAAAAAAAATTCATTTTATAATTGGTTTTATCCTTGTTCCAGTATAATATAAAATTTTATTTTATTATTTGATAATTCTTGTAGACGGAGGTAATAACATGAAATTTCCCTAAAGGATAAACAATAAAATTTTACTTGGGTTGTTAAAAAAAAATCAAAAATGAAATTCACATTTATAGAGGGGAGGATAATTATGCTCTAATTTTTATGGTTTCGTACTTCTATTATGATCACATAATATTTTACTTTATAATTTTTCTTTATAGGTTGTTGTGGACTATCATCTAAATTATCCCATGGATTGGGGAAATGATTTTCATAATTCCAAAAATCCTTACACTTGGAACATTAAAGTGTGGGTAGTTTTTTCTGTTGAGCTCTCTCTGCATTAATTTCATTGTTTGTACTCTTAATATCACTTTTATATTCTTTTTTTCAATGTATATTCTTCCCACACTTGAAACACCTTCTTTTTCCTTTTTAGAACTCACTCTACGTGAAATATCATTTAATTTTCCATGGAACCCTATTTTCCTTTTCTTATAACTAGAACCATAAGGGTTTATAGATTCCATTTCAACTTTTTGGGAATATAGAATGGTTTCTTTGTGGAATCAAAAATCCCTTTCAGGCTATCACACTTTAAATATTTTGTTTCAATCTAATGATGAATTGGTCAACCTTAATTTTAGACTGAATTATAATACCCAAATATTACCATAGAGGTCTCATAAAATTTTCTGTATAGGCACTGATAGATTCACCATCCTTCTTCTTAAGCTCGAGGAATTCCTTATCTATTTTTATAAAGAATACAGGGAAATTACTTGTTAGAAAATTTGATTTTAAACTTATCCCACTTAAAGGAGTCAATTTCTTCATTTCATCATATTCATTGGAAGGTTCCACCATTGATCTGACTCAACTTCTAAGCAGTTGACAACCAAAATGAATTTTTGATACTCAGAACACTAGATAATGGATAATATAAATTCTCTGATATTAATCCATTTCCTAGAAAATAAAATATCAATATAAACACCAAAAAGTGTTAGAATTTCCTTATGAAGTAATAAATTGAACTTTGTTCCCTCTTTTTCTCATTTGGAAGTCCATCATGAGTCATATATTGATAAATTTGTTTGAGCATATCAAAAAGTTTTTTTATTTCAACTCCCATAACATTTGATTTCTTAGGAGGACAATCATTTCATTTTCAATTTAATTTAGTATTAACATGGTTCTTTCAGGTTCTATCCATTGAATAAAACCAAAAATAATTATTCAACCAACAATAATCATAGTAGTGTGTCACATAGTCATGATGAATCACATATAGGGCATCTTAATCATTACACATTACTGAAAATCAATGACACATTTGGTTTATCCTAATTCATTCATAGTCATCATCTATTTAAATCCTTTTTGATGGATCATAAATAGTTTTTGAATTTCCAAAGTCTATCCCTAACGAGTGTCAAACTAGTTTTGAAACAAGGATTATTTTCTTTAACTGATCGATGATTGAGTCCAACTCAATATTCCCTTTTAGAGTTATTATCGTTAGGCACCTCTATGCTAGATCCACATCAACATATAGTATCAAAAAAGTGATGTAATTTCTTGGAAACCATTCAATATATTCTTTACAAAAATTAAATGATATTTTCCTATACTTTGAAACATCCTTATAATTATCCTAAGAAATATCCCTAGACACATCCTTAGATATATCCATCAATATTTCACTAATGTTTTCTCATCCTAGTTTCCAAAGGTAAACTAAACATTTCCTTTTATACCAACTATAGAGACCCAAGCTTTTAATACATAGGTGTTACATCTTTTTAGATAAATATTCAATACATTAAAAAAACACACACTTCAGGACCATAATAGTTTTTTGTATTTTAATACTAAGTACACAATCTACTCATTTGGTTAAAGATCTTAAACATCTTTAATAAAAATCTCCCCCTTTATTTCTCTTCACAAACACACACTACCAAAAACCTTTATTCATAACATGGGAAAAAGAAACATAATAAAGGGCGACCTTAGATGATTAGTAATGGTAAAAAATGGAAATACGCAAACCTAATGTAAGCATAAGGGTATGATAATGAGAGAATAATATATGAAAACAATTCCCTACATAAACAATATCAAAATCTTGATTAATGGAATAAAGATTGGTAGTACATATGAAATAAATAATAAGAAAATAAAAGAACATGTGACATAAGAACATTACATTTGCCTAAGACATATATTTTTGGAATACACCTCTTCTTTGAACATTGTGAACATATATAAATAGAAAGAAGTTCACTCATTATATAAAGGACATGAAATAAGGCCCTCAAAAAAATTTATGGACAAGAAAGTATGTCCATCCACAACTTTATAGAAGTTATATCCAAGTCAATGAATGACATTGTAAACATGTAATCAGGTTCACTAATGAAATTCTAAACATGTTATCAAGTTCACACATAACATATTTATTCATGAGTTATCAATCTTTACCCAATGTATTAGATGAGGGTATAGATCCTACCCATCACATAATGAAAATCATAAGTATGTGTGCCGCAATATCATAAAAAACATCATATCATAACCCAAGAAATGAAATGGGTTTTTATAAAGACATAACCATATAATAACATAATTGAAAATATATATGTTTCATAACCATTTCATTAAATTTTAACCCATATAAAAAGAAACAGGTTTCATAATAATTTTATCATGGTATAAGCCTTGGAAGATAAAGGGGTTTATTATAAAAATCATGTAATGATAAAAAAATAATAAAAAGAATATGAATATCATCCATGGTTCATATCCCCAGTAAGGAATAAGTTATATAGAATGATTTAATCTTAGATAAAGATTGATTTTGAAAGATCATTCAGAATCTTTCTTGAGGAAAATAACATTAAAAAAAACAGTTTTTAAAAATAAAAATTCATAAAATATTCCAGAAATAATCTTATTAAAAAATAAACTTTAAAAATTATAAATTAATCTTAAAATAAAATAATGGTCATGATGTTGTGATATTTCATTCATTCCATACACGTTAAAACAATGATTCCATTCACATTTTTGGTAAAAGTCAAACAGACATTGTTTATAAAATGACCTGATGTTTCATTTAAAAAACATTTTAATAATTAAAAAATGGGTAAAATCATATTTATTAAATCATTTTAATATTTTTTAAAAAAAATTTAAAAGTTTTTTAGAAAATATTGTTTTCTAAGAAAAAGTGTTTTCTACTAAAGAGAGAAAAAAAGGTGTTTTTCTTAAAAGTACTATTTTGAAAACTCGATTATATAAAGAGATTGAAATGAATGGAAAAAATTTAATATCATGAAATAAATATAGTAGGATAATATTTATCAGTTTCTTGAGAGATATATCATAATATTTCATTATTAGAAGAATAATTTTAAATAATCCTCATAAATGACAAAATTGTATCATAAAATCATTAGCACTATGTTTACATTGAATTGTAATGGCAATGAAATAATAAAATTAAATGAAACATAGAATATAATTAGAATAAATAAATTCATGATATTAAATGTGAAATAGGATCTATAAACACCTTATAAAATAGGACATGTGCATAACATAACATATGTCTCAAATATGGGAAACTGAGATGAAAATACATTACCACTTCGGTAACTTTTGAACTATAAAATGGTTGAAAGATAATTCCTAAAATGGATATGTATATAAAAATTAAGTTCTTTTTAAAAAATAATAAAATACATTCATGTGTATCATACACACCTAATAAAATAAATAATTTGTGAATATGGCATGTGTCTCATAGAAGAAAAAATGTGACATAATTCCCTTACCTTAAGTCATGTCTTCCATCATATACGTTCAAAAATAATGTATTATAAATATAATTTTATTATATATCAATTATAGAACAATATTAATATATATAATACTATATATTATTTTATCATGAATTTTGTTACTATTTTATTAACTATTACATGTTAAAGTTATGTTTTGGGTAATAATCGCTTTGTTTTTCATATATGTTGTGATTTGTGGTTTTAGGTCCTATTTCACTAATAATAATTTCATCATATCCAAAATTTATTACATTATGTAAATATCATATATATTAATTATATATATATTTAGAGTAATCCACAAAATATAGTGACAGAAAATGAAATACACCCTTTATGGAGATAGTATACCATATGTACGCATGAATGTTGTTTCCATTTCCTTTTTTTATTGAAATAAAGAATGGTAAATGGTATATTATAATTAAAGAATCATTTTTATGTCATATATATCTCATATTTTAATTAAATCCACCCTTATTACCTTCAATATAAAGCTTGAATGAATCACTTTGCTTTGTGAGGCGGTTTTCGTCTGTACACATGACCGGCGTTATCATATTCCAAAAAAATAAATAGTATGAAGGTATGTGTGATATAATAATTAAATAATTATAATTATATTACAAATGTAATATGTATAAATAATTAATCCATCTTTATTCCAATCCTTGAGAGGTGTTAATGTAAAAACAAATTACATTGGTTTGCGAGGTGGTAGTGTGCCATACACACGAATGATGATTTCCTAAATCCAAGGGGATTGATTTTATTAAAGGGTATGCCTTCATGTTACACTACTTCAGAACCCCGTTGGATTATTTATTGGGGGCCCCTTATTTTGGCCCCACTCTCTTTGTATTTCTTTTTGTTTTCCCCTTTTTCAATAAAATTACATATGATGATATTCATTAGAGAAGGTTATAAGTCATGAAATTAACCTCTAAACTTATAATTATATGGAATATAATTACTTTATTATATAATAATGGTATAATAATAATTTAACAAGGTCTAGGAAAAAATATAATAAAATACTCATCAAAAAAACTTACCACTTCTTCAGGTATCCTCCTTATGTTTGCACAAACATATTTTTCAGGATTGATTTTTTTCTGAAATAATAATAATTGGATGATATTATGTATGTTGGGAAGTGTTTTTGGTTGGTGTCAGTAGAAAGAAATGGGTTTTACAATTTGATGAATAAAGGAGAGGTGGTTGCCTTTTATAATTGAGAAGGAGTGTCATTTTTGTAAATACCCAAAAGTATTTAATAATGGGAGGTCAAACTCACATCACGTGGCTCCAAAATTTATAAATAATAGATATTTGTGGTGATTTTGTTTATACAAATCTCCAACAGAAAAAAACATGTTTTAAACATGTCATTACTTAGCCTTTATGTCTTACTCAATTTTACTATTTTAACTTTCACCACCATAACTAGTTTTTTAACCTAGGTAATTTATCCTTTAATCCTAAAAAAATAATAATTAGATAATTTATAACTTTTTATTATAAATATTAAATACTATAAATTTCAAAAAATCATATGTGCATATAAGGTTAATTTTAACACAAGCGTATGTAACATGTAAACCCGTTTTAACATTACTCGCAATGATTAATTTCTAACAATTTTCACTAATAATTAACATCAATAATTAAGATAAAATTATTAGATAATATATATTATAATGATTCAAGATATTAAATATATTTTTCCAAATTTCATTCACATATTTGGAAAATTTTAATTTTAAATTAATCATGCAGATGAGACGAAAAAGTGGGGTTTTAAAGAAAAATGTTCAAAATTTACAAACTTTTTATATAAAAATTTAATATAAAATTGATTATAATGACCTAAATTTTATTAATGGATGTATAATTGAAATAATTTTACTGTAAAAAATTTAAAATATCATTTAACTTTAAAAATAAATTAACATAAAAGACATTTTTTAATTAAAAATTAGTATTTTCACTATTCAATAAAAAATAAAACTTTTTTGAAAAATACCAAAAATTCACCCTAAAATAATTTTGAAATGATGAATTAAAAAATTAATTTTCTATAAGTGTGGAAAATTTATTTTACTAATGTTCAAAAAGAGAAATTATAATTTTTTTTGATAAAGTAGTATTTTCAAAACATCTAATGAATTTATCAAAAGTTAAGTAATTTTTTTATCAATATGTTTCATTTATATAAAAAAATTATAAATATTATTTAAATTATCATTTAATATTCATATTTTTATATTTAACGGATAGGTTATAACTATGATATTAAATAATAATATTTTAGTAGAATGCCACATTTCTTTTAAACTCAGTGTTGCGTGTAATGCTAGTTGCACACAGTTTTACGTGCAACATAATATAAAAATAGTGTTTCATATAATGAAAGATAAAATAATCGTTTAATTTAAATAAATTTAACCTCAGTGGTTAATTTAATAAGAAATGTCAAAAGGATTTAATTTAATTGAAAAAATATTTCACAAAATCTCAGGATGTTACACTCTCTTCTCGCAGTTCCACTATGCGGGTGGGGCCCCAATCGATTTACCTCTAATTTCCTATCTTGAACTATTTTATAATTTATTCCAACCTTTCCATTAAGAATACCATACTCTTTGCTATTAATTTTATTCACTTCTTATAGGTACATGTATATCCCTCTATCTAAGATCTTCATTTATAATGAATCCTCAGACATTATCAAACACAAGATAAGGTTTGTCATAAGAGTTAATTACGACGATTACCATTACGTCCCATTATTCAAATAGAGATGAAACTGAAAAATATTTTTGACACATCTTCTATAAAATTGACATTAACATATTCAATTTGGCTCTAAATCAAATTAAATTCATTCACATTTTCAACCATTTAAATTCATTCTAATATTCTCATACCGAAAAATTATGTTTCATGAACACCTTTTTCATACCTGTTTGTTTTATATACATATATGATAGTACTTTCCTCATCTTGACTATGGTATTTAATTATTTTATGTTATATGAAAAATTTCATGCTAATGACATCTGAATAAATCCAGGAAACCTTCTATCGAACCCTTCCCATTTCTCTTTCCCCAATTTCTATACTTTGATTCTGATCAATGAAACTTCCAATTCCTTATAATTTATATATTATTCTATCCAAATCCCCCAGAATATAGATTTCATCCCATGAATCCTTTCTATTATGATGTCACCTTATTATAATGTAATATATTCTAATAATAGTTAAATCTCATCTAATTAGAATAAATAAACATAAGAGGGTTACATGTGTCTTCTTCTGAGTGTTCCAATCCTCTATAATAAAATTAATTTCTAATAGAAATTATTTGGATTCTTGGACCTATGATTAATGAAAGTTAATCTAGTATATACAAATATGAAAAAATAAACCAAAAACTTCAATATCAAAATATCCCCTATAATTAAATGTGTCAAAGAATAAGAAATAAAATCATGCTGAATCACCACATTGAGTCAATAATATTTACACGCTCAAATAAAATCAAAATACACAAACAATCAAGAAAAAAATGAAAAAAATGAAAAAAATAATTTACATGGTTTGTAAAACAATTTCTACATCCATAAGAGATCACTACTACACCATTCTATTTATTTGAAATTCTAAGATTAGAATCAATATTGAAAAGTTGTCACGACCCCCTCCCACCAAAGATGCCCCTCCTGAGCTAGAAATGGTAAAAGGGAGATAATGACCCCCGAGTCCCACCTCCAGTAGGCCTCGGGGTGGTGAATAGCACCAAGGGTATGAGTTTTCAAAAATATTGGAGGCATTACCCTTTTTTTATTATTTAGGATCGGGAAATAGGACAAGCCAACCACCAAAAATAAAATAAACAATGTATATAAATAAACCCAAACCAATCCCACATGCATGTTTAAATCATTTTATAACAAGGTACAAGTACAAGAAATCTCAAAGTACAATACCAAAAGAAAACAAGGTACAACAACAGCAACAACTCCAACTGTCCGACTAGTAGGGTCCTACACGGCCCTGGTAGTCCTCCTGGAAACCTGAAAGTAATCGTAGGGTGAGTATACAAGTATACTTAGTAGGGAAACCTAAAGATCTCATGAAAAAGTGGGGAGACATCCTAATGTCCCGTGAGAACAACAGAAGAAACCTAGCAAGGAATTATATCCACCTAACCTCACCATCCACACTCACTAAAAACACAAGCACAACAGGTAGTAGTATATAAGAAACAAGAGTATTTGGTACCCCGCACCATTTCCCTTTTTGTTAGCTGCTCTTCCTAATGGCGAACGTCCTGACGCTGCCACACTCTCCCCGTCCGCACACACCTGGGCCTCACTACTGCGTATCCCGCCCGTACACACCTGGGCCTCACAACCACATATCCCGCCTGCACACACATGGGCCTCACAACCACGTATGCCACCCGCACACACCTGGGCCTCACAACCACGTATCCTGCCCGCACACACCTGGGCCTCATCCCGAAGATTCTTGGGAAATAGTATAACCAGCTCGAAGAGTCTTGGACTAAAACCACTCCAATAAAAACATACCCAAAGAGTCTTAGGTGTAAGGTCGCCTCAAGCCATCACAGCCTAGGGGAGAAGGAGCAGGAAGGAGCTAGTAACTAAGGAAAAAACACCCTCTCCAATGAAATGGGAGTGTTCAACACTAAGTGCTCAACATGGGTGGGGTGCGATAAAACACAAAAGATACAGATATATATATATATATATATATATATATATTTACCAACCACACAACCCAACCTATGGCTTCTAAATAGAGAAACTGAGCACGTGCCTCGACACTGCTACTACGAAGCATGCATACTACAAACAACCCCAACCCCATTTAGGTTTTCATGTTTCAGCAGAAATTAGTTTATTTAGTTCCTTAACTACTGGGAAACTATCCACAACCAACCACATTGATCATTCATAAGCATAACCCTGCCATCCACAAATCAAGTTAGGAAAACACAAGCAACACAACAAAGTCCTCTTATTAACCAACCAACCCCATTTATTATTAAACCCATTCCATTACCCTGACCCACCATTCATTAACTCTTCCAATTTTTATTTAATAAGCATAACCCATAACCTGTTCACATTAAAACCCATCCCTACAACCCTACTGCCAACCACCATAACCACGACCACACCGAACCCACACATCATCATCCCTTTAATACCATTTATCACAGCCCCGCTACCCACCCTATCCACAACAACCCACAAAACACCCCCATCACATGACACATAACCAAGCCAACACCCAAATGTTCATTATTCTATTTTTTTAACCAGGGTGATCACACAAGGGTTTTAGATTTTAACAGCCAACTTTACGTGAGTAACCAATTTACATATTCCACAAAGTTTCCATCCATAAGAAAATCTAGAAGGAGAAGGAAATATTTAATTGCATAAGCAAAGTCCCCCAATGACTGTGATTTTCAGTAGGTAAAAGCTCATTCAATTCACAAAATAATATCATAGGGTATAAAGTATCAACAATCACAACTTCCCATCCCCGTTATATAAGACAGTTATTATCTTTATTTAAAGGTTTAACTGTTTCTCGTGACAACAAGAGGATACCCACCTCGCATGATGCACAAATTAGAGAGACGAAGGTAATATCCCTACCTCAACAGGTTCCTGATCGCAACGCTCCCCCGGATCAACCTTAGAAGACATCCGTCAGCGTCTGTCACTTCTGTCGGGTCCCGAAAAAACCTCCTCGGGTGGAGGTCAGAAAGGAAAGGCCGAAGGAAATACAACAGATCCAAGATCGGAAGCTCAGCCTCATCGTTATGATCTCGTGGCCGCTGACGGATCGTAAATCGGAGTTCGGACGAAGAAGTTATGGAAGGAAGATCCTTCGAGTCACTTAAGAGAGCTCTGCTCAGAGGAGAGGGGAGGAGAGGTGTGTGTTGAAAAGGAGGAGGGGACCCCTCCTTTTATAGGTGTGAAAACCAAAAGTACACGGCGTGTACTTTATGGTACACGGCGTGTACTCTGTTCTTTCACATGGTCTCCCCGCGGCTTACCACATGGCTCCGCGACCATTGACTCGTCAACACACGGTTTGAGGGTAACGCATACGCGGGGAAGGACTACACGACGTGTAGTTTGGACACACGGTGTGTACTCATTTATTGTGCACAGCAAGGACATGACTCCAAAATGGCACACGACCGTTGACTGGTAATGCGTACACGGAGAGGGACTACACAACGTGTACTCATTTATTGCACACGGCAAGGACACGACTCCAACACGACACACGACCGTTGACTGGTAATGCGTACGTGGAGAGGGACTACACGGCATGTAGAAATGGTCACATGACATGTACTCATTTATTCCACACAATAAGGACACCACTTGCAACACAATGTATACCTAGAAAGGGAGTACACGACATGTACTCAAACTAGATGGCGTGTAGTTTCAAAATTCTGGAAGGTGTGGGAAAAGTCTATTTTACCCTAAAGAACACTTTGTGGCCTTCTTTTGACAAAGGAAAGGGCCGGAGAGGTCCAGTCCATTACATCAGATAACTCTTAAAACATTCTCACCCCCGAGAATTCAAAAACCAATCCAGAGGAACCCAACAAGATACCTCTTAGGGTACTCGTTATAATAGGAACCCAACCAACAACCTTAATCACATGTGTTAGGAATTCCTTCTCCTATGTCGAGATATTATCCGCTTTAGGTGGCACTAAATTGCCTACACGAGTTTAATTGCATCCTCATTAATGCATCTCGATTAAGAATTGGGTCTTCCCACTTTCATACATTAGGATTTTTCAACTCGCACTAACCCCAACACCACACAACCAACACACTGCCTGAACACGTGGGTTTGGGGAATTACTTCACCTATGTCGAGATATTATCCGCTTTAGGCGGCACTGACTCGCCCACACGGGTTCAATCACATCCTCATTAATGTGTCTCGATTAAGGGTCAGGTTTTTCCCTTTCCCACACATACGGACATGTTACATATTACCAGGGAACAATGAAACAAAAAGGTCTCACAACTGACAAGACAAACATTCCATATATCAAAGGTACAGAGTACAACATCAACACAAAGCTTAGATGAACAAGGGAAAAACACAAGTCAAAACAGCTCCGGGTATTGAGTGTGCATCTGGGTCTCCCGCTCCCAAGTGCTCTCCTTAAGGCTGCCATGCCTCCACAACACACGAACCAAGGGAATGGTTCGTCCACGGAGCACCTTCTCTTTACGATCTTCGATTCTGACTGGTCGTTCCTCGAAGGTCGCTTCGTCTCCCATATCTAACTATCCCCAGTCGATAACGTGGGAGTCGTCGTGTAAGTACTGACGAAGCTGGGAGATGTGGAAGACGTCATGAACCTTCTCCAACTAAGGTGGTAGGGCCAGATTATATGCCACCTCGCCAACTCGCCTCAGCACCTCAAAAGGTCCGATGAACCTAGGTGAGAGCTTTCTCCCTTTCCCAAACCTCCGCTGCCCCCATCGAGGGGAAACTTTCAAGAACACATGATCTCCCACCTCGAACTCCAAGGGCCTCCTCCGACGATCAATATAATACTTCTGTCAGTCCTGAGCCGCTTTCATCCTCTCACGTACAAGCTGGACTTTCTCTGTGGTGCTCTGAACTACCTCTGGCCCAAGAGCACCTGTCTCACCAACCTCTGCCCAGCAAATGGGTGAACGACATGGCCTTTCATAAAAAGCCTCAAACGGTGCCATGCTAATAGTAGAGTGGAAGCTGTTGTTGTAGGAAAACTCTACTAAAGGAAAGTTTTGTACCCATGATCCTCTGAAATCCAGAACGCATGCTCGCAACATGTCCTCCAACGTCTGGATAGTCTGATCCGTCTTCCCATCGGTCTAGGGGTGTAAATCAGTTCTAAGGCGTAGGTGGGTTCCAAAAGCATAATGTAACACCCTACAGACTCGTGAGGTAAACCGAGTATCCCGATCTGAGATGGTAGTCTTCGGGACTCCATGAAAACATACCACTTCGTCTACGTACCTCTGTGCCAAGGTACTCACCGGGCCTGACTCCTTAATTGCTATGAAGTGAGCTGATTTTGTCAGTCGATCCACCACCACCCAGATAGCATCATAACCACCCTGAGCTCTGGGTAGTCCTGTGATGAAGTCCATTGAGATGTCATCCCACTTCCACTCGGGGACATATAAAGGATGCAACAAACCACCGGGAACACGGTGTTCAACCTTCACTTGCTGACACACTAGGAATTTAGGCACAAACTCCGCCACTGCCCGTTTCACCCCGGGCCACCAAAACTGATCCCTCAGGCCTCGGTACATTTTTGAAACTCCTGGGTGTACCGTCAAGGCTGAGCTATTGAACTCACGGAGAACTCCCTCACGCATTGCCTCCGGAACAAAAAACCTTCCATGGAAAAGCATCTGATGTCGGATGTCCTCTGACCATCCTTCTAGAGCGTTCCCCTGATCGACACGATCCCACATCACTTCTGCCTCGAAGTCCCCCCACTGAGACTCTTCCACCTGTTGCAACAAGGAGGACTACACTATCATCTGATACAAACAGCCTCTAACACCTTCTACCCTTGCATCCAAGTGTAAGGCAGCCAAATCTCCCATCACCTTCCAAGCATCAGTGGATTCCCGAACTACTTCCTGATGCGACTTCCTGCCCAGGGCATCAGCCACAACATTGCCCTTACCTTCAATGTAAGAGATATCAAAGTCATAGTCTTGGAGAAACTTGATCCATCTCCGCTGCCGTAAGGTCAGGTCATGCTGTGAGAAGATATAACGCAGGCTCTTGTGATCTGAGAGGACCACAAAGCGCTCCCCAAAGAGGTAATGTCGCCAAAACTTCAGTGTGAACACTACTGCTGCAAGCTCCAGGTCATGGGTGGCATAGTTACGCTCATGAGGGAGAAACTGCCTTGACCCAAGGATAAACTATATATTTACCTTATCTTTAGAGATTAATCAAAACCAAAATGGTTAGTATGAGATCTGATGATCCCCCTAAAGGATATTACATTAGAGAAAGAAACACTAATCTTAATTTATAAAATTAAGCAAACAATACCCCAAAGATAAATAAATACCATTCAATAAACAATTGTCCTTAAAATCCTTCAATATAATCTAAACTAATATTGAAACCCAAAACTTAGAAGAATTTGGTTTTGTAGACTTCCATGTTAAATTACATCTTCAAATGACATCAACTACTCTTAAAGTCCCATACTTAAAAGTAATTAACCTAATCACATATTCTCTATTATAGGTTAATCATTTCCATAAATAACACAAATCACTATAAATTTACAATAAAAACATAGATAAAAATTTTCCATTACTCCTCAAATGAAATCCCATAGTATTCTATTTTCGTTGGGCATATAGTGTTCCCAATAAAGTGAACATCTTCCAAAATAACATTTATCACTTAATCACCAAATCATTTTACTATACTAAGTGTATTCACTTAATAACACATAAGACCCCAAATCAACTTATTACTGATCAATAAAATCATTTAACTAAAAATAGTTAGTCACATTAACCAGGGACTTCACATAGTCCAGTGGTAGGCAATAAATCCCTATCACACTTTGGTTTTGGGTTCGATTCACACAGCTTTGTCTGACGCGATGGGTTGTGACACACCCTGCGTGTTGTCCTTTTTCAAAAACTATATTTTATAACATTACCAAAATGAGATAAATTCCTCAAAATAACCATAACATAATTTAACCACAAATGTTATCTCATACCTTGAATTATCATCACAAAATATAATAACTTGTAATTGCCTCAAACCCAAGGATCATATAAAAACAAATGGTTATTTATAACTATATCCACAAGAGAAAGGACAAGTCTTCCTCAAATATCATTCTCGCATGATAAATTGCAGCGTCACACATATAAGAGAAAATTCACCCAAATTAATCTCAAAAACAAGGAGCAATAATACCTTTAAATATTTTTCCATTCATTTATTTCCACATAGGTTCTTACTTAACCAATAAGTTATCCTATAGAATAGGGCATTGAATTGGGTGATTCCAAGGTCCCTTACATTTATGAAAAATGACTATAATTATAATCTTGGGACCATTTTTATTTTCTTCCTTAGTACTCTTCATTTTCCCTCGGCAATTCTTCACTTTATGTCCTTCCTTCCCACACGTAAATCATTTCTTTGTTCTATTGAGACACTTTCCTTGGTGTCTCCTTCCACATTTCCTGTATGATGTAAATTGAGGACTCTTTTGTCTATGGTATCCATTTCTAGAGCTCTTATAATTCATCACCTTCCTCTTCTTTGTTGAGTCTGGGAATTGGTTAATATATATATTGTTGATCATATTTTTTGAAAATTGATTTGGCATAAAGATGATATCTTTTACGCCTATCAATATTTCATTTTTTTCTCATTGTCACCACCGTTCCCACCTTGTACATCATTCTCAAAGTCACAATGATTTCCTTGGAATCCAGGAATTGACTAAAACCAGAAAGCATTGTGTGAGTAACAGTAGTCATAAAATCATTTAGAGAATATCATGTCACCATATTCTCAATTTGAAACACATTAATATTAACCAAGGTCATTTAATATCATAATACTTCAAATCAGTTTGTAAATAAAATGTAAATTGTTCTAAGCATATCCCTCGGGAGTGTTTTAACCAAGAGTGCAGTAAGGCCCGTTGTCATGCACCAGTTCTCTTTCGAGTCTAGCTCAAACTGGTGTTTTCAGGTTTTATGCCTACGTACATCTTTTCCAAAGCCGCCTCTGGCTGCTCGTATCCAGACAGTGATGTATTTCTTGGAAAAATCACAAAATCTATACAATACCAAAATTCTTGGAAGTTCTTCTATACTAATCCTCAAAGTCTTTCTTAGGGCTATGTGCTCTAATAAGAGTTTATCTAAATCTAGCTTCCAAGGTTTGTACTAAACTTCTTATGATACCAACTGTAATGCCCCAACCCCAGTTACCCAGAGTCGGTGCATTATTACATAACATTGGCATGATCACAAAAGATCATGTCTCGAAAGACCGATTAGTTTAGTAGTCTTGGAAACACTAGATATATTCATAAGTCCTACATTACATCATAAAGTAAAAAAACTACAAAAAAATATTGTCTTCATATCCCCTCATACTATCCCTACAGGTCATTCATAAATTACTTCTTCACATCCTGGGAAAAATAAAACATTGAAAGGGGTGATCTCAAATGCTCAGTAAGTATAACAACATAGAGGAAACTTTTATAGATAATCATAAACATTTAAGGCAATGTATAACTAAAAAAAATCCTATTAAACTTGATCTTCAGTATAATATGGAAAAGATAAAATGAAATAATTCCATTTAATTATTCACATTGATATTATACTAGTCGAATAACCACATGCAATATCAATAACCACATTCATAATGATGGAATTCATAATTCCATACTATTATAACCATATAGCAAAGGCCTCGTGCCATGACTACAAATAAGATTTTTTCAATGCCTCATGCCAAGACACTAGTTTGTCTCATGAGACCTACCAATGCATCGAGGAACTATAGAGGGATCCACCCATCACTTACTAAGTCCAATGAATATTTTATATTAAAATTTTGAAACATAACATAAACATTCGTATTAAAACTAGCATACGAAATGTCAATCCTTTTAACCACAAACCATGAATGGTATAAAAATAGCACATCCAAAGTAAAGCATAACTCATTCGATACAATATGAAATATTGTATTGTATCAGATTAACCTCAATCGAGAATAATGAAGGATATTGACATAGATTAAAATAATCATCAAATTATTGAGAGAAATATCCCCCTTTTTCTAGAAAAAATTTAAAAGTCACAATATTTTTCAAGAAGCCATTTAAAATAGATTTTTGAATCAAAGTGTCCCATACCACTTTGAAACTTTTAAAAGGAATTTTGATTTTGAAATATTTAATGTCCATATAAATAAATCCTTAAAACCATTTTTAAAACATATACATTAAATAGAAAGATTTAGAATAATAAATCTTTAAGACATTTTAAAATGATATTTTAGTTAGAGTTCCTAACCAAAAGAGAGACACTTGAATAAAAATAATTTAGTTAATAAAAAATTTATAATATCATGAGAATAAATGGATTCATGATATACTATGTGAAAGTACATTTTATACACCATATAAAAGTGATTTGGTTTATAACAACAAATGAGTCTCAATGGAATGTAAATTGAGATGAAATATCTCATAAAGGTTGTATCCTTGGGTTAAGGATAAATCAATGACATAATTATTTGTGAAAAATATAAATACACTCAATATGATTGGATATTCAGTGTAAAACAAGCAAAGGACATTCACACATATTCTTGTAAAAACAACACCAATGAATTGGATGTTTAACTCAACAAATCGATATTGAGTAAAAATTACTCTTATCAAGTTCATACCGATGACTTGAGAATTTATCAATGGAGTGATTATGTGTATCAAAAGTATATCCACAGAAAGGGTATTGGAAAGTATATCATAATCAAATGAATAGTGATTCCACACATAATCTTGGAGTAAAATAATCAATGAAGTATGCGTAAAGTCGAATGAGTGGAAATTGAAATTTTAAATTCCCTTATTGATTTGGTAACTTAAAAAACATACACCCATGAAAGAAGGATCATACAATAATGATTTAAATATCGATAAAATAAAGTATATTACACAATGAATACAATAATGGGCAGTACACACACCACTTTTAATAAATAAGAGGCGAACAACAGAAATCTCATGGAATTAAAAGTGAGATAAGAGACCCCTTTCTTTGTAATTTTTCCTTGGTCGAGGGAAGGTTAGCCTCCTGTATAATGTTTAAATAATTTTTATTTAATTTTAAAAGAATCATATACATTAATATTATATCATATATGATCATTTAACGTTTCTTTGTTAATAATATCTTAGTATTATCGTCGTTTTGGGTGTTAACTTACTCATTTTCTTTTAAATTATTTGTTACATAAGTCATGTTTCTATTGGATAGGTTGTATATTATTAATATACAGAATTATATTGAATCCTAAAAAATTATTTTTAATCATAAAATAAGAATTATACTTGTATGGATATGATGGATAATGAATCTCATCACGTTCGTGGAGACGGTTGTCCATACATACGCACGAGTGATAATATCATTCTTTTGATATTAAAATCATATAGAATTGGATGGTATATCATATATACAGAATCATTTTCATGTTATATTTATTATTTAAATGAATTAAACATCATTATTATACCCAACTAAATAATAATGTTTTGAATAACAATTACATCACGATGTGGAGACGGTAAGCCGTACGTACGCATGTATGGTGACATGTCATTCAAAGGATGGATAGAACAATAAATATGGTTGTACCATATTTATAATAACATCAAAGTATATATAAAATACTAGAATTATTATTTTATAATGTAAATAACAAATAAATATGAAGTTGAAGAAGAAAGGATCTTGAAAGAGGGTGGTGAAAACGATACGTCTTCTTCGGGTTCTTCCTATTGATTTGATCAAAAGGGCTCCTTAGGTTGGATTTATAATAAAACTAAGGCATATAGGTTGAAGTGATGGAAGTTTTTAGGATATTGGGTCATAGTTTGGCTGAGCCAAAAGGCTTTATAGGTGTGAGGAATTGGTTAGAAGTGGTGTCCTTTTATAAGGGGGAGGAGAGGCTCTTTAGAAAAAACTTAAAGTATTAATTTATAATAAATTCATATTCGGTTTCTAATGGCTAAAAAGTGTATTATTCAATTTCTAAGGTGGTGATGGGTCGAAAACCACCCAACCAATAGATTTTAGTCAGGTTTGGGTCACTATAGTAACCTTATCATTTAGATTTAACTATTAGTTAAATAGTTTGACATTTACCATGTCTCTTTGTATTTTTATATTATATAGTTAATAAAATTACAAGAGACCCCCCAAGTGGTCCATTAATGATAAAACTATCATTATATATGTCCTTTTGCCTAACCTTAGATTTTTAGGAAAATAATATCAAGTAATAATATAATATTTATTTTAAAAACTCTTTTATGTCAATTTTGACACTATTGGGTATTTTGTTTTTGATAAATTCATAACAACATTGTTACTTCGAATCAAATTCATATAACCAATAATAAAATGTCATAGTAACCTAGAAAATTGTTTTAATTCATAAAAAGTCTCAAATTACATTTATTTGGATATTTATAATTTCAATTATTTTAATATTTCATTAATTCTGTAGTTACTGCATCACCATTGTGTGATAAATAAATTAAATTATTTAATGTCTAAAAATTATAAATAAAATACCATTATGTAGGAAATATTTTTAACTTTATAATTAATATTTACAATCGAATTTATCTTATGTATAACCATATTTTAAAAATGTTTTATAAATTAATCTTTGATTTTTACTCTTTTAACTCTTCTTTGAATTAAATAATAATAAATGTCCTAATCTAATCCATGTGGACCTAAATGATAATATTTTATTATTAAGGTAGTTTTTTTGTCAAGATAAACTTGTCCAATATAATTAGGAAATGTGTTAGGGTAATATTAATATTATTTTTACCCTTAATTACCCTATTTACTTTTAACTGTGGTAAATAAAAGTAAAAAGTTACTATTCACCAAAAATTATTTTTATCTTATTGAACCAAATTTTACTCCTTGATATTAACTGTATTTCTTGGATTTTCTAAATTCCACTCACATAAGCATTAAAATTAAGTTTTATGTGAATTTCCAAATTCTCCTAGGAGGTGGGTAAAAGAGGATGAAAAGTTCCATAATTTTTTTTTATATATCTAAAATTATTCTAAACTAACTCCAATGAATTACATTGAAATTATATAGGTATTATGTATCTATTTGGACCTTAATTAAATTTAAATAAAATAAATAATTATTTAAATAAAAATTTGTTTTTAAACTATTACTCAATGTTTTTTCACTATTCATCAAAAATTGAAAGTTTTTAGAAAAAAACCAAAAATTCACCCTAAGCTAATTTATATATTCCGAATCCAAAAATGAAGTCCATTTTGAAAGATAAAATTTATAAAATTTCAAAAAGTGGGTATTATTATTCATAACAGCTAGTTTGATTGGTTATGGTGTGTGTTAGAACTCAAAGTTTCATACAACACACACTATTGCATTATTCAAAGGAAAACGTACTGTGGAAGCTTGGGGTGTTACAGCCGGCTAGTGGAAACAAAACATATGATGCATCAGAATTGCCATAAGTGGATAGCGCTTTGGTGAGAGATTTATTTGGTTCTTTTGACAAGTCCCATCTATAGTTCAACTAGTTTGAAAGCTCTCGAATCAGATTTTGGGCTCTATAGAATTCTTGCATCTACTTGGACTTTGGAAGTGGAAATTTGGAACCATATATGAATGTTAATTGTTGTGGTGGAAACAAAAAAACAAATTTTTTGTGATTGTGAAATAAAATATGAAATCATGGGAAACCGATCGAAAAAGATGAGCCACAATTGTTGCTTCCAGATTTAGTACTTGCAGGTAAGGATAAGCGGTAGAAGCTGGTAAAAAAGAAGAAGGCAAAGACTACTGGGTCTTGTACACCTATAGTCAAGCGATAGCTCCAGGGATGGAAAAAGGCCATAGCTGCTACGGAGGAAACAAGTCATCATGATTTCTACCGTATTGGGAGTTTGAGATCAAGTACCCAAATTATAATTGTTTTGTTCCCTAAGTATTGAAGGTATTTTGATTCTGTAAGCATGCCCAGTGAGCCGTATTTGATTCCGCCCTTTTTGGAATTTCTTATCCTTCCCTATAGTTATTGGTTGGGAGATTTTTCAAGTAATCGTGTTGGAACCAACGAGCCATACTTTTTTTCTATTTCATTTTTTCAACTGGTGGTGTGATCTACTTAAATGAGTGACACCGACCGAAGTAACAGGCCAAGAGATCTAGGATCTCAAGTCATGTGAAGTGTGATCTAACAGCAGGTAAGGTCCCATTCTTAGAATGGAAGGAAAGTGATCATGTATGGTTATGGTGCTAGATCGAACAATATTTAGCTTTCATCATCATATACAGAACAAGAATAAAGCTTCTGTTATTATATGTTCGGTTGGTCACTGTGGGTGGGTGAGACCTAGCAGCTTGGCCTGGAAGGGTTGTAGCGACTACGTTGGGGATCCTGTCCTCTCATACCCGATACTGATGGAGGGATTCTTGCATACTGAAAGCAATATTGGTGTGCATCTAGTAGGAATTAAACCTACGAATTTTCCAATTATGAGTTGGGTTCTTTAACCTTTCATCCATGGATGCTTAGCGGGGAAATTGAGATTGGTAGCTGATGGTTGACTAAAGGTTCATGTTGTTAACTATGCTCAATCCCCTTGTCGGTGTTTTTTCAATATTACTAGGAATTCACGAATTATGTTCTCTTCCTACAACCTTCGAAACATATTCAAATATGGGGCACTCGTTATAATCAGTGTGCATATGATGTGAAATTGAATGTGGTTAAGTTTCCATGGTAATCAAGACATTACTATTATTTGTATTAGTGTTTCAATTGAACAACATGTTTACGGAATAGATCGCATCTACTTCTCTTTTTAATTAGTTTAGAAGTAGCCCGCCTTCTTCCCCGCTGAACCCATCAGCCCGAAAGTTGCACCTTTTTCATGGGTCCATCACTAAGATGCATAGAGGAGCAGAATGAACTTAAAATATCCTTTTTCTACTCAATCCAGAAACAATATCAGATGTTATTCTGGTTCATCTCCATTTTCAAGAAACTATTCTTCAATCAAGGCAGTCGATAAGTCATCAAAGGGTTGGTGTGAATAATTGAATGGTATGTATTACTCATTTTAAAGTGTCCCATCGTGATATAATATCTTTTCAATAAAATGACTGCAGCTTCTAATGAGTGAAATTAGGAATCAACAGAATCTACGTCGGCGGGAAGTTCCAACAATATCTCAAATTAATTGATGCTCAATCCCTTTAACTCAAATTCTTAGAAAATACCAAGATTGATAAGTTAGCACCAAGATGTTATCTTATACCTTTTATCAATCCAATCTTTGTAGATACTATGCCACCGGCGTAGGTGCTACCACTATATATTTCAGTCACTGCTTGATCCAATTCCACTTTGTTTTATTTTGTGTACAACAACCTTAACCGCATAAGCTTGGGCTAGGCCTATCTCCATCCCTAGAGGAGTCGTATGAGGTGGAAGCTTCACGTACGGTTTTAAATATGAGCCTTTCTAGTAATGGGGCTTAGGGACCGATATGATTATTGGTTTAGCTAGGGCATCCAACCTACTATGGGTGCATGTAGGGATTAGTGTGTGAGACCGCGATCCACAAACTGACGCATGGGACTCACCCTTGACTTAGGAATGAATAGGGGAAACATATCACATCACAAGACCGGGGCAAGGTTAGGAACCTATTTACTATAAAAGGAGAGGGACACCTCGCGAGTCGGGATTCTAGAGATAAGGAATTTTGGCGAAGCCAAGTCAATTTTGGGACCCCAAACCCTACAACTGATGAGAAGGCCAATCGGTTGATCTTATATAATCTCCCTGCCTTCCAAAGGTGCCTAAAGGATGGGCCAAACGCAGCTGAGCGACAACACGGGAGCGGATCCTCGTTGGCAGGGGACAGAAGATGGCCATCTTGAGGCACATCACTACCTACAGGCAACACCGGTGAGACCTGAGAAGGAAACCCGATTGGGAGTCAGAGGGTCAATAGTACCTTCAGCCTCCCAGTTCGTCATTTTTTAAAGCAGGGGGAAGAGATCGATTTTCTGCAATGGAAAAAATGGAGCAGCGGTATAACCTAATGATAGATCCAATACCCATGATCTGTGCCTAGAATGCATTGCTAGATCTCTGCTCTATAAGGCTATACAGGCAACAACGAACGCGGTGATCTTCAATACTTCTGGAATTGACTCCTTCTTTTCATACTTTTGGAGAACTTCAAGCTATTAAAGAGACGAAAAAGCATAGAGAAAATACTACTAATTATCAGGTAACGCGTCGTGAGTGTGCCCTATTGGCCAGGTATCGGGTTTCACTATTGCCCAGTACTGACCACACTGAGAGATGCGAAAGTGCAGGTAATTCTAGTTTACAAAGTGTCTTACAACATCCAACGCGATATGAAAAGAGAGGTCGTGATGATATCATCTACGTTCATACTGCTCCTTGTGGAGTATATCCCGCATCCAACCAAGTCTTTGACCTAGTGTTAACCCTCTAAGAAGTGATGTGCAATATGTCAATCAAAGACCCATCAGTATCATACTGAAAAAACTAAGATAAAGTTGGGTAGTCACCAATTCTATTACAACTTGCAGTTCCTTCGAGTTGGTCACAGAACAGTTGTAGTACGACTTACGTTGAGTTCTCATCCTGATGCATTCATATGCCTTATCTCTCGATCATTACTACCAGATCTCGTATTTATTTGATTCATGGGGCCTTAATCTGTTTGGGATTTGGGGTTCATCAAAAGCTCACTGATTTCCCTCCTCCCTGCATCGTGATGATTCGACCCTTCTTGAGATACCGCCAAAATCTTTCCTCCACTTCACTACTATTTTTTTCATCTTATTTGTATTACCCATTATTTAATCAAGAATATTTCTTTAATAAGCTCATAAGTTGTGGTGGGTGGGAAAGAGAATTATAACAAAACATTCCCTTTCTCTTCGCTCTTCCAGAACCGGTATAGAAATGGGCACTGTTTCTACGTTATTTGCCTTAGTTACTAGGGGGTTTTGGGGAAGACTTATGTGGGGCACCTTTTGGGTGTGGGATGCTCATTTAACCTCTGTATTAATCTCGTTCCTTATTTACCTGGTTTCACTACATTTTCAAAAGCTTCCTGTCGAACCAGCTCCTATTTCAATCCATGATGGACCGATCGATATACCAATAATAAAGTCTTCAGTCAACTGGTGGTTATAGGGTTGATTAGAAAATATCTATGCTTCTTTATTATTCTTCATACATCCTGATCCCCATTATTAGAATGGAAGGGAAAGGAAAGAGAACTAAGTAAGATGGAAGGTCCATCAGAACGCGTTGTACCCAGATAAATGTGTTGGTGGTTTGGGTATTAGGCACTGTCGAAACGATTTCTTACTATACTCACTTCTCGATCAATTTTACTTTTTCATTATTTTGTAATCCCCAAGGTATGATACCTTATATATTCACAGTGACAAGTCATTTTATCATTAATTTGGATCTCTCATTTTCTATTTTTATTGGCTAGATGCGGCCCGAGCATACTACCTCTATTCTAGTAGGTGGTCCACATAAACTCATATAACTAATCATCCTATTCAGTTCATGATGGGTTGAATATTTTCATCATCTCTTCCCCCTTTTCTTGTTGTTGGTGATAGAAGTCAGCTGAAAAGAAAACAAGATATTATCGTAGCGAAAGTGAGTCTTCATAGGGTGGAGGAGTAGAACCTTTGTTTGGAGATAAGATCCTTCCTTTTGTATATTTCCAATATTTTTTTATACTAATAGGAGGTTCCAATTTCAATTGAAGTGTAATCGTCCTGCTTATCCCCTCCCGGATCAGATCAGAGTAAACAACAATTTTAAACCCTACTTTGAAAGAATTCACACGTGGCCGTCAACTTTCCCAAAATAAGGGAATATCTGATGCGAACTCCAACTCAAGAAGAAGAAGGAATCATATGGATGAAACTAAAGCTCATATTGGAAGGGAAACAACCCCTCATATTTAATTTCATAATATGGGGATTAGCAGCCCTTTGAGTCACTGAAATGACGGTAATAGGGCCTCAATAGAGGGATCAAAAAAATACCAGAAGTCCACCCGAGGGGAAGGGTATTGATCCATCCTTCTATAGAGAACTAGGAATTGGGATCATATCTGCACTATTATCCATTTCAGTGTACTCTGCTTGAGGTTATTCTTTACTCTAATTAACTCATGGAGATGTTGGAACATGAATAATCATGGAGAATTATCTTTCAATCTGATAGTTGGGAACCTGGAGTGAATCAGACGGGTAAAACTGCTAATTGGGACCGGACTCATTGGTTTCTGATAGGTTTCTGGCCTTGGTCTGTTCAAAGTCATCGAGCTAAAAATAAAAGGTGAAGGATTTAATTGGGATGGAGAGGGGAAGCTTAGCTATACCACAGAATAAACACTGGTAAACTATTTGAAAGTAGCTAAGACAAGGGTCGTCGAAGAATAATAGTCAAAAGGGGTACGGCCCCATGCGGGGAGAACCTAAGGAAAACGACACATATTTTCTTTCTTGTGATCAATCTTTGCCATTCCAGACGATGCTCCCTCCCTGGAAGGGTTCCATACTGAACTTGGGATTTGGTGTTAGTGGGAGGTCCTATGTGAATTGGTCTTCAACGAGTGTTGTCCTTTCTTTGGTTACATTCGGCCCAGGAATTTGTCATCAAATATGATGTCCTGGAAAAGGTTCACCTCGCTATGAATGCTCGGGCTCGGCTGCATTGATGATAAAAAGTGGCCACGGCGATCAATCATTCATTCGGTCATCCTCGGTCAACAACACTTGCTTTCATTCCTCCTCCCAGTGCTGCCTACCGACTACTGGTGGAGATCATTCTCTATGTAGTAGCTATTCTGTGGTCATGGTTATTGGCAACAACTTTAGCGGTATCTCCTTACATAATCTAAGCTAGCTCCTATAGCTCTTTTCGAATACCGATGAACTGTTTTATAAGGAGCAAGAGCTTAGGCCGATGGCTGTGCATTCTTGGGATGGGGGGATCCTCAGCAGTATGGTTATAAAGATCTTGAGGAAACTGTCTCAGTAAAAACCCTAAAAATGGGATGGCAGCCTCAAAAGGACCGCCTTATTCCCTGGATCTGCCTCTCCCAGTTCCATTGTTCCTGTCCCTTCACCCGACTCTGCATGCTCCTATGCTCTTAATAGAGTTTTTCTTGCTTTATCGTGCTACCTTTCATCTCATGTTCATGATAACACATGTTACAGGACTAGAGGGACTAGGGTTGCGGGCGGAGAAAAGCAAACGTGGGGAATCGGGTCAGGGCGCAGCATAACTAAGTCCATTTAGGGTGATATTCCCCAGCAACAGCTCCCATACATATACACTCCTTTATTTCTTATACCAATGGGCTATGAGGGGGCGCAACCTAAGGAAAAAGGTAGCCGAGCCTTTGATGGCTTATGTGGTGAAAAACGCCATTTGATGGACCCACCCTGACTAGAAGTTGTTGGGTTTCCCCATTTATCCTAAACTTCCCCCGGTCTTCAGCCTGAGCTGTATGAGGTAGAAAAATGTATCATGTACAGTTTTGGGGGCCGAGCCCCACCCAGTGGTAATGGTGTGGCTTAGGTTAACTAACAAAAAGAAGAGAAAGTTCACTCAATGATTGCCTTTGGGTTCTGAACTTCATATGGGTAAGGAGCGTTGTTGTTTGCGAGGTCTCGATCATTTACATGGACCCAATTCTCATTCCATTTGTTGTAATTTTATGATCTATAAACTATCCCTAATGAACGATAGGGTCATGTTTGAGCTTGATGAATCAATTCATGCCGACCTATTGCCACCGGAAAAGTCCCACAGTTTGGATCTCGTAGGGTGGTTCTTGGTTCTTCATTGATAGACAACGAGTAAACTTCTATTTTTTTCAATTCTTAAGGCCTTGGTCGAACGAAAGGACAAGTAGAATGATGTCGAGTAAGTAATGAACAAGAGAAATAGCTTAATGAAAAAAAACATATGAGATTAAATCCTAGATTTAAGGTATTAATTATCCTACAGTTACTAAGCTATATTTGATTGATCTTGTTTTTTACTAAGTCGATATCACCCTGGCTGTGGTTCGATCACATACCCCTCATGAAACACCAGTGGACATCCGTTCAAGAAGATGACAGAGAGATCTTTCAACAAGTACCATGGCAGCCATCCAAAATAGCGATAATAATTGATGATAAAGAGGAGTTCCTGCTCAACCAGAAATAGATACCAATCCCATTCCCTTATTGATATTCTAGCTTGGGTCGGGCTTTCGTCTAGTTCCTACGGGTTCAGAATAGCATTATCTAAATCCAAGTGCAAGATTATACCAAAAGGAGTATCTGTTCTTAATAGGTCAGCTGAGGGAAATCTATCAACAAGTAGTACTTCCACACTGCCAACAATAATAAGCTCCTTACCTACTCGATCCAACTCACTGAAAGCGGGTTAGTTGAACAAGGTTATCTCCTTATGGGTTAAATGATTTTGTTAATGCAAAAGAAGGTGTGTCCGAATCTGAACTGAGAGTGGTACCAAATCGAGGAAAACTATGAATACTAGATAGGACCTCAAATTAACAGGGGTCAAGGTCAGGTATTCACTATAGGTCCATTCTGATCCTTTTTAGTTTTTTCTGGGGGTTCCCGGTATAGAGGTGCACCAAATGAAATCAAGAATTTGGGGATGCACAACCATAGAAAATTTGTACCAGTCTCAGAAATGTACAATAGAATGATGTTATGAACGACCGAAAACCATAAGGACCATCCAATATCTAGTACCATAAATAATTTTTTTACTATTTCAGATGAAGCCAATCCTGGACGGGGGATTACTTGTAGGAATGACATAATGATAATCCATGTTCCACATGTCCAAGGTCGGGCTTAAAGAGGGGAATCACCCTATGTTGGATGGTATAATTGTATGAAGGTCTTATGAGAACACAACTCATGTGAATTATATCATTTATGGACCCTAAAACAATAAGGCTCGCGCTGGGCAATGGGGTGAAACCTTGATTAAACCACCAATGGATGAGATGTTCAGTCGACTCCCTCTCCCTTTATAAAGGTCCGGATCCCGAAGAGTGAGCAGAAAAGGGAGGGTCTCGTCAATCTTTGAAGCTGATCTAGGTGGATTACAATCAGATCGATCCTCTTTGGTGGGCTCTTTCCTCCCTTGCTGCCCATCTCACTACTATGAATGATGAATTCCTTTTGACGAAACACATGCCTTATTTTTGGGGTTAACCAAGATCAATCTAATGTAAATTTATTCAGTATTTGTGGCTACAAACACTTGGACTAAGTCCTCTTTACTTTTTGGGTGGGTGAGTTGGTGGGTTTTCACTTCAAACATCTGCAAACCCAATGTAATCCTTGGGGATATGTTGGATGCGATGCCTCAATAGGATAGCTTGTTGGTGGAGTGGAAACACTTCTATCCATGTGCGTGCTGCTGATGCTCCTTTGGTTTGGGTAAGACGTGATGAATTCTCTACTGATTGATGTTGTCAAAGATGGGTAATCATTGATATTACTTGTAAACAGAAGGAAATCTCAAGGTAGCTGCGGCTTAAATAAGAGAAGAATCAGGAAAGCCAACAAAATTAGAAGCTACTTCGGCAGGCTCATCTCACTTATTGTGTGCTTTGTTGTGTCTTCTTTCAACTACCCATTCATAGTACTCAGTTATATCTCACACTATGTCCATTTCGTTATTACAACCCTTTTTTTATGTCAAAGACAAAAATCTATGTACAAATTCTCATTGGATCTCGAGTGTTCTTAACAGTGATGGATATTCATTTAATCCTTTGGGTAGCACCACTAGATCTTCAACAAGGTTTATTTTTCCTCTTTATACGCTATTCTATTTCTTGTTTTATAAGGGGATACGTCAACTTTCTTTCTCGTATGATGCTCTCTTTTTCATCCAATACCTCAAGACCCTCGCTATGCAATTGATGGTCTTTTGGGGAGAAATCAAAGAGAACTTTGAGGCAGCAGAGGGGCTTCCAAAGAACAAGGCCAAAACTCCCAATATATGGGAAGGTACCAAACTTCCCACAACTCACCATAGATCTAATGAGAAAGATTCTCACTAGAAGTTCTTTTTTATGTGACAAAGGCCAATCACGCTCATCTTAGGGTAGGATATCCATAAACCTTAAATCACGAGAACTTCTCCTTTTTGGTTGACAACCAATGACTTGGTATAATCTAGCCAGGTACTCTTCTATATAGTCTATGGGAACCACTATAGTGGGACCACTAATAGGGTCCCATCTTGGGTCGGGTTAAGGCTCCACCTCATGTTGGGTTAAGGGATCAATTGAACCCAATTTCTTCACTTGTAGTCTACTAAGAGTACTGAGCTTGGAATTCTATTAGAGTAGAGTAGTTGAGATATAGCTTGATTTCCTGGTATTTTATTAAACCTCTCCTCTCTTAATTCAATATATAGGCTTTGGTTTAGGTTCAATCTTATAAGTTGAGCTTAGGTCCATCAATCAATCTCTCATAAAACCCTAAGATGAATCTATATGGGGCCTTGTGTTAGGCCTAACTTGTGTCTATAAGGTATAATAGAAGGATTTCACCTATGGTTTCACCCATACTTTAAAATATTTTCATTAGGCCCTTGTAACACTCTAAGAGGGTAGTGAGGCTTAGATTCCATAGAGTTCAACCTGCATTATATTAGAGTAGAGTATCTGAAGTGAAGCCTACATCCATTTTAAAATAGGAACTTTTATGTAGCCCAACTCATAGAGAGTTTTGTCACTTGGTCTGAACCTATTTCTTCTATTCCTATGATTCTATTAGAGTAGAGTCAGGTACTCTGTCTATATAGTCTTTTAGGATGAGCCTTAATATATATAAGTATCAGCCCATATTGTGTTGTGCTAAGCTCATTTCTCTTATTAGGTATGAACTTTTTTACTCTATGGACGTTCAGCCGGTTCCTTATCCCTATCAGTCTTTTTCATTTTCCAAACATATCAGACATCTTTCATATAGTATGATCTTAGAAAGCACCTAAGTGTTTGAAATTTTCATGATACGGGTCAACCAGTTCCTTATCCCTATCAATGAAAGAACCAGGAAAATCTCTCTAGGTGAAAACATCAAAAAATGACTTTAGAAAACTATTACTGTAGATCGACATCGGAGGTGGAATAAACCTAGGATGTGGCACTTCCTGTTGAGTACACAATTCAGACTGTAAGTTCATTTAAATAGTATGATAAAGACAATTATTACAAATGGGACTAATTCTTGAGATACTTTTTTAGATTGGATTCTTTAATATAAAATCAACATGACAATAACATTACAAAGCGATATAGGCATTTATCCCATCCATAAACCGAGAAAGACACCTATGTTACACTAACAGGAGAGCACTTCTTTATTAAAAAAAAATACATTATGAAATGAACCCACATATAAAAGTTGGCGGGTCTGCTCATTATTTGTGTTTGTACATTTATTCATTATTTCAATACAAATAAAACCTCCACTATACTAGTTATGGAGGGGAGGATAGAACAAGGCATTTTTAATAGAATGAAATACAACCTCGGAACATAATTATGCTGCTTGCTCCATAGGTTGAAGTACCAAGATAGTAGAACTATGGGGAAGAAAGAGGCCCACTTTTGCAGTGGATAAGAGTGGGCAACATCGCTTTCCCTCGTGTAGCTATGATTCCATTCAGAAACAACACAAGAAGAAGAAAAATCAAAAGCTATATTTCACAGATTCTTTCCATCCCTGAAAAACAAATTGAGTTGTAGGCATCAAGGTAAGGGACCAAGATTATATACTACTGCAGAAGAGGAATTGAAGGGGTTGGTTTAAAGGTAAGGATTGTGTGATTGGACGATTGGTTGGAAGGAAATACTACTACCTATATTATACTAAATTGACTGGTTGTGGGTCCTTCATATCATGGGCCATAGGTAGAGACCACTGAACATCATTTGGACAGGATAACAGAATCAATTGAGTTGCAACCTTTTGATGGCTGTCATTTTCTGGGCTATTTGGAAGGGTGAACTAATTATGTATATAATCAGTCAAACAAGAGGATGGGCCTGACAAACAGTCAATGGAAGTTCGAACCTCCCTAGAATACATTAAGTATCTCACTATCTAGATTATTTGGAGGGAGGACCATGATCTATTACTTCTTATTTTATATAAAAAGTTGTGTATTTCTTAAAAAAGTCATATATTGGATTAAGAAACCTCCACCCTTTTATGAAATTTAGTCACCGGTAGGCTAAGATCATTTATGACTATCCTCTGAAGAAATCTAGTAGTTCAGTTTTGGTACTCAAGTTCCAGCACTTATAGAAAGGTCAATACGGTGTCTAAAGCTAGCTTTCCTATTTCAATAAGGAAAGTGTGAAAGTTTCGTAGAGAAAACTCTAAATATATATAAGTACCAGCCTCAGTACTCTAATCTAATATTTTTCTTTATCCCCTCAGATCCCCTATTTATTTATATTATAGGAAACCCCGAGGAAAAATATGTGTCCAATAATTCTATGTTAATAGGGTCATATTATTTAATAATATAAGGTTATCCTTACAATATATATAAGTAATAGCTTTCAAAAAGAATTTGGATTCTTTCCGCCTTACTCCCTATCCATATTCTCTCTTAAATAAAGCTATGATAAAACTTGAGTAATATAGAACCCATTCCTGTGACCTTTGGAGTTAGTTATCCCTTATCATCCATGGTATTCCTCCTCTCTATGACATGTGAGATCGACCCCACGATCCCTTACTCTTTCTACATCCTTTTGGTTGATAAGGCATTCCTATCCATGTTTTATCTAGCCTTTTCTCCACTATCAACCACCAGAATAGTGATTTTTCCGGCCCTGCTTTCCTCTCCCGCAGCAAGAGCTCATTCTCCATGTCTGAACTCCCACTTTCTCGTCAATGTCATTATAATCTAGATTGTATACTTACTTTACAGGATAAAGAAAATACTACCACGTTTGACACTTTTCTTCTTCCAATATACATCAGTACTGTTTCTTACTGACATTCTAGCTGACTAGATGAAGGAGAGACTTTACCTTTACATAGAGAGGGGGTTCATAGCTTGTCTTTCTTTGCTAAGTCAAAAGTGTGTAGTGAGCTTTCTAGTGGAAAGGCAGACTTGAAACTGGCTTACATCCAATATATATTAGTACCAGGCTCTGGAGGGAGCTTCCTGAGTTAGACCAACTCGACCACCGAATAGTCTGAATGGAATGTATTTATTAGGAAAGAGTATCTATATAGAGTGTGTACTTACACTAAAAGAGTTCAACAAAGTCACTCCTTGAACAGAGGCTCGATAACTTTAATGATGGATCAAATAGGTGTTCCATGGACACTATTATAAGAGTACTGAATTAGCCCTTGAGTTTTAATTGAAATAAATAATTGTAGACCCATACAAAAGATAAGAAATAGATAATCAACAATAAATGAAAATAAAAAAGTTCCATAGAGATATAGAATCGGTAAAGGCCTGGATTTATTCCTTGTCAGGAATAGCGGCCTTAGAGGCATTATCTTATCTTTAAAATGTCCTTAAAGGAATGACCTGGTGAGTCTTCTATTCAGGGTTCTATAAAGAATTTTAATGAGAGTTTAAAAAAAATAAAGGAGGGTTCCAAAACTTCAATATATATCAGTACCAGAGTCAAAATCTATGTAGCGTCAAATCAAAAAGGATGGTTTGTCGACCTATAACCTTGGATCAGTTGGTGGGTACAGTTCGCTCGCAAATGAAATCCCTTACAGAACGCATCACTTTCACTATGGTTTCAGTGACTGGTACTGATATATATTGGTGGCGCTATTTATTTTACATAAGTTGATCATGGAGAGGAGCGTAGAGACTCGGGAATGGGGCAGATCAGGAGACAGTGACTTGTGTGACACATCTATATCTGGGTAGAACTCTCGGTATAATTATGATCGTCAATGTTTCGGGGAAGGATCGATCGGGTGTCTGGGGTGCAATAAAGATAGAGGACGATACACTTCTCCATGCCAACTATGAGGCTATATTCTCATTGAGTTGAGTTCTTGG
Organism: Viscum album; assembly: GCA_963277665.1. NCBI lineage: Eukaryota > Viridiplantae > Streptophyta > Magnoliopsida > Santalales > Viscaceae > Viscum > Viscum album. Next base: position 1,513,064,576 of record OY728143.1, on the reverse strand, counting down.
GTGGGTTGGAAAACCAACAACGACATTTTTGAAATAGATTCACTTTGACCTTGTCTAAAAAGATTTGGGAAGAATCAGGTCAGTTCGCTCTAAATTGTCATGAAAGGACATAGGCTCAGCGAATTTCATAGATATCATTGTGGAGTCCATCAAATTTAGGCGGGTGGTAGCTTTTTGGTACATGGCCTTGCATTTTCGTTAGCCGTACACCGTTGAGCATGTCATCTATAAACGATCCGATGAAACTAGAAATAGAATAAAAGCAAGGTTTTCTTTACATGAATTAGTAGCCATGAGTCCACCTTCCTTGCTTGAAATTATAGCCTATGAGTGAAATAATGGATTTCAGATTTGGGAATGATAATGGTGAGGTCATTGAATGAGAAATAATGACCTTCATCCTGTAGCATTAGTGTCAACTTGACATGCTGAACGACTATGATCAGAATCCTTTCGGTACTGATATTTTCGCTAATTAGATCGGCTAGGGCCTGGGCTTAGTACCATGAGGTTGTGATTGGGCCACAAAGTCCATTATGTAGTGTAGGCAGCCTCAAGGAGTGGACGAGGCATAGAACATCTTCATTTTCCGATCATCGAATTGGAAGCGAGATCAGATGTGAGGAGTCAACTCGATCAATCATATGTGGGGAACAGGGTTGGTAATGAAATTGAGTGGGTGAGGGAAAGGTGTTAAAATATTCTTGACTGTGGATATGGTAGGAGGGGGACTAACCCAAGGGAGTTCCCTTCATTATTATAAAGAAGATAAGAGCATATCAGATAGCGCAAACAAGCATACATGCAGTCATGCGAGACTAGTTCTTCTATCAAGTGTGAAGCAAATCGGTTCACTCCATAGGAATCAGTCCAAAGGGGGAAGAGAGTCAGATGGAAATCCCCCACTCTCATTATATGGATAAAGCCTTTACTAAAGGGAAGGTTCCCGAGCTTGGCCTCCTGGAAGTAGCACTGCTTTGTCAATTGGCAAGACATATCCGAGTAGCGCTGCCTGAATGAAGCGTGGGCATAAAGCATCAAGTGGAGGCGCTGAATCCTTGAAAGAGGGGGGGGGGGAAGACTGATCAAAGCCAAATCTAGAAGATCTAACCAAAAGTCATAGTGCCAAGGCTCATAAAAAAATCACTTATTGTCATAAGGTGGTTGGAATAGAATAACATCAAGGGAAAGTTCACTTTATCTTGATTCCTCTCTTTCTAAAACTCTTTCTTTCCAACACACTGGTCAACCACCTCCAATCCATGGAATCAAGGTTGGAAACCCCAAGGGTCGGGCCTCAACCTGATATGGTAAGGTTCTGGTACTGATATATATTGACTGAATAAATAGGTCTATCCTATAAAGACGGGCTAGAGTCAACACCAAGCACTAGCCCATTAGTGGTATAAGGATGAAGAAAGTTTTCCTATTAAGAAAGACTCTTATTTTTAAAAATGGTGTGCCTTTATGATTCTATGGTTCTTAATTGATAGGGATAAGGAACTTTTTCATTGGTGTGGTTTGGCTTTTAGAGTCTGTGTTTGATCAGTACTCTTTTAATAGTAACTTGACTATTAGAGTGGAGTACTCAGCGCGAGAGCCCTTTCTTTCCTTCTCATCAAGATGATGTGTTCAGGAACTCTCACCTTGTAAAATGTGAAATCCCTCCTAGAATCCTCCCTTAAATAATATATGGTACCTTTTCGGGAACAGAATCTTATTCTGAACTTTTCAAACCTTCGGCTGAGTCAACATCGGGTGCAAGCTCTAAAGCCAGCGTCAATCAATAGCCTTTGATTCCCCAGCTTCAACCCCCCTACTCTTCGAAGACAACAAATCAATGATCGATTAGGAATATAGGTTATACATATAATGATGAAGTTTGAGACTCCTTTTTCAAGACCCAACTCGAAATTGAAAAGAATATCGAGGTTGCCGACTGATAATCTCGTCATTCCGTCCTTGAAAAAATCAATCAGATACGAGCATATTGATTTTATCCTAGAGGAAAGGTGATTTTGAAATCATCTTATCTAAACCATATCAAAGAGATTCGGGAGAATGGAATGCAGAAAAGTGGTCCATATCACCGGATTATTTTCACTACTATTAGAGTAGACAGCTATGAGCAATTTTTAGAAAAAAACTGAATATACATGGAACATCTCCTAGTCTTTCGTGATAGTTCAGGTTGACTTCTTGTGTTAGGTATCGACTTCTTCACTATGATATTCACAGTAGTTCATATAAGATCTATATCCATTTCATTCCTATTCATTGTTATGATCTTGTTCCATATCTCATTCGTGAATCTGACTAATCGAACTACAGGAGCTTGCGAGGATGGCTTGGTAAGCAAGAAACCACTTATGTAGGCGCCAACTCCCAGTTCTTTCTCTTCTTTTTTTTGGAAGTCACGGTCAGAATGAAAGGTAGTTCACTGGATATTCTTTTTGATCCCAGGACCTTTATAGATGAATACCTGAGAGTCCATCTCGTAACAAGTCCTTTTTGGCCAAATCTCTTGGTCTTGCTTCTTATTGTTATATTCAGTTCCTTTTTCTGGTTTACTTCTTTCTTCTTACATGGTTAGTCCTTTTTCTATTTGAATTTGAGGATTACCCTCACCAACTATTAGGAAGAGATCAAGGGTCGAACCTGATTCCCTATGGATACTACCAGTCCTCTTCAGTGGATCCTTTTTCACCGGGCAGGACTACAGGAAAGAGAGAACCAGTCTCCAATTACCAAATAGTTCGTCTGTCCAATCACAAAAAGAACCTTCCCATCCCCTAACCCATTAGAACCCTTAGATATAAGTAGAATATACTGATATATAAGGGTTTAGATCCTCCCCCGATTCTAACTTCTTCCTTCTTATCCGTCTTCCTCTTTGACTTTTTCCCATCTTCTATTCTATTCTATTCTAGTATTAAATAGTAATAGAATCTTCTTATCTTAGAAAGAAGTGCTAGTGGTTAATTCTATTACTATTGACTATCATTATTAGAAGGGTTAAACTCAATTAAAAGTATCATAAGGAGGGTAAAGTTAGTACTCTACCCTAATAGAACCTTACCTTCTCTTCTATAAGCATGGGAACTTGGCTACCCCAAGCTTGCTACATACCCTTTTTCGAGGAACAATCCATTTCATAGTTCTTGCACACTTTACCAAAATATTTTCACTTTGTGACCTAATCTTATTCCCCTCCTACTATGAAGAGTTTCACGTCAACCAAATTAACATTGTTGTTATTTAATAATATTGTATGAATATTACTTCATTCGGCTTCTTTTTTGATTGTAGCCACTCCCCATTGCACTTTCTCTCTGTATTTATCAGTATATATAAGTACCAGCTCATCTACATTATTTCTCTGATAAAGCTTAACGGATAGCGTTTGGACTCATCCTCGATTATGAATGCTTCTAATGGTTATTGGCCAAGGTTTCTTTTTTAGTGCATTCTCATCCCCCGAAGAGGGACGTCCACTTATTCTATGCATAGAAATTTTCATCCCACATTGGGTGATCTCAAGCTCTCCACTTTGTTATATACTTCACATTCTATGTTCAAGTATTTCACTCAACTTTTAGTACTCTTCTAATAGTGTCATTTCATTGATTACGACTACTTCAGTTTTCTTAAGAAGTGTGATATCTCTATCTCCTTACGAGCCAATGACACTACTAAACACAGGTGATCCAGGTCTCCCTTCCCTACGTTCAACCAGGTTCTAAGGTTTATGCTGAAGCCAAAGTTGATTTTAAGGCTAAAGTGGGTGGGTGAGCAGATGGACTAACACGTGGAAGAACACACATGTGCATTCGTCTTTGACTTCGAAGGAGAAAGCCGACCATAAGTGATTAGAAGTATCTTAGGCTGACAAGACCATTCGTCCAATAGAGAGATGTAGTTGGGGAGAGGAAGCGGTTACAACTGTTGATTCGAAGAACCGGAAGGATGGGAAACTCTTTCTGAAGACATAATTACATAAAATAGGTATAAAATAAATAGTTCTAAAAGAGTGTAGCTCCTTTTATAATCAAATGCAATCAACCTTGGTATGTATCCTAGATCTTACACCTTGTAATATCCATATCCACAACAATCTGATCTGGGATCTTCCATCAGCACCCTCGAATGGTATCTTCAATAACTAGTAGGTCTAGTAGGTTCATAAATTGATATCATAGAGTTGGGATTCAGTCTAAACCCCCTGAACTTCCTTGTTAGGATGGTACTAATATATATTGGAGGTTGTTTTCCTCTCAGCATAGAGATTGCCCACCTGTCTGTTAGTTATGGCTCACTGGGTGGTTATTCACCCCTTATTCCAGTAGTTCTAGATGAAGGTACATCACATGATTCCTATACTTCTTGGCTATTGTCTTGTTCTTTTGAATCATCATAATATTATTCATCCGTAGTCTTGGAAATATGACAGTAGTTCTGTGTCGAATCAGAATGAAGATAAGAGGCTAGGGTGGGTCCAAGAGCCTGATTGAAAGAAATATATTTCACTGATAACGATAAAGAACATAGAGAATCTAACCTTTCGCCCCTGTAGGAAAACTTCTTGAACCTGTAGTTATTCTGACTTTTTAGCTCAAGCGGACAGAGACTAGAACGACTCGCTTTGCTTCCCTCTACATGAAGGGAAGCTACCAATTAATGTTATTACTAATTCCCTCCATTCGCATCGGTTCACTTGTCCATTTGTCCTTTGGATTATGGCCCAATTACTGCTCAGAATAGAAAGAAGACTCAGAAGATGAGGAAGTGAAGCTAAGGAAGAAAACGTCACCTATCTTTGCAAGGGGGATGATCATGCACTGTACTCAATGCCTCGTTGGTCTAGTACTATCATATCACTGGGACACATATCAATATTGGACCTAGCCTAGATGATAGGATTTCGGACTTGAATATATATTAGTACCAGTCTTTGTATTCGTAATTACGTTTCTCCGGGTGTGGATCATCCCCCATCTCTTCAGAATGGCTTCATTGCATTGATTTGGAAAACAAACCCTTGGAAAGGATTCAACATAACGGAAGGGGCATTGGCATGTTTATATCAATTAATAACAAAGCCCATCTTTATGATTTTTTCATGAAACCTATCACTCTTATTTGTATGGGGTAGGCTAGTTTCACTCTTTGGAAGTAGGAAAATAGAAGTGGGATCAACTATTAAGGTCCTTATTTCGTACGTCCAGCAGTAACAAGGCACTGAAAGTGATTCCCACCTTCCCCAACTAGGGATTTGACCACCATACTTTCTGAATCAGATGGGGCCTATTATATTCTAATAGTTGAGTCAGACGAGTCTTATTTGGAATATATGTATGTCAGCCAGTGTAGTGGTTTAGATAGCGGAACCGATGGTGTAGGGACCCGGAAGGGAGACTCACAGAACCGTTTATGATTCCTAGCTCGACGACGACTTGGACTCAGAAGAATAGAGGACAAGATGGAGGGATCCCCGCTTTGGAGAAATCCAATTCTATTGAAAATAAAGTGATTTGGATTCAGACTCTGAAGCCAAGGTAGGAAATGATCCATTGGACTCTTAGCAGGAGGGAGAATGTATATCTTTTCTGGAAAGAAGCATACTAGTCAGAGTGGTTCCCTCCCCCTTTCTCCTAGCCTGGACCCTTCTTCTATCTTATCTAGAAACCCTTTTAGTGTGATACAAAGAAGAAAGGATTCTCTCATCATTCACAGATAGGAGGTTTTGAATCTAGAATCGGTAGCTCACAGACAGAGCTCATACATTCCCTTCTGTATTTGGGAATATGAGAAGGATTATCGTATCTTATCGCTCTTTCCCGAGAAAGACTCGGCATTCAGGCGGTGGTGTGGTATGGTGGTGTGAGGTCGCGAGAGCTTGTGTAGGACTCATCACATCCTGGGGTTGAAAAAACCATGGAATAGGGGACTGTCCTGCTTTCCAAGACAAGATGATACAGTCACTTTTTTATTTGTTTGGTCAAACAGGTAGAGCACTCAAAGCAGGATTGTGACAGCTTTTATAGTATACAAAATGGAACTCTTGAAAGTGGACTTTACGGTGATAGGCCTTGGAATAATGTACCGGCTTGAATTCACTTTAGGAGCACTATATATATAGAGTACCTTTATGACCTTCCATTTCACTGGATTCAGAACTAGCCTATAAAGGGGAAAACTTGGAGCCTCCCCTCTCATCAGGGGCTTATGCACTCCATGTTGAATCAAACAGCGCCTCTGTATAGACTAGTTGGAAAGATGACAGTTGATTCTTTTGATATAAAGTCGTACATGACCCCTCTTAGTTCTTCAAGAGATAACCGGACTTTATAGGTATTCTAGTATATAAAGTCTTGTCGATGATGGTTTTGCTTCTAGGGCTATGGAAACTGCCCTCTCTAGCACCATGTCTGAGGTCCCTTTTATTAAATAAAAATAATGGGTCTCATTAATGGCTGGTCAACCTCTTGGAAACTATTCTTCATGGCCTCTCTTCGCTCTATCTCACCACATCGTGGTGTGGTATTGCACCGATCAAGTTCACCCTGGTGTTTTATTCAATTATTATTCCATTCTAGGTGATGATGTAATCATCACTAATGAGAAGGTGGCGCAAGTCTATTATGAACTTTTGTCCAACTTAGGGGTCACTATATCAACCCAAAAGTTGTTGATCTATAAGGCTGGGACTGGGGAGTTCACAAAGTGTTTCCGGGTTTGAGGGATGTCGATGGACCTAAGTTATATGTCTTCTATGCTAAGGATCTCAAGAATTTATATAACCCCTATGGCCTGATGGATATTTTTGAGAAGTACTCTATTCAGAGATTCTCTACAATATGTCGGGTCGAAGGGTTTATTGACAAGTTACTCTCTAGGTTATACCATTATAGGTAAAAACACTACGAAAGAGTTTGGTGGATGCGTTTTACTTCCAAATTCCCAAATATAGAATTTTGGTTAGGGAGGGTAAGACCTTTTAATCCCTATCTCCGAGGTTGAGGATTGTCATGAAACCCAAGGAGTGAGTCTTGACCCCAGAGGAATTCCACTTGATAGAGTCATCAAAAGACTTCCAGGAGTGGAACCTTCTTCGGGTTTGGGTTAAGTAGTGGTGAAGTTATACAAATTGGTACTGGAAGGTAGCTATTTAACCTGTTGTGACCCTAACATCATTCTTTGAAGCAACTGTCCTTCAAACAAGCTGGAAAGATCGATGAAGAATTGGTCTGATTCGGTTACCGGTGGATAAGAGGTGGCATTTGCTTCTGGTAGTGCTGCAGAAATTTGGGCCATCGAGAGAACTGGAAAGTCAACTATTGGCTCAACCCTTGATTGTTCTAGGAATGGAAATGTGACAAAGTTTCCTGGTGGGTAGATGACTCGGGGAGGTCATGGTAGGTGAGATGCTCATCGGGGATCCATCTGTGGAATGAACCCTGCCATGGCTGTTGTTGGTTCATCGACGGTGAAGTTATCAACATCCCGGATTTTGGAGATTTTGATGTGGAGGTCAGCCAACGTTCCTTCTGACCAAGACTGTATGGATGAAAGGATTCCTAGTGTAGTCTGCTTTTCAACCTTGGGATAATGCCCCGACTTGTCTTTGATGACAATCATATCCTTGATTCAGGAATTAGAGCTAGTGGAGATTGTTCCGATCATGCATGGGTGGATCCATGGTGAGATTTTCGATTCGAGAAGTCAGATCTTCATACTGATCTTTAGGAAGCTGGAATCCTTCTTCTTCTGAAAACTCATCGCCCCATCTATTGACCTGGTAGGAAAGTCCCAGTATGGCTCTGAAGAGACCTCCTTTTGGAAGTATCCGGTCATTAATAAGTGAAAGGGTTTAGACCTCTAGAATTATTCTTCATACCAGGGCTTACATTGATACCCTATGCCAAACCGATAGTCATTTATATGAGCTTCGACTAGCTCATAAATTCCCTGTTGTTGCTTTCCCAAACCGGTTGAAGTCAATGTTTCTTATGTATTTCCTCACAAGAGGGATTTGCTAGATTTCCGACCTCAGGCCAAACTTGCTTTCCCTATTGGTCCATTTTGAACGTTACTACTATTCTGGGAGGTCCAATAAAAGGACTGGGGTCTTGAATTTCCTCATCATCCGAAAGGACATTCACCACTCCGTGATCTGGGGGTTGTAACATTAGGCTGTCCTGGTGGTGTCACCACTTCCTTCCCAACTCTTTGATAATCCATCTAGTCTTGAATCGGACTTCAAAGAGTACCTAGCTTGAGTGAAAAACAAGATTCAATGTAATTTCATTGTTGTCTGGAATGATACATACACCATTGATCAGGATTGAAATTTCTGGGTGGTGGGTTTTGAATAGGCAGTGCTGGAACTGGCGTAATCTTTCCTGCTTATAGAAAATGATTGTAAGCTTGTGCCATAGTAATGGAAAAAGGAGTTAAGACGTGATTCCTTCTGAAATTCTATCTCTACCGATTGATTCGAGACATTTTAGGCGGTGCAGGAGCATTTGCCACAGGCTGTGCTGGCTGTACTAGAGCTTGCTGAACATGCATTTGATTGTATGACAATGTGGGAAGGATGAAACCTGCGACTCCTTTTTTCTCAGGCTTCTTTGCTACTGTATTTTTGGCGTAGGATGAGGACTACCCTCCTCTTTAGATGATGTTTCCTATTATTCGACCTTTCTTGATAGCAGTCTCAAACCTGTTGGATGAGTTGGGAAAAGTTGCTGCTGACACTGGTACACATTTTAACAAAGTATACCATTGTGAGAGTTTGTATGAACAGTTGGGGATATTCTGACAAGTGGATGTACTTGAATTGCATAATCTTTCCATCTGAGAGTGCATTCTCAGAATGATTCCTCGGGCTTACGGCTCATTCCTAGGAGGAAATAGTGATCCACAGTTAGTTAGCAATTATGTCGATATTGTTTAAGAAACTCCCTAGATAATTCCATCCAGGTGCATATTTGCTGAATACTCAGATGGGAAAACCATTGAAAAGCTCCTCCCTTGAGAATCTGCTGAAAGAGTTTCATTGCATGCAGAGCTTGCTATCAGTTGCATGTCTGCAAAGTGCCCCAGCGTCAAGCCGAAGATGCACATCTGGATGACCCGTACTGTCGAATTGTGCAATGTTAGGGATTTTTCATTTCTATAGAAAGATAATTGCGTGAAATTAATCATACATTGAGATCCCTTGCATATTTTGAATAGGGATTTGAATGGTTGTGGGCCAAATCATCCTCTTTTTGTTTATAGGAGGTGACATGATCCCGCCTTTCCTACACATTCGATCAAGTTCGACGCAGTTCTTCCCATTCTCATTCCCACTCTTGTTCCGTGCTTTCCTAATATCATTCTCTACCCTATGAATTCCAATCAGCCTCTATCCTTTCTATAGGAGAGAGAATTCATTCCTTTTTGGATGGATTTTAGATTTCAGATCAAATTATACCAATCGTATAACCATCCATTCAAGCTAATGAGTATACGAACAATAGAGAATAATCTAAGTGATCGAGTGACTATGAAAGATGGGGGAAAAGCACGAGTGCAACAATTGAGATTAGAGATATTATCTGCTGTTAAATGGGAACAACGTGGGAGAGTGGTATGGACAAGGTCTTGTTCTTCTTTCTATATTTTCAAAGTCCTATTTTTTGGGGTATGTGAATCTCAATATCTTGAGTCTGGAGCCTTTCCAATCAAATATTATCTGTGGGGTCGATAGTAGTACTTTTTCACTTATTATTTATCATTCCAACTTTCCTCCCTTATCACACTAAAAAGCACCCCTCAATATATATAATTACCAGTTCCTTTTGAACAGTCATTTCAATCATTTTATTCTAAGTTATCGGTCCAGCCAGAACTACACCTAGAAAACCATGGCCCATAACAAGCCGCATGATAGAACTGCATAATCAGACACAGAGTCGACTTTCCAGCAACAAACTACTATGACTCGAGTCTTTTACTCTGTAAGATCTGGTCTTCCCTTAAGCTGAGCAGACGATCAGACCAACACTAACATTTAGTCTTCTTCATCATCTTTGAGTCTAATCTAGTCTTTTAGTCTTCATTAACCTTGTCAACTAGGCACAACCTGAATATGACCTCCGTGCCTGACCCTCTTTCCCTCTTTCATTTCTTTACTACTTTCCGCTTAGGAGAAAGCTTCAGCTAGAGATCAATTCGACTTCAAGTATGAATTCCCGGATTACCCCTTCAAACAGGAGCATGAACTAGAAGCTTAAGCGAGCAGATAAGACTGTCCGCCTTTACGCCCTTCTTTCAAGTAGTCTTGAATTACCTCCGGATTGCCTGATTCCCACATCCAACATTCCTACAAGAATTCCTTCACCCCCATTAGCTAGGTCTAGTTAATATTTAAGTGTATAGCCCAGTTGAATATCAATTACAATATATATAAGTACTGGAACTAGCATTGTAGATAAAGGAATAGTCTCTCTCTTGGTTTTGGGGTGGCTCTTAGCAGACACTTTTTACCCTACTGCTCTAGGTGGAGTTATAGACTTAATAGCTATTAGTTGTTCTTTTCCTTCCCTCTTCCAAGTGTGAGGGATCATATTGTCAAATGAGAAGTCCAATATAGCAGAAAGAATCATACATGATCTTTGATTCCCCGTTGCTTCTTTCATGTAGTGTAGTGACTGGGATGTTGGCATCGATCATAAGAAGGCAGGAGAGGCATCAGTATCATCTCTATATAGTGACTTTGCCTTGTTCACTACATTATATTGGTATTTCCCTGCCTACCTACCTACCACGGTACTCTTCTAATAGTGACGGCTATGCTAACACACAGCGGTGGTCGTAGATTAGGTAGGGAGCTCATCTGTTGGATGCTTGTTTGGTCCCCTTTCACCGCACTATATAGGAAAAGTGCTATTGGAATTGATGGAAGACGGTACAGAATGGGGGGATGGTGAGGCATGGTCTGGGGATAGAACTTGCATTCGTAGTCCTTTAGCTTAAAGTTCCAGTAGTATGGTAGTCGACTGTATCTGTTTCAATGACTATTCAACTTGATTAAGTGCCTGCGGAGGAGACCGCATTCTGTTAGGTGTAGAGGAGAAAGTCAAGAAAAACGAGGTTCCAGAACAGAACTATTAAATGGAGGCCCGAGTGCCTAATATTCCAGAAAAGAGAAGGTTGGAAGGTCATTCTACTACATATATGATACCAATATCTATTTTCAAATAGAACTACGGATGCTGGGCCACACCCCTTCATCAACCACTCAAACTAGATCAGCAGATAAAGAAGTATGCTACATGTCAGACCAAGCCAATCCAGATTCATCTTGGTATTTAGCATATAAATTCATAGGATACAGATGTAGTGGGTTCCAAAGAAGACACTTCTTAGGGGTAGTGGAGTTATGATCTTTCCTCTGTGACTATTAGAGTAGAGTACTGCTCTCCCCTTTCTTTTGAGAGGCTTGCTTCCGTCCCTTTTCATGCCCAGACGTGGCAATCCCTTATTCAGTGGAACTGGGGTCAGAGGTGGATGATGTATCGTACTACTATTGTGTTTCCTAGATGTATCAGTAAGACTGGTGAGGATAGTGGTTCCATATAGGACTACTTTTGACAAGTGGCCCCAGCCAGACGACTTTTTAGGCCCGAATAGCGAAGATCGATTCAGTGACTATTATATTTGAGTACTCATTATTAGAATAGTACTTGATGATCGTGCAGTTTGATTCATAGTTAAAGATCAGGGAATGTGGTCCTATAATACCTCTTCCTTCAGGTCTTGTCCTTCAGCAAACAGAATCTTTCGCACCTGGACTTGACGAAGCGCATCTCTTTTTATAGAGTACTTTTGAGATTGGATGGTTGGGAGGGAAGGGAAGGCGATTTGTAAAGGCTAATAGGTGATGCAAGCTAGGGAGAGGGAACTCCGACTTTCACTGTCAGCTAAGCGGCACCAGTCAAGTAGGAATATCTTCGAAAATAGTCATTTGATTACTATAGGATCATATGAATTGAATGAAATAGTACCAGGACTTGAAAAGGTAGGAAGCAACTCCTCTGGAGGGCGCTTGACGCAATGAAAGGAAGGAGACGGTTCACCTGGTTCTATACAAGAAGGTCCTAAGCTGCTGGAAAAGAGATGGGGCTATCGACTTTGCTTTCAACTTGAGCTTGAGAAATAGACTAGGAACTTGATTCAGAAAGAGCTTAAAGGAACCTAGCTTACAAGGTCCTCTCTCACTTCTCTTTCTGCTGGTCAATAAATGGCCCTAGGAATTGAGGCCAATAAAACAAGCTACTACCTATATTATACCAAAACTATGGAGCATCCATAGTAAGCAAGACAGACAGCTCAGCGTTCGCAAGCACTTTCCACATCAAGATCGGGCTTAGTGAACTGGGCCCAAGGTGATGCTTCCGGAATGACTGACTGAGAGGCACGGAGAGCAGGGATCCTCGTTGAAAGAATCCCAAAAATACAGATCGAGCTAACAGATGGTTCTAAACCCTTGATATATATATATTCAATAAAACCTTTCTAAAGGGTGAGTTTCAAAGATCTAACCCTTTCTAAAGGGTCAGGTTTGCTGCTAGATTCTATACCAATGCATTATCTCAAGCCTTTTGGCTCGGCCAAACTATGCCCAAGTATCCTCCCAAATTCCCTCACTTCAACCTAGAGGCCTTAGTTTTATCATAAATCCAACCTAAGGAGCCCTTTTGATCAAATAAAAAGGAAGAACTCGTAGAAGAGGTAAAATTTTCACCACCCTCTTTCAAGTTCCTTTCTTCTTCAACTTCTTATCTCTTTGTTATTTACATTATAAAATAATAACTCTAGTATCTTCTATATACTATTATTTTATTATAAATATGGTATAACCATATTCAGTATTCTATCCATCCTTTGAATGACATTTCACCATACGTGTGTACGTACGACTTACCGCCTCCACGTCATGGTGTAATTGTTATTCAAAACATTATTATTTAGATGGGTATAATAATGACGTGTAATTAATTTAAATAATAAATATAACATGATAGTGATTCTTTATATATGATATAACATCCAATTATATATTATTTTAATATCAAAAGAATGATATTATCGCTCGTGCGTACATACAGACTACCTTCTCCACGAACGCGTTGAGATTCAATACCCATCGTATCCATACAAGTATAATTATCATTTTATGATTAAAAATAATGTTTAAGGACTTTATATAATTATGTATATGAATAATATACAACCTATCCATAAAAAACATGTCTTATGTAACAAAACATATAAAAGAAAACAAGTAAGTTAACACCCGAAACGACGATAATATTAAGATATTATTAACAAAGAAATGTTAAATGATCATATATTATATCATATTAAGGTATATGATTATTTTATAATTAAATAAAAATTATTTAAACATCATAAATGAGGCTAACCTACCCTCAACCAAGGAAAAATTACAAAGTAAGGGGTTTCTTATCTCACTTTTAATTCCATGAGATTTCCATTATTCACCACTTATTTATTGCAAGTGGTATGTGTACTACCCATGATTGTATTCATTGTGTAATATACTTTAATTTATGGATATTTACATCATTATTTTATGATCCGTCTTTCATGGGTGTATGTTTCGTGAGTTACCTAATCAATAAGGGAATTTGAAATTTCAATTTCCACTCATTCGACTTTACGCATACTTCATTGATTATTTTACTCCAAGATTATGTGTGGAATCACTATTCATTTGATTATGATATTATTTACACTCCCCTTTCTATGGATATAATTTTTATACACATAATAACTCCATTGATAAATTCTCAAGTCATCAGTATGAACATGATAAGAGTAATTTTTACTCAATCTCGACTTGTTGAGTTAAACATCCAATTCATTGGTGTTGTTTTTACAAGTGTATGTGTGAATGTCCTTTGATTGTTTTACACTAATTATCCAATCATATTGAGTGTATTTATATTTTTCACACATAATTATGTCATTGATTTATCCTTAAACTAAGGATATGACCTTTATGAGAGATTTCATCTCAATTTACATTCCATTGAGACTCTTTTATTGTTATACACCAAATCACTTTTATATGGTGTATATAATGTACTTTGACATAGTATATCATGAATCCCTTTATTATCATGATATTACAAAGTTTTTATTATCTCAATTATTTTTATTCAAGTGTCTCCCTTTTGGTTAGGAGCTCTAACTAAAATAACATTTTAAAATGTATTAAAGATTTATTATTCTAAATATTTCTATTTAATGACCATGTTTTAAAAATGGTTTTAAGGATTTATTTATATGGATATTAAAGATTTAAAATCAAAATTACTTTTAAAAGTTTCAAAGTGGTATAGTACATTTTGATTCAAAAATCTATTTTAAATGGCTTCTTGACAAATATTTTGACTTTTAAATGTTTTCAAGAAAAAGGGGGATATTTCTCTGAATAATTTGATGATTATTTTAATCTATGTCAATATCCTTCATTATTCTCAATTGAGGTTAATATGATATAATAAAATCTTCCATATTGTATCGAATGAGTTATGTTTTACTATGGATGTGCTATTTTTATACCATTCATGGTTTGTGGTTAAAAGTATTGACATTTTGTATGATAGTTTTAATATGAATGTTTATGTTATGTTTCAAACTTTTCATATGAGGAATGCATTGGACTTAGTAAGTGATGGGTGGAGCCCGCTATAGCTTCTCGATGCATGAGTAGGTCTCATGAGACAAACTACTGTCTTGGCACAAGTCCTTGACAAAATATTATTTGTAGTCTTGGCACGAGGCCTTGGATATGTGTTTATGATAGTCTGGCATTATGTATTCCATCATTATGAAAGTGGTTATTGATATTTCATGTGGTTATTAGACTAGTAGAATTTCAATGTGAATAAGTAAATGACATTATTTCATTTTATCTTTTCCATATTATGCTGAAGTTCAAGTTTAAAAGGCTTTTCTTTAGTTATACATTTCCTTAAATGTTTATACTTATCTATGAAAGTTTCCGCTATATTGTAATCCTTACTGAGCATCTGAGCTCACCCATTTCAATGTTTTATTTTTCCCAGGATGTGAAGAAGTAATTTATGAATGACCTGCAGGGATAGTATGAGGGGATATGAAGACAAGATATTGTTGTAGTTTTTTTACTTTATGATGTAATGTATGACTTATGAATATATCTAGTGTTTCCAAGACTAATAAATTAGTCGGTCTTTTGAGACTTGATATTTTGTGATCATGCCAATGTTGTGTAATAATGCACCGACTCTGGGTAACTGGGGTCGGGCCATTACACCGGCACCCATATCAAACTTCCCCCCGCACAGAACATAGGTTAGAATTCAATCTTGAGTCACCTAATGTGCTCAGATTTGGGTCCCCTATATGGTACTAGAAATGTTAGAAAAAGTGAATGAAAAGAGTAAACTATCCAATTGATGAATAGAATTTCCCAGTCATAGAACGATCGAAAAAAGGTCCATTTTCTTTCAAACTTAGTGAACCAAGAGATGTGACCTATGTCTTTTCCTTCTTTATTGATCGTGGTTCACCTACGGTTTAGCGGCTAATTCCTCCAGCGAACAAAGAGATGCGCAAAACGATACCTCGCCAGAGAGTTATCTAATGGATCGCTAGGAAAATAGGCACAATTCCTCTTTCCTTTATTCATCGGATCCAAATGATATGGCCAATTCAAATTAAATATAACACTTGGGAATACTGCATCATTCATATTTGTGTCGTACACCTCTTTCTCATTTGAAGACGTGTCCAGTAGGACTAGGAAGATCGGAAGTGGTGAGGGCACCGTAGCGGCTTGGTTTCCTATCCAAACTCACTTCATATCACCTTACGGCCTTCGGAATAGATGGTTTCCTCTCGATAAGTAGTTTAATATCCCTTATCATACGGTTTGGGCTTAACATTACATTATAATTTAAATTGTCCGGCTGACAAGGTCTTTTATCCCTTTAGCCTCATACTCCAAATACGTATCTCGACATATAAAGGTAAGATACTTCTCCTCCCAGGCGAGGAGACAACATGCTATTATATCACACCAAATCACTTGAGATATTGATCTTAGTAGTGTGGATTTCATTCCTTCCTTTCCATTCAGTAATATTCATTCACGCATCTTAGATCGGTGCACAATTGTTACACTATTCACTAAAAAAGAAGGTATTATTTAAGAACATAATGGTGGTTCAACCGGTGACCACTACTGAAAATGGTCGAACTATGGAGACCTTGGAATGCTCATCACTCCACTTAGACGATGCCATTTATCTTTCTCGGGGCCCACCCACTTGCTTGGAAGAACATTATTCGACCATCTGCGGCCAAAGGTTAGATCACATTCATCGAACAACCCCCTGATTTTTTACTTTGGATAGCACCCAGAGATGCTTACTGCACTTCTTCTTCTATCAAGGAAGGCAGAGCCGAATGTAAAGCACCTGATTGGGAGGCTACCATTGGTGAGGTCTCGTTGTATCTCTGGGCCAGTAAATAATGGTGGGGGAGGAAAAACCTTTTATCATTCATGCATACCATCTTCATGGTATATGCACGTACTGTAGGGAAATTTGGTCGGGCGAGCCATCTATGATTCCCTGTAAGACAACCCTCAATCTTTGGGTCTAACTCACTTCCTTTTTTCTTTGGTAGTTTAACGGACGAGAATATAGGCAGGAGATACCAAGAGATCGAAACGACATAGACCAACTCCATGCCACCAATAAATAATGGGAAGTGTGTATCAATAGAACCAAATTGACCTTCATCGGTCACTGTGCCAAAATCAAAGGCTTCATGACATATAGAGGTTTTTGGATGTTTTATGATATATGGATTGAAATAGGGAGGTTTCGCTAGTAGTTCCTTGCAACCAGAATTCCAAATAGAGGCAACAAATTTTCAGAAATTACAGAGGAAGAGTAGCTACATCAAACATCCCCAAATTCTTGATTTCATCTGGTGCCAAAAAGAGCTCAGTAAATTTATGGGTCATAGGAAAAGAAACTGAAATGAATGAATGATTAAAAAACAACAGAGCGCCAGTCTCCTGAGATTTAAAAAATTGCTGTTTGGGGACCCGCTGACAAGGAGATGTGAGGTGAACTTCAAGATGTTGGGTAGTTTCATTCTGTAGAATCGATGAAGTACAGATTGTTGAGTAAAAATAACTTTTTCACATGGGCCATGAATTCTCTCTGCCTCTTTGGGCATTCGTTCACCGATCGCTAGCTCTTCTTTCCACCACTACTTGAAAATAAGAATGAGATTGAGAATGGTCCAATAAACTTTTCACCATTTTCTAGGTCATCTCTTTCCTCTATGGTGGGCAATCATCGAAGGTTAAAGAAGAGCCCCGAACCTCTAAAGAGACCCAAATATGGATAAATGAGTTATTGGTCCTACGGTGAACCAGTCAAAGAGATCCCACTATTCATGATTGGCTTGGAGGGATGTCCTGTCCGACAAGAAGACTCGTGGAATCAGAATTCAGCAACACATATCAAATATTTGGAGGGTGTTCGCCTCTTCCTCAGAGCTTCCCATTGAAGTTGCATCATCTCGTCCCAGCCACTAATAGAATAATAATCTCTTGGGAAGTCCTGGTAGCGTATTCCATTGTTTAGATCGGTTCACTTGACTCCTTATCATAAGGGCAGGAAGAGTCAAAAAGAGTGATTCTAATCTCTAGAGATTCTTCTGGGAAGCTAGGTCAAGGTTATCTGAAAGAAAAGGATTCTAATGGCACAAAGTCATTCTTCCCCCATTTCCCCAATCTCTTCTGGCTACTCGTAGGAATTTTTGAGCTTGATACTTTATCTTTCTTGAGAGTCCCATAGAAATAAAAATGGGCTAGAGCTCCCATTCATTTCTAAGGAATTTCTACCTTTTGGATTGAACTAGGAATCATACATTCACTGAATGACTTGAAAACCAGTTATTTCACTTACCTACACATAAGCTTCCTATATTCTCTAGAACATCCCATCTCATTTCATAGTGCATTCTTCCTGAAAATATAGACTTCCTATCAAATCTTTACAGTCCCTAGAGAGATCCATCCGATGGTCTTTCACTCTCTTGCTTCGTCTTCCCAGCTATCCTTTACATGCAGGTTAGATCAGATCAAATGCTTATTCTGGCTTCTCATCTATATTCTCTCCCACTACTCAACCCTATTTCTTATTATTTCATTATTTTAGTATTTTAGATTGAAAAGACAACTTATGCTTCTAATAGATTCCTAGCTAACTAAGATGCATCTACGAGAAGCAATTTTTTATGTAATATTACATTATATGAAAAAAGAGATCAAGTAGAGAGTAAACAAGATCAAATTATAGCTTGTTAAATCTATAGGAAGAAGTGGGATATCTCTAATATAGGAAAGATAATAAGGAATACCATGTTACCAATCAGGTAACAAGTTCTATCCCTACTTTTTTCTTCAACCTAGAAGTGAGTAGAATGTTTTGATTTTAATTTGAGACTAAACACAGGGTCTAACCTAGAATCATATAGCCCGAGTACTTAGGCATAGTACCTTAAATCTTAAGATGCATGGCGTTGGTAGAACCCTCAAACCCTACCTTCAGTTCATGTCCTATAAAATCTATTATGGAAAGAGATCAATCAGATGACAAGGCCTACCGAGTCTCCAAGAAGATTAAAGTTCTCACTCAAGATCAAGATTCTCAGTCTAGTCTTATACCACCTACGCGGTTCAATGGAATGGAAATGAATGTGGATCTTCTTATTATAAAGATCTAGTAGTACAGTAGATTTCCCTCCATGGATTTCATATGAAAATAAAGGATGATTCAACCCTTTTATGATTCACTCAGTTCTCTCGAAAGAAAACAAGTCTGAAGGGTTTCCCCTGATTCAGAAGAAGACAATTTTGATTCAAAGAGTCTTTGGAAAAGGCCCTCTGCTCTTCCTTTGGTTATATACCAAATCACCTACCTATATCAGTGGTTTATCCTAATACTTATAAAGTGAGGCATCGTACAGATTGCTTTTATAAAGCATTAATGTCTTTATTTTTAAAATTCTCCTTCTTCCATCCTTATTTGAGGATTTGGCCCTAGTTGATTGTTTATTTCAGTTGAAGGGCAGAGATGAGGTTTGTAAATAAACCAATTCCTTCTATCATGTATTCCTAATTAATACATCCTTAGATGCTTCAATTGTCGATTTTAGTATTGAGCGAAAGGTTACACCTATGGATTATTTATTATAGGCCAACTCTACTCCACTAGTACCAATATGCAACATAGGGGAAAAGCAGTACGCCTAGGAAACAAAAACTTTGTTATAAAATACCCCCTTTCCTTATCAGGATCGGGATTAAAATGCTTACTAATGGAAAGGGAAATTCGTCCTAAATGAAAAATAATTGAAGTAGATCCAATACCAAGACGCCTTTAGAGGCACTGGTCAGTGATTTTAGTAAATAATTCGAATGAGAAGAAGGTTGAATGGCAGTTTCTACTCGGTAGTCATTTTGGAGGGGATATCCAGCTCCACCAAGGCAGAAGGGGAAGGATTTGTTTTAGTGAAATAGAGAACGTTGATGATGTTAACTTGAAGACGAAATAAAGACTTTATTGAAATCTCAGATCGAGAGAAGATTTGTAATTGAATCAGCCCTAGAATGATTTTGGCACCCATGCAGAAGCGAGAACCTTGATTGAAAACTGTGAAAGGGATGCTTTGAGAGAAAAAGAAAATAGTTGCCTTGTCTCTGTTGTTCACCCAAGCAATCCATGAATCAAAGAAGCATAAGTAGCATCCATTCTTCCTCGATCAAAAGATATAGAGGAAAGAAGAGAATCCTTAAAATCTTATCAAAGGACCTTTTTTTAATGGGGATAGTGTGTTACACCACACCGACAACATAGTTAAAAGGAAAAGTGATTACATGGGGTTTAACACTGCGTGACCGAACCAGAAAGTAAAAGTGAAGACAGATCACAGTTCGGGAAAAAGAGCTATAAGCGGTACCTGGAACAATGTCTCAATCCAACCTGAGAACCTATACTGTTTTCTAAACATTTGGTAAGCTCTTGAAACTCACCTGGAACTATTATACATATATCATTCCAAATAAGTCATTTCTAATCATAAATACTGAAATGAAATCAAAACCACTCCTCTCCTAAGGTAACGACTGATCGATAGATATACATTCCTAAGTTGTGGTAAGAGTGATTCATCTAATTATGGTTGATACAAACCAACCTTTTCTTTTTAGAGGTTTAGGGGTGCATAGATTGAGACCTAAAAAAACCTCATGATAGACGTCAGTCAAGCGGATCGATCAACATTCTTGTTAAGCGAAGGGTAGCAAGTTTTGTTCCTCCCTTCGTGTCAGGGTATGTCCCCCTTCTAGTTGTGGCAGCAGAAGCAGAGGATGAAGTGGCCAATCAAGGTGGGATAGAAGACCTCTTTTTGTCTGCCTTTTCTAGGTTCGTGAAGAGAAGTATGACTTGGGATATGTAGAGATAGGGTTGAGAATAAAAAATTCCTTATTATAAGAGAATGTTGGATCAACTACTTTACCCCTGATGATGGAAAGAACTACGATGCCAAAATTGTGAAAATAAGAATGTAGTGATAATTACCAAGTCTGGCTTGGTGGTTTGACCCCCACTGAATCTCACTAAGCCTCTGCCAGGTCTATTCCCAACATATCGTACTCAGCTAAGTTTCAGGGTTGGAACACTTTGTGTTGATCGATGCCTAAGCTCAGGGTAAGAACTTTCTTTTCATCCGATCTCCTTATCTCTGGCCTTCCCTATCTCCGTTCTCTTCACCTAGTCTGGCCCTTTGATTCACTAGAATTTTGGTGCTTAAGAACCACCAAGCGAGATCCCAACTAAACCCACTAAATTCAGCAAGATTACAACTAAATGATTGACTTCAGGCACACTTCTCACATATGTTAATTGATTGAAAGTGGATACATTCTTCACATATGGTAAGGGACCACTCCGAGTGACATACAGGTTCAGTTCTCTGATTGAATACAGACGCCCTATGATTGACTATGGAAAACCACTCCGCATGGATACTTTTTCCATGACGACGGGATCACTCCACATTCTATTCGCGCTTTAAGTGTGCAATTAATTTGAAGACTACCAAATCTAACCTCTAGTTTTGGTGCTTTGGACCCCTTTTCCTTTCTTCATCGACATTTCGAATATGTGGAATGCATCCTTTATTGACTCTTTCTAAACATACTCATAATAGAAGAAAGATCAATCAAAGGTCAATATCAATAAAAAATTAGACCCTTCACTCGTGGTGAACTCAGTCAACGGTTGGATTGATTGAGGAGTCTGATATGATGGTTGAATCAAGAAGATTGGTACTAACTATTAGAAGGACATGGGATATGTGGGGATCTTAATCTAGATACCGAAGTGAGTAGCCGGACCGCTCCCTGGAACTTTAGTTCAAGTTAACCTGCTCACTGAATCTTTTCTATAGCCGCACTACCTAAAACATATTGTATTAGTTGGGATGCTCTATTCATTTCATATTTCTTAAACTTTAGAGCGGATTAGTAGGCACACTATCATACTTCTGCTTATTCTTAGAAGAGAAGAAGAGTAATAGTGTCAATACCAATCTAAATCGAACATCTAGGGTAGGGAATAGAGACTTCAATTCTTCTGTAACTGACTCCTTACTTAGTCTTTGAGATCTTTATAAGATCTAACACCTCACTACTATATCATATTACTTCGTAAAAATGCTATAGAAGGACCCTACAGCTACATCAACATGGCCGAAGACCTAAAACGTTGACAAACAAGACTTGATTTAGGCCATGAGGCCATCAGAGAGGAGAAAGCACTAAGAAAAACCAAATTACAAGGCTGAAAACCAACACAAACCCACGAATAAAGAAAGCATGTACCTCTCTCAGAAGGCAAAGGAAAGGGACTCCTAAAGAAGAAAAGGAAAAACCTTAGCTGTTAGTTACACTATACTAGAGTCCTCATGAAGGATGTGACCCTTCTCATCACACCAGGCACTCTGGTTCAGTTTCCCTTTCAGGAGGGAGATGACAAGCTGAAATGCTATTTGATCAGCCAGATTACTATTCACACCTCAAGATAGAATAGGAATTTCAGGCGCAACCTAAGGAAACTTAAAATGAGTTCTAGTTAGAAAAGGCATGAGAGTTCATGCCCAAGCCATGAAAAGGTAAGGAAATCACTCTGTAGATATTGTAGGAAATGGATCAGCTCGATGATGCTAAAGCCTTGCTTCTCAGAGACCCCTCAGGAAATTTTGATTATCTTGTCCTTTACCCGATAAGAAACATGGGGTCTCTAGATCCACCACCAATGATACCTCATCCACAGTGGTCCACTGACCCTCCCACTGGGTCAGGCCCTATGATGCATCTACTCACAGAAGTTACCACAACTTCAGTATTCAACTATATACCTTGAAAGTCAGTAGAATAATCACCTCCGGAAGACCCTGACCAAAGATATCACATGATCGAAATGCAAGAGTATATGGAGTAGCAATGCATGAAGCATATAAGGGAATAATATCGGGATTTCATCATTTCACATGAGCGCAAAGCTGATGAAGCAACATCCTCTAGTAATAGAGCCCGAAGTAGGAAAGGAAAGTTCGATCCATCCTAACTCATTACACCTCCTCAAACTTGTGTTCAGATAAATATTAAGGAGGAATAATATTTTCCTTAAATCTACATGATAACCTCAGCAAATCTGAAGGCAACAAAACCATGGGAATGGGTTCTAGTAGAAAACATTGTTAAAAATGGCCCTTCAAATCCTCAGGAGACAGAGAAGTACTTGCCATTGAAAAATAGACCTGGAATGCTCAGTCCCCAACCACATATGTCACATGATCAAATGTAACATCATCTGATTCTATCTTGGGGAGGTAAGGGGCCCCTAAGCAAGAGGAAATGTCACTATAATCATCCTCAGAAAACCATTTCCTTAAACACTTGGCTTCAGCAATAGGATCGTGAAGGGAAGGAAATAACTCAAAAGCTAGTTCATGAGCACGATTTCCTAGAATTTTCCTTGATCTCTTTAGGAATTCCAACAAAGAGGACCACCACAGAAGAGATAGCTGCTGATGTTGAATAGCTGAAGTGTCAATTGAAAGTGGTAATGCAAGTAACATCAGCCTCAACACGCATGAAAGTAGAAGGAATCCGGATGGCTTCCATAAATATTATAAGTGGAAGAATCTATGCTTGAGAATAGATGGGGAAGGTCGAAAGCTGATCAGAAATCCCCCACCCACAATGATCTTTATCAAAAAGGAATTAAATCATTGAATAATCCGACAGATGATGAAAGAGCTCCTTCCAGATCGCTACACAAGCCACCGCACAAAGACCTTCCCACTTAGTGTGACTGACATAAACAAATAATCTCCCCAAAAAGAGGATGTGCTAACGCGTTCTCAATTCGTTTCTTGTTGAGTGATGATGCTTCAGTTAGAAGGGTTAGGAGCCAAGTTAAGTAGTAACTAGTTTTTATCTATTGCTCAAGAGAATTCCATTCAATCAAGTCCTGAGTTAGCTTCCCCATAGAAAGAGTTTTTTCATACCGAAGGTATAATATAAGCACCTAGGTTTCAGACAAGCAGTTTTTAGCCCTATATTTCAGTTAAAAGGTCCATATCAATTAAAAATCTAGGAGTATTTAGTATCTGAAGTTCTTTTTCAAGTACCGAGTTGGTCTCTGCGGCAAGAGATCGGGTATCTATGGCATCAATGTTAGCTCCAATCTCTAAACTATTTTCTATTAGCTTAGGAAGCTAGTAAGCTATTTAGCTATTAGTTGGCATTGTTGGAATCTATGAGCTTACAACTGTTGGACTAGGTTTTAAGAGCTATGATCTGTAAGCTCTGAGCTCTAGTGTGTTCTTTTAGGTTAGCTAGCATCTCCTAGTCAATCTGTAGCTAGTCGGTAAGAGAGATATAAGTTTTGTTGTAGCTTTGACCCTTTAGGTATTTACTCTGTTATCTGGAGTATCTATCAGTCCAGTAGATATGGTATTTATGAGTTTGGGCTAAGATTTGTAAGTGGTTTTCTCTAGTATCTAGGGTCGGTAAGAGCTTTTCCTTTAATCCCCTTTTTAAGTCCTCTTTAATTTAAAGAGACGTTATCAATGGGGTTCCCCTCAAAGTATCATTACATCACTGGTTGTACCATCTTTACCTCCCCTGTGGTGAATCTACTAAATGAAATGCCTAAGTAGGGGCTGGAGCAAGTAACCAAGAAAACAAGGTATCTTGCCTCTAAGGAAGGTCTGGTATCTAGTAGAGAAGGTAGCTAAGAGTTGGTATCAGATAAAGGCTCAATACAGAGGATAGGATGGTTCTTTTTGTCATCAAACATGAAGAATGAATGTTGTGCCTTCTGTAATGGGGAGGAAATCTATAATCACATATTCTTCAACTGCCCCTACTCTTAAAAGATATGGTTGGCTATACAGAAAATCATTAATGTCAATTGGCCGGATAAACCTTGATTAGAATACCAATCCTCTCTATCGTCACGACTTGGATTCGAACCAAGAACTTCAGGAAAATCCTGAAAAAATGGCTCAAATGGTACGATCTCTCCTCTACCCCAGAATGAAAGGGGTGATCTCGCAGTTCTTGGTCTGTGAAGATTCATTGTTAGGTTCTCTATTTTCTTTTCCCATTGAGGTCGAACCTAAAACTGTGCTCGAGAGATATATTTCCATACACTGATAAGGGATGTATGGATTCTCCTGAAGAGAGGAGCCGTGGTGGTCCCCCCCGGACCGCACGGATCCCACGAGTGAATCGAAATTTGGATCTACATTGGATCTCACCTGAATCACCCCATCTATCCTTCTGAGGAGAGGTTTGGTTTTAACCCCCGATTCGAATTGGAGGAGTACGCCATGCTAATGTGCCTTGGATGATCCAAATCTCAGGGTCAGGCGCTGATGAGCACATTGAACTATCCATGTGCCTAAGAGCCCTCACAGCCCAGGCACAACGACACAATTATCAAGGGCGTGCTATGCCACTGAGCTAATAGCCCATCGTGCGAGCCTCCCATTGGGGGCCCACTATGCCAAAATTGATAGAAACCCCATCCCTCTCTTTCCTTTTTTTCGCCCCCATGTATCCACATGGGGGGACATGGGGACGTAAAAAAGGGGATCCTATCAACTTGTTCTGACCTAGGATAATAAGCTCACTGGCTTGGTCTTACATCAATGTCAAGAAACTAAAGAAGACTTCTATCTCCAAGTTTAACTCAGATATAGCTCCCTTCATTTTGTTTTGGGTGTGAAGCAGTGTCAAACCAAAATACCCAAAAAGCATTAGCTCTCCCTAAAAAGGAAGTGATCTAGCCGCACCTTCTATCATGACTACCTTGTTTCGACTTCACTCTAGTCACTAGACCTACCTTCGGAATCCCCCTCATTGCGGTTAAGGTAATGAATTCAGGCATGGACAACTCCCATTGTGTGACGAGCAGTGTGTACAAGGCCCGAGAACAACTTCACCACCCTATGGCTGACCAGTGATTACTAGCAATTCTGGCTTCATGCAGGCAAGTCACAGCCTTAAATCCGATCTAAGGATGGGTTTTTGGGGTTAGATCACCCTCGTGGGATCATGACACTTTTTCCCAACAATTGTAGCATGTGTGTCACCTAAGGCATAAGGGGCATGATGACTTGAAGTCATCCTCATTTTCCTCCGTCTTATCACCAGTAATCTGTTCTGGGTTCCAAACTCAACGATGGAAACTAAACACGAGGGTTGCACTCATTGTGGGACTTAACCCAACACCTTACGACATGAGATGACAATATCCTTGCACCACCTATGTCCGCCTTCCCGAAGTCACCCCTCTCTTTCAAGAGGATTCACGGCATGTCGAGCCCTGGTAAGGTTCTCGCTTTGCATCGAATTAAAACACATGTTCCATCGCTTGTGCAGGCCCCCATAAATTCATTTGAGTTTCATTCTTGGGAACATACTCCCTAGGAGGAATACTTAACGCGTTAGCTACAACACTGCACTGGCCAATATGCACAATGCATAGTATCCATCAATTATATCTAGGACTACTGGGGTATCTAATACCATTCGCTCCTCTAGCTTTAATCTCTCAGTGTCAGTGTTAGCCCAGCAGAGTGCTTTCACCGTTGGTGTTCTTTCCGATCTCTACGTATTTCACCGCTCCACCGGAAATTACCTCTACCCCTACCATACTCCAGCTTGGTAGTTTCCACCGCCTGTCTAGGGTTGAGCCCTGGGATTTGACGACAGACCTAAAAACCCACCTAAAGATGCTTTACGCCCAATCATTCCAAATAATGCTTGAATCCTCTATCTTAATATGGCTTCTAGCACAGATTTAGCCTATGATTATTCCCCAGATACCATCATTGCTTCTTCTCTGGAAAAATATGTTCACGACCCATGGGCCTTCTACCTCCACGCGACATTGCTCCGTTAGGCTTTCGCCCATTGTGGAAAATTCCCCACTACTGCCTCCCATAGGAGTCTGGGCTATGTCTTAGTCCCAGTGTTCCTGATCATCCTCTCGGACCAGCTACTGATCATTGCCTTGGTAAGTTATTGCCTCACCAACTAGCTAATCAGACGCAAGCCCCTCCTCCGGCGGATTCCTCCTTTTTCTCCTCAGCCTACGGGGTATTAGTAGCTGTTTCCAGCTGTTGTTCCCCTCCCAAGGGCAGGTTCTTATGTTTCACTCACCCGTCTACCATAGGAAACACCACTTCCCGTCCAACTTGCATGTGTTAAGAAGGCCAAGGATGAGTTCAATCCATTAGGTTCTTTGATTTGTTCATAAAATAAATGAGAGGATATTAAATCCTATAGTTTATTAAATCTATAAAATTAAAAGGCTCCTAGAAAAATAAACTATTTTCTCCCCATAACAAAATATCATAATAGATATCTTGGAGATACCCTAGGATTTGAACAAATTCGTTTCCCATTAGAGCTTGAATAAGCCCGGGTATGCTCCACTTTGGTGGAAATTGTTTATTTGAGAGTAGAACCAACTCTACACATTTATCGAAAATTTCATTAAATAATAGGTCTAATTCAGGCGGAGTTCTTTCCACATCCAAAATAGTTTAAGAAAGTGTCGAAGAGGCTTTGGATACAGGGAACGATAAAATATCACTCTCCATAAAGAGTAAATCACTAGGCGTTGGATTACCATAAACCACTATTTGTTGATTTTCCTTTTTTTTCCAAGAAATAAAAATTATTCCATCTAGATAGCTTAACTCTGTCAAGCCTGTATGAGTAGTGAAGAATTATAGAGAACTTTTGTTGGTTGTTGACCAACAAAAATCATGGGGAAAAAAATAAAATATTGGAAGCAATGAATTATGGTTGACTTTTATGGTTATGTAAAGTGAAATTAGTTTTGTTTAGTACGAGATCGCTTCACACCTCGCGGTGCTTACCCCTCTCGCCTATCAAAGTTCTGTTAAAAAACCTCTTCTGAGAACTTGTATAGAGAATGATATCTTACTGCAAATTAGCTCTTCCTTGCCTGGTGCTGCTATTGGAATAAAAATCGGTAGACCATAGGTTGGGCCAACCCAGTCCTCTTGTACCAGGGTTGGCTCCTTACAGTTCACTCTTTAACACCAATGGTATATAGGAATCGAACTGTCTCACGATGTTCTAAACCCAACTCACGTACCACTTGAATCAGCAAACAACTAAACCCTTGGGACCTTTTTCAACCCCAGGATGTGATGAGTCGACATCAAGGTGCCAAACGACTCCATCGATAAGAGCTCTTGGGAGTCATTAGCCTGTTATCCCCGACGTACCTTTGATCCGTTGAGCGAGAGCCCTTACACACGAAACTCTCAGATCACAGTGGCCGACTTTCGTCTCTATTCGACCAGTCGGTCTCACAGTCAGGAAGGATTATACCATTACACTCATGAGCAGAATTTTAGCTTTAGCCTACCTTCTCAGACCTCTGTTACTCTTTAGGAGGCATCCACCCCAGATAAACTACCCACCTCACAGTGTCCTGACTCCCCCTGAATGATTGGTGCGGCGGTTAGGCATCCTTAGATGAAAGAGTGGTCTTTCAGGATTGGTCGTTGTGTGTCACCACCTCCCACCTATAAAACACATTCGATCAAGGTTGTCACTACAAAGCTATAGTTAAGGTGCATGGGGTATTACCGTCTAGCCATGGGGAGCTCAACATCTGAACTGAGAGTTCATTTTCACCGGATTCCATTTCAGAGACAGCTAGGCAGTCGCGACTGTATTCGTGCAGGTTTCTAATTATGCAACAAGGCATTTATCTACCTTCGGACAGTTAGGGTTACTGCCGCCATTTACCACTAGGTTGATATGGTTGGGCTCCCTCTGCTCGGTACCCTACTGCATCGGCCTTGCAGCATCGGGAACGTGTCAGACTCTATATGTAGGTCAACCTCTTAGTAGAGTCCTGTGTTTTTAATAAAAAGTCACTACCTTGCTCCCTGCCTGTTGGATGCATGGACCAGAGGTGATCCAATGAGATAGGTCTATCCTCAATACTCTAGTCTAATAGTCTTAAGAGATCACAATTATTCAAATCCAAAATCTCACTCCCGTGGGGGTGAACTGCCTCACATACATGATTACGAAAGCAGGAGGATAAGAAAGAATAAAAAGGCACACATCTCGATAGCTTGACCCTCTTTCTTTTGTGATAAAATCAATCCTGACCCTTTCTAAAGGGCTGTTACTTATTTATAAGGGTTTAGAACTCAGATACTTCACCCTATTAGGTTACTTGCTACTTTCATCACAAAAGATGCTTTCTCAGTATCTCTGACAAAAAAAACAGAGATACTATCGGAGATACTGATCGGACTTCATGCTCAATTCAGAAATGAAGCTAATAAGGCCTAAAGCTAAGTGAAAAGTCCACTGGCATGAGAATCAAGAAAAGTAGAGCGTCAGTACCCTTCTAATAGTGTCTATCGATTAATCCAAAGAAGCTTAATGACAACTTCCATTCCAGGTATAAAGAAAGAGATGAAAGCAATACCTTTCTCCGACCCTTAGAATACCAGGAATCTTGACCCGAGTGAAGGTAGTCGATGAGAGGAATAGGTGGTTTCCAAAGGATAGAGTCATTGTATATGACGCTCTATCTGTATTGGATGGATGCCTTAGGTGTGGATAATTTCTTTGTATATGATGCTCTATCTGTCTATTAGAATATAAGAGTACCAATCTTTGATCGCCTAAGTCCTTGAATTGAACACTTTTCTGAAATCATGTATAACCTTAGTGGACTGTTTTAACCTTGTAGCATATCTTGCAGCCCTCATTCATGCCTTCCTTCAAGGCCTATTATTTTGGATACCCTTGTTCCCCTCTTTCTTGGAACATCCTTTTCTTCTGATTGATGGGACTAATTTCTGCAATCCCTTAACCCCTTTCTGCAACCAAGTCTCCCCTAACCACTCCTGATGTTCTTGGTGAGCTAGCCTATAATCCACTGCCCCAACTGTGATGGTCCCCTTCAGCTAGTTCTTTCACAAGTGACCCATCTACTTCTTCCTCCAAATGGTTTTGTCCCCTCAAGTACTCTACTCTATATATAAGTGGTTCTGTCTTTCTTCTAGTAGGTAGTCTAGAGGTCTTCAGCCCCATGTTCCACATATGGACAGTCGGAAATATATATCAGTATCATCTCATGATGCCATGTTTATTTGGTTGAGCCCTTGTCTTCTATGTATGGATGGATCTTCTTGATCTTGAGGTCATGGGCTAACTCGACCATAGGGAGAGGGGTTTAAGATTCCCTCGTCTAAGTCTGTCTATTTAGTTCTTTGCTTTAGGGGCTCGTAGGTCTCAAGGGTTGTTTTCCAACTCGATCGGAGGACTTGAGATGTCGCTAAGGTCTTGAAGAGGGAGGTGAAAAGAAGAATTTGAGTATATCATAGCTGACCGCAGGTTGGAGAATCTCCGCTTGCCCTGTTTAAACCTCACCCTATGTCAGTCTTGCTCGTTGAAGACGTAGAAATGAAACTATATAGATAGAGGTGAAGGTTAAAAAATGAACAACATCGTAGTCAAACCATGTTTTTGTGGAATATGTACCCCAACCCTGTATCATGAACACATGAAGGGTACGAAATCAGGTCAAATAGGAAGAATTCTCCAAACACTCAAATGGACAAAAAAAGGAAGGCAAAAGCCTATCTATAACTTGGGACCGACAACCGATCAACAATAGGCCAAATGGTGATTTTGGTACTTCAAAGTCGATACTTCAACCTTATGATACCTAACTCGCTATGCATACATCTTGGCATGATTCTCGGTATAATATAGGTAGTATCTATTTAATCAAGATTCGAACCTCACCACCACCTTCCTTCTAAGATTGTAATCTTGTACACTTTCGTTATCTTTCATTAATTGATCCAGCCTATACCTATTTCCTCTTTCTTCATGAAGCTTCCTGTACCTATCAGTACTCTTCTAATAGTGAGAAATCCTATTTAGGAAGCTATAAGCCTGAAGGTGAGTCAAGAAGGAATGAAGAGTTTACAATTCACAACCACACAAAAGAAGATTTTGATTTGATATCAGACTTTATTTTGTGCCAAAGGGAGTTAGAATGTGATTTGGTTCACAGGTGGTATATCCCTATATAGATATAGATAGGATCTATAGTTGGGCTTAAGCCAGTTTCACTGAAGGTTTCAGTAGTGATGAGGTACAAGTAATAGTCTAATTAGGATTCTACCGGAACAACGCTCTCTATTAAGAGAAAAAAAGACTGATCACTAAAGAGACAAGAAGTTGTCTAGTTACTTTGTGCCCAAAGGACTTGAAAGAGCTTACATAGGATTCTACCACAATTCATAGTCGTAAGTATTTCGCTTGCCTAAGGTTAAGGTAAGGGGCTCGATGATCTTGGTTTTGATTCCAGAGATCGAGATTCAAATTAGCTTTTTTCAAACTAAAAAGAAAGTGAGGTGAGTGAGCAAGCAACCAGATCAAAAATGGAAATAATTGTTCTTTCACTTTCAAGAATTCAGTATAGGATCCCGGATTCCCTATCTGATGATTAGGATGATGCTTGAACTGGAACTGATCCCTTCTAGTCACCGATTTTGGTGCCTTTTTGCTCTTTTTAGAGTAGCGACTCTTGGTGCTTTTGGATTAAGGAAGTCAGGCACTTTTACTATATAGTTTAGAGTAGAGTACAAAATCTTAGAGTAGAGTACTTAGGTGAAAGACTACGTGCTGCTAATGTCCACATTTGGTCGGTCTTCAAGTGATTGAGTGAGATGAGGAGTGAAGAGATTCGGGTTAGCCAAGTACCATCCATTTAGCCATCAGACGATGTGATCATCTGCCCATTATTTATTTTTCACCCCGCTTTTGGTCTTCCCACATGCAACTAGTATGCGGTAAGACAAGTCTTCATTCTACGCGGGTTAGAACCTTATGTTAGTAAGGAGTCGGAAGATCAGGAAGTCAGTACTCTACCCTACAAGTACTCTTATATATAGTTATAGACGAGTACCTATTTAAAGTGAATCATATCATAGTCCAGGTACTCTTATATAACTATATATAAGAGTACCGTAGAATCAGAATAGGACAGTAAGAAAAAATGAACTTCAAATGTTCATTTACGAGTAGGGAATAAGCCTTATCCAGTGGGATCTCTTGGGTATTCCCACCAAGTACTAAAGAATCGGAAGTTATTTTGCATCTTCAAGAAAGTGAGTGGCCTTCAGAATATGATAAGGTTTATAATCCTATTGTGACAATACCTATTGTTGTTGGAATATCTGTTGCTTTCGTTTCCGGTCTTCTTCTTTGGCTAACTGTTTTAGTAACTATTGCCTATCTACTGTGATTGTTGCCGCTGTTGGCATAGAGGCTCTTACTATGATTGTAGAAGCTCATATTGAATCAGCTGCACATTCTTCTCTAGAGGATCTTGTTCTCGAATACCCTCTTGATGCAAGAAAAGAAGGGGTTGCTATTGAATCGTCTATGAATGAATCTGCTGCAGGAAGGGCCCCATCAAAGGTTCTAAAAGATATTACACCTTAGGGTAAGGAAATTTCCAATATATATCAGTACCAGCGTCTAGATCTCTTCCTCAGAAAATTCACCCAGCTTATCCCTTCCTCACTGGCTTGGTACTCTACTCTAATAGTGAAATATTTCTACATAGTGTTCAAAAAGTCCTCCAACTGACTCACAGGAAACTCACAGGGACCCCATTCGATCATATCAGATATTACTTCTTATCTGGAGAAGGATACAACAACTTTATTCTAATAGTTGACCACCAAGACTGGTATACATCTATGAATTGTAGTCCTATGAGGCACGATTCATTACTCTCCTTAGCTGTGCTCGTTTGTTAGGGGGTACAAGAGTGAGATCGGAGTGAACAGAAAAGGGAATTTCTATTAGAGTAGAGTCAGGTACTCTTTCTATATAGTCAAATAAGAAGATTCATTTATAGTCTTGAAACCTCACTTGTCTGGAGAGAGAAATGAACCAATCACACATTAATTAGTTAATGCTTAACACTACAGCTAAGGGGTTCATCTATACACTTAAAAAAGGAGGTGAATATTCTAAACATATATTTTTTGATAACAGACTTCTAGCTTTCAAGATTCCAGTTTTTAAACTTTCCTAATCTCTCCATAGCTTTATGTCTATCCTGCCGCTTTATCTCTAGCTTTCTTATTTGCTTGCTCCAGAGCTCGCTAGTTTCAAAATGAGAACTTCCTTCCCCTCTAACCGACATGGGATTGGCCTATCATTCAAATGAAATTTTATAGCATTCCAACAGGACTTACAAAATCACTCCAACAACTCACTTGAACTTGAAGTCAGTATAATCCAGATAGTAGGATACTTATTCAAAAAAACAAGCATCGACTAAATATAGTTCTTTATCCTTATCAGTCTATTTAATATTTAGTTAATGAATCTTATCATTAACCTATAACGCTATCTACCCTTAAGACTAACTTAAGGGATGTAAAAGAAGTCTCAAGAGAACTAACAATCGATGGAATGGAAGGGAGAGAGACATAAGAGAAAAGATAACTCTATCTAGAATTTCCAATCCTTCTACCAAGTACTACATTATCAATTGAAGAGCTTAGTTAGGATGGATGGAACTACCTTGAACTGACTTGATAAAGTCTGGGAGATTAGCTAGGCTATATTCTTTTTTCTGAAAATCCTGGTTTTTAAAATGATTGTGGGATATCTTTTGATACCTTGGAGTTCATCATCTTTACATAGGGATTCCCTAGGTAAATCAACCAATATATATCAGTACCAGCCCTGCGAGAACAACTCTTCTTCAGCCACCTAGGTGTATCGCTTTTGAATTCGGGTTCCCACCATATTGATGAGTGGTATGTCTTTTATGTCCTCATCAACCATGGCCTTACCTAACTATAAAATGTATCTAATCCCTTGAATACATTAAATAGAAAACGAAGTCTTTTAGCTGCTTTTATACGAGCCTTGTTCTGACTTCTTCTTGTTTTCCTGGTTTCCGAGTCACTCATTGGTTTCCTTGGGAATGATATTTTGGTTGGTAAAGCCACTCACAGAACACCTGAAATATATATGTGTGATGACACAAGCATATTTTCTTTATGAATAAGACTAAATAGGGAACATATAAAGGATCCTAAAAAAGGAGACAGACATAGGGAATATAGACAAGTGAGCATCTATGGATGCTTAATTCCCCTTATTTATTAGGGTCAGAACATCGCTTTTACTTGTTTTCTTTGTTGCTTCTAGAGTACTCACTACTTGAATACTATGCTGCATTTGATCCATTTGTTCCATCACCAGAGGCGGATATGTGCCCAGGCATCAGATTTCTTTCAGAACTGTAAGGGAAATCCGTCATAGGTTGGCCCCTGATATAGATATCAGATCTGTCTCCATTCATCAGAAACTATCAATTACGAGTCCAGAACAGGATAACCACCAACATCTTATCTCTTTTCAACCTTTCTAGTGGCACTAATAGGAAGGAAGTACTTTCCAATGATCCTTGACTCTCTACTATCTCCCAGCGAATCAAGAAATCTAGTAATTTGATAGATAAATAAGGTATAGGTCAATACTCTTCTAATAGTGTGCTTCCCATTCCTTTACCAATCACGAAGAATCTCAAGATGATGAGACCAACAAGAGAGGAAATTTTTATCCATTTCGGTCAAACATGTACTCTTCTATATAGTCTCACAGAAGAAGAAAGGCTCAGGGGAAGGTTATAAACCCTTATATATTCTGTAGCACCTTTAGGGAGGGTGAGGTACTCCTTCTGTATAATATAGATAGTTAGATACTTCATGTATCCCAGGTTCTAAACCCTTATATATTCATATTAAGTAGAACCTTCCTTGCCCTTCCTTACCCTTTCTTTAGAAAGGGTCATATCTAAATGAAACTTTAGAAAGGGTCAGATCTAAAAGAACCTTTAGAAACTGAATAGGGTGAAGTAGACAAGTTCTAAAAGATATAACCCTTCCTAAAAGGGAGGGTCAGGAATGATCAATCTCTTTAGTACTAGAGACTATATAGAAGAGTAACTGTCTCTCTTAGAAGAGCACCTCCACTCAGAGAAGGTTCTGATCCATGAATTCAGACTCTTTGATACCTTCCAATTAGTTAATATATATAGGTATCAGGACCCCAACCTATGAGACTATGCCACCTGGCCACTTGAGATGTCCTTAGGAAGAATAGACGAGAGTAGCTGCCTGTGGGGAAAGAGCATAACTATAGTTCTTCAGCTTGACAACAATGATAAGACTGATTCGAATTAGAAATACTACGAAGAGCTCTTATATTCCAAGAAATAATTGGTTGTTCTTCTGTCACAGTTGACACATTCAATATATATCAGTACCAGTGGCTTCACAGGTGATGAAAAAAGGAAAAGAGTTCCACAATAGGATTTTTTGGATGAATGGAAGACAAGGCAGAGTAAAGTCGTTCAGGGTAGCCCCTGCTATTATTATTCTACGGAACTCTTAGATATGGTTATAGAAGAGTAACTGATTAGGAAGATCTCATCTTTGTTGGATTATTGTAATTGTGGAAGGGAATAGAGTTAGAAGACGATCAGATGATCAAACAATTATTTATAAATAGTGTGATCGTCTACTCCTTTGATAAAAAAATACATTGTCTGATCAACTTATTGTGCATAAGGAATAGTTGTTACATAGGAGTGTTGATTTTTTACCTCATAATCATGGTTCTAAACCCTTATATATTCAGTAGCACCTTCAAGGTATGGAAAGGTTCTTTCGTCAAATTCACCTCTCTCATGCACCATCTTTACATCAGTGGATGGGAGTAGAGAAAGTCAAGTTATCCCAGTTCTCTTTGCATAGACCTAGACCTATAACCTATAGTGAATCAAATGATCTAGAAGAGAAGGAAGAAATCATATAAGTTGTTTTTCCCCTGATTCATTCAGCCTTTCTTGACCGAAGGAGATAGAAGGCTCATCAATCAGTCATAGCCTAAACTGAGGCATTGGAGGGAAGTACGCATGATAATTTACAGTATGAAGAAGGTTCACATTCAAATTTTGTCAATCTCATCTCTTCCTTCTCTGGTAAAATCCTTGAAGTGAAAAGGAATTTAATATTGAGTTGGATTTTCTTTCGGGCATTCTGCTTTTTTTGGGATCAAACTCCAAGGGTTGCCATTATACTAAGTAAGAAGAAATCAAACTCACATGAAAATCTAAGTATCAAGGGTACAACATTCAGTCAGCTTGGTGAAAGACTTTCTTTGTCTAATTCCATAGTGCATTCAAGAGGAATAGTAAATATAAAGTACCTGGGATCAATCGATAAGGAAGGCACGACATTGTCAAAATGATTATAAATCTTCCATGTTTGCCCTTTCTTAGTCAGTAATGATAGATCTATGTCTAAAAGGAAGGCATGTTGGA
Source organism: Viscum album (assembly GCA_963277665.1). Lineage (NCBI taxonomy): Eukaryota > Viridiplantae > Streptophyta > Magnoliopsida > Santalales > Viscaceae > Viscum > Viscum album. Next base: position 1,513,028,415 of record OY728143.1, on the reverse strand, counting down.
AAGAAAGCATTCAAAAAATGTTCTAAAACCTTATAGATTAAGTAGACCTTAAGGTGAGGTTCTAAACCCTTGATATATAATTAGCACCTTTATAACCCTTAGATATAATGTAGCTGAGAAAAGAACAGGTTTTTATTCTAACTATATCCAATTACTAACCCCCCAAAGCCCCTTTCCTTTGGGGAACTGATGAAACAAAACAGTGATCCGCCCCTGACTCGTATGCCCCTTTAGGTTTAGGAAGGATAATTTCATTACCTATATCAAGCCAGAGTCTAATGGAGGGTTGTAGATTACCAGTACTCTTTTTAGGAAGCAATGACCGACTTCAGAGATCAGTTGGGATCATGCTATTATTTTCTAATAGTTGATGCTAGGAATGGAAATTCTCAAAGCATCTCAAAAGAAATATGGCTATAGAATTAACATAGAATTGTCTTCACTGGTTATGAACCTGGTCGAATTCAATGATTGAAAAGTTTCCTAAGAAACTCAGCGAGAAGATGGATCAGTAGCCTCAGAGAAGATCGAAGGCTATCAATTTGATGGCCAGTTTAGTGCAACAACAGAGATCCTTGAAAGCATCTCACATGAGGGACCCTAATGTTTCTCAAATCGACTAGCTATAGGCTCAAGAATGGGGTTTAGGAAAAAAGGTACTCTGTCTATATGGTAAATTACACTATATAGAGGTGTACCTGAGACTAGACTGAGGTGGTGCTAAATAATTGAGAAAGCTACCCTGAGCTGATTTGAATGGTGGAATTCAACACTATATAGATAGAGTAACTGGTTTTGTCCATTCGATTGGATATTCCGTCTTTCCCCCTTTATCTTAGTTCCTGTGTTGACCGCCCTTCGATTCCCGCAATTCATAATAGAGGCGGCCTACTAGATAAATCAAGTGTGTGTATTGCCTTGGCTTCCCCTGCCCCCCGTTTGTGGTTTGGGAGTCAATGAAGACTCATACCGAGAAGATGGAATGAATATCCACACTATTAGAAAATAATAGTGTCATTTCATTTCTCTGTATCAAAAGAGAGACTTTTTCCCACCGAACTAATCCCTCCTTAGGGGTTCCATAAAATGTCTAAAAATGGGTACAACAACCACCTTCAATCCCTGGCGAATCCAGATGAACATCAGTGTTCTTCCACCCCTCGACATCATAGAAAGACCATCCATTCATAGTGTTTGAGTCGGTATAATATAGGTAGTAGACTTTCATTGGCATTCGATCCTGAACCCCAACACCATTTACATTCTAGTGTCTAGCATCGACTCATTGGTGACTCGATTGGTATTGCAATGTAGCCAACAACCATGTATTCTAGCATATAAAGTCCATCCCATCAGCCAAAAAAACCCAACCCCACCCATTCAAAGTTGTACCTTCTCACCTTCCATTCTCAAGTACTCTACTCTAATAGTCACCACCAACTCCATTCCAATAGAGTCATTGTTTCCACCATCCATTGATCCATCTATGCCGTAGTCCCCCCCCTCCCCCCCGTACCGCTTGTTTGTTCGGCAGTGAGAAGTAATACTATTGATTTGATTAGTATTGGGACAGTAATCTACTCTATAGTATATGATAGGCCACTCGACCCCAAGGATGAACTCAAGCTAGGCTCAACCCCCACTCGATGAGCTACCCCATTCGCTCTTTGGAAAAGGATGGAATCGACAGTCTTGTTTCCAGAACGAAAAATAAAAAGGAAGCGTAAAAGGAAAGGGCAACATTCTACCAGATGGGACGGTTCATCAGTTCATGTATTTCTGTACCAGAGCGACTCATGATACTTGGTTGATGCAATGTGTTCCACCAGTTTAAGGAAGAAGTGAGTATTGGTAGATCGATCGTTCTAGCCAGTAGTGAGAAAGGGCCCGATGCGACATGTGGCTTTTGAAGATGCAGTGAACCCAGGGCAATGAGGAACAAGAGCAAAACAGAGGACATACGAGCAACCCAATTCTAATAAGAGACATGGCATTTCAAAACCAACCACCTAAACCAACCAGTAACTAGGACCAACCCCATAGACCAAGTAACCAATGCAGTACTGGACTGAGCTGATAGAAGAACCAAAGGATGTTTTGTAACCACCAATAAAAAAACCAAAGAGGCAGTTGTGCAATAGAACCCCTGGATTATCCGAGCAGCAGGAACATGAACATATGGAAGATGAGAAATTTCACCTTGTTGAAGATCATGTGGTGCGCCCAACAACCCAGTCATGAGACAGGTAGGAGTTCCTATGAGTACTAGATCAAGCAATGCGGTTATGCTCGATGCCGAAGGTGACATCACATAGGTAGGTCAGAACGATTGGTGGATGGTCATTGGTAGATAGGAAAAACATACTGGGATAGGTAGGTACGAGACGAATCTACTAGGTTTTGCGGTTCATTGGATATCACTATTATAAGTATACTGAAATCACGACGTCTTTCATCCATTTCGATTGCCACCAGTCTACTTGATTTCTTGGTCCCCTGGTTTTTGGAAGACCAACTACTCTTATGCATATCTAGTTGGGTTATGTGTTCCATTGGATACAATATGTTGACCACCAACTTGAATTTGAGTTGGTCCCACGTGATATCCTAAATCAATACCACTACGAAGTAATAGAGGATGGAGCATGCTCGGTCCTCAAGTACATATTGAAACAGATCTTATTCTGTCCATTTCCAATCTAAATAGGACTATACAAACTACACGTAGAAAAATGTGTCAGTCATTCTAGAAAGAGAGCGAGTGAGACTTACACGGGTATACTGAAGAAAACCAATTAATTTTGTATAGAAATACTCATACTAGTTTACCTATATGCCACACACATGCAATTCAAGACTAGTTCGACTTAAGCCATTCTGTATCCTCTCTACAAAGGCCAGAAAGATAAAGGTTCTAAACCCTTGATATATAAGTATCACCTTTAGGGTGAGGTTTTAAACCCTTGATATATAAATAGAACCTTTCTAAAGGGTCAAGAATCACTTTCAAATCCCTTTCCTAACCCTTTAGAAAGGGTCATATCTTTGAACCTCACCCTTTAGAAAGGGTCAGATCTTTAAACCTCACCTAAGAACCCTGCAACCGATTACCATCACCCCTCAATAAGCCCTTTTTAGAGAATAATAGGGACAGACATAATCAATTGAGTAGCAAGGAGGCTTAACATACTCGTACTACTCTTGAGAGATGTCTTATTAGAAGAGTGATTCATTCGACCACTATAGATATAGATGTGATTAGAGTAGTTTCTTTCATTTATAAAGTCTTGACCCTTTAGAAAGGTGATAATTATATATCAAGGGTTTAGAACCTACTACTGATAAAATTACTCTCTCTTTAGAGTCAAACTAATGTCGTTCTCCTGTTGTACGTCTATCGCTTTGTGTTTCCTAGACCGCTCATTACAGGTGAAAATTATAAATGAAACGGATGGTCCAAGCCCTCCCTGGTGAGCACCTGGACGTCCCAGGCACTGAAATAGGATTTCCCTACCTTCATAAGGTCTTATTACTCTTTAATATGTGTATGAAGGAACACTCGTACTCTCTTCCCGTCTTACTACATGCCAAATCGGTATCTGATAGAACAAGAATTCCATGTCTGACCGGCTTCAAGGACAACATTTGACCCTAATCATGTGTTACCTAACTCTAAAACAGTGTCTGAAAGAATGCATTATCTATGCTCAATCATAAGCTTCTCAGTAAGTTAGAGATTTCATGCATAAATTAAAGGTGAGGCTATTTAAAATCGCTAGCCAGTGAGTGAGAGGGGAAGTGAACCATATGAATAATGGGGCACGAACGGTCAAACAAGAGGTATTACTAGCCCGAAAGGGCATACTCTGGGCTGGGAAAGAAAATATGCTAAAGAAGAAACTACTGCAATACCACTTAGTTCTCTTACAGGAAAAGTGAAGTGATCCATAGGAATGATGGAGCATGAACGAGAGGGAAGAAAGCTTATCAGTACATAATAGTGGAATAATCACATAGTCCATTCTAAAAGAGATGTAATAATACAATATTGCTAGACGAGTACTCTTCCTATATAGTTTTCGACACCTGCTTCGTGTCCTTTTGTCAGGCTTTCGTAAGTTCCTTTCGGATAGAGGGAACAACCCTTACTGAGCTGAGTGAATCCATAGTCTACCAAGTAGCATGTTAAAGGATGATGTGATATCCCTGGACTACTACTTATATATATAGATTGAACGTGGATTTAGAGTGATTCTCTACTAGTTCCATCATCAGTACTCTTCTAATAGTGATCTCCATGCAGGTTTTCTTCATGTGAGTCTGATCTATAGGCAGTTTTTCAAGTCTCGCCCTTGGGAAAACAGGCGGAACAACATACATGACTTACTAGGTCGGGACATTCAGTGAGGACCTGGTCTTTACCTAATTGTGGAAGAGGGGTGAGTATCAACTCTCTCTCGTGCCTTTCTTCAGCTTGTTCCTGTTCGTCTATTTGGGAAAGGTTTTCCCACATACATGAAGAGAAGAAGAGAGGAGACTTAATATTAAGGTGTCAAGGAAAGAGGGCCACAGGTGGAAGCAACCTGGTCATTCAGTTGAATCTGCCAGTCCATGCTTGCTATCATGATGGTTGTTATTTATCCTTATCAGTGTATAATATAGGTAGTAGGTCTAGTTTTACCTACTATTGGATTTGAACCAATGAATCTTGCCATATAAAAGAGAAACTCTAACCGCTGAGTCAAGCAGGTCAAGCTGAGTCAATTCAGAGAAACAAGTACTCTTCTATAACCATATATAAGAGTACCAGAGAAATCCACACAACCAGAGTTCCCCTTACTATACAAGGGGGGGGGGGTGCTAAGAAAGAGAAATTTTTATCACTATAAGAAAAGAAGTAGGGGCTAGCATGCTAAGATCAACTTTTTTGAGAACGTGGAGGTCATCTGTCTTAATATAAGTGGAATCTGATTCATGCTCTGCTGCATTGGTTTTTCACTCCCCACTCTCCACCATAATTTTTTTTCACTATATCTCAGGAGTAGTCAAAGGTATGAAGTAACTCGACTGATAAGGTAGGTTCTTTAGAGATCAGTATCTGCTACTTATATCTAAGGGTTCTAAAGGGTTAGGAGATGGGCCAAACTATTCACTATTAGAGTAGATTACTGATTGTGGCACCCCTACTACTCTTATTGATTGGGTACCTCTTTCCACTCCATTGGTGGTTTTCTTGATGGTCGGGTGCAGGTGGGTCGAAAGGGTAGCGCGATCCGAAACAATCTGTGAGCCAGGGGTGATATGATCCCCATGGACGAAGAGTCCCCCAACTTCCTGGAGGTGAAAGAGGGGAGAGTGATGCAGTTCAGATTGTATGGCAGATGGAATGTGAACTTCCAACAATGCTACGATCCCAGTATCACCAATATTCCAAAGGGTTTAAGTTCAAGTTACTTCCAGGTGGTGCGCCTTTGACCCATGAAATTTCCTTAGGAAGTCGCTTGGCATCCTGTGTATAGTGGCAGTCCCCAAACGGTCCTTGACGGGAGTTGTGTGTTGGGCCTACTACCTATATTATACTGAGTATAAACAGACCATCACAAGTACTCTTCTAATAGTGTAATACGGGCCTTCGAGTTCATCCACTCAAGAGAAATTCCATAGGTCGACTCACTCCATTTGAGGTGTGGGAGAAGGAATATTAGAGTAGAGTACTGAATGCACTCATTGTTGGTTGCACTACGATTTAAACGGTGTCGTCAACTTCCAGGGAATGTTCAGAATAGAGAATTGACCATCTACCAACGCTAACTACTATCACGATTGAGACACAAGAAGAGAGTTAATTGGACAAATAGATATCAAACAAGCTACAAACAGGAAAACAATGATCACAAATACTACACGCGATAAACACACCTGACTGATTGAGTGGCATTGGTGGTCCAGTTGAAATGCCTTCACCATTCCCCCATTCTTCAAAAAGGTGCATCGACGACTATCTAATGGCATCGAATGAAAGAAACTAGATTGGACGTGTTTCTGGTTCGTTTCTTGTTTTGTGGTTCCATTTTTCAGGCACGACAACTGGTCAGAAACCTCATATTAGTGAATGGGATTCGAATCAAGAAGCCATTTCAGCACATTAGGCTAGGAGATATCATTTTTAGTCTAGCTCGAGTTGAATTTACCTTCCAGAGAGCCATCTATACTCAATTGGAATTGGAAAGCATAGTCTTGGTACTCATTGATAATGTGAGGAAGCACCCCCAATTCCACTATTCTAGCACTATCAATGAATGGTCTAGGCTACTCAAAACGTTTTGGGGTGTCCATCACATGATCAATTGGTTATGATTGGTCAGGTCATCTCTGAATATTGCCTTCAGACCATCCATCAGTCCACCTTTCGAATCCGAAGCACCATATTGCTTCATAGGCAGTTCATTTTTAGTTCAACACTGCCACTCGAGTACACTCTATCATTTTGATACTACTATGACTATCGATCACAACCAACCCCATGACACCTTTTTTCAACGGATCCACCCACCAATGATGATTCTGAATATAGATACGAGAACTCAACTGACTTCTTGATCGCATCCCAACCTCCGTTATAGACTCTTTATGAATCACATCCGCCCATTCGCTCTCAACTCAAATGGAATATCCCAAAATATTTTATTCACCCATAATTTTTGTGGAGATATTTCTCATTGAAAAATTATATGATTTGATGAACTATGATATGTGTTGTGTGACTAGACAAAAAATTAAAAATTTGTGATAAGTTAACCTGTGGGGTTGTTCGGGGAGTGCTGTTTCTATTCTTATCCATATGATAGAATCATTTAATGTTTTAATGGTGTCTATGAGGTTATGGGGATGTATTTTATTTAATTTTAGATATAATTTGAGTTACTATTTTTTATTATGAGACACCACTTCTCGATGATATGATTTATAGTTTCCATAATTTTATGATGATTCTTGAAGTATATGTTAATATCTAAAAGTTTTTTTAGATATTGTTAATCAAGGATCACATGACACATTTTCATTAAATATGATTAAATATGATCATTTTTTACTAATATATGATCATGTTATATCATAATAGGAATAATTAATGGAATGAAATGTTGTTTTAATACATATGTAATTAATTATTATGAATTTTTTTATTGAATGTAATAATCAACATAGTCTTAACTCAGTAAGTTAAATATGACATTGATGGTTATTCTATAATATTAATCCTATGGATTCTATGTTAGTAATTAAATTAATCAAATAGAATGCGTTCTTAATAATAGATTGGAATTATTGTATAGTTTAGAAGCTATACAATTTTATGAAGGTCATGTTTTTATATGATAAAATATTTGAATTTGTTATAAAATTTCATTGTTTGGGAATATTGACAAAATTGGAAACGTACTCAATATTGAATTGTTATCTTGAACATATATACTATAAAATTGGGAGAGTGTTCAATGATTCCATTGATATAAAACAATCACTATGATTTAGATGTAATTTATAGGTTAAAAATAAAAATATGGGAGATTTTTAAGTGTTTATTAGATCATGTAGATTAGAGAATAAAATATTATTGGGTTTCACTATGATACAAGATATTATATTTCTCTGTTGGTAATGGTTATGAATGAGGATGTGTAAAGGTACATCGATGGAAATATTTTTTTTATAAATAGATAGAATATTTTGGCATTATTGATGTGATGTACTAAACAAAGTTTGACACACTACTCACATGATTCAGTTGGCGACATAACCATTAGCATAACTCCCCCTATACCAAAGGATGTAAACGGGAAAAGAGGGTCTAATATCAATCATGGGGAGACTATACCCACGTTATAAAAGCATACAATAAAAGGAAATTAATTAAAAATATCAAAATTAATAAAAAATTAATTATGTTATCAAAATAGACAAGTATCACATATTAAACCAAAATAGAAACCAATATCCAAAATTGAAATAGAAGATATAAAATTCCATAAAATTTGTCATGTTCCAAATTCAAAACCCAAATATAAAGATGCTAATGGATATCATGAAGGCCCCAAAATCATGTTTGATTCCCTTATCAATTCTCCACCTATACTCATAAATCCATTATAAGACTATTTCCTATATAATATTATACAAACATGAAGTCGAATCGGGTACCGATGAGGAAGTCCGAGTAGGATGATAGTTAAACATAGTAGGCCACCACAAATAATTTGTAAAATAATATCTATTAAATAAAATTTCATGTAGATATATAATGAATTATGTATAGACCATAATGTAAACAATATACATATTCAATTATTCTTTATTTAACTACATCGTTTTTCTCTAGTTCATGGCGACACTCGAACAATCAATATCTTCTTCAGCCCATGTCGGACTCAAAACAATGTCACTAGGAAAATCACAATTCATTATAATTTGTGCTTTCATTATCCATTTAATTTCATTTCATATCAAGGAAATTTGGAACCATAGTCCAATGTTAATCTCACAAGAATTAAACATCATTTCTAACACCCTATGTGTATTTAGAGCATTAGTACTTCTCCCACACCTCATAGATAGTTGGATAATCAGTCTCTATCCAATATAAAAAATTGACATGCATGTATTTGGTCCTAGAACATCATGGAATGCATCCCATTTTTATATGTATCACCTTTCCTTGTTCCACACCCCATTCAATCAATCACATCTATTACTCTTATCACATGTATCAAGATCAATCAACAATAAACCTCTAATCAATTGTTCACATCATGATATACTATTTAAATTATCAATTCAAGAATAATCAATTAAATTAATCACATGGAATAATATGAACAATTCATCATTAATCTACCTATCGACATTTATTCACACAAAAAATTAACCCATCAAGGTTAATGAAAACATATATTTATTATATATATTAATCAACTCTATATCTCAATAATTAAACAATTACACAGTCACATTAATTTACCATCCTCATAATCCAATCATGCCATCAATTTCATAATCACATAATTCTATTGATTATGTATCTAATTAAGTAATCCAATTCATGATGTCATTTCCAAACATGGAATTTTATATTTCATTAGTCCATAAACACAATTTTAATCAACACTATGTGATTTTCAATTTAGACTACATACCTCAAGATCAAATATGAGTATTCACCACAGCAGAATTCCCAATATTGAATTGAAAAGTTAAATTTTAAAATAAAGAATGATATCTAGTTCCAAAAACATTATCCAATATCAAATTGATTAGGATATATCAAAACCAAGATCTAAATCCACTCCAAAAAAATCAAAACAATTATATCAATCTATAAAGAGAGATGAGAGAGATAAAAAACCATATTTGAATGAACAACATATTAGGAGAGGAAAATATCCTTTAATAAGTTATTCAAATCATTATCAATAGAGTTCAGAAGTCCTTGGAATACTTTTAGGAGACACTAAAATCTCATGAAATTATCTTAGGTAGAATATTAGAAAATGAGACTGAAATATGGGGTGTTAGGGAATATTAAAATACATTTTCAGTTGACTAAAACACACCCAAATGTTCTCCTAGGACAAGTTGTATGGTTTTTTATATAGTTGATTCTATTCATGAACCTTTAGTTAGTGTTGTATATTTACTACTAATAGGGCACATAGTTTTTCCAACATTCTTCCAATTGTATAATACTCCTCTGTATGGGGTTTTATGGCTTTATAGTGGCAGGCACACCATTTTGTAAATCCATATTCCAGCAGTGCACTGCACATTCTTCCTCCAAAGTAGAAAATTTTCACTAGAAACAATTAGAAAAAAAAAACAATGATATACGAACAAAAGGGAAAAAGTGTACCTATAAATGAGAATGATTCATCTCCAGAAAACATTTGGATCTTACTATATTTCCACCTTATAATAACTCATCCTCGATTTATATATCCAATCAACTCTAATATTATAGTGTAAAATAATTGAGTCGTAGAGCCCTCATATCCACTTCTCTTTCCCAGGATTCCTCCTAAAAATTCCCATATTTCCACAATACATGTACTATTGACATTGTCTTTCCCCAAAACCATTTCTCATAGTAATCTAAAACACATTTTAGATGATCCTCAATGGATGAATCAGTTTGAATCTCAACATCATAAACATCAATAAAATTATAAGTGTCAGGGTGATACTGTCAAATTCATGACACATGAAAATCATCAGCCATAATAATATACCTTTATAGAATATCTAATTGGTATTCCCCAAGACTTATTCTCTTCACTACCTCAGATGTTCTGAAAAACTAAGGAGTTAACTCGAACTACCTCCAAATCCTATGGGGAACCAATCTATGTGACACCTGAAGGAATACATGGTCACCCTCTTTATATTATAGGGTACATCATCATATATCCACATATGACCTCTGTCTACTCTTAGCATTAGCCATTAATTAAAAAATAATATAAATCAGGTCGAATTCCTTATGCATGAGATTCAGTCCTAATAGATATGAATCACCCTCCTCTATGAAACATAGATGTGATATGCATGGCCTTTCATAAGATCATTATATGGTTCCATATGAAGAGTTTCCTGATAACTATTGTTATAGGAAAACTCAATGACCACTTAGTGCTTCTATGAAGACCCACCAAAGTCAAGAACACACACTCGTAGAATATCTTCCAACACTTTTATAGTATTTTCCGACTACCTAGATGTCTATGGGTTGAAATTCAAAGTCATTAATACATCAATACCATGTTCCTTATACACGGATTTCTATAAGTGTGATGTAAAGCATGAGTCACGATTTGAAACTATATTCCATGTTACCCCGTATAGATAGAATATCTCCCAAATGTACTAGTCTCCTGAATTATCATCTATTAAAGATTCCCTATAGTAAGGAAATGAACTAATTTCATTAGTTGGTACAAAACCACCGAGATATCATTAGTCATTCATGGATTTATGGAGATACCCACCACAATATCCAAAGTAACATAATCCCACATCAATTCCAGAATAAAAAAAACAATATTAAACCACCGGGTCAATAGGGACTGAAAGTCACCTATTGGATAGTGTAGCATCGTGTCACATACCCTACAATTTCATTTTTAATGTCAGACATCCAATACTACCGACATATTTCATGTAACATATTAGTCAAACCCGGTTGTACCACCCAAATTAATGCATGAAACTCATGAATCAACACATAATGCATACATGTTGGAACAACAACATGACCCCTAACATAGATGATTTAATCCTTATATATGGTCTAATCAGAAGGGGAATACCCACCCTCAATAATTTACCTTAGGTTAAATCCTTAAAGATCCTGATAATTTTCCTAATCTTGCTCAAAAGTGGAGACTCCACTACAACTGATATGATATTCATCTTCTACAGGTTGTCTTAAAACACAACATGCACCTCAGTCATCAAGGTCATCATCATGCACCGAGTACTAGTCTCTTGAACTACATGAATATTTATCTTCCTTATAAAAACAACTAAAACATTTTTCCCCTTCTTAGTTATATAAATCATCTACAAATCAAACGTCTGGATATACTCAACACATCTCCACTGATAAAGATTCATTTTTTTTGAAAATATATACTATATGATCTTGGGATCAGTATACAAAGTATACCTTTCTACCAATAGATAATTCCAAAAAAATATCATGTTATAAACTATTGTTTATAACTTAAGGAAATTCATTGGGTAATTTAATTCATGTGACCTCAACTACCATGAACTATAATCTATAACTTGAAACCTATGCATTAACACTTCTCTCAGACCAATATTAGATACTTCACAAAACACAATAACTCCACCCATGGATTAGGTAGGATCATGATATGTGTGTTAGTGAACCACCTATTCAAATATGAGACCTAATTAACTAATGCTCCAGAACAATCAATATTTACCACCTTTTCTGTCAAGACTAAATGTGGTGCTGTAAATTGGGAAAATTCATGGATGAGCATCTGATAATAGAAAGCCAACCCCATAAAACTACATATATCAATAAAATTATTCAAATCCTCCTAATAAACCTAATCCTTCACCTTATTTGGGTCAACTAATACAACATACATTAAGACAATGAGAACTAATAAAGTTACCTAATCAATATAGAATTGACACTTTCATTACTTTGAATATAGGCGATTCCCACTCAATGTAACTAAGATGAGGTCAGGATGTTGGGAATGATCATCATGACTCCTGGTATACACCATGATTTCATCCATAAACACTACCACAAAATGATCTAAGTATCGATAGAATATTTATTTCCTCAAGGCCACAAACATAGTAGGATCATTCATTAGCCAGAATGACATAATTACAAACTCATAAATCCCATACCTACTTATGAAAGTTGTTCATGGTATAATAGATGATTGAACTCTCAACTGATGATACCCCAATCTCAAGGAAGTGTATAAAAAGTCACAATATCCCTTAAAGTGGTAAAAGAGATCATTAATACCTTTGTGATTATATCGATTCAACAATATCATATTGTTCATCTTCTGGTAGTCAACATATATGTGAAAATCACCATAACCATTTTTAGAAAAAAATATTGGAGAACCCCAAGGTGACGTGCTCGGATGGATAAACCCCTTACCCATCAACTAATCATGTTGATTCATGAGATATTAAAGCTCTATTGGTGCCATTATATATGGTCAAATAGAAATTGAATCTTCCCCTAGAATGATCGCAATTGTAAATTCCACATATCTCATTGGTAAAATCCATATGAATTCCTCTGAAAAAATGACTTAGAACCATCCCACCATGGGTTTAAAGATATCAATCTTCACACTCTCATACTATAGTAACAGACTTGTAACATGGGTATGGAGATCCCCAAATTGCAGGTGAATTGGCCATACACAACCTTCCAAAATATCCCACTCTCCATGATGAACATTATTTTTAGCCTGAAGATGCATAAAATTCACTCTCCTATGGTAAAAAATGATGTGGTATCAGCATGATACTAACAATTCCATAAAAAAATCGAGTCTAAGACTAGAATATGAATAATGTATAGATCCCATAAAAAATGACACTCGCCAATATCAAGAGAACAAAAATTGCAAAAATAGATTTCTATCAACTATGCATCCATGGGTGTATTAATCAACCTTACACCACTAAGAAAATACACATCTAGAATCCAATGATTCATATGTTTTTTCAAATATAAATGAATGAGATGCACCAATATCATATAACACAATAGAAAGTGCAGAAGGTGCAAGGATGTGACCTCTAATTGTAGATGGTACAACATGGATATCCTCAAGTACTGTATAAACTGCATTTATCATCCCTATCCCTCTTCCATGTGATATAGATTGAGTCCCCTAAGATACACTAGTATAATGATACATGTTGTATTTCCTAAAAGCACATCACACACTTCATTGTCAACTAAAACTTGTATATATTGTACGGGAAGAATGATATGTAGTTTAATACCCCATTCCATCACCTTGATATTGGAGTGCTCCTCCAATATAACCCCTTATTCGTGGGTTCCGACAAAACATCTCAAGATGTATCATCCTCTTATAAGATCATAAATCTACCATTGGTTGGGGAAAATACCTATGAATGTGGCCTAGGATACCACAATGGTGGTAGACCACTCATGTAAGATCCCGAGAAACCGATCGTTCCCCAATGTTACTATGATTTCCACAGCTTTAGTCAATGTTCTCATAACGATGATTCATATTATCATAATATGTTCCTATTATTCATCCATCAGAAACCACCTGTCATCAATTAGAATCATTTTTTATATTCCCCTCAAATATGGGATCCTCATTCAAGACCTCTAAAAAAATTATGAAACAAATCATAATAACATGGGAGTTAATATTTGATTTAAAAACATTATGAAAATGACATTCTATAGCTGTATCATCCCCAAAAAGCATTGGTGAAAAGTGATGCAAGTCATTAAGCTGACCAGAATAGTCCATCACCTAAATAATTCCCTAGGTCATCATTATAAACACTTATACCCTCTCCTATATCAATTTATCTCGATAAAATTTCTGAATGAACTTCTCTTGGATGTTATTCTATACCACACTCTCCGGCTTTTCACTCCATGAATGAACATCCCACCATCACATCACCATTACTCATAATATATTATATACTAGTTTGACTCTATTCTTAATAATATTCTCTAAGTAATCAAGAATTATTTAGATAGAATCAATCCAGAACTCAGTTGACATAGGTCCACCCTCTCAGTTTAATAAATAAACAACTTCCAACAGAATATAAGTAAATAAATAAATAAATAAACAACTTCCAACAGAACAACCAAACTGAGTGCATTAACCAAATAGAATAGTTTAATATGTTGAACCAAAACAAGAAACAATATCAAAACCTATAATGGTAGATATATCAATTGATAATATGTGTTATGATATAGATGAAAACCACAAAAATAATGACACTAATGGCTCCCAATTAGGAACTGACATCACATATGGTTCCCTCATCCATGCTCCACCACAAATCAACCATCTAACATAGGACTACTACCCTAATACTATCCTTCAAACATGAAGTCTATTTGGGAACTGATTATGTGTCCTGGGTAGGGTGTGTGTAAAACATAGTAGGAAACTAGAAATGGTTTCTAAAACAATATTCAGAAAATAATATTGTATATTGTTGTATAAAAAATAAATTACACTCAATAAAGTAATGAGTTTATATATTCAATTATTCTATATTTAACAATATACTTTTTCCTAGGTTCAGGATGATGTCTGAACCATCAATAACTTCCCTATACTGTGATAGTGTTTATACAATATCATTATTGAAATGAGAATTCAATATAAAATAGGATTTCATTATCCATTTAATTTCATTTCTTATCATGGCCATTTGGAATAATAGTGAAATTTCAATATTGTGGGCATAAAAATTCATATCTATCCCCCCATGCATATTTAGATCATCAGTCCCCAACACACACCTCATGTGTATTTTAGGAATCATTCCACATTCTATACAATAATATTCACATGAAATCATTAGGGCCTTGAATATCATAGTAATACCCCATGGGTATTTAGAGCATTATTTAGTGTCCCACACACCATTTCTAAATCAATTACATATATCATGTATATGACACATAACAATGTTAATCATATTTAACCATATTATCAAAAATTAATATCTAGTTATAAAATTTCAATTATCCATTCAATCATAATATTTTACTTTAATCAAAGGGAATAATACGAACAATTCACAGTTAAACCAACTATCAACATGTATTCACATAACCCATTAGAACTTAAAGATTAAGAAAAACATCCCTTTATTCCCATTATTAATCAATTTCATATCTCAATAATCACCAATTACATGATCCCATTAATTTATCGATCTAATAATCCTATTATTACATCAATTTCATAATCATGTCATTACATTAATTAATTAAATAATTAACTAATCTAATTACTGATTCATTTTCTAAACATGGAGATTTATATTTCTCAATTCCATATACACAATTATAAACAATAATATGGATTTTTTAATTATGAAAACCTATATCAAGATCAACGAAGAGATTTTTATAAATTAGAATTCCAAAAATTGAAGTGGAATGTTCAATTGACCAATGAAAAGTGATATCAAGATATAAAACGTGAATCCATGATCCCATAGATTAAGATATATCTAAACTTAGAAATAAATCTGTTCTAATGGATAACAAAACACTCCACATGATTCAAAAATAGAAATGGGAGAGAGATAATTCCATAATTTAAGGAATTAATGTCTGAGATTCATGTAGATACTTTAATCAGATATTTGAATCAACAATAATGGAGTTTGAAAGGCCATAAAATCAATATGGGTCCCCTAAAATCCTAGAAAATCATCATATTTAAAACAGGGTAGAATAAGGGTAAAATATAGGGCTTCATGAATTTTAAAATAGTTTTTTTGTGGATTAAAATATGTGAGAATATTTTTCTTTTATAGGGTGCACGGTTTCCAAAACCATGTAGCCCAATCGTGATCCTCTATTAGGGGGTGAATGGTTTTTAAATTTGTGCTCACCTATAAAATATCCCAATATCTATGGTTGTACAATTTTTTGGGGGTAGTAATACTAATTTAAAAAACTATGTGGTAATTGTGAAAAAACCCTTCTTTCTCCAAATTTCTATGTTTTAATATGAAGAAACCCTAAACAAAAACCCATCCAAGATATTCCAAAATTAGTGTAAAAGAGTATTTTTACATGACCATGATACATCTCCAAAAAATATTGGGATCTTAAAGTTGATTTTTTATAAAATACATAATAGTTTATAGTATTGAATTTATCATTGGTTAAGAAAATATTATATCTTGGATAAAGGAATGAAAGAGAATATATTTTTCCATCCATATGAAAACAAATTTGAGAAATATATAGAATGAATATATGTTTTAATTGGTTAATGATGAGTATTATTGGGGATGTGAAAATATATTTTCATAACCCAGGTAGATCTGAATGAATTTGATGGGGTATAAATGGTTTATTTGAACATTATATATATTTAGGAATATTTTATTTGGTGAATCATGTCTTTAATATACATTGTGCAGTTATGGAGTTATTATAAATATACCTAGTTGAATATGGTGCGTGTTAATTCTATTAAAAATATTGTAAATTGAAATTAAAATTTTCATTCTGAATATCAAATGTTTGATTAAAATCATTTAATGTTTGTTTTTTCATAAATTTAGGGATTACACCTTATGTCCAAAATTTTTATTTGAGTATGAATATTTTATATTTCCTCAAAGGAATAACATTACATTGATAATATTAGTTTCAATTTTTAAAAAATGAATGATTTCACCCTATGGGTGTATGGTACATATTATAATAAATGAAATTTTAGCAGTGTTAAAAGGATGTCCTCACATGTTTGGAGAGAAATATTATAAGGTTAATTAGACATTGTATGGTTAAAGTTATTATTTATTGAAATTCTTAAGGTTGATTATCAAACATTTAATTGTTTATAGTGGAAACCATACTGATTTTAGAAAAATAATGAAGTTTATTTAATGTATTTATTTTGTTATAATTATTATTCATTTGGTTTTCATATGAACATTTTATGGTTCACTTCTTTATTTAATTTTGTTAGTCTTAGTTAGATTATGGAAAATCCCATAAGTCTTATTCCATTATTCAAATATAATAAAAATATTTACATTTAAGAATATATATTATACTCTTTGTTTAAAAATAACAGTTAAATATATTATCATGATTAAATATATTGATTTTGGTGTAGAAAATATAGATATATTTTTTATCTACATTAATGAAAATAAAACAAGTCAAATAGAAGACTGTATGGGGAATTCAATGATGGGTTTTATAGTTAGAGACAATGTTTTTGTATATAATGAGTTTAATGTTATAGTACAAAATAAACTATAATATTAAATTTCAATCATAAAATATAATTGATATTTAGTTAAAATATGACATAAGTTACCATTTAATTTTGTGTACAAGAAGATTCTACATATATTTTGGATGAGATCATTGAGAATATAGAAAATTAAGGGGGTTTTTTTCTAAGAGTTTTCATATTAAAAAAATGATATATATATCGCATAAAAATATCAATAAGGAATGATAGTGAATTTTTGATTATAGAATAAGAGATATACTGATACTGACATTACAGAAGTATTTTTTATATTCAAAATATGATAATTTATCTCCAATTCTACTCATGTTTATATAATAAGGAACATGAAAATACTAATAGAGAGGCTCAATAAGTATTCCTTGAAATATATTCATGTATAATGAAGTAAGGAAGAGATATTTAAGGTGTCCCTAGGAGGGAATGGATGTCTCGCTCTAATCATGAGAATGCGCCCTACGTGCCGCCCAATTTTCAAATCTTTCCCTCCATGGATTTCTCACCCGCTGCTCCTGTGCCGGCACCTCCGCTCCCGGTGCCCTCCAATCCTGGTTCCTCTAGTGATGCTGCTACCACTTTGGAACCCACGTCTTCTCCTGGACCCGTCCTCGGATCTTCTTGGCCATGTTTCTCTTTCAAAGGTGCAGTGTGTGGGCCGACACTCACCCCATCTCAACCTTGATTCCCGGCTGTCTCCATGCCTCGGCCGCTGGTTTCCTATGATGGATCCGGCTTGTCAGTGGAAGTCCCTGCTTCTGCATTTGCGGAGGCAGAAGCTTGCCTCAAATGGACCCTGATTGCAAGATTTTCTACGGTGAAACCTTTGATTGCGGTCTTTAAGAGGTTCGTCAGATCCAGGGGGGTCCTCTCCCCGCCGAAGGTTTCTGTCATCCACATGAATTCCTTCTATTTGGTTCTTGGCTCAGCTTCAGATTTTATTCATGATTGGTTCAAGGATCCCCGATCCTGGGGGTGATGGCGCTTCAACCTGACCCACTGGTCGCTGGAGACTCATAAGGGAAAAGAGAATTCTATTGCAGCAGTCTCGATCAGTCTCCCTAGTCTTCCATTACCTTTTCAAAATGATGGCTTTCTCAAGGTGATTGGTGATTCCCTGGGTGGTTTTCTTTACTCTGATGATCGGACCCGGTCCTGTGATGATGCCTCAACAGTGCGTATCTTTGTTGAATTGGATATCTCCAAGGCCCTTCCAGATAGGATCTTACTTCGGGTTAAATATTCTTTCTGCTGGCCCCAGGACATCTTCTATCCTTTTTTCCCTCAGTTTTTCTCCTCTTGTCTCCTCTAGGGGCACTCTCTTTAGGTCTGTAGGAAATAACCTAAAGGCGGTCCCCCTTCGAAGGTTTCCTCTGTCCGAAGCCCCTTGGATGGCCATCTGGTGGTGCCTCCCCATGCTGGATTTGTGGGGGGCCCTGATGCCCCTCCTGCTCCTACTTTAGCCCCTCCTCAACCCCATTGAATGCATCTGATATTGTTCCTGGATCTGTTTCGCTGCCCTCCTCCTTCAGGTGGTTTTTTCCTTCCCAGTATACCCCTTCGGTTCCTTCAGTTTGCAAGCTTCTGATGGTGCTTGACCTCGGGCTTGCGCTTCATTTGAGTAGTCCTCCCTGTTCCCTTCCTGTTTTCCCTTCCCTTCCCCCCGCCCCCTACCCTTCCCCCTCTGGTCCCATGCCCTCGGCCAAGCCACCTCTCCATATTAAATCAAGCACTTATCATCGGCCCTTCCCCCCATCTTGATCCTCCAGCTGCCCATGAGTTTTCCTGCCCTCTTTGGCCCCTTCCTGTGGATGGATCCCCAGACCGTGCTGATGCTCCCAATCTTTGGTCACCCTCTATGGTCAGATTAGTGGAATCCCCGGGATCACTAGTTTTTTCCACCCCCACTACTTCGCCTCCCTCCAGCAATTCAGGTATATGTACAAGATCCAAGTCCAAGAAGTTAAGGGAAGAGATCTCCTCTCATCTTATAAAGGCTAAAAGCCCAGGGGCCAATGCCAGAGTTCTATTTGCTCATTTATTCCCATTCTCATTTGGAACACTCGTGGTCTTGGTGCCCAGGTCAAAATAGATTTCCTTTCATCTACTATACGCAAACTCAAGGTTGGTCTTGTTGCTGTCCTCGAACATAAGAAGAATATCTCCAAAATCAACGAGTTTACTAGCAGAATTAAGTTGCATGGATCAATGCATGTGGACCCATCCAATCGTCATATATGGATCCTATGGAACAAAAAATTCTCAGTCGACCTGGTTCAATAAGGTGACCAGCATATCACCACCAAGGTTACCCACGACAATGGATCTTTACTTGTGTCCTTCATTTATGGGAGTTACGATGCCCAACATAGGAAACTTTTATGGGATGATCTCGATGCTTTTGACCTTGGTATCCTCCCTTGGTTTGTTGGGGGAGATTTCAATGTCATCTCCAACCCATATGAGAAAAAAGTCAGGGGGTCTTTCCTCAGGAAACCTAGTTTGGACTTCGCTCACTTCCTGGCTAGTAAAGGCCTCATGGACCTCAGATACTCAGGTGATGATTTCACATGGTGAAAAAAACCAGCGTGGGGATCGTCGCTCGTGGAGCTGCTTGGATCGGTACCTTGGCAATATGAAATCCATTAATCTGTACCCCAACTCTAATGTCAGTCACTTGGTGCATGGGATCTCGGATCACTCTCCTATTCTGGTCTCCCTTTCTTCGAGTCAAGTGATCCATGATCGGTTTAGATTCTTTCAGCATTGGACTAGCCTCCTGGGTTATGATCAATTGGTTAGAGACTCGTGGAATGAACCCACTCTGGGGAATTATTGGTTTTCCATTCATAACAGGCTGGGGAGGCTCAAAACCAGGACACAAACTTGGATAAAGGACATTCCACACAATGATAGGGAAATTGAGTCAATCATACAAGAGGTTGACCTTCTTGGGTCTAGATTGGAGGGGTCCTGGAATGACTAGATCTTTGAAGACCTTTCCACTAAGAAGGAAACTCTCGCAGTCATGATCCTTAAACAAGAACATCTGGCAAGAGAGAAATCGAGGATGAGATGGCTTGGTGAGGGTGATAAGAACACTGCCTATTTCCATGCTTGTATCAAAGAGAGGAAGCATTTTGTTCAGCCCAATATTCTGATGGATGATGGTACCTATTCGGATGACAGAGATGTTGTGGGGTGCCTTGCTCATTCCTTCTTTAAATATCTTCTTACTGGACAAAATCTCCAAATGCCTAACGGCTACCTAGGAGGTGATGAGGGGATCCTTGATCACATTTCCAGCCATGTTTCTATCCAAGATAATGAGAGGATGGGGAAATCCTTGAGGAGAAATAAATCTTTGAGGCAGTTATGAACCTCAAAGTGGATATCGCTCCAGGGCCAGATGGTTTCTCCGACATGTTCTACAGAGCCTCTTGGGATGTGATAAAAAATGACTTATCAGAAGCTATTCAGGACTTATTTAGGGGAGGTAGATTACCTAGAGTGGCATGTGCCACTACACTGGTTCTCATTCCCAAAATGAGGAACCCCTCTTCAATTTCGCATTATAGACTGGTCAGCATGTGAAACTTCCCTTACAATGTTCTTTCGAGCATCATCAACTCAAGGATCTCCATTAACCTTCCCCGATGGGTCTCCATTGAACAACATGGCTTTGTGAAGGGCTGCTCTATTCAAGGGGCTATTGAATTGGCCCAATAGATGATGAGAGATCTCAATACAAAGACCCATGGTTCAAACATGGCCATCAAACTTGATATGAAAAAGGCATTTGACAGACTCGAATGGAGCTTCATCAACACGGTGATCTCAGGTATGGGCTTCTCCCATTGGGCTACTGATCTCATTTTTAGATGCTTCAGCTCCTCGTGGATGAATGCTAATTTTATGGGGAAGTATCATGGTTTCTTCAAGGTGACCTGTGGCCTAAGATAGGGTGATCCCTTATCACCAAGCCTTTTCATCCTCACAAAAGACATCCTCAGTCGCCTAATCCATAGAGGCATGCACAATGGTGAGATACTACCATTCCGAAGAAGGATGAATCTTCCGGTCATCTCCCACCTCATGTTTGCAGATGACACATTAATCATCATGAATTGTAATAAGAGGTCGGTCCGTGGATTTCTTAAAGTGATTGAGGAATACTGTCATTGGAGTGGGCAGGATACTAACAGGTCTAAGAGCAACTTCACCATTTCTAGCAGATGCTCTTCCATTTAGGTTTCCTCCTTGAGCCTCCTTTTGAATATGCAGAGTGGAAGTTTTCCCATGGAATATCTTGGGGCTCCCATATCTTCAGGAAAAGTTTGGATTCGTGACTTCAATCACATTACCAACAAGATTACTGATCCTATACTCAACTGGAATAACAGATTTCTTTCCTTTGGGGGTCGGATTGCACTGGTTAATAGTGTTCTTATGGCTTCTCTTTTCCATGCCCTCTATTCTGTCAATGTTCTGAAAAAAGTCGTCAGCAAAATTGAAAATATATTGGACCAATTCATATAGGATGCTCTCGCTGAAGGAAAACACCATTGGGTGTCCTGGGTAAAGATGGCGTGGCCCATTCAGGAGGGCAGAATCATTGTCCGAAGCCTTTCAGACACTCTCCTCTGCAGTCATCAAAAATTGTATTGGGAAATCCATGGGCACTGCTCTCTCTAGGGAAAGATCATGTACAGTAGTTTCGCAGATCACTCAGAGATGTTTAGTAGCTACTCATGTCCTTTCTTGTATACTATTATACCTCATTTTATAGGGCTGCTTTCCCACACCCGCTGTATTATTGGAGTAGGGGACCTGGCCTTCTGGCATCATAATTGGGCTGGTACGGTGCTCAAATTTCCGGGATGCCCAGACACCAACATTTCATTCAGGGAGGTGAGAAACTAATGGGATTTCATCTGGGTTGTGCTGAACACAGACCAGCAATACACCTTTGACCTCATTGAGCTCAACTCTAACCTGGATATGTGCATGTTTACCCTGTCTGCTTTGGGGGTCTTCTCTACAAAGGATTACCATAACTCTATTCTTCTCCAGGGGAATACCGACTGTTGGAGTGACATCTGGCTGAAGGAAATTCCAACTAAATTCAACTTTCTCTTGTGGCGAATTAGAAAGAATCTGGTTCCCACCGATGAGAAAATTTGATGATGTGAAATCAGCACGGTTTCCCAATTCTCTTGCGGTGCCAATCACAAAGAGAAAAGTGTGGCTCACCTATTCTTCAAGGGTGAATGGGCATGTGATGTCTGGTCCTTTTTGAGGGAGTTTACTGGCTTCTTATCTAGTAACCTGTGTGAAGAGCTTTTCCTTATCCGCTGGTTCCATGGCTCAGGTGACAAGGGCCCGGAGAAAATGGCGCATTCCATTATCCTGCTCGCTGGATGTTGGTGCTTATGGAAGGCAAAAAACAAATCAATATATGAGGGGATATACTCTACAACAAGAGGAATCATCGCAAGAGTCAGAAACCTCCTCATCGACCTTTCCATAATCTCTTGAAAATGGAAAAATGCTCCATCACTACACCTGCTTTCTCCCAGCATCCAAGCTTCTCTCCCAGATGGATTTGCCATGCGAGGACAATGGATCTAATGGATTCCTAATCCCATGGGTTTAAAACTTAATATTGATGGGTACTATATCTCGGGGGTCATGAAAGGAATAGGGGATGTTCGTGACTCTAGAGGATCAGTTATCTTGGCATTCACCTCTCATTTTGGCTACGTATCGTCACTTCAGGCCGAATCTCACACCCTCCTCACTGGTCTCTCCCTCTGGAGCCAGGGGATCATCTCCATTTCTAAAGCTGGAACTGACTCACTTATACTCTTAAATTCCCTTCAATGCATCGGGTCAACTCCTTGGTTAATTGCCAACATCACCAGAAAATGTCGTGGCATGCTTTCCACCAACACTCGAATGGTGCACACACGACGGGAGGGGAATAAAGTGGAAGATCACCTAGCTTCTCTAGCGGCTCATAACTCCAGCATTTCTTGCTTATATGATCGGAATTTTTTGAATCCTTAAGGGGTTGACATCATTAAAGGGGATGCCCACAATTTTCACTTTTTTCTCCCCTAGCTTCTCTTGTTCTCCCTTTCTTTGCCCTGTTCTTACTTTTTCCCAATAAATAAATAACTGATGATGATGATGAAGGAAGAGATATTTAATGTCATATTTGAGATCAAAATCCTAATATAATATGTATAAGAAGATAATGAAGGGAAAAATAATTGTTTCTTAAATATATCTTCTTATAGTGAAGCGAAAGGCTTAAATTATAGAGAAATATTATTGATATAACTTGTATTAAAAAAATGTAAAAACCTATAATTCGAGTTCTAAAATTTCCTTATCTCGATTATGTTTTAATTATATGAATTTGGGGAATAAATACACTCAAAATATACCTTATGGTGTTGGCATCATTTTATTTGAAGATGAATAAGTGAAAAATATGCAGAGGTTAAAAATGAATCCATGTAAATTTTAATATTTAGATAAACATTCTCTCAGTTATAATCATAGACTGACCCACATATCAATAAAGTAATAATATTATTCTTGAATGAATGTTTTACGGATAATAGAAGTTAGTGTACCTTTGGGAAAAAATAACTTATCCTAATATATTGTATGTTAGTGAATGTTGGAAAGCAAAAATCATGACCAAAATTTTATCCATCAAACTAGGGTAGATTACTAAAATTTGGGACATTCACACATAATCAATCTATCATCCATAGATATAAACCTTTATGGAAAACCATGTAAAAATCCTAGCATCATTGGATAATTTAATTTTTTACAAATATAATTATCATTCTATGAGATTGCGAAATGATTAATTGTGAAATAATATTAATAAAATTTATTTTAGAAGAAAAATAATATTCTAAATGAGATGATATACTATCAAGAAAAAAGGATATAAATGATATACACAACAATTCACAACCCCATAAAATTGTGTCTCTAGTTGAAAAAAGTTGTATCAATCCATCATGTTATGTTTTATTTTTCAACAATAACGTTTTAATGGATCTTTTTTGATGTTTAGGATTTTAAGATAAAGAAAATTTTTTTAATGGAAACACCATTTGTTATTATGAGACACATGTGTTTTTGTTTTTATAAGCTTATAGAGATGAATTTATGTTTTATATAAAATGTGATGCTACCTTAAAGAAGTATATTGAATGAGTTTGTTAATAATAATTTTTTTTGGAATATATATACAAATTTTATTATGAGAAAACCATTCATTGTACTACTGAATATTATATTCAAACATTATTAGAGAAGATATGTTTAAATATTATAGATGTAAAGAAGGATACAGATTCATTGATATGAGATAAAATATTCTGACCACAATAACACACTATCTAATAATCAATATGGAATATCTATAAACTATAAAAGAAAAATTAGAGTAAATTAATGATGAATAATGAGAAGGTACGCAAAATAATCAAGGTGAAAAAAATATAATTCTCTATCTATGATTGATTCTATAAATATTTTAGAATAACTTTTCATAATATAAAATTGATAATCATGTGTGGACAGTTAAAGATGTTAGTGATAAAATATTGAATAGAAAATTGCCTATTTTTTTTATAATTGTAATGATGTTAATTTAACAACTATGACAATATATAATCCTTACATGAAATTACTAGTTGATGAAAAATTATTGAAGAAGTTTATGGATAAATGAAATGTTATTCATGATGTGAAAATTTAATTTATTATAGATATAATTATATAGATCAAGAGTTAAAATATATTTAAATTATCTTTGAACATTAACTTAAATAATTTGCGAGTAATGGTGAATGAACAATATAAATTACAGGAATTGATTCCATAAGAAATGTGAACACATATAACCACATAAATAGATATAAATTCAATTAATACACCACTCAAGGCATAGCATGACGATGAGTGACTATCTGGAAATGAGACTTCCTTATGAGAAAAACATATAGTTTTCAAATTAAATAATAAAATAAAAATATAAAAAAACATAAGACAAATATCATTTCTTAAAAAAGAAAAAGTGATGATTGATATTTCATTTAAATCTATTATAACAAATGATGTGTAAGGAATTACAAATCTAGATTGATGTAATAAATGTGATTTTCTTTTAGAATATCATATAAGGGACTCACATAGAAATTTATGTTCAAGGTGAAACTTTTATGGAGGATTGGGACACACCATGAGTGAGTTTCAAGAAACCCAAGTGTGGAATGACTATTTAAAATCAATTATATAAATATATCATTTAAAATTAGGTCACATGATGTATGATGTTAATTAGAATAAATTTTCATTTCTAATATTATATTTTGAGGGGTAAATTATGAAATTATAATAAAATAGACTAGATGAATGATTTTATGGTTTTTTCAATACCCCTAAATCATGTTATATATATTCAGGAAGTTATCCCGCAATTATGAAACAAGTAATAATTATTCCAAAACAAATAATCCTTGTGTGAAATAGGTATAATTGTATTTAATATGACATTAGTGATATAAACCAATTCATGAGATATGATGAACAACAGATCCATTATTATGGTAGAATTCATTATAAGATGTATTTCATAAACCCACACCAGAAAATTATGGATGAAGATTGTAAACAATGAGTTTTTACATAATGACAACCACACTCTTCTTCTTGATAATGTTTGAGTTACCCATATTTTAATTCTATTTAATATTCAAATCTTTTCATTAAACTTAATATATAATAATGTTGAAAATACAATATTTGGGGTGTTTTTATCTAAAATAGATCATGTGATCAAGATTAAAAAAATTATTTATTAAATGTGGTGTTGGGATTAAATGACATCAATATTGGGATAAAGAACCTATCAATTATAAAAATTCGTGTTATGAAACCACTAATTACTAAAAATATTAATATAGCACTACATAGTGAATGACCTAATACTAAACTAAGGAATGTCTCAATGAATTAACTGATATAGCCTGTGGTATCAAGATGAATATTGGGATTAAAAACACGGTATATGAGATATTTTTAGTGGTACCGTACCACTAAACAATAAGATATATTGAGAGGAAGACGTGGAAATAGTAATTGATTTTATGTTTCTTTTATTTTGTATATGTAGGAAATGTTAATTATTTTTTTTACATGTTACAAATAGTTCCCAGAAAAAGAAGTTGTATTGCCATTAGATTTTAGTCATGAAATAAATATTTTTCCAATACGTGGATTTAGAATAATAATGTAATTATGTGTTAGTTAGTTATATGTCCTCAAAGTCTATTAATCCTTCTCAATTAAAGAAAAAACCCTATGGAATCCGGTGTATCTGAAGAATAATATAGAATCACTAGTTTATAATTAACCGATGTTATTGATAAAGATTTCACATGTTATGTATATCATGGTTTCTATATACTGATGGGATATAAAAGATATTGAAAAATATCAATGGATAAATTTATGATTTGAAAGACCAAGGTGTATGTACATGTGGGATTAGGTGAGTGACATTTTATTGTTGACTAAAAATATTATTTTATATCTCAAGCTTTGGATTTTTATAATTTGAATACTTATCAATGGTTAAATTTCAAATAAAAAAATCACTCAATAAAATTATTTAGTGAAATATATCAATAGGATTGGAAGAAAATGATGTTCCACATGGTTTATTTATAGTCTCATATAACTTTGGTTAAATAAATGATTTAGAGGTTGGATTTTCAAATATAATTTTTTTTTAAGATTAATATGTTGTTTCCACTAAGTGGTGTCACCATTTGAAGGAATGGTAAATTCCATATTAAATTTTTTGTGATGAAGAATCATATATCAACATGTTTTAAATGGATCACATAATTCTTGAGTTGAATCATTTTGTGGAAGGAAGTTGAAAATTCATTTAGAATAGAACATTTTTATAAGGTATTATGTAGTGGCCATTGTCATATATTCTTGAGATGAGTAACATGATATAACATGAAAAATAAATAACTAAATTCAGTGTTTTTTATTTAGTATTCCACAATACAATCATGTAGGATATCATAATAAATATGTGTGATATTATAATTGAATACCCACTCCAAATTTTAAAGTTATTAAAACATGCATATATTTTATAATGTAAATTCTCAATATTTTTGAAACAAAATATTTAATTTTCCAATGAAAATTATTATTTAAAATAGGCAGAAAATGTTTTCTTGACAAAGTGGTATAATGAAAACTTTTGATCAGGATCTCAAGAATCTAAAGAAAATATATTTTTACTAATGACAACATTATGATTATCTATGAATATATAATGTGAGTATATTTTTGAAAAATTAGAACAAAAATGGATAGTGTAATCCCAATTGAATAAAAATTACATTAGGGTGATCTAAAAAAAACTAGATTAATTCCATTTAAAATTTATAGAAAAAATGGGTAAGACAAATGTACGTGAAAAATATATATATATATATATATAATATTATATTTAATGAAATGAATTGAAATTGGCGGGTAGGGGTTATTGAGATTAATCTCTTCTCTAAATTGTGTCTTAGATATTAGGGAATAATTTTAAGGATTACAAATTTGAAAAATGTTCAAAAACATGCATATATGAATGTTTTCTAATAATAAGTGATTGAGATGGATATTTTGACCAATTAAAATTGAATGTATTTATAATAAAAAATTCCATGATAGATGGATTAATGGGATTTCATACGCCAGTAAACCACATTGATGGTTACATGGAAGTAATATATTTTTTACTAGGATAAGTATTGTTGGTTATAATAATGTGATAATTTATATTTTTTATATATTTGGTATTTTAATAATATGATGGAGTTTTATAAATGTTTTCTAATCTACGATATATTTTAGAATATCTATGGTGGAAATATATCTTGAGAGAAATTCAGAGAGTTATTGAATTACTATAAATAGATGTGGATGAATCTTGTTT
The DNA here is from genome assembly GCA_963277665.1 of Viscum album. NCBI lineage: Eukaryota > Viridiplantae > Streptophyta > Magnoliopsida > Santalales > Viscaceae > Viscum > Viscum album. Next base: position 1,512,999,768 of record OY728143.1, on the reverse strand, counting down.
GAGTAGATAGTGGTGATATTTATCTTTTCTAAATTTGTATGTTACATTATGAATCTATATTGGATAATCCGATTATCCAAAGAATAGTTTTTCAAAATATTCATGAACTCTATCCATTGTTCATAATGATCACATGAGCAGTTTAGGATTTTATTAAGATAATGTAATGAACATTCCTTAAGAATATATGTTTAATTTTTTCGAAAAAATAGGAAGAAATACATGTAGTGTATTGTTCATTTTATAATAATGGAAATATTACTACATTGAAATGGCTATTTCTTTATGGATGTAGAATATAATTAATAAGATTCGACAAACATTTTAAAGTTCATCATATGGTTGGTTGAACCCCATAAGGTTGATTTCCAAATTTTATATGGTCGGTGTTTTTTTGGAAACAACATAATTTTTAATCCATGACATTATATTATTAAAATATGAATTTTAAGGTTTTTTATAGGAATATTCTTTGGTTTGTTTTAATTTAAAAAATATTGTTTTTGATATGAACTATAAGGTAATCCTCATAACTTTTAATTACTTTGTAACATGATATAACATGATTTAAATATGATAATTTATTTTCTAATCTTCAATGATTCAATTATAACCATTGAATATATTATCATGACTCTATAGAATTGTTTTAGAAATTATAAATGATGTGAAAATTGATATATGGTATGATTAAATGATTTAAAGGAATAAATAATATTGTGGAGAGATTTCAAAACTATTTCGGTATTTTGAGACATTTTTTCATTACAAGTAGATTTCAATGATTAATTTCAATTTATATTGAAATTTTAATTATTAATTCTAAATTTTTATTAATAACTCACAAAAATTTGATAGAAGGAACTAATTGGTTTTCTGGAAGAATAGATTCAATGGTTTTTTAGGGACCCAACCCTAGAAGATTATAGCTGATGTTTACTAATATTAAAATGGTATGAAAATATCGAAGAATAAAATATTTTAGTAGTCTTAGTGAATTGGATACATATATAACTCTTTTAGTAAAATACATAAACTTATTAAAACATTATATTATCTTTAATGGATAATATGATTATTCTATCTAGCATATTGTTTCATATCATTACAAGCACACTTATTGGATTCATGAGGAAGGAAAAATAATTAATGGTGAGTTCAAAAGCTTAATTGTAGAAAAGTATTGAAAAATCAATTTTGAATCAATGATAATAGTCTATACTGAATTTTAATAACTAAAAATTCATAACATGTGACCAATAAATTGATAAGGAAAATAATAAACCATTAATAAAGGTAAATAACTAGAAACACATTCCATTTAAATAATTATATAAGGAATAATCAACTAAGAAAGGTATGAAACTAAAAATAGATTCTATTCAATCAAAAAACTGATAATAAAATTCATCCATAAACATTTTCATAATGAAAATCTAATGGATAATAAATAATGAATTAAAATGAAGTAAATTCCTAATAATTTTACATCATGTATCATGAACATGAAAAACTATATTTCCATGAACTGTCTTTAAAATAGTTTTGTAATAAAGGTAAAAACTTGATTAATTAGAAGAAATAATTTTTCTCATGAGAACAAGTTGATGCATCGAGAGCCTATATAATTTTTAGGCCCAACCTATCACTGCATGTAAAAATAATCCCTAGTATCGAGTAATAAATTTAATTAATTAACAACATTCCTTATAAAATATTTGTATTGAATAATGAATATGGATTTATCAATATTTTCCCCAAAAGTAAATTAACTATCAAAGTAAACATTATATGTAAAAATGACATCCATTTAGGTAATAAGGATATCAAAGATAAATGATGTAGATAATTAGGGTAAATTCAATGTATACTGAATATATAAAACATAATATTTAAATTGGAATAAAAAATAAATATTAGAAGTTAATGTAACTAATGTACTTGTACAAATTAATCGTAAAGCATCCATAGTAAGATTAAGGATAGATTAATACAATAAAAACAAAGTGGAGTAAATAAAAAGTGTTGTATTCATTAATGAAGGGAAATATTATAAATAGACCATTTAAAAAATTCTTGGAGAAAATATCCTTTTATTCTGATTTTTAATCATTTTTCATTAAAAATAAATTTTAGAAAATATATTTGTTTAAATAAAAGTGACCTTTTAGAAATGGAAATAAAACATCAAAGAAATGATAGTGGGTAAATGTTCAAATTACATACAAGGTCAAAAACATACCTTTTATATGATAAAGGTTTATTAAAATTCTTTATTTGGAATGAGACAAAAAGATTCCTTTGAAAACATTCTTCTAAGAAAAAATGGGTAAAATTTATGTAATAAATAATTTTAAAATTTAGAAAAACTTTTTTAAGTAGCTTATTGAAAACAATGTTTTAAAAGATAATATGATTTTTGACTAAATTAGGGTATGAAGTCAGTTTTTCATAAAAAAAATTATGAAAAATATTTTTAGTACCATATAGTGGAAAATGAATCTATTAATTTTAAAAGGTTATTAAAAAAATAAGATAATAATGTATAATGATTTATTAAAAAATTATCCAATAATTTTCTCTGATGTAAATTCAAGTGTAAACAATCTAGAAAAAATAGATTATGAAGTACACCCATGATAAGACCATAATACTGATATGAGATTAAATCAATTAATTGTTTATGTGATTAAAATGAAAATACACAGAAGGATGTAGAAGTAAAATAATAGTTACTGTAAATATATAACACACATAATAATATAATATTAATATCAATGGTGATGTAATATAACTCAAAAAAGAAATTGGGTTATGAAATTTTCTTCTAATTTGTGATGATTAATTAAAATAACCTTCAATTAAATTATTAATATTGAAACTAAAAATATCATGAATAATTAATTAATCATGACATTACATGTGAAAGTGTCAATATGTACACCATATAAAAGAAATTATGTGCAAAAAAAAAATTATGTCTTAAGGAATGGAAATGGAGATGTAGTCCCTTACTACTTAGTAACTTTTGAACCATAATCCCCTTAAAAGTGGTAACATCAAAAAATAATTAAATACGATGAAGATAAAATAATTAATGATATAAAAAATAAAAATGGGCAGTACATACACCACACAAAATATGTAAGTTTAGAAAATATTGTATACCTCACGGAATTAAAAGTGAGACAAGAATAAATTATCATGCATTCCCTTTCAAGTTAATGTTATTTAACCTCTTTAATAATGGTTTTATAAATGTAAATAATATATATAAGAACCATAAAAATATTTATAATACCATATAGTAATTATGTATAATATCTTATTTCTTGTTTCATAACAATCATTCATTATTTTAACTATTTCGGGTGTTAATTACATAGTATTTCGAGTAAGTTTTGAATTGTTACATGTTGTTAAAATTAATTATATAATGATTTAATCATCTCAAGGTTCTAAAAAAATATTTAAATAATATATATATTCATTATAAATTTATTTAGAATAATCCATAATATTTGGAGGTTGAAATTGAAATGCACTATTCAAGGAGATGGTAGGTAGTATGTATGCATGAACACTACTTTCATTTCATTTCCATATTTTAAGGAATGAAAATTAAATTATTTATATTTATATTATAATTATATTGTAATTTTTTATGTCATATATTTTAAATATTTTTATTAAAACCATACTTAATACATTCCATGTATTGCGTGAATTAATCACATTGCTTTTAAGAGGTTGCAGTCAATGCATCCACAAATGATGTTATTGTATTAAAACCATATGGAAGGCACAAATATTGGCTTTATATAAAAATTATAGAATAATAAGGATAAATAAGTGTAATATATATCATATAATATTAATTTTTCCCTCATAATGACAAATCATGAGACGTGTAAAAGGGAAAAAATGACATCATTTTGTGAGGTAGTAGTTCGATGCACACATAAATAGTAATTTTATATTACTCTTAAAAAAATGAACCCCCACTATAAAATAACAAAAAAATTATCCTTAACATAATTTTATGTTACTCTTATGAAAATTAATTTTATTTGTAAATTTTAAATTTATAAAAAAACCAAAAATTGGATTTGAAATTGGTTCTCTATTGAAAGGTGATAAGATACCCCTTCTAAAAAATACATTTTTATTCACAAAAATTTGTTTATTCTTATACTATGCTTATAAATCATATTGAATGAATATAAAAAATATATTATTGAATATATTAAATTTATATTTATTTAATATAATCCACTATTAGTGAATAATTTATATATTATGTTAAAACACAGTTGAGTGTATAAAAATATTTCATTTATATTCAATTGGTTATTATTTTAATGTCTAATAAATTTATTATGAATAATATAGTTTTACATTTGTGTCAATAAAATATTTTTATAGGTTAGTGACTCATATTGATAGCCTATATTTTAATTGATTTATTATATCTTATTTTGTTAAATAATATATCTTTGTTTGGTAAAAAATGGTCTTACGTGGAACACAATTCATCGAAAAAAGTCATTGTTGCATATAACACAATTTAATCTAGTATAACATGAATTTAAAGATTTATCATAGATTGAATTTATTTAAATATATTTTAATGTGTCAATATATTATATACCCTTAAACTCTTTATGTCTCATTTCATAGATGCTCTAAAATAAAATGTTATTAAAATAAAATTTCACGGAGTTACATTCTCCCAACCTTAATTAAATTGGGTCCTTAAAACTTAAAATTGACCTTAGTAACAAATAGATTGATATTTTCAATGTTTAAATGAAAAATAATGATAAGGGTTAGTAAAAATTCTTCTAGAAAAGAGATAATTGGATGTACAAAGGTCATGTGACATAACATATAACTTGTTCTCCAAGTAGGATAATTTTTTGAGGATAGAGATACATACAAGGAGGAAAAATATGGTTACTTATAAATAGTGATTAAGGTCATAAATATAACCTAATTGAATGATAAATATAATAGTTTAAGGATTAAAATCCATAAATCATTGATGATTTGTAAGGACATCAGTTTAAAAAATATTAAGGTATTAGTGAAATATTTTTTATGATACTCTTTATAATGTTGATGAATTCATTTAATATCCAAGAAGACAAAGAAATATATTTACATGAAAGGTTTCGATTTCAAATTATTTATTTAATATTTTTATTTTTATTCTATCAAATTATAAACAATCCCATACTATATGAAATGGATATAGAAAAAGTAACTTTGATTCCATACAAATGAAAGTAAACAATTAGTGGATTGTAAGGTCTATAAAAGAGTGACAATTATTTAAATTTGTTACTTACTATTCTCCAAATATAATATGGTTGTTACAATAATCAATAATCCAAAAAATTAACAAAACAGGTTGATCATTAATATTAAGTCATAAAATTATGTAACTAAAATCAATGATATATTTACTAGGAAATTATGTGGGTCAATGGTTAGAATTAAACCCATATCATCCATTAGTCAAGGGTTAAAGTACCCCAACCTTATTAGAAATGAGGAGTTTTCACCTAACATTCAGGTTTTCCTTTTAATAAAACAATATTAATATAGTTTCCAAAATAAATATGATGTGAATCCTTTAAATTTAATCATTTAATATCCTTTTAACTATGAATTTCAATACAACCTCAATATATAAATACTGCATCAAATTATTGGAACAAAGTTCATTCCATGGTATATGGTTTAAGGATAAAATTATTTATAGGATGTAAAAATCCTGAAACCTTATGTTCAATAAAAAACTTTTGTTTTAACCATGGTTATTTATTTTTATTATATATTGAAATTGTTAATAATGTTTTGTAATGAAAATTGGAGTTATCCAAAGCACATCTCTAGGGAATTTCATTCTAAGTGCACAGTAAGGCAAGTTGTCATGTACCGGGTTATACATGAGTTAGACCTGATGATCCTTGTTTATGTTTTTACCCCAAGGTATATGTATTCTAGATCAATGTGAACTTATAGAATCCATACATGGATGTATTTTCAGGATGTCCCCAAAATTCTATACCTTAAAAAAGTTATAGGATTTTTTTTAATACATATCATCAAATTCTACCTTAGGAATATGTTCCCTAATATTTATTTTTCTAAATATTCTTCCCAACATTTCCATTATACTACCTATGATACAAAATATAGTGACATGACCCTAGAAGCTCAGAGAAAATGTATAATACTATTATATTGGCACAAATACAATGATTTAAATCATGATGGATTGATAAGTTCAGTAGTTTTAGTAAAATAGATACATATATAAATCAAGTAGTATAAATTAATAAACTAATTACAACATACTTTTTCCTTCCTAGATAATAACATTATTTCATCTAGCTTATTCTTAAATATCATTCACTGTACATATCTTGGAAATATGAGGAAGAAACAAAATGTAAGTGGGATTTCAAATGCTTAGTGAGGGAAAAGTATAGTGGTTAGAAAAATAAACCAATTAGAATATTCCATGTGGAATGGTAATAACATAAAATCAACTTTACATGTAATTTATAAACTGAGAAGGAAATTAATTAACAATATGGAAAGGTAAATAACTATAAATACATCCGTTTAAATAACTGGGTATGGTAAATCTATATAGTAAGCTTATAAACTAAATACACATTCCATTTAATCAGTTAACTGATAATGAAATGTATCTATTGACTTTTTCATGGTGAATATATCATGGATAATATATAATAAATCCAAATGAAGGAAATTATTAATTATTGGATGTCATGTATCAGGAACATGAAAACATCTACTGTCAATATCTATCCCCCATATTGTTTAAAAATAAAGGATGAAAACTATTTAATTTTCGCAACTAATTTGTCTCACGAGAACCTATCGATGCATCATAGTGATACATAATTTTAGGACACCACCCTTCAATTATTTTCAAAAGGATTCCTCATGTCGAGTAATCGATTTAATTAATAAATTATATACCTTATCAAATATCTAAATAGTCTAATGAATAAGTATTTATCAATATTTACCTATATAATCTTTTAACTCTCAAAGTAATCAATATATTTAATAAAGATATATATATTTGTAAACAATAATATCAATGATAAATGATATGGTTAATTTGGTAAAATTTAATATTTAATTATCATAGGAAAATTAATATTTCAGGTGGACTAACAATGAAATCAAGGAAATGAATGTCAATAAAATCCTTATCTAAATAAATCAAAAACACACTAGATGAATAATAAAGATAATATCAATAAAACATATCCCAAGTATAAGAAAAATATTGGGTTTTTTGTAGTTAATGACTTAAAATATTATAAAAATATTGTTAAATTTTTTATTTGAGGAAAGTATCATTTTATATTTTTGATTTTTTTAAAAAAAATATTTTAAAATCATATTTTCAAAAACTATTTTTAAAATTAAATTTTAAACATGAAAATGAAACATAGAAGAAATGAAAGTGATTAAATTCACATGGTCGTACTCTTGAGACGTATTCACATGGAAGAAATATTTCCCTAATACCTTAATATTTTTTGAACTGATGTCCTTATAAATCATCAATGATTTATGGATTTTAATCCCTAAACTATTATATTTATCATTAAATTAGGTTATATTGATGAAATTAATCAATATTTATAAGTAACCATATTTTTCCTCCTTGTATGTATCTCTAGCCTCAAAAAATTATCCTTCTTGGAGAACAAGTTATATGTTATGTCACATCACCTTTGTACATCCCATTCTCTCTTTTCTAGAAGAATTTTCACTAACCCTTATCATTATTTTTCATTTAAACATTGTAAATATCAATCTATTTGTTATTAAGGTCAATTTTAAATTGCAAGGGCCCAATTTAATTAAGGTCGGGAGAATGTAACTCCATGAAATTTTATTGTAATAACATTTTATTTTAGAGAATCTATGAAATGGGACATAAAGAGTTTAAGGTTATATAATATATTGACACATTAAAATATATTTAAATAAATTCAATCTATGATAAATCTTGAAATTCATGTTATACTAGATTAAATTGTGTTATATGCAACAATGAATTTTTTCGATGAATTGTGTTCCATGTAAGACCATTTTTTACCAAACAAAGATATATTATTTAACAAAATAAGATATAATAAATCAATTAAAATATAGGATATCAATATAAGTCTCTAACCTATAAAAATATTTTATTGACACAAATTTAAAATTATATTATTCATTATCAATTTATTAGACATTAATGTAATAACCAATTGAATATAAATGAAATATTTTTATACACTCAACTATGTTTTAACATAATATATAAATTATTTACTAATAGTGGATTATATTAAATAAATATAAATTTAATATATTCAATAATATATTTTTTATAATCATTCAATATGCTTTATAAGCATAGTATAAGAATAAATAAATTTTTGTGCAAAAAAATGTATTTTTTAGAAGGGGTTTCTTATCACCTTTCAATGGAGAACCAATTTCAAATCCAATTTTTGGTTCTTTTATAAATTTAAAATTTATAAATAAAATTAATTTTCATAAGAGTAACATAAAATTATGTTAAGGATAATTTTTTGTTATTTTATAGCGGGGGTTCATTTTTTTAAGAGTAATATAAAATTACTGTTTATGTGTGCATCAAACTACTACCCAACAAAATGATGTCATTTGTTTTTTTCCTTTTACACGTCTCATGATTTGTCATTATGAGGGAAAATTTAATATTATATGATATATATTATACTTATTTTATCCTTATTCTTATATAATTCTTATATAAAACAAATCTTTGTGCTTTTTATATGGTTTTAATACAATAACATCATTTGTGGATGCACTGACTGCAACCTCTTAAAAGCAATGTGATTCATTCACGCAATACATAGAATGTATTAAGTATGGTTTTAATAAACATAGTTAAAATATATGACATATTAAATTACAATATAATTATAATATACAAATAAATAATTTAATTTTCATTCCTTAAAATATGGAAATGAAATGAAAGTAGTGTTCATGCATACACACTACCTACATTCTCCTTAAATAGTGCATTTCAATTTCAATCTCCAAATATTATGGATTATTATAAATAAATATATAATGAATATATATGTTATTTAAATATTTTTTTATAACCTTCAGATTATTAAATCATTATATAATTAATTTTAACAACATGTAACAATTCAAAACTTACTTGAAATACTATGTAATAAACACCCGAAATAGTGAAAATAGTGAATGATTGTTATGAAACAAGAAATAAGATATTATAAATAATTACTATATGGTATTATAAATATTTTTATGGTTTCTATGTATGTTATTTAAATTCATAAAACCATTATTAAAGAGTTTAAATAACATTAACTTGAAATGGAATGCATGGTTTGTGGTTTTGATTTGTTTAATGTGAGGTGTCCCAAACTAAAATAATAGTCCATATGGAATGGTAATAAAATAAAATCAACTTTCCATGTAATTTATAAACTGAGAAGGAAATGAATAAACAATATGGAAAGGTAAATAACTATAAAGACATCTGTTTAAATAACTGGGTATGCTTAATCTATATAATAAGGTCATAAACTAAAAACACATTCCATTTAATCAGTTAACTGATAATGAATTGTATCTATTGAATTTTTCATGGTGAATATATCATGGATAATATATACAAAATCCAAATGAAGGAAATTATTAATTATTGGATGTCATGTATCAGGAACATGAAAACATCTACTGTCAATATCTATCCCCCAGACTGTTTAAAAATAAAGGATGAAAACTATTTAATTTTCACAACTAATTTGTCTCATTAGAACCTATCGATGCATCGTAGTGATACATAATTTTAGGACACCACCCTTAAATTATTTTCAAAAGGATTACTCATGTCGATTAATGGATTTAATTAATAAAGTATATACCTTATCAAATATCTAAATAGTCTAATGAATAAGGATTTATCAATATTTACCTATATAATCTATTAACAATCAAAGTAATAAATATATTTAAGAAATATATATATATTTGTAAACAATCATATCAATGATAAATGATATGGTTAATTTGGTAAAATTTAATATTTAATTTTCATAGGAAAATTAATATTTCAGGTGGACTAACATTGAAATCATATAAATGAATGTCAATAAAATCCTTAGCTAAATAAATCAAAAAAAAACTAGACGAATAATAAATATAGTATCAATAAAACATATCTCATGTAGAGGAAAAATATTGGGTTTTTTGTAGTGAATGACTGAAAATATTATAAAAATATTGTTGAATTTTTTATTTGAGGAAAGTATCATTTTTTATTTTTGATTTTTTTTAAAAAAATATTTGAAAATCATATTTTAAAAAACTATTTTTAAAATTAAATATTAAACATGAAAATGAAACATAGAAGAAATGAAAGTGATTAAATTCACATGGTCATACTCTCGAGACGTATTCACATAGAAGAAATATTTCCCTAATACCTTAATATTTTTTGAACTGATGTCCTTATAAATCATCAATGATTTATGGATTTTAATCCCTCAACTATTATATTTATCATTTAATTAGGTTATATTTATGACTTTAATCAATATTTATAAGTAACCATATTTTTCCTCCTTGTATGTATCTCTAGCCTCAAAAAATTATCCTACTTGGAGAACAAGTTATATGTTATGTCACATGACCTTTGTACATCCTATCCTCTCTTTTCTAGAGGAATTTTAACTAACCCTTATCATTATTTTTCATTCAAACATTGTAAATATCAATCAGTTTTTTACTAAGGTCAATTTTAAATTGCAAGGGCCCAATTTAATTAAGGTCGGGAGAATGTAACTCCATGAAATTTTATTTTAATAACATTTTATTTTAGAGCTTCTATGAAATGAGACATAAAGAGTTTAAGGGTATATAATATATTGACACATTAAAATATATTTAAATAAATTCAATCTATGATAAATCTTTAAATTCATGTTATACTATATTAAATTGTGTTATATGCAACAATGACTTTTTTCGATGAATTTTGTTCCACGTAAGACCATTTTTTACCAAACAAATATATATTATTTAACAAAATAAGATATAATAAATCAATTAAAATATAGGCTATCAATATGAGTCACTAACTTATAAAAATATTGTATTGAGACAAATTTAAAACTATATTATTCATAATAAATTTATTAGACATTAATATAATAACCAATTGAATATAAATGAAATATTTTTATATAATAAACTGTATTTTAACATAATATATAAATTATTTACTAATAGTGGATTATATTAAATAAATTTAAAATTAATATATTCAATAATATATTTTTTATATTCATTCAATATGATTTATAATCATATTATAAGAATAAATAAATTTTTGTGCAAAAAATGTATTTTCTAGATGGGGTATCTTATCACCTTTCAATGGAGAACCAATTTCAAATCCAATTATTGGTTCTTTTATAAATTTAAAATTTACAAATAAAATTAATTTTCATACGAGTAACATAAAATTATGTTAAGGATAATTTTTTGTTATTTTATAGTGGGAGTTTATTTTTTTAAGAGTAATATAAAATTACTGTTTATGTGTGCATCAAACTACTACCCCACAAAATGATGTCATTTGTTTTTTTTCCTTTTACACGTCTCATGATTTGTCATTATGAGGGAAAAATTAATATTATATGATATATATAATACTTATTTTATCTTTATTCTTATATAATTTTTATATAAAACCAATCTTTGTGCTTTCCATATGTTTTTAATACAATAACATCATTTGTGGATGCACTGACTGGAACCTCTTAAAAGCAATGTTATTCATTCACGCAATACATGGAATGTATTAAGTATGGTTTTAATAAACATATTTAAAATATATGACATATAAAATTACAATATAATTATAATATACATATAAATAATTTAATTTTCATTCCTTAAAATATGGAAATGAAATGAAAGTAGTGTTCATGCATACATACTACCTACCATCTCCTTGAATAGTGCAGTTCAATTTCAATCTCCAAATATTATGGATTATTCTAAATACATATATAATGAATATGTATGTTATTTAAATATTGTTTTAGAACCTTGAGATGATTAAATCATTATATAATTAATTTTAACAACATGTAACAATTCAAAACTTACTCAAAATACTATGTAATTAACACCCGAAATAGTGAAAATAGTGAATGATTGTTACGAAACAAGAAATAAGATATTATATGTAATTACTATGTGGTATTATAAATATTTTTATGGTTCTTATGTATGTTATTTACATTCATAAAACCATTATTAAAGAGGTTAAATAACATTAACTTGAAAGGGAACACATGGTTTGTGGTTTTGATTTGTTTAATGTGAGGTGTCCCAAACGAAAATAATAGTCCATATGGAATGGTAATAAAATAAAATCAACTTTCCATGTAATTTATAAACTGAGAAGGAAATGAATAAACAATATGGAAAGGTAAATAACTATAAAGACATCTGTTTAAATAACTGGGTATGCTTAATCTATATAATAAGGTCATAAACTAAAAACACATTCCATTTAATCAGTTAACTGATAATGAATTGTATCTATTGAATTTTTCATGGTGAATATATCATGGATAATATATACAAAATCCAAATGAAGGAAATTATTAATTATTGGATGTCATGTATCAGGAACATGAAAACATCTACTGTCAATATCTATCCCCCAGACTGTTTAAAAATAAAGGATGAAAACTATTTAATTTTCACAACTAATTTGTCTCGTTAGAACCTATCGATGCATCGTAGTGATACATAATTTTAGGACACCACCCTTAAATTATTTTCAAAAGGATTACTCATGTCGATTAATGGATTTAATTAATAAAGTATATACCTTATCAAATATCTAAATAGTCTAATGAATAAGGATTTATCAATATTTACCTATATAATCTATTAACAATAAAAGTAATAAATATATTTAAGAAATATATATATATTTGTAAACAATCATATCAATGATAAATGATATGGTTAATTTGGTAAAATTTAATATTTAATTTTCATAGGAAAATTAATATTTCAGGTGGACTAACATTGAAATCATATAAATGAATGTCAATAAAATCCTTAGCTAAATAAATCAAAAAAAAACTAGACGAATAATAAATATAGTATCAATAAAACATATCTCATGTAGAGGAAAAATATTGGGTTTTTTGTAGTGAATGACTGAAAATATTATAAAAATATTGTTGAATTTTTTATTTGAGGAAAGTATCATTTTTTATTTTTGATTTTTTTTAAAAAAATATTTGAAAATCATATTTTAAAAAACTATTTTTAAAATTAAATATTAAACATGAAAATGAAACATAGAAGAAATGAAAGTGATTAAATTCACATGGTCATACTCTCGAGACGTATTCACATAGAAGAAATATTTCCCTAATACCTTAATATTTTTTGAACTGATGTCCTTATAAATCATCAATGATTTATGGATTTTAATCCCTAAACTATTATATTTATCATTAAATTAGGTTATATTGATGAAATTAATCAATATTTATAAGTAACCATATTTTTCCTCCTTGTATGTATCTCTAGCCTCAAAAAATTATCCTTCTTGGAGAACAAGTTATATGTTATGTCACATCACCTTTGTACATCCCATTCTCTCTTTTCTAGAAGAATTTTCACTAACCCTTATCATTATTTTTCATTTAAACATTGTAAATATCAATCTATTTGTTATTAAGGTCAATTTTAAATTGCAAGGGCCCAATTTAATTAAGGTCGGGAGAATGTAACTCCATGAAATTTTATTGTAATAACATTTTATTTTAGAGAATCTATGAAATGGGACATAAAGAGTTTAAGGTTATATAATATATTGACACATTAAAATATATTTAAATAAATTCAATCTATGATAAATCTTGAAATTCATGTTATACTAGATTAAATTGTGTTATATGCAACAATGAATTTTTTCGATGAATTGTGTTCCATGTAAGACCATTTTTTACCAAACAAAGATATATTATTTAACAAAATAAGATATAATAAATCAATTAAAATATAGGATATCAATATAAGTCTCTAACCTATAAAAATATTTTATTGACACAAATTTAAAATTATATTATTCATTATCAATTTATTAGACATTAATGTAATAACCAATTGAATATAAATGAAATATTTTTATACACTCAACTATGTTTTAACATAATATATAAATTATTTACTAATAGTGGATTATATTAAATAAATATAAATTTAATATATTCAATAATATATTTTTTATAATCATTCAATATGCTTTATAAGCATAGTATAAGAATAAATAAATTTTTGTGCAAAAAAATGTATTTTTTAGAAGGGGTTTCTTATCACCTTTCAATGGAGAACCAATTTCAAATCCAATTTTTGGTTCTTTTATAAATTTAAAATTTATAAATAAAATTAATTTTCATAAGAGTAACATAAAATTATGTTAAGGATAATTTTTTGTTATTTTATAGCGGGGGTTCATTTTTTTAAGAGTAATATAAAATTACTGTTTATGTGTGCATCAAACTACTACCCAACAAAATGATGTCATTTGTTTTTTTCCTTTTACACGTCTCATGATTTGTCATTATGAGGGAAAATTTAATATTATATGATATATATTATACTTATTTTATCCTTATTCTTATATAATTCTTATATAAAACAAATCTTTGTGCTTTTTATATGGTTTTAATACAATAACATCATTTGTGGATGCACTGACTGCAACCTCTTAAAAGCAATGTGATTCATTCACGCAATACATAGAATGTATTAAGTATGGTTTTAATAAACATAGTTAAAATATATGACATATTAAATTACAATATAATTATAATATACAAATAAATAATTTAATTTTCATTCCTTAAAATATGGAAATGAAATGAAAGTAGTGTTCATGCATACACACTACCTACATTCTCCTTAAATAGTGCATTTCAATTTCAATCTCCAAATATTATGGATTATTATAAATAAATATATAATGAATATATATGTTATTTAAATATTTTTTTATAACCTTCAGATTATTAAATCATTATATAATTAATTTTAACAACATGTAACAATTCAAAACTTACTTGAAATACTATGTAATAAACACCCGAAATAGTGAAAATAGTGAATGATTGTTATGAAACAAGAAATAAGATATTATAAATAATTACTATATGGTATTATAAATATTTTTATGGTTTCTATGTATGTTATTTAAATTCATAAAACCATTATTAAAGAGTTTAAATAACATTAACTTGAAATGGAATGCATGGTTTGTGGTTTTGATTTGTTTAATGTGAGGTGTCCCAAACTAAAATAATAGTCCATATGGAATGGTAATAAAATAAAATCAACTTTCCATGTAATTTATAAACTGAGAAGGAAATGAATAAACAATATGGAAAGGTAAATAACTATAAAGACATCTGTTTAAATAACTGGGTATGCTTAATCTATATAATAAGGTCATAAACTAAAAACACATTCCATTTAATCAGTTAACTGATAATGAATTGTATCTATTGAATTTTTCATGGTGAATATATCATGGATAATATATACAAAATCCAAATGAAGGAAATTATTAATTATTGGATGTCATGTATCAGGAACATGAAAACATCTACTGTCAATATCTATCCCCCAGACTGTTTAAAAATAAAGGATGAAAACTATTTAATTTTCACAACTAATTTGTCTCATTAGAACCTATCGATGCATCGTAGTGATACATAATTTTAGGACACCACCCTTAAATTATTTTCAAAAGGATTACTCATGTCGATTAATGGATTTAATTAATAAAGTATATACCTTATCAAATATCTAAATAGTCTAATGAATAAGGATTTATCAATATTTACCTATATAATCTATTAACAATCAAAGTAATAAATATATTTAAGAAATATATATATATTTGTAAACAATCATATCAATGATAAATGATATGGTTAATTTGGTAAAATTTAATATTTAATTTTCATAGGAAAATTAATATTTCAGGTGGACTAACATTGAAATCATATAAATGAATGTCAATAAAATCCTTAGCTAAATAAATCAAAAAAAAACTAGACGAATAATAAATATAGTATCAATAAAACATATCTCATGTAGAGGAAAAATATTGGGTTTTTTGTAGTGAATGACTGAAAATATTATAAAAATATTGTTGAATTTTTTATTTGAGGAAAGTATCATTTTTTATTTTTGATTTTTTTTAAAAAAATATTTGAAAATCATATTTTAAAAAACTATTTTTAAAATTAAATATTAAACATGAAAATGAAACATAGAAGAAATGAAAGTGATTAAATTCACATGGTCATACTCTCGAGACGTATTCACATAGAAGAAATATTTCCCTAATACCTTAATATTTTTTGAACTGATGTCCTTATAAATCATCAATGATTTATGGATTTTAATCCCTGAACTATTATATTTATCATTTAATTAGGTTATATTTATGACTTTAATCAATATTTATAAGTAACCATATTTTTCCTCCTTGTATGTATCTCTAGCCTCAAAAAATTATCCTACTTGGAGAACAAGTTATATGTTATGTCACATGACCTTTGTACATCCTATCCTCTCTTTTCTAGAGGAATTTTAACTAACCCTTATCATTATTTTTCATTCAAACATTGTAAATATCAATCAGTTTTTTACTAAGGTCAATTTTAAATTGCAAGGGCCCAATTTAATTAAGGTCGGGAGAATGTAACTCCATGAAATTTTATTTTAATAACATTTTATTTTAGAGCTTCTATGAAATGAGACATAAAGAGTTTAAGGGTATATAATATATTGACACATTAAAATATATTTAAATAAATTCAATCTATGATAAATCTTTAAATTCATGTTATACTATATTAAATTGTGTTATATGCAACAATGACTTTTTTCGATGAATTTTGTTCCACGTAAGACCATTTTTTACCAAACAAATATATATTATTTAACAAAATAAGATATAATAAATCAATTAAAATATAGGCTATCAATATGAGTCACTAACTTATAAAAATATTGTATTGAGACAAATTTAAAACTATATTATTCATAATAAATTTATTAGACATTAATATAATAACCAATTGAATATAAATGAAATATTTTTATATAATAAACTGTATTTTAACATAATATATAAATTATTTACTAATAGTGGATTATATTAAATAAATTTAAAATTAATATATTCAATAATATATTTTTTATATTCATTCAATATGATTTATAATCATATTATAAGAATAAATAAATTTTTGTGCAAAAAATGTATTTTCTAGATGGGGTATCTTATCACCTTTCAATGGAGAACCAATTTCAAATCCAATTATTGGTTCTTTTATAAATTTAAAATTTACAAATAAAATTAATTTTCATACGAGTAACATAAAATTATGTTAAGGATAATTTTTTGTTATTTTATAGTGGGAGTTTATTTTTTTAAGAGTAATATAAAATTACTGTTTATGTGTGCATCAAACTACTACCCCACAAAATGATGTCATTTGTTTTTTTTCCTTTTACACGTCTCATGATTTGTCATTATGAGGGAAAAATTAATATTATATGATATATATAATACTTATTTTATCTTTATTCTTATATAATTTTTATATAAAACCAATCTTTGTGCTTTCCATATGTTTTTAATACAATAACATCATTTGTGGATGCACTGACTGGAACCTCTTAAAAGCAATGTTATTCATTCACGCAATACATGGAATGTATTAAGTATGGTTTTAATAAACATATTTAAAATATATGACATATAAAATTACAATATAATTATAATATACATATAAATAATTTAATTTTCATTCCTTAAAATATGGAAATGAAATGAAAGTAGTGTTCATGCATACATACTACCTACCATCTCCTTGAATAGTGCAGTTCAATTTCAATCTCCAAATATTATGGATTATTCTAAATACATATATAATGAATATGTATGTTATTTAAATATTGTTTTAGAACCTTGAGATGATTAAATCATTATATAATTAATTTTAACAACATGTAACAATTCAAAACTTACTCAAAATACTATGTAATTAACACCCGAAATAGTGAAAATAGTGAATGATTGTTACGAAACAAGAAATAAGATATTATATGTAATTACTATGTGGTATTATAAATATTTTTATGGTTCTTATGTATGTTATTTACATTCATAAAACCATTATTAAAGAGGTTAAATAACATTAACTTGAAAGGGAACACATGGTTTGTGGTTTTGATTTGTTTAATGTGAGGTGTCCCAAACCAAAATAATAGTCCATATGGAATGGTAATAACATAAAATCAACCTTCCATGTAATTTATAAACTGAGAAGGAAATGAATAAACAATATGGAAATGTAAATAACTATAAAGACATCCATTTAAATAACTTTGTATGCTAAATCTATATAGTAAGGTTATAAACTAAAAACACATTCCATTTAATCTGTTAACTGATAATGAAATTTATCTATTGACTTTTTCATGGTGAATATATCATTGATAATATATACTAAATCCAAATGAAGGAAATTATTAATTATTGGATGTTATGTATCAGGAACATGAAAACATCTACTGTCAATATCTATCCCCCAGAATGTTTAAAAATAAAGGATGAAAACTATTTAATTTTCACAGCTAATTTGTCTCATGAGAACCTATCGATGCATCACAGTGATACATAATTTTAGGATACCACCCTCCAATTATTTCAAAAGGATTCCTCATGTCGAGCAATCGATTTAATTAATAAATTATATACCTTATCAAATATCTAAATAGTCTAATGAATAAGAATTTATCAATATTTACCTATATAATCTATTAACTATCAAAGTAATCAATATATTTAAGAAAGATATATATATTTGTAAACAATCATATCAATGATAAATGATATGGTTAATTTGGTAAAATTTAATATTTAATTATCATAGGAAAATTAATATTTCAGGTGGACTAACAATGAAATAAAGGAAATGAATGTCAATACAATCCTTAGCTAAATAAATTAAAAACACACTATAGGAATAATAAATATAGTATCAATAAAACATATCCCAATTAGAGAAAAAATATTGGGTTTTTTGTAGTTAATGACTGAAAATATTATAAAAATATTGTTGAATTTTTTATTTGAGGAAAGTATCATTTTTTATTTTTGATTTTTTTTAAAAAAATATTTGAAAATCATATTTTAAAAAACTATTTTTAAAATTAAATTTTAAACATGAAAATGAAACATAGAAGAAATAAAAGTGATTAAATTCATACATGTCTTACAAGGTAAGAATAAAATTCATTTTTCATTGTAAAATTAAGAAAAATTCATTGTTTGGAAAGTGAAAAGATGGATTATGTAAAACAAATTATATGATAACTGGGTAAAATTTTATTTAACATTAAATTTTTGAAGTCTTACAAACATTTTTGAAAATAAATTTAGAAAATCGTGTTCTATAAGAAAACATTTTCTCTCTCTAAAGAGGGAAATGATGGGGTTTTTTTTGAAAACACTTTCTTAGACATTTTGACTAATGAATAATGGATAATAGTTCTCTTACATTAAAAAGTTCATGAATAATTATATGAGAAAAAAATGAAAGGATTTATTAAATAATGATCCAATAAATTGTTCTGATGGAAATTCATGTTTAAATAATCACGAACAAAATTAGATGGTCATGTAAACACTTGAAAAGACCATAATGTTAGTGTGAGAATAAATAAATAAATAGATTATGACTTTCAAATGTAAATCCAAATAAAAAAATTTAAAATAATATAGTGTATAGTAAAAATATACTACACACATAATCATATAATATTAATGATAATGATTTTGTAATGTAACCCAAAGAAATGATGTTTGGTTTTGAAGTTAATTTATACTTTGTAACACTTAATTGATAAACCCTCAGATGAAATAATTATAATTGAAACTCAAAATATAATGATTAATTAATAAATCATGATATTACATTTTTAATTTTGTAGTATGTACACCATATATAAGAAATTAGGTGGATAAGAATAATGTATGTCTTAATTAATGGAAATTGAGATGTTTTTCCTTATTAAATAGTATCTTTTGAATCACAAGCCCCATGAAAGAGATAAATTATAAGAAACTATAAATAACCTTAATATAATATAATTCATGATATAATATATCAGACTGTGTAGTATATAAACTACACAAAATATGTAAATGGTGAAAATGTTGTATGCCTCGTAGAAAGAATATTGATATATGAATCTATTACCATGAGTTTCTATTAGTGTTAAAGTCATTTAAACAACATCTTCATGGTTTTAAACATGAAAATAACTTATACCAGAATAAAAATCATATTTATAATATCATATTTAAACATCTTATAATATCTTATTACCCATTTTTTAATAATCTATCACTATATTCAATATACTGGGTCTATGTTTCACAAGTTTTTATTATATTTTTACATATTACATGTTGTTCCCATTAATTATATCATTATTTCATCATATATAGAATTTAAAAAATGATTTAAACATAATATATATTCATTATATATATAATTATATTAATCCATAATATTTGGAGATATGAAATAAAATGCACTATTTATGGAGATGATAGGTCATATATATGCAGAAATTCTACTTTCATTTCATTGTCATATTTAATTGAATGAAAAGTAAATTATATATACATATTTTTATATCATAATTCTAGTACATTTTTTATTTTATATATGTCACATAGGTATATTAAGACCATCATTTTTTACATTGCATGTATAGCTTAAACGGATAACATCGTTTTGAGGGGGTGGTAGTCAACATGACCATGGATTATCTTGTGGCATGTACAGAGGTAATACACACTTCCTAGAGTATCATAAATAAGAACCTTCATGGAGGACCTATCTTCAATCACAATGCTGCTACCTATACGATCTGATTTTCTACTCAACAGGACAATGCATTACATAATGAGTGATATAACAACTCGGTCAGGGACCTTGCTGTATTGAGAAATCTTTGTATTGATGGTTATTTCACTAAACCTCTTGGAACCATCAAAGTATTCTGGTTAACTCTATTTTCAAACTTGATAAAATGTAATACAGATAGAGCCTCAAGAGGAAACCTAGGAACCACTAGCTGTGGGCTTGTTTTCAAAGATAAAAATTATTATTTTTTAGAGGGGGAACATGATACATGTGACCATGAAACAAATCTTTAAGAATTAATTCAGGGACTTATTATGGTTGTGGAAATTTCTCAATAATGAAACTGGAACTTGGTATGGTTTGAAAGTGACTCAAATACCATTGTTCAAGCAGTTATAATGGGTCAGATTCATCTTGATTATAATCTCACAACCAAATAGAACAACTATGAACTCTTTCTCCATTGAAAAAAATATCACACACATCTATTGTTAATCTAATCAATTATATGATTATCTTGAAAACAAATGGGTCGCCGAATGTAATTTAAATAATTACTCTAGCATACCCTATGAGTTGATTCCAATCCTTAAATGTAATAGATGTCAATTTACTTCATTCTGACTCTTGTAAGTTTTTTTAAATAATATTATGCCTCATTTGTTGTTTTTATAAACAATATCATATATATCATACATAAATAATTTTTTTATCATAATTCCCAACACTAAGAAGTGGTAAAGGAAAAAACAAACAATATCATTTGGTGAGGCATACACGGTATATTTATTACCCATTAGATGGAATTGTCTATAAGTGTAGGAATAAAAGTTATAATAACAATATATTTGTTTGTCTAAGATACTGAAATTATTATATAATCATATAATAATAGGAGTTGTGGGTGTATAGAAAGAAATAAAACAAAAGTGATCATTGAAAAATGTCACACAATTTTCATGTAACTCATTTTGTTTTATACAAAAAGACATAGTTGGTTGTCTTTATACCCAAATTGAGGATTATAGTATGAGGGGAAGGATGGTTAATGATTATTTAAGTAGTGTTTTGGCAAGCCAAAGGGATTGAATGATTTGAATAAGTGGGAGGGTTAATTTCTTTTTAATAGTTGAGGAGGAGTGGTCTTTTTGTTAATTTTTGGAAAGTGAATTCCACCCACGTTTTACCTATGAAATATAGATCCAATAATAGTAATTATTCTCTAAATGGGATTATAGTGCCAAAATATGAACATAAAAAGTCTTTTGGGCTAGTTTATAAGTCATTTTATCTCTTAACATTAAGGTTTAGTCACATTTAAGCAAATTTTTCTTTTAATCATTGTAATTAATTTTGATAACATTTACTAATAGTATTGGTAAAAAAACAAAATTGAAATTATAATACAATATATATAAAATTTATTACCAATATATAATCAATTTTTATAAATTATAATCATATAATTATAAAAAATAATTTAAATTTAATCTCACAAAAGAGATGACAAAGCCGGTTTTAACATAAAAATGTTCCAATGCTTTCAATGTTTTTATATTCAATTTCAAAGTGAAATTGTCTAAAATGACCTATATTTTATTATTTAATATAACATCTAACTAAATAAACATTAAAACCAATAAAAAATATTATTTTATATTATAGATAATTTAGATGAAAAAGCGGTTCTGAATTAAAATTCTTTATTTTTCAGTATTCATTAAAAAATTAAACCTCACAAGAAAAATAAAAAAAATCATCATAAGATTATATTAATGTTCTAAATTCACAAATTTTATATATTGTTTCAGATTTAATTTATAAATGATCCCATGTTTTTATTTAAAATATGTTCTCTAACAAAAGAAGGTAAAATTTCATTTTTTGAAAAATAAAAGTTTCAAGAAAAAAATGGATTTGATCATATATTTCATTTATTAACCCCATTAGATTAATATAAAAACTAGTTTATTGAAAATATAATATTTATATTTAATTAATATCACTTAATAAAAATAAATAATTTAATTTATTTGGTTATAACACCTTAGTGAGATTAAAATCATTTCATTTATATTTAAATAGTTCTTATATTATTTTATAATAAATTGATTACCAATTATTTCATTTTATATTTGTGAAAACCATATATTTTTATAATTTGGTTATTCCCATTCATAAATTACAATTTAATAACAATGTTTAATATCATTATATTAAATAAAAACCTTTTAATAATATATTATTGGTCGGTAAAACATGGTCTTTCATGGAATGAGTATCATCTATCAGAGTTGGTGTTGCATGTAACAACAAGAAAACCTAGTATCATCTAAATTTAAATCTATATAAAAGGGTTAATTTATTGAAATTTATTTTAAACTATTGGGATATTATATTACTTCACACTCTTAGTTCCATATGTTGTATAATTTAAAGAATACAAATTTCTTACTTTAAAATTACATGGATTTACAATTTTTATTGATATCACCGAGATTATATAATATTATTGTGTATGACATCATTGTGTTTAAAATTTTAATTCATGTAATATATTTCATGAAAAAATAATGGTGAGGTTAGATTATTAATTATGAATACTTAACTAAGTTGCATCTCAGGACTGATAGTAATGAATGAATTTATATATTCAATAATAGAAATGTTATCTCACATGTTATTATTGATTAAGTTATAAAATAGAGACTAAAAAGGAATTAAAATAATTTATGTCCATTCATTGGAAAAATATATTCTCGAAAGGAATTAAGGAAGTGAGTGTCATTAAAAAATTGAATATCTCACTCCAAATAAAAGGAGTTGTAGAAGGTAAAATAGGATTTTAACACCATATCTAATACTATAGAATGAAAAAGACTCAAATGAGGGAGGAAGATAAGTCCTAATATATCAAGTAGTTAAATAATTACAAAAAATAAAAATTCTAGTGAGGAATTATCGTCATCCAAATTAAGTGATACCGTAGTGTTCCAAAAATGGCATAGAGTTAACCTATACTTTAATGTTTTTTCTCATTTGATATAATTAAAGAGTGAAGTTGATGTTAAGATCAGTAGATAATTTACCTAAATTTTTGTTTCAAATAAATTTTATCCCAATAGAGATCATGTAATTAAAAATATTTCAATAATTATTGTTTTTATTCTTCGAGTATTGTGAGAATTATAATATAAGGAGTGAAGCATGGGTGTGGAGAAACCAGTCCCAAAATGTTTTAAGGTGGGGAGTATTAGAAGAGAGTGTTTGAAAAAAATACCTTAATTAATGTCATAGATTATAATATTTTATCTAAATGTAAAATTATAAATGTGTTGTACTAGTTAATATACATTAATATTGAACCATGTAATAATGCATAAGGATATTCAAGTATTAAATTAATTATATACATACTTATTGTTCAATTAGGCTATGAGAATGGTTATTTATAAAAAGGTGGAAAATAGATCATGGAAATAATAAAATTGACAATAAAATGGATATTTAAGTAAATAAATTAAAAATAGGTTATAAAATTATTACCCCTTAATGGTGTCTATATTTATAATATATTCTAAGAATTATCTATTTTAGACGCTGATATGTAAATATCAGTTACATGAAATATTAGAGTGATTGAAGTTGTGAAAGGTGATACCCAAGGGTGCCCAGAGGGCAGGTTTAGAATTTATAGAGGTAAAATCCCTCACCATGACATGTTAGATGTACCCTATAAATATGTATGATTACCATTGGTTATTTTATATAGTATATAAGTTATAATAGTTAGAGAAAATAGACATGTAAAAAATTATTGAGTTTGATGATAATGTGCTAAAATTCAATGATTAAATATCATGATGATATTTATTATCTTCTAAATAGAATTTTATTTGATTTTCAAAAATAACATTTTGAGGATGAGTGGTAATCAAAACATTGGTAAAAACCATAAAATAGGATTCAAAAGCAGTGAACCAAATTCAAAATAGAGACACACAAAATGAGGAGATCACATGATGTTATTTTTTATAAAAGAACATAATGATTAATTTTTAAGATCACTAAATTATAATTTTAGTTTTTAAATATATAGAGATTGAAGTCACTAATTGAGGACATAGATAATGATATTACTATAATTAATTCTTGACCAGTTTAATGAGAAAAATCCTGCAATTTTGAACATCATGATAATAATAATGTGATGAAGAACTTCATAATAATTCATGATATAAAATTTGTTTTATATCATGTGTTGAATTCCCACCACAATTAATTAGGGATTTAAATATTTATAGAGATGCGTCTTCAAATATTCTAGGCTCTATAATTCTTTTATGATATTCTATAATTATAAATTATTTATTAAATCTTACATCCTTATAAAAATATAAAAATTAAATATTAGAGATGTGTTTATAGAGATTATAACTTTATAAATCAGTAGTTAGAATCATTGAAAGTGGTAAATGAATTTTTAGGTGAATTATTAGAATAGTGATATTATGAATCCTACAATAATTTGTTGGAAACTAGATCATTTGAAAAATAAATATTGCATATTATTAAACATTTATATGTCATAAAATAGATTATTGATTAAAAAAGGATAACTATAGGGTTAATCAAGGAATTTATGGTTCTAGTTTTAATCAATTTTTATAAAATTGTAGGATCCAATAATATTAAATAATTATAAAATTGTATAAAATTATGGTTATTAGAATATCAATTGACGGTAAATCTAATTACCTAAGAAATTTGTGATTAATTTTCTAACATAGAATAAACCATGCCAATACAAAGAATAATCACACACAATCTGGGATATCATTGTAATACTTCTTATTTGACTTCCACTTCATTATCAAATTTTCATATATTTATGAGTCAAGGATTAAAGTGAGTGGTTTTAGACTTTAACCAATACAATATGTTAATTTCAATAAATAAATTGTAAAAAGATCATTTATTTTTCAATAATCCCCTTATTTGTGATGCATCAATTCATACATGGTCACTTAAATGCCTCTATTTATTTTTGATTATATAACATTGATTTAATAGGACATAGAGGGAGTTATCCACAAATTGATGATGCTTATGTGAAATTTATAGAACCATTAATGAATTTCAACATAGTACCTTAACCCATTTATTTTTTACTTTGTTACTAAATGATAATTTTTACTGAGGTTTTTTATATATGTTATAATATCATCAAATTAATACAGAAAATGGTATAGATGATGAAGATAGAAATTTTTGGTCTAGAAAAACATTAAATATCTATATAAGGCAGAGGATAATAAAATGTGGATTCATTCAACGATATGTTAATGATAAATATATTTTTTCATTATGATACTTGTATTAAAGTGAAATTTTATATATTACCACTGATTGAATTTTAAATCATAATAATAATAAATAAATATTCATTATTTTTTATAATAGTTAATTTTATATAATTATACTTTACTTTTAATGAATTATGAAATCTTGACTTTCTATCCATATTAAGAAAAAACCCATCACAACTACTACAATATCTTATATCTATATGTTTAATATATTTTTTTAAATACCAATAATTTTGTTTCCATAATTTTCTATTCATAATTATATTTTAGGATCTACTAATATTTATATCATCATTTTCACAAACCACATGAATGTTTCTTGAAATATCCAAGTGTCACACTTTTTATAAATCAAAACCAATAATGTTTTTAATATTTCATGAATAATACAATGGTAGTTTTATAAATTTTAAATCATTCAGTATATATGTTAATATTGTTAATAAATAACACCATAAATAAATCAATATAATCTATAAATTATATCATCAATAAAATTGATGATTTGTGTGGATTTTATAATTCCAAAAAGAATCAATATGATATCATAGTGTCCAAAACTTATATGAAAGTGTATATTTTGAATATTGTATTTATGAACATTATATTAATGACATCAATAATGAGGATATAATTTTAAAAATTTATTACCTCCTTGGTTTTTATTAAACAAATCATTAATCCTTATTATTTTGTTTTTTTATTATTATATTGTTGAGTGCTCAAAAAATCATTAAAGGACCCATAGACCAATACATTTTCTCCAAAAATTTCACTAGTTCTCCACATTATTATGTAGAAGATCATATGGCCTTTTATCATAATGTGATTGGAATTTATTATTTTACTCCAAAAATATTATATATTTCATTTAAAATGTAATTTTTGATGTAGGTGTAATAATATATTTATCTTTTATTAATAATAATAAATAAAATTCATGAGGGTTTACTAAAAATTAATTAGGGAATATATTATTAAATTCCCCTAAAAGGTATGTTATTAAGATTTAAATTTTTCTTTTTCTCACCCTATGGATAATGATATTATTAATTTTTTAGATTTAAATATCTACACAATGTAAGGATTTTATAAAAAAATATCATATCCTTACAAGAATTCTTATAGAATCATTGTATTTTTGAGTATACCAAAAGAGCTTTTAATTAAATTATTTTAATATGATATTTATGTAACAATATTGAGTTCATTGATTTTATTATATAAAACAATACAAGTTGATGTATTATAATATTTTATATAATAATATTTACATATACTCTATAAGTGGAATTTTCCAACACTTGGTTAGTAATAATTCCCCAAATATGTATTTTTTTCGAATATCTATACATTGTGGCATCTATAATATGATTGATTATTTTTCAAAAAATATGATATTAAAATGAATTCATTAAACTTGAAAAAAAATAAATATTTTTTATTTTGAGTGAATATTAATTATAAGTGGAACTCATTCATTTTTTATCTACAAAAAATGTGGTGATGATATAATAAAACCTTTTATAAAATAAATTATAATTTTTAATGTTTATTCAAAAAAAATATCATATATTTGGTTATCTATGATGCATATTTCCCATGTTTCTTATAGTTTATGCATTGACATAGATATATCGTGAGGTGGTTCCCTAATATCATCAATTTAGTGATGTATTAATTCTGTATCATCAATATTTATATTCATAATTCATTTATCATTTTTATATATAATATTTCATCAGTATTTAATGAAATTTACATGGGTCTTCAATACATGTTTTTGACACGTAGGTGGTTAAATCTTCATTTTTCCCTTATCATTTGTTCCTTGAGCATGAAACTTTATTATTTATTTCATAGCATCTTATACTTCAGAAAATTCTAATAAATATGTATCTACTATGAGAGGGTATCAACATGGTCCTTCATTAATCATAGTGAATCCAATTTCTATAGGTTTTCTAATATGTATTTTCAAAATTTTAATGAAATAGTATATTATTAAATAATTATTGATTAAAAAATATAGGTGAACATAATATTATTTATTAAATTTACCTAATATGTATTCAAATATTCACTATCAATTTTCTTATGATCCAAAAAACATATACCATTTTTGTTCTAGAAAATTAATTTATGTAGATTTAATTATCTATTTTCATTGTTTCTTCTTAAACCAATACTTTGACAATATCTTTAGAATTTTTATTCTGGATCAATGCATGCTATAAATTAGATTGTAATTCTATATTGAATAATTTTGATGTATCTTGATAGTTCATTGAATAATTATTTTCAGTAAATATATTTTCAATAAATTTACCACAATATTTTTTTAAAAGGTGGATTATACCATATATTAAATTAAGGTTATCAAATTAGAGATTCAATGATAACTTCCTCAATATTTTTAAAGTGCAGATGCTTCACGAGGTTTATGTTGTCATTCATAAGTCGTGGGGGTGGGGGATGTTAATTACCACCATGATGTTTTGAACAGTATATCCCATAATATTTTGAGTGTTTTTGGACAATTATTTTATTTTCCATCAAATGGGTTATTGGTGTAGTTTATCATTATTTTAATCCGTTGGTAAAATATAAAATTTTATACCAAAACATGATTCATGAAATCATTGGAAAATAATTTATTCTGGAGATTAAATAAATTTTAAACTCTTATATTTTGAGTGTCTTATGTGTAAACATGGATAATTTTTATTAAACAAATTTAAAAATTAATTAAAATTTTCTATAATATCTAATATAGAAACACACATATTTTAAATTTTTTAATTAATTAATTTAAGTAAAATTTCTTCAATAATACTTATTTAAAAATATATGTTTCTAATTTGTTTGGAAATTTCCAGAAAATACTAATACATATAAAATTTAAAATCTATTTAAATCCTTATTCCTAGTTATCCAATACAATTTTAAGAACCCCATAATTAATGTGATAATTTGTGGATATATATCAATGATGGTATGTGATAATAGATATGTTGTGAGAGGGGAATAAATAATTAACATGATAAATGAATTTATATAGTTCATGGAGAGTGAATTATAATCATTATCATATAATAAACATATAGTAATGATCATAATACTTATAAAATAAATTGAGATTAACATGGAATGTGACTCAACCCAAATAATGAGATAATGTAATGTTTTTTACAATTCCCATAAATAGAATGTGAAAAAATATGTAATCATCTTTAAACATAATATATATAAATAAAATACATTGAATAAACTATTTGAAATGATTGATTATTTTTTGTTCCAAATAATCAATTGAAATGTATAATATTTCTAAATTCATTGGTGGGATATAAAATTTATTGGAAATCGAATCACATCATAATATTCACACACCCATGTATGAAAAATTTAAATGGACCACATCTATATTTTAAATTTGAAATTTACCCATGAGAGATGAATAGGTTTCATGGTGATTTCCTGAGGAATATATAAAATAATATACATGAAATTTGTAAAATAATAATTGAAAAACAAAATTATGTTTAATTTGAAATTTCAATTATGATGGGAAGTTAATTTTTCATAAATATTAAATGAATAAGAATAAGAAGATAAAAGGGAATATTTATTATTGAAAATCAATTACTTTTGGCTATGATTTCATCTAAAAAATTTTGATGTAATTATATCCCAAAAAATAAAATTTAAATTAATGTGGAATAATTATTAAATAGATTATAAGTGGATAATACTGAAAATATGTGTGTAGAGGTGAAAAAACCAAAAATAAATATTTGTGTATTATATTACCCGATATAATTATTATACATTTAGTTTTTCTCATTTTAACCGCTTATATATTAAACATATATTCATGAAAAAATTAATTTTGATGTTAAATATATATTAATTATATTATTCTTGAAAAATTAATACCATTTTAAGAATATTTCTGTATAGGAGAAATAGGTCATTAAGATTTTTCTTTAAGTAAACATATTTTTATTAAAATTTTATTGTTTTGCTTCATTTTTCATTAACCATAAGTTTAATTAAATCCAAATGAATAATTTTTCTTTCAAATATATAGATCTAACTTTGACATTTGTTAAAACAATTTCTAGAAAGGTTTTGATATGTCATTAATTCAAAATTTCTTAATATTTGGATAAAGGTAACTTGTAAATGAACATGTTAAAAAGAATGAGGTGTATATTATATATCTTGTGAATACACTAAAATAATTATAAAATATAAGAATAAAATTAATTTCTTATATTAATTTGAATTATATTGTCTAACAAGTTGGTATAATAAATGAGGTAGGAGAGTAGAAAGAAAAAATGAGATGTGTTGGACAAGTCTTTATTTATTGTTATCGAGTTTCTGTGGAACTAAATACCCAACTGATTAGAGTTTAATTACACCATTAAATCAATATGTTACCTATGTGTCTCGGGGGTGGGGGGTAATTGGGTAGTTATTGGGATGTGATTTTGAAAGGGATGAGGGGTTTTGTACCAGATGAAAAAGGGTATTTTCTATAATAATTATTGGTAAATTATTATTATAGTTATAAAATATTTAATTATGGATTTATTTTACATTATAAATAGTATTTTCATAAAGTAACTATTTTTTTTGAAATTCAACCAATTTCCCATAAAAATTTATAATTTTATTCAATTGGAATGAGGATTAATTTTTTTTATATTTGTATATTTATAATTTGAGATAACAAAAAGTAATTCTTACATAGGGATGTAAATATTAATATTTTAAAATCATTTTTCTTGTTTTGAATCATAATTTGTTTTTCTAGACTAACCATTTTTTGAATAAATATATCATTATTACATCATAAAATTTTAATATTTCAAATACAGTAATTTTACAATTAGTTTATAAATTTTTTATTTTTCAATTTTTTTTAAAATAGATTCTATTTTAAATTTTTTATGCATTATTTCCAAATAAACGATACATGATTTATTAAAATATTATTCTTTGTTTGTCAATTTTAAATTATTTTTATTAAGAGAAATGTTAATGTGTTTAAAAAATTATAAAATACAAATGATTAAAAATAGAAAATTATAAATTCTTTTAGATTCTATATTAATATTCTTGTAATATGGAAATAAATTATATTATATTTGATTATTTTTATAATAAAAAATATAATTTACAGTAATATTTGTTTTTTGTTTATATCACTATTCCAATTTACAGATTATGATTTTAATAGTTAAGATATTATTCCTATAACATTAATAATATATTATTATACATGCTTTATAATTCCTATGAATAAATATCATTTAATTCATTTATCATTCACATAGTTTTCTATCAACTAAATTAATTTTAAAAATTAAAATCTTAATCTTACTATTTTTTAGCATTATTCACAACTATCATTATTATAAAGTATCAGGATATTATAAAATTATAAAATAATAATATTTTATTTTATTTTTTATTATTCTTTTAATTGTTTTTATTTTATAGAGTATAATTATTTTCTGTTGAGTCGATAAGGATATCTTATGACTTCTCCATTCATTAAGGTATTATGTTTTGAAAATCACAAACACTTTTTCTAAGATCTGAATATTTTTTAAGTTCTGTATTTTTATTAAGATCCAGAATTGTCATTCTGTTGTGCTTACAAATACATAATTACGTTTTTCTCACTCTGTTATTCTTACAAGATCTGTCATTCCAATTTTTTCATTCAATTATTTTTGAAAGATCTTTCATTACAATATGCGATTCAGTTTTTCAATTCCAAATATAGTGTATATATGATGCAGATATTCAATTAAGAATCCGGTGTATATATGATGCTGATCTTCAATACCGATTCTGTTGTATATATGATGACGATCTTCAATACCGATTCTAGTGTATATATGATGCCAATCTTCATGATACCGAATCTGGTGTATTTGTGACTCTGATATTATGATTCTTTTTTCTTGATAATGTTATTTCTAAGAATCTATGTTCTTTTTTTATAAGAATCCATCTTCTAGATAATGTTAGTGTTACCTAATGTATTATTCCAATGATAGTGGATTCTAAGATTTCTTATACCTAATAATTATCTTTAACTTAACATCATTTCTATTACTTGAAATATTGTTGTACAATCTATTATAAACTAACTGTTGTATGTTTTCCACATGTCCAGGTCCCTCCGAAATTTAAGGAAAATATGACCATTGGAGAGGATCCAACCATTTGGATGTTTTTCCTATAAATACAAGATCATTTGAATGAACAAAGAAAAATGTAGATAGTGGATGAACTTGATGCATGTGAAATTTTTTTGAAGTGATTTCTAGAGAGAGTGGATCTTACAACTCTCAGTGCTTCGTGAAGATTTTATGAACAACTTGTTCAGGTGTGAAGAACTTGTTTATACTTTCTTCATGTAGACTCCGATCGTGATGATTGTGCGTTTCTGGATTTGGAAGGCAGAGGTTCTGATTTCCTTCTAAATCGAGGGATTGCGGGGATAGAATGGCAGATATCAATCTTCGGAATGAGGTCTTACCTAGGTGTGGGTAAGATAGACTTTCTTGAAAGTATAAATCAAGAAACCTTTATCCAAGGTTGTTGGATACCCTTCTCTTTGGGTTAAAATAATCCTATTGTTACTTGTTTTCTTTTACAAGTTGTTTTAGTTCTGATGTTGTATCTTAACTTTGTTAAAGTTAAAAAGTATAAATTTATTATACTTTTTAATTTTGTTACTCTGATTATATTACAGATTCTATACGCTTTATGGTAGAATCTTTTTTTTCTTCTAAAAATTAGAAAAGGTTTATTTAAGAGATCTTACGAATGTTTTTTTGACCTTATTAATCTTAACATTAAATGTTCCAAAGGAATTTTTAATGTATAAAATTCACCCCCTGTTATATTTTGAGCATCTAAATTTGTATTTCGATCCTATAATTAGTATTTGAGCAGGTCTCTTAAACACTTATATCAACAAATAAGTTTTCTTTCTCAAGTATTCCTTTTCTTAAGTTCATCATATTTGTTTTTTAAACTTTTACTAATAATATTTTTTGTGGAAAAAATATCTTTTTAGTATGGCAGGTAATCATGTTAGATCTTTAGATAATTAAAATCCTACTAGACCACCGATCTTTGATGGAAATGACTATGAGTACTGGAGAGATAGAATGAAGA
Source organism: Viscum album (assembly GCA_963277665.1). Taxonomy (NCBI): domain Eukaryota; kingdom Viridiplantae; phylum Streptophyta; class Magnoliopsida; order Santalales; family Viscaceae; genus Viscum; species Viscum album. The sequence continues at coordinate 1,512,966,056 of OY728143.1, read as the reverse complement.
CCTTTGTGATAAACACTGGTGTAGACAACTACATTATGTTAACTGAATATTATTAGATTCTTGATAAGGAACTTAGAGCCTTTACTAATCTAGAAAAGTTGGAATATCAGCTGAACTTTAAGGTATGAAATACTTTTCTATGTTCCGTGACTAGAAATATTTATAGCTGGATTTAATCCTATGAAGCTGCAAATAGTATCTGGAAGAATCTTGAAGTAACTCAATTTGGAACTTCCAAAGTTATTGAAACTAGAAGAGAAATGCTCAGGGCTGAGTATCATGGTTTCTGCTTCCCTTATAGAGAACCCATATGTAAGGTACAACAAATATTTATGAATATCTTCAACAGATTACAATCCATGGGTGAGAAAGGTTTAGATGATGAATCTCTTCTAGATAAGATTATTGACATCATGCCTACTGAGAGGGAATCCAAGTGGACTGATATAGATGTGATTAGGAAAGTTACTCATATTTCTCTTGATGAACTCTCGGAACTCTTCTTCAACATGAAACCATAATGAAGAGAGATCTTGATAATATCAAGAAGAAGAATGGAAATGGAGGAGTTTCATTTTCAACTACTTCAAATAATATGAAAGCCAAGACTCCTAAGAGGATTACAATATCTAAATCTAATAAGGTTGTTGTTGAATATTAATCTAGTGAAAGTGAAACTTCAGAAAATGAGTTATCCAACCTTGCTTATAAGATGAACAAGATTGTTGAGCAGAAGAACTTTCAATATAGGTATAATAAGAAGTATGGAAATGAGAAAAAACTAAGGGGAAGTGGCATGCTATGAATGTAGAAGAACTGGTCATATCAGACCTGATTGTCCTTTTCTCAAAAATAGAGACTAGAAAGACATGAATTATGAAAGAAACAAGAATAAGTTCTACAAATCGAAGCATAAGAAAGTCTTGAAATCCAATGACACTTGGAGTGATAGTGGTGGATATTCTTATGATGAATCTTCAGAATATGAATCTTCTAGGCAAATGAATATTGGTCTAATATCCAGAGCTCTATTTAAAAATCATTATTTTATGGCTAAGGTATGAACTGATGAATCCTTAAACAATATGACTTTAAGTGAAAATATTCCTAATAAAGGTTTTTCTTTAGATAAATAATCTTATTCATCAGATAATGATAATTATTTGCCTTATTATGAGGAAGTTTCTAGATTTTCCAAGTTGCTTGAGAAAAGAAATTGTAAAGTTACTAAGAAACTTTATAAATAAAATTCTAGAGAATCTATTTTGACAAAATAAATTTTAGATCTTTCAAAATATCTTGATGAGAAAAATGTTGTTTTAGAAAATCTTTCTAAGAAACTTGAAGAATATAATTCTGAGAAGAATAAACTTTTTGAGGATCTTAAGAATATATTTTTAGAAAAAGATGTTTTAGAAAATAAATTTAACTCTAAATCTATTATTCTTGAGGATAAGAATTTAGTCCTGAGACTAAAATACGAGATATTCTCCTTGAAGAAACTTCTTGAAAAATTCACTTCTGGTATGTAAAATTTTGAAAAGATGTATTCCCAGATCCGTCCTCATGGTAACAGTCAGGGTTTAGGTTATTCTCATGAAAAACCTATTTTAAATATAATTATTTTGTTCCTTCTAGAGCCCCTTTTTGTACTAAATTCCAAAGTGGTGGGCATTGGAAGAAAAACTTTTCTTTAAATAGGGTTCAATCCCCTGGGTTTCATAAAGCTTATTTTTTTAAACAAATATGGCTAACCAAGTCCTTGTTATCTAACAATTCTAGATCCATGAAAATTTGGATTCCGAAGATCTAAACTTTCTTTTTCAAGAAAATAAAGGAAGTAAGAACAAACTATGGTACATGGATAATGGATGTTCCCGGCACATGATTGGTAAAAAAAACTATTTCAAGAATATTTTAAAAACAAAAGGTGGGAAGGTAACTTTTGGTGATAACTCTCAAGGAGAAATTTTCGGTATAGGTAACATTATTCTTCTTGGAAAAGCTATTATTTCAAATGTTCTTTTTGTAAAAGTCCTTAGGAAAAACCTCATTTACATTAGTCAATTATGTGATGACGGTTACCTTTTGAATTTTAGAAATGATAAATGTTTAGTTCACAATTCCAAGGATGATTTTATACTCTCTGCCCTTCGGCAGGAGAATTTGTACACCTTAAACCTAGAAGACCTTAGAAGTCAAGATATACCTTGTCTTAGTGTGTTTTAAGATCAATCATGGATTTTTCATAGGAGACTAGGGCACTATAAGTTAAGGAATCTAAGTAGGATTTATAAGAAAGAACTTGTTCATGATCTACAGGAACATAAGTTTGATTCTTAAAAATTCTTTGATCCTTATCAATATTGAGAGAAACATAAATCTATATTTAAATCTATAAGTGAAGTTACTACTTCTAATACCTTATAGTTAGTGCACATGGATTTATTTGGTCCAACACAAACTGAAAATATTGGAGGAAAATACTGTGTGTTTTTACTAATTGATGACTACAGTAGATTTAGTTGGGTATATTTTCTTGTAAAAAAATCTGAAGATTTTTCTTATTTCAAAATCTTTAGAGCTCAAGTTAAAAATGAGAAAAACCTACCATTGATAACTATTCATAGTTATCAGGTGGAGAATTTTAAAATTCTAAATTTGAAACTTTTTGCAGAAAAAAGGTATTACTCACAACTTCTCAGCTCCAAGAACACCTCAACAAAATGGTGGTGTCGAAATAAGAAATCGCATTCTTCAAGAGATGATAAGAACCATGTTGAGGGAATATTCTATAGATAAAGTCTTTTGGGCTAAAGTTGTAAGTACCGCTTGTTATACTACAAATGGAGTTTTAATAAGACCGTTTCATAATAAAACACCTTATGAGTTGTGGACTGGCTGAAAACTGAAAGTTTCTAACTTCAATGTTTTTGGTTGCCAAGTATTTATCTTGAAAACCAAGGATAACTTACATAAATTTGTACCCAAATCCAATGAATGAATTTTCTTAGGTTACTCTACTAACTCTAAGGAATATAGAGTTTTTAATAAAAATACTAGCACTGTGGAAGAAACACTACATGTTAATTTTGATAAAAATGATCCTTTTGTTTTCAAACAACCTACATCTTCAGATGTGTTTTCTAAAACTGATCACAAAACTTTGATAGATGATTTTTCAGACAAATTTAATTTTCAAGAAAATTTTTATGAAACATTTACCCCTGAATATTTTCTACCTTATGTTGATGAATAGGTTTTTCAAATTCCAAGTCAGTTGTTACTTAGGAATCATCCCAGTGATAATATCATTGTAAATGTTAATCAACCAGTAATAACTAGAAGTTTATTAAGAAATGAATTGAACATATTTCATTCCTTTCCCAATTTGAACCAAAGACTCCTGAATAATCCTTGGGTGATGAAGATTGGATAAAGTCTATGTAATATGAACTCAAGGAATTCGTAAGGAATCATGTTTGGACCTTGGTTGAAAAACTTAAGGAAACTTCTGTTATTGGAGTAAAATGGGTTTTTAGAAACAAATGCAATGAAAATGGAATTATTTTTAAAAATAAATCAAGATTGATTGAAAAAGGATATAACCAAGAATAAGGCCTATACTATGAAGAAACCTATGCTCCTATGGCAAGACTTGAATCTGTTCACATTCTTCTATCCCTTGTAGCTTTATTTAATTTTAAACTTTATAAAATGGATGTGAAGTATGCTTTTCTTAATGGTTATGTACAGGAGGAAGTATATGTATATAAACCCCTGGCTTTGAGGATACAAAATATCCAATATTGTTTATAAACTTACCAAAGCTTTATATGGACTTAAACAATCCCCTAGAGCTTGGTATGATAGACTTTCAGGATTTTTGCTTCAAAATAACTATGTTAAGGGAACTACTGATCCAACCCTTTTCATTATGAAAAATGTTAAATATGTTTTGATTTTTCAAATTTATGTTGATGAAATTATCTTCAGATCAACTCACCAATCCTTAACTGATTACTTTTCAAATTTTATGAAATATGAGTTTGAGATGAGTATGGTGGGTGAGTTAACTTTTTTCTTGGTTATCAAATTTCAAAAAAACTAGAGGGAACCTACATATCTCAACATAAGTATATCAAAGATCTTTTAAAGAAATATATGTATGGCAACACTATGAGTATAAGTACTCCTATTGGAACCTCTAATACTCTTGATATTAATGAATTAAGGAAACCTGTAGATCAAACATCTTATAGATGGATTATTGGAAGTTTACTATACTTAATATCTAGTCGAACTGACTTAATGTTCTCAGTATTCTTATGTACAAGATTTCAAGAAAATCTTAAAGAATCCCATTTAAAAGATGTAAACATATTTTTCTTTTATTTAAAGGGAACTTTAGATTTGGGACTATTTTATTCCTCTTGAAATGTTTTTGAACATAAAAGTTTTTTGGATTCTAACTTTAGTGGTTGTAAAATTGAAAGAAAAAGTACATCGAGAAATTACAATTTCAAAGGAGATTACTTAGTTTCTTGGTCTTGCATGAAACAACATTCTGTAGCACTTTCCACTCCTGAACTGAATATGTAGCAGTTGGAAGTTGTTGTGCTCAAGTGCTGTGGTTGCAACACACACTCACAAACTATGGTATGAGTTTTACTAAGACTCAAATTATGTGTGATAACCCAAGTTCCATTTCCCTATGTAAAAACCCTGCACATCACTCTCGTGGAAAGCACATAGATATTAGACATCACTTTCTTAGGGATCACACACTTAATGGAGATATTATTCTTCTATTCATTGGAACACAAGAGAAACTTGCTGATATTTTCAAAAAGCCTCTACCATATGATAGATTCGAATAAATTAAAAAAAATCTAAGAATGATTTCTTTAAGGTAATAATTCATATCTACTTATTTTTTAAATCATATACTAACATTAATTTACTCCTTATTTCAAGGGGAGTACATGTGTTTATTTATTCTATTTCATTAATTTTTTTTTCTTTTTGGGTTTGAAAATTTCATATTTGAAAATTTTTGGATTTTAAAATTTCGGATTTGGAAATTTTGGATTTGAAAAATTCAGATTTGGAAATTTTGGATTTAAAAATATCTGATTTGAAAATTTAATATTTGAAAATCTCATATTTGAAAATCTTGGATTTGAAAATTTCAAAGAAAATTCTTAATACTGATAGATTCTTCAGAGTTTTCCAAAAGGTACCCTTTCTTACTCTTTATTTTCTTCATCTTATGTTTTAATTGTTGGTATCTCAAAATTTAATAAATTCTAGTTTACCTTACTTTAAAAGATCAGAATTATTTTTTTTTATATCCATTCTCAACCATCAGATCAGATCAGATTATCTTCACCCATTTGATTATGTTATTAAATTTGAAAAGTCATAGCCATGTATATATAAGGGGTGTCTTGTTCTCAAGTATCACACCATCCTTACTGTTCTTAGGGCCGAAACTCAGCTGCCATCAAAGATTTCATTCTGAACTTTTCCTTCACCCCGAATGACTCCTAAATCCTCAGCAGATCAAATACTTTTTTCCAAGGAGATAAAGGATTGGTCAATCTTTAGAGAAGGGCTGGTATGCCAGAACTTCATTGCTAAATATGATTCCCTTATTTCTAAGATGTTAAGATCTAATGGATGGGAAAGCATTTGTGTGGCTAAGGATAAATCTGAGGATCCGGTTTATCCTGACCTGGTTGTTCAATTCTAGGAATCAGTTTCTTTCTTCCAAAATGATGGTAAGGATCTGTTTAAGTTCAAATGATATGATAATACATATATAGTCCCCTAAAAATGGCAAAAACTGTTCTTAACATACCTTATAATGGGGAGGCTATTCTTTTCTCTCGTAAACTTCATGAGAAGGAAGGTTATTTTGAAAAATTTAAGGCTCTGTATTTTCTTGGTCTTAAATTTATCAAGAATCTGAAGATCACAAATCTTTCAATGAACCACAAGATGGTGGCCTTATGGATGCAAGGTTTTCTTAATATAGGAATAGGAGATAAGGATTTTCTAAAGATCTGTGATATATTTATTTTAAACTTTCTTGTCAACTTAGGTAAGATCAACTTGGTGAAGTACATCTTTCTTACCAGTCAGGTAATAAAAGTCGGATCTATCAGATCTCTCATCCTTATGTACCCATCAAATATTTCCAGGATAATAATTATGTGTCTTCGAGAGTTGAATGTTCCATTCCGATCAGTGTTAAAACCTTTCAAGATATTGTTGCTCAGTGAAGACACACTAAAGAGAATGAAGGTGGAGTTTATTCCATAATCAAAAAACTTTGAATAAATGGTTTTCTAGAATAAGGGTGATGTTCTAGAATCTTCAAAGACGGTATCTAAGAAAAGAAAAAATGAATAAACAAGATTTCCAGTATCAGTTCTTGATGTCCCGGTATCAGCACCTCCTCTTGCAATGAATCCAAAAGCTTGCTCAGATGCAACAGTTGCAAAGTAGAGAGAAATGGCAGCCACCAGAAAGGAAGGAGATCTTTCTTTTGGTTTGAATCCCGTGGAGGCTAAGGCCTTGAAAATCAAAAAGCTAAAAATCTTGATAATGAAAATAAGGAGAAGAAGTTAAAAGATAAATCTTTAGAAGAGGAAGTCTGTAAGTCTCTTCTAAAAGCTATAGAAAAGAAATCTCACGAAGTACCCGAATCTCAAGTTATTCATAAGAAACTAGTAGCCACTCCGGAGATCTAGAAAGCTAAGAAAGTTCTACCTCTATCAAAACCAGTTCAAGAAATGGAAGATCTGATAATCCAAGATGACGATGATGATGATGTTTTAAGGGAAGTGGAAGATTATGTTGGAACCCCTTCAAGTTTAGGTTCCAAATCTGTAGAACAAGTTGAAGAAGAAGATGAAGAAAAAATATAATTTGAGGAAGAGGTTGAAGTTGAAGATGAAAAAGAAGTTGAATTTGAACTAGAAGAAGAAGTAGATAAATAGTAGGTTAAAAAACAAGGTGAAGAAGAGGAATAATTTCAAGAAGAAGAGGGATAAGGAGGATCTCAACATCATGAGTTTGAAAAATAAGAAGTTAAACCGGGATATCTAAATGTTTTTCAAGTTTCAGATGAAAAATCTCCAATTAGTGACCCTATTAAAGGAAAGAATGTTTTGATTACTTCATCTGATAAGGAAATGCCTTAGAAGTCCTCTAAGAGAATAGAGATATCGGCTTCCTTGACTCCAAGAGGAGTTGATAAAGGAAAAGATCTTTCAGGATCCGAGTCCTCTTCATCTGTTGAAAATGATTTTGTCAAGATATCTTTATGAAAGTTGGTCACCACCATTCCGGTTCTTGCAAACATAGATTCCAAGAGTCAAATGATGCATGAAACCCAGAATCAAAAGAAGAAATTTATAAATATGATTATAGACATGGTTTTCAAGCAAGAAGCATATTTAAGTAATCTTTTGATTGATTACAAAGATCATAAGGTGACTTGTAAGAAAGACTTTAACCATACCAAAACTATCAATTAAGAGCTTAGGTAGTATGGTGATTTCATGGATTCAATAAATGGAGCTTTTAATTTTTGTGAAAATGAGTTCAACAAGGTTAAGATTTCAATATCTGAAACGGGTAGTCAACTAAATTATGTTGCTTGATCTGTTAGTAGTGAGAAGGGAGTCAGATTTGAATTAGAGAAAAAAAAAGTTTTTGCTCAAGAAGAAAGGATCTTGGCTTTTGAAAATAAGAACCAGGATCATAAGATCTTACTGAAAAAGTTTCAAGAAGTTCATAAGGAAGTCAAGAAGCTCAAAGCCCTGATAAAAAAGATGTTGTCTGAGTAGAAGAATAATGGATGACTTTTCTTTATATTCCGATATTTTGATGTAATATAAACCTTATTTCAAAAATTTTCTTAATAATTTTCTTATATATATATATATATATATATTTCGGATGTATGCTCTCTTAACCTTTTAGGTACATCTTATACTTCTCCATTCCATTCCCTCTTTTTGAAAATCACAAAGGGGGATAATTTATTTAAAGGAAGAATTTATTCTCCAAGAAGGAGAATCTATTAAGGGGGAGTTTCTTAGAAAGATAATATATTAAGGGGGAGTTCTTCAAGAAAGGAAAGTGTCCTTGTAAGGGGGTGTTTTCTTTTAAGAAGAGATGATTATCTAAGGGGGAGATATTCCATTAAGAAAACCTGAATTCAATGATCCAGAATATGATCATTGTGAAACATAAACTAAGGGGGAGTTAGTTGTATTTATCTGAAATATTATTAAAAATGGGAGATAATTTTTTTTCTTGTTTAAGTCAATATATTATACCTTAGAAAAGTTGTTTGTGATTTCCAATAAGGGGGAGATTTTTGAGTCAATACAGATATCTTACGACTTCTCCATTTCTTAAGGTTTTATGTTTCAAAAATCACAAACACTTTTTATAAGATCTGAATATTTTTTAAGTTCTATATTTTTCATATGATCCAAAATTATCATTCCATTATGCTTATAGATACATCATTATGTTTTTCTAACTTTGTTATTCTTACAAGATCTGTCATTCTGATTTTGTTATTCAAATATTTTTGCAAGATCTGTCATTACGATATGTGATTCAGTTTTTCAATTCCAAATCCGGTGTATATATGATTCCAATATTCAATTATAAATTTGGTGTAAATATGATACAAATCTTCAATACTTATTCTAGTGTATATATGATGTAGATCTTCAATACCAATTCCGGTGTATATATGATGTTGATCTTCATGATAACAAATCTGGTGTATTTGTGACTCTGATTTTATGATTCCGTTTTCTTGATAATGTTATTTCTAAGAATCTATTTTCTTGATTTCTTAAGAATCCTTATTCTAGATAAAGTTAGAGTTACCTAATGTGTTATTACAATGATATCGGATTGCAATATATCTTATACCTAACATTTATCTTTAACTTAACATCATTTCTGTTACTTGAAATGGTGTCGTACAATCTCTTACAAACTAACCATTGTTTGTTTTCCACGTGTCTATGTCCATCTGAAATTTAATGAAAATTTGACCATTGGAGAGGAGCTGACTGTTCAGAATTTTTTCTTATAAATACAAGCTCATTTGAACTAGAAATGAATAATGTAGAGATTGGATGAACTTGATGCATGTGAAAAAATTGTGAAGTAATTTATAGAGAGAGCGGCTCTTACAACTCTCAGTGCTTCATGCAGTTGTTGTGGACAAATTTTTCAGGTGTGAACAACTTATTCAAACTTTCTTTGTGAAGAATCTGATCATGATGATCATGGGCTTCCGGATTTGGAAGACAGAGGTTCTGATTTCCTTTTAAGTCGAGGGTTTGCTGGGATAGCAAGATAGATACCAATATTTGGATTGAGGTCTTACCTGGGTTTGGGTAAGATAAAATTTCCTGAAAGTATAAATCAAGGAACCTTTATCGAAGGTTGTTGGATACCCTTCTATTTGGGTTAAAAGAATCATATTGTTACTTGTTTTCTTTTACAAGTTGTTTTAATTCCGCTGATTTATCTTAACTTTGTTAAAGTTAGAAATTATAACTTTCTTATACTTTGTAATTCCGTTACTCTGATTGTATTACTGATTCTATATGCTTTAAGGTAGAATCTTTCTTTTAAAAAAATTAGAAAATGTTTCTTTAAGAGGTATTATTAATGTTTGTTTAACCTTGTTAAACATGACCTTAAAGGTTCCAAAGAAATTTTTAAAGTATACAATTCACCCCCTCTTGTATTTTGAGAATCTACATTCTTATTTCGATCCTAAATTTTCTATATTCAATGTTCCATATTTATTAAATTATTTATTATTATTTATTATTATGTAGTTATTGTGTCATATATAAAATAACTTTATTTAATTTTAAACATGTGTATATTATAGTTGAATTTTCCATTCATCAATATCTGGATTCTTTCATTTTAAATAGAGTTTTTTCAATGTGTTGTAAATAAATTAATCATGCATGCTGTCTCAAAATTCACCTTTATTTGGATTTAATTATAGACATTCATTTCCTCAATAAAAAAATGGGTATAAATTTTATGGATCTGCTATCACGTGTTAGGTTATTTTGATGGATTATTAAAAATCCTCATCTACTGGTGATTTCCATAATTTAATAAAAAATATATCACATACTATTATTGAGTACTATTTTGCTTTATCATGTGTAGAAAATAATATGTAAGTTGTGGTTAGTTGAATAAAAACGAAATTGATTTGGTTGATGAAATAATTAGAGATATATTGATGGTTTGTTAATCTCTAATCTTTATCATTTAAAAATTTCATGTTTTTAATGTTATAAAAATTTTATTTCAATAATAAATAGAAAATACTAAAATAAAAAATATCATTATATCAATAAACATGTGTCTCATATAGTTACCATTACGAGATCTAATCTATAATGGTCTAAGTGGATGTTTATTTAGTTAAATTATTCCCAAAAAAGTGTTTACAAATCATAGTGTAAACATTAGTATCAACCCCTCTCCATTCAACTGAAGGAGTATATAATTAAACACTATCCCATAATTTAATATTTTTGAGTAATTATGGATTTATATGAATTTATTTTAATATCATTTTATGAAATGAAATCCTATTGGGTTATTGTAAATTTATAAAAAATACCGATAATGTAATAATCCATGAAAGAAAATATAGATAGAGATGGATATTGTAGTTTGGATGGTGGGATTTATGAATCATACACTATTGTACGATGTAAATTAACATAGAATTAACTAATTTGTGGGGGAAATATGGATGTTTTCATGAATAAATTATATATACATGTGGTTTCTATGAATCATTATCCTAAAAAAATTGAATTATTAATATAATTGGTATGCTTAAAACATCATAATAATATTAAATAATTATTATAGGTACACAATGTATGAAATTTATAGATCATTTTAAGAGATAAGTATTTAACTAAAATGAATTCAATATAAATTAATATTTTTCTAAAAAATTTCATGTACATATCAATGATGTTTTGTAACATAAATTGGTATGTTGATATTTTTTATTTGGTAATGTTTCTAATAAAACCGATTTTGTCTATTGTGAAGTGGAAAATAATATTTATATTTATATTTTTATTATATGAAAATTTATTTAAGAAATAAATAATATGGTTAAAATAAATATCATTGATGTATAGGGGAATATTTCTAATAATAATAGAAATTTTATTTTAAATTATCATCCCAAGACATGATGGTTTATACCATTTCAACATCCTTGTCATTATGAATATATAAATAACAATATATTGAGAGAGAAAAATGAGTAATTATTTACATGAAATTTCATTACAATTCATTTAATTGGAATATCATTGGTCATATAAGCCTAATACTTTGTAAAAACTAAACAAAAGTCATGATATGATCAAATCATGTCTTTTATGAACATTTTTTTCAATCATATATGATATGATAGGGTGAAAAATAACACCACGCCATAGTAGGGGATGATTTATTTATATGATTATATTGAAAAGAGTGTGGATGGTATTTCATTATATAGTTAGTTAAAAATTTCTTAAACATGAACATTCCTAGAAAACCAGCCCTATAGTTAGGTGATATAGAACAAGATAATGATATATAATTTCAAAACCACCAGCGGTGATACATATATTATGCTATGATTTAAGGATTAAACTATTTACTGTGATAAATCTCACTAAATATAAATTAAACTATTCAATTGTTAAAATGATGATGGAAAATTATGAATATTTATTACTAAAAATGTTATTGAAAACATTGAGATATCATGAAATCAAGCATTTAAATTTTCTATTTTAAATATGAAATGTTTTTTCATTATAAAAAATTTGGTATAATGATCATAAATTCATTGATATATTTACATTAACATTTTTTGACCCTATTTAATGGGGATATCAAATACATATGAATATGTAAACACAAAAAATCATCATTTTATGAAGTGAGTGTGAGGAAATTATTTTTTTGTAAATATGAAACTATAGAGATTCTCTTGATGAATAAATTCTTTTCTAAAATATTCAATATTATTATTCAATATGAAATTATGAATTAGAAAATGGTCAATAATGTTACAACTTAAATGTGGTGTTTTAATTTCTAATTTATTGATATTGGAATTTTAATCAAACTCATAAAATCAAGGATGATGAAGTGATCTATCCAGTATAGTGAGTATACTTAATAAATTGTTTAATGAGGCTATAGTGATAGTTAGTTTAGTAATATTAAAGGTATCTAATCTAAATCTCTTATTTGTAGTCAGTATATCCAAAGTAAACCATGTACACTTATTTTTCATCATGATATAAAAAATTAGTTTCATTTGAAATACCTTTTTGGGAGGAATATCTATTTTTATAATAATCATTAAAATATTATTCAAATAGAGAAGGTTTATATAATATTAAATTGGATTAATATACAATGAATGTTATCATGAAGGACAAAATATTTTAATATTTTTTTGGAAAACTATGCACACAGATGAAACTATCATTACAATTGAAAACATAAAATATAAAAAAAAATTAGTTAATAATTCTTTTATTCCTCATAGATTATCCCTTCATATCACTCAAAATACAGTTCCTCATATCCTAAGGAGAACAAAACCTTAGAAAGGGGTGATATCAGATTCCTTGTATGTGAAATCATTTAGTGAAAGCTCTTAGGTGTGAATAATAATTGTTAATGTGAAATGGTAAATAAAATAAACAAAGTTCATTTAATCAATAAGTGATCATAATATGGATGAAATAATTTATAACAAAATAAATCCATCTAAATAATCACATAAGGTAGAAACTATTCCATGTACACTATAATAAACCAAATAAAAAAATCAGCCTCAATAAATGATTTCAAAATTATGGAAATCATTATTATAGATATCGTGGAATTCCATTAAAAGCCTCATTCGAAGACTTCTTACCGACATTTAATCATGGAAATAAATCATACATAAATGAGTAGTGCCTCTAAAAAATAACAAAAATAATCTATCTCAATAGACCTAATAATTCCTCAAGGGGCCATGTAATTTTGAGACCCACCTGTAACATGTAATGACTTGAAAATCTAAAGTAAGAACCTTGTATTTGATAGAATATACGACACATGACACTAAGCATGTACGGTAATGTAATATCCAAATAAATTGTAATATATTTAATATTTAGTGTATATTATATATATTTCAATGTCACAACTCTAATTTATCTTTAATTACACACATTAATTTCCTTCCTCGATATCTTACGTTACACGCAAGGTCAGGTTCCACCATATAACAATGTATTATAAAAATAATATTTTTTAATATAATATGATATAACCATGCTGTTATGATGGTTTTAATGTATATTAATAAGTATATTATTAAAATTAATGGTTTAAATAAATATTAAAAGAATAATGGGTTACCAATTAATTATAAATGAAAATAAGTACCAATTGGATATAAAAATAGATATTACTATTTTTAGGCTTCAAAAAGTATTTTGTCTTCATAAAAATAATTAAGTTAAAATTTATTAATTATTTTAATGAAATATATGTGTTATATGTTAAATAAAATATTTTTTATATTAATCCATCAGGTTTTATATTCATAAGACAAGAACAATCCCTATTTTATACATAAAAACCAATAATTTTTTAAAGGAAATTTTACTGCCTTTTAATGGAAAACCCATTTTAAATATGAATTTTGACACATTAGTTGATTTAATTCATAAAAATTAAAATCATATTTTAATTATTAATGTATGAAATATGATAGGGTTATTTGTTTCATTTTTATTAAACACATCATTTTTTAATAAATAGTTCATAATACTGAATATTAGTTCAAAAATTATTTATCATCTAAATTATTTATAAAGTTAAATTATCTTTGTAATTAGTTATAAATTTTAATTAGATCATATATTTTTCAATTAAAAAAATTTATTTAATTTTAGTAAAATTTATTTTAAAATTAATTATAAAAACATAGGAAACATTCATGCATTTTTACTTTAAAAACATGCATTGTTGTCCCACATACGGGATGAATTTTAAATTTATTTAAACCACTTCTAGGATTTTACTTTGGGAAAATGGATCTATTATTTAGAGTTAAAATAATTTATAATTTCTAATCTAACCAAATTTTATTTTTACTAATAATATTAGTGAAATTAATTAAAATTAATTACAATTATTAAAGAAACATTAATTTTAAGAAAGCACTAAACCATTAACTTAGTTTCCCTAATGAACTAGAAACATGACCAACACCCATTTTATGCCAATAAAATGTATATAATACTTTATTTATTGATTTATGTGGGTTATTCATGACTATGATTAGTTAATAACATGTATACACATGACATGTTTCCAAATAATCCATGTGAGTCTTTTTCCTTCCCTATAAATGGCCACTACCAATCCCCATTCCTCAAAAATCTCAATCCACGTATGTTCTCATAATATCTCCAAATATTAATTCCCAAAAATCTTACACTTTACCATGAATCCTATATTTTTAATATTTCTTTCCAAGGAATCCTTTCTATATAAACCACATGTAGTTACCTGATTAATAGGTCATGTCTTCTCTCATGATTTTTAATTTTTTTTCCAATTATCAAACCACTTATATAATTTTATTTCATTATTATGTAGAAAAAAAATTATCCTCAATATAATAGAATGTTTTTTTAAAATTTTCAAAATTCACTTAATGAACTTCCATCTAATGGGTAACAAACATACTATTTTCGTGTATGACGAACTACTGCCTAAAAAAATGATGATTGTTCATGTTTACATTACCATCTATCATATAGGGAATTTTGAGAGAAAAAATATCTATATATGATATATATGATATTTATTATATATTTATTATTCATTAATCCATTTATAACACTTAATTTTAATACTTTCCATTTTGTGTCATACAGTAACATCATTTCAAGAAGTGTGGAATACCACCTCCTCAAAGTGATGTGATTTATTCAGACGGTCAATGGAATGTATAAATGATGATTTTAATTAATAATGGGTTATATAACACTTATATTAAATATTAATGAAATAATTTAATTTCAATAAATATACTATATATATATTATTTTCTTTATTACCCTTTCACAAACTTAAAAACTAATAACTTAATTCCTGGATGTGTGGAATACTACCTCCTTGACACGATGTGATTCATTTTACAACACAATAATAATATATATAAGTATATATGATTAAATAACATGGTATTTATGTTATAATTTTCATTCTAGAATGATATTGTCTTCCATATCTTCTTTCCATATATATCATTGAAAAATGTGAATGTTACTCATGCGTACATATGACCTAATGTCTCATTGATTGTAAATTGATTCATTTTACATAACAATATTTAATGAATTATTTTAAAAGGGTAATTAATTTATAAATTTGATAATTTTGTCATCATTATAATACTGGAGATATTATATAATAACACCTTTGACCATAGTTTTCAACTAAAGTTATTATTGACACATAAACAGAATTTGGTCAAAACACCCAACATAAAATTAATTTATTAAGTAGTTTTAGAAAACATAGTAAAAAAGTGAAATAAAAGGTAAATTACCCATTAAAAAGACTCTCCAACAAAGTAAAAAAAATAATATAATTTTATTATACAAGATTTAAAAGGATATTCACTTGAAAGGAAATGAAGGTAAGGGATTCTCCTCTCACTTTTTTACATCCATGAAATAAATTTCATATTCACTACCCATATATTTTATGTGGTGTATCTAATGTCATTTTTATTATGTTATATAATTAATAATTATATATTTATGTTATCTTAAACTTTCATTTAATATTATTCCTTCCTTATGTTTATGATTAAAAATGTTTCAAGGTTTTATTAGACAATCTGGAATGTTAAAAGATTATTTTACTCAATAATAACTTTAACATTATTTCAATGGTGTTTAAATTGGATGAAATTATATAACCCCTGTTCAATAAAACTATTCAATTTCATATATTTTTTTTCATGAACTTTTTCAAGTATTATTACCATTTTCCACTCTTTAGTACTCAACATGTTTTAGAAAATAGTTTTTCATAAACCCAAAATTATTCATATCTTATTCAGAGAACCTATTTTCCTCTAAAAAACATGTTTTATTAAGAGTTTTCAAAAAAAATAATTTTTTTTGAGAATACATTTTTACCGTTTCTTATTTTGACCAATTTTGAAAAGTAATCTTATTTTTTATTTCTGAAAAAGGCATTTTTCTATCCATTAATCATGCAAAAGGAATGCTCTTTTTACCTCGTATGGCTTGTATAGATTTAATAGTATTCATTTCATTGAAACTAACTTTACATGTAAAAAAGGTTACTTTTTAATGGAAATGTTTTCAAATATGGTTTTTAAATAAATATTTTTTAAAAGGTTTTACAAATCAAATGGGTATTTTCCTCCAATTTGTTTTCAAAATGCATTATGTTCATCAAAAATAAAAACCCTTTATTATTAATTCTCAAGGGATTATTATACTAATGCCATAATTATTTGTCCATTAGATGGTTTATTATTTATATGTATAGGGATTTTATTCAAATTCATTTCTTTGAATCATTTTCTATTCCTCTTGAAATATTCAGTCTCCAATGATAATTGAAAGTTTAATTTTCACCTATTTATCTGTTTTATTTAGCATGGGTATTACTATTTCCAAATATATATTCCATTTTACATATGGTGTCTACACTGATTGTAAATTTATTATTTTTAGAAATATTAATAATTATATATTCATTATGGATATTATATAATCCATATTATTTCCTTTGATTATTAAATATGAGGAATATTTAGGATATGAAATGACAGGAGAGGATAAGACATTATATAGCTCCTCGGTGTATCAATAGGTTCACATGAGACAAATAAGTTGAAAAATAGGGTTTCTACCCCTAATTTAAACTGTATTTTTAATGGTCTTGATGGTATTGGTTTTCATGGGCCTTAGACTTGATGTCTATTTATAAATAATTTCCCCAATTTAGTTTCATTTATTATTTATCCCTAAGATTTTTCATCAGTATATCCATGGATATATTTAATTTTTGGTTATTTATGTGGAATGTGTTTTAGTTTATTACCATTCCATATTTATTTTCCCTTAACTAGTTATTTTAAAGTTTTGGGTTTCAATTTATTACCTTTCCAAAACTTTTATGCACTTTCTTTTCAGTTTCTTTATTATATGGAATTTTGGTGTAGATATTTTCCATATCATTATTATTATTATCATTGATTAATTATTTTTTTCTGTATATTTTTCCTTTACTAATAATTTGAGCTCAGCCTTATTATGTTTCATTCCACAGAAATCAAAGAAGCACACAATGAACGATACACATGGATTTACAAGATGGTTAAGTGATATCCCTAAAGATATTTATTTATAAAGAAGAAGAAAATAATGTTATAATTAGTGTATTCTTTTTTAATACATGTTTCATGTATGTACATGGTTTACCAAGACTATTACACTCTCGATCCTTATAGATTTTATTCCATGTAATCATTGAAATATAATTAGCAGCAAACACCAATTATGAGCTATCTACGATCGGGTCAGTACTATTGGTATCAACAGAATTTTAGTAACATTATTGGGAACTAGATTTAATAAAACATTGATTAGATAAAGTAATACAATGGTAGAATTTGGGGACATGTATCTAATAACATCATATAAGTTTGTTTAGGTAGAGATTTGGTGTGTCTTCCTAGAAGTGCATCACTGTTTGGATACTAAAATTTGACGTGGTTAAGGAGAATATGTACATAAGAGTAATAAATCTGGTAAGGTGTTTTGAGACTAACTTAGGGTATCTTGGTACATGAAAACAAGACTTACCACACAACTGTTTTCACACTCTCAAGGGATATTTGTAGGATAATTTACATTTCATTTACAAACCATTATAAATGATTTGAATAGATAATGAAAATGATTATTATTGGATAAACCTTATTTGTTTCTTATTTAAAAATAAGTTATCATTATTTACATATCTTATAAAAAATTATACACTTTTCTCATTATGACTATTTTTACTTACACTATTATTTATTGTCTTAATAAACTGCCCCAACCTGAGGGATTTAAGTAAACATAAAACCTACAGAATATGGTTGGAAAATTGAATTATAAATGATGTGTTGACATGAGTGAAAGATATCATGTTTATGACAAATAATTTTTTTCGGAAATCTGATCTCCAATATATATCGTTACTGACTCCTGAACACATCAATGAAGATAAACATATAGGTTTCTATGAACTCGAGTTTTGGATAATATAAATAAAGGAAGGATCAATTTATGATGTGTTAGATGTATGGAAGGAGGAACCTATGAATGTTTCTCAATGGAACAAGAAATGAATTATTTGTGATAAATAAGAAAATAAAGTAAAGGATTACTGAGAAAATATAAAGGGTATAATAGAATGAAATGAAGATTATCCTTTGAAATCCTTTATAGTTAATTTTTTTATGTTTGGAGAGCCTTGAAATTAACCAATTCAAGGTCCTCTTTTAGAGGATAAACTATAAAATAATGAAGGATCTATTTGAAAATATGTAGATAAATTATTTATATATTAGGGCTGTATTGAAAACCTTTGTTAAATGGAAATTTAGGGACTAACATTATTTCAATGATGTCAATCATATTTTTTAAATTATATTATTATAGTTTAAAAAAAACCTATATATCGGGTGGAAACCTAACAAATTCAGAAGGGATGTGGGTATTGAACTCATGACCATTGGATGATAGGGTTCTCATGCTAACCACTAAATTATGCCATGTCATTGTAAATGTTTCATTGTTTGTAGTTAAAAAATTTTATGAAAAAATGATAAAAATGAACCAGTAGTAATAAGTTTTAATATTAGTGATTAATCAATTAAAGATATTGATATTTTAATAATTTAAGATAAATAGTCATGCATGTAACTTTTTTATATACATTATGAGACATTAAAAGTTTCTTTTAGGGCTTTAAGTATAAAAAATTCAGTATTTGTAATACATTTATGGAATTAAATGTAAGAATTAGAATTTCATCAATGAAAACCCAATTTTCTTACTGTTCATAGGAAAATGAAACTTAACAAGTAATAATACTTCTTTATAATCTCAGTTACTAAATGAAATACCCAATAATATGAAAATGACATAGAAATAAATTTTTCTCATAATAAATTAGTTTATATTGAACAATTGATCTTTTAAATCATCATATATTTATGGATTTGAGGCCCTCAACTTCTTATTGATTATTTAGTTATTTTAGATTGATGACCTAATTCACTCCCTATAAATATGTTACCTTTTTCTTTAATAATGTATTTTCACATGCCACTAAAGATATAATACTTAGAAACCTTGTTACATTGTAGACTATGTTATAATGTAATTCTCATTTTATCTTTTCTAGAATAGGTTTTATGAACCTAATGTATGATTTGGGACTCCAACATATAGAAGATCAAACAATATATCACCAATATTGAGTTTAAATTAGGAATATACTATTTAATTAAGGTGGAGAGAATGTATCACCTCAAATATCAAAATTAAGATCCATGTATTTGATTGAATTTATAAAACTTGACACTGAGAAAGTATGGTAATATAATATCTAGATAACCTATAATAAATTTATATTTTAAAATTTATTCTATATATTCTACTGTATACAACATTGGGTTAGCTTCAATTACACACACGAATGAATTTTATTTATAGCTTGTGTTAAACGCAAGATCATGTTTCACCAATTAAAAATCTATTATAAAAAATATTATTATTTAATACAATATAATCTAACCTTGCCAATATGTTAGTGGTTCTTAATAATATTAACTAACTTATCAAAATTTATGGTGTATATAAATATAAAATGACTTAATAGGTTACCAATTAATAAGATATGTAAAAAAGAAAAAAATTGATAGAAAAAGAGATTTTATGATTTTTATTCTTCTAAAGGAATTTTTTCTTAATAAACACAGAAAAATAAAATTATTTAATGATATTAATAAAATATATATGTTATATAAGAACTAATATTTTTATAAAGTCAATTTTACCATCCTTTAATGATGAACCCATTTTAAATCTATATTTTGAAACATTAATTAATATAATATATTAAAATAAATATCATATAGAAAATTGATACATAAGAATTAATATAAGGTTTAACTTTTTAAAATTTTCTAAATTATTTCATTTTTTATGAATAGTTTAAAATACTGTACTATAATTCAAAACTATATTTGAATATAATTTATTTGTAAGTTTATCCTATATATTTAATTTTTTTAAGTTTAATTAGATAATATTTATATCAATTAATTAAATTTATGTCATTAGATTAAATTTCACTATAAAACTGATTATAAAAACATAGAAAACATTTAAATATTTTTTACTTTAAAAACCAACATTTTTGTCATGCTAGTGGGATAAATTTTAAATTAATTTTTGCCACATTTATGAATAGAATTTGAAAAAATGGATTCCATATATTGAATAAGAATATTTTAAAATTTATTATAAAACCATATTTATAATTTACCAATAATATTAGTGAACATAATTTTTAATAAATATAATTACTCTGGATAAATTAATCTTAATAACGGTTTAAATGAATATATTAGGGTCCTAAATGAGCTAAAAACTTCTCTCAAACCCATTTGATATCCCTAATTAGTCCATTAACCTTCAAATATTTGTGTTTTTTAATTTTTATGTTTTTTTATTTAAAAACATGGATACATCAAACTTGTTTCCAAAAATTCCAAATGAGTCCTTTTCCATCCCTATAAAACGACACCACCTCTCACAATTCATCACACCTCTGAAAACATCGATCCTTAGCCAAAATATTCCCATATAACTTCCAAAAATCACTCCCCTAGACCTTGAAGCCTATTTTTTGTAGAATTCTTCTAAAAGATTCATTTTGGTATAAATCAAAAGTAGTTACCCGATTAAGAGGAAACATCTTCTCCCAATATTTTTAATTTTATTCCTATCCTCCGACCCCTGATCACTTATTATTCCATTATTATGTAAAAAAACATGTATATTAAATATATTAGTATGTTTTTATGTAAAGGTTTAGTCCTACATGTACACAAACATTAATCTAATGAGTAATGAATATACTACTTTTATGTACGACGAACAATTGCCATACAAAATGATGTTTGTTCATTTTTCCTCTACCGCCTATCATGGTGACCATTACGATGGAAAATCTATCTATATATGATATATATGATATATATTATTTATGTATACTTATTTAATCATTTCATAACACATACCATTAATACTTTCCAATTTACATTAATACGATAACATCATTTGAGTAAGTGTGGACTACCTCCCCATCTAACCGATGTGATCGATTCACACGATTAGTGGAATTCATAAAGTATGATTATAATTAAAAATATGAGACATAAAGAAATTATATATGATATTCAAAACATAATTACTGTTTTGAAAATATAATATATATATATATATATATCATCCTCTTTATTTCCCTTTTCACACACTTGAAAATTGATAACGTCATTTTTCGACGTGTGAACTACAACATCCTCAACATGATGTGATTCCTTCTACAAAAAAAAATATATAAATATAAATGATTAAATATCATTTTATTTATGATATAATTATGTTTATAGAAATATATAGTGTTACTTAACATCTTCCCATAATGATCATTGAAAAATGGGAATGTTACTAAAACACCGGTATGACCTACCGTCTCCATGATTGTAACATTGATTCGTTTTTTATTAATACACATAATTATATATTTTAAAATAAAAATTAATGTATAAATACTATTATTATTCCATGATAACTATTCTAGATATGTTATATAGTAAACACTTTGACCATAGTAGACCTACCAATGTTAATATTGACTCATAAACCTAATTGGGTAAAAACAGCCGATGTAACCCAAATTGATTAAGTAAATTTATAAAACATTGTAAAAAAGTGAAATAAAAGAATTGATAGACCAGATATATGTTTTTATGAAATAATTAAATTAATATAAGTTTATTATACAGTAATTTGAATGTTTTTCACCTCAATGAATACTCAAGGTAAGGGATTCTCATCTCACTTTTTACAACTGTGAGATAAATGTCATATTCACTACGTACATATTTTGTATGGGGTATCAAGTACCCATTTTTATATTATATCATTAATAATTTTATCTTCAATTTATCATAAACATTTTTTAACATTATCATTCATGATTTTTCTGATTGAAAATGATTCAAAGTGGTATAGGACACATTGGAATGTTTAAAGATTATTTCCCTCAAAAAAACATTCAATATATTTTAATGGTATTTTAATTATAGGAAATTATATGAAAATTGTTTAATAAATACTTTAATTTTCTTATCATCTGGTTATTCCTGACCATTTTCAAGTATTAGAACACTTTTTACCATGCTTTAGTAGTCAACATGTTTTATAAATTTTTTTTAGAATACCTAACTTTATTACTCTCTTAGTCAGAGAACCTATTTTATTCTAAAAACCAAGTTTTATTATGAAATTTTAAAAAAATATTTTTAAAAATATTTGGTAAACTTTTAACCCTTTTTATCTTCTATGAATGTTTTTAATGGAATATTTTTTCCCTTTCTAAATAATATATTTTTATAACCTTTAACTGTGAAAAAGGTATATTATTTTTACATCATACTACTTGTATGGATTTACCCACCATAATTTCTTTGAAGCTTATTTTTCTTAAGTGAATGGATACATTAAAATATTGTCCTTTTCAAAATTGACTTGTAAAGAAATGGGTTTTTAAATTTTTTTATAAAACTAAATGATATCTTCCTCAAGAATTATTCTAAAAGAAAATTTATTCACTAACAACAATAATCCTTTTTTTACCTCACTTGTTATTCTTGTATTAATAACATTATTATTATTCCATTGGATAGATTATTATTGATTTTAAAAAGTATTGTCTTCAAGTTCACTTCCTTGAATCATTTTTTATTCCACTTGAAATATTTAATCCCCTATAATCATTGAAAAATGAATTTCACACTAATTATCAAATTCATTTATCATGTATATTTCTATTACCGAAACTATATAACTTTTTACATACTATGTCTATATAAACAATTATTTTATTATTTGTGGAAATATTGATAATAATATATTATTTATGGATATTTGAAAAGTAATGTTTTATATTTTGGTTATTTAATATGAGTAATATTATATACTACAAATGATAATTGGAGCTCAGACATTATATAGATCCATTATGCATCAAAAGGTTCTAATGAGACAAATAAGTTGTGAAAATGGGTTTCTATCCATAATTTATATCCTCTTGTAAATGTCTTGATAGTGTGGGGTTTCATGTTCTATAGACATGGAATCTATTAAAAAAGAATTTCCCTCATTTATTTTCAGTTATTATTTATCCATGATATTTTTCGTCAACATATCTAGGGAAACATTTCCATTTTATTTATTTAAATGGAAGGTGTTTCAGTTTCTTAATTTTCCTTATTTTTTTCTCTTTATCATGTTTTTTTGAACAACACGTGTTACAACTTATTACAATTCCATATTTTTTATTCACTTCCATAAAAATTTACTGATTATATGGCATGTGAGTTCCATAATTTACAATGTCATAATTAATATTCTAATTGATTCATTATTGATTTCAATATATTTTTTCCTTACTATGAATTTTACCTCACAATTTTTATGTTTCATTCCCTTGAAATCCAAGAAGCATACTAAGAATGATATACATAGCTTTACTAGATGGTTTAGAGTTTTCCTTGAAGCAATTTATTTATAATGATGATTTTTTTTAATTTGTGTATTTTTTTGAAATACAAGACTCATTTATGTATTTTTTTACCAATACAACTAAAATATCAGTCTTATGAGCTTTGATTCCATGTAATAATTCTAAAATAATTTTTAGAAGTCACCAACATCGGCATATCTGAGGTTTGGTCACTACAACACATAATAGGTATACTATATTATTCATGTTAAAGGGTATAAAAAACATAAAAATTATTAATAAAAAAATATCTGAAATGTCAATTCTTACCCCAAATAATAAACATAATAAAAATCCATATGGGGTAATATGGTGATTGTTAATATAATTTTACATCCTCAAACTAAATGATCATATAACATCATGATAAATAATTAGGAAAGAATCAACCCAACACATCCACATCTTAAATTATTTACAATGAAGGTTTGTTGTTATTGATGAATAGAAATGCCATAATTTTTTTATTAAAATTATTTTTGATGAAAATAACCATTTTCATTTCAAAATATTTATTAAACTAAAAGATAATTTTTTTTAACAATACATTTATTTGAGAATAAAATATTAAAACAAATAAAATAGTATTTAAAATAATTATTGTTCATGATGGTGGAAAATTGTGTTCATGTATGACATATTAAAATAAGGATTTTATGCACATTTTCAATAAGTAGAAAACAATCCTTATTTTGAAAAAGACATGAAGTTTATTTTTAAGAAATTAAATCGTATAAATGGATAAATTTTTTTTATAAATCATTTTGAAAAGGATAAAAAAAATTTTGGACAATTTTTTTAGAAAACATTGTTTTTTGATGAAAAATTATTTTCAATTGAAGAGAGAAATCAAGTCAAATTTTCATAAAAACATTTTATCAACCATTTTAAGTATAGAAGCATGAAAAAATATTTTAATTACAAAAAAAGGATCATTAATAACAATAGGATAATAAAATATATTTATTTTATTATAGAAATATAAAATAATCACCTCAAAGGAGACATATGTAAAGACCAGGGAATTCCATGGGAATTTTTTTTTCTTAAATTCTAGGGATTTTTACGAGTCTAAAAAATTTTATGGATCTTGATTCTGAGGCCCGGTGTGCCTGGAATCAATTTATGATGTTTTGTTCGGGTACGTTCAGTAAACGTACAAGCGAGATTTTATATCTTTTGAACTGGTGCTCGGAACTGAAATCCAAGGGCACCGTTGAACTCGCAGCGTCAGTGATTGCTTAATGATACCTTTACCACCGTTGCTTTCTAACGTGAATGGGAGTTAGTTTTTGGGGTTTATAATTTAATTGAATAAAAATAAGTGTAAACTTTATTTTTATTTTATGGTGGTTAAAACCTTCAAGAGAAGGTTGGTGGTGGGGGCCACCGCACCATAACCTCCCATGAGAGGTTATGGTAGTTTGTCTCACCCAAACATAACCTCCTTTGGGAGGATATAATTAGTGGGGATCACCCGAGCTTCTTACCCCCATTAACTCCCCATTAATTAATTGGACACCTCTCATCATTTAATTGGAACTAATCACCTCCCCTAATTTTGAATTTGAACCATTCCATTCCATTAATTAAATGAGATGTATCATTTAATTAAACACAAGTATTTGTGTCGTTGTGACATAATAATTATAGAGAACTTCCTCTATTATTTTTGGGCTTAGCATTATTTTGGTGGAACCTTTGGGAGAGGAGGAAGAAATTGGAAGAACATGGAGGAACAAAATCTTCTAATGAATAACGTCTCTTCAGCCAATGAATAATGACAGACATATCGCCCTCTTCAACTGAGGTTAGAAGTGGAAGTACCACTACCCATGAATAATGCCGACGACATTATCTTCGACTCATCTTCTATGAACTCTTACTCTTCTGAAGTTGACGAAATGATGCCGACATCCCGCGACTTCTTCAACGATCATCGTCATATGAGGTAGGGGGATTTGAGTTGTTTTATGTTTGAGATTTATTTCTGTTCTTCCTCGTTCAAATTATGGTTGAGATATGACGATTAATATCAACGTAACGTGGAGGTCTCAGACTGTAAGAACACGTCCTGACCCTCCCCCTTGTTTGTTCTCGTTTGATGACGATGGAGGCAGAGAAATGCGATTGGCATTGGACTGGCCATGAAGAAACCGGCGGCGCAAGGCCACTGGGTAGCCAAGAGTGTGTGGCACCGTCGTGCCGTAAAGAAGGAGAGCCGCGACCACGATGGGTCGCGGCATAGGTGCATAACACTATCACACCGCGTGGGGGCCAGCAGAGGGCTACGGCCAGGGCGGGCCATGGCGGAGGGGCGCAGCACCGTCGCGTCGCACCAGCGGAGCTGGGAAGCTAGGGCCACGGCGGGCCGCGGCGGAGGAGTATGGTGACAGTGTGCCGTGCCAGTGGCATGGAGCTGCTGTCCACTCAGGCTATCCAGGAGGAGAGGGACCCCTCCGGGTCCCGCATGTGCTGGACCGGTGCCACCTGGTGCCAGTTTCGTCTCACACACGAACGATAGAACCGTTCGGGTGCCAGGGGCGCGCGCCTCCCCCTGGGCGTAGTGAGGGAAGGCCGCCAAGCCTCCCTCGGCTGGGACGCCTTCGACCGGGCCACCTTCTTCCGGGATGCCGCCTCAGGCCAGGACGCTTCCTCAGACTGGGTCGGACCCATGGACCGGGTCGGGCCGGGTCGGTCTGACTGGGTCGAATCGGACATGGACCTGTTTGGCCAGTTTACACCATTTTGCCCCTATCTTGGGCTATAGGTGTCCGATTGACGAACCACCTATGGAGATGGAAGGATTGAAGAGAGACGGTTCTTTTGGAATATCCCACTTGAGTTTTGGACTTAGTTGTAGTATTGTCAGGTTGTTTTGAACCTAAAAACCAACCGGGCCCCTAGAACGGAAATGCCAATAACTCACAGACCAGAGATTCGATTAACGCACTGTCTGTCACGTTGGAACCCTTACGACATGGTGGTCCTTTGGGTTACTCCTTTGTAGAGTTTAGTGGAAGTCATGGTATGACCAATATCTCGACGGTAGAAACTACGGAACTTGAGCGCACCGGGTGTGAGGAATACATTGTCCGATAGTGAGGTAGTGGTTAGAAACAGATCATACTGAGGTCATCACTCAGAAATCCTATGTGGGTCATAGCATACCTATCCTATGTGGGTCAGCGGTCAGCTATCCTATGTGGGTCAGCGCATACCGATCCTGTGTGGGTCAGATCTTGTGTGGGTCATTGCTGGGGTTAGTACCTATCGATCCTTTGTGGGTCTGAATCCGTATGGTCAGAAGCAGTGCCTCTTGACAGAATAAGATGATCTTTCTTCACGACTAATCATCTGTACTTGTATACTTCACTTAAATCCTAGTTTGAGTTGAGTCAATGACTTTTGTGTTTTCCTCATGATTGAGATGGGTTACTAGATAACTTAGGTATATGTATGGGCATATACCCAAGTAATGGTTATCTATTGATTTCATACTTGTCGTTTATCCTTGTTGGATTTAGTGAGACCTTGAGGGTATCAGGGTCCCTACTGAGTATCGTTATACTCACCCCTGCACAGGCTATGCCTGTACCTCGTTGTATTTGATACAGACGACGATCATCACTAATCGAGGTAGAGAGTAGCAGAACTGGATGATACCTAGAGGTGGACACTTGGTGAGATGGTACAGGGAGCAGACGAATGGACGTGGAGTACTGAGGAGTCCATCTGTACCTACCCTTCAGGTTGGAACCCCGATGGATGACCCAATTGCTTCTTTACTTCTTCTTTCAGCTTTACTTGTACTTTTTAGTTGTATTGTACTTTACTATTGGGATTGTATTTAGAGTCCCCTTTACTTCCAACGCACTCTTTTGTATTCAGTTTTAATTAGTATTTTACTTCCAGTTGCGTACTTTGTTGTGTTTGTTTACTGTTATAAAGGCAATGCCTTTCCAGTCTTGGGATTTACGCCTTTGGTGCTAGTCACCATCCCCTGGCTTATGGAAGGTGAGATTGGGGTAGTCACGATACAAAACTCGAGGGACAGGTCATAACACATTGGTATCAAAGGATTAAGTTCAACTGAATAACTTAGGACTCTGATCATTTTTTTCTGTGAAGCAATAGTGTTAAGAGTACTAAGTGTGGTTTTTAGTTCAGGGAGTCCAGTGTTGGTGCGGTGGCCGACGTATCCATACACCAGGACCCTGACTACTGATTTCCGACTTAGTGCACGAAAACACTGATTGCATGCATGTCTTTAATATTTTCTTAAATCTTCTCAACCATGTCAGATCACCAGGTATAAATCTTTTGACTCTGTCACATCTGTTTCCTTGAGGATGTCTCCCCATGGACGACCATTTAGATCCCTGAGAGTCGTATGCTCTGACAGCCCACTGAGCGAAGAGGCCTCGGTGCAGGGCACTTTACCAACGGAGGCACCAGCGGTACCACTTCCTATTGGGCCACCGATGCCACCATCCCCAGCAGCAGAGAATGCACACCTCTTGAGCATGTTTCATGAGTTCCAGCACCAGAGGCCACCCAGGTTCAGGGGAGATATAGACCCATAGGTGGCTGAGGATTGGCTTGAGGCTGTGGTGAGAGTCTTCAGGTTGGTAGGGACACCAACAAACCTTATGGTGATCCTTGATGCGAGTCTCCTTCAGGCTGCAGCAGGCAGATGGTGGAGCCTAATTCTTCAGTTCCAGGATGAGGCGACGTTACTATGGACTGATTTCAAGAGCCAGTTCAAGGCAGAGTTTGTTCTATCCACCCTTCGAGCGGTGCAATACAAGAGCTAATTCATCTGTAGCAGGATAACATGGCAGTAGTGCAGTGAAAAGAGAGGTTCACCAACCACTCTTGCTACTCTATAGATATGGTACGTGACCCATTTTTTAGGACTTGGACCTTCGAGAAAGGTCTCAGGTGAGAGATCGGAGCCTCGATGATCTCCCTCAGCATCCCAACGCATGCATGGGTGTTAGAGAGAGCCCTCCTAGTGGAGAGTCTTCTTACTGAGTAGTCTCTGGTAGTGAGACCCACTACTAGTTGACATACAATGGAGTCTTCTGCAGATGATAGTAGAAAGATGATGTAGATGTCCAAGAGGACCAGACCCACGGGTGGGAGATCGCATGATTCAGGTTGGTTGTGCGGGGTACACAGATCAGAGAAACATATGCCAAGAGCAGACATTGTTACTCTTGCGGCGGCAGGGTCACATGGCGATTGACTGTCCGACCCACCATTTCGATGATCAAAAAATAGTTGAGAAACCTCCCAGGTAGAGGCAGATGTTCGATCGAGGCGGTCCGAAGGGTGCAAGTGGACATGGCAGAGGAGTTAGTCTAGCAGTTGGTGGTGGAACAAGTTTCAAGGTGCTACCGCCACCACCACCAGGAGGTCCACCCCGACCGCAGGGAGCGGGTGGACCAGGGAGATCTCAGCTCAAGAAATCTAAGGCCTACAACCATGGTGCTCCATAGATGATTAGAGGTATGATCTGTGTCTACTCCAACTTAGCTCCAGTTCTTATAGACACTGCTACCAGTCATTCTTTCATAGCCACTAGCCTCGTCCGGAGATCAGAGATTCTGACTGAGCCGTTGGGTTAATCCTTATGGATAGAGACTAATGTGGGAGTAGAATTGACAATTAAGCACTGGTTCCAGCAGTGTGAGATTACTCTAGGAGGAGAGAGCTTCGGCTAGGTTCTCCTCATAGTGGCGTCGAGGCCTTACGACATATTCTTGGGTATGGACTAGTTATCTACAGTCCATGCTCGGATTGACTGTATTAGGCGCAAATTACGGTGTGTCTGCATGGATGGGACCAGTTTTACCTTCACTGGTGAGTGGGTAACCTTTGGAGCACATGACGGACTTACTCGGAGGAGGGTGCAACCGATCACTCACCAGTTGTCTTGGATTACCCTCAGAGCAGTTGATGTGGAGAGACCGACTTATCCTGTAGTGGTTGACCAGTACGCGGATGTCTTCCTCTACGATGTTTCCTGAACTACCTCCTAATAGAGAGGTGTACTTCTACATTGAACTATACCCTGGGATGACACCGATATCTACTCCATAATATCGAATGGCTCCGACTAAGATTCGTGATCTACAGTTACTTCTGGAGGACTTACAAGGGAAGAGATTTATCTGGACCAGTGTTTCTCCCTAGGCAGCCCCGATTCAGTTCGCCAAGAAGGAAGATGGGAACTTGAGGATCTATGTTGACTATCGTCACCTGAACCAGGTGACTGTGAAGAACAAGTACCCACTATCGAGGATTGAAGACCTCTTTGATCATCTCAAGAGAGCACAATGGTTCTCGAAGATAGACCACAGATCAGGCTATCACTAGCTCAGAGTTCGATATGAGTATGTGTAGAAGATAGCCTTCATATGTCGGTACAACCACTCTGAGTTCATCGTTACGCCCTTCGGTGTAACTAATGATCCATCTGTGTTCATGTGTCTCATGAACATGATCTTCTAGCCATACCTTGATCACTTTGTTGTGGTCTTCATTGACGACATTCTGATCTACTCTACCACTGAGGAAAAGCATGCCTTCCATTTTCATGTAGTACTCAACACACTCTGAGAGCACCATCTTTATGTTAATCTCTCAAAGTTCCAGTTTTGGATTCGAGAGGTTCACTTCTTAGTACACGTCATCTCGGAGGCTGGAGATGCTGTAGATCTAGTGAAGACTGAGGCAGTACTTTATTTGGAGCCATCCAGAATTGTGACAGAGGTACGGAGTTTCCTAATCTTGTCTAGATACTACTAGAGATTCGTTCTAGATTTCTCTAGAGTTGAAAAACCACTATCATCCTTGATTAATAAGGGAAAACCCTTCGTGTGGTTGGAGAGATTCTAGTAGAGATTTTAGGAGCTGAGGAAGAGGATGAATAGTGCCCCCATCTTGAGGCTTTCAGATGAGGGTGTAGGGTACATAGTTTACTGTGATGCATCAGGGACTGGACTCGAGTCTGTCCGGATGTAGGAGCGAGCTGTGACCATGTATGGTTCTCGTTATCTAAGACAACATGAGAAGAACTACACTACCCATAACCTGGAGTCAGCATTAGTGGTCTTCACCTTGAAGATGTGGCGGCAGTATCTGATGGGCGAACGTTTTACCATGTAATCTGATCACAAGAGTCTCAGGCATATCTTCTCTCAAAAGGACCTGAACCTAAGACAATTACGATGGATTGAGTTATTCCAGGACTATGACTTTGAGGTAGTCTATATTCCTGGGAAGGGGAACGTTGTTGCAGATGCACTCAGTAGAAGATCTGGTATACAGATGCTAGGAGAGGCAATATAGCAGCTAGTTTCCTTAGTGATATCCTTTGTGGATAGGGATGGATAAGCCTATCTACAGTCTCTTAAATTCACTCCTCAACTTCTTTAGCGAGTCAGGGAGGCATAGTGTGGGGTCACTGGCTTTGAGATGCGACGTGCTCAGATATCCATAGGGAAAGAACCTGATGGATTTTCTGATGGTGGGGAGCATGTTATCCTGTTCATAGGATGTACCTTGGTACCAGTTTCACTTCAAAATTAAGTGTTGAGGGAGTTACACACTTCTCCTCTTGCGGTACATCCAAGAGTAGAGAAGATGTACCGGGACCTTCAACGATAGCACTGGTGTCCAAGTATGAAGAAGGAAGTAGCTTAGTTTGTCTCATGATTCCTCACTTATCAGCAAGTGAAGGCAGAGCACTAGGTACCAGTAGTCTTGGAACAACCCTTTGAGGTCCTAGAGTGGAAGTGGGATGGGATATCAATGGACTTTGTGACAGGTCTTACACGTACATCCAGGAGTCACGATTCGATATGGGTGATCGTTGATTGACTCACCAAGTCAACCCACTTCCTACCAATAAAAGAACAAGGCTCAGTAGAAAGATTAGGACACCTCTATGTGCTGGAGATTGTGTGTTTTCATGGAGTAACTTTTTCAATTGTCTCTGACCGTGAAGTATGGTTTACTTCCTGGATATGGAAGGGGTTATGAGTGGATTTCGGGAAGCAACTACATCAAAGCACCACCTTTTATCCTCAGATAGATGGATAGATTGAGAGGACCATTCAGACTCTCAAGTACATGCTCCATGCTTGTTTCCTATACTTCGGTCACAGCTGCGAGGACCACTTACCTTTGGTGGAGTTTTCCTACAACAACAACTATCACTCCACCATCGGTATGTCACATTT
This sequence comes from Viscum album, assembly GCA_963277665.1. NCBI lineage: Eukaryota > Viridiplantae > Streptophyta > Magnoliopsida > Santalales > Viscaceae > Viscum > Viscum album. Next base: position 1,512,933,735 of record OY728143.1, on the reverse strand, counting down.
TGAGGACTTGTATGGTTGACCTTACAGATTGCTATGGTACTATAAAGACCTAGGGGAGAAAACAATAGTGGGACCATAGATGGTACAAGATACCACAGATAAGGTGTAGATCATCCAGAAGCAGATGAAGACTGTATGGAGCAGGAAAAAGACGTATACTGATAGGAGATAGATACCTCTGGATTTCAAGTATAGAGACGACATCTTCCTATGGGTCTCACAACGATGAGGTCTATGGAGATTTGGCCGAGGCAACAAGTTTTCTCCATGATTCATCGGACCTTTCTAGGTCCTTAGAAGAGTATCCAAGGTGGCTTACCTTGTGTCTCTTCCACCTCAGTTGCACCTGGTGCATAACGTCTTCCATGTATCTCAGCTGAGGAGATACATGCACGATCCTTCTCACATCATCAAACATGGGGAGATGGAAAATGATGATAGGGAGACTTTCACATAGGTTCCAGTGGATATTGAGGATCGATAGGAGCAGGTCCTACATGGATGGTCGATACCTCTGGTACGTGTTTGTTGGCTGCACGAGAACCTCCTGGGGAGCACATGGGAGAGGGAGGCTCAGATTCTTGCTCAGTACCCCCATTTGTTCCCTTAGTTTGAGTTGTAGCTTATAGGGACGTAAAGCCTTGAGGCGGGGAGAGTGTAAAGACCCAGAAATTACATGGAATTTGTTTTATTTAATTCTTGGGATTTTTACAAGCCTGCGAAATTTAATGGTGCTTGTTTTTGAGGCCGTGTGTGACCAAAATTTATTTCTGATGTTTTATTCAGGTACATTTAGTAAATGTATGAGTGAGATTTTATATCTTTTGAACTGATGCTCAGAACGGAAATCCGAGGGCACCGTTGAACTCGCAGCGTCAGTGATTGCTTAGTGAGACCTTCACCGCAGTTGTGTTCTAACGTGAATGAGAGTTAGTTTCTGGGGTTTATAATTAAATTGAATAAAAATATGTGTTAACTTTATTTTTATTTTCTGGTGGTTAAAACCTCCAAGAGGAGGTTAGTGGTGGGGTCCACCACACCATAACCTCCCATGAGAGGTTATAGTGGTGGGGCCCACCCGTACATAACCTCCCTTGGGAGGATATTATTAGTGGGGCCCACCCAAGCTTCATTCCCCTATTAACTCCCCATTAATTAATTGGACACCTCTCTTAATTTAATTGGAACTCCTCACCTCCCCTAATTTTGAATTTGAACCATTCCATTCCATTAATTAAATGAGTTGTCTCATATAATTAAACACAAGTATTTGTTTCATTGTGCCATAAAAATAATAGAGAACTTCCTCTATTATTTTTTGGCTTAGCATTCATTTGGTGGAACCTTTGGGAGAGGAGGAAGAACTTTGAACAACTTGGAGGAAAAAACTCTTCCAACGAAGAACATCTCTTCTGCCACTAAAGAACAATAAACATCTCTCCCTCTTCAACCGAGGAAAAAAGTGGATGCACCGCTGCCCATGAAGAACTTCTATGATGTTATATTCAACTCATCTTCTCCGAACTCTTCCCCTTCTGACATTGACGAAATGATGCCGCCTTCATGTGACTTCGTCAACGATCATCTTCATATGAGGTAGGGGGATTTGAGTTGTTTTATGTATGAGTTTTATTTCCATTCTTCTTTGTTCAAATTATGGTTGAGATATACCAATTGATATCAACGTAACATGGAGGGCTCAGACTGCCCAAACACGACCCGACACTCACCCTTGTTTGTTCTCGTTTGATGACGATGGAGGCGGAGAAACACAACTGATGCTGGACTGGCTATAAAAAAACCAGCGGCGCAAGGACACCAGGTTGCTAAGAGGGTGCGGCACTGTCGTGCCGCGTGGAAGGAGAGCAGCAGCCATGAAGGGATGTGGCGGAGGCACGCGGTGCCGTCACACCGCGCAAAGGCCAGTAGAGGGTCGTGGCCAGGGCGGGCCTTGGCGGAGGGGCGTAGCGCCGTCGCGTTTTATCGATGGTGTAGAGAGGCTGGCCTCTTAGGCTAGCCAGGAGGAGTGGGACCCTGTCGGGTCCCACGTGTGCCGGACTGGCGCCACCTGGTGCCGGTTTCGGCTCACACCTGAATGGCAGAGTTGTTCGGGTGCCAGGAAGGCGCATGCCTCCCCCTTGAGCATGGGTAGGGCAGGCCGCCCAAGGCCGGGCCTCCCTCAGTAGGGCCTCCCTAGGCCGGGTCAGACCCGTGGACCGGGTCGGTCCGACAGGGTCGGACCGAACCCCGACCCGTTTGGCCAGTTTACACCATTTCGTCCCTATCTTGGGCTACGAGTGTCCGATTAAAGAACCTCCCATGGTTATGGAAGGATTGGACTGAGACGGTTCTCTTGGCATACCCAAATTGAGGTTTCGACTCAGTTGGAGTATGTTCGGGTTGGTTTGAACCTAAAAACCAACCGGGCCCCTTGAACAGAAATGCCAATAACTCACAGACCAGGCGTCCGATTGACACACCGTCTGTCGTGTTGGAACCCTTACCACATGGAGGTCCTTTGGGTAACTCCTTTGTGGAGTTTAGTGGTGGTCGTGGAACGACTGATATCTCAAGGGAGTATTTTACGGAAATCGAGTGCACTAGGTGCGAGGAATCCAATGGCTGATAGTGAGGTGGAGGTTGGAGACAGATCATACGGAGGTCAGCACTCAGCTATCTTGTGTGGTTCAGTGCATACAGATCCTATGTGGGTCATATCCTGTGTGGGTCAGCGCTCAATGATCCTGTGTGGGTTAGTGCATACCGATCCTGTGTGGGTCAGATCCTTTGGGCGTCATTGCGGGGGTTAGTACCTATCTATCCTATGTGGGTCAGACTCCGTACGGTCAGAAGTAGTGGCTCTTGGCAGAATAAGATGATCTAGCTTCATGAATAATCATATGTACTTGTATACTTCACTGAAATCATGGTTTGAGCTGAGTTAATGACTTTTGTGTTTTCCTCATGATCTATACGGGTTACTAGATAACTTATGTATATGTATGGTAATATACCTAAGTAATGGTTATCTATTGATTTCATACTTGTGGTTTATCCTTGTTGGATTTAGTGAGACCTTGCGGGTCTCGGGGTCCCTAATAAGCATCGTTATCCTCACCCCTATACGGGCTATGCCCGAACCTCGTTGTGTAGGATGTAGATGACGATCAGCATTGATCGAGGTAGAGAGTAGCAGAAATGGACAGTACTCGAAGGTGGACACTTGGCAAGATGGTACACGGAGCGGACATACGGATGTGGAGTACGGAGGAGGCCATCTGTACCTACCCTTCTGGTAGGAACCCCGATGGATGAACTAGTTTCTACTTTACTTCTTCTTTCAGTTGTACTTTTACTTTTCAGTTGTATTGTACTTTAATGTTGGGCTTGTATTTCCGGCCTCCTTTACTTTCAACACACTCTTTTTTATTTAGTTTTACTTAGTATTTTACTTCCAGTTGCGTACTCTATTGTGTTTGTTTACTGTTATAAAGGAAATGCCTTCCCAGTCTAGGGATTTAACCCTTTGGTTCTAGTCTCCAGCCCCTAGCTTATGGAAGGTTGGTTTGGGGTAGTCACGATACGAGCCCCTGGGGACGGGTCATGACAACGTAAACAAGAATGGCCCCGAATAAAGATGAAACTGTGAAATAAACCCTTACAACTTTGGTAAATTTTGAGTCATAATCCCCATGAAAGCAATAAAATAAAATGAAACATTAAATACCATGACTATAAATACATCATGATTGAAAATATAATGTGGTACTGTATATAAAGAACAACATGAAAAAATAGTGATTATGGTGTATGTCTCACAGAAGTAAAAGTTAGATAAGAAACCTTTACCCCTTGTTTGGCATCTTAAATCTGTGTATTAGACACTTTTAGAATAAATATAGGTTTATTAACCATAAATTAATTAATTAAATTCATATATCTCATACCCTATATGATTTAATTATTGTATTTTATAACCTTTTTGTGAGAAATTCTTTGTGAAAATCTATATTTTAGGTAATAGTTTATTTGTTTTTTCATGTATGTTTTTTATATAATATTGGTAAATTTAATTTTATCATTGTAAAATAATCCTAAGAATATTCACCATGATATTATTATCATATATATTCCTTATATATTTATTTATAGAAATCTATAAAAGTTATTGATCAAAAAATGGATTACACGATTAATGGAGATTGTAGGCCATACACATGCATGAACATAGATTCCATTTTTTTTGATAGATGGGATGACATGAAAATTAATATTAACTAACTTTTATATAATCATTATTATTTTTTATATTACATTAATATTAATATAATCCATCATTTGTACCATCCATGTAAAACAAAATCAAAAAAACATTTCATCGCTATGTGGTGGTGGTAACCCACACATATACATGCGTGGAATTGTTGTTGTCCATTGGATTGGATGAAAATAATATAGATATGATATTATATTTCCATAAGTATTTATATATCATATATAGAAAAAATTTAAATTACCTTTTATCTTTACTACATTCTATATATGCTATAAGAAAGAAACAAATCACATCGATTCACTCTGCGGTTGTCCACCACACACACGAACAATGTTATCTTACCATTCAAGGAATTGAAATAATGATGGTTTATTTGATATTATATTCATATAAATATAATAAAATTAATTAATTCATATAAATATATTAAATCCATCAATAAAACTAGCATTGAATGGGGGTGATCGAAATAAGCTATATCAGTTCGTGAGGAGGTTGTTCGTTGTACACATTACCAACATTATTGATTTCTATTTTATGGAAGTGGTGATGGATATATATTATTAAATTAACATATTAAAATATACATATTTATTAGATACTAGTGATGTTATTTTTCCATATTTTTAAATAGATAGAACGACTAGTAAGAATATCCATAATGAAAACGCAATGTTAAAAACATTACATATTCTTTGAGAAACCTCATTAGGTTTAGCCTAAAGCTTTCCTATACTATATTTAGGATATAAAAATTCCTAAAGTATATGTATAGTTATTTAAGAAATATAAAAGGTTTGTTATTTTTTGAACCGATGAGATTTTGGAGTGTGAATATGGGTGAGAGTGGTTGGTCTCTTTTATATGAGTGAGAGGATATACATGGTATTTTTGAAAAGAATCAATTACCCCAACATTTATTTAATTTAAAAACAATCCATAATTGGTAATTATAGAATGAGTTAGATTATATAGTATATAAATTTCTATCAAATGGATGCTGAAGATGTTTTCATCAATTTCAACCATTATCATTTTAGTTTCACCCACTAGTAAACCCATATTTACGTTAATTTTTATAGTTATGTTTTTATTACTTTTACAATTCATAGTTTTCAAATAGTAAGTTGAACACACTATAAATTATAAATAGTTATGAATTAGAATTTGGAATCCATTTTTATAAATAAAATTCAGAGAAATGGTAGAATCCACTTTTAAATTATGAATACATATGTGAGGAAACAATCTGTTTCCAATAATAAAATTCACATAAGTATATAATTTTTTAAAATCATAATTCAATATAAAGTTGACTAAAGTTACATAAATTAGTTAAATTTTAATATAATAGAAATATTTTTACAATAAAAATTATTTAAAAATCATTTTATCAATATAAATTATTTAAATGAAATTACAGTTTTGAATTAAAATTTATTATTTTTCATTACTCATAAAAAAAATATTTTTTTTGAAAATTTTAAAAAATTCACCCAAATATAATTTTGACACAATAATTTAAAAATTATTCTTATTTTACAAAATAAAATATTTAAATTTGGGAAAAATTAATTTTAAATTATTTTTTTCAATGGGAGACTAATCCCCTATTAAGAAAAATTAAATTATTTAGAAAATATTTCTCTCCCTCTTTAATGATTCTTATTTATTTTTTTCTAATCTATATATAACTTTTTATTTTATTTTATATAATTTTAAAAGAAATTATTTATGTAATTTATTTAGTCTTATTATTATCCTACAACATAACAACTAGGGTGTAATGGTGATGTTTAAATAATTATTCTTTAATAGTGTCATTTTTCAATTAAACATATTGTTGCTTGCATGACAAGATATCAAATAGAAAGAATTTATATAAAAAAAATATATCATAATTTCTCATTGTGTTATATTTTATTCTAAAATTGTTTTTTAATTTCATAAATTATATCTAATATGATGTTTCTATTTTAAAATATTTGGAGTGCTATGTGTGATGCATGCAACACCGGGTTTAAACAAAACTTGATAATCTATTAAAATGTGATTATGACTATTATAACTTAGACATTATATTAGCATCTATGAATAGGGATAAATAATTTATAAAATTTATATTGTTTAAACTTTTATAATAATAAATAAATGGATTTCTATTGATTATGAGTTCAATAAGAACCCTTTAAATGAGGTAGCTATTTTTCTAAAAAACAATATTTTTTCAATAAGGCAGATTATTCAAGCATTGCATAGATAATTTAGAATTAAATTTTAATTTTTTTAAAATAATTGAAGATATAAAATTATTTTTTGTAATTTTAATGTCAAAATAATAAGTTGGTGATGTTTTTATAAATTTATGAATATATTACTGTTTTGATAAATAATAAAAATGAATATTTTTATTAGAAACTACTTTTTCATTTAAATTTAAAAACAATGTTAAATAATATTTTTAATTTTTAGTAGAGTAAAGTTATTTCAATTATATTATAATATATCTATTTTAGTTCATTTTAATCAATTTCATATTAAATTATGATATAAACCATTTTAATATTTTAAATGTTTTTCGTTAGAAAAACCTTATTTTGACAGACTGTGATTAATTTTAAATTGAATTCCATAATATATATGAATTTTCATTAGAAGAATGGATTCCATATTTTTAATCAGAAAACTTTTTTTCATATAATATTTACAATATAATTATTAATGATAAATAATATTGAAAATAATAAAAATTAATTACCACGATTAATATACAAATGCGTTTAAGTGGGAGTTAAATTAAAAAGATAAGGGCTAAAGTGATCAAAAAATATATCCAATTTCTATTAATTTTAAATATTTTGAACCTTAATACTTTGATTAAATTTTTATGAGTTTTTAGACACTTTTCAAGGAATGTAACCAAAATAATATTTTATATAAAGAAAAAGTGGAAAATGTGACCCTCTTTCTTTAAATTATTAGTACGTCTTTAGTTATGGTCAAATGAATTATATGGGTGAATAGGGACTATAATTTTGAGAATAAAGAAATTAATTTTCTACGAAATATATTCTTAATTTTTTGATGTTAAATTTTCTTTTAATAATTTAGAAACTCTAGAGCAGTAATTATTTAATTAATACAAAAATATTATAAATGATATATAAAATACTAAATTTAAAGTAAATAATATGAATTGTTTTGTTCCATTAATTTTGTAGAGAAATATAATACATGATAGAAGTGAAAATATACAATATTCTTATTCTTATATTTTATGGATATTTTTTAATTTCAATTAAAATGACTAATGTAAATATCCACATTAATGTAATTTTATTATTGATGATATTTTATTAAATATATTCCTAAAAATAATTTCTAATATAAAGTGTTTTTAAAATTTTAAAAAATATAAAAAATGGTCAATCAATTGACCAATTGTTCTTTTATTATGATAATATGGACCCCTAATGTGTAAAAACATGGTTACAACATTTATCGTCAAAGGAATATTTTGGAATGCTACATGAACTTGGGTAGAGTTTAATATTCTTCAAAAATAAAATTTTTATTTGATTGATCAGATTTCATATTTATAATCAATTGGAATATATTATATTACAAATATCATTTAATTTTAGTTATTATGGATAAATTACCGATGTTAAAATGACTAGTTACTGTAGTGAATAACTAAAACAGTTAATGTTAGGAAGAATATATGTTATGGAATGACATGTTTCAAATATGTGAATTTTTTTGTTCCATAGCATTGTATGTGAAAATATAATACCTTAATCCTTTAGTTAAAAATTTTCTAGTCACATGGGGTGATATTGAATTCCCATTATTGAATAATTTTTGTTATTTACAAAAAAACCCCACTCCTCCTCTATTATAAAAGGTCTCTTAGTCTCATCACTAATTCACACATCCCAATATATTTGGATTAATTGAACCATACCAAAACACTATGAAACATCCTTATCCACATTACATAGCTTTTGAATTTCAAAAAATCTCAACACTACAGACCTCGAGAAGAGATCCAAAGGCGGATTCTCAAAGAGAATGTAATTGTCTTCCCCAAGCTCATTGTTTTTATTTCTTCCATTAAAAACATAAATTATATATTAATAGTTAAAATATAAAAAAACTAGTATCTTAAATAAATTGATATGTTATTATTCTTATGTAATAATATTTATCAATTGCCACATCCATCAAATGGGAAACAAAATTGTCAATTGTGTGTATAGTGAAGCACCACATTATAATATGTAATAACTCATTTTCCATCAAAACATCTCCCAACTTGATATAATGATGGATTAAATGTATAGATAAATATTATTAATAGTATAATTATAATACTAGATATATAATATCATGTATACCTCCTTAAAATAAATTATGTTTCAAATAATGTAATGCCTTTGTTGTTTACTTCGGGCTTCCAGCTCGCGAAGTGATGCTAATAATTTTTTAGTTACTCATTACCTATAAATAAATAACGAAAACATTAATGAATATATATGATATATATGATAGGATGTAAGTTATTTAAAATTAACATATCATAAACCTCTTTACCCATTAACAATTTAATGGAATGAAATCAGAGCTCATGCGTGTGTTCGACCCACCATCTCCATGAATCAATGTGATTCATTTTTTTGTTAGGTTTTTATGAAAGGTAATAAGGATGTATCTAATGAAGAAAAATAATATTTATAAAACTAATATAATTATTGTTATTATTTGACTATATCTTATTTACTTGAACCATAACATTCATGGAAAACCCTGAAATGAAAAAATAAGGCAATTAACACATGAAACAATAAAAATAAAGAAATATTATTATCAAATAGGTGGTAAAATGTTATAATATAATCATATAATTTTTGATATTTATGATTATGGTTCACTAATAATTTTATAATAAACCAATTTATAATATTTCTGAGTTTCTGACACATATGAATAGAGTTGAACCTAAGGTAATGGTTTCTCATTTCACTTTTACTTCAAAGAGACATGTGATAAATTCATAACTTATTTTATTTATGTGGTTAATATACTATCCATTTGATAAATTATATAATTAATCAAATTATAATCATTGTATTTAATACTTTAACATATTATGTTTCTAACACCCATTACTTCAACTATACGTTTCCCTTTGAATAATGTAATAGCTTGCATTGTACGCAACCTTGAGATTCTAACACATTGTGACCAATCAAACTAGCAGTTATGAATATTAATATGCATTTTTTGAAATTTTATAAATTTTATCTTTAAAAATGGACTTTATTTTTGGATTCAGAATATCGAAATTATCTTAGAGTGAATTTTTGGTATTTTTTTGAAAACATTCAATTTTTGATGAATAGTAAAAAACACAGTGTTATTGTTTAAAACCTAATTTTTATTTAAATAATAATTCATTTTATTTTAATTTATTTTAGGTCAAAATATATACATAATACCTATATAATTTCAATTTAATTCATTGGATCCATTTTATAATAATTTTAGATATATTAAAATTTTATTGAACTTTTTAACCGTCTTTTACCCACCTCCTAATAGCATTTCCAAATTTGAATAAAACTTAATTTTACCGCTTCTGGAAATTGAATTTTAAAATTATAAGAGACAAGGTTGATATCATTAAATAAAATTTGGTTCAGTAAGGTAAATTTAATTTTTTGTGAATAATAGCTTTTTACTTTTATTTACCACGGTTAAAAGTAAATAAGGTAATTATAGGTAAACATGATATTATTATTACCCTAACAGATTCCCTAATTGTATTGGATAAGTTTAATTTGACCAAAAACAACCTTAGGAATAAAATATAATCATTTAGGTCCACTTGGATTATATTAGGACATTTATTACTATTTAATTAAAAGAAGAGTTAAAAGTGTTAAATTCAATTCTAAATAACTAAACCATTGTTAATATATGGTTATACATAAGATAAATTAGATTATAAATATTCATTATAAAGATAAAAATATTTCCTTCATAATGGTAATTTATTTATATTTTTTAGACATAAAATAATTTAATTTTTTTATGACACAATAATGATAAAGTAATTACCTAAATAATGAAATATTAAAATATTTGATATTATAAATATCCAAATAAATGTAATATTGGAATTTTTATTAATTAAAATAATTTTATTGGTTAACATGACATGTTAGGGTTGGTGAGATAAATTTTTTTCGAAGTAATAATGCTGTTACGAATTTAGAAAAAAAATACCAAATAGTGTCAAAATTGACATAGAAGAGTTTTTAAAACAAATATTATATTATTAATTTATATTATATTTATAAAAATTTAAGGTTCGACCAAAAGGCTTATATAATTATAGGTGTATCATTAATGAACCACTTGGGGTTATCTTGGAAGTATATAGTAAGTTTACTAACCATATAATTTAAAAATACAAAGAGACATGGTAAATGTAAAACTATTTAACTAAGAGTTAGATCTCAAAGATAAGGTTAATATAGTGACCCAAACCTGTATAAAACCTATTGGTTGAGTGGTTTTAAACACATTACCACTTTATCCTTTAAATAATTCATTTTTTATCCATTATAAACCTAAAATTATTTTATTATAAAATAATATTTCTAGCTTTTCCTATGGTACCCTTCACTGCTCTTATAAAAGGGAACTCCCCTTCCCTCAAATTCACACCTTCAACACCTTTTGTCTCGGCCAAAATCTGACCAAATACCCTCTAAAATTTCCTACCTTCATCATAGAGGCCTTCCTTTAGTCATAAATCCATCCTAGGGAACCCTTTTCATCAAATCAAAAGGAAGAACCCGAATAAGAGGTAAATATTTCATCATCTCTTTCAAGTTCCTTTCGTCTTCAACATCCTATTTCTTTGTTGTTTACATTATAAAATAATAATCCATTATATTCTATATACATTGATGTTATTATAAATATGGTACAACCATATTCTTTATTCTATCCATCCTTTCAATGACATGTCACCATACGTGCGTACGTATGGCTTACCGTCTCCATGTCGTGGTGTAATTGTTATTCAATACATTATTATTTGGATGGGTATAATAATGATTTTTAATTGATGTAATAATAAATATAACATGATAATGATTCTCAATATATGATATACCATCCAATTATATATTATTTTAATATCAAAAGAATGATATTGTCGCTCGTGCGTACGTATGGATTACCGTCTCCACGAACGCGATGAGATTCATTCCCCTTCATAATCCATTCAAGACTAATTTTCATTAGATGATTAAAAAATGGTTAAAGACTTAATATAATTTTTAACATGGATAAGATACATCCTATTCATAATAAACAGTACTTATGAAACAAATCATATAAAAGAAAACGAATTAGTTAACACCCGAAATGACGAGAATTCTAAAATATTATTAACAAAGTAGTATTAAAAGATCATATATGATATCATATTAATGTATATGATTCTTTTATAATTTAATAACAATTATTTCACCATTATACAGGAGTTTAACCTACCCTCAACCAAGGAATAGTACAATGTAAGGGGTTTCTTATCTCACTTTTAATTCTGTGAGATTTCCATTGTTCGCCACTTATTTATCAAATGTGGTGTATTGTGTACTATAATTTGAGATATATATATATATATATATATTATAATGATTTTATTTATATTCTTTGTATTTTGTGATTCATTTGTTTGTTATTAAATTTTTTCCATATGACTCGATTGATTACAACGAAGTAAGGGTTTTCATCTCACTTCCTATTTCTGTGAGATTCATGCCATACTACCACTATTTCCTTTTGTTTAATGTATGTACTTCACAATTATTGAATTATTTGTGTAATATAATTTAATTTATGAGTAATTAAATCTTTACTTTATGATACATCTTTCATGGGATGTATGTTTCGTAAGTTACAAAATTGGTAAGTGAATTTCAAATTTCAATTTCCACTCATTTGGCTTTACGCATACATCATTGAATATTTTACACCATGATTATATATGGAATCACTATTTATTATTTGTGTAGTAATATACAATCCACTTTATGTGGATATACATTTGATACACATAATCACTCCATTGATATATTCTCAATCCATCGATATGAATTTGATAAGAGTAATTTTAACTCAATCTCCATATATTGAGTTAAACATCCAATTCATTGGTGTTGTTTCTTCAAGAATATGTGTGAATGTCCTTAGATTGATTTACACTGAATATAAAATAATATTTAGTGTATTTATATTTTTCACACATAATTATATCATTTATTTATCCTTAACCTAAGGATATGGTCTTTATAAGATATTTCATCTCAATTTACATTCCATTGAGACTTCTTTGTTGTTATACTCCAATTTACTTTTATATGGTGTATATAATATACTTTGACATAGTATATCATGAATCCCTTTATTTCCATGATATTATAATGTTTTTATTAACTTAATTATTTGTATTCAAGTGTCTCTCTTTTGGTTAGGAACTCTATCTAAAATATCATTTTGAAATGTTTTAAGGATTTATTATTCTAAATATTTCTCATTAATTTCCATGTTTTAAAAATGGTTTTAAGGATTTATTAATATGGACATTAAAGTTTTAAAATTAAAATTCCTTTTAAAAAACTCAAATTTTTATGGGACACTTTGATTCAAAAATATATTTTAAACGGCTTCTTGATAAATAGTGACACTTTTAAATGTTTTCAAGAAAAAGTGGGATATTTCTCTCAAATAGTCTTGATGATTACTCTCATCTATGCCGATATAATTCATTATTCTCTATTTAGGTTGATGTAGGATCGAATATGTAAAGCTGAGATGCTCAAATACAAGAGGGGGGGGGGGGTGAATTTTATTCTTTAAAAATCCCTAAGGAAATTTTTCATAACCAAAATTCACAACACCTCTAAGTTATAATAACATGCTTGATTTCGGAAATGAAACTTAATAAAAGTATACAACAACTACGATTCTACCTTAAAGAATATAGAATCCTATATAATTAGAGTACAAGTCTAAGGAAGTATAATAAGGTTATAATTTCCTCAACAACTAAAAATATAGTGGAAAACAAAATAGAAATACTACAAGTAACAAGTAGTAACTCTTTTATCCCAAAAAGAAGGGTATCCAACAACCCCAGATAAAAGGTCCCTTGATTAATACTTTCAAGAAAGACTATCTTACCCAAACCCAGGTAAGACCTCAATCCAAATATTGATATCATTCTTGCTATCCCCACAAGCCCTATATTTATAAGGAAATCAGCACATTTGTCTTCACAACCCGAAGTCTCTGATTTCAAGGAAATCACACCTCTGAACTAAGCAAGTCATCATGAAGAAATGTTTGAACAATCTATTGAAACTTTCTGCACAAATCCTATGAGTTTATAAGAGCCTATCTCTCTAGAAATCACTTTTTAAATTTCTGAGCTTCAAAAATTCAAAAGTTGTCTAAAAGTTCTAAGCTCTTTCAAATGAGCTCCTATTTATAGGCACGACTTCAACGGTCAGCTACCTCCTCCAACAATCATATTTTTCTTGGACTTTCAGAGGGACTTGTATACGTGTCACACAAACAAAAGTTTATGAATAACTGAAATCCTGACATCATTTTATAACTAAACATGTGTGAGCATAACTAAATTCTCATATTCGAAATGTAAGAAAATGAAAGTTCAGATTCTAAAAAAAATGAATTTGGAATCTATAATATAGTGATATTTGGATTCTATTTTATAAGAATTTGGAACCAGAATTATATAGAATTATTGAGTCCAAATTTCAAGGAAATTTGGAATCTGGATACACAAGACTTTGAACCAGAACATACAATGTTCGGAGTCATAGTTCATGAGAATTCGGAGTCAGAACTCCTGAGAGATTGGAGTCTGTATTCAGATAACTCAGATTCAGAACTCATAAAGTTCATAACCAGAATTAATATTCAGAATTCGGAGTGAGAAATTAGAAAGTCCGTAACCAGAATTCATATTCAGAATTCAGAGTGAGAACTCATAAGGGTTCATAACCAGAATTATGGCTTAGAATTTGGAGTCAGAACTCAGAAGAGTTTTTAAAAAGAATTCGTATTCAGAATTCGGAGTGAGAACTCAGAAGAGTTCATAACCAGAATTCTGATTCAGAATTCGGATTCATAACTCAGAAGAGTTTGTAACCTAGAATTCATAATCATAATTCGGAGTCATAACTCCGAAGAGTTCGTAACTAGAATTCTGAGAATTCAGATCCTAAAACAAAATGCTTCATATCTAGTTAATTATAGGATTCCGAGGTTATGGTTTCAATCTGATTTTTAAACTTAGAAAAATTATGATATGAAAAATGAAAAACATAATAAGGATAAATTTACTTGGGAATTTTTTTTTTCTTATAGAAGTAAAACAAGGGGTAAAAATGGATTTCCCTTGAGATAAGGTGTTTTTGATTTTCAAAAAAGAAGAAATTTTAAAGTCATAAGGAAAAATTAATGACTCAAAAATCTCCCCTAGTATGAAGGAATAGATAATTCATAAGGAAAAACTTATTGACTCAAAAATATTCTCCTTTTTGGAAAGCAAAAAAATCCTTAAGAAAAAGAATATAATGACTTAGCATAAATTTTCTAGACTTTGAAAATAAAACTTATCTCCCTTTAAATATGAACAATGGTGAATATGAATAACTCCCCCTTAGGCTTTGGACCTCTAAGTATCATATTCTAGATTTCCGGAATAAGAATTTTCATTATCTTGAGTTTGGAAATCTTCATAATGGAAAACTCCCCCTTTGATAAACTCCCCCTTACTTAGGGATATTTATTCTCTACTTATAATTATTTTCCCTTCTCCCCATTTGTGATTTTCAAGAAGTGTTTGAGGGAATGAGAAAAAAATATGGTACCTGAAATATTAGTACAAACATGAAAACAAAACCAAGAAACCACAACTTCATTAAGACTAGAAGAATTTTTACAAGTAAAAACAGATACTACAAAAGATCGAATTTTGATCTATTTTGCTTCTTTTTCCTTGGGTAGTAGCTTTTTCATGATGGTTTTCATCTTCTTTAGCTCTTTGTGATCGTCCTATGCTTTCTTCTCTAAGTCTTTGATCCTATCATCTTGAGCCTTCAGAGCCTATGCCTGAGCCTTCAGTAAGTCATCTTGCTTCACTATCTTTTCTTCAATCTCGATCCGGAGATCCCTTTACGTTTTTCAACTTTGGACAACATAATTCAACTTCCCATTCTGATCTTTGACATCCTGAATCCGAGTATTCTTCTCAAGATCTAGATTCTCCTCAAAGATATTTGTAAGATCCTTGATTTTGGTGCCTTTAGTTTTAAAATATTCCTTGAAATCTTCTTGAAATTAATCAATCTCTCTCAAATATTCAACGATATTCTTTGACCAGATGGTCTTTTTATTGCAAGATTTTCTATGGGCTTCATAGTTGATAATGAAATTCTTGTGTTAGGCCTCAACCATTACACATCTATCCATAACCATGGATACAGAGTCTGATTTCTGATTCATGCTATGCTGGATCATCTGGCATCTGGATTAAATTGTTGGAAAGATCAGAATGGTGTCCATAAGATTTTTCAGGGACTGAATGAAAAAATCATGTCCTAGAGTTGATGACTCCAAATATGACATTTTTCTTTGTGATGGTTCCTCTTCTAGCTCAACCAGCTTCCTCTTATAAGTTCAACCAGCTTCCTTCTTCCTCAAAATTGCTTTTTTAGGGTATCAACAACCACTTGTTTTCCCTTACCGATTCTTGGAAAAACTTATTCATCTGGATACTCATGCTCGCTTTCAGATAACTGAACAATTTTGTCTTAATCAATTTTCTCTTTCTTGGCCCCTGCCTCAACTTATTTAGGAATAATAAAGTCATGATTATGACTCTTTTCTTTAGATAAATTGTTCACATCCTGTTCAGACTTGTCATCAATCTCAGGGGTAGCAAGTTTCGAAGATCGGACTTGAGAAGTCCGGACTGAAAATTTTTCAGAAGCACTTTCCTTCTCCTGAAAGTCTTAAAATTTATTTATCAGATCAGCTGTATCATCACTACTTTTAGCTTCTTTTACTTTTTCTATAGCTTTTTTCAACTTCCTTCTCTTGGGATTTTTCTGGAGTCATGTACTTCTTCCCCGGTGTCTCAAGTAATGGTTCTATTAAGACAGTATTCGGTATGGGAATGTTCTTGGATTCTACGTCAGTAGCCTTCAAATGATATTTCACAATATCTACCTCTAACATCTTCTTATTAAGCTTATTCTCTTTGGATTTTTTCTCAAGGTCTTCAGCAACTTTTTCTTTCAAAACCTTGCCTCAGCAAGATCTAGACCAAATTGTGGTTCCCCTTCCATTCGGTTCTTATTATCCTTCCTCCATTTGGCTAATACCTCATCCAAATAGGATTTTTAATTTTTGGGCTTTGGAGGTGTGTATTGGGATTCCATAGCTTTAGGGGTTTCACCTTTATCTTTTAATTCCTTCAATTTTCTTTTCTTTCCAGCCTTCTTCGATGGTTCAACCACTTCAGCATTTTTCAGAATGGCTTCTGCTTCATCCTCTAGCAGATCATAAAACTCTCCTGATTCCTTGGAAAATCCAACATTCATTCTTTTCAAAGTGTCATCACTTACTAACATCACTTTGCAATTCCTCGACTTGGAACTACAAGGAATCTTGAATGATTCAAGGCACCGAACAATCAACTTGGAGAGAAGTGTAGGTTACATGATTATCTATGCTCTCAAATTCCCATTCTTGATATTCTCTATCGTAATGATAATATGATTCATCAGATTGATTTTCCTTATATTTACCAAAAAAATATAAGATATACATATCACTTTTCTTAAGAGTGTCTTTGTCACCGTTTCTTGGTATGATAAGACCCTGAACCCATAACTCTAGGATCTGATTGTTGGTAGACAAGTGAGCGATCTTTGTGGACTTGACATCTATAAGTCCAAGACTTTGCATGGCCTTCACTTTTAAAAAACTTCATTCCACATTAGGTAATTTGTGGGAACAAAATTCTAGCTCTCCTTCATAGGATAACCCTACCAAGCTAGCAGCCTCGGTATAAGAAAGTGTATAAGTTATTCCATAACTTTTGAAGGAAAAGTTTTCTCTTCCATCTTCCTTGAAAAAACAAACTGACTCATAAAACTCAATGAGTAGATCTGGATAAACAACATCCTGAGCTCTTATCTTTGATATGGATACACTCTCCCATCCATTAAGCTTGATATTCTTGGAGATAATGGAGTCATACTTTTTGAAGATGTTCTGATGCACCAACCACTCCCTATATATTTTCCACTCCGAAATCATCTTGATAGTAGACATATCTTGAGAATGAAATTCTCCAGACATTCGGACATGAGCACTTCTGAAAGGTTTAGAGGATGATTTTGTAGTGGGGTAGAGCTTCGACATGAAAAAGTTTGAGAACCGATGTGGGATAATCATCGGGGGTCCCCTTTATATATGTTTTTGAAGAGACAATTCAACTTCCCATCTCAATCCAATGGCTGAGAATTATTATGATCAGATCTGATGGTAGAAATGAAAGCTGCAAGGAAAATTTGGTAGGATCCGATATTTTGAGGTTTTTAAGGGAAAAAATTTGGATTTAATGAAACTAGAATCCGAAAAATTTTAAAAACAAAAGAGTCTATGAAAAAGTAAAAGGTTATTATGAAAACTCAAGAAACAATCATACCTTTCAGATTTTCAGAAGAATTATTCGTATTGAGGAAAATTATATTTGAATGACATTAGATTCTGAAAAAAAACTTGAGTCCAAAAAAAAATTGAGTACGCATATCTTCATTATGAAGATCTTCATTACGAAAATATTTATTACAAAAATCTTCAATACGAAAAATCTAGAAAACAAAACTGACTACAAAAAACAAATTCCATTTTGAAAAATATGAAAAACCTCATCACGTAAAATATGAAAAACTTTATTACGGAAAATTATGAAAACATTAGTACAATTTTTTTTTGAAAACTTCATTACCAAAAAGTTTGAAAACTTCATTACAATTTTTTTGAAAACCTCATTATGAATTTTTTTGAAAACATCATTACGAAACATTTTGAAAACTTACAATGAAATGTACTCCCCCTATGAAAATGAGTTTATTATTGTAAGGAGATTTTTTCAACAAGAAGTTAATTCGGAGGATTACCTTATGATTATCATTCCTAACTTCTGTTTAATATATTCAAATCTATCGGAGGGTAAAGATTTTGTGAAAATATCAGCAAGTTGATCTTGCGTACCAATAAATTGAAGAATGATATCTATTTTTGTGTGTGTGATACTTAAGAAAGTGATGCCTAATATCTATGTGTTTTGCGTGAGAGTGATGTTCATGTCTTTTACTAAGGGCAATGAAACTAGTATTATCACAAAAAATTTGTGTTTTGGTAAAACTAATACCATAATTTGTGAGTGTGTGTTGCATCCACAACACTTGAGCACAACAACTTACAACTGCTATATATTCAGCTTCAGCAGTGGAAAGTGCTACTGAGTGTTGATTCTAGCATGAAAAAGAATCTAATGAATCTCCTAAGAAATGACATGTTCTTGATGTAATCTTTCTATCCATTCTACATCCACCAAAGTTATCATCCAAAAAACGTTTCAAAATAAAATCATTTCCAAAAGTATAAGAGTCCTAAATCTATGGTTCCCTTTAAGTAGTGAAAAATTCTTTGCACTGCATTTAAATGAGATTCCTTTGGATTGGATTGATATCTTGCACATTAGCATACTAAAAACATTATGTTTGGACGACTAGATGTCAAGTAAAGTAGACTTTTTATCATACCTCTAAATTATGTTTTATCTACTAGTTTCCCAGCTTCATCAATATCAAGGGTGTTTGAGGTACCAATGGGAGTACATATACTTTTACTTTTGTCATATCCATAAATTTTAAGAAGATATTTAATAAACTTATGTTGGGATATATATATTCATTCTAGTTTTTTAGATATTTGAAAACCAAGAAAAAATGTTAACTCACCCATCATACTCATTTGAATCTCATATTTCATTAGATCTGCTAAGGAATCAGTTAAGGATTGCTGAGTTGAACCAAATATAATGTCATCAATATAAATTTTAACAATAAAAACATTTTTATTATCATTCTTTATAAAAAGGTTTGGATCTTCATTTCCTTCAACATAATCTTTTTGAAGCAAAAATACCGTAAGTCTATCATACTAAGCTCTAGGGGCTTATTTAAGGCCATATAAAGCTTTGGTAAGTCTTAAATCATGATCAAGATGTTTTTTATCTTCAAAACTATGAAGTTGTTCAAAAAAACTTCCTCTTGAACATAACCATTAGGGAAAGCACATTTCACATCCATTTGAAAAAGTTTGAAATTAAAGAATACTACAAAGGCAAGTAAAATATAAATAGATTCAAGTCTAGATACCTGATCATAGGTTTCTTCATAGTCTATTCCCTCTTGTTGATTATATCCTTTATCAACTAATCTAGATTTATTTCTTACAATGATTCCATTTTCATCACACTTATTTTTGAAGACCCATTCTACTCCAATAACAGAAGTTTCTTTAGGTCTTTCGACAAAGGTTCGGACTTTATTCCTTCCGAATTCATTTCGCTCATCTTGCATAGCTTTAATCCAATCATCATCACCTAAAGCTTCATCAGTTCTTTTTGGTTCTAATTGGGAAATGAATGCTATATGTTCTACTTCATTCCTTAAGGAACTTCTAGTCCTTACATGTTGATTCAAATCACTAATGATGCTATCACTAGGATGATTCTTTAGAAACAACTGATTTGGGTTTTGTAAAACCTGTTCATCAACATAGGGTAGGAAATCTTCTGGGGTAAATGATTCAGAAGTATCTTCTTGGATATTTTCCTTATTAGAAGGATCTCCTATCAAAGGTTGATAACCAGTTTTTGAAAACCCATCCGAACATTTAGTTTGGGGTTTTTTTTTAAAAAAAGTATTAGTTTCATCAAATTTCATATGTACTGTCTCTTCAATAGTACAAGTGTTTTTGTTAAAAACTCTATCGGCATTAGAAGTTGTGGAGTAGAATAAGAAAATTCCTTCATCAAATTTTGGTGCAAATTTATGAATATTATCTTTAGTATCCAGAATGAATACCTTGCAACCAAAAACCTCGAAGTAGGAAAGTCTAGGTTTTCTACCATTCCATAACTCATAAGGAGTTTTATTAAGAAAAGGTATAATCAAAACTTGATTTATAGTATAACAAGAAGTACTTACACCTTTTTCCCAAAAATGTTTGGCTACAGAATACTCACTCAATATGGTTCTAGTTATCACCTGAAAAATTCTATTTCTTCTTTGAACAACACCATTTTGTTTAGGTGTTCTAGGTGCTGAGAAGTTATGAGTAATTCCTTTTCTACTACAAAAAGTTTCAAAATCAGAATTTTGAAATTCTCCACCATTATCACTATGAATAGTTTTCAAAGGAAGGTTTGTCTCTTTTTTAATTTGGGCTCTAAAACTTTTGAAATAAGAAAAATCTTCAGAGTTTTTTGCTAGAAAATAGACCCACATAAATCTAGTGTAATAATCAACCAAGACAAATACATAATACTTGACCCCAATTATTCCAGTTTGTGTAGGACCAAATATATCCATATGAACTAACTGTAATGCATAATTATTTGATACTTCAGCGACTAATTTAAAACTTGATTTATGTTGTTTTCCATATTGACAAGGGTTACAGACTTTTGAAGAATCATATATAAGCTCCGGAATATCCTTAACTAATCTTTTCTTAAGTTTTCATAAGTTCCTAAGGTTACAGTATCCTAACCTTCTATGCCATAACCAAGAATGATATTCTATTGCACTAAGTCAAGGTAGATCTTGTTTCCTAAGTTCTTCTAAATTCAGATTGTAAACATTCTCTTAACAATGGGTAGAAATAATAAACAATTCCTTGGAATTGTGTACTAAGCACTTTTCATTCCTTTAATTCACAAGGTAACCTTCATCACATAATTGACTTATGCTAATGAAGTTGTTCTTAAGAACCTTAACAAATAAAACATTTGAAATTAAAGTTTTTCTAAGAAGTACAATGTTACCTATACCAATAATTTCTCCCTGAGCATTATCTCTGAAATTTACTTTTCCTTCTTTTATCTTGATACTATTTTCAAAGTAGTTTTTTTTACAAGTCATATGCCGGGAATATCCACTATCTATGTACCATGTATTACTGTTGGTACATTCTCTATTTTTTTGAAAATAAGAAAAAGTTAGGTTTTTGGAATCCAAGCTTTCTTGCATCCGAAAATTTCAGAAAGCGAAATTTTAGGTACTCACTTCTTCTTAGAATAATAGGATTTATAATATCCTAAGGACAGAGAATTGTTTATAGAACAATTCTTTGCCCAATGTTCACCACACCGACACATAGTATAGAATAGAACACTTTGAGGAACAAAGTAATTGTTACTAAAAATTGGTTTAGAACAAGTATAACCAAAACCAGAACTATTCCATAAAGGTCAGATTTGAGAATACATTTTATCAAAATTTTATTTATCTATGGTAAAGTTTGACAAACACTTCCTCAAGGAAAATATTTTGGATTTGAGTTTGATAACCAAGTTCTTTCCTTCAATTTTTTTATTTTTAACTATATCTAGGCTCGAAAACATTTTTCTTAGAAAGTACGTTTTCTAGATATTTAGAAAGTTTATTCTTATCAGAATTTACTTCCTTAAGATTTTTTGGAATACTTTCAAAATGAACATTTTTCTTATCGAGATATTTAGTAAGATATGATATTTCCTTAGTAAGAATAATATTCCTAGATTTTTCCTTATCCAGTTTTTTATGAGTTTTGAGTTCTCAATCTCAGAAAGTTTGGAAAACCTCGAAACTTCTTCATAGGAAGGTAATGTATTATGTTCATCAGAAGAATATTCCTCATATGAAGAGTTATATTATTTTCTATCATTATTATAATTTTCATTTAAAGAAACATTGGTCATTGATTCAGAATTTTGTACCTTACCCATTAAACAATAATTCTCAATAGGTAGTCTGACTATTAGACCAAGATTCTTCTATCCAAAAGATTGATAATCTATAGATTCACCTGAAGAGTCTACACTACTGGCACTCCAGGTGTCATTAGCTTTTAATAATTTCTTATCTTTATCATTGTAATAAAACTTTCTGTTTCTTTCTGAATGATTTTCCTTTCTTTCTTTTCTCTTAAGCATAGGACAATCAGGTCTTAAATGTCCAGCCCTCTTGAATTAATAACAGGTAACTTCTGAATCTTTATTGTCTTTCCTTTATTTTATTTTGCATCCGGATTGAATGTTCCTCTATCTAGCTATCTTCTTCATCATTTGAGCAAGATTTTCTAATTCATTCTCTGAGGATTCACTTCCACTAGATTTGGATTGGATAATAACTTTATTAGATTTGAAAATAGTAACTCTCTCTAGATTCTTAGATTTCATATGATTTGAAGTTGTAGTAAAATAAACACTACCATTTCCATTCTTTTTATTTTCATTATCATCATCTCTCTTTATTCTAGTCTCATGTTAAAGAAGAGTTACAAACAGTTCATCTATGGAAATCTGAGTAACCTTTCTATTCTCATCAATAACTGTTCTCTTGGATTCCCATTCACTCGGAATGATGTCTATGAACTTATCAACAAGATCTTCATCCTCTAATCCTTTCTCACCCATGGATTGTAAACTATTCACAATAGTCATGAATCTTTGTTGCACTTTACATATGGGTTCTATATAAGGAAATCAGAAACCATGATATTTAGCTCTGAGCATGGCTCTTCTAGTTTCAATTACTTTGGAAGTTCCAAAGTGAGTAACTTCATGTTTCTTCTATATACAATTTGCTGCTTCACAAGATTAAATTTGGCTATATATATTTCTAGTCATGGATAAAATCAATGTATTGCGTACTTTATAATTTAGTTGATATTCATTATTTTTTTATTGGTAATGGTACTAACTTAATTGTCAGGGATTTTATATCCTCTAGTAAGAATAAAAAAATTATCAACTCCAGTATTGATAATAAAAGTCTTCATACGATCTCTCTAGTATTCATAATCATTTCCATCAAAGATAGGTGGTCTAGTTGGATTAAGATTGTCTATGGAACCAACATTGATTCCTGCCATCTTATAGAAAAATCATTCCACAAAAACTTGTTAATAGAAAAAGTTCATAAACAAGGAGAATATTCCTATGTAAGAAAAATATAGAACAAGAGTACCTGTAAGAAAAAAATGAATCTGAACTATACGTGTCCGAAAAACTGATTCTGAAAAAGTGTGAATCAGGAAATTCAATTCCAAAAGTAATAAGAAGAAGAATTATATTCTAAATATAATTGTGAGATTAATTCAGATTGAACCAATGCTCTGATACCAATTGTAGGATTGGTACTGGATATGAGGTTTCCATCCTTTGATACCAATTATAGGATCGAATATGTAAATATGAGATGCTCAAATACAAGAGGGTGTGGGGGGGGGGGGGTGAATTGTATTCTTTAAAAATACCTAAGGAAATTTTTGATAACAAAAATTCACAACACATCTAAGTTATAATATCTTTCTGGATTCTGGAAAAGTGATTTCAGAAATGAAACTTGAAAAACTTTTACAACAATTAAGATTCTACCTTAAAGTGTATAGAATCCAATATAATTAGAGTAAAATTCTAAGGAAGTATTAGAAGATTATACTTTCCTCAAAAACTAAAAATATAGCAGAAAACAAAATAGAAATACTAAAAGTAACAAGTAGTAACTCTTTTATCCCAAAGAGAAGGGTATCCAACAACCCTGGATAGAAGGTCCCTTGAATTATACTTTCAAGAAAGTCTGTCTTACCCAAACCTAGGTAAGACCTCAATCTGAAGATCGGTATCTATCTTGATATCCCCGTAAGCCCTCGATTTGTAATGAAATAGGAACCTTAGACTTCACAACTCGAAGTCTCTAATTTCAAGGAAATCGCACCTTTGCACTAAGAAAATATGCACGAAGCAATATTTGAACAAGCTGTTCAAACATTCTGCGTGAAGCTTGAGAGTTTATAAGTGTCTCTCTCTCTAGAAATCACTTCTGAATGGTCTGAGATTCAAAAATTCCAAAATTCGTCCAAAAGTTATGAGCACTTTCAAATGAGCTCTTATTTATAGGCACAACTTCAAAAGTTGGATCCCTCCTCCAACAGTCATATTTTTCCCTTAATTTCAGAGGGTCCTTTACACTTGTCACTCAAACAACGGTTAGTGAGTATCTAAAATCACAGAATTGTTTTATAACAAAACATGTGTGAGCATAACAAAAATCTGATATTCAGAATGTATGCAAATGAACGTTCAGATTCTAACCAAAAATTAATTCAGAGTCTATAATATAAGGATATCCGAGTTTTTTTTCTAAGAATTCAGAACCTGAATTCTATAGAATTCCAGAGTCTGAATTTCAAGGAAATTCAGAATCTGGATTCACAAGAATTTGGAACTAGAACTTACAATGTTCGGAGTCAAAGTTCATGAGAATTCGGAGTCAGAACTCATGAGAGTTCAGAGTCTGTATTCAGAGAACTCGGAGTCAGAACTTAGAAAGTTCGTAACCAGAATTTATATTTAGAATTTAGAGCGAGATCTCAGAATGTTAATAACCAGAATTAATATTTTGAATTCGGAGTGGGAACTCAAAAGATTTCGTAACCAGAATTCTGATTTAGAATTTGGAGTCATAACATAGAAGAGTTCGTAATCATAATTCGTATTAATAATTCGGTGTGAGAACTCAGGAGAGTTCGTAACCAGAATTCTGATTCAGAATTCTGAGTCAGAACTTAGAGGAGTTCGTAACCTAGAATTAATAATCAGAATTCGGAGTCAGAACTCAGAAGAGTTCGTAACCAGAATTCTAAGAATTCAGATCCTAAAACAGAATGCTTCATATCTAGTTAATTATAGGATTATGAGTTTATGGTTTCAATCCGATTTTTACACTTATAAAAATTATTATATGAATAATGAAAAACATGACAATTATAAATTTCCATGGGAAAGAAAATATTCGATATAGAAGTAAAACATGTGGTAAAAAGGGATTTTCCTTGAGATAAGGTGTTTGCGATTTTCAAAACAAGAATAAATTGTAAAGTCATAAGGAAACCTTAATGACTCGACAATCTCCCCAAGCGTAAAGGAATGGAAAAGTCATAAAGAAAACCTTATTGAATAAACAATTTATCTATTATAATACAATATTCTATATTGTATTGAATGAGTTATGTTTGATTGTGGATGTGATATTTTTATACCATTCATGGTTTGTGGTTAAAATAGAGACATTTCATATGCTAGTTATGTTTCAATATTTTCATATGAGGAATGCATTGGATTAAGTAAGTGACGAGTGGAGCCCACTATAGCTACTCGATGCATCAGTAGGTCTCATGAGACAAACTAGTGTCTTGGAACAAGGCATTGACAAAATATTATTTGTAGTCTTGGTACAAGCCCTTGACTACGTGGTTATGAGAGTCTGACATTATGCATTCCATCATCATGAAAGTCGGTATCGATATTTCATGTGATTATTCTAATAGTATAACATCTATGTGAATAAGTAAATGACATTATTTGATTTTATATTTTCCATATTATGCTGAAGTTCATGTATAAAAGGCTTTTATTTTATTCTTATACATTGCCTTAAATGTTTATCCTTATTTATGAAAGTTTTCACTATATTGTTATCCTTACTGAGCATCTAAGATCACCCCTTTCTATGTTTTATTTTTCCTAGGATGTGAAGACGTATATTATAACTGACCTGTATGGATAGTCTATGGGATATCTGTGTTGTCTATTGAAACAATGTTGTTGTAGTTTTTAATTTTATGATGTAATGTAAAACTTATGAATGTATCTAGTACTTACAAGGCTTCTAAACTAATCGGTCTTTCGAGAATTGATATTTTTTGATCATTCCAATGATACATAATAACGCACCGACTCTGGGATTCTTGGGTCGGGGCGTTACAATTGGTATCATAGGAAGTTCAGTACAATCCTTGGAAACTAGATTTAGATAAATTATGATTAGAGAACATAGTCCTAAGATCGAATTTGAGGTTTAGTATAGAAGAACTTCCTAAAATGTTGATATTATATAGATTTTGTGAGTTTTCCAAGCAATACATCCCTGTCTGGATCCGATCAGGTAGAGGCGGCTCTGGCATAGATGTACCTAGGGGTAAAACCCAAAAACACCACTTTAATCTAGAATTGAATAGGAACTGGTGCATGACAATGGGCCTTTCTACACTCTAAGTTACGACACTCCCAAGGTATTTTCTTAGGATAATTTACATTTTATTTACAAACCAATTTGAAGGATTTTAATATAAGATGAGAATAAATGAACTTGGTTAATCCTAAGGTGTTTCAATTTGAAAATATGGTTTGATGATATTCTCTAAATGATTTTATTACTACTGTTACTCAAACAATGATTTATGGTTTTAGTCAATGGATGGATTCCAAGGAAGTCATAGTAACATTGAGCATGATGTACAAGGTGGTAATGGTGGTGTAAATGAGCAACAAAATTGAATGTTGATAGGCGTTAAAGATATCGTGTTCATGCCAAATCAGTTTTCCAAAAATATGATCAACAAAATATATATTAACCAACTCCCGAACTCAAAAAAGAAGAGAAAGGTGTTGAATGATAAGAGGTCTAGTAGTGGAGACCATGGAGAAAATAATCCTCAATTTCCATCATGCAGGAAATGTGGAAGGAGACACCCATGAAAGTGTCTCAATGGAACAAAGAATGGCTTTACCTGTGGGAAAGAAGGACACGAAGTAAATAATTTCCAAGGAAAAATGAATAGTACTATGAAAGAAAATTAAAATTGTCCCAAGAATCCATTTACAGTCATTTATCATAAATGTAGAGGACCTGAACATTACACGAGTGAATTCCCTATTATATAGGATATTTTCTTGGTGAAAGAAGAAGCAATGTGGAAATAAATGGTTGGAGAAATTTTTAAAAGTGGTAGTGCTCCTTGTTGATAGGATTACACTGGAAAAATTTCCTCTTGTATTTGTAACCCTGTAGTTTGGAATGTGAAAATGATATTTGAGGAAGAATTATCTTCTCTCTTGTGGAAATACTTATAAATAACCATTTGGTTTTATATGATCATTGGGTTTGAGGCAATTACAAGTTATTATATTTTTGGGATGAAAATGAAAGGTATGAGATAAAATTTGTGGTTGAATTATATTTTGGTTATTTTTAGGAATTTATCTTATTTTATTAATGTTATAAAATATTGTTTTTGAAAAAGGACAACACGCGGACTGTGTGAAAACCCATTGCGTCAGACAAAGCTGTGGGAATTGAACCCACAACCAGAGTGCGATTGGGATTTATCGCCTACCACTGGACTAGGTGAAGTATCTAGTCATTGTGACTAATTATTTTTAGTTAAATTATTTTATTGATCAATAATAAGTTTATTTGGGATCTTATGTCTTATCAAATGAATACCCTTAGTGTGGGAAAATTATTTGGCGATTAAGTGATAAATGTTATTTTTGATTACGTTTTCTCTGTTGGGAACAATATATTCCTAAGGAAAATTGAATACTATGGTATTTAATTTGAGGAGTAATGGTGGATTTTTATCTATGTTTTTATTGTGGATTTATAGTGATTTTGGTTATTTATGGAAATGACTAACCTATGATAGAGAATATGTGATTAGTTTAATTACTTTAAAGTATGTGACTTTAAGAGTAGTCGATGTCATTTGGAGATAAAATTTAACATGTAAGACTACATAACCAAATTCTTCTAAGTTTTGGGTTTCCTTATTAGTTTTGATTATATTAAAGGATTTTAAGGAAAATTGTTTACTGAATGGTATTTATTTAACTTTGGGATATTTTTGGTTTAATTTGAGAAATTAAGATTAGTGTTTATTTTTGTAAAGGAATATCCTTTTGGGGGATCTTCTGATCTTGTACTAACCATTTGGGTTTTGATTAATCTCTAAAGACAAGGTAAATATATAGTTTATCCTTTGTAGATCACGTGATTATATAGAAGTTGATTCTAGATATTCTGGTGTGACCAAGTCATCTTGAATACTCACTATTCGAAAATAAAATTGAGTTAGTGGTAGAAATTTATTAAAGAATGAAACTCTACTTAAAAATTAAGTATATATCATAATGTTCTTATTCAATCTCATAAATAAATTCCTCATCTTTATGAAATGAAACTTAAAAAAACATGTTGTCTGTTAACTTTTCCTAATGGGAAACTAATGACCGTTTGTCCCATCACAAGTTTGTGGTTTTCTTGTTGATAACTTTATCCTAATCATATTTTCTATCCCTCTTCATCAGAACTTGGCACTTTTTTTATCATCTATATCCATGTTTTTCTACATGGAATCCTAGAATGGGTTATATCGGGTGACCTTTGTACTTATCTTTATTTATTTTAAAGTAATAGTTTTATTGACTCTTTTTCCGATGCAGGGCTTTCAATTATGTTCCCAAGCCCAATTTTAAAAAATTGCGAGGACACAATTTTCAAATGGGGGGAAGAATGTAACACCCCAAGCTTCCATATTACATTTCCCTTTGAATAATTTAATAGATTGCATTGTACGCATCTTTGAGATTCTAACACACCACGACCAATCAAACTTGTCATTATGAATAGTAATATCCTCTTTTTGAAATTTTATAAATTTTAACATTCAAAATGGACATCATTTTGGGATTCAGAATATTGAAATTAGCTTAGGGTGAAATTTTGGTATTTTTTCTGAAAACATTCAATTTTTAATGAATAGTGAAAGACACTAAGTTGTAGTTTAAAACTGAATTTTTATTTAAATAACTATTTATTTTATTTTAATTTATTTAAGGTCAAAATAGATACATAATAACTATATAAGTTCAATGTAATTCATTGGATTCAGTTTATAATAATTCTAGATATATAATTTTTTTTGAACTTTTTAAACGTCTTTTACCCATCTCCTATGAGAATTTGTAAATTTGAATAAAAATTAGTTTTACTATTTCTGTGAATTGAATTTCTAGTGTGACGCCCCGAGCCCGCTCTTTCGGACTCGTTGCTTCAAAATGTTGTGTAATAAATTTTTTTTATAAACTTAACTTAAAAAAATTACACAACACCTTAAACAAAATGAGGATCTTTCACCGGTCTAGGTTCTGGATGATTTAGACATAACCTTACATTTATCAGAGTCGGAACAATGAAACAACAGTCCACTACTCTTCCACTGCGCGCTACAAAAAAAATGACCAATCTCTGAGATTCAAGATCACCTGTGAAAAACATTTCAAAAACGTAGGGTGAGCACAAAAGTTGCCCAGTAAGGGTTTTTAAAGCCTTTGATAAATCTCTTTTAAAAATATTACTTGATAATACATTTGAAATATTCAATTAGAAATACCCTTGTAAAATAATTCTTTGGAAAATAATTATACTTTGAGAACAATTTTAAAATAAATCCAGTGATTCAGTTGAAAATATTAAACAAGCTCTTAAAACAAAACAACTAAGGCCACTTGAAACCTTGAAGGCTATCATGGGCCTACCCACTTGAGGGATGGATTCATGATCCAACTCCCTATCATATTTACAAAGTTCAAGCACCATTTTCTTTATAAAACATTTTTCAGCTTGCCTTACTTACATATAATTTTCACTGGAGTTTTAAATTTTGGAGACATGTTACGGCACTGAAATACACATTACACTTATATATATATGATTATGTATGTATGCATATATATATATATATGTACGAGCTTCTATCGCATTACACATTCATGTTTGGTTCAGACCAAACTTTTGTCCCCCATACCTTTCATATACATTTATGTACCTAAACATTTTATGGAAGACATGATTTTCATATTGTTATAATTTTAACCATTAAAATGAAATCATGAATAAAATTTCCAATGACATACTTGTTTAATTAATTTTAAGCATGAAATAATGAAACGAATATATAAACTATTAATAATCACATGCAATCTTTATGTCACACATGAAATTTTCAATAGCATTTCATATGCATTCACTATTTCTTGAATATATATATATATATATAATTCATACAATATGCATATTTATTATCCACACACGATTAGTGAAACCTATATGCACATTATAACATTAATAAAAATAATAGTCATTACTAATATGAAATCCATGAG
Organism: Viscum album; assembly: GCA_963277665.1. Classification (NCBI taxonomy): domain Eukaryota; kingdom Viridiplantae; phylum Streptophyta; class Magnoliopsida; order Santalales; family Viscaceae; genus Viscum; species Viscum album. The sequence goes on along the minus strand of OY728143.1, from coordinate 1,512,902,992 downwards.
TTAATTATAATACAATGAATGTCGATGATGAGCATAATAGCATAGCTATGTATCTATGCAAATGTGACGCCCATGATATTGATAAAACTTGATGGTATGCAATATATATTTTTTGAAACATGGAGATAATTGAAAACATTATAAACAACACAATACCAACCATATATACATATATGGACATGTACTGCCATAAAAAAAACAACATAATTCAAACACTAAAATCATACATTAAAATAATGTTTTCACTCTTAATAATTTTTGTAGAAAAGTGTCCAAAAATAAAAATTATTATTAAGCTTGATATTGAAATTCACATATAAATAAATATATATATATATATATATATAAAAATATGTATATACCAATATACATGTATATATAAAAGTAGGTTTTGTTCTTATCAAAACATAACATAAAGCACTCTTTTGAAAGTTTTAAAAGGGGGATTGAGAACAACTTGAGTATATAAAGCTCCAAATGAAATAAAGGTTTTGTAAATTGAAGATAATTGAAAATAGTCCCTTACTATATTCTACCAAAATTTTCAGAAGTGAAAAACATGCTGATTTTGAAAAAGAAACCATAGATGAAATAAATTTCAATTGCACAATTATAATTTTTGAAGAAAATAAATTGACCGAATAAATGTAAAGACCCCTTACCTGGTTTGGCGTAAACTGAGAGTCCAAATTATCTTCCTACCATTCAGACTTTCTTTCCCCCCTTTTTTTCTCAACATAAATTTATCTCTCAGCGTTCTCTCACGTTAGCATAACTGGCAAGCATAAAGGAAAGAGGATAGTGGTTCACTACCCTTCTAGTCTCCACATATAGAGTGGAGAATCCTCCTGGGCTATGAGTAAGAAATACATGGTTTATATAGTAGTGTTATATCTTATAAGATACGCTAAAAAAACTAAGTGCATATGCTACAGTGTGTGTATCCTATTAAAAGAGTTTGACAAAGCTAAAAAAAATATGGCGGAAACGTCAATTCTCCTATAGTCCAAATGCAGTGTATCAATTAATAAAAATTTAATTTGATGGATTGATGAAAGAAATTTCTTAAACTATATTAAAGAACCACCAATACCCACACAAAGTGCCAAAACATATTCCAGACGCATTAATAGACAGCCGCTTGACAACATCTCAATAAACAAAATGAAACGTGGAAAAATCCAAACACGCAGTAGATTACACTGTTTTAAACATCGATATTTGAATAAAAAATTAAACTATGATGAAGATATGGATTGGAATGGGTAAAGGATTCTTCAAAACACAATAAACCACATTCATTCATATTTCGATATAAGACAAAACCGTTGACAAAGATAAGGTTATCAATTTCCGATCATAAACACCATAGAAATTTAATAATATAAACAGATTGATATCTAATAACAGGACAAATGGAATCTATAAAAAAAGATTCAGATAACGAAAATAGATTAAAAAATATAGACTACTTGCATTATTGAAGAGATTTCCAAACCCGATGTCGATATAGATTAAGAACAAAACAGAGAAAACCACTATTGTGATTCTATTTCACTAAAAGAAAATCCTAGGATCAAATCCAGATAACAGAAGCACGACAATCATAAAAATCTGAATATTGAATCTTGGACCACATCCATACCTCAAGATGGACTTCGCAAAAGAAACCAGAACCCTAAATGCAAAAAAAATGGATTTGGTTCTTCGGTCCGCGCTTGATCGTCTGAAATGGAACTCATCCGAGCATGAATCTCATCACCGTGACCTTGCTCGGATCTTTTCGTCACCCGCAGCGGACCGTGACTCCTGAAGATGAAGAATAAGATGAACCCTCACCGATGAAGCTCTCGACTCATGAACACCTCTCGACGTCGCTCTCGAGCTCGACGAAATCCGCAGCTTCGGCTCTCGCAAATCGAACGGACCCCCAACTCAAAATTTGAGATCGGCCTCCTCAAAACCCTAAATGACTTCCGCAATATATTTTTTTTATTTATTGTTTTTTTTTATTTCGTTTCATTATATTTTTATATATCGTTTTCATTTTTTTTAACAGACTAATATACTACATTAATTTTTATAATTTCATTATTTTGTTTTATTTTAACCATAAACTTATAAAGTTCTTTATATGTATTACTATATTTTAAAACAATTATAAAATTAATTAACATTATATATATACAAAACAATTATATATAAATATATAATTATAAAATTAGTTTTTTAAAGGCCTATATAGTGTTCGTTGATAATTTAAATTTTATTCTTAATATTATGATTCCATTATAATTTTTTAATGTATAATTTAACATTTAATAAAATTTATTAAATTCACAAAGTTTGTTTATTGTATATTAGTTATAATAGTTAAATCAACATTGTCTATTTATTTTATTAACAGATGTCAAATGTTGGTTTTAAATATTACAGTTTCTAACGGATAGTTCCTTTTTCTAACGGTCGGATAAAACTCTATAAATATCAATATTTTATGGGTCTTTCAAATACTCAGAAGACAAATATCTCGACGCTCACGCCACTGCTTTCGGAGATGGTTTTATATGTTCCTCTTATTTTTAGTTTTATTGCTATCATCCTTGCCATAACGTTTGTTCTTTTATCAGATCCAAGAGATGATAACTACTCGATCGGCATCATTGTGTTTCTCGGTAGTCTTCCAATTGTTTTATTATCAATAGCAGTGGGTTTAATGGGTTAGTTCTTGTGTATCAAGGGTGTATTCTGGTATTTGTATGAATAAAATGCTTGCTAATTATATATTTTCATTTTATTTTATTACATCTTGGAAACATTGTCAAAACATAAAACTTAAATTTAAACCTGGGGTGTTACATTCTACCCCCCTTAAATAGAATTTCGTCCTCGAAATTCATTTACACTTATCGCTCTCAATTCTCATCTATTATGAGTCTCATATGATGTCCCCAAGGTCTGTATAGTTGTCTTCCACGGTTTCCATGTCTTCCTAAGAAATTAAAGTTCAATGTGGCTTCGAAATCTTCCACTTCCTTTGCCCATATGCAACTAGTGCAAGAGGGGTTGTATGGATGTAGGCACCGGAAGACAGTCCTTAAGGAATGATAATCAATATAGTATCCGAGAAGTTCGTCTTGAATTTGATTCCTATAAGAAAGTCTCATTGCTTCGTCTTCGAATGTTTCAAATTCATCATAAATTCTTCCTATGAAGCAAAAGCTTAAAAGTTGACACATAAATGCCGCGCGAAGATTTCCTTCTTCAGCTGCTCTATAAAAATTTGAGATTGATTCTGGTTGCTCAAACATTGTAAAGCACCTAAAAAGTCCTTCGTAATATGCTCCTTGGCGTTGATAGAAATGACGTTGGATCTGCCTGATATCTTCGAAGACGAAACCAGAACCACGATGAAAACGAAGTATATCTGGTGTGCCTGATATATTATAGAGACGTTTACAAGACAGTCACATGGCTTCATAAGGCTCAGATTCTTCTTTGCATGATTTTGCCATGATCATAGCAAGTAATTCATCTGGAAGGCCTAAGAGAGTTGTTTGAGTTCTCCTTCCTTCCATCTGAAAATTACAAAGAAGTATGTTGACTGAAAAGGACAGTCAATTTATCAAAGGGTTCTAAATTTCCAGAGTTATCTAGACCGTTCCTCTGATACCAAGTGTGACGCCCCGAGCCCGCTCTTTCGGACTCGTTGCTTCAAAATGTTGTGTAATAATTTTTTTTTATAAACTTAACTTAAAAAAATTACACAACACCTTAAACAAAATGAGGATCTTTCACCGGTCTAGGTTCTGGATGATTTAGACATAACCTTACATTTATCAGAGTCGGAACAATGAAACAACAGTCCACTACTCTTCCACTGCGCGCTACAAAAAAAATGACCAATCTCTGAGATTCAAGATCACCTGTGAAAAACATTTCAAAAACGTAGGGTGAGCACAAAAGTTGCCCAGTAAGGGTTTTTAAAGCCTTTGATAAATCTCTTTTAAAAATATTACTTGATAATACATTTGTAATATTCAATTAGAAATACCCTTGTAAAATAATTCTTTGGAAAATAATTATACTTTGAGAACAATTTTAAAATAAATCCAGTGATTCAGTTGAAAATATTAAACAAGCTCTTAAAACAAAACAACTAAGGCCACTTGAAACCTTGAAGGCTATCATGGGCCTACCCACTTGAGGGATGGATTCATGATCCAACTCCCTATCATATTTACAAAGTTCAAGCACCATTTTCTTTATAAAACATTTTTCAGCTTGCCTTACTTACATATAATTTTCACTGGAGTTTTAAATTTTGGAGACATGTTACGGCACTGAAATACACATTACACTTATATATATATGATTATGTATGTATGCATATATATATATATGTACGAGCTTCTATCGCATTACACATTCATGTTTGGTTCAGACCAAACTTTTGTCCCCCATACCTTTCATATACATTTATGTACCTAAACATTTTATGGAAGACATGATTTTCATATTGTTATAATTTTAACCATTAAAATGAAATCATGAATAAAATTTCCAATGACATACTTGTTTAATTAATTTTAAGCATGAAATAATGAAACGAATATATAAACTATTAATAATCACATGCAATCTTTATGTCACACATGAAATTTTCAATAGCATTTCATATGCATTCACTATTTCTTGAATATATAAATATATATATAATTCATACAATATGCATATTTATTATCCACACACGATTAGTGAAACCTATATGCACATTATAACATTAATAAAAATAATAGTCATTACTAATATGAAATCCATGAGTTAATTATAATACAATGAATGTCGATGATGAGCATAATAGCATAGCTATGTATCTATGCAAATGTGACGCCCATGATATTGATAAAACTTGATGGTATGCAATATATATTTTTTGAAACATGGAGATAATTGAAAACATTATAAACAACACAATACCAACCATATATACATATATGGACATGTACTGCCATAAAAAAACAACATAATTCAAACACTAAAATCATACATTAAAATAATGTTTTCACTCTTAATAATTTTTGTAGAAAAGTGTCCAAAAATAAAAATTATTATTAAGCTTGATATTGAAATTCACATATAAATATATATATATATATATATATATAAAAATATGTATATACCAATATACATGTATATATAAAAGTAGGTTTTGTTCTTATCAAAACATAACATAAAGCACTCTTTTGAAAGTTTTAAAAGGGGGATTGAGAACAACTTGAGTATATAAAGCTCCAAATGAAATAAAGGTTTTGTAAATTGAAGATAATTGAAAATAGTCCCTTACTATATTCTACCAAAATTTTCAGAAGTGAAAAACATGCTGATTTTGAAAAAGAAACCATAGATGAAATAAATTTCAATTGCACAATTATAATTTTTGAAGAAAATAAATTGACCGAATAAATGTAAAGACCCCTTACCTGGTTTGGCGTAAACTGAGAGTCCAAATTATCTTCCTACCATTCAGACTTTCTTTCCCCCCTTTTTTTCTCAACATAAATTTATCTCTCAGCGTTCTCTCACGTTAGCATAACTGGCAAGCATAAAGGAAAGAGGATAGTGGTTCACTACCCTTCTAGTCTCCACATATAGAGTGGAGAATCCTCCTGGGCTATGAGTAAGAAATACATGGTTTATATAGTAGTGTTATATCTTATAAGATACGCTAAAAAAACTAAGTGCATATTCTACAGTGTGTGTATCCTATTAAAAGAGTTTGACAAAGCTAAAAAAAATATGGCGGAAACATCAATTCTCCTATAGTCCAAATGCAGTGTATCAATTAATAAAAATTTAATTTGATGGATTGATGAAAGAAATTTCTTAAACTATATTAAAGAACCACCAATACCCACACAAAGTGCCAAAACATATTCCAGACGCATTAATAGACAGCCGCTTGACAACATCTCAATAAACAAAATGAAACGTGGAAAAATCCAAACACGCAGTAGATTACACTGTTTTAAACATCGATATTTGAATAAAAAATTAAACTATGATGAAGATATGGATTGGAATGGGTAAAGGATTCTTCAAAACACAATAAACCACATTCATTCATATTTCGATATAAGACAAAACCGTTGACAAAGATAAGGTTATCAATTTCCGATCATAAACACCATAGAAATTTAATAATATAAACAGATTGATATCTAATAACAGAACAAATGGAATCTATAAAAAAAGATTCAGATAACGAAAATAGATTAAAAAATATAGACTACTTGCATTATTGAAGAGATTTCCAAACCCGATGTCGATATAGATTAAGAACAAAACAGAGAAAACCACTATTGTGATTCTATTTCACTAAAAGAAAATCCTAGGATCAAATCCAGATAACAGAAGCACGACAATCATAAAAATCTGAATATTGAATCTTGGACCACATCCATACCTCAAGATGGACTTCGCAAAAGAAACCAGAACCCTAAATGCAAAAAAAATGGATTTGGTTCTTCGGTCCGCGCTTGATCGTCTGAAATGGAACTCATCCGAGCATGAATCTCATCACCGTGACCTTGCTCGGATCTTTTCGTCACCCGCAGCGGACCGTGACTCCTGAAGATGAAGAATAAGATGAACCCTCACCGATGAAGCTCTCGACTCATGAACACCTCTCGACGTCGCTCTCGAGCTCGACGAAATCCGCAGCTTCGGCTCTCGCAAATCGAACGGACCCCCAACTCAAAATTTGAGATCGGCCTCCTCAAAACCCTAAATGACTTCCGCAATATATTTTTTTTATTTATTGTTTTTTTTTATTTCGTTTCATTATATTTTTATATATCGTTTTCATTTTTTTTAACAGACTAATATACTACATTAATTTTTATAATTTCATTATTTTGGTTTATTTTAACCATAAACTTATAAAGTTCTTTATATGTATTACTATATTTTAAAACAATTATAAAATTAATTAACATTATATATATACAAAACAATTATATATAAATATATAATTATAAAATTAGTTTTTTAAAGGCCTATATAGTGTTCGTTGATAATTTAAATTTTATTCTTAATATTATGATTCCATTATAATTTTTAATGTATAATTTAACATTTAATAAAATTTATTAAATTCACAAAGTTTGTTTATTGTATATTAGTTATAATAGTTAAATCAACATTGTCTATTTATTTTATTAACAGATGTAAAATGTTGGTTTTAAATATTACAGTTTCTAACGGATAGTTCCTTTTTCTAACGGTCGGATAAAACTCTATAAATATCAATATTTTATGGGTCTTTCAAATACTCAGAAGACAAATATCTCGACGCTCACGCCACTGCTTTCGGAGATGGTTTTATATGTTCCTCTTATTTTTAGTTTTATTGCTATCATCCTTGCCATAACGTTTGTTCTTTTATCAGATCCAAGAGATGATAACTACTCGATCGGCATCATTGTGTTTCTCGGTAGTCTTCCAATTGTTTTATTATCAATAGCAGTGGGTTTAATGGGTTAGTTCTTGTGTATCAAGGGTGTATTCTGGTATTTGTATGAATAAAATGCTCGCTAATTATATATTTTCATTTTATTTTATTACATCTTGGAAACATTGTCAAAACATAAAACTTAAATTTAAACCTGGGGTGTTACATTCTACCCCCCTTAAATAGAATTTCGTCCTCGAAATTCATTTACACTTATCGCTCTCAATTCTCATCTATTATGAGTCTCATATGATGTCCCCAAGGTCTGTATAGTTGTCTTCCACGGTTTCCATGTCTTCCTAAGAAATTAAAGTTCAATGTGGCTTCGAAATCTTCCACTTCCTTTGCCCATATGCAACTAGTGCAAGAGGGGTTGTATGGATGTAGGCACCGGAAGACAGTCCTTAAGGAATGATAATCAATATAGTATCCGAGAAGTTCGTCTTGAATTTGATTCCTATAAGAAAGTCTCATTGCTTCGTCTTCGAATGTTTCAAATTCATCATAAATTCTTCCTATGAAGCAAAAGCTTAAAAGTTGACACATAAATGCCGCGCGAAGATTTCCTTCTTCAGCTGCTCTATAAAAATTTGAGATTGATTCTGGTTGCTCAAACATTGTAAAGCACCTAAAAAGTCCTTCGTAATATGCTCCTTGGCGTTGATAGAAATGACGTTGGATCTGCCTGATATCTTCGAAGACGAAACCAGAACCACGATGAAAACGAAGTATATCTGGTGTGCCTGATATATTATAGAGACGTTTACAAGACAGTCACATGGCTTCATAAGGCTCAGATTCTTCTTTGCATGATTTTGCCATGATCATAGCAAGTAATTCATCTGGAAGGCCTAAGAGAGTTGTTTGAGTTCTCCTTCCTTCCATCTGAAAATTACAAAGAAGTATGTTGACTGAAAAGGACAGTCAATTTATCAAAGGGTTCTAAATTTCCAGAGTTATCTAGACCGTTCCTCTGATACCAAGTGTGACGCCCCGAGCCCGCTCTTTCGGACTCGTTGCTTCAAAATGTTGTGTAATAATTTTTTTTTATAAACTTAACTTAAAAAAATTACACAACACCTTAAACAAAATGAGGATCTTTCACCGGTCTAGGTTCTGGATGATTTAGACATAACCTTACATTTATCAGAGTCGGAACAATGAAACAACAGTCCACTACTCTTCCACTGCGCGCTACAAAAAAAATGACCAATCTCTGAGATTCAAGATCACCTGTGAAAAACATTTCAAAAACGTAGGGTGAGCACAAAAGTTGCCCAGTAAGGGTTTTTAAAGCCTTTGATAAATCTCTTTTAAAAATATTACTTGATAATACATTTGTAATATTCAATTAGAAATACCCTTGTAAAATAATTCTTTGGAAAATAATTATACTTTGAGAACAATTTTAAAATAAATCCAGTGATTCAGTTGAAAATATTAAACAAGCTCTTAAAACAAAACAACTAAGGCCACTTGAAACCTTGAAGGCTATCATGGGCCTACCCACTTGAGGGATGGATTCATGATCCAACTCCCTATCATATTTACAAAGTTCAAGCACCATTTTCTTTATAAAACATTTTTCAGCTTGCCTTACTTACATATAATTTTCACTGGAGTTTTAAATTTTGGAGACATGTTACGGCACTGAAATACACATTACACTTATATATATATGATTATGTATGTATGCATATATATATATATGTACGAGCTTCTATCGCATTACACATTCATGTTTGGTTCAGACCAAACTTTTGTCCCCCATACCTTTCATATACATTTATGTACCTAAACATTTTATGGAAGACATGATTTTCATATTGTTATAATTTTAACCATTAAAATGAAATCATGAATAAAATTTCAAATGACATACTTGTTTAATTAATTTTAAGCATGAAATAATGAAACGAATATATAAACTATTAATAATCACATGCAATCTTTATGTCACACATGAAATTTTCAATAGCATTTCATATGCATTCACTATTTCTTGAATATATATATATATATATAATTCATACAATATGCATATTTATTATCCACACACGATTAGTGAAACCTATATGCACATTATAACATTAATAAAAATAATAGTCATTACTAATATGAAATCCATGAGTTAATTATAATACAATGAATGTCGATGATGAGCATAATAGCATAGCTATGTATCTATGCAAATGTGACGCCCATGATATTGATAAAACTTGATGGTATGCAATATATATTTTTTGAAACATGGAGATAATTGAAAACATTATAAACAACACAATACCAACCATATATACATATATGGACATGTACTGCCATAAAAAAAACAACATAATTCAAACACTAAAATCATACATTAAAATAATGTTTTCACTCTTAATAATTTTTGTAGAAAAGTGTCCAAAAATAAAAATTATTATTAAGCTTGATATTGAAATTCACATATAAATATATATATATATATATATATATATATAAAAATATGTATATACCAATATACATGTATATATAAAAGTAGGTTTTGTTCTTATCAAAACATAACATAAAGCACTCTTTTGAAAGTTTTAAAAGGGGGATTGAGAACAACTTGAGTATATAAAGCTCCAAATGAAATAAAGGTTTTGTAAATTGAAGATAATTGAAAATAGTCCCTTACTATATTCTACCAAAATTTTCAGAAGTGAAAAACATGCTGATTTTGAAAAAGAAACCATAGATGAAATAAATTTCAATTGCACAATTATAATTTTTGAAGAAAATAAATTGACCGAATAAATGTAAAGACCCCTTACCTGGTTTGGCGTAAACTGAGAGTCCAAATTATCTTCCTACCATTCAGACTTTCTTTCCCCCCTTTTTTTATCAACATAAATTTATCTCTCAGCGTTCTCTCACGTTAGCATAACTGGCAAGCATAAAGGAAAGAGGATAGTGGTTCACTACCCTTCTAGTCTCCACATATAGAGTGGAGAATCCTCCTGGGCTATGAGTAAGAAATACATGGTTTATATAGTAGTGTTATATCTTATAAGATACGCTAAAAAAACTAAGTGCATATGCTACAGTGTGTGTATCCTATTAAAAGAGTTTGACAAAGCTAAAAAAAATATGGCGGAAACGTCAATTCTCCTATAGTCCAAATGCAGTGTATCAATTAATAAAAATTTAATTTGATGGATTGATGAAAGAAATTTCTTAAACTATATTAAAGAACCACCAATACCCACACAAAGTGCCAAAACATATTCCAGACGCATTAATAGACAGCCGCTTGACAACATCTCAATAAACAAAATTAAACGTGGAAAAATCCAAACACGCAGTAGATTACACTGTTTTAAACATCGATATTTGAATAAAAAATTAAACTATGATGAAGATATGGATTGGAATGGGTAAAGGATTCTTCAAAACACAATAAACCACATTCATTCATATTTCGATATAAGACAAAACCGTTGACAAAGATAAGGTTATCAATTTCCGATCATAAACACCATAGAAATTTAATAATATAAACAGATTGATATCTAATAACAGGACAAATGGAATCTATAAAAAAAGATTCAGATAACGAAAATAGATTAAAAAATATAGACTACTTGCATTATTGAAGAGATTTCCAAACCCGATGTCGATATAGATTAAGAACAAAACAGAGAAAACCACTATTGTGATTCTATTTCACTAAAAGAAAATCCTAGGATCAAATCCAGATAACAGAAGCACGACAATCATAAAAATCTGAATATTGAATCTTGGACCACATCCATACCTCAAGATGGACTTCGCAAAAGAAACCAGAACCCTAAATGCAAAAAAAATGGATTTGGTTCTTCGGTCCGCGCTTGATCGTCTGAAATGGAACTCATCCGAGCATGAATCTCATCACCGTGACCTTGCTCGGATCTTTTCGTCACCCGCAGCGGACCGTGACTCCTGAAGATGAAGAATAAGATGAACCCTCACCGATGAAGCTCTCGACTCATGAACACCTCTCGACGTCGCTCTCGAGCTCGACGAAATCCGCAGCTTCGGCTCTCGCAAATCGAACGGACCCCCAACTCAAAATTTGAGATCGGCCTCCTCAAAACCCTAAATGACTTCCGCAATATTTTTTTTTTATTTATTGTTTTTTTTTATTTCGTTTCATTATATTTTTATATATCGTTTTCATTTTTTTTAACAGACTAATATACTACATTAATTTTTATAATTTCATTATTTTGGTTTATTTTAACCATAAACTTATAAAGTTCTTTATATGTATTACTATATTTTAAAACAATTATAAAATTAATTAACATTATATATATACAAAACAATTATATATAAATATATAATTATAAAATTAGTTTTTTAAAGGCCTATATAGTGTTCGTTGATAATTTAAATTTTATTCTTAATATTATGATTCCATTATAATTTTTTAATGTATAATTTAACATTTAATAAAATTTATTAAATTCACAAAGTTTGTTTATTGTATATTAGTTATAATAGTTAAATCAACATTGTCTATTTATTTTATTAACAGATGTAAAATGTTGGTTTTAAATATTACAGTTTCTAACGGATAGTTCCTTTTTCTAACGGTCGGATAAAACTCTATAAATATCAATATTTTATGGGTCTTTCAAATACTCAGAAGACAAATATCTCGACGCTCACGCCACTGCTTTCGGAGATGGTTTTATATGTTCCTCTTATTTTTAGTTTTATTGCTATCATCCTTGCCATAACGTTTGTTCTTTTATCAGATCCAAGAGATGATAACTACTCGATCGGCATCATTGTGTTTCTCGGTAGTCTTCCAATTGTTTTATTATCAATAGCAGTGGGTTTAATGGGTTAGTTCTTGTGTATCAAGGGTGTATTCTGGTATTTGTATGAATAAAATGCTCGCTAATTATATATTTTCATTTTATTTTATTACATCTTGGAAACATTGTCAAAACATAAAACTTAAATTTAAACCTGGGGTGTTACATTCTACCCCCCTTAAATAGAATTTCGTCCTCGAAATTCATTTACACTTATCGCTCTCAATTCTCATCTATTATGAGTCTCATATGATGTCCCCAAGGTCTGTATAGTTGTCTTCCACGGTTTCCATGTCTTCCTAAGAAATTAAAGTTCAATGTGGCTTCGAAATCTTCCACTTCCTTTGCCCATATGCAACTAGTGCAAGAGGGGTTGTATGGATGTAGGCACCAGAAGACAGTCCTTAAGGAATGATAATCAATATAGTATCCGAGAAGTTCGTCTTGAATTTGATTCCTATAAGAAAGTCTCATTGCTTCGTCTTTGAATGTTTCAAATTCATCATAAATTCTTCCTATGAAGCAAAAGCTTAAAAGTTGACACATAAATGCCGCGCGAAGATTTCCTTCTTCAGCTGCTCTATAAAAATTTGAGATTGATTCTGGTTGCTCAAACATTGTAAAGCACCTAAAAAGTCCTTCGTAATATGCTCCTTGGCGTTGATAGAAATGACGTTGGATCTGCCTGATATCTTCGAAGACGAAACCAGAACCACGATGAAAACGAAGTATATCTGGTGTGCCTGATATATTATAGAGACGTTTACAAGACAGTCACATGGCTTCATAAGGCTCAGATTCTTCTTTGCATGATTTTTCCATGATCATAGCAAGTAATTCATCTGGAAGGCCTAAGAGAGTTGTTTGAGTTCTCCTTCCTTCCATCTGAAAATTACAAAGAAGTATGTTGACTGAAAAGGACAGTCAATTTATCAAAGGGTTCTAAATTTCCAGAGTTATCTAGACCGTTCCTCTGATACCAAGTGTGACGCCCCGAGCCCGCTCTTTCGGACTCGTTGCTTCAAAATGTTGTGTAATAATTTTTTTTTATAAACTTAACTTAAAAAAATTACACAACACCTTAAACAAAATGAGGATCTTTCACCGGTCTAGGTTATGGATGATTTAGACATAACCTTACATTTATCAGAGTCGGAACAATGAAACAACAGTCCACTACTCTTCCACTGCGCGCTACAAAAAAAATGACCAATCTCTGAGATTCAAGATCACCTGTGAAAAACATTTCAAAAACGTAGGGTGAGCACAAAAGTTGCCCAGTAAGGGTTTTTAAAGCCTTTGATAAATCTCTTTTAAAAATATTACTTGATAATACATTTGTAATATTCAATTAGAAATACCCTTGTAAAATAATTCTTTGGAAAATAATTATACTTTGAGAACAATTTTAAAATAAATCCAGTGATTCAGTTGAAAATATTAAACAAGCTCTTAAAACAAAACAACTAAGGCCACTTGAAACCTTGAAGGCTATCATGGGCCTACCCACTTGAGGGATGGATTCATGATCCAACTCCCTATCATATTTACAAAGTTCAAGCACCATTTTCTTTATAAAACATTTTTCAGCTTGCCTTACTTACATATAATTTTCACTGGAGTTTTAAATTTTGGAGACATGTTACGGCACTGAAATACACATTACACTTATATATATATGATTATGTATGTATGCATATATATATATATGTACGATCTTCTATCGCATTACACATTCATGTTTGGTTCAGACCAAACTTTTGTCCCCCATACCTTTCATATACATTTATGTACCTAAACATTTTATGGAAGACATGATTTTCATATTGTTATAATTTTAACCATTAAAATGAAATCATGAATAAAATTTCAAATGACATACTTGTTTAATTAATTTTAAGCATGAAATAATGAAACGAATATATAAACTATTAATAATCACATGAAATCTTTATGTCACACATGAAATTTTCAATAGCATTTCATATGCATTCACTATTTCTTGAATATATATATATATATATAATTCATACAATATGCATATTTATTATCCACACACGATTAGTGAAACCTATATGCACATTATAACATTAATAAAAATAATAGTCATTACTAATATGAAATCCATGAGTTAATTATAATACAATGAATGTCGATGATGAGCATAATAGCATAGCTATGTATCTATGCAAATGTGACGCCCATGATATTGATAAAACTTGATGGTATGCAATATATATTTTTTGAAACATGGAGATAATTGAAAACATTATAAACAACACAATACCAACCATATATACATATATGGACATGTACTGCCATAAAAAAAACAACATAATTCAAACACTAAAATCATACATTAAAATAATGTTTTCACTCTTAATAATTTTTGTAGAAAAGTGTCCAAAAATAAAAATTATTATTAAGCTTGATATTGAAATTCACATATAAATATATATATATATATATATATATATAAAAAAATATGTATATACCAATATACATGTATATATAAAAGTAGGTTTTGTTCTTATCAAAACATAACATAAAGCACTCTTTTGAAAGTTTTAAAAGGGGGATTGAGAACAACTTGAGTATATAAAGCTCCAAATGAAATAAAGGTTTTGTAAATTGAAGATAATTGAAAATAGTCCCTTACTATATTCTACCAAAATTTTCAGAAGTGAAAAACATGCTGATTTTGAAAAAGAAACCATAGATGAAATAAATTTCAATTGCACAATTATAATTTTTGAAGAAAATAAATTGACCGAATAAATGTAAAGACCCCTTACCTGGTTTGGCGTAAACTGAGAGTCCAAATTATCTTCCTACCATTCAGACTTTCTTTCCCCCCTTTTTTTCTCAACATAAATTTATCTCTCAGCGTTCTCTCACGTTAGCATAACTGGCAAGCATAAAGGAAAGAGGATAGTGGTTCACTACCCTTCTAGTCTCCACATATAGAGTGGAGAATCCTCCTGGGCTATGAGTAAGAAATACATGGTTTATATAGTAGTGTTATATCTTATAAGATACGCTAAAAAAACTAAGTGCATATGCTACAGTGTGTGTATCCTATTAAAAGAGTTTGACAAAGCTAAAAAAAATATGGCGGAAACGTCAATTCTCCTATAGTCCAAATGCAGTGTATCAATTAATAAAAATTTAATTTGATGGATTGATGAAAGAAATTTCTTAAACTATATTAAAGAACCACCAATACCCACACAAAGTTCCAAAACATATTCCAGACGCATTAATAGACAGCCGCTTGACAACATCTCAATAAACAAAATGAAACGTGGAAAAATCCAAACACGCAGTAGATTACACTGTTTTAAACATCGATATTTGAATAAAAAATTAAACTATGATGAAGATATGGATTGGAATGGGTAAAGGATTCTTCAAAACACAATAAACCACATTCATTCATATTTCGATATAAGACAAAACCGTTGACAAAGATAAGGTTATCAATTTCCGATCATAAACACCATAGAAATTTAATAATATAAACAGATTGATATCTAATAACAGGACAAATGGAATCTATAAAAAAAGATTCAGATAACGAAAATAGATTAAAAAATATAGACTACTTGCATTATTGAAGAGATTTCCAAACCCGATGTCGATATAGATTAAGAACAAAACAGAGAAAACCACTATTGTGATTCTATTTCACTAAAAGAA
Source organism: Viscum album (assembly GCA_963277665.1). Classification (NCBI taxonomy): domain Eukaryota; kingdom Viridiplantae; phylum Streptophyta; class Magnoliopsida; order Santalales; family Viscaceae; genus Viscum; species Viscum album. The sequence goes on along the minus strand of OY728143.1, from coordinate 1,512,886,954 downwards.
AATCCTAGGATCAAATCCAGATAACAGAAGCACGACAATCATAAAAATCTGAATATTGAATCTTGGACCACATCCATACCTCAAGATGGACTTCGCAAAAGAAACCAGAACCCTAAATGCAAAAAAAATGGATTTGGTTCTTCGGTCCGCGCTTGATCGTCTGAAATGGAACTCATCCGAGCATGAATCTCATCACCGTGACCTTGCTCGGATCTTTTCGTCACCCGCAGCGGACCGTGACTCCTGAAGATGAAGAATAAGATGAACCCTCACCGATGAAGCTCTCGACTCATGAACACCTCTCGACGTCGCTCTCGAGCTCGACGAAATCCGCAGCTTCGGCTCTCGCAAATCGAACGGACCCCCAACTCAAAATTTGAGATCGGCCTCCTCAAAACCCTAAATGACTTCCGCAATATATTTTTTTTATTTATTGTTTTTTTTTATTTCGTTTCATTATATTTTTATATATCGTTTTCATTTTTTTTAACAGACTAATATACTACATTAATTTTTATAATTTCATTATTTTGGTTTATTTTAACCATAAACTTATAAAGTTCTTTATATGTATTACTATATTTTAAAACAATTATAAAATTAATTAACATTATATATATACAAAACAATTATATATAAATATATAATTATAAAATTAGTTTTTTAAAGGCCTATATAGTGTTCGTTGATAATTTAAATTTTATTCTTAATATTATGATTCCATTATAATTTTTTAATGTATAATTTAACATTTAATAAAATTTATTAAATTCACAAAGTTTGTTTATTGTATATTAGTTATAATAGTTAAATCAACATTGTCTATTTATTTTATTAACAGATGTCAAATGTTGGTTTTAAATATTACAGTTTCTAACGGATAGTTCCTTTTTCTAACGGTCGGATAAAACTCTATAAATATCAATATTTTATGGGTCTTTCAAATACTCAGAAGACAAATATCTCGACGCTCACGCCACTGCTTTCGGAGATGGTTTTATATGTTCCTCTTATTTTTAGTTTTATTGCTATCATCCTTGCCATAACGTTTGTTCTTTTATCAGATCCAAGAGATGATAACTACTCGATCGGCATCATTGTGTTTCTCGGTAGTCTTCCAATTGTTTTATTATCAATAGCAGTGGGTTTAATGGGTTAGTTCTTGTGTATCAAGGGTGTATTCTGGTATTTGTATGAATAAAATGCTCGCTAATTATATATTTTCATTTTATTTTATTACATCTTGGAAACATTGTCAAAACATAAAACTTAAATTTAAACCTGGGGTGTTACATCTAAAATTTTAGAGACACAATTGATATTATTATGTAAAATGTGATTCAATAAGATAAATATTTTTTTGGTGAATAGTAACTTTTGACTTTTATTTACCACGGTTAAAAGTAAATAGGGTAATTAAGGGTAAAAATGATATTATTATTACCCTAACACATGTCATAATTCTATTGGATAAGTGTAATTCGACCAGAAAAAACCTTAGGAATAAAATATGATCCTTTAGATGCACTTGGATTAGATTAGGACATTTATTATTATTTAATTCAAAGAAGACTTAAAAGTGATAAATTCAAAGATTAATAACTAAACCATTTTTAATATAGGGTTATACATAAGATAAATTCGATTATAAAAATTCATTAGAAATATAAGAATATTTACTTTCTAATGGTATTTTATTTATATTTGTTAGACATTAAATAATTTAATTTATATATGACACAAGGATGATGATGTAATTACCCAATTAATGAAATATTAAAATATTTGATATTATAAATCCACAAATAAATATAATTTGAGACTTTTTATAAATTACACTAATTTTAGAGGTTAATATGACATGTTAGGGTTGGTTAGATGAATTTTATTTGAAGTAATAATGCTGTTAAGAATTTAGAAAAAACAAAATACCAAATAGTGTCAAAATTTAAATAAAAGAGTTTTAAAAACAAATAATATATTATTAATTGATATTCTAATCCTAAAAATATAAGGTTTGGAAAAAAGACTTATATAATTATAGGTGTATCATTGATGAACCACTTGAGGTTCTATTGGAAGTATATAGTATGTTTATTCACCATATAAGATAAAAATAAAAAGAGACATTGTAAATGACAAACTATTTAACTAAGAGTTAAATCGAAAAGATAAGGTTAATATAGTGACCCAAACCTATATAAATCCTATTGGTTGTGTGGTTTTCGACCAATCCAAACCTTATCTTTTAAATAATTTATTTTTTAGCCATTATAAACCGAAAATGATTTTAATATAAAATAATATTTCTAGCATTTTCTAAGGTTCCCCACACCCATCTTATAAAAGGGAACTCCCCATTCCCTCAAATTCACACCTTAAAAGCCTTTTTTCTCGGCCAAACTCTGCCGAAATTCTCTCCCAACTCTCCTCCCTTCATCCTAGAAGACTTAATTTAGTCAGAAAGCAACCTAAGGAGCCTTTTTGATCAAATAAAAAGGAAGAACTCGAAGAAGAGGTAAATATTTCATCACCTCTTTCAAGTTCCTTTCTTCTTCCACTTCCTATTTCTTTGTTGTTTCCATTATAAAATAATAAATCCAGTATATTCTATATAATTTGATGTTATTATAAATATGGTACAACCATATTCGTTATTCTATCCATCCTTTGAATGACATGTCACCATACGTTCGTACGTACGACTTACCGTCTCCACATCGGGGTGTAATTGTAATTCAGTACATTATTATTTGGATGGGTATAATAATGATGTGTAATTGATCTAAATAATTAATATAACATGATAATGATTCTATATATATGATATACCACTCAATTATATATTATTTTAATATCAAAATATTGATATTGTCGCTCGTGTTTATTTATGAATTACCGTCTCCACGAACACGATGAGATTCATTTCCCATCATATTCCATTCAAGTCTAATTTTCATTAGATGATTAAAAATAATGTTTAAATACTTATTGTAATTCTGAATATGAATGAGATACATCCTATTCATAAAAAACACTACTTATGAAACAAATCATATAAACAAAAACGAATCAGTTAACACCCGAAACGATAATAATACTAAAATATTATTAATAAAGAAATATTAAAAGATCATATATGATATCATATAAATGTACATGATTATTTTATAATTTATTAAAAATTATTTCACCATTATACAGGAGGTTAACCTACCATCGACCAAGGAAAAGTACAAATTAAGGGGTTTCTTATCTCACTTTTAATTCCATGAGATTTCCATTGTTTGTCACTTATTTATTAAATGTGGAGTATTGTGTACTATCATTTGATATATATATTATGATTATTCTTTTTATATTAATTGTATTATGTGATTCATCTTTTTGCTATTAACTTTTTTCTATATGACTCGATTGATTACAACGAAGTAAGGGTTTTCATCTCACTTCCTATTTCCGTGAAATTAATGTAATACTGCCACTATTTCCTTTTGAGTGCTGTATGTACTGCCCAATGATTGTATTGTTTTTGTAATATAAATTAATTTATGATTAATTAAATCTTCATTTTATTATCCATATTTCATGGGATGTATGTTTTGTAAGTTACCAAATTGGTAAGGTAAATTGAATTTTCAATTTCCACTCATTCATCTTTACTTATAGTTCATTGATTATTTTACTCCATGATTATGTGTGGAATCACCATTTATTATGTGTGTAGTAATTTCCACTCTCATTTTTGAGGATATAATTTTGATACACATAATCAATCTATTGAAAAATTCTCATTTTATCGGTATGAACTTGATAAGAGTAATTTTAACTCAATCTCTATTTATTGAGTTAAACATCTATTTCATTGGTGTTGTTTTTACAAGAATATGTGTGAATGTACTATGATTGATTTACACTTAATATCCACTAATATTGAGTGTATTTATATTTTTCACACATAATTATGTCATTTATTTATCCTTAACCTAAGGATATGGTCTTTATAATAGATTTCATCTCAATTTACATTCCATTGATACTTCTTTGTTGTTATACGCCAATTCACTTTTATATGGTGTATATAATGTACATTGACATAGTATATCATTAATCCATTTATTACTATGATATTATAATGTTTTTATTCCATCAATTATTTTTATTCAAGTGTCTCTCTTTTGGTTAGGATATCAAACTAAAATATCATTTTAATTTTTTTGAAGATTTATTATTCTAAATCTTTCTCATTATTGTCCATGTATTAAAAATGGTTTTAAGGATTTATTTATATGGAAATTAAAGTTTTAAAAATAAAACTCCTTTTAAAAGTTTAAAAGTGGTAAGGGAAACTTTGATTCAAAAATCTATTTTAAATAACTTCTTGATTAATAGTGAGACTTTTAAATGTTTTCAAGAAAAAGAAGGATATTTCTCCCAAATAGTTTTGAGGATTACTTTAATCATTGTCAATATAATTCATTAATATCTGTGGAGGTTGTTATATTATAATAAAATATTCCATATTATATTGAATGAGGTATGTTTGACTGTGGATGTGCTATTTTTATACAATTCATGGTTTGTGGTTAAAATATTGACATTTCGTATGCTAGTTTTAATACGAATGTTTATATTATGTTTCAACCTTTTTATATGAGGAATGCATTGGACTTAGTAAATGACAGGTGGAGATGGATATAGATCCTTGATGCATCAGTAGGTCTCATGAGAAAACTAGTGTCTTGGGACAAGGCCTTGACAACATCTTATTTATGGTCTTGGCACAAGGCCTTTACTATGTGGTTTTGAAAGTCTGGCATTATGCATTCCATCATTATGAAAGTGTCTATTGATATTGCATGTGATTATTCAACTAGTATAATATCCATTTGAATAAGTAACTGACATTATTTGATTTTATCTTTTCAATATTATGCTAAAGTTTATGTTTAGAAGGCTCTTTTTAGTCTTATAAATTACTTTTAATGTTTAGGCTTATTTAATAAAGTTTCTGCTATATTGTTATCCTTATTGAGCATCTGGGCTAACCCATTTCTATGTTTTGTTTTTCATAATATGTGAAGAATTATATTATGAATAACCCGTAGGGATAGTCTATGGTATCTCATTATTGTCTATGGAAACTATGTTGTTGTAGTTTTCCATTTTATGATGTAATGTAAACCTTATAAATGTATCTAGTACTTCCAAGGCTATTAAACTAACTAGTCTTTCAAGAATTGATATTTTGTGATCATGCTAATGATATGTAATAATGCAACGACTCTAGGATTCTAGTTTTGGGGCATTACAATATTTTTATTATGAGTCTTATTATTTAGATGTTACCAATGTGGTAAGATTTTATTTGAAAATATCATCATTATTATGGGTAAATTATGTTAAAGTATCCCATAGGGGAGTTAGTTCATTTTTCTACCATAAAATCATTATATTTTTTCTCCTTTGGTTATTGATGATATTTTTAATATAATAGTTCCATTTTCATCTCTCTGTTACATAAACTATTTGAGGGTATGTTTTCAATAAAAATTAGCATTATTTGTCTTTTCTGTCAAATATTATCTTTCTTCCAAATCCATATTTAATAAAAACATTTTTAAAAGTGATTTTAAAATATTACAAATGATATAGTAAATTAGTTTTCCTAGTTTTTACTTATTAAAATATGTTTCAAATTAAATTTTCATTTAATTTTATAAAACAAGGTTAGTTTGGGTTTTACCAAAATTGAGATATGAATAATTTTGTAAAAATTATGACAAGAATTGAATGACATCCTCTATTACCAATTAATGTTTCATATATTATTTTATAATTATCCATGTTCTAATTTAAACATTACTATTCTCAAAATTTTTTGAGAACAATATTTTTAATTGGGTATTTTCAAATTAGAAATGATATTTTTCTAGAGAATGTTTTAATGACGTTTTACTAGGTTTATTTTCATCAACCACATCAACCTATTTTTATAAAAATTATACATAGAGGATATATGGTATTTAAATCATAAAAATTCTTTATTTGTATTGTTTATTATCAATCTGAATGAGGATGTAAAAGTTGTTTTTACCATTTACCATATTAAACTGGATGGGTTGTGATTTGGTTTATATCATTTGTGTAATTATTAGCATTTCACATGTTAGTTTTATAATTAAATTTTTTATCTTCATTACATTTCAACCCAATCATTGGAGGAATTAATTTGAAATAGTAATTTCTTAATTATGGCTAGTTATAGATTGAACAATCATTTATTGACCGGTCTAATCAGAAAAATCGGATCAAAAAATTTGATATGTTTATACCTATTGATTTTAATATTATATTGAAATGTATTCATGTTAAATTTCATATATCCAATATTACGAATCCCTTAATTAGGAGACCAATTATTGATTTTTATGGAATTATATGATTAGTTATAATATACCTAGATATGTTATATAATCATGTGAATATTTTTATGTAACTATTTGATAAACATTTATTCTTTCCATATTATTTTGATTTTATTGTTTAAATGACATGTGTTTGAATTATTCATATTTACAAGCGTATTATTCTTATTTATTATATATAGATTTTGATTTTCTATTACTATTAATAGGAATTTGATCGTACCCCTTTCTTATGTTTTATTGTACCTAGGATACTAGGAACTAATTTATAATTGATATGAAGAGATATAATAAGGAGAAATATATGTATTTCTTAAATAAAACACTTTGTGTAATTTATGTTATCAAATTTTTATGTGATTTTAAAGCATATATATTGATTAACATGACTAATAAACATGGAAATAATTTTATATGGGATTCCTTGTGTCCTGTGATGATGTAAGAAAATAAAAACTAGTTTTGGGTTATTGACATTGGGGAAATTATATTTAATATTTGATAATGTTTAGTAGAATCTTTTTGAACTAGATTTAGGAAATGATTTTTTATGTAATATAAACCTATGAATTACTTTTTTATAATTTCATTAAAAGGAAAAAATCCAAATTTTTTAATAAGTTAGTGAACATAGGGAATATATATCAATACATCCCTATATAGATAGTAAAATTAGATGTGGTTTTAAAATAGATGTACATATGGGTAATAACTCTAAAAAAGGAACACTATGCATGAACTTAGTGTTACTTGGTACATAAAAACTAGAATTAAAATACACCTTGTTTAACACTCTGATGGGATATTCTATGGTAAATTATTATTTTCCATACAATCCATTACAAAACATAAAAAATATTTATTTTATTTGAGTATAATCATAATGAAACAATGTTTTTAATTATGAGATTAGCTTTCAGAAAATATTCATTGTATTTTATGTGTTTAAACAGTTTTTTGGTTATAAATTGGGTTTTACAATGTTATGATCTAATAAATTTATTTTATTATTTAGAAATTACACATTTAAAAATGAATGGGAACTGTATCAATTAATATAATCCAATGATTAATAATTATTGGTTGTTTTATGGTCTTAGGACAATACACCAATGAGAACATGTCACCAAAACATTTTCATTACAAATATACATACTATCATGTTTAATCTATAAAGAAAGACTTATCAAATACTTTTGGATTTGAAGGGATGCATTTGAAGAAGAGGATGAAAGATAAATTTATAGATAATCGGGGGAAGAGAACATAGGAATTTTCCCCATGAGATAATCATGGACAATAACAGTCTGGTATATAAATAAAGGGTATGAGAACTTACTATAAGTGTGAAGTGAAACACCACTATTGTCATTAATTAATGGTTGTGAAAGAAACCAATTGATGTTAAGTGATTAAAATTTGTGGAGATGGGGAACTATGTAAACAAATACTCCAATAATCAAGGGAATATAGTTTATAAGAAGCTAAGGGATCATGTTTAAGATTATTCTATTATAAAATAATTAGTGGAATGATTAAGGTTCTTGTGTATTTGGATCCAAAAATTATTTTGTATAATTATTTTATAAATATTAAGAATCAATAAATTTGTAATTATTTTATTGAAGTAGTTATTTATAAGGATTATAAGATATTTTTTTGAATGGTACTAACAGCACAGAAAAGTGATATAGTGGAAACTCAATCTTTTGGGAAAACACATGATTAATAGAGTATATCCCAAAATACATGGATGATGATGATATAATAAAGATAGAGTGATGTTTATTAGATAGTATTAGTAACCCAGAAATTTGATAGGTATTTATGATATGTTTTTTAGAGTTTATTGAATTTCTAGATATATGGAATATATTTGGAATCTTGAGATTTTATTTTAACAAGCATGCATGTTTCCATTAATATTTTATAATGATAAAGGTATTAATATATTATTTATTTAAATTGAAGAGATACATAATTAATTTTTTTTCAAATATAATGATAAGATGATTTTGGAAATTTAGTGACCTTCCATAATTTTATTTTGACATTAAAGTTAGTAAGACATATTTTGGAATAGTTAATATTTATGAAATGGATTAAGTTGAATGCTGGGTATTACAAATGAGGATTATAGAATAATTTATTATATTGATGACATTTTATACCTTTTTTATATTGGATAAAAATTTAGCGACATAGAAAAGTATTTTTCAATAATTTATAGATCTTATAATTCAATAAATGTTTATTTTAGCGATTGAGGGATGAAAAATTCTTCTTGGATATTCATTTAATTCATTACAAATGATGTGGAATATCATCCAAGAACTACCAAATGTTACAATTGTACTTTTAAAATATAATGATATCAAATAAATTTATTTATGTATTTTATTAGTCAATATAGTAAAAGAATCCAGAAACACTATGAAAAGGATCATGATATAAAATTTGTAACTATTACCTCTATTTCCATCACATATTTATAAATTTTTTATTTTAAAATTTTTATTGATCACACACTTTATTTTGATAAATGAATTATATTACTCTCCAAAATTATTTGTTTTTTTCTTACATGTCTATATCATCTCTTCCCAAAAATGCTATATTATTTCAAAACCTATTATGTTATATTCCATATGACATTTTTTACTTCCAATAATCTTTTATAAATATGAAATTTTCATTACCAATTTATTTTGTGGGTTTTTGATAAATGTATTTTAAATTTAAACCCCCTTGATTATTGAGATAAATATTAAATTTTAGGGACAAAATTTATTTTAATATCGATAGAACATAAAACTCAAAAGTTTTTAATTAGGATCATCATGTTTAATGGAATATATAACACACAACTTCAAGAAAATATTATAATTCAACACCACAATATGTCACGATAAATTTATTTTTGACTTAATTTCATATCTTTGAGAGATTAAGATGCATGAAACACAAGGTTTATACAAAATATGATGCACTATTAAAATATTATTATGATAATTATAACCTAGAAACTTAGTTGGTGGGTATATATAAAGACTTAATTATGAACACTATATGAAATAAAATGTATAAAATTAATTCCATGGTTATTTTTCATCCTCATTAACATGTAAATTTTTATTTAATAAAGGTTTATATAATGATTGAAACTAATATATTTATTTACATGGTGTTTTTAATGGGTTAGATTTCTAGTAAAGTTTGAATTTTTTGTTTCTTTAATTGTAAATTTTTAAAATTAGGCTTCAGATAATAATTTTTTGAAATACAATGTGTTAGTAAATTATTTATAAAGAGGGTTTTGGGACAGATTAGTATGTCATGTGTTCAATTTTATTTCGATATCATTCATCTATGAGAACCGTGGCCTAAGATACATGACAATATGTGTACTTTGGCATATATATAGTGATAACAATGCATCCCAAACAATGAATCTCATTTGAACTATAGCATGGTTACTGAAAATCAAGTGTAATGGCCAGAACACTATGTTAGGAAAGCATTACATTTTTAAAAGGGTGATAATGGTCCAAGAAGGGATTGAAAATTCATGATTACTAGCATTAAAACATTATGCCACTTAGATAGTGATTTTTCATAGTTTTTATTGGGATTTTCAAAAAAATGAATAAAAAAGCATGAAAACCTATTTTAGTGGGTGTCCCCTTGAGACACTGGAACATAAAAATTGGAGCATGATTATCTAAAATGTGTCGCCAAACCATTTTGTTCTCTAAAATGGTTGAAATTATGAAACATATACCCTAATAATTATTTTTTCCTTCCTCCTTTCATCTCCAATCTGTGTGCCTCATCTAGCTGTTGGTTCCATTTTTTACTCTCCTCTAGGAATTTCCTTATATTACTTAAAAGTGATAAGACTTGGATTTCACATGGGTTATTGGAAGCGTATTAGTGTGTCCTTATTTCATCTTTCATTTATTTTTCATTTGTATCCTCATTAAGAATAATAAATTTGAGTTATCTCTTTTCACTATTTTCAGGGTGATGGTATTAAACCCAATTTCACGCATCATGGATCAAATTAGAGACATGTATTAGACAAGTAAATGTCAAAAACCTTAAGTTAATTGGTTCCTTTATTATTACTTGTTTTTTTATGTTGAATTTCAGTGTACATAAATATTCATGTGTTTATTTTCCTTGTGAAACCGTTAATAAATAAATATATTCTATTAATGTATAATTATTGTTTTGATATGTCATAGGGAATGATCTTATCTAATTGAATTATTTGATCCATGTATGGGGCTTCTATTTGATTTGACATATTTTTCTATATTTTTAATTTAATTTATTATATTATGGTATAACTAAATTTGTTCTACATGAATATGTATGGAATATATCATATTACATGTAGTGATATTGATAACTAGGATTGATATGTATAGGATATTCAGGTTGAAGGAATGTCTTGGTATAGTTGGGATTGTGCTGATCATTTTGAATATTTGTGATGAAATCTTCAAGTAGAGGAGAATAGTGTTGACTAGGCCATAGTTGAGTAACGATGTTTTAATGAGGCAACGAGGTTGCTGGTTTGTGTGGATTTGAAATGATTCCTAGTTACCGCTCAATGGAATTAGATGATAGTATCATTAGATTCATGTGAATATATATGAGGACTCAGTTGAGGTTATGTTGACCACTCGTTGTGGTTTGAGTCCTCCATATATTTTCTTTCATAATTCATGATGCTTGTTATGAGTTCTGGAGGAGGTGATAACAATAAAAACCATCATTGTTGGTGAGAGAGACCATCAAATGGGGACTAAGGCTCAAATTTAAACCAATAGATAATGGGATTGGATAATGGGAGTATAGATGTTGTAGTACCTCAGGACATCGAGATGTCAAGTCGATGATGATATATTAATTATTAGAGGATGGATACCACCATTCCATGGGATGTTAGGATGTTGATCCAAGAGTATTTGTTCAAGTATTAGTCTAACAGACAGGTATTATATTTATTGGGTCTGTGGATGATACACTAGTATAAAAAATATTTAGTGTATGTGGTATCATATTGAATAAGGAGTCAATTGACATTAACATTGATTAAATATCATTGTAATTTGGGTATGAATTATTATGGATACATTGTTCCTCACAATCATTGGCTGAAGCAAGTAATTGCTTATTCACGATGATGATAATTTTAAAAAAGGGTTAAATATTTTATGCTTGATTGAAGATTTTATTTATTTTCATATTCATAAACTTTTATAATTATTGATGTACGATATGAACATGTTGGTCATGAAATTGTATGTTTATTATAAAACCATACATGTCCCCCTTAGGTTTCTTATAGACTTTATGGATTTGATATCAGGAAAGGGACCATGACCGTGTATTAGACCATAGTGTGTAGGGATTCATTGGTGAATGGGATGGATGGAATATGGACCATGGGTGTTTTCTTTATCAGTCTAGAGTCTGTCATGGGATTTTTGAGTATGGTACCATATAATTATACCATAAGATATCATTTCATTTTTTTAAGATTGTATATTATGTATACATTATCTAATATGCCTGGATTCTATTTTTTGTCCTATTCAATCCATTTATTATTATTTCCTCCATGATGTTGTTATTCACATTTCTAATGTTTTTTTTAAATTTAATGTATTGAGGTATGTCATTTTATGACCATTATTTTTATTTTATAACAAGATGGTATAATCTCCCCAATATCCTCTAACACAAACTTGTTGTAAGTCATATTCCTTGGGTGTATGGGGAGACAATTAATATAGCCAAGTGGATGCTCATCCCAGAGCAATGATTAAGTGGCTTTTGAGTTTGGGCAGTACAAATGGGGTTAGAGTGGGTTCTTTGATGTTATTTCCATTCAGTAGAAGAAGTCCTAGGTATAAAATGGTAACCACATTATGATTTCTAAAAATTGTATGAATGTTTACTTTAGTCCTATTTTCTAGTCTATGGTAGACTGAGTACTCAGGATTAGTCAGAATATGGAGATGATATTTTTTGGGTGCTTGTAGTACCCTATATAGGGGATAGACTGAGATTCAGGGGTTAATTGATGTAATTTTTTTTTTCATATTATAGTTGAGTGATATCCACCTCGAGTGATGCACATGGGTGTTGTGTTATTAGTTTGTGATATTTTTACCCTTGACCTGGTATGGAAGGTGAGTATTATTCATGTAGAATGGTAGGCACTTAGGATCATATGATATGCATTTGTTCTTGTGACTACCGTCCAGATTCTAGAATACATGGAAAGGGGTTGGGATATTTAAAGTGATAAAAAAATATATAATGTCTTCCTACCTCACTTTTTAATGGTTTTCTACTTATCCATCTTATGTTTGTGGTTCCTGATAATATTATATGTTATCTTCTATGGGTTACACATGTGATTATCTCTATGATATGGATGGGAAGAGATAATGAAAGGGGAATAGCTAATTAAGAATTTCAACAACAACAAAAAAATCATTTTCCTGCATAGATTCTTATTAGAATTCATCTTACCAACACCTAGTATACTGATAACTAATATGCCTGATATGTAACAATTGACTCTAATATGGGTAGGTAAGGGGACATGAGGTAGAATGATATATGACATGGGTTAATTTGGGATGCATAATGGTGGTGAGATGAACTATATGTTACATATTTTCCTATTGTCGATATATATATATACTATGAACTCTATTTTTGATTATGGTATTTGTCATATATTTTGATGGTACCTAGGAGGGATCTAATTAATAATCACAACGTTTGAGATTTAGTGTTGTTAGGGCATGCATGGGATGAGGCCCCTAAGGGTCAGTATGGTTCCCTATATGGTAGTGATGATCATGAGCCATATGTAGAGGCTCTGTGGTAGGTGGGGAAGATATAGTATGAGGAAGATTTGGGATCATCACTAGATGAGAAACTAAGGGTGATCTTTGTGTGACTTATACCAAGTATTGGTATAGGAGATTAGGGACCTAAGTTATCCATGTGTTATTGGAATCTTGAATTACTATCTCATATCCCACCATTATTTCATGTTGAGGGTTGGCTACCGGAAGCATAGAACTAGATCAGTATGGGATGATAGTTTTTGACCTGCTCGTGACACCCCTTAGTCATAGGGTGACTATTTCTACTTATACAGTTAGAGGATTATAAAAACACTATAGGTATATACAGTTACAATATAGTATATATGTGGGACTATCATTGAATGATTTTAAGGACAGTTTATATGAGAGATTATTCATAGAGATGTAGAGGGTGCATTGATCCCATGGGGTCATAAACCTGAACTGGTGGGATACATCCATTATGGATTATGATTTGAGGTTCATAGATAGTTCCTGATTTAGTAATTTTATGGTTGGTGATGATATTTACAGGGTACAGTGGTTTGGGGATGTATTGAATCATGCCATTAGGGTTATGGAATGTATATTCAAGAAAAAATAATTGTTAGATCTTAAAATAATGATTTTATAGAAGAATGAAATATATTTGGATAGAATTCTTTGAGTATGGTGATCGCACTAGGCGAGACTTACAGTGATGCTTTGTGTAGCTGGAAGTGGGGACACAAGGATTTTCATTTGGTAGTCTAGCTATAGATTTAGGAAAACAACCGAGGACTCATTATTTGGAAGTTTTATTATTGTTTGTGTAGTCATTTCATGTTTAGATCCAATTTGAGTGACCTATGAAGGAGTGTAAGGATTGTGACTAGATAGGGAACTTGGATAGGTTCTATAGGAAGGTTTATCGTGCATCTGGTAATCAAGGAATGATTCAATCTTAGCGATCAATGGTGTGACTACGAGCGGTACCAAGAGCTAGTCATACATATTCTACTCCTCATGAATTTAATATATGAGAGATAGAGAGGGATCCTGAACTTTGGTTAGGGGACGGTGTGTTTTTGTTTCTCCTCAAGGTTGTATAGCCTTAGGTAGTCAGGCTTCTAGTGAGGTGAAAGCAGTTGATTTGTAAGGGTTAGAGAATTTACAAGATATTATGATGTTTAGAAGAATTACATGATAATGGGGGAACTCTAAAGATTATATTAATTACTACAATGGTTTATAAGGTTCATATGGTGAAATTAAACTCACAAAGTGTAGGTTAGTATGTGAGAACTCGGTATGATGCATGGATTTTCTGATATGAAAAGGAATAGGTGACTTTTCGGGAAAGCATACATATATATGATCTGGGATCGCTTTTGGGAATTATATGAGTTATAGGAACTCTTAAAAATAAAATGTGATGTTGGGACATAAGGGTTTCTTGTATGACAGAAATTTTATTTTTCACATAGTGAGGTGCCATAATTCCATGAGTTTGTTTTGAAATATTTTTTTTAAAATTATTATTTTGAATATTTTGGGTTACATGAAAAGATGATATCACTTTCCATTACCCAAAAAACTGAGTTTAGTGTGTGTTACACCCAAAAATGTGTTTATTTTGTGTTACATGAATTATTCAGTTTATTTTGTGTTACACACAACATTGAGTTTAAATGAAATAAGACATACTATTAAAATATTATTATTTAATAAATTGTTATAACCTATCCCATAGAATGGATGATACGAATTGGATAAACTAGATTAAGAAAATATATGGTTTCATCATGTATATAAAATTATTTTTTTTGTTAACCAATTAATTAAAATTAAATATAACAAATTATTTGAAAATAACTGAAATCTTTTTCATAAAAACAAGTTTTTAGGAAAAGAAACATGTTTTTCTTTAATAAATTAAACCAAAAAACATGGTGAATTATTTTTGTGAAATTAATATAGTATGTATAAAATAAACTATTTATCATCCATCTTATGTGTTTTATAGATAATATATATGAATAAATCCAATATTATGATTTAAAAGTGTATTTTTATAAAAACAATTTTATTGATTTTCTTTGTAATTATTTCAAACCTATTTTTTTGAAACTTTTAAAACCATGATAGAAAAAACATCTTTTTTTAAGATGATAAAATAGATATTATAAAAGGGTGAGTTTTTAAATATTTATTAGGAAGATAATGTTTTGTTTATTAGCGAAAAAAAACTGAAAATTAATTGAAACAATATTTTGATTTAAATTATTTATTAAGATTATTTATATAAATTTTTTTTAATGTAAAATTTGTTGAATAATATATATATTAAACAAATTTTCTTAATTTTTTCTCTTTTATTTTGAAAATGGATATAAAAACCTTATAAAATTTTGATCATTTTCTCTTTGAAACCATGCTTCATCAGTATATCACATGGATTATTTTTAAATCAGTTTTTTCCACTTTTGTGAATATAATTTAAAAAATGTATTCCTTAATTTGAATCAGAGTAATTTATATTATCTAATAAATCCAACATAATATTTTACAAAAATTAATTGTGAAAAAATAAAAATTAATTGTCTTGGTTAAGGTTAAAATAGTTTTACTGTGGAGTTTAATTAAAAAGATATGGGTTAGAATAACCTAAAAACATAGATTAAAACAACCCTTTAGGGAATATATGATCCCTATAATTTATTATTCACTATATTAGTCCCTTTTTGTGCCTTTTTAAAAGATAAATCCCTAGATACACTTTTTTATTTTCATTACAAGTGTTTCTTTCACCTCACTTATAAAAGTTCACCCACTTTTCTCTCTTCCTGACATAATAAAACACATTTTCATCCCATAAATTCAAAAATAAATATCTATTTTTCACACTATAATAGTGTAATCCTATTTTTCAAAAATATATCTTATAATATTTTTTGGTGAAAACCTAAAGATATTTCCCAAATAAGATGTAACGTTATTCAAATAGCTTTTTTATTTCATTTCTTCCTCCAAATACATTAATTGGTATTAAATCATGATGAAATAATAACTTTAGTATCTTAGATAAACTTATATGTTGTTATCATCAATTCCAGACCAAAAAAATCTATAATTCCAACAAATGAGTTACAATTTTTCATTCTTGAGTACGTAAAAATACCTCTTATTGAACTGATGTACTTAGGTTTTCCATTACCACCTCTCATAGTTCGACATGATTATTTGTATAAAGTATATATATATATGATAATTATAAAATTATTATTTTTATGGATTCATTATAAATTATATACCTTTTTAATTTCTATTTCTTATAGGATTTAATTATTTCTCATATGTATATGGAAGGCTATTACCTCAAGAAGTGATGTTATTTGTTTTCATTAACATTTTACATGAATGATTAAAATGAAAAGATAATTAATATACTATTTATTAATGAAATTTTTATTCATTAAATATTCATTATTCTAAAATTATAATATATTATTTTATTTCAAACCAGTTCACTCACTAAAATATGATAACATCATTCATATACATATGGAAAACTGCCTTCACCAAGAGATATAACTCTCTTTTAATCACCACACCAGATGGAAGATATGTATAAGTATATTTAAAGAAATAAGAATTGTTTATTATATTTTGATCCTAATTTAAATATATTATATTACTTACATAATTTACATAATGATATTTGAAAATTTGTAGAGTTACTCATGATTATGTAAGACCTTTCATCTCTAGGATCATAACACACTTCATTTCTTAAGACCAATATTCATGGTTGATATTTAAAGTTAATTGAGGAATAAAAGTAAAAATTATTACATTAGTATCATGATTTATTTTATTGAACTGTGAAAAATGTAAAGGACCAAAAATATTTTAAAAAGATATATGAAAAAGTGACTATTACTTGATATGTGACACTAATAAGGAATTGTTAAAATATATAATAAAATGGAATATGTAAATAGTATATGGTATGATATATGAATTTGGGATTCTTTAATATATTTATAATTAAATTATATTTATTATATATGAGTTTGAAATATGTAAGAAGGAACAATATACTTAAAGTAAGTGAATTCTCATATCTATTTTGTTTATTATAGACCAAAAAATATTCACCACTTATTCCTTTTATGTTTTTCATATACCACCCCTTTTATTTTTTCTATCATGAATATCTTAATTTTTGTACAATTTATAGTTTAATTTGATGTTATTATTAATTATTTCTTATGATTGAAAATATTACTAATGTGGTAATGTATTTCCATATAAACATTTTAATTCTATGAGACACATTCCATATTCACCACCACATATTTCTTTTAGGTGGGGTATATACTGCCCCTGAATTTATTATCTGATGATTAATTTAAGAACTCGATTTTCACTATAGTGTAGATCCTTGATTTTGGTATAATTACTTATTTTGGGATTATTTTGGATTTTTAATGGATGAGTGATGGTCCTAAGGGTGTCTAGGAATTTTTTAGAGAATGGAACCCATCTTTTCGGGAAAATCGATCTGGAGAACAGTTTAGAGAAAACTCTATAGGAAGTCTGCATGATTATAAAAAACCATGCAGATGATGACTTTTTGGAATGTTCCTTACCACATGGTTAGTACACTGTTTCCCTAACTGTGTGACCTAACTGTGAAATTTCCCTTTCATTCCCATGTACCCTTTCATGGTTGGAACACATTTTGGAAAATGGTACAGATAAACCGTGCAAAGGATAATTTTAGTTTAATTTTAATATTTTCCTTTTCATGATCAAATGAAGCCTCCTCCTTCCTGCTAATATAATTTTATGCAGGATTGAACAATTTTATTTCTTTTTCAAGCATTTTTGAATCCTACTATTGGGATCAATATATCTTTTTTGTCCGAGATCTGATTGAGCTTCCGTTCATCACATTGTATGCACATCGGTAAGTAATCAAATACTTTTTAAATATTCTTCTCCTCTCTTTCTCTCGACATAGTTATCATGGTGTAATAGTTTTACCATTTTCTCATATCTACTCTGTTATAAGTTGAATGAGAGTCCAATACCAGAGAATAAGGATTGTACAACCCTAAGGTGGGAGTTATATAACTTATCTCTCATGTTTATTGATTTTATAATTTTTGTGTGGAGCCAACCGATTTCATCAGGTACCATTTATTGAATTTATATGTCATTATTATAATCATTAGAACTGTTTGATTATGATATTTCCATTTATGTGATATTTTTTTGGTATTTACGCCCTAAATCCATCCATCCCATGTAGAATGATATTCCATAATTGATATTTTTTGTTTTTTTGACAATATTGATCCATTGTTCAGATGTACTAAAGCATGTCCATAAAAATGGAAGGTCTCTTTTTTATAAATGATTATTGTAAAATTTAATGCTAAATGGAAAATACCATCTCACTTATACTTTACCCACATAATGTAAGTACATAAAATTGATAATTTATTATGAAAAGAAAATAGGCATGTATAATTGGTATACAGCTTAACCAAAATAAATGTGAATAAATATAGGTTACATGTTCGTAGAACCCCGTACCACATTAATGGAAGGTATAGGAATGAACCTCAGTTATTTATATTCCATAAATGGATTAATAGTGGTTTCATTATACATGGCCTTGTCACACTAATAAAAGTCAAGGCGTCAACCAAATGATCTTATTGATTAATTATTACTTGATACAAAGGTTGTCTAAAACATTTACTTATCACATTAATGAATGAAAAAGATTGAACAAAATAAAATATTTCACTACTTATTAATTAAATAGAAGTGGTCTGACTCTAGATCACCATGGATTCTTATCGGTGGATTCCATGAGCACTCTGGAACCTCATTCCAATTCAGGGATACGACTTACTTAGGTTAAGACCCACCGAGATCCTGATCCTACTCTATTTATGGATGCCTGGTAATACACTATAGCATCCCTCACATAGTATTATTGGATTCCTTGGATACAATCCTTCTTTCCATCATTGAAAATTATGTTACATGGTGAAAGACTATTGGTCCTAGTCATTGCTTTGGCCAAATTTACCTTCTATGAACTACATGGACTCGGTAGGTGTCTCATTTCGGAATTACACGTACTATTCTTCTTATAATACATTCTTTCCCTTAGCTAGGCTACAATTATTACTGAGTTTTTGACATGTGAGGTGTATGTTTCCTTGGTTATTACCATGGAAATTAAATATTAAGTATCATTATAGGTTTCCTTGTCATAACATGGAACTTTAACTATTGTTAAAATGTGACTAAATTAGAAATTGATAATAATTAATTTATAGACTAGTTATGTTTATGTGTCAACCGAGGGCTAAGGCAGGTACGTGGGTATTTTTTTACATTGCGATTCTTTATATTATATATGAATGTTTTCTCATTTTTACACTTCCATTACATGGGATGGATGATATAGACATTTTTGGGGGTGTCCCACAGATATTGTAAGTTATTCTTGTTATTTAAGTTATTATTGTATCTATATTCCATTGTTAAATATGTTTTAATATATTGATTTTTCTATTTACCAATATTTATATTAATCTAATTTGCTATATTATAGTAATGAGGTCATAGTCTCCCAACAAAAACACCCTAGCCCCTCAATTATAGATGGTAGCCTCTATCATTCGGGTAGATACGCTTCAGGCCATGTGACACTTTGGGCTCGGGGCACCTCTTATGTGGCATCTAGGTCTAGGACATAATAAAGTAGTATTTGAGGTAGGTTTTTCCTTCCTTTATTTACTATTTGGGGAAAACAGATTGGATATTAGGCATGAATTTGGAATTTTTCATGAGTTTTTCTTGGGCATCGCGAACCCAGGTTCTAGGTAAAATCCATGAATCCCAAAATTATAATTTTTTTTTCAATTTTTCCAATTATAGTTGACATCATTTGACCAATAAGTGATTCAAATGTTTTGTGGTGTTATTAATTTTTACTCTTTTTAAGGATTTTCATTAATCCATGGCCAGATGATTAAAGGGAAAGGAGAATTGTCACATTCATAATTATAGGCACCAAAATTTAACACGTGATGAATATTTCCATTTTATATAGGTGTATTTAACTGCTTTTCATTACTTGATTTTCTAGTGATTATTGTGTTATGTTGTGACCGTTTTATTTTTCATGTGTTATTATTAGTTGCAATTGAGTGATTATCTGTCTCAATTAATGAGGTGTATAGTCCCTCATGGGCTATGATGAGTAATTTTCTGAGTCGATCTATTATGATATAAATAAATGGGTGTCATTTCTAGTGATAAGGTGTTTGTAAACTAATTCACCAGAAATAGATATACATTATAAAGTTAATCATGCCATCTAAAATTAATTGGTTGTACATTCTTAACCCTCCATGTTATTTTTATGAATAGTAAAAGGGATGAACATGGAAATTAAATATAAAATTTAATGAAACTTATACATGAGAATTTACCGATAACTAGCCATCTAAGTAGGTATTTGGGTTAGTATTCATTGGGTAGTGTGTTTAATTATGTTCATCTTCCACTAGTTATTATATCTTTTTTTCATAAGATTGTTCTGATGTGTGTTCACGGAATTTGTAGACCAATGATGCCATGACATCTACTTATTTTACCCAAATAGGGTGGATATGATCATACTCCAGATGTGGTGGTCCCTGAGCCACCACTCATACAAATAGGAGTTCCAGTCGAGGAACCACATGTTGTATCAGATCTGGTCATAGATGGTAGTGTTCATGATTGTTTCCTATGTTTTATGCAGCCTATGCATGGTACTCCATAGCATGCACCTACAATAGCAGATCTGAATCATGAGTTCTAGAAAAAACATCAACCTACATTTTCTTGTGATGGTAGTCCTGAAGAGATTTTTTGGTGTTTTTTTTAGATAATGTTTTTTGTTTTTTGACAATTTTTTTTCAAATAGTGTTATTGATATATAGTAAGATAAGGTTGGTGGTTGTTAGTAGTTTTTCTATATTTTTAAGAAAGAAAAATGTTTCCGAGTTTAAGTAATTTGTTGAGCGTAAAAGATGTTTTTGATTTTGAAGAAAGTTTATTTGTTTAAGGAAGTTGCTGAGATTAATGGAAGTTGCAGAGTTTAAAAGAAGTTGATGAGTTTATGGAAATTTTTGAGTTTGAAATATGATTTTGATTTTCAATGATATTTATGAATTCCTTTTTATTATTGAAAGAATCTAAAAAAAATGATGTTTTTGAAGAATAAAAATTTAGAATGTTTCTAAAAAATTATAAACAGAAATAGACACTTCTTTTTTTATCACATTTTTCTAAAAAATAATGAAAATTTTCATGATATATTCTATTTAAGAAAAGATGAAGAGGTTTTAATACTTCTAATTAGAATTATTCTGGGAAAAAGGGATCTAAAATTCTACGCAACATTCTGAGAAAAATTTGATCTAGAATTCTGAGTAACATTCTAGGAAAAATCAGATCTAGAATTATTAGAAACATTTTGAGAAAAATCAGATACAGAATTCAGAGCAACATTATGTGAAATAATGGATCCAGAATTCTGAGCCACATTCTAAGAAAAATTGGATCTAGAATTCTGAGAAACATTTGGTAAAAAAATGGATCATGATTAAGGAGAAATTCAGAACCCGATTTTTGAACAATTCAGAAGATAATTTTTAAAAATTCGAAAACATATTTTTGAGAAATTCAGAACCTAATTTCTAAACAATTTGAAATTTGAATACTGGACAATTCAGAACCTGATCTTTGATCAATTCATAACCCGATTTCTGAATAATCTCGAACCTAAATTCTACATAATTCAAAACCTTTTTTTGAGAAATTTAGATGATAATTTCTGAGAAATTTAGAACCTGAATTCTTTAGAATTCATAACCCGATTTCTGAACTATTTGGAACCAAAATTATGCATAACTCAGAACCTGATTTCTGAGAAAATCAAAATTGGATTTCTGAATAATTCAGAACCTGAATTCGACACAATTCAGAACATAATTTCAAAGTAATTCCAAACATTATTTCTAAACAATTTGAAACCTAATTTTAGAATAATTTAGAACTTTATTTCTGAGAAATTCAGAAATAATTCCTGTACAATTAAAACATAATTTTTACATAATTTGGAACCTTTTATCTTCACAATTTAGAACCTGATTTTGAAGAAATCCAATCAGATTTTCTAAGAAAAACTATACCACCGTTTTGAGTATGTTTCTAATAAAACAGGAACTAAGATCTTGAATTAACATTCCAATAAAGATATGAAGAGTCCAATAAGGAAACCCGAGTTATATCTTTATATAATTCTCATATAAATTTAAGGAGGATTTAAAAAGTAAAATATTGATGATTAAATTTGATATATTTTTAGAGTTTTTGAGATTTGATAAAGTGATAAATATTTTCATAAATGCTTATAAATATGTGATCAGATCATTAGCTCATTTGTAACATTCACACACACATAAAAGGAGGAGTTCTACAGAATTTAATGTTAAAGGATCCCACTATATTGATGAAGTTTTCTTTTCATGTTTAAGGAAAGGTAAAATCATAACCATCCTTACCATAATAAGAAGATTGGACTCAGCCAAATCATATTGAGGATTCAGACTGAGCATTTGTGAAGTAGATTCAATAAAGTTTTTATTCTTGTGCTTGGATCAATTTTTCTTTAAAAAAAATTTAGACTGATGGTAGTCAGTGTAATCTTTCCTATCAAGAGATAGAATGTGTCTAATGGGAGTTGAAACAAGTTGTATTCACTTTAGAAATATAGTTCATTTCTAGAGATCTATGGGAGTGGCTATGGAAAAGATGCAGGATCTCACAATTGAGGTTGAACCTTGTAAATCATTTGTTCCTTATATGCTTTACTATTCATTCAAGAATATGTTATTTTCAAATGTTCATAAGAAAAAAAATATTATCAAGTTGTAGGGATTAAGTTTCTTAATGTTTGGAAACGTTTAAAAAGTGAAAAACTGATTCATCCCCCCACCCTAGTTATTGTTCGATCCTTCTAACATCAAGTGGTATGATAGAGAGGCTCCATTATTTAATCATTATCATGGAGTATATTAATTCGGTCAATAGTAGAGGGATTCCTACATTCTATGGAAAACTTTATTATGGATGAAAAAATAATATGATACCTTATCTCCTATATCTTGTCCTTGAAGATTTTGATGATGCTACTATTGGTTTTCCACCTATTGAGAAATATGTTCTTATTATGTTTTCTGATAAAATAAATATAGAAGTTGTTGGAAAGGATAGAAATGATATAATCATGTCTTTATCAAAAAATGTTTTTTAGAAGTTGATAGGTCTCAAACCATCAAAAAGATTGTGGGCCAAGCTGGAAAGTGTTTTCGAAGGAAATAAAAAAGTCCAAGAGGCTATTCTACAAATATATAATATTATGTTTGAAGATATTAGGATGAGAGATGAAGAAAAAATTGATGAATACTTTACTAGAGTTAATGAAATTTTATAAAACATCATAGGATTTAGAGATGTCTTGTAATATTTTACCATTATGAAGAATATTATGAGAATTTTTCTGGAGAGGTTCTATTCTAAAATTTCTACCCTATAAGATAAGGATGATTTAACTCTTGATTAATTTCATAACATTATTATTTCTTATGAAATGAGGAAAGCTACAATCAAAAAAAATAAAATGAAAGATTAAATGGATTTTAAATCCTTAAGAATGATGAAAATCCATGATGTCGATGAAGCCGATCCTTGTTAATATGATGAAAAGGAAGATGATGAGCTAAATGAAAAACTTTTTTCTCATATATCTAAGAACTGTCAAAGAAGAAAAGGGAAGTGTGGTGGAAAAATTCCCCTAAAATATTTTGACTGTGGTTGAATTATACACATTGTTATGAATTTCCCCAAGAAGAATATTGGCGAATATTGAGAATATTTATTTGAAAATCATTGATGTAATAAGTTGAAAAAAACAATAAAGTAGAGAAATATTACAATAAATTGAAGAAGAATTATTTTAGAAAAAAGAGAGGCATGTTGATAATAAAGGTTGAATCAGAATAAAATAAAAAAATATTCTTAGGATGATGAAAGTTCAAAAAAATTTGGTACCTTAATTATAAAAATTAATAAAATAAGAGACTCCTATAGAGTGAAGAAGGTGGTCAATACTCTTATAGAGATTATTATCTCAAAACCGAACATCTTACTTTTCTTGAGAAAATAAATGTATCAGAAAAGAAATTAAAGTATTAAAGAATGACCATGAAGAAGTTTTTTATGGAAGAAAAGATGTCATCAAGTAGGAGGATGAATATATTCCAGAGATTCTAAGAAACAAACTTAGAAATGCTAAACATGGAAGAATTATTGAAGATCTTATTAAAATGATGGAATCTAAGGAAGAAAAATTTAAAAAGTCTCAATAAAAAATTCTCGAGTCTGAAAAAGCACTAAAGAATATGAATTAAAACATAAAAAAGCTATAGATGTAAATGTTGAGACCTCTAAAAATGTTGTGAATGATGATTATAAAAATCATGTAAAATATTATCTTACCAAAAATAATGTTTCATATGATTCTTCAAATATATTTGGTTCTCAAATAAGTATTGGGAATTCTTGGGTTGAAAAAGGTTGTGAGAAACCTATCAAATATACAAATGTCGAAACCTCACTTAAAGGGAATGATGGTCTATATCTAGAGAATGTTAAGGTTAAAAGAATGTACATACCTCAACAAATTTTCTATAGAGGGAAATCTTTCTTTAATAGGAAATCATGATTTAAGGGATATTTATAGTGCTGTGGAATATATGGGTGTAGATTTTATAATTATTATAAAAGTTTATATCCACCTATAAGAAGGATTGATCAATGAGGAAGAAAAACTAAAAGAAAAACGAGTAAATTTCCCAACTCACATAAAGATTAAAAGGTAAATTTCAATATGTAGAAAACATTTTGACAATGATTCAATATGAATGTCTAGATGAAGTTTGTGGAAGATGTGACCAGTCTGGTTATTATGCCAAAAGATGTATGATACTCATTCTATAACATGTTTCTTATGATAATAAAAAAAGAAATCTGAAAATATGAAGGTTGATAAGAGATTTTTTTTGATGAGATATATTTCAAAGAAAGTACGAGGAAGAAACGAAATATTCTTGATAGTGATTGTTCTTCACACATGAATAGTGATATAAAAAAATTGGAACATGTTGGAATTCATGATGGAAGGGAAGTTACTTTTGACAATGATTGTTCCTTAAAAATTAATGGAATCATAACGGGAGAGAAAAAAGCAGAGAAACTAAAATCTAGGAAATATTTCTTGTTAAGGTGATAAAACATAACATAATTAGTGTATGTCATCTTTATGTGGGTGATATATGTTTTTCTGGGGATGATGAAAAGGTTTGTGAAGAATTTGCTGATGAGAAGAAGAAAAACATTGAAATTTTAATGTTGTGGGAAATAACATTCCTTCTTCACATATATGTTACACAAAAAGAAAGATACATTTTCTTATATCATGAAATGTATTACATGGAATTTTTTAAGAATTTTGGAATCATGTAATCAAAATAAGTTTCAACTCCTATTTTAGTGAAAATAAAGTTGAACAACTTTGAATTTGAAATAAGTGTGAATTAGAAATATTTTTAGAAGATGATAAGATGTCTTCTTTACCGTATAGCTTCACAACATGGTAATGTTTATGATAAAACTTTATGTTCAAGGTATCAATGTAGTCTAAAAGAATCACAATTTTTGGCATCAAAGAGGCTTCCGAGATATGTCATAGGAATAAATTTTTAGGGGTTTTTATACAAATGATATAGTGAGTTAATGTTTTATGGTTACAAATGATGATGATTGGAATGGTGATTTTAATGATAGAAAATAAAATTTATGAGGAACATTTTTTTCAGGTGAATGTTGTGTGAGTTGGTATAGTAAGAAACAATGGTCGGTATCTTTGAGCAAAACTGAATCCAAATATACTATATTCACTCAATCTTGTAGACAAATTATGTTGATGAATGTTCAACTAGAAGAGTTGAATATAAAATCTTCTAAACCATTGAGGATACATTGTGATAATAAAATTGCAATTGATCTTTCTAAAAATACCATCAAAACACAAGATCAATACAAATTGGTATAAAATTTCACTTCATAAATGATAATGTGGATGTAGGAGATGTTTTTATATCATACACATCAACAAAGTATCCGAATTTTGATATATTTAAAAAGTAATTTCATAACAATGGTTTGTCGAATTATGGATGCAACTCCATTTTTAGTGTCCTCTCATATCTACCTTAAACACATAAGGAAGGACCCCCACTGTACTTTGGATTGTATTGAAAAAGAGGGGGTGTAAGAAATAACTTTTTACTTAGATTCATTTTTTGAATATTATGTTGTGGTTGTCATATAATGTGGATAATAAAAAGAAAAATTAGAGAGAAAATGAAAAGCGATAAAGGAAAAGATAAATATAAAGGTGGTGTTTGAGTAAGGGGGCGTTTATCATTACATAAACTCAAAATTTGTTTGAACATGAGGGATAAAAATCCTTCAAAAACATTACTTTATCTAGTATTATGGTTTCAAGACACTCTATTTTGTGAAAGTATATGTTTTGATAGATGTCAAAACATTAGTTAAGAAAAAATTCAGTGAGTTGGAAAATTAATTAACAAAAGAAGTCAACAAATCTAATAGGGATATTGAAGAACCATTGTGGTGTTTTTTAATAATTTTATTTTATTTTATTATAACTAAACTTTTTGTTGAATAATATTTTTGATATAAAAGAAGTTGAGGTCAGTGGTTGTTGGATGTTTGTCTCTGTTGCTGATAAAAAAGAAGTTTCTAAGTTTAAGGATGTTTTTGATATTAAAGAACATTTTTGAGTTTAATATAAGTTTCTATGTTTAATGATGATGATGAGATTAAAATAAGTTTCTGTGTTTGAAGGATGTATTTGTGTTTATGGATGTTTCTGAGATTGAAAGAAGTTAATGTGATTGAAATATGTTGCTGAAGTCTCTTTTGTTTCTAAAAGAATCATAAAAAATATGTTGTTAAAGAGTTAGAAGTTGGAATGTTTCAACAACTTTATAAACAAATTCAGATGATGACTTGATGATATTAAGGTTCACACAAATCATGGAAAAATTCATGATATTTATTGTTGTATAAATTGGGTAGTGGTTTAAATACATTCAATGAGAAACATTCTAGAAAAAATCAGTTCTAGAATTCAATGAAACATTTGAGAAAAATCATATCCAGAATTCTGAGAGACATTCTAGGAAAAATTGAATCCAAAATTATGAGAATCATTCAGAGAAAAATTAGATACCAAATTCTGAGTAGCAATATCAGAAAAATGGGATACTGAGTTATAAAAAATTCCAATAAAAATCAAATCCACAATTCTGATCAACATTCTTGAGAAAAATTTGATCCTAATTTCTGAAAAAAATTGTTACCTGATTTCTAAATAATTCAGAACTTGAATTCTGCACAATTCAGAATTGAATTTCTAAGGAATTCAAAACCTGATTTTTGAAAATTTTAGAACTTGAATTATATACTATTTAGAACCACATTTATAATAAATTCAAAACCGAATTTCTGAACAATTTAGAACATGAATTCTGCACATTTTGGAAATTGATTTCTATGAAATTTGGAACCAAATTTCTAAACAATCCAGAACATGAATTATCCACAATTCAGAACCTTATTTCTGAGCAATTCATAACCTGATTTCTAAAAAATTCAGAACCTAAATTTAGAACAATTTGGAACTAGATTTATGAACTATTTAGAACCAGAAATCTGCATAATTCAAAACATGGTTTCTGAGAAATTCATAACCTGATTCTTGAACAATTAAAAACCTGAATTCTAAGAAACTTAGTACCTAATTTTTGAGAAATTCGAAACCAGATTTCCATACAATTGGGAACCTAATTTCTAAATAATTCAGAAACTGATTCTTGAGTAATTAGGAACTATATTTCTAGAAAATTTAGAACCTAATTTCTACACAATTCGGAACCTAATATCTATACAATTCATAACCTGGTTATTAAACAAATCAGATAATGTTTTTAGGGAAAAATTAAACCACATTTCTGAGCATATTTTTGAGAAAACCATAACCAAAATACAACATTACCATTCTGGGAAAGATATTATGAGTTCAAGAAGGAAAAGCCAAATTTTAACATGGTGTAATTCTCAGAGAAATTTAACACGGTTTGTAGAATTCAATGATTAAAGGTTAAATGTGAGAGATTTTTTGAGTTTTTGAGATTTGAGGAAGCAGGAAATATTTTTAATATTCCCACCAGTGTATTCTGAGTTGTCTATAAATATGTGCTCATATGATTTGGTCATTTGTTACTTTGAAACACAAGGAATAGGAAGAGATCTAGAGAATTAAATGTGAAAGGTTCCCACAATATTTATGAAGTATTATTTGAGTGTTTAATGAAAGGAAAAATTAGAACCATCCTTACCGTATGAAGAACATCAGACATAGCCAATTTGGGCTGAGCATTTGTGGAGTAGATTAAACAATGTTTTTATTCATTTTTTGGGATTAATTATTCTTTAAGAAAGAATTATTGACTAGACAGAGTTAGTATAATCTTTTCTATTTGAAGATATAAAGTGTCTAATGGGAGTTGACAAAATTTTTATTCACTTTTTCATTATTGTTGATTTCTATAGACCCACAAGAGTGGCTATGGAAATGATGTAGGTTCTCACATAGAGTCTGAACCTTGTAAATTTTGTGTGCCTTAATTTCATTACTATTTTTCCATGATTATGTTTTTGTAAATGTTTTATAAGAAAATAAATCATAAAGGGGTGTAGGGGTTATGATTCTTATAGTTTTGAAACTTATAAAAAGTGAAAAATTGTTTCAACCCCCATCTCATTTGTTGTTCGATCCTTGGAACATCTGGTCCACATGATACTGAGTGTTGGCTAGATGCTACCCTATATATCTATGAGAATATGGAGATGCATCTACTGTGGTGGGTGAATCTTTCTACTTACATGCTTTAGGATTCAACCAAGTGATGGTTGGATGTGATTACTAAGTCTAGTCACATTTATACGTGTTATGTGTTGTTTTTAGACTACCTTCTAATATTAGTTCTTTTCATAGATGCATAGAGATAATACAGATAGATATTTCATGATTCTCTAGGAAGGAGCTATGGTAGTTTTTTTTATTAAGAATGTTTTACTATGTTTCAAATATTTCACCATGTCTAGTTGGCGATGAGATTTCATAGTCTGGACACATTAAGGACGGGATTGTGTATGCCATCCGCAAGCAGGTGAATATCTTTCTTCTTACTACCTTCACTAAAATAGTAAATCATGCTCTTATCACTGAGTGTAACCTTACTAAATGAAATAGTATGGTGTTTAATGTATTAGTGTTTCCTCATGCTAGTTGTTCATCCAGTGGAAGGAAGAGTTCTCTTGAGTTTCTCATCAGGGGATTTGAAACTAGAGTTCCTATTTCAATAGCTCTAAAATGTGTCATCAATGTGGATGATGGGGGAACCTGATTCCTCATTATGATAGAGACCCAATGGAATGTTTGGATTGCATCCATATGTGGAATATCTAGCATTATTGAAAGTCCATTCATCTATAATTGTGTGGAAAAGGATCTATGGCAACTCTACATTTAGGAGCATTTTCTCTTATGCTGCGTCAGGAGGGGATTTGGAATAGTACTGGAATGAATAGGTGAGGAGGAGGTCATGGTCATGAAATCCAGACCCCTGATCATGAGTAACACTAATTGAGCAGTTATGATCATGGTAGTCCCTCTATTGCACTATTCTATGGATTATGTAATTTTCATGCACTACATATTATACCAGAAGATAATTCTATGGGGACATAAATAGTATGAGGAAATATTCATGTGGAATCTACTATAGTATCTTTTTTATTTGATATAGGTTCTTTAAACTATTTTATCTTAGTATTTATTATGAAAAGTGACGAGCTATAGATATATTATTTCTATTGTGTAATGATCCTAGATATGCTATTAGAGGTATGAACTGAGGGAATACTCTAGTGTAGGGGCAACCCCTTGGGGTAGGTAGTTACATTTTATTATGAATCATCTTTATTCTAGATATGTTTGGAGTTGATTTCATTATTTTGATGGATTGGTTGGTTTAATATTATGTTATTTTATATTTCAATCACTATAGGGTATCATTTATGGCACCAAAGGGTACCAGTTATCTACATAATGGTGAGTGGGATACCAGGATGGTAGAGCTAGACCAGAGAATCTTGCACTAGGTGGAGTTAATACCATGATTAAAAATCTATTCATAGAGGATCAAGTTTTTACGTCAAGATGATTCCCCTCCAGTAGTGGATCGTTTCAGGGTTTTCTTTCCTAATGATTTTTCTAGATTAACTCATGTGATAGAGGTAGATTTTGTAATCAAGTTTGTTCTAGGAGAAACTCTAGTGTCCATTACTCAGTACACAATGGAACCTAGAGTGATTTAGGATCTCATGTGGTAGTTAGGGAATTTTGAGGGAAAATAATTTTTACTGACCTGTACATCATCTTTAGGTTCACCTGTGATTTTTCAAATAAGTAAGATTAAACATTTTGTATTTTCATGGATTATAGAAGGTTGAACCCGCTTATGATCAAGAACCAATATACACATCCTCGAAATGATGATCTCTTTGACCAGATATGAGGATCTAGGGTCTTCTATAATATTAACCTAAGATCAGGTTATCATTAGGTGAGAGTAATTCCATTAGACATACCTAGTACAAATTTTCATAGTAGATAAGGTATGAATGATTACCTAGTTATGATGTTTGGTCTTATAAATGTGCCTGCCATTTTCATGGCTTTAATAAATATTGTGTTCCACCCCTATTTGGATTATTTTTTCATGGTATTTGTTGACGATTTCTTTATGTATTCTAACACTTGTATAGACCATTCCAATCATATTGAAATTGTTCTGAATACTCTTAGAGAGAGTCTGATTTATTCAAATATTTCTATGTTCCACTTTTGGATTAAAAAAGTTCACTTCTTGGGCCATATGTTCTTATAATCGGGAGTATCTATAAACCCAAAAAACTTTAGTATTGTAGTTTCACGGGAACATCCCAAGAAAATGTTTTACATGTGGATTTTCTTAGAGATAACATGAAATTATATGAATTTAATAAAAGAATTATCACATCTTGAGTCACCTATTTCTGGCCTTAAATGGTTGGTTTTGAAGTTCCTTCAATCAGAAGCTTGTGAGAAATTCTTTCAGGTTCTGAAAGGGTGGCTTGTCTGAACACCTCTTTTAATTCTTATAGAGGCTAGAAGAGGATACAATGTATTCAGTGATGTATTAAGAATCAAACTAGGATAGGTACTGATACATGATGATAGAGTCGTTGCATATGTATCTTTGAAGTTAAGTTCTCATGAGAGAAATAACCCAACTCATGACCTTAATCTATCATCATTTGTCCATGCCCGACGTTGCTGGAAACATTATCTGTTGGGTGAGGGATTCACGGTTTACCCAAACCACAATAGATTTAAATATATATTTACTCAGTTTGAAATAAAAATTAGATAGTGGAGATGGGTAGAATATCTACAATCCTTTGACATTGAGCTTGCTTATATGACTGCGAAGGGTAATGTGGTTGCAGAATAAATATGTTAGAAAACTCAGGCACATGCCATATAGGAAGTCATTAATGAATGGATGTTAATGGACCTATTTTTTGAGATGCATCTAGAGTTTAATTCTAGTCACTAGTTGTCTTATATTTCATCTTTTTCAGTTACCTATTCCCTCATTGAGAAGGTGAAGAGTATAAAAGTTTCAAATCCTAAAGGCTTTGTAAATCATGGGAGAATATAATGAGATAAAATGCTTCAATATTAGTCATTAGATATATATGACATCATGAATATCATTGGATGTGTTTGGGTCCTTACAGATATGAGTGAGGAGTTGATGAAAAGTAACACACCTCTTAGTGGGTTGTTTATCCAGGCTTCTTAAAGATGTATCATGTCATGCGACACTAGTATTTTTATCCTGGAATGAAACATCAGATATCCAACATTATCACTATGTGTTCCACCTATCTATACACTACGAGAAAAATCGATTAGTGCGACGGGTTATTTTCGACGGCAATAAATCCCATCGCAATAAATCCGACGAAAAGCGTATTTGTGAAGGGAATATATGCCCGTCGCAATTGGTCAGTTATTTGCAACGGGCATAAATGACCCGTCGCAATAGGTTTGGCGCGGTTTGCGCACCAAAATGCGGGAAGAATATTTGCTACGGTGACCTTCCTCCCATCGCAAGTACCCGGAGGTGGTAAATAATATTTGCTACGAGAAAATTACCCATCACAAAACACTATTCAGTAGGTGTTATTTGCGACGGGTCCTGTCGCCAATACTAGCAACGGTAAATAGGCTTTTGCGATGGGGATATCTGCCCGTCACTAATGGTATGTCAGCCTACAGGTATTTTCAACGGGCCCGTCGCAAAAAACCTTTTAACCGTCGCCTGTATTAAATGCGGGCGAAGGTATTTTCGACGGGCCCGTCGCCAATACTGGCAGCGGTAAATAGCCATTTGCGACGGGGATATCCACCCGTCGTGAATGGTATATAGGTACGCAGCTATTTGCGACGACCCTGTCACAAAAATCCTTTTAACAACCCCTCGTAATTAATTCGGGTGAAAGTATTTGCGACGGTACACCGTCGCAAATAATAGTATTTGCGACGGGATCCCTTCGCAAATAAGACCATCGCAAATATTCTAACCTATATATACCCCCATCCATTTTTTTCAAATAATTTAGATCTATTCCTCGTTTTTCCTTTCTCTCTTTAAATTTCTGTTCTAAGTAGAAATGTTTTTTTATTTTAATTTTTTATTACCAGAAGAGTAGAGAAGGAATTAAGAGGCCCCAAATGCTTCAAAATATCAACGGTATTTATAGTTTTTTTAATTGTTAAATTTATTTAATTGTTAATTTTATTTTTAATTGTTAATTTTATTTTTTTTAATAGAATGTTTAGTAGCTGTATAGTATAATTAGATTAAGTAAATAGCCCTTTCTTAGATAAAAAAATGTGGAGGCGGCTCTGGAACAGATGTACCTAGGAGTGAAAACTCTGACAAGGTGTTTCGAGCTTGACTCGGGGTAACCTGGTACATGACAATGGGCCTTGCTTCACTCTTGGTTCGACACTCCCGGAGGTTGTTTTGGTAATAATTAGAAATAAATATATTTAATTAGAAATAATTAGAAATAGTTCTAATTAATTAGGAATAATTATAGAATTATTACATAATTAATAAATAATTAGATTTAATTAAAATAATCATCAAATAATTAGGAAAATAAATAATTTAATTGATTAAAAATAATTAGGAAACAATTAGAAATAATTTGGAAACAATTAGAAATAATTAGGAAACAATTATAAATAATTAGAAAACAATTAGAAATAATTAGGAAACAATTATAAATAATTAGGAAACAATTAGAAATAATTAGGAAACAATTAGAAATAATTAGGAAACAATTATAAATAATTAGGAAACAATTAGAAATAATTAGGAAAAAAATAGAAATAATTGGGAAACAATTAGAAATAATTAGGGAAAAATTAGAAATAAAATAATTGGAAAACAGTTAGGAAGCGTGATTGACCTCTCATCTACCTCAATTTGCTTTTCATTTGTGTGTTGAGGCTTTGATAGGAAACTTATGCCTCCACTTGTAATATTGGTTTTACTGTCAAAATTATCAACCTCCTCACTAGCATAGAGGTGAGGAGGTTTATCATTTTGACAGTAAAAGTAAATACTATATGTGGAGGTAGAAGTTTCCTGTCTACCTTAACACACAAATGAAAAGAAAATTGTTCTAGATGGCAGTCAATCGCATTTGTTACTAATTAGTAACATAATTAGTAATATAATTAGTAACATAAATAGTAACATAATATAAAATATTATATTGCTCTAATATTAATAATTAAACAATACTAATATTATAATTATTTTATTATTATATGTTTAATATTTATAAAAAAATATATTAATATTATTAAAAATATAAAAAATTTATAAATTATTACAATTATCAATATTTTCAACATGTTTTTCTTTATTCTTAACATGTTCAAATCTTAAAGGGTAGCCAATTTTTAGGTCATGCCCAATAAAAAAGTTTGCGTCAATCGTGTCCAATGTAAACTTTATAATTGTTCTTGCTTGGTTGATCTCCTCGCAAGTAGCATTGTAATAGGATAACCCAAGTCATGTTCTTCTCATCTATAAGAATTATATCTCA
The DNA here is from genome assembly GCA_963277665.1 of Viscum album. NCBI lineage: Eukaryota > Viridiplantae > Streptophyta > Magnoliopsida > Santalales > Viscaceae > Viscum > Viscum album. The sequence continues at coordinate 1,512,852,111 of OY728143.1, read as the reverse complement.
TGACTTTTTACATAGACCATTCTTTCTTGAAAAATTAAGGGAAAGATACTGAATTTATATTAATTTTTCAAGGAAGAATGATCTATGTAAAGGATCATGTGAAATGATTCTTATAGGAGAGAATGACATTACTTGTGTCGTACTATTTCAACACTACTTGTGAGGTGATCAACCATGTAAGGACAATTATAGAGTTTAAATTGGACATGGTTGACGCAAATTTTTTTTGGGCATGACCTGAAAATTGATGACTTTTTAAGATTTGAAAATGTTAAGAATAGAGAAAAGTCTTTTGGAAATATTGAGAATTGTAATAATTAATAATAATTAGTAATAATTAATCAAAAATCAAATAAATTCATGTACATGGTTATAAATTGGCACAATTTACAGTGGATTGGCGGCTACCTTTTGTTCAACGTCTCATATCATTGCTACTTTCTCCCACTGAAATCCGTATGAAAAATGTGCTCTAACGTATGTCAGAGCAAGTTTTTTATACTGATTTCAGTCTGGAGAAAGTTAAAAAGTGATGATTCGTCAGGAAAAAGAGCTGCTTCCAATCCACTGGAAACAAATAAGAATAATTAGTAATATAATATCCAGAATGATGATTACAAAATTTTATTTCATTATTCAAGCATATTTCATTTTGCCAAGTATTTCTAAGTATTGCTAAATTAATAATAATTTGTGGGGATGATTACAAACAAACTGTGTCACATATAATTATTGGTAATTAATAAGAAATAATTGAAATTATGTACCTTCTCTCTTTAGGATATTTTTTTCTTATATTAAATTATTCTACAACAGTAATGGTTTTAAATTTTGTAGAAACATATATATGAATATGGAATATGGAAATCGACATAAATCATTATTAGATGATCGTGTTTGGATAAATCAACTCATGATTTCAAACAGTTCTAGTTTAAATCTTGTATATGTTGATGGTGTTGAAGATTTATTATAAATTGCATCATCAAACCCGAAATTTGTTTCAGAAGGGAAAATTAAGTGTCCTTGTATTAAATGTGCTATGAGAATGTTTGAGACATTTGACATCATTGGGAAACATCTCTTGCATTATAGTTTTCAATCAGATTATATTTTTTGGTATCAATATGGTGAACATAGTTCCAGATAAGATACTAATAATTTGATTCCAGATTCATCATGGTTTCAGAATTTAGTACATGATGTTGCAGGGTCATCTGTTCAACAAATTGAAATCAAGGATGATGTTGATTTACCTCCCGAGTTGGCACCATCTAAATTTACTGAGTTGTTCAGGTCTACTGAGGATGCATTATATCCTAGTTTCAAGATAAAAAAATTGGAAGTAGTTGCAAAATTTATGGCTATTAAATCAAATAATGGAATGTCAAATAACTATTTTGATCAGATATTTTCTTTGGTTAAATCACTGTTACCTAAAGGAAATGTGCTGCCTACTAATTATTATGAGAGCAAGAGACTGGTTCCTAATCTGGTCCTTAGTTATCAGAAGATCCATGCATGTTAAAACAATTTCATCTTATATTCTGGTGAAAATGAGTCGTTGTATAGTTGTCCCACATGTGGACAATCGAGGTATAAAGAAGCTCTATCAGGGAATTCTGGATTGAATACTGTAAAACAGTTGTTATATTTCCCGCTTACACCCTGGTTGCAGCATTTATTTATGTCTCAAAACACAGCGACAATGATGTCATGGCACAAAACCAATATTTTAAATGGTAAAAGCTTGATTCATCCATCTGATGGTGATTCATGGAAACATTTTGATCAATTGCATCCATCTTTTTATTTAGAATCCGGGAACGTGCAATTGGGTCTTTCTACTGACAATTTTTGTCCATTTGGATCTTTTGGTAGTCAGTATTCTTATTGTATTGACTTTATAACTCTCTATAATTTTCCTCCATGGATGTTGATGAAAGAGCCTTATATCTTTTTTACATTATTAATCCCAAGACATCTGAAAAAGAATATTGATGTTTATTTGAAACCATTGATTTACGAGTTAAATTTATTTTGGAGTCATAGTGTTTGTACATATGATGATGCTGCGAAACAGAATGTTGTAATGAAAGATTATTTGATGCGGAAAATTAGTGAATTCCCCGAATATGGCATGTTATCTGGCTAGAGTAAACATGGTCCAAAATCATGTCCTTAATGTATGAGAGACAACAAATAATTTCTGCTTGTGAATGGAAAAAACCTTTCTATTTTGACTATCATCGCAGATTTCTTCCAATCGATCATCATTTTCGGAGGAATAAATCTCATTTCAGAAAAGGAAGAATTGAAAGAGACGAACCTCCAAAAATGATCTCAGGTACAAAGTTACAATTAGTTGTATTTTCATTACCTTCCATCACTTTTGGACTGACAATAAACCAACAGAAGATTCATGGCTTTGGGAAAGAACACAATTGGACAAAACAGAGCATTTTTTGGAATCTGCCATATTGGTCTAATTTCTTGGTCTGAAACATGTTTGATTTTATGCATATTGAGAAGAAATGTTTTGATAATTGATTTCATACAGTTTTGGATACACCTGGTAAAACCAAAGATAATGTAAAGGCACGATTAGATCTTTCCCAAATTTGCAGGCGACCAGAACATGAATTGTTTGAAAATGTCAGATCAAAGAGATTAATGAATCCAAAAGCAGCTTATCCACTGACCAAAGAGAGTCACTTATTATTTTGTCAGTGGATTGCAGATTTGAGACTTCCAGATAGCTATGCTTCCAACGTGCACAGATGTGTTAAAAATGGTCATATTACAGGATTAAAAAGTCATGACTGTCATGTTATAATGGAAAGACTTATGCCTATTGGATTAAGAGTTTTTTTGAATTCTATGATTTGGGATTCGATAACAGATATATCATATTATTTCCGAGACATGTGTGCGGTGACAACAGACTATGATACACTAATCAAACTGGAAGAAGCTGTTGTTGCAATTATATGAAAACTGGAAAAAATCTTTCTGCCATATTTATTTGACTCAATAGAACATTTGATATTACATTTTCCACATGAAGCAAAATGTGGAGGTCCGGTTCAGTTTCAATGGATGTACCCATTTTAAGGATGCATGCTGAAATTGATGAAAAAAGTCCGTAACAAAGTTTTTGTTGAAGGATCAATTGCTAAAGCTTATTTGCAAGAGGAAATTGCTTTATTATGGTCTCATTATTTTGAATATGAATATCCTCCAAAATTTAACCGCATGGTCCAGAACGAGGTGAATGTTGATGATGATATGAAAAATTAATTATCAGTTGTCAATCAGCCCGAACATTGCTTTGGTGGAGTTCGTGATAGATGGCTTTCAGATGATGAACATCATAGAGATCACACATATGTTCTTCTCAACTGTGAAGAAATGTGACCAATTGTATAGTGAGTGATCCTATCTCTTATTCTATAGATTCTGTTACAGTAATTTATTCATATTGTATTTGTAGGTTATATGATGATCATATCAAGAAACAATTTCCACAAATTACAGCAGCTGACTTAGAAGAACGTCGGCAAAAATATTTTTCCTACTAGTTTCAAAAACTAGTAACATACATTATTTTTTGGTTTTTCATATAAAATCAATTTATTTCTTGTAATAGTGATAAATGTTTTACAAATTTTCAGGTATCTGTACATGCTGATAAGATTGAGAGTCGATTGCTTATATTGAGTAGCCCAGCATCCAAAATGGATAAATCTTATAATGCATATGTGGTGAATGGTTATCACTTTCATACACATGCATATGGAGAATCAAATAAAACAATTAATAGTGGTGTTTGTTTGAAGGGATCACATCATAGAGATATTGAAGTTGACTTTTACGGCATACTTGAAAAAATTATTGAACTGTGTTATTTGGGACAAAATTATGTAACAATGTTTCAATGTCGATGGATGGATACTGAGAGAGGCTTGCGTATTTATCCAACTCATGGAATTGTTGATATTAAACATAAAATTATTCTTGCAGTAAATGAACCATTTTTATTGGCTCATTAGGAACATCAAATTTATTATGCAAAATATTGTGCTACTGCAAAAGAGTTGGATGATTGGTGGAGTATAATAAAAGTTAAATCTCGAGATAATCAGTTTACTCATACTGAATGTGGTTCCACTAAAGTGAAAGGAAATGAAATTTTTCCGGACACTCCTCAAAACACATCTTCTTCACAAAGAGACATGAATATTGAGGATGCACCCCACAATTAAGGGTCAATGGTGATGATGTTGTCAATGATGTTACAACTGAATTTGAAATGAAAAGAGATGATGAAAGTGAAACTAATATGGAAATTGATGATGTTGATGAGGAAGATGTGGACATTGACATTGAAAACTATGAAGATGATGATGAAGATGAACATTGACATACTAAAATGCTGGTTATAATCATAACAAATATATATCTATACATAATAGTTATTTTCAACTGTTTGCTAATAACAATCATTTCATGTTTCAGATGGACTCAGAAACATTTCGTCAGTTGCTAGAGGCTGATCTACCTTTGAATGATGAGGTTCTTGGGTCATATGACCCTCAGGATATTGGCACTACAAGGATCACTCAGAGGGGGCATGGTCTTGCCAGACTAATGATTCCATATCCTATCCCGGAGCGACGTCCACCTCTTGGATTCGATGCGCACACACTATGGTATGGTAACCTATATATTTTAGTTATCTTTTATTATAATTTATTTATATTCTAACTGATATATTATTTGTTCTTTTCCATAGTTGTATGCATATAGCTATTGGACAGGGGAGCACTTTCTTGCACAATTATTTTTCTGAGCCCTGGCTTACATGGGATCAGATTCCCGCTGATGTGCAGACCGCCATGTTCGATCATTGGCTGGTACGTAATTAAATATTATTTATTTTGAAATTTAATTCATTAATAAATTTATATTAGGGTTTATGGTATCCCATCGATGCGAGCATGAGTGCCACTATCCATGAAGCATGGCTGGTGTCTCTGTGTGACTGTTTCTGTCAGTGTTTGCATAATTTGAGAAAGACGGCTGTGAGGAAAGCCGGAGTGACAGAATTTGATGAGTCATGTAGATCCCACCAAATAGAGTACATTTCATATCACGTTTGGGATGGATTATGTACACACTAGTTGGGTGGTGGGTTTTAGAGGAGATCTGCATTGGATCGACAGAATTGGGGGAGACAAGAGGTGACACATCGAGCCAGTAGTCGTACATTCAGTTTGCATAGAGAGCATCTGGTAAGTACTTTTTTTAATATTTTATACAACTTTAAATATAAACAGTTTATTTTATGTTCATATAGGAAGCTGAGCAGCACGATATTACGACGTGCGGCATTTATCGGAGGATATACACTAATCCTGCTACTGGAGAGATTAGAGGTGACCGCCAGCGTCGGATTGTGGTCAGTATTATTTTCTTTTCAGTTTGTAAATTAAATGCATATAATATTTTCCTTATTTTAATTTGTAATTAAAACTTAAGGAGTCATATGAGGTCACGACCTCTCAGACACAGGCTGAGAGTCAATACGAGACAGGTGATCAGACTAGAGCCCACCATTTTGATGAGACGACATGGATGCAGGCGACCCAGTATGGCTTCGAAAAGGGCCGAGTAGTTGGCATCAAGTCTCATTTGACTCCTGCAGCTTATTATGGTACTACTGGGATATTGGCGTCCAGATCGAGAGGAGCTCGTGGAGAGACATCTTCTTCTGCCTCACAATATTAGGAGAAGCTGCGTACTCAGAGTCAGCTTATAGAGGATTTGCGTCAGGGGAAGGAGCAGATGCGTCAACAACATGATGAGGAGATGCGTCGATGGTAGGAGCAGATGCAACAACAGCAGGATGAGTAGAGACTTCGATATGAGGAGCAACATCAGGAGAAGATGTAGTATATGTGTCGTCTAACTTATAGTTTAGGGATGGAGTTTCCTCCACCACCTCCTCAACGTCCTCCAGATTATCCACCCCCAGTGATTTTTTTACATGTAATAAACATTTGAGTTCGTAGTTTATTGTTATATTAACTATTTACAATTCCTCTTTCATATTGGTATGAATATTGCATGATTTAATTTGTTTTTATTTTTTTAATATTTTATTACTTATTAGTATTATTTTTAATGTCTGCTTATTTTAGTAATATTAATTTTAATATTTTATATTTATTGTTAATATTGAGAAGTTTATAATTTTATAATTTTATTAATATTATTAATATTAATATTATTTTTTCATAAATATGTATGTTTATTTTAAAAATAATAATATTATATTAATTTTTAATATTATTAATATTAGTACTATTATTATTATTTTTTGATATTAATATTTCATAATATATAATATTATATTATTTATATTCATATTATTATTATTTTTTGATATTAATATTTCATAATTATATTATATATATTTTTTATTATTAATATTATAATAATATAATTTCTTTATATTATTAATATCAATATTATTATTATATACATAATTTAATAATAATAATATTATATTAATTTTTTATATTATTAATATTAGTATTATTATATTATATTATATTATTTATATTCATATTATTATTATTTTATGTTAATATTTCATAATTATATTATATATATATTTTTATTTATATTATAATAATATTTTCTTTATATTATTAATAATAATATTATTTTTATATAATATTATATGATTTGTATTAATTATTCTTTTTTTATTTTTATAGTATTTGCGATGAGAATATTTTTGACGGGATTTCCCTTCATAAAAATATTTTTACTGTTACATTTGCGACCGGAAGAATACCCATCGTAAAAAGGTTTTTGCAACGGTCCGTCGCAAAAACGTTCATCGCAAATATTTTTTAAATTTCACATTTGCGACGGGTCAGAAACCCGTCACAACTAATATATTTGTGACGAACCGTCGCAAATACCATTTTTATATATAAACGAAAACCCATTTGCGACGGGGGAAAAATACCGTCGCAAATACTCCTTTTGCGATGAGACCACCAAAAAAACACCTATTTGCGACACTGTTTTCTGCAATGGGTGATTTGCGACGGAGCCCGGTCACTGAAGACCTTTTGCGACGAGATCCCTTCACAAATCGCCCGTTGCAAATATCCCGTATTCCTGTAGTGATACGTTAAGGCAGAGTAGTAGAGACCAACAGTTTTTTTACAACTTCTTTTAGTCCCAGAATGGAAATGGGAAGATGTTACTATAGAGATTGTGATCAGTTTACCTAGGTCTCCTAGAGATAGTGATATTGTATGGGTTTTCATTGAAAAATAGATGAATTTATCCCACTTATTTACTATTCATTAGACATTCTTAGTTAATGAATTGGGAAAACTGTATGTATATGAAATCATACAACTCAATGGGGTCCATGGTGATATCATTTTTGATAGGGTTTCCCATTTTACATCGGGGTTATATTAGGGAATGAAAAATGATATGGGAACACAGGTGCATCTAAGCATAGCTTTTCAACCTCTTAACAATGGAAAATTATAATGGAAAATATCATTTCTAGATGATATGATTAGAGCATGTTTCCTTGATTTCAATGGTTCCTTGAAAAATCATATACCTCTCATTGGGTTCTCCTATAATAATAGTTTCCAAAAGACAATTCAGAGGGCTACATTTAAGGCCATATAAGTTAGGTTGTGCCATTCGACCATGTGTTGGATAAAGGAAGGTGAGGTAGCCCTACTAGGTCCTCATATCCATCAGGAGACTTCAGAGTAGGCTAATTTGATCAGAAAGAATATGAATATTGTCTAGTCTAGAAAAAAAATCTTATGTCGATCACCATCAATGACCACAATAGTTCAATGTGAGGGATCATGTTTTCCTTCAGGTATCACATAGGCTAGGTCATAGAAAATTACAAAAAACAAGGTATTCTATCGCCACCTTACGTAGGTCTCTTTAAAATCCTAGAGAGATTTGGGCTAGTATCATATTAGTTGCAACTACCTCAGAGGTAAAATTCCATGTACCAAATCTTCTATGTTTCACAACTTCACCAGTATCATGCCGACTAATCTCATACCTTTGATCCCAAGGAAGTTGAGTAAGATGCTGATGCTACCTTTAAGGAGTATCTAGTGCACATCGTCAACCAGAGCATGATGGATCTTTGTCACAGTATGTCCCTTTAGTACAGGTGCTATGGAAGCATGGCCTTGTTCAGGACAAGACATGGGAGCAGGAGGCTAACATACGTGCTCAGTTGCCAGAATTGTTCGCAAACTGTGTTTCTACACTCATAAGATGTGAATATGGGAAAACATTATTTTAAGGGGGGATCACTATTAGAACCAAGTTTTTTACTCAGGTATGGATCCTTTAAATTTCATTATAATTCTTTATTTTTGGCCTATTTTGGATTATTAATGATTTTTTAATGTTTAAAGGGTTTATAGGAATTTTTCAAATCCTATAACCCATATTTATGCAGAAATAGTCCGAATGGTTACTTTTTGGACAGAGCCATACCACATTATTAGTGTATGGTTTTCCCAATAGTGAATCATAACCATCCATGTGCCCTTTCTTTCTAGGTACCCATGCATGGTTGGGAGACATTTTGGAAAACCATGCGGACAAACCAAACATTGGCTCATTTCAGGGTAATTTTACTATTCTTTCATTAATGATCTAATTAAGACCTCTCTTTCCTCTTAATCTGATTTTATGTGTGTTGGACCAATTTATCATCCATTTTGGGTATTTTTGAAGAACCATGATAGGGATAAAGATATCTCTTTTGTTGTGGAATCATTCTCACTTTCATTCATTATGTTGGATTTGAAACGGTAAGTACTAAAGTCCTTTTCATCAATTCGTCTCCTCTATTGATATTGATCTAGTCATTTAGGTGTGAGTTTTTTTCACCTTATGTCAGATATACTCTATTATAAGACAAATTAAATAATGATAGAATAGGAATAGGATCATACAACCCTTAGGTGGGTGGTCTATAACTCATCCCTCACATTTTTTGAGTTTGGAATTTTTGTGTCAGGCCCACTTATTTTTTGTGTTCTGTTTATTGAATTTATATGTCATGATTATAATAATTAGAATCATATGATTATGCTCATTCCATATATGTGATATGTTTTTGGTGGTTACTCCCTTAACTCCATATATCCTATGTAGGATGATATTCCATAAGATTTTTTATGTTATGATGATTTTAAGTCATTGTTCAGATATGCTCAGGATTGACCAGATTAATTGTTGGAATCCAAATCAAAAATTATTTTTGTATCATGTAATAGTGAATGTAATGGTTCATGTCACTACCACTTGGCCCAACTAATGTATGTGCATCAAATTTATAATTAAATGTGAAATGAAAATTGGAAAGTATATTAAGTATATGACTTGACCGACCTAAATATAAATAAATATAGGTTTCAGGTCTATAGAACCACTAACCACATTAATGGAATTTAGTAGAATGAATAATAAATTTTCAATATTACATTAATGGTATTGATAATGGTCTCATGATACTTGGAATTTTATAATAATTAAATGAATGTCTTGAACCAAATGGATTTATATATTAATTATGACATGTTTAATGGGTTGCATGCTACTTGACTTTATCTGAATAAAGAAAGAAATAACATGAATGAAATGAAATAATACATGACTTCATAATTAAACTAGAGTGTCTTAGCTCAAGATCACCTTGGAATATTAATAGGGAATTCTAGGAACACTCGAGAACCCCATTTTGATCTAAGTATACTTCTTTCTTAGGATAATACCCACCTATATCCCAATCATTTTCTATTCATGGACTCTTGGTATCCCATAGAAGGATCCCAAAAATAGTATTATAGGATAACTAGGATGGACTCCTTGGATCTAGCACTGACAAGTTGGTTCCATGGTTAAATCCCATCGGTTCTAGTCATTAATTATAACCATTTTACTTTAAATAAACTCCATAAAATTAGAATGCATCTTATTGTGGAATGCCTTGGACTGTACTCTATAGATTACACTCTTACACTTAGTTAGGATAAACTTATTATCGGTTTGGAAACCCTTGAGGACTATGTTTCCATTGTTAATTTACTAGAACTTCATTATTAAATTAAATTATAGGTTGAATTTTCCTAACATGGAACCTTTTCTATTGTTAACATGTGAATCATTTAGAAACTGGTTTCCCTAATTTAATGGATGGGTTGTGTTTAGACGTTAGCTAAGGGATGAAGCAAGTACATGAGTATTAAGTTATATTGTTCTACTTTACCTTATATATGAATCATTACACACTATTTCATTTCTATTACACAGACCACATGTTATCAACACTATTAGTGGTGTCCCATGAAGATTTATCACACACCCTCTCCGAGCGCTGGTTGGTACCCAATATAGATTATATGAATGAAAGTGTTGATAAATGGAAGAATACAGATTTCTAAACTTTGTTGCTTTCTTTTTATGATAGATCATGATAGTAGATGACCAATTCAGATCTTGGGATTCTTGGGATTATTTTTGATTTCCATTTTACATTCTGGAACATGTTATATCTGTTGTCTTGTATTCATGTATTCCAAATTTCTAAATATAAGACAAGTCATAATCAGTTGTTGTATGCTATTCTAGTTATTTTTGTTGTTTTTTGTTATATATATTCTCTATTGTTTCTTATTTGTACTTGTATTGATTAAACCATTTTCCTTTTTCTATATGCATATATTGTGCTATACTCTAGTAATGAGGGCATATACTTCACAAAGACACACCCTATTTCCTCACTACTAATCGAAAGCCTCTGGCATTTGGGGAGTTTCCCTTGATTCCATGTGACCCACCCAGCTTAGGGCACCACTTATGTGGAATCTGTGTCTAAGAGGTCCTATTTATGATGAAATTTATTTGGTATTTAAATATCCATTTAAGTATCAATTTTCCCAGGGTCTGTAGTTCAAAAGTTACAAAACCAATTAGGTATTATTTGTCTCAATTTTCCATTTTTGAGATATATGTTATGTTATAAAACTATATCCTTATTTGAGGCTTATATACAACCCATTAGACATGTAATATAATAAATTTATATATCCTCATGATATTATATGTTTCATTAAATGATATTCCATTATGGTGATTAAGTTTCAATGTTAGCAATGTTGTAGCATTTAATATCATTGTTTACTATGATTGATAATAATTATGTATCCAATGAATTCATATTATGATTAATTAGTCATTAAACTCATTAATTTTCAAATCATTTGGTTATGTCATAAGAATATATGTATTTACTATATTTTTTTTCTCTCTATGTACCCCAGAGTTGGAAATACTAGTTTTATGAAAAATGTTTATTTTTCTTTTAGGTCAAAACACATTTATTTTTAAAACCATGTATTCGAAAAATATTATATAATTTTTTAAAATGATCCCCAATATTTTTTTCAATGATATTTTTAACCATGTTTTATTTTTATATACAATTTTTAATCGAATATTTATTTTTCTTCCCAAAAGAAAATTGATCTAGATTTTACTCAAAATATGAAAAGCGTCTTATTTTGACATGGATGAAATGAACACTATTTCCCATTATCATAATGTCATAATGATTTCAATTATAACTAAAAAAGTTTTACTATTATTCTCAAATAAGACATTTTCCTTGGTATTTTTTGAATTTAAATGTTTTAAATAAATTATTACCAAATGAAAAGAATTTTTATAATGATTTATGTTAAAACAATATGTTTTAAAGTGGAAACACTATTTCACTTAGGAAATGTTATAATTGATATTAAATATTTCGTCATATGTTTTCATGGTTATTAAAAAATAATTTTGTTTTAAAAATATTTTATTATTTTTAAGTATTAAAAAGTCATTCCAAAAAAAAGTTATTTTCCATGAGAAATGGATAATGTGATTTAACTTTTGAAATAATTATCTATCTAAATGTACATCCATTGATATAATTTATTCATTTCTAGGAATATGAACTAATAATATCATTATTATTCTCTATTTAAATGGTTTATGATGAAAATATGTCTATGAACCCTATTTATATTTCACAAGTTTTACAATGATAAAGTTATTATAAAGCCTTATTTTTTATGTATGAGTTGTTCTATATGATGTTATTAAATGATTATGAAACCTATATATATTACATAGGTTTTTATGTTATTAATTTTTTTTGAAACCCATTCTATTTCATGAATTATGATACAATGAATGATTTTTGAACTTATAGAACAAATATTTATGTTCTTAATTATGTGATGGGTGGTATCTATATACCTCAAATATTAATTAGGTGAATCATTATATATCATTAGATAAACATGATTGTAATGGGAGTTAAACCCGATTTGGTATTGAACTTTTTATTCTTTTATGGTCATGCGAGTGGACCTTGATTGCAATGATGGTTTGGGGAGTGAACTTATTCCACTATCATATTTGTGGAAGCAATCCTTTACTACCATGGAAGTGATCATCTATTGTTATAGTCATGCCATAAATTTGAGTCTTATTCTAATGTTATTATATTATGGATAATGTTCTTTAATTCTATTATGATTAATGTCTTATGAAGTAACAATATTTATTTCATGACTCAATATTATGATCTATGATATGTATTGTATGTTTTTCAAATGTTATTCTCATATTATCATACCATTATGGTATTGTGATAATTATATATCTCCATTTTTACACAAACGAAGCATCTGAGCTAACCCATTCTTGTGTTTCCATTTCATAGGTCATGAAAACCTGTATTAAGTAGGGTATGTTAATGAAGAGTACTAGATAGTAATATCATTATGGGTGATGATGTTGATCTTTCAACAAAATTAGAAGATTATGCACCTAGTCTCCAAAGACTCTAATCTTTTATGGTCTATATGAGTGTGTTTGTATAATGTATTGAATATTCAACTAAAAGGTGTAATATATATGTATGAAAACACTTAGTTTATAAAGTTAGAATTAGAGGAATGGTTTAGTTAACCATTAGAAAATATGATGATAATAAATTTTTAACATCCATAGGTATTTTTCTAAATATATTTCTAGGGATTTCCCTAAAGAGATGTATAAGGATTAGTTAGAGTTTGTAAGAAAATATCATATATTTTTTGTACTAGATAGTTAATGGGGGTTTTAAGAAAATAAATCACTATCTAGATACTATAGGTGGATGGGGATATAGGAAAGATGTACATATGTGTAATAAATCAGAGAAGAACACATTGAGATAAACTCGATCATCACCTAGTGCATGAAAGAATGACTTAATTCACACTATGTTTTATATTCCTTGGGGATATCAATTAGAAATTCAAAAAATATTTATAAAATAATAGGACATATTAAAGTGGATGATAACAATGAATAACCTTTTATTAAACCTATGATGTAAAATATTAAATATAATGTGTCATGATTTGGACATCATATATGTGGTTTTCTTCCAGATTTTGTTGTTTTCAAAGATGATTAATGATTATCACCCTGTGAATTTTAGTTTTAGTCAATGGAGTGAACCATAAAGAATTAGGTTATCATGGAATTTGATGAAAATTATTTTGATGAGTTTCCATATGTAATTATGACCAATATAATGGATGATGTGATTATTCATAATCAACTATAATGAATCCTGATTAAAAATTTCAACATTAATAAACTTTTTAAATCACTAAATAAGAGATGGATATTGTTTTTTGAGAGTCTTGGTATTAGAGACCATGGAGGAATTAAGATTTAGTTTCTTATATGTAGATAATGTGGTATAAAGAAATCAAGGGTATGTTTATGAGGGACAATAATATTTTTTTATGTAAGTGAGGGACATAATACAATATCTAAAAAATAATCAATTGATAGTAAATTTAATGTAATAAATAAGAATAATTATATCCCTAAGGTTTTATTCACTGTTAAATGGCCTAAATAGGGATAATATGTGTATTATGAAAATAACTTTTGTAAGGGGAAATGTAAATAATAGATTCAGAAATATTGTATGAGTAATGGTCATATTGATAATTATCAAAAGACTAAATATATCATATGAAAGCAGTGATGTGAATGGAATAACATGACTAAGCCTATTTAATGGTTTATGAAGGAAGTCTAATAATTAAAGTAATTTCATACTAGAAAGCATAAGTATATATATATATGTATTTTTCAATATATGTTTTTCCTTTAGGATATGCCAGAATAAGTTGTGTAGTAATAATGACCTAGAAAATTGAATCAAGGGAAAAGTATTATTTCATAGAAAACATTGGTTTCAGGGAATGATAACTTTTAATATTTATTACTTTTGTGATAATGAATTTGGGATAAATATATGATAGATATGGATAATGAAAAATTGATTGTATAGATTACCTTGGATCTAATAGTGGAGTTTTTGAAAATGTTTTTTATTAAATCATTGATGGGGTTTAAAAAATTACTACATCGATAGGATACATATAATAATCTTTGGGTGTTTTAAGGAATGATGAATAAATCATATTTTTGTTGAGTAGTTATGTTAATTTAGGTTATTACCATGTTTTAAGAAAATACACAATGAAATCATTAAAAGGTTTTTTTATATAAGAGGTAGATTATGTTATGTGGGGGATCAATGTTATAATTATTTTTAGAAATTTAGTGACTGTTATTATAAATTATTAATTTTTTTGGTTATAAGGTTATCCATTTATTGAGTTTTTTATTATTTAAATTGGACTAGGTATTAGGTATTAATGTATAAATTTACCTTATGAAGATTTATCCATACTTGATAATGAGTACTAAACATTTTTTAATAGAGATAGAAGGAATGACATATCATTATATTATAGATCTAAATATCTATTAGTTATTCATTTATGAAAAATTAAACATTATTTTATTTTGCAAGGGATAATGTGTTAATTTATCAAGTAATAAAAATAGGATGAAATTGTGATTATGATAAAAGGGAAAACTATTCCCTATGTATATCATCCACTTTGAAATACTTAATCTTTTCAAGATTAGGGAATATGAATTTTTTCTTCCACTGAAACACTCCTAAGTTGATGATGTGTTCCTTGTACCACTCTAGAGTATGTACATAAATTATCCATATCATGTACCTAACTTAGAGGTCATACAACTGGTGAATGATATTCCTTTTTAGGAATAAATCATAGGTATTCTAGATTGAAATGATAATGTTTAATGAAAAAAATACCATCTAACTAGTTATTGTTTTTTCATGAAATCACCAACTTGAGGAAGCTTTATGAGGACCTATGGATGCAATTCATCATAATTATCTTGAGTATTTTTTACCAATAAGATAAATATTAAAGGATAAATTAATTTTAATGCGGGTAAAATTTAACCCCCTCAAGAATTGGTGAAATATATATTTTTTAAATTAAATTTTATCATTTAGATATTTTGTATTACATTAAACATTGAGATTATTATATGTTCCACACAACAATAATTTTTATTTGGATAAGTGTGACACGAATTTGAACTTACATTATATGAATCATCAAGTTTAGCTTTTATTTTACACAACACTGAGTTTAAACGAAACATGAAATACTATTTACACATTATTTTTTAATATAATAGTTATCACATTGTCAGTGGAATATTGTGTTAAAATAAAAATAACAAAATTTTGAATATATATTGTTTCATAATGTATATAAAATGAAGTCATTGGTGACCATTTAATTAAAAAATGTGAAAAAACTATTTTAGAATAATGGGAATCTTTTTATGAAGAAGTGTTTTTAATGAAAAAAACAAAAATTACCTCAATAAATTATAGAACACAATTATTTTAATTAATATAATTAAATTTAGTTATAATATATTCAATAAAATATTTATAATTTATCGTATGTGTTTTATATAGAATATATATGAATAAATTCATTTTTATGCTAAAAATATATTTTTTAAAAAGTGATTATTTTACCATGCCTGTGTAAATAATTTTTTTTTCAAATTTATTCAAATTATATTTTAAATAATAACCTTCATTATTTAAAATAGAATACAAAAACTATATTTGGGTGAATTTTTTGGAAATTATGAAAATGATTAATTTTTTGATGAATATCGAAAAATACCAATTTTTAATTCAAAAATATATTTTCATTTAAATATTTTATAGAGTTATAAAATTTTATAATTTTTTTCTAAGTTCAATTAGTTCAATTTTATATTTATTAATTGAATATAGGTTATTGGAATCCATTTCGTATTGAAATTTTATATAAAAATTTGTAAAATTTTGAACACTTTCAATTTCAAACCCCACTTTCTCGTCATGTAAGAAAGATTATTTTTAAATCAATGTTTTCCAATTATGGGAAAAATATTTGGAAAAATGTATTAAATTTTTATATTCATTATATTTTATATTATATAATAGTTTAATGTTAATTATAAACTAAAATGAATAGTGAAAATTTTAAAAATTAATTATCACGGTTCATGTAATTGTGGGTTTGGTGGGGATTAAATAAAAATGATAATGGTTAAATATCCTAAAACAAAAATAAAATAAATTTTATCAAAGTACTATAACCTTATATTTTATATTTATCTATAATAATCCATTTGTTACTCATGTTATAGGATAAAAACAAGGGTACAATTTATTCTTTTCAACCAAATTAAGAGTGTGACACTCCCCCGACTTGTAAAAGGTGACCCCCTATCCTCTCTTCATCACAAATCCAACCCCATTTTTATAAAATTAAATACCTAAATAACTTACCAACATAAATACTCTCATAACATTTCACTTATTTTGTGAATAAATCTAACCTTTGATGACTTTTAGTTTAAATCTATGTAGGATACCCGACAAATGGGTAACATTCTTCAACATGAATTTTCACTTTGTTTTCTTCCTCCACTTCCTTCAAATTTTATGAAACACTAATAATATAATAAATTAATTATATTCCGTATATATATTTTTATATTTTAGGTTAATTACCTACAACTGTCTCCACTTACATCAAATGAGCTTTGAAATCATCATTCATGAGTATATAGGACTACCACCACATGAACTGATGTTATTCTTTCTTCAATTATCATCTATCACGGTTGGATATGATGATGTATATTAATAATATATAAGAATATTATAACATTATATTACCTTTTGATATAATTTATAATATTTGCCATTTTACTTTTAATTTCTTAGGGGATATGATAATGTCGCTTGTGTGTACGTCAGACAACCAATACATAAAGTGATGTTATTCAATTTTTTATAATACATTACATGAATGATAATAAGAAAAATGGTAAATAACATTTGTTTTAAACATGAAATAATTAATCCTAATTTATTTATCATTATAAAATGATAATATATATTCCATTCATAATGTTTCACTCCCTGAATGTTTATAACATCAATTTTTATGTGTGGACTACCACCTTCATGATGTGACGTGAGTCTATTTTCATCACCACACCACATGGATGATATGAATATGTATAATTAAGTTCATAATACTTTACTTATCATATTACTAAAATAATTTATATATAATACAATAATTACCCCAAATGAATAATTATCAATGAATAATAGAAATTTTACTCATGCGTACATATGATCTACCATCTCCATAATCATAACATACATAATTTCTCAAAACCCTATTTAATTATTTTTTATAAAAGAATTATTTATTTAAGAATATAACAATAATTTCATTATTATTACTAATTATTTGATTAATCCATGATTAATATAATATGAATTATTTTAAAATCAAAATATATGCCAAACATAATGCAGTTATTACACAAAACGTTCTATTAACATGGAATTGTTAACATACATGTAATAATAGAAAAATATAAAATCAAATATTTCATGATATATGTATTGTAGGTTATATAATATATGTATAATAAAAATATATTTATTATATAGGAGGAAATAATGTCTAATAAAGGAATGGAGACTTTTGGTAAAGGATTTTCAACCTCTTTTATTTCTAGGAGACATTTGAAAATTCACCAATCATTTGTTTTATGTGGTTTCTATCATACACATTTGACAGGATATATATTGAATATTTTTAATTTAATTATACTTAATAAATTATTATTATTTTATTTATTAAGGATTATGATTCAAAATATTATTCAAATTGTAGGGGTTTTTTATCTCAAATTATTACTTTTACGAGACACATGGCATATTGCCCATATATTTTTTTTATGGGGTGTATATAATACCCATGAATGTCTTTTAGGATTATTATACTGATATTTTTTATATTTTCATTTCGAGTAGAGTATCTATTTTTCATAGTGCTTGAAGTTAAATATTATTCAAATCCATAAGAGATTTTTGTCTTAATGTGACTTCTTTGAGGTATACAATATTTTATGTAGTTATTTATTTTTATGAGGTGTATATAAATCCCCATTAAGTATAAATATCATTAATTTATTTATACTCATGATATTTGATGTTTTATTTAACTATATTCCTTCATGGGGATTATATTTTAAATCCAAAAAAGTGATCAAGAATTCATGATTGACATTAATCATTTATAGGGATTTTTCCTAATTATTTTTCTGATGATGAAATATTATTATACATCTCTCATGAAACTCAGGATTTGTTTTGTCCTCTAGTTTTGTAATGATAATATTTTTTTAACTTTATTTTCCTCTCTCTATGTACCCATCATATAAAAATAATTTTTTTATGAAAACTATATTTATTTCTCTTTTATTTCAAAAGTATTTTATTCAAAAACCATATTTCTTATAATGTTTAAAAAAAACATTAACACATTTTATAAATGATTTAGTAAGGAATACTCTCCATATATTTTATTTTTTACACAATTTTTTTAATGGAATATTCATCTTTATTCCTAGAAAATTCCCATTTTTATTTATCCTAAAGTGTGAAAATAATATTCTTTTAACATTCACTACATCGAAATTATTTATAGTTGTCATGACTAATCAATTTTAGAATAGTCCTTTATATATTTTCACATTAATTTTAATAAAATATATTTCCTTATAATTTGTGAAAATCTTAGATTTTATATAAATTAATTATATATAGAAATAATTTTGAAAATGTTTTATATTTTCAATTTTCTATTCAACGTTGTAAGGATATTTTCCTAAATAAATGATTAAAATGGTATTTAATATTCTTTCACATGTTATCTTGTATTTAAAAAAAATTATTTAGAATTTTTTTTTGTTTTAAATTGTGTTATATGAATAAAATTTATTTTCCTCAAGAAACATTCATGTGATTTAAAATTAATATTAATTCTCCATATTAGAATAAATCAATTGATATTAATTATCATTTAATGTGGATTTTAACTGAAGATACCATTATTATTTCTAATATTAGTTTTCTAATTTTAAACTATATTTATTAAAGTAATTTCTCTTCCATGAGTTATAACATTACAATATTATTATGAAACCCACTTCTTTGTCCATGGGTTATTCTATGATGAAATGATTTATGATTATGAAACCTGTCTCTTTTACACATGTTGTGATAAAATAAAATTTTTATGATCCCTATTTCATTTCAATAATTATCATATGAATAATGTTTCTAGATATAGAGACACTTATATTTATTAATTTTATTATGTTATACGAGGTACCTATACCTATATCTAACTCATTGGGTAAACATTAAAATCTCATTAAATATAGAGAAATGTAATGGACATTGAGCCCTGTTAGGAAATGAGATTTTTTAATTATGAGGGTCATGGGAGTGAATCATGAACAGAATGATGATTTATTGAGTGAACCCATTTGACCATTACATACATGAATGTGAGCTGTGGATTCAATGGAAATAATTTTTTTTGATTCTATATATTCCATAAATTTATGTCTTTTACAAATGTTATGCTTTCATGAATCATGTTATTTTATTCTCTTATGATTCATGTCTTACGAACTTACAATCCTTATTCCATGACCTAAGATAATGATTTTTGACATGAATGGTCAGATTTTAAAATTACATTCTCATATTAATATACCATTATGTTCATGTTATGCTTAAATATCTCCCTTGTTTACCCTGAATAAATATCTGAGATCACCTTATCTTATAATTCCTTTCAATGTGTTATGATGAAAATGTTTGTGTATGGTATGTTTGTGAAGAGAAATAAAAAGGAATATCACAATATGATATGTTACTGATATTTCATAAAATAATAAGGTAATATATATAGTCCCTAAATACAATAAAAATTTACTATAAGGCCTGAACCTAAATCATTACATAATCATCAATTTTAATCAAGAAAATTACTTTCTTTCACATTGACTATCTTTTTAGGTTTAGTGTTTTTGATAATTATGTTATAAATCATATATAACCCACAATATAAAAAATATGATTATTTTTATAAATTAGTATCTACTAATTTATTAACATAAAACTTTTAGAATAAAACATGATTTCATTTTCAAGAAAAATATTCAGGACTTTTATCATTAATTTATCATTTCTCTTACCCATCCTTATACCCCATGATTTTTTTTAAAAAATAGGATACACATAAAAATATTGGTGATGGATATAAAAGGAAAATAAACCATTAGATCATGAAAACAATTAAACCCATAGAAAACACATTTCATGAAAACATAAATTTTTTCCATAATGGTAATTAACATACCTTTAAAAAGATCATTTATTTACCCATTGAGAATAAATTATTCTCATAAAAACTCATTAGAAGGAAACAATAATTCATGTAGGTAACTTGTGATATAATAACATAAAACCCTTACAGAAAACGTATATAATCCTTATAGTTGGAATAACCATATGGCTGAAATACAATACAATTATTTGAAGAAACAATCATTACCCAATGCATTGGAGCACCATCTAGTCACATGCTTCATTTATGCTATAACAGATTCAATGAATTCTATTTGCATGAACCCATATTTTATACTATCAATGAACTAAATAATTAATAAATAATTTTTAATATAATTTAATATATATATATATATAGAAGAAAAAAGTGATCAAATAAAAACTAAAAAAAGAGTTTTTCACCGAAAATCCCCTTTTACATTAGAAACACTTGAAGAGAAAAAAATATAGAAGAAAAAAAATTAAAAACTAAATACCATGATATTAGGTAAAATGGTGAGATATAATTTCAATGAGTCTATATATAAACCTTATAAGATAATAAAGGTCCATAACATCAAAATTGCCTCAATGAAATGAAATGTAGACGAAATCTGTTACCTTGAGTCTATTTCATCACATATAAAATTTTCATTCATGAAAAATAAACTTATGGTATATATTTAATTTATTTAGGATATTGTTTATTGTTTATTATTTATTTTATATCTTTTATTATCTTGTTGTAAAAATTACTTATTTATTTATGTTCATGTCAGATGTTTTGATGGCATTCAGTACTTAGGTCCAAAATAACATTGTTATGATGTCAATAGTAAATGTAAACATTATTGAATCATCTCTAGAAGAAAACTAATGACTTAATAATAACATTAATAACTTAAATATACATCAAAATCAATACATTTATGTATTCTTATGAAAAATTAACAATTTTATAATCATGGAGATGGTAAGTCGTATGTACGAATGAGTAAAATTTGCATTGTTCAATGATCATTATGGAAAGAAGTAAATTATTATTTTATCATTAAAGAAATATAATAATTTCTAAAATATCATATTAACAATTTAAATATATTTATATATATCATCCATGTTAGGTGGTGATTAAAAATGAATCACATCACTTCGTGGAGATGATAGTTCACATGCACACATGAATGATGTTTCCATTTTTATGTGAAGGGAAAGGTATGAATGTAAACGATATATTTTTATTTAATAATTATTTTTTTAAAATATCACATATAAGTATTTATACCATAATTGTATATAGTTTTTAGAGACATCGATGGAAAATGGATTATTTTGATTCTCAAGGTGGTAGTCTGACATCTACAAAAATAATAATTTATTTCCCATTTGATGAAATTGTAGATCGAGTTAAGTGAAGATGTTAATTTAATAATATAAATTTATATTTAAGACATTTTATTGATAATTTCAACATGGTTGAAGAATATTTGAAATATATCTCAGAATAAATAAAATATAAACACTTAATTAAAAACGATAAGTCTTCCTCAGACCATCCCCTTTTTATAACACCTTAACACAACTAAGGTTGGTTTCCTACATAAAATAAGAGTTCATGGGTGTGGGGAAAGATTCATGAAAGGGATTTGGGTATGTATTGGTTGATAAAAAATGTTTTTAAGTGTATTGAAATATGAAGAATGGGACCCCTTTTATAAGAGAGGGGAGGGGAACTCTTGGAATTCATCAAAATATAAATTAATTTTCTATTAAAATTTTTTCCAATGTTATTT
Organism: Viscum album; assembly: GCA_963277665.1. Classification (NCBI taxonomy): domain Eukaryota; kingdom Viridiplantae; phylum Streptophyta; class Magnoliopsida; order Santalales; family Viscaceae; genus Viscum; species Viscum album. Next base: position 1,512,829,506 of record OY728143.1, on the reverse strand, counting down.
AGTTTTAATATATGAAATGTTTGGGTATAAATAGATTAATTAATTAAAAATTATACAGGTTTTGATTATTTTATTAATTCTTAATTTTTTAACCCATTCAACTCTTACCATGATATAATGCAATTTACACTTTGAGGGATAATATAACTACAATAAAATTACAAACATCAAAAAATGAATCATTGATGACATTTTATGAATTAAAAAAATTATATGGTCTAAATTTTTCTTTTTATAAATTTAATAACATATGATAAATTATTATTTATTTTGAAATGTCAATAATATTAATCTTGAGAATATTCATTAGTTGAATTTTCAAAAATATCATAATAGCATGATATATTCAAGCAAATAATTCTAAAAAATAATTTAAATGTAAAATTCTTCTAGAATGTTTTTTGGATTACATTAATAATATGAAATATTATTTATTCTCGTATTTTTTATATTCATTTATTTGATATTTTATGTAATTAAAAAATTACTGTATCATCATTTTGAAATATTTTAATTTAATTATTTCTTTTCTAAATATAAAAAATTAATTATAATAATAAAACAATTTATCTTTAAAAATATTATTTATAGTCTATCATATCCCTTATATTACTCTCTATATAAAAAATATTTCTCTTGTTAAAAAAAATGTGTGGAAAAATTAAATTTTTATTCAATATTATATTATAAATTCTATACTCATGTCTAAGTGGCTTAGAAAGGTTATCATATCTTCCCAAGCATTATTTGGTTCTAAAGAAATCATCCAATGAAATTAGGACAAGTGTTAGGGTAATTTCATGACATTTATAATATTATTTTCCATTAATTACTTGATTTACCTTATACTGCATTATAGAAATATTAGTGATGTTACTGTTCATAATTTCAAAAAATAAGAGCATCATATATTCAAAATATATAAATTATAATTTCAAATATGGAATCCATTTTTTAAAATTCAAAACACATAATTTTTAAAAATTAAGGAAAAATCAATCTGTTTGATGAGCAGAAATAACTAGTTTTTAAAACGAAAAATTCTAAAAGATTGAAATGTTTATATATAGAAATTGAATGCGGAATTTATTATAATGAGAATAATTGGATTAAATAATAAATTAATGTTTTAAATATTCTTTAAATATAATTTAAATTATAATTTATCATTATAAATTAGTCTGATAAAATCAATGTTTTCAATTAAAAATGGAATATTTTTTAGTATTCATTAAAAAATGAAATATACACAAAAAGAATCAGAAAAAGTAAATTTCTATATTATTAATTAAAATAAGTATTTTATTATTTAAAATATAATTTTTAAATGATAAAAAATGATTTTTATATCATGTGTGCTAAAAAATAGTGGTAAAACATCTTTTTTTGAAAAATTCATTTTAAGAGTAAAACTAGATTTATTCTACTTTTATGCCTATAAAATCTATTTAATGTATATTATTTTTTTATAAAATTGTGGAAACATATTATATCATTACATGGGATGTTTTATTCTTTCACACTTTTTAAAATTGTGTTCCCATAATTTTATTTTGTAATTAACGAAGTGTAGATATGTTTCCATCATACCATTTTTAGATTCCCAAGTTTCCACATAAACCGTATGTTTTTCTATAAAACATTAACATGATGAATCAAATTATTCAACAACATATTCTCTCTAAGGTTATGAACATGAAATGGTTGTTCCTCATATGAATGATCATTTTCCAACAGAACTATTTCAAGGCTCAAAATAATGGATGGATCTGGAATATACTTTTATAAACTTGACACATGAAAAATATTTTTTACCTATGATAAAATCAGAGGAAAATACACGCTATAGTAAATAGATCCAATTTTCTAAATGATTTTATAGGGTCTAATGAACCATAAACTCTTCTTCCCTTTCTTACCAAAATACATTAGACATTTTCATGAAGAAACATTTAAAAATACATGATCATCAACAACACAAGAAAGATACCTCTTCAATCTATATCCATAACTATCTTTCCTTCCATGATATGTCCTTATGTGTTATCGAATAAACCAAAAATTCTCTTACATGTCATATACCAAATCAGATCTTATCTGCATCCTTTCACCAATGTATTCTCAAAATGGAGTTCAACATCGCATTCAATATAATTCCTCAAATGGTGCCATCTATATACATGAATGGAAACTGTTATTATAATAAAACTCAACAAAAAATAATATTGGTACAAAAATCAATGGAAAACCATAGAAAAATAACATAACATATTCTGAGGTCTAAAATGTTTCTTTCGATTTCTCCTTAAACAGAGGTTTATTGGTTGTGTTTAAATTTAAATCACTTCCAAAATACTTCTGAAGGCACTTCAAAAAAATAGAAGTGAACCTTAGATCTCAATATGTTACAATGGAGAGTAGAACACCATTTTATATTAACATCATGTTATGTTAAAATCTATTACTTTGATCTATTTATATAGTGTCTCAAATAGAATAAAAATGTGTGTATTTAGTCAGTCAGTCAATAATAACCCAAATCATGTTGTTCACTTGAGATTTATTTGGTAATACCACTATGGAATTCATATAAATATTTTCTTATTCCCACTTTGGAACTAGAAATGGATGAATAATGCTCATTGGTAACTATCACTATACATTAGCATGTTGATTATTACAAAAAAGTCATTGTAAATTCATGAATATATCTTTTCATTATATATCACCAATAATATTCCCGAAGGTCTCAATACATCTTAGTGCTTCCAATATTATCTGAAAATGGATATCTATGGGATCCAAATAATAACTCTTTATTCAATTGTGAATCAAAAGAAGAATATAATCCCTTTACAAATATCAAAACACGATCTTTATCATTGAAATATTTAGAAATGAAAAAATGTGCACATTGAATGATATGATCTTAGGAGATCTACTCTTAATCGCACCTAGCTAAGGATATGATGGGTTTTGACAATGGTGATGGTCTCCATGGGGTTTTCTAGAATTGGATTTAGATTTTTAGTATAGAGGAGAGTGTTCGATCATCCTTTTTTTCTAATTTTCATTGTTATTAGTGTTATCACTTCGCTTGCGGGTGGACTGGTTCACCCTGTGGTCAACTATTAGTGGTGGCTCCATAATACCGAAGGATATGATCCTATATCCATGTGTTCCTTTCATCTATATCTTCCCCTGTACATGTCATTAGTGGAATATTTCCCTCATAGAAATATATGTATTATTTTGTTTATATTTCATGATTCTGACCATATCTAGTAAGTATATTAGGCTGGTGATATTACGATGTAGAGACCATTCATAGAGGAGGTTTGAAGTCTGTCGGTGCATCAAGAAGATGGTCTTCTGCTAGTGGTGGGTGATCAGTTGATCAGAGGGGGTATGTTAGATTGTAATTAGTTGTAGTGACAGGGAACGGTGGTAGTGATATTTTTGATCGAAAATAAAGGATCATGGGGACAGGTAGTCCTCAAGGGCTTTAGCTGGTGATGGGACTCTAAGGAGTTGGGCATTTTAATGTTGGCCAATGACCATCATTTATGAAGGGTCCATGGTTGGACTTTGTAAAGGTGGATATTGGTGCAGGTCATGAAAGTGTAGCATAATTATATTGTGGAAGTCACTGTAATGATGATGGATCAACTTGGATACTTTCTATAGTTGACCATAGTTTTGCGAGGAGTCATTGACAATGCTTGATAACTCTCCACAGAATGATTCTTGTCAGAAAACATTCAGTTCAACACTATTGAGTAGTGTGGTTGCAGTTAGAGGATGGGATCACATGTCATCATCATGGTGTAGAGAATGTGATGGGCCTTTAGTGATTGGTTTTATAGCCCATCATGATCTCGAGCTATTGGTTTGTAAGTCCATTTCTATATGGGCCTTCTGGTTTTTAGTGGCTTCTCCCTTAACCCATTTCAAAAGGGGTATAATTTTTATATTTTTCAATAATTTTTATTTCCCCCAAAATTTTTCATAAATCCAAAAACATAACACTTTTATCCAATTACACCATTTTCCATGACTCACTGTATTTTTTATGTTCTTTATTAGTTTTCATTAAAAGAGATGATTACCCTAACACCTAAAACAAGACTGAGGAATTTCCTGCACCAAAAAATTCCGAACCAAATTTCATATAGTCATTCACAATGGGATCATGTCCCAAATATAACATGTTTAATGTAGAATTATTTATACAACTCAAGTCATCATCATTTTTTTTAATTTTCCAAGATGTTAATGAATCATATCTTCATATTCCTTGATTACTTCTAGCCATATTCTTTGTATCATTATCAATTCTTCCATAGAGATTATATATTTCAATCTATTGTGATCTATATATATTTCAAACACTAATATCTAAAAATGATGCCCCTAAATTTTTAATCGGAAAAATAATAGATATTTCAAAATTATTTGTTGGGTAATTTCACTCATGAGTTTTCAACTGATGGGAAGTATAAGAAATTATCTAATAATCCTTCATTAGGACACAACCAAGGTCATTCAATGAAGAATAATTATAGATGGAAAATGAACTATTTTTGGAAGGCATGGGAATAACTGGAGCTTCCACAAATATTTATTTCAATTCAAAAAAATAATCAACACATTATTTTTTCCGGATGAACATAACTCATTTTATTGTTAACCTAGTCAGTGGGACGGATGGTCATGTATTGCATGAAACAAATCACTGGTAATAAACTACTAAACAAATAAAAATAATATTATCGATTATATTTTTGGTTCTTGGGCATTCATCAACAACATTTTGAATATAAATAAGAACAATTATTCAATCTTTAGAAACATTTGACCATAAAAAGAAAAAAATTTAAACAAAAATTGATTGGTTCTATGTTTCCTCAAAAGATTATATTATTTTACTGTCTTATAATAAAACCCTTTTATGTCTTTCATGATCTTCCTTTCTTTTAGAATATTCTGAAATTTCATCTATAAACACTTTCACAAACTTATCCAATAAGTAATAAAATATTATATTCATAAGATTCATGAATACATCAAGTGCATTAGATAACATAAATTACATAACTATAAATTCAAAATGCCCATATCTAGTATAAAATATTGTATTTATAATATATTCATCATTTAACTTTAATTTATGGAAACCAAACCTCAGATAAACCATTGAAAAATATATTTTTCCATGGATATGATAAAAAATCTCTTATATGAGGTAAAGGATACTTGTTTTTAATATAGATGTTAATCAAGGAATTATAATAAAAGAAAAGTATTATTTAACCATCATTATTTTTAACAATAAAGATATCAACACTCCATTTTTATGTGCTAAGTGTAAACAAATATTTATCTAATAACCCCTGTAACATCTATTTAAATACTAAATGTTCCACTTGATCCATTTAATAAGGTGGTTTATAAATTGGTTTAACATTAAGAACCCTATTAATAGTAAACTAAAACTATAAACTAAGAATAAAACTATGAAATTTATATGGAGAAACATTAATGTATTCATTAACTACCGAAAAATCAGTAATATGACTAGTCTATTTATTTTCAACAATATGAGCTAAGTAACATTCACTACTATCTCAGATCAATTCCCCATCTTCTTGGTATGTTATTAAATATATGAAATCATTGAACACAACATTTTTAGATCTAAAATATATTTTAACTTGATAAACTTAAATACAATTCAGAATAATAATGATATAAAATTATACCATATCCAGTTCAAAATGACTTTCTAGAATTGACATTCCACTGATTAAAACTAGATGATTCATATAAATCATGTTTTATTTAATACATCTATCTAGATTTTTCACAAAAGACCTATCTTACATTGATTAGATGACATAGAAAATTTAATTAAAAATTTATCTAGAATGAAAGAATATGAATATCTAGAGTCAAATAGGGTATTGCTATAATTTGAATTTAGATGTAACACACCATCCACCACTTCCTCTGATAGTCCAACATCAACTATAGTTGTAGAAAATTACATTAAAAAACCATTTAATTTCTGATTATGAAAATTAACATCCTATATAACTGACTTTAAAAAAATATTAGTATAATAACCCAACTCCTTATAGATTAAACATATTATTTTTTGATTTATATTAGTTACACCATTATTTTGTTCCTTCAGATACTATTCCTTATATTTGCAGGCCATACATACAAACATTCCACATTGGAAACACTTCCATGTCTTCATAAGACATTCCCCAGGGATATTTTTCCAAAGTTACCACAATATTGAAACATTATTTTCTTACTTCCATATTTATTTGTTCTTTGTTTACCAATCCCACACCATCATTACTGCTACTTATTTTCATCATTACAAGGAATATAGGAGTTAGGAAACACTCTCTCAACTTTTTCAGTACAATGATAAAATATCTCATAAATTTTAAATTCGTGCAGGGACAATGAGGTTCATTGAATTACTTCCAATCTTTAGTGAAACCAATTAAATTTTCTATCAGTGTCTCAAATTAAATGAGAAACATACATGGAAAATATTGTTAATTTTTCTTCATATGAAGTAATCAAATCTTCATCTTTTTCCTCAATTCTATAAATTTTTTATTCGTAAGGAGTAAAAAAACCTTAGGGAAATATTTCTCATTGAAAGAATACTTGAATGCTTATCATTACATGGAATCAATATCATATTTCCCTCTAATATTCAAAATCAAAGACCACCATTGACCGACTTTACCATCCAAAAAATAAATATTAGGAGTTATCATTTAATTTTACGAACATCCCATGACGTAAAATATACTTACAAGAGCATTGAACCATTAATTATATACCATTGGGTCAGTTGATCCACTGGAATATGGGGGATGTTTCCTCATGAAATTATCCACATAAGATATTTTCTATTGTGGTAGATTGGGTTCCTTTTTATTGTGGATAATACCACAATTTATCACATGAGTCAACTATGCCATCTCCACAAAAAAAACTATTCTATTCCATTCTAACCACCTCATAATGTTAATTTGGAAGGATATACACCTCATAGTTCCTTCCAACTATAGATTCTTTATTTTATCTATGGAAAATAATTCTGAATAGATATATTCTAGAAGAAACAACATAGTAATCTTCAAATTATTTAATATTTCTAATTCCCAATAATGTAAACTATTTCAACAGAATGTTTTTAATATTACCCAAACTACTAAAGTTTTCATGACTATCCTTTGATAATAACTATAATGCCACCCCTTGAAACATTGCATAATCTTTATTTTTAGTCAATTAATTACATTCTTTCACATTGATGAAATTTTCACGTGTAGTGAATTAGATAATTATTTAATAATTCATACATAACATTACAATTTCATATAATGAGGAAAAATATATAACATTATTTATTTATTTCATAATATAAAACATTTAAATAAAACATGATAAATTTATCATGAAAATATCTCCAACTTTAATCTTGAATTCCTCATTTCTCATACCCATCCTTATACCATATGAATAAATGAGAACATGGGATGATCATAACAATTATTGTAATAGATTTAAAAGGAAAAGAAAAAAATTAGTTTATGAAAACATGAATAACCCATCGATAAAACATTTATTTAAAACAAAACATTTTACCTATAAATTTAATTAACTTTTCTTAAAAAATATCATTTATTTTTCTTTTTGAAGATAAATTATTATTATAAAAACTATTTAGAATGTATATATTATTCACGTGTGTACCTTGGGACATAATCATATAGAACCCTTAAATAACCCATATAGAACCCTTATTGATTTTAATAACCATATGGTATAATTCTAATATAAATATCCAGATAACGAAATCATTATCCAATGCATTGGAGGACAATCGAGGTGCACACATAATTATAGGTATAACAGGCTCTCCCAATGCTATTTGTGCACACCCATAATTTATTATGTCCAAGAACCATATTATAAATAAAAAATTTCATATGTCATTTTAATAACATAGATATGGAAGGATATTTTTTTGATGAAAATTCATAAATGGGAATTTTTTCAATGAAAATCCACTTATTACGTAGTAAAAAATGTATAATAAAAACCCTTATAGAATGAAACAAAACAAAAAATACTAAGATATTAGGTAAATTCATGATATATAATTTCAATAAATAGATATATAAACCTTATAAGTTAATATATGTGCATAACATCAATGTTGCCTCAATGAAAGAAAATTTAGGTGAAATCCCGTTGCAAGAGTCATATTCACCAAAAATATCATTTAAATTCCCTAATAACAAAAAAATTAATTATTTAATTTATCTATAAGTTTTTTTATAATTTATTATTCCTTCCACATCAGTTATTTTTAGGATATAACAAATACTTAATTATTTAAGTTAATTTTTGACTTTTTGAGGATATTCGGTACATTGGTCTATAATTACATTAGAATGATGTCAATAGTGAATGTGGTCATTAGTACATCATATATAGAATAATATTCATGGCCTAATAATAAATTTTAGATTTAAATTATATTTTTAAATCAAATCATTTATTTATGGTTTTGAAAAATGAACAATGTTATATTCAAGGAGACGGTAGGCCATATGTACGCATTATTAACATTTTCATTTTTCAACGATCATTATAAAATGAAGTTAATTATTATTTTACCATTTTATAATCATAATAACATCATAAATATAATTTTTATCATTTAAATATACATATATATATAATCCATGTGATGTGTTGATGAAAAATGAATCACATCACTTCATGGAGGTGATAGTTTACACGTATGCATGAACAAAATTTTCATTTGTATGTGCATGGAATGTTTTTAATGTAATTGATATATAATTATTTATTATGGATAAATATATCATTAATACAATATATAAAAATTAATTATATTATTTTAACTAGTATTGAGGGAATGTGATGGAAAACTAATTATATTGGTTTGTGAGGTGGAAGTCTACAATATATATGAATGAATACTTTAGTTCACATTAGATGAAATTGGAGCTGGATTTTTGTGATTATATTAAAAATAAAATCTAATTATATTTAAGATATTTGGTTTTTTATTTCATCATGGGTGAAGAATATTTGAATGAAGTGGAAGAATAAAGAAAACAAACACACTAAATTTAAAATGATATCTTTTCCTCAAAACTCATTTTTTTCATAAAACCGCAACACCACTAAGGATGGTTTTATGACTAAAAAAAGTTATAGGATGTGGGTATATATTATATGAAAGTATTTTGAAAGATCATGGCCAATCCAAATATTTTATATCCGTATAAAAATACGATGAATGAGTTGTATTTTATAAGAGAGTATAGAGGAACCATTTAATTCTTCAAAATACAAATTAATATTCTCTTAAAAATGGGTCCGAAGCGATTTATTGAAAATTTATGATGTGGTTGGGTATAAATACATTAATATAATGAAAATTATACATGTTTTTTTTACTTTTATAATCCTTATATTTTTTAACCATTTTAACTCTTATGATGATATCATTGAATTAACACATTGATGTGAATATATTTAGAATAAAATGTCATAACACCAATTAATGAGTAATTAATTAAATATATTTTTTATACAAATTAGTTTGATTAAATTATAAATTTTATAAATTCAATATCATTTAATAAATTATTATTTATTTTAAAATATCAATAATGTCAATTTTGATACTATTCATTAGTTGATTTTTTTAAAATTTCATACGAGCAAAATAAATTTCAAATAATTCATGTAAAACATCAATAACATGTCAAATATATGTTAAAAATTATAATATGTCATTAATCATCTCAAATTATATTCAATATAGTGTTTTTAGTATCATTTACAAGATACGTCGTTTAATTTAACATTTAACACATCATCATTGTGAAAGAATTCAATTAAAATATTTTTTTACTTAAAATTGAAAATAAATAATGATGATAAGGATAAAAGTTTTATCTTCCCAATTAAAATTTATAGCTTAATGAGTCCCCTATATTACCCTTTAATTTAAAATCAATCACTTTTCAAAAAGAAAAGTTTGTCAAAATTGACTTTTTCGAAATATATAATAAAAATTTCATACTCTCATCCAAGTGGTGTACAATTGTCCTAATTTCAGCCCAAGTATTATTATGGCTGAAAATCTATCATCTAATAAATTTAGGAATACATTTAGGGTAATTTTATATTATTTATAATATTATTTTTACTTGTAATTTCTTTATTTATGGTTGACCAAATTAAAAAAAAAATTTATAAATAAATTATTCAAATTCTTTAAGATCTAAATGTATATATATAAATAATTATTTACCTTATGATTACAAATATTTAATACATTTTTTCAAATTTAAAAAAATGAATTCTTGGAATTTAGTAAAAATTTAATTCGGTAGATGAGACAAAACAAAGTTGTTTTAAAATGAAAACTTCCAAATGATTTAAATGTTTTTGTATCCAAATTCAATTTAAAAATCATTAATGTTAAATTAATTGGATCTACTAATAAAATATTGATCTAAATATAATTTAATACCAATTTAAAATAGAATATAACAATATCAATTAATTTGATAAAAAATATTTTTCAATTAAAAAGTGGAATATTTATTAAAATATTCATCAAAACATTAAACTTATCATAGACCTAAAAAACAATGAAAATTTTTTATTCATATTTTACATAATAATTTTATTTTTTCAACTAAATTTGTAAATTTTATAAAAACTATATTAAAATCAAGTGTGCCATCAAAACATAGTAAAAATTGTTTTTAGAAAAATATTTTTGAAGCTTAATACTAGATTTATTCATATATTATTCCTATAAAATATATTGGATGAATATAAAAATATTATAATATTGTGTAAAATTATTATATCATAACCTGGGTTTTTACAATTACTGTCATCAGGTGTGTCTCTATATAATTTATTTAATATTCATAAAAAATATATAATATCTATATAGAAAAAGAATGGATCACTATATGTTTATTAATTATCGTACGTCTTATGTTGAAGTGTAAATATAGAAGGCAGTGGAGGAACCATTTAGAAGTTATGTTGAGTCTCGAAGTGATGAGGTTGGAAATTCCTATTGTGGGAACTAGGAGAGGAATTGATATGTGACTGAGTAACTAGAAAAGTCTGAGCTTATGTTATGTAATGTGTATGTTTGGTACCAACATTGTATAAGACCATGTAGCTCAATGATGAGATATCATAAGGTGGGGATATTTTAATATCCCATGTTTGGGACCATAACTAATCTGTCATTAACTTTGAATTTTTATTTTTGGGAGCAGGCCATGATTTAAATTATATTTTAATGTGTAATTTTTATAATTAAAAAGCATTAGTAAATTGATTATATATAGGTTTTACATAGTTTTAATTATATCAGAGTTTAAGATTGTTTTGAAGAGCATCGAGCTATGAGAAATAATTTCCAGGAGACATTACATTGGGTGAATGATTTGTTTATAGTTTCGGATAGTTGTGAGTCCAAAATTGGCTATGATATTTGAACATGATAAATAGTAGATAAAACCAAGATAGGTAGATATAAAATCATATGATCCCCCTTTAATAAATTCCAGAGGGTGTGAATGGCCTATGCACGGTTTATAAGGCCACGTGAAATGGACCTCACACTTAGTAACACATAAACAGTGTGTATGAATGGTTGGAACGATTTTCTTCCAAACTGTATAGAAAAAATTGTTCTACCCTTTTTAAGGGGTGACATTTGGATAGTGTTACTATATGGTTTGTTCATGGTTATACAAACCATGTTTCCCAAACATGAGATTCATTAGAGGGTGTGTTGTTAGGAATTTTCCCCTCACTCATTATTTCATTCTTATTCATTATTTATTCTCCCAAGCGTGAACCTCCTCACACCATGGGTTTCCACTCTCCAATCCTCTAGTATTAAGTCAATATCCTCAAACATGACCCAATTTAGACATTTGTCAGAGTGTCAGAATCATAGTGATAAGTACTTGATTCCATTTTCCTCAATTCTTCTTCTCTCTCACAGTTTTAATTGTAAATTCTCATGGATCTCTTTTTTTTTAATTTTTTCTTTATAAAATAGGTATTTCTATCATTTTAAATTTTATTAGAGATAAATATTATAATAGTGAGGTCCTAAGAGCATATTTTAGATTTTTCATAGATTCTTCTTTATTCTTATTCATGTTATAAGATTCATTATTATTGGGACCTAAAAATTCCACATTCAAGAAGAATATAGTTACCTAAATCTCAAAAAAGGGTATAACAGAAACACAAAATAACATTGATGAAAATATTCAAATGGATAGAACTAAAAAGCTAAAATTACCTCGAAGACTAATACACTACTTGGAATTCCATTATTTTAGGATGTGTCTATACAAATAATAATCCACTAAATAAGGTAGTGATTTATGCCCCCATGAATGAATACCCAGTATAAAATTACTAGTTTGCAGGATGATGTAGCATCACTAGTGCACAAAAGCAACAAACCCCGAAAACTGTGTCCTTTTCAGGCTAGGGAACAAGTTGTGTGCTTCCACAAAAGAAGTATTGAGGACAATCACATATTACTTAACAACCTGATACCCAGTTCCATTAATCCATTATAAATAGACCCTGAGGGGAACCAAAAAAAGACATCTGAAAAATAGATGAAATATGGATGAAAATTCAAGTGAACATGATGGAAAAATTTCTCCCAACTATAGAATTGTCTGAAAATCCATTGAAGGAAAACCCTTTATAGAAGATCCATTTTGAATATTAAAGAAACCATCTCATGGACTATATGTGTGAGAGACATCATGGTTTCCCCTATAATTTTCTTATTTAAGCATTAATTTAAGACCCCCTCAAAAGAATAAGTTTCTCTGTGGATAACATCCTTCATGGATGGATCCTTTGTGGACTCCCCTATATAGATTCTCCCTTGGTGACTACCCTTTAAAAATGATCCATTAAAGATGCATCCTTTGAGGCCCCTTTTATGAAAATTGATTCATGAAAGACCATCCTAGATAGCCTACTTTTTTAAAGATACTTTACAACCAAACCTATATGGCCAGCTCCTACTATTACTGAACCCCATGAAACAGGGATTGTCACACCACAAACTTTTATGGCCAAGTTGCGGATATTTTGGATTGCTCCATTATTCCACCCCAACATCCATCCATTAAATACCATGGGTTTGGCTACTCCTTTTGACACTCCTAAAATACCACTATCTAACTCCCTTTCTAGGTTAATCCAGAATGGTCCGATCTTCTGTAATTCAAACACCATCCAATTCTAGGACTCTTCCTCCTCGTCATCCTATCCATATGAAATGAATATGTACATAAATTTTTGTATCCCTGTGATGTTAAAATTTACATAACTTTTTCTATACAAAAGATGTTAAAATTAATGGAACATGTCTCTAAACGATGTCATTAAAATATACTATGGTAGTACCTACAATATGACACTACACTATGTTGTCCTAGTCACTACAACATGACATTATACTTTGCTGCCATTTTCCCTATAACATAATGTTAAACTATGATACCATCATTTGATCTATTTGACATTAAAGTGTAGTGTACCCTATATAAAACAATGAGATTAATTATACATCAATAACATGATTCCTCATAAGATGAACACATAACAACCAATATTAGGTCCCTCCTTCAAATGAAATCCCATATCATTTCTTGATAGAGGTGTGACTTTTTCTCGTCTTCTCCTTCACCCAGGACATTTTCAGATGGATCATCAAATTTGATTACCCATAAAATGAAAACAAGAGAGGGAATGTGTACAATAAATCACCTCTCTCCCTCTCTCTGTTTGGGCTCTATAACCATCCTTCACCAGATGGAGTATGATGTGAAATCTTATGATCAACTGCCTCTTACTATTTATCACACCGACTAGGAATCATGTGGGTTTAGAGGTTGGTGGAAATCATAACCTCCAAATAATCCCAATGAAACTTCAAATGGGACTTCTTCATAGATGCAATACCATTTTAAATCCAATTGGGCTTGACTTATATCTATCATAATCCCCAAAAAATATCTTCAAATTTGTATTTCCAATGTGTAAGCCCCAATCATGCCCCCTTATTAAGCCTCTTGTATGGTGTCTGCACATGAGAAAATGAAGTTGAAGGTATATGACTCCCAACTAACTGGGATACGTTGGAAGCCTCTCTAGGGACAAAACATAAAACCCAAGTCACCCATAAGTTATTCGATTCACATCCCCCTTATGGTCACATTAACCCTGGAGACTATATCTCTCCCAGGTATCTCAGTCCATGATAGAGTAATTCCCACACCATATTTGACCAGGAATTCGTTTTTATAGAATTCCTTTTATGGATGAAATTATACTACATGATTGATTCATCATCACAAAAAAATTAAAAGGGGACATTTCTAGTTAAGAGAGATTAAACTTTATGGGTTTTAATTCATCTCATGAGGATATATATAAATCCCATCTTGTGGGTTCTATCAGACATCAAAACAAATCTCATCCCCTAGATGATGAAAATATCTAGATAACCATCCCATGTGGCTTAAAGCTATAATTTTCAGAGTTCATGACCAAATAATCCTGGATTTATCAGTAAATGGGCAACAGTTATTGGGAACCTCGAATACATACAAATCCATCCATTGGTATAGATACTCAGGTACATAAATTTATTTTAAAACCATGTGTAGTCTTGATTAACTATTATTTTAGGGGTAACCCACCAACACATATTTGGGATTGAATCAAGGTTTTGTGAACATGACCAAAATACGTTAGATATTTCCATAATATAAAATAGTTACCCAATTTTTTTTGATTATCCAAAGTTCCCAAACTCTCCACAAATGTAAATTTTTATGTGTTGTTGGCCAAATAATCCAATGAACACAAGACTTTTGGAAGGGAGGACAACAAATAATCGATGTGAGATTCATTGGGTGTTTCTGGCTCTACAAACAAACCTGTTGGAGACCAATCAAATACATTATACTCGACATCAACAATATCACACTAGATAACACCCTCCAACCAAAACAATAGGACCAAATATGGTAAAAAACAAGTGTGAACCCAAAGTGAATAAACTATCCATGGATCCTCCTTCATGAGATAAAAAGGTTATAATACTCATTACTTATCACACAATTTTTTTCATGGTAATGAAATATTATATTGAAACAACACTTAAATAAAAATATTATTATTGACCATAAGAAAAAATTAATAATTTAGTACTTTCCATTAAATCATAATTAATTTTGTGGGATCTGTGTGGGAATGGTCTTGTCTAATTAAATGAATTGAGTTGGTTATGGGTATTATTTTTCATTTGGTAGGTTACGTGGGTTGATTTCTTATTATATATTATTATATGATATGAATATAATTTATCCATGGTAACATAAAAGTAATTTTCTAAATTATGTTGAGTGATTTAGATCACTAGGGCTGAGATTAGGAAGTTCATTAGCTAGAGTGCATTGACAAAGATATAGATGGGATCACATTGGCCATCAAAAATTTATATTATGTGATTTGGAGGTTGTGGTGGATGGGATCACTATTCCATAGTTGAGAGATGATGTTTTCATATGCTAGTGAAGTTTTCATTTTTTGTGGATTAAGTTGGATTGGTTATTTTCTGTCACTATGATTTTATTGTATCACTATTGGAGTTGTATACACACCAATGAGGAATCAGTTGATATTGTATTCACCACCCATTGCGAGAGGATTCCTCTAAATATTTAGAGTCATATGCTATGGTGTTTATCATTAGTTATAGTAGAGTTTTTCATCTTTGAATGATGTGATTTATTGTGAGTGAGACCATCAAATGGGGGATGAGGATCACTATAACATCGATGAAAATGTTCTCAAATGATGGGTGGATTGATCTATTAATTTTTCATTATGTTTATCTTTTGAGATGATTACAATTTAATACTTATTTGATGAGGAATATCATTTTTTGATGGGACGCCAGGCTATTGAGCCGGAATAGAATGTTAAAGTGGAATTATGGGGAACATGTGATATATTTATTAGTTGTGATGAATATGTGTTGGTATTACTAAATATGTGGAATATGTAGTACTGTATACCCTGAGGTGTTGGGTGACATGTATATCGATTAATTATCGAGGTTCTTCTAGAATGACTGACTATGGATACATTTTTCTACATCTATGTTTGTCAAAGTTGGTGATGTTTTCCTCATAGATATTGAGCACAAGTATAGAAGTTTATGATTTTATTCAAAATTTCATTTTATATTTATTTACATATAAATATTGTTTCATATGTATGAATGTCAAATATGAAATTTTTTGTGGCATCATATTGAGTTCATACTCACACACTACACAGGCCCCTCAAGACGTGTTTAGTCATTATGACTCTGACATTAGGTATTGGACGCAAACTATTCAATAGACCATAGTGAGTAAGGATGAACTGGTGAATGGGGTGAATGGAATATAGAAAATCTGGGTTTTATGCAACGATTTAGAGTCACCATTATAATTTTTGAGTACATTATTATAGGATGATATTGTGGATGATATTCCATGTTTTGTACGATTATATGACATTTATACATTATTTGATATGTATAAATACTATGTTTTGGATTATTATTTGCATTAATTATTATTTCTTCAACTTATTTTTTTTTCATGTTTCTATTGTCTTTGGAAAATTTCATCCATGGGGTTCTGGAATTTTATAACTATTATTATTGTACTATCACCAAAGGGTTTATTCTCCCCACTATCTTTAATAGACCCTCAATTATATATGGAATGATTTAGAATATAGGGAGGCATGGATTAGTCCTAGTGAACCATTATCTAAGATCATAGATTTTTTTCTCTCGTGTCAGCACACTACCATAACAACTTGAAAGACAAATAATTTTCTTTTGAAAACTGTATTTTTTTTATAGGAGGATTAGTGAGGTGTTTCACACATAAATTTAAATTAATTTGAGAAATAATATATAATTTAGTTGAAAAGATAAAAATATTTTTTTTCATTTGAATGTTTAAATTAATATTGGTATAATTTTATATATTTTAGGAAAATATTAATATTTTTGTTGAATACATAAAAATAATGGTTTTTATTAAGAAAATCTATTTTGAAAAAATTAATTTAAAAGATAATAAAATTATAGTTGTTTTAAAATAATATTAGCACAATTATATTACAATTTAATTAATCTAGGTCATATTAATCAATTTCTTATTTCATTTTGATATAAATTGTTTTTGAACTTTTGAATTGTTTTAGTTGGAAAAAACATTTTTTAACAATGATATGAGTTTAGTTTTAAATTGAACTCAATCCGTTTTTTAAATTTTAATCAAAAAAATGGATTCTAAAATTTTTTATTTTAATAATTCATATTATATATCAAGGTAAAATTAATTTTCTAAAATAATTAATAGTGAAATTATAAAAATAAGTTATTTTGGTTAATGTAAAAATTTGTTTATCAGGTGATTAAACTGAAATGTTAATGCTTAGAATAACCCAATAAGTCATCAAATTCCTATTTAATGGGAATATAAATATGTATATATATATATATATATCACCCTATGAAATTTTTTTGGGACCCTATTTAATAGATGTGACCTATATAATAATTTATGTAAAGAGAAATACAAAATGTAACTATGTTGAATTCAAAATTATATTATCCATTTACAAATAGAAGAAAGAAATATGTGACTGGATATGGATTGTAATTATTAGAATAATTAAATTAATTTCACGCAGTAAATTTATTTTTATTTTGTAGTTATCATATAATTACTTTAAATTCCAATGAAATGCAAACCGAGTACATATTTAATTAACATAAAAATAAAATAAATCATACAACAATTATTAAATTTATAATAAATTTATTGAAATTTTATGTAACATAAATTTTGTGAATATATATATATATATATAATTTAGAACATAATATATTTCAATTCAATCATTATCCTGATATGTTTTAAATTTAAATTAAATAAATATTATCAAAATTGACATAAAAATAATTATATAGGCAGTTATATATAATTAAATATTTTAAAATTAGTAAAAAAATATTTTTTATTCCAATATTTTTTTAAATTTTAGAAAATATAATATATTGTCCCATATTCAATATATTTTTCTATTATAGTGACTCTATTGACCCTTAATGATTATAGACATTATTTTTTTATTTAAGGATAACATGGTGTTCATCAAAATTCTATTATTTTCTGTTCAAATTAATTTTCATCAAATGTTAAGTTTTTTATTTGAACAATTATATTTAATATTTATAATAAGTGGATTCAAATAATCTGATATGGATAATTTTAGTTTATTATTAAAGGATAAATTACCAAATTTATAAAGACTAGTTACCATAATGAATTACTAAATTGGTTAACGTACAAAATCATAGAAGTTTGAAAAATATATATTTAAAATATATTTTTTTGTTATAGAGGTCTGGATCAACAATATCATATAAATTTTGTTTCCACTTGGTGTGCCAGTGACTTACCATTATTGAATAGTTTTTTCTATTTTAAAAAATGCATCAATTCCTCAATTATAAAAGGGAGTTCACTCCATTTACTTAATAACACATTTGAAGACATTTTTTCTAAAAAAAACTAAAAATACCCCTCCCCAACATCATTATACTCATTATAGATATTATCATCTACCTAAAATACCAACCCTTCTATCATTTATAAGTGATTGAAAGGATGTTTTACTAAGGGAAGTTAATTCTCTTCACTAAACTCATTACATTTCAATCATTATTTACAACAATATATTATGTATTAATACATAAAAATAATATAATTAGTAAAACCCATGTAATAATATGTTATTATTATTTTTTCATAATATTTCTCTATCCCAACATATATCAAATGGGGAATAAAATCATCAATTGTGTGTACGGTATATAACCACCTTGCAAATTGTTGTAACTTGTATTCTATAACCAATAATCACGGTTGGATATAATAATAGATTTAATATATATATATATATATATATATATATATAATATGATATAAATATCTAAATGAAGTAAAGACATAGCACATACCAAATTACATTAAATTCTATTTCGAATACTTTAATATCATTCATGTGTATAGTGAACTACCGCCTCAAAAAGGGATGATAATCATTTTTCAATTATGATTTACATGGAAAGAAATAAAGATAAATTAAGTGAATAGATGTGTCATATAAGAAATGATATATATTCAATAGAAAAACATATCATTAACTTCTATACCCTTTCACCTTTTATGTGAATGACATCGTCAGTCGTGCACACATAAAACCTATCATCTCCACCAAGGGATGCAATCCTTTTTCATGTACAATTTTCATGAATGGTTATGAGGATATATAGGATGAAAAAAGTAATATCATAAAAAATATAACTCTGTTGATGATGTAACTATATACAATGTAAAAAAACAACAAGTTTCATGAAAAATATATATTAAAAAAAGTCAATTATCATCGAAAAAATGATTAAAATGAAAAATAGATAAAAAATGGATGGTAAAAAAATATAATTGGATTTTATATGGAATAATACACATATTTTTTTAATTAATAAAACTATAATAAATATATATTTATAATATAGGAGTTTCAGACACATACAAAGGAAGTCAAACATGAGGTAAGGGTTTCTTATCTCTCTTTTACATCCCTGAGAGATAGTCAGATTCAGTAGTTATTTATTTTATGTGGGTTATATAATTATCCATTAGTATGTTATAAAATTATTATTTTTATCATTATTGTATGTATCATTTCGTTGTATTTTATTTCTTTTATGTTGTAAATGATTTAAATGTTACCAATGATGTAATAGTTTAGTTCACAATCTCTTTATTTTTCGAGATTGTTTATATTTGAGTATATTTGGGGGAAATATGTCACGAACCATCCTCGGGGCCCGTGCCGTGACTACCCCAAGCCCGCCTTCCATAGGCCAGGGGCTGGCGACTAGCACCAAAGGCGTAAATCCCGACAACTGGGAAGACATTGCCTTTATAAAAGTAAACAAAACACAACAGAGTACAAGCAGAAGTAAAACACTAAGTAAAAAGAGAAGTGCTAAAAGGTAAAAGGGCCAGAATACAAACCCAAATGAAAGTACAACTACAAATGAACAAAGTACAACATCTGGAAGAAAGGAAGCAGCTCCTGGGTTGTCCTCCTCAGATCCTACCTGAAGGGTAGGTACAGATGGTGCAGCTCCTGGATCGTCCACCACGGATCCTACATGAAGAGTAGGTACATATATCCTCCTCAACGCTCTCACTCATCAACCTCCTCCATGTATCGTCTCGTCATGTAGTCCACCTCCGGGTACTGACTCGTCGTGTAGTCCACCTCCGGGTACCGTCCAGTCCTCGAACACTCGGCCTCCGTCAGCACTGCCCGTCGTCTACAACCAACACAACGAGGTGCGGGCATAGCCCGTGCAGGGGTGAGTATAACGATACTCAGTAGGGACCCCGATACCCTAAAGGTCTCACTAAACCAACAAGGATAACCACAAATAAGATCTCAACAGATAACCTCTACTTAGGTATATACCCATACATATACCTAAGTTATCAAGTAACCCATCTCAATCATGAGGAAACATAAGGATTGTAAAATCAACGGATAACCACTACCCAGGTATATGCCCATACATATACCTAAGATATCAAGTAACCCATCTCAATCATGTGGAAACAAAAAGGTCGTAGACTTAGCTCAAACCAGGATTTCATTATCGAAACTGTAACTGCTGAAGAGACCCATCTCTTGAGTGTACAGTGGTCCTGTCATGACTCCGAGGTACTGCTCACTAACCTAAGATTGCTGAGGTACTACTCCTGTCGAGTATTTTGGGCCTGCTGCAACAACCAAGCGCTTCCAACCATGGGTCTGCAGCTACAAACAAGCGCTCCCCCTCATAGCCTCAAGAGGTACTCCTTCTGTTGAGTACTGCGGGTCTGCCGCTACAACCAAGCGCTCATCCGCCGTGGGTCTGCCGCTACAACCAAGCGCTCCCCCTCATAGCCTCCAGAGGAACTCCTTCAGTTGAGTACCGTGGGTCTGCCGCTACAACCAAGCGCTCATCCGCCGTGGGTCTGCCGCTACAACCAAGTGCTCCCCATTGGGATTTCCGAAACACACCGAATCGATCGGTCAAGCAGTCGTCAGGTCTCAGCCGGCTACACGGTCTCCGTACTCCGCATGCTCGTCTCTAGGAGGTTCCGCTCCACGAGCTACTGGTCGATACCCCAAGTATCACAAAGTCCCACGAAGAAGTGTCTCAAAGGACCGCCTCGTCACAGGGGTCTCAACACAATAGACGACGCGTCAATCGGACGCCCGGTCTGTGAGTTATTAGCCTTTTCGTCCCAGGGGCCCGGTTAGTCTCGTGTACGAACCAACCCGGCCGTATCTCAACTGTACCCCAACTCTCATTGGGTAAACTTAAAGGGACCGTTTCTCAACGTCATCACCAACGCCGCAGACGGTTTGTCAAACGGACGTCCTGTCTGAAAGATATCATCTTTTTCGTTCCAGGGGCACAGTTGGATTTCAGGTGCGATCCAACCCGGCCATTATCCAACTTTATCCAAATCTCGTGCGAAGTATGCCAAAAGTTCCGCCTATTCAAGAGGAATTCAACGAAACAGACGGTTCGTCAATCGGACGCCCGATCTGTGAGTTATTGGCTTTTTCGTCCCAGGGGCCCGGTTGGTTTCGTGAGCGAACCAACCCGACCACACTCCGTCAGCATCCAAACCTCGAGCAGAGTAAGCCAAAAGATCCGTCTCACTTAGAGTAATCCATCAAAGTCGACGGAACGTCAATCAGACGTCCGATGCTAAAGATATATCCGTTTCCACTCCGAGGACCCTGTTGGTTTAGTGTACGAACCAACCTGGATGAACCCAAATTTCCCCTAAACCTTGAGTGTAATATACCGAAACGGCCCCCTCGTTCCAACGATCTCTATGAAACTGACGGTGCGTCGATCAGAGGTCCGTATCCCAAGATATGGGCATTTTACCAAAAGTAGTCTGAATCGGGGGGTCTGGGCCCGGGCCGACCCGACCCGGGTCCGACCCGACTGGGCCCGACCCGGCTCGGTCCGGCTCGGTCTGGCTCGGCCGGCCAGCCACGGCTCAGCCAGCACGGCCGAGCGGAAGCCGCGGGCAGGGGTGTGCGCGACCGCCGCCTCCGGCCGCCGGCGCCAACGCGCCGGCGTGGCGCGCCGCCACCGTCTTCCATGGACCACCGGACGCGCTCTGGTGGTCCGTTTCCCCTGACGTCTTCGCCAACGGTTCTCCCGGGACCCGACCTTCACTGTGAAGGAATTCGAATGCCATAGCAGCCTACTTCATCGTCGTCCGTCGATCCGCACAACGATAAACAAGCTGCAGAGGGTTGTCGGGCCATGTTTGTTCGGCCCGTGCCCTCCGCGTTAGGTGTTATCAATTGGAAAATAATTAAACACATGATTTTAATCATTGACGAGGGTATAATTTATCAAAAATAAATTATACGATCACCTTGCAATCAAATAACCACGCACGAGGGTTTAAAAATTTGAATGCGCGGCATGACAATGTCGTGCATCCTTGCCGTTCTTTCCCACGCAGTGCGATGGCACCGCGTCACTTTCATTCGGACGTCACGTTTTTCTTGTCGTTCTTTCCCACGTGGTGTGACGACACCACGTCACTCTCTTTCAATCCGCAACGACAAGAAAGAGTAAAAAGGGAGGAGGATCGGCCGTGTTCGTGCGGTCCGGCCTCCTCCCGTTAAACGATTACAAGGGGGGTTCTCATTACCCGTAGAACATAAATGATAGAATCAAGAATAAAACGAAACAAACCCCTACCTTGATATTTGACGTCGCACGTCGGGTATCACGGAGAATGGCGCCGCGGCGTCGGACGTAGATTCCGTGGACGTCGGGGTGCGTCTGAGAAGGAAATGACGTCTCCTCACTTGTTGCTATGATGAATAAGGGAGGTACGTTGTCGTTAGCGATGATCACCACGTTCGGCGACTTCTCCCTTGTCATGGAGGAAGATGAAGACGGAAGAATCCGGGATGCCGAGTCTTCTAGGTCGTGGGGTTGATGTTCTTCGTCGGAGAAGAACTGTTCTTCACGTTCTTCGTTGAAGACGAAGAAGATCTTCAAGTTTCTCAATGATTCTCCCAAACCTCCCAAGAAACAAAGAAACTAACCCAAAATAAATTAAGCCCACACTTAATTTATTAACACAACATAATCCTTTGAAATTCAAGAGTTTGAATTTCAAAAACTCACATTAATCTCACTACATTAATGTCATAAGTTATAACTTAAGTTCACAACATTAATAGCGAGTTGAGGGGGTTAGTGGATATGAAGGGGTGGGGTTTGTGTGGGCCCCACAACCCTCTTAAACTCCCAAGGGAAGTTGGGTAGTTACCCAACTTCCATCAAATGGATAAAAACACTTAAGGAAAAAAAATTGAAGTTAAATTTATATTTTTACTTTCACAAATTTTTAACAACTTCCCTCGTGTAAACACAACTCTGGAATAGGAGTTCATAAGAAAATACCGGCACTGCGGTTCCATCGGTGCCCTCAGAATTTGATTCTGAGTATCGGTTCAAAAGTTAGAAATTCTCACTCGTTCGTTCACTGAACGTACCTGAGCTAAACTTCGGAAATTGATTCCGGGCACACCGGGCCTCGGAATCAGGTGCCGTCAGAAACTGCGTTCTTGTAAAATCCCAAAAAAAATTAAGAAAAAATTTTCCTTGAATTTTACGGGTCTTTACAAAATAATTAAGAATTTATATCATAAAATATACCTAATTAATAATAATATAATTATTATTATTATATTTATATTTATATTAAAATTTTTACTCTCTTTTTTAATTAAAATGACTAAAAAAATCCTTTTATGAAAATCCTAAATAATTTCTTTATTGATTCAAAAATAAATTGTCATCTAAATCCATGTTTTTTAATAATGATTTCATATATTATTTTCAAATTATATAAATGGCTTACTCAATAAATTTTTACCTTTTTTGTTTTTATAACTTTTTTTGAATGAAATTTTTAGGTGGTTTTCCAAACAAGATGCGTTTGATTTTTAATAAAAATGTGGATGAAATTACTATTTTAATATGTATAAGATGAAATAAATTTTCTTCATTCAAGACCAATCAATGTTTTAAAGAGATTTTAAAATATAAAATTGATTTCTTCATGGAATGTTAATTTAAAATGTTATGTGAACATTTTTGAAAAGTTTTTTCCAAAGTCGATTGGTTATTTTCTTAACTACTATTTTAATGACATTTTAAGGGATTTATATTCATAAAAGATATAAAATCTATCAAATATGTATGATAATCTGGGGATGGGTGGAATTGATATCAGCCTTATTCATTTCTTGGATAGGTTATGACCAGTTTGGTAATGGATATAAAATTTTATTATCATTCACAATTTTAAAATGAATGGTTTATAATTATGATTGTTTGATTGGGGTAAGAAGTACCATTTAAAATTATAGTTTTTTTCATATGAATGTTTGTGTTGATTATTTTTTACCTATTTAATTTAAGGAATTAATTGGAATTAGTATGAACGGGTGGGAAACTGTTATAAATATCCCCTATATACGTTTATTGATCAAATTGGAACAATCAGTTGTCAAAAATTGGATTGGTTTTTAACCATAGATTAAAACTTTATTCTGAAGGGAATCAACAATATGTTTCAGATGTCTGAGAAAATCAATTCCCTAACTTTGATATAGGTCATTGATGTATATGTGATTATTATAATAGTTAGACAGTCAATGGATATGTTTTATATTAATGGGAATATTTATATGGATTTATTTAATCATAATTTATTCCAACAATATTATTACAGTGTTATTATTTAAATAGAATTTATTTTATTCATTCATATTGAACAAATGAATACTTTTATTTATTCATAATAGAATATTTGTTATGCTATGCCTTATTGAGCATCTGATCACACCCCATTCATATTTTTTATTCTCTTTTAGATAACCAGAAGTGTTTTTTTATTTATAAATAACAATATTAAATGGGGAAATATGGTGTTTTGAAGGAAAAACATTGTGTATTTTTTTTTTAATTTTAATGGGAATTTGAAAAATGTATCTATTATAAAAATACAACTCAAATATACATTTATTCAGAATGTGAGTACTTTTATCTAGTGAAAATGTATTATAGTAGCCACTGACTATTGGTTATTGGGGTTGGGGTATTTACAAACCATATAACCAGACCATATGAAGTTGTTTTGTCTTTATATTGGCTGTTTCACGGTTTTTACACTGTATAATAAAATTTTCATTCATATAACGATTGTTTTTTAATGGATTAATTTTTTTTTTGTGTTTACCCTAAATTATATTTTAAAAAAATTTACACTTTTTTTCAATTTTGGTTGAACCCATAACAGATATAGGAGATATTTTACATCATTATCTTTGTATTTATATGGATTGTTTACTTTATTTTAAAGGACTAAAATGAAATATTCTCTATACTATTTTTATTCATCCATATCATACCATTTTATTCCTTTTCTATATGTCTCTATCTTTTACCAGAATCTTTCATTGGTTTTTTGGTCTCAGATAGGGTTCGTGGTTTATTCAAATGCCATATTTAGGTTTCAAGGGATTTTGAAGCGTTTTTTTTTTAATTTTTGAGCATTAACCACTATTGGTGATGAATTTCAAAATGGTTTCAATGATTTTAATAGTGTATTTATTTATTTTTTATTTTATATAATTTTAATTTAATTTTATTAACTATAGGGCGGTTTGAGAAGTTTTCGGATTAAGTAGACTCTATATAAAGGTTTATTTGGAAACTGTATTTTATTTATAGTTACCTATTGTGGCATAATGGATTTCATATTATTTTAGGCTGTTTTATAAAGATTAATTGATTTTATTTATTTTAAAAATTTAATTAATCTTGTTTGTAATGGTATGGGATGTTTTTATAGGTATTTGACCCCATTTTGATCTTTAATTTTGTGAATGGATGGTTTTTCCTTTGGGAATAATTAAAATTTTGAAATGTGTTGTTGTACCCAAGAGGATCCTAATTTGTTTTATAAAAATGAATTATTTGATACAATGATTTCAATATGTTAAAATGGTTAATTATAAATGTTGTTTAAAATTAGATTTATTATGGTTTAAAATGGAATATGAAATGAATTTTCCTTCAAAACATATTTTTTAAAAACTGATTTGGAAAATTAAAATGACTTTTAAGGTAAGTGAGTTCTTATATTGATACAACTATATTTTCTTTGATCATTTTAGAAACCATTGGTAATGTTCATATCCACGTCTGTTTATTTTTTTAATGAAAATTGTTTTGAAAATAGTATTGTTTTATGTTTGTTTTAGAAGGTAAGTAATGATTTATTTACAAAATATTTACTTGTTTTGTAAGCGATTTTTTATTTCTCATCCCTACTTTTTTCTTCTTCTGAAAATTACCTGATCACAATTAGGTATATATTTAACTATAAAACCTAAATATAGAGTGTTTCCATGGAAATTAACTTATTTCAACATAGTGAAATAACGAGACATTTTCTAGCATCAATGAAACTATTAGTTAGAACAAGATATTTCTTTTGAGCTCCCTGATCACTATAGAGACTTGTTAGTTATATTGAACTAATGGTACCTGAGAGGTTATGTTGTGCCAACCATGGATCTTAACTACTATATTAAGATCCAGATAAATGAGTGATTAGATTATTCTAATAATTCAAAGATCATTTTTAGAATAACTAATGGGATTTCATTTGGTACTTCGATTGAATTAAGAAATAGCCTGTTTTTTATTGGTTCTATTGGAAATTTTACCAACAATGATCTATGTGTTGATTTATTGGTTATTATTGAGATTTTATAGGATTGAGGAAAATTTTTATATACCATGATTATTTATTATAGAATTTAAAAAGAGTGGTTTTTTTGAAAATGTAATAGGGGTGTAGTTCTGGAAATGTATTTTCAGTAAAAATATTTAAAAAATAAGTAAATGTAATGGTTTGGTTATTTATTTAAATATAAAATATCATTTTTGTAAATGAGATTAAAATTGAATACCATAAATCATGGTTTGGCTTGAAAACTATTTTTTAGGCTATTAAAGCTACATTTTTTAAATGAATCTTATTCTCTCAGTTTTGAAAAAGTTTTTTGGTTCCTATATTATTTTCATACATTAATTATGTGAATTTATTATAAAACAAAATCTTTGAATGATATTTGGTTTATTTAACGTGTATTTGTAAACACTCATTTCTAAATATATTCAAAATGACATTTATTTAATTATTATTTTAATTTAGAAACTATAAAATATATATTGAAGTCCTACAAGGTGAGTCCTTATCATTCCCTATATTATCTATTATTTATATCCATACCATATGTTTTCTTTCAATTACAAAATTCATGGTTTGATATATAATGGATCTTGGTTTGGGAGGGACCGCGATGGTCAGTTCGGGACTTCAGAAGTGACCATGGGCCGTAAAAATATAGTTTGTTGAAGAATGGGACAATTGGTTTTATATTAATTTTGGACCATTCACGTGTCTAACATGTAGTAGCCATAGTTATTTGGGTTTATATTATATGGATTTCTTTTTCTATTCACTTTATGCATTGGCTCAATGAATGAGTTTTTTTTACTTTATTGTCTTAGACCATCCCTCTTGGTTCTGGTTAGAATAAACCAGAAATTACAAATATGTTTCATTCTAGCAATATATTATGGTCATAACTACACAATAATTATATGACTAAGATAAAACAATTTCATTAGATAAATTACCAACACCATTTATATTTAAATCTGTAGAGAATTTGGACAAATATTTTTTTTAATAATTCCCAATCAATGAAGAATTTTTCCTATAAAATAAGAAAATTATTAATCAATATTAATTTTTTAATATCTGCCAAAAACTATATAAAAGATATATTCTTATAGACATATGTTGTGTAAATTAATTCACCATAACATGAATAATTGAATAGTTTAATATGAGTGAACTCAAAAACATAGTAAGGGTAGATATAATTAACTATAATTTTCTTAATTGAATTTACCTTTTTTTAATATAATTGTATAATATTTGGAAAAATAGAATTATGAAAATCACATACACTACAATATAGAACCAACACAATTTTAATACAGTGATTTCAATATAATATTTTGTGAATCAATATTACGATATTATTAAAATTCATTTTTAATAGATAAAAATACAAAATAAGATATCTATAATATGAAAATATGGATATGCTAAACCCATAGATTAATCACACTCCTAAAAAACATCATAAAAATTAATCAAAATAATATATATTCAATATTATTATTTTTAAATAAATGTATAAAACCTTGATAATAACTATATGGAATGTAGAATGAATGAAATATGTTGTATTGATAGAGTGCAAGGAACCTAAATGGTTGTTACAAATGTAACCATTAGATTTTTTATCAGAACGATAGAGAAAAATGATAGATAGGAATATTAACATGACCATTATAATGGTATGTCACCAAGGAAATTAAAAAAATAATATTTTGGTATCTTATTAAATGATATATTGTATATTAATATCATGATTCAAATATATAGATGTTCAAAAAAAAAGATAAAAGAAGTGTTTTCATTTTTTTAAACATAATTGTTTTATTTACATTTTCTGAGAAATATTTGAAGATATTTTTTTATAAAATGTATTTTGAAAAAAATAATAGGATTTATTATAATGATAAAAAAATTATGTGGTCATAAGTAATTTTTTAAAAGTTTGAAAAATTTATTATATTAATTAAAATTAATAATTAAGATAAAAATTTATATTATTTAAAAATTTATTTTAACATATTTTCAAAATTATGTATAATATATATATATATTTTTAATTTAATCATCAAAAAATGGAGAGGGTTATTTATAATATTTTTTCTAAATTAGATTTTAAAAATTATAAAATATAACAAAGAAATATTATTTGTATTTAGAAAAAAACACATGTGAAAATGAGTATTGGATAAGGTAAGTTATAATTAGGTAAAAATTGTATTCCCTAATTACTGTATTTAGTTATAGGTTTATTAATAATTGATAGTAATGAGAAATAAAGAATGATTGTTATATTAAAAACAACCCCCTCTTCCTCTCATAAATACCACCCATCACCTCCCCTTCAACTCACACATTGAAGCATCCTTAACATAATAATTGTATACCATATTATCTCCCCATATGTCCAACGTGCCATTAGCCTCCTTGGTCTCATCGATAGACTAGTTCAAAGTTCCTAGATAGGATGTATAATAAATGAAATCTATATAGGTATTATTCTAAACCAAAATACAGATTAACAAATAAAAATTATTAACCAAAATATATACCCATTTATTCCTATTTATCTTCTTTATCTATTTGTTTCACGATATTCTGATAATATCAATGTTTTTAACGTCATGAATTGTTATTATATAAATGTAATATCACTTATTTAACTTCCTATAATATTTTATTTTAATAAATGATATCATTATTCATATTTTGGTTGGTTCACTACATACATTGATGATATGTTGCATTTTCCATTACCAATTTAAAATCATGTTGAACTTACAATATCATGGTTTAAAATTACAAAAAAATTTATATTATAATTTTTTCATTTTATGGAATGAATATATTTGAATTATATTATATTAAACTAAATAATTTTATCATGGTTAGAAAACATACCAAAATGAACTTAGAATATAATAATTTTACTTAATAAATATTGGTTCTTTATGAATAATATTGTATTATAAGAAACATTTAAATATTTTGAAACAAAGTAAATTTATAACAATTTAGTTGTGGAGTTATAGAACCATTTCATATTAAACTCCAACAATCTTCCACAATTAATACGACATTAGACGTATGGAACCAAAAACATTGGGATTGTAGAAATGGAAAAGATATCACTATTAAATAAATATGAATTAAAAATAAAAATATCAAATAAAATATTTTTCAATATAGCTTTTTCATCATATATTTAATAAGTCCAACATAATGATTCAGGAGGATAAGTGAAATTATAGAGCGAATATAGACTAGTGGTAAGGTATCTATTTGGTCCACATAATTTTTATTAGGTTATAGTTTCTATAAAATTACTGGAATTTATCTATATATTATTATTGTCAATGTATTTATTTTTTTATATGTACCACACATATATAAATTATTTAATTCACTTTAAATTTAGGCGGAGCTACATTTTTGAAAGGATCCCCTCTTAATTTCATTTATTAACTAGAGTGTATTATTGGGAAATTAAATATTTTTTAACCATATTTCCAGTATAACCCAAGGAATTATTTTTATGAATATATGCATTTTAAGGAAATAATATTTATATAGAAATATATTTTGGTTAATTTCAATATTTTTGGTTGTTTTTATGTTGTTACTCACCATAATGAATCATTAGAAATGAATTACCTATTAATTACAAAATAAGAAGATTTCATATTAAATAAAATTCCTAAATTAAATAGTAATTTTACATTATCAGGAATTATTGGTCCAATAACTGACATGACTAACAACAATGAGCTTTTGAAAAACATGGGTAGCACACAATGCAATGTTTTATAGAAACAAATATTGTTAATATTATTGATTTAAGTAGTAGTTATCACCTAAAAATTGTGTCAGAATGAATAAATTTTACAAAATATATCATGTTTACATGTTCTTATTAAATTTTTGATATTCATAAAACTATTTTTATTGGTCTAAACTAAGAATAAATAAAAAATTTATGATAAAACGATCTACATTTTTAAATGGCAGTTTTCCATATTTTATTGGAGAACCCATTTTAAATAAAATTTTTAGACACTTTTATAGTTTTTTGACACTTTCATGATTTTTACATGAGAAAACCTCATTTTTGAAAAATAAATATAAATATTAACTTTTGTTAAATTTTTGGTCTTTTTCACAGAACATTCATATTTCGATAAATAATGAATCATACTAAATTTTTGTTCAAAACATATTTTTCATCCAATTTATTTAGACTACTAAAATATATTATTGATTGTTTTTAAGGTATAATTATATCCTTTTCAAATATTATAAACCAATATAGGTAATTGGAATCAATCTCACATTGAAATTGGATTAAAAAATATAGCAAAATGTTGATTGTTTTTTACTTTAAAAACTAGCCACCCCATCACATATGTAGGATTAAATTTAAATTAATTTTTACCACTTCAGTGATTTTAATTTTGGAAAACTAATACCATTTTTGTGTAAAAACACTTTTCACTATAATATGATCAACTTAGATTTTGACCAATAATACTAGTGAAAATGATTAAAATTAATTAAAATGATTACTTAAAAAAATATCTTAAGAAGCCACTAAACCGTAATCTTAAGAGCTAAAATGACATAGAAAAATGTTAAAAATAAAATATATTGATGTATTTAAAATAAATCTTTCCTTTTCTTTATTTTGGAAAATTATTTTATCCACATGAAATGTTGAAAATGTGTGTGGAATTTCCTTTTCAATAATTTACAAGAATACCACTCCTCCTCCACTATAAAAAGGAACCCACACCTCCCACTTCATCACACATCTCAAGACACTTTTTATCAACCATGATAATACTAAATAAATCCATAAAATTCCCCCAATAAATTAGAATACTCATATTAGTTATAAATCTGTCGAAATAATCCCTTTGGTGAAAACTAAAAGGACTGACTCGAATAAGAGGCAACACCCTTCATCAAGATCTTTTATTTTATATTCATTCTCTACTCCATCAAATATTTTTTTCCATGAAATTGTATTAAAATAATTATCATCAATATACTACAATATTTTTATGATAATATTTAGACCTACACCTACCCATAAATCCATCTAATGGCAATTGAAGTTACCACTCTTTTGTACGGGGAACAACCAACTCGCAAAACGATTTTGTTTATTTTTCCATTAAACCTTTCATGTTTGGGAATTATAATGGATAAATTATTTCTATATGATATATATTATATTTATTATGTATTTAATAATTTTGAAGTATTTTATAACACATAACTTTATTAATTCAATTCTATGTAAATATGATAACTTCATTTTGGAATTGTGGACAACCACCTCCCCAAAGTGATGTGATACATTCACACACTACATGAAATGTAATAATGATGAGATTAATTAAATAAAGGTAAAAAAATAACTTAAATATTATATTCAAGAAATAATTAACATTTTATAAATATAACATATCATTTTATTTAAAAAATTCACACATGTAAAAATGTATAACGTCATTCGTGGATATGTGGAATACTACCTCTCCGAAGCGATGTGATTGTTTTACAACACAATAATTATATATATTAGTATAAAATATTAAATAATATGGTATATATGACATGATTATCACTCTAAAAATATAAATTTTTTACTTACAATATTTCCATAACAGTTTTGAAAAAATGAAAATGTTACTTATGCGTATGTATGGCCTACCATCTCCATGATTCCAACGTTGGTTCAGTTTCCATTACCATATTCCATGATTGGTTTTAAAAGTTTAATTAATGTATATATATTATAAATATTTATTTTTTATGATTTTCGATATTTTCATATAATATTCCCGTTTATCATAGCAATCATACCGAAGTTGTTTGGACACATAAACCAAATATGGTCAAAATAGCCAAGAAAAACATAATTGTTTTTTATAGTTTTGTATAACATTATAATAAGTGGAATAAATTTAATTATAAAAATTAAAAATGGAAAAAATAAGGCATTTAATTAATATATGTTTATTATTTAGGTATATAAATACACATGTGACAAGTCAGACACAAGGTAAGGGATTTCATCCCAATCTACTTTTATTAAGACATTTTTTATTATACACACATTTATTCTTCAATAAGGCGTATATAAAGCCTATTTGACATTATATATACATATTTTATGAATTATAATGTTATTTAATGTTTTAATAAATGTTTTTTATTTCATAGGTTTTATGAATTAAATGTTCAATGTGGTATAGGATGTTTTGAATGTTTAAAAATGTAATTTTTCCTCATACAATAATTTTCAGAAATGATTTTTTTTTGTTTTTTATAATAAAATGTTTGATAAAAATAAAATAAAAAGGTATATTCTCAACATACATTATAATAATGATTTTCCAACCACTAAGGTAATTATTTCATTTTTGTATTCCATTTTACGATTTCTTATTTTATTAATTTAAAAACCTTATTTTTCAGTTTTATTTATTTTTTACTAAAAATGAATTTTAAAAAGGTATTGATTATTACAATAACCTGAAATGTTTTCTTGTTATTTGAAATGGAATTATATGAGTGTAATTTTGAAAATTTAAATCTTTATTGTGTTATGATTATATAGTTGTACTTGGAAATTTGAAGTGGGTTCTATAATAAACCACTGATGAGTGGTTCCATTATAAACTAATGAAGGGTGGGTCCATGATATCCCTCCAATGAATTTGGTATAGAATTTGGTCATATGTATATTCTATTTGTTAGAGTTTAATGTATGTACGTAAACCATATGGTTATTCCTTTTGTATGAGTTACATATATAATGATGTTAAAAGATACCTTTATGTATTTTATATTTTTATGGGTTTTAAGTTTATTTATTTTTTAAAAAATGGTAAGAAATGTTATTATTTAAAAATTTATTTATCTATTACTTCTTATGGGTAAAAATTATTACTTTTTCATAAATTTTCATAAATTTTTATTTTTATCAATATACTAATGTTAACAATCATTTGATATCCCTGAATGATATTTTTATTGTCATACCACATTTTTAATTATTTTTTCATAAAACTTACATATGAGTGAGGTATTATAGGAATTCATGTTTATTAATATATAGAGTAGTCACAAAATAAAACATGTTTTTTTTATGTTTTGTCTTGTAGAAAAATGTATACTAATATGAAATGTACATTTTGTATTTTATTGTTTGGTTATGTATGAGTCTTGGATTAATTCAATAAAATAATAAACCTGAAAATATTCTCAGTGTGGGATAAATTAATATTATTGACCTAACTAAATATTATGTAAGTTTTTAAGGTCGGGTGTCTATATTTAGTATCAGAAGAATGGTTTAAATAACATTTGAGTTTTGTATAGTGTTAATAACATCCTTTATATTATTTTAATTTATGGTTTAGTTAAACATATATAGAGTTTAATGATTACCATGTTTCTTCCTCTAAAGTATATTTTTTTAGAATGGTTTTATATATAGAAAACAATGAAGCTGTAGTGGGAATGCATCAAGAGGAAAATATCCCTCCACATCAAAATCATGAGATTCTTGGAATCGTAATGGAGTAGTTTGATGTGGTGATGTCTAAGTTGACTCTAGATATAACTGGTGGTGGTTTCCATGAAATAGAGAAACTATATCTTCTATAGAGGAACATAACAATAGTGAATTATTTTATGTGACATCACCCCCATCACTCAGAGGATCATTTGACCATGTTATAGTTGAAGGATGGATTAAATACCTATAAAACACATTTGATGTAATCAGTTGTTCATATCACAAAAATGTAGCCCTTCCAATTATTCTTTTGGAAGGTTATGATAATAAATAATAGAAAATGGTAATAATTATAAGGATATGTGTGGAGATTGATTTCATGGAATTGGATGAATTTAAAATTTTGTTTTGGGAAATATTTTTCTATGGATGTACAAATTAGTATGGGAAAAAAGTATTAGACTTGAGACAAAAGAAAAAAAATATCAAGTAGATTCATATGAAGAAGACATCACTTGAATGGTGAGGTATATAAATTTTTTTCTGATATATTAAGATTAAGATAAATCAATTTAACATAAAATGGATTCCATGATTTCAAAGGGAATTGGATTCTTATTATTATAAGTAAAATGGAAATCATTTTCGATGAAATAAGAAGGTATAAATGTAGTTTTTATGATCATGTGTAACATGAAAACAAGATAATGACGAGGCCCAGTTGGAATGAAATGAGAAATAATTCATCAAAGAGATTTAGAGGTAAGAAAACCAAATTACCATCCAATAAAAAGTGTAAAAGATCATCGTAGAGAATTTCTTTTAATTCTTGGAAAGTGAATCCAATGTGGTGAAATTGGAAATATGGTTTGTGACTATATGGAACATGATTATAAAAGAAATAAAAGGATATCAGTAATATGAATTCATTATAATGATTTAGGAATTTATACAAATGTTTGTCCAATGTTGATTACCCAACGTGGTATCAAGAAAGATTAAAGAAAATGTGTGTGCAAAAGTATTTTTCTAATACTATAGTTTATGTTGGGATGTCAAATTGACCGATGATGGGTATTTTACTAGTTTAATATAATTATGAGAATAATCTATTTGATTCTATATCATCACATTATTTCATTTCATGGAAATTTTCTAGAAAATTATAAATATCATCTCATGATTGTATGAAATATCATTTCATAAAAACACTGGTGGATTTATTGTAGAACCCAATATTTATAGGAATAACCTTATTAACATTAATTGGATTGTTATTCCTATATTTTTTAAAATTTTACTTAGTGGAGTTTAATATCATTTTGTGAATGGATTGGATTTTAGTTTATGATTATTAAATAGATTTGGATGATAAGAGATTTTTAGTCAATGATTTTATACATTTTATGACACACTAGGAAGATAAAAATTATTTAAATATTTTAGTTAATTTTTTCTATCTCATGTTTTAAAAAATAAAGAAATAGTTCTGAATAGTCACATCCTCATATTAAATGATTCTGGAGATGTTTTTCTTGATTCATTTCCTAGTGTTGTTCTTTATCGGGATTTAGAATCTAATGTAGATATAGTGCGTGATGCTAATCCCATTTCTAAATCCACTTATAGAATGTCTCTACTAGAACTTTAAGAGTTAAACAACCAGTTGAAACAATTCTGTGATAAAGGATTCATTCGACATAGAACTTACCAAGGGATGCTCCTAAATTATTTTAGAAAAATAAATATGGTTCCCTGATTCTTTCAATTTATTGTATAACCTTAAATAAAATCTCCATTAAGTACAAGTGTGAATTCTTCATATTGGTGATTTTTTTCATTATCTAATGAGTACTCAATGTTTTTCGAAGACTGATATGAGGTATTCAGAACATCATCTAAAGGTGAAGGGGGATAACATTACAAAGTCTATGTTTCAAATAGGATGTGTTCATTATGAGTTTAATGTTATTCCATTGGGGTTATATAATTCACCTTTTGTATTTATGAATTTTATGAATATAGTCTTTGATAATTTTATAGATCATTTTTTATGTGTTCATAGATGATATTTTGGTATATTCTAAAATTTATGTGGAACTATAAATTTAGTAAGGGATTATTTTACAAAGAACAAAATAAAATAAAATATATGGAAATTTTAGTAGGACTAAATTTATGTTGAAACAAATTCCATTATGGGGTCACATTGTTTCTAAATATAGAAAAACAGTTGATCTTGTGAAACGAGTAGTTATCAAAGAGTTGGAAAGACCTAACAATTTCATTGATATTTTTAGTTTTCTTGGATTAATGGTTTATTACATATTTCATGTTGAAATAATTTATTTGTTATCTATCATAGTGTAAATGTTTACTAAAAATGGATTTAAGTTCATTGGGATATGAGAATGCGATTTTTCTATTTTGGAATAAAACAAAACCTGGTCAATGCTCCTATTTTGGGATTACCATACAAAAATGATGATTTTATCATATTAGGTGATGATTCATTAAAAGTACATGGTTGTGTCATAATGGAGAATGAAAAGGAAATTTTTTATTCTTCTTGTGAGTTGACACCTCGTGGGATAAATTTACACACACATGATTTGGAATTAGATTCTTTTGTTTCTTGTATTAAAAATATGGATGAAAATTTATATGGTGTAAAGTGTAAAATATATACCAATCAATATTGATTGAATTATATATTCACTCTATAATAATTGATTATGATACAATGGATATGTATGGAATTAATCAAGGATTATTATTTCTCGATTGGTTATCATCATGGAATAGAAAACAACCTAGCCAATGCATTTAGTCAACAATTTAAAGCTACATTAACCATGGTATGTTAGGAAAATGATAGTTTGGTTAATGAATTGATTAAATTTGGCTGAGATATCATGGATGAATAGAATTTTTTTTTCATGTTTCAGTGTAGTCAACTTTTTCAGAATGAATTAAGAGGGATAAAAAATGAGGATTAGTATTTGCTAGAAAATTTTTAATCCAAAATGATTGGCACATTTTCTTAATTTAAGTATTATGAATATGTTGTTTTATGATGTTGGAAAATATTATCTTTTTTTATTCACATTTCAGGAAATAGTTATTGAATTAGGTTCACAGTTCTCTATTTTCCATCTATTTGGGATTCACTATGATGTATTGTCACCTTTGTGTGTATTAATAATGTGATTAAATGAAATGTAATACTTCTAAATTTATGATAAAGTGTCTAACTTTTAAATAGGTTAAATATTAATTAACATTACTGAAGATAATGCTTCATCCATTTATTATGCCACAATTAAAATGGGTTAATATATCATTGTATTTCATGGTTAGATTTCCAAATACTTTTCAAGGTAAAAGTGAAATTTTTGTTATTATTTACCAGTTAACTAAATCTACACAATTCAATATAATTCTTGAGACAATGTTTCTAGATAAACATTATAGACTATATCTAAAAGTGTTCAATAAGTAACATGGATTGACTCTCTATATTGTATCTGTCCGTGATCCCGGGTTCACATTCAATTTTTGGAAGGGACTTCAAAAGTCGATGGGTACTATATAAAATTTTAGTACAACATATCATAGTCATTATGATGTATAGTATGAGGATACCATTCATACATTGGATGATATTCTTAGTTCTTTCAAAATAAATTACTAGGGATGTTGGTATTGATATATTTCCTTGGATGAGTTCTCATATAATAAAATTTTTCATTCCAATATATATACGACACATTTTGAAGAATTATATGGATAACGGTGTTGGAAACCAGCTTTTTGGAATTATTGTAGAAAATGGAAGTTAATGGGACCCAAGTTCATAATTTAAAAAACAAAGAATGTTTAGTTGAATCAATGTCCCCTAAAGATAGGTAAATGTAGATAGAAAAGTTATGCATAAAACTTAAAAAAATGATCTATATTTCATGGAATGTGTTCATTTAATTTTAAATGTTTCTCCAAGTAAATGTGTGATGCGTTTTGGTAAGAAGTGGAAGTTGTGTCCATTGTTCATTAGACCATATGAA
The DNA here is from genome assembly GCA_963277665.1 of Viscum album. Taxonomy (NCBI): domain Eukaryota; kingdom Viridiplantae; phylum Streptophyta; class Magnoliopsida; order Santalales; family Viscaceae; genus Viscum; species Viscum album. Next base: position 1,512,790,741 of record OY728143.1, on the reverse strand, counting down.
ATCTAAGAGAAAGTTATATTTTTTCTATACTGAGTGTCTATACCTCCTTCTTTATCTCAGGTACACAATGTATTTCATATTTCAATGTTATGTAAGTATGTTGCAGACTCATCTCATATTTGTAGAACTGTAGTATTTCAGTTGGAAGAGAATATTTATTTTGAAGAACTACCAGTTTAATTTCATAACCACATATGTTTTTAGAAATAATTTAATTCACTAAGTTATGGTTTTATAGAAAACTATATGGTTGAAGATTAAAAATGAGAATATAAAAATTTAATGAGGGAAATATATATATTCTAATTTGATAAGTGAATAAAATTTTGAGGACATAATTTTCCAATGGTGGAAATGATTTATTATCCCCAGTAATTATAGAATAATAATTTTTCATATTTATTAATATTTATTATATAAATAGTAGTCTTACCATATAATTAATTCTATTTCCAATATCATACATGACACATAAAAATGAGTTTCTCTGAAACATGCATTTCATGCAAGACTGAGTAATACTTTAGAATAATATACAGCCAATAATAATATTTTAAGTGGTAGTAATGACCTTGGTGTTGTGTCTGTAGGTATAAATAGGTATAGCTATACTATGTTTACACATTATTATTTATGTTTTTTAAATTTATCAAATAATTTTGATGTGCCTAAAATTAGAATATACACAATTTAAAGCATTAAAAGAAATTTATTTTTAAAAGATATATTTATCACCTTTTAATAGTGAAACCATTTTAAATATAATTTTTCATTATTTTTTAATTTTTATATGATAAACTGACTTCTATTTTTGAATGATATATAAAAAAAATTACAATGGGATTTTTTGGTATTTCTCTGAGAACTTTCATATTTTTATGAATAATAAATAATAACGTATTTTAGTTCAAATTTTACTTTTTCACCCCATTTATTTATATAGTTAAATTTTGTTTTTTTTATTTTAAATTATAATAAGATCCTTTTTATATAATTAAATCCAATTTATTTCATTGGACTCAATTTCACTTTTAAATTGGACAAAAAAACATAGAAAACTTATTAACATTGTCACTTTAAATACTTGATGTCACATCATGTCTACGAGATTAAATTTAAATTAACTTCTACCACATAAGTGATTAGAATTTTGAAAAACTGATTTAATATTTGGAATTATAATTATTAATATATTTTTATATTTCCAAATTAGTTTTTGACCAAAAATACTAGTGAAAGTGATTAAAATTAATTATAATGATTAAGTGAAAAATTTCTTTAACAATGAACTAAAAAAATATTTTATGGGACCAATTGACCTAGAATCATGTTTAAAAGGCATTGAATAGACAAATTTATACAATAACCATACTTTAATCTATTTGATACTGTTAATAGATCTACTTGACTTGGGAAGGACGTGGGTGGAATTCCCTTTGAAAAAGTTTTCAAGAGTGTTACTCCTCCATTATAAAAGGCCCAAATACATCCCACTTCCTCACACCGATTAACCAAAATTCCCTCAACCATTATCAGAAAAAAAATCTCATTAACATTCCTCCCCATATCCTATAATCCCAACCATTGTAATAAAACCATATAAGGAAGCAATTTGGTAAAAACCAAAAAGAGACAATTGAAAAGATGTAACACCAATCCTCAAGCACTTTTTTTTCATTTCATTATCCACACCACAAAAAAATATTATTCTAGGAATAAATAATAAAATTATTATCCAAAATATATTTTAATTTTTATATGAAAATATCTCTACCTACACTTCCACTAAAATCAATTTAATGGGTAATAAATTTACTATTTTTGTGTATGGAAGACCACTGCCTCGTGAAACAATATCATCCATTTTATCCATTACCACCATTCATGTATGGGAATTATGATAGAATTTTTTTATATAGGATTTATATGATATTATTTATGTATTTACTCTTATGTAATTATTTTATAAAAAATACATTTATACATTTTATTTTGTGTTATTACGATAACATTGTTTATAGAAGTGTGGACTATCGCATCCTCAAAGCGATGTGATACATTCACACATTACATGAAACATATTAAGGAAAGGTTTGATAAAATATATGTTAAATACATAAATTATATATGATATTCATTTTGTTTGTACGTTTCTAAAAAAATAACACATCATTTTCTTTAACACTTTTCCACACATTGAAAAACTAATTATGTTGTTTTTAGACCTATGGACTATCTATTCCTCAAAGTGATGTGATTACTTTCACATCCATTGAATATTTTATTAATATGTGTATATTTTATTAAATAATATTTTATATATGATATAATGATCATTATCTAGTGATAAATTGTCACTAACCTTATTTACTTAATGATCATTAAAAAATGATAACATTACTCATGTACACATGTGGAATACTATATTAATGTTTGTAACATTGGTTCATTTTTCATAACCATATTGAATGATTAGTTTTATGAGAATAATATATATATATATATATATATATATATATTAAAATTATTTACTTATTATTAATTTGTAAAATTTCATATAATAACTTCTTTGACTATAGCGGTCATAACAATGTCCTTTTGACACAAAAACCAAATACGGTAAAAAAAAGACATAAAAATAATTTTTTTATATAGTTTCATATTTCATTATAATAAGTGAAAATAAGTAATTATAAAATTTAAATATTTTATAAATCAATTATATAATTGATATAAGAGTATTGTTCAGGAAGATAAAGACACTTGTGTAAAGTTAGACTCAAGATAATGGATTTTATCTCAATCTCTCTCATTAAGGTATTTATTGATTATATGGATCATTACTATTTTATGAGGTGTATATGAATCCTTTATTTTATTTTATATCCATATTTTATCCATTATCATGTTTTTTAATGTTTTATTAAATGTTATTCTTTTCTGTGGATTATGATTTAAATGTTTAAATAGGTATGGAATGCTTTGAATGTTAAAAAACATAATCCTTCAGTGACAATGATTTTTACGCTTTTGTGGGAATTATTTTATTTTTTGGATTCCCTTTGCAATATTTCATGATTTCTTAATTGAAAAAAATTCTTTTCTTTTTTAGGTAGTTTTTTAACTAAAAATCAGTTTGTAGGATGAATTGATTATTCCCAAAACATGAAATGATTATTTGTAATTGAAAATGAAATTTTATTGGTGAAATGTTAAAAATTTAAAACTTTTAGGCATTATGATTATATAATTTAACATGGAAAATTGATGTGGTGTTCCATAACACATAAGCCTCAGCCCAGTTGGTGTGGTCTCTCTAAGTGAATCGACGAGACCCAGGTTCAAAACCAGGAGGAGGTATAAATATAGGTACTATTGAAGTACTATAATAGTTACTGTAGTAGGTACTGTAGCAGCACTGTGCGGGTACTGTAGTAGGTATTGTATGAGTTAATGTAGTAGGTATTGTTCGGTACTGTAGCATCTAGAACTATTCACCTTGGGCCACTAGTTTTGGGTTTGTAGTTCTTAAGGCCTTCTGGTTAGTAAGGATTTCGGGCCACATTAAAGGCATTCAGGCCAACCCAAGACTTTCAGGACACATGATCAGTGAAGTTTCCTTAGAAAAACTCTACAAAAAGGAGGATCCCATAAGAGGATTCAGAGAAGGTGCACTCACCAGATCATAACCAATGGATTTGAAAGAATGAGAGGTTATGGATATTCCATCGGGACCAGCCTATGCTTGCATGAGAAGTTTAGCCTGACTGAAATGTGAAGGTAGAGAGATACCATCATGATACAGATGCTGAGGAGGGGAAGTTCCTTGTAGTTATAGTCTGTTTGATTTCCATAAGACCTTCGGATCATGTAATGTCTCTTAATCCAATGGACCATGTAATATCTAAGCCTAAATGTCTCGTAAAGTTCCCCCCTCATCCATTAAAGGAGTGGTTATAAAAAATTAATAAAATTGAAGGCCTTTGGCCCGTTCGGGTTGATTTGGGGATCGATAATAAACTAATTATGGGTGGTTCCATAAAAAAACAATAACAGGTGGGTACATGATATCCCTACAATGTATTGGGTAAGGAAATCTGATGTATGACTATTCCATTTATAGGAGTGAAATTTATATAAGTCAAATGTATGGTTGTTAAATTTATAATATTAACATGTATAATTATCTTCCAAGATACCTTTGTTCTTTTTATATTATTTTTATGGGTATTTTTTATATTTTTATTAAAAAAATCTTATGTAAAATGATTATTTTCAAATGAATGTATTTACTACTTTATAATGGCGAGAAGTGTGAAATTTTGATAAAGTATCACAGATAGTAGTATTTTTCAATAAACTAAATGTAATTCTATTTTTATATCCCTTACTAAGAATTGTATTCTCATCCCACATTTTCTTAATATTTTTTATCATGGCATATGGATAGGTAAGGGTTTTCATGAATTCATGTTAATATTTATGAAGAGTTTTAATTAAATAGATCATGTTTTATTTTTTAAAAATTTAATATGTCAGAAAAAAATACTAATCCAATGTTTCCACTTATTATTTTATGATTTTCTTATGTATGTCTCATCGACTAATTCACCAAATCTATGATCCAAAGAATATCCACAATGTGAGAAAACATAATATTCATTACATAACTCAAGATTGTGTAATTTTTCATGTTAGTGTCCTTATGTTACCCTTTTTCCTAATACCCCAGATAATAAGTGTAGTGTAAATAAATTTATCTACCATTTATATTACATCACTTTAAATAGACATAAGTTAATTTTTATAACTAATGAGATGACTTGTAAGGTATTGAGTAGTATAACTAATCCACAATAGTACTCTATCAACCATGTTATCTTTATTTATTATGGACATTAGCATATAATTTTCACATGTTTAATGATATATCCACATTAATATGATTCAATTATCTTATTATTATATCTTATGAATTTAATCCTCTATATATTTTTTCATTAGGATTCCCTATGATGATATTTTTGTTTTTTTGTACTCAAATTTTATTCTTCGTTTTCAAGGTCAATAAAAAAATGGGTTTTATAGGTGACCAATGATTTATTTATTCCACAATGTTTTTGATTAATTTTCAATAGATAATAGGTATCTTGGAACAAATTTGGTAGATTACATTAATGATGTATAATTTTAGTTTAATTTCATTATCTTATGCATCTATTCTTCTAAAGGAATTAGGGCTCTAGATCATTGGGTTTCATTTAAATGATTTTTCATTTAAAATTAATGTAATAATATTTATAGGAGGCTTGAGATACTTTATTTGGTACCAAAGGACATTATAATTATATTTTATTATTAGGAAATAAATATATTATAACTAAACATGGGGATATGTCAATGAATAAGAAAACAACACAATTTTTTGGTAGATTCTATTTTTAGTGGTTTTAAGAAATGAAATAACAATATGGATAATTAAACTAGATATGGATTTTAAATATATGTTTCTAGATATTATACCCATTAAATAGAGTAATGGGTATTTTTTCAACCTAAATATGTTTTACAACAAAGTGTTTTAGTTGTACACCTTTTTTGATATTTCCATTAGATATTGCCTCTTAATCTCATAATCACGTTATTGACCATCATAAAATACTAGAATAAAATGTTATATTAGAAAAAATAACATGAAACTAATGATGGATTACATATATTGAATCATTGAGAAACATATGTTGGGATATACATGTAATTCTTATTTAATTTTTTTAAATTAACTGTTTATCCTTTTTATGCTTAATACAATAAGTATTCACTTACCTAATATTTTTCATTTTTTATGTTTATGAAGTGGAATATGAGGAATCTTGAAATAAATAAAATACTAAACGAAATTTATTGATTCCACCATTAAAATTATCTACTATATTGTAATTGGAGATGAGAAATTCATTACAGTACTCTCTCAACAGAATTAGTTTACAAAAAATCACCTGACTTTTTTTGAACAAACTACTTCTCCCATAAAAAAATAATCTATAGTTTTTTTATATGTAAATATAATAATACATTAAGTGAATCATCTAAACCCCTCATCATCAAATAATGGATAAATTTCATTTTATAGATATTCTATGTTGGAATCACCTGTATTAATAATCGAAAATCATGTTTCTTTTATATGATAATCATGGTTTGCTAATATTTATAGTTTATCTTAGGTAATAAATATGTATTTCTAATCACACTTCTATCTCGATTAAGTTTAAAGTGAAAAATATATCTATGTTAGAAGGTTACCGATAGAGGTTATCAATAGAGGTTACCGTTGGAAGGTTACTGATAGTGGTTACTGAAGAAGGCTACTGATGAAAGATACTGATAAAGGCTACAGAAGAAGCCTACTGATGAATGATACTGATGAAAGCTACAGATGAAGCCTACTAATGAAAGATGCCGATGAAGTCTACTGAGGAAGGCTACCGATGAAGGCTATCAAGGAAGACTACCATTGATGGCTACTGATGAAATCTATTGATGAAGGAAAATGATGAAACCTACTTATTAAGTCTACAGACTAAAGCTACTGATGAACCCTACTGATAAAAGAAACCGATGAAGCCTACCGATGAATACTACCAATGAATACAACCAATGAATGCTACCGATGAAGGCTAACAATGAAACCTACTGATGAAGGCTACTGATGAAGGCTCTTCTTAAAGGCTACCAATGAAAGCTACCAATGAGTGCTATCGATGAATCCTACCAATGAAACCTACGGTTGAGAAGGCTACTACTACCAGTATACCAACACCCACTCTTCGACTCCACACATTGTCAGTTTCATAATTTTATTCTAGTGGCCGTATTTGGTAAATTTAATGCTTCTAAAATTAATTAATTATGATTGTAGACATTTTAAAAAATCGCATTTGGATAAAATACAAGTTAAAAGGGAAACCACACGTGGTTATCTTATTTCTATTGTGATACATAAAATATAAACCAAATACTTAGGAAGTGAAGTGAATAGATGTGTTAGATTTAGAGATATTAAACGAATAAACATAAGAACAAAGAAAACAAACCATCATTTACACTATGAACCCAAGATCCCCATGAAGATCATTTTGGGGGAACATATTCAAGAATTTCTTTTGTGCTTTATCAAATCTATGTCAAACCAAGAAGTAGAACACTTTATTACTTAGAAGGTAGTTCTTAGATATTGTGACACTCTGTTTTGGAGAAAATATCCAGAGAAATAATGAAACCGCAATTTATTCACCCTAATGAGTCAAGATCTGATCTGCAAACACATATAGCCTTCTAAAATCAATATTTATTACCTTTTATCTACTGTGTTATTTTTCTTACATTTCTTAGAAGTGTGTGTTTTTTTTATAAATGTTGTATCATTTTCTTGAACAGGAGGATATTAAAAATCCTCACACCGAACATCTTACATTTTGTTTCACACGTGTAACTGTGTAAGAGGATGTGTGTGGCATGGTTGAGTGTTTTTTCCATGATGAAATATGGTAGAGGGTGTGATCCCTATAGAGTTTGTGAAAACTATTGTAAATCCTAATATATGGTATGTATCTAGTTTACTATTAATATAAACTGCAAGGTGGTATGTGATCACCATGTTGAGAGGATTAAGTCTCGACTTGATACAGAACCTCTTGTATAATCTTCTATATACATTCTTTTATACTATACTGTTTTTCTATTTTTTGCTGCTTATAACATCAAAATATAAAACTATTTTACATTAACTCTGATAGTTAGTTTTTATTAGTATGTATATGGGTTTAATTTTGAAAACTTGTTTCAAAAGATAAATAAGTTTTTTTCACTGATTCAACTGAGGACTAATCTAACATTGGGAAAAATTTTGGCCAATTGAACATTTATATCTATACTTCCTTAATTAACTCAACAATTTGAATTTGGGGATTTTTTTTAATAATGTTTTTAACATAAATTTTATGTAGGAACTCAATTCACCCCCCTCTTGAGTTTAAACACCGAACAAAATTTTCTATCAAAGAGTAGTTTTTATTTCTACCATTTGAATTAATTTTTAAGCATTTCATATTATTTTCAATTGTGATTTTAATTTAATCCTTAATATCTTAAAATTTCTATCATATCTAAATTTATAGTTCTTTAAATTATAATTAACTATGGATAACTGAGTTGAGGGTGCGGCTAATAACATGCCACCTTTCATTAATGGTACTAATTATGCTAAATGGAAATTGAAAATGAAAATGTATCTAGAGAGCATGGGTCCTTAAATCTGGGACACAATTGCAGAATAACACGCATTACCTACAACTTCTTGGGACACATGGTCTTAGTTTACTAATGTTACATATAACAATAACTGTAAAAAATGAATGTCTTGTATTATACTCTCAGCGATGAAGAATTTTATAGAATATCTGCATGTAAAACTGCATATGAAATTCGAGATACTTTGTTTATTTCCTAGGAGGGATCAACCAATGTTAAAAAATGAGATTAAATACATATAATATTAAATATGATTATTTTAAATTAATGTCTGATGAACTTATCTCTTAAATGTATCTCAGGATCAATGAAATAGTAAATACTATGATTCTGTATGGGAAAATAGTAGCCATTGAAGATCAAATTATGAGATTACTTTGATGCCTATTTGAGAGATAAATGTGATCTTCTATTTCCATCCAAAAATCCTATGAAATATTCATGATACTAGTGAAATAAATAATTAGAAAACTCATGAGGTATGAATAAGACCTTATGGTGAATAATGAATTAGATTATGAACATTGAAAGGAATATGTAGAATTCAATACTTCTACCTCAAAGAGAAAAGACAAAGAAAAAGTTCATGTTTCGGTAGATAGTTCCACCAGGGATGATTCAGATATTAACTCTGATGATGAGATGTCTCATCTTTTTAGGAGGTTGAAAAAGTTCTACAAAAAAGATATTCTTAGGATGTCTAATAATAAAGGAAGGTATGATAGTAAAGGACATTGGAAAATGACATAAATTCGAATGAAAACACAAATGAGATAATTTAATATATTTTTGAATTAATAGGTCATGTGAAGGCTGATTTCCCCAAGATGAAGTTTAAGAAGAAATCTGAAGACAAGGGCAAGTGATATAAAAAGTTTATGGAAGCTACAAGGAGTGCTTCAGAAGACACCTCTAGTGAATCTGACACTTCTGATACTGAAAAGAATTGTCATGAAAACCTGTGATTCATGATAGAAACATATGAGGTAATACTTAATTATCTTATAGAAAATTCCTACTATTCTAGGAATGAGAGTGAATCAAAAAATGATGAAAATATGGATGAATATAAACTATTTGAATATTGTGGAATGATTGAGGATACATTTAATGAAATCAAGGATAAATATAAATTATTGGAAAGACAACATTCTTTAAGTTAAAATTATATGTCTAATTTGGATATTTAAAAAGAAAAATTTGCTCAGCTGTTAAAAGAAAATACTGAACTAAAATTATCAAATAATAAATCAAAAATAGATCATGATAAGTTTACTAATAGTGGAGATTCCATGAATTAGTTTTAGGGAAACAAATTCCCCAAAAATAAAAGATTGGTTTAGGATATCAACCTGGACATATATGGATTATTAAGAATAAATTTGTTCCAAAATTGGGAATGTTCATAGCCAGTTCGAGTTCTAGACCACTTTTTCAGAAACAATTTTCTAAAGTACCTAACATTGTGTTCATGCATCAAAACATATCTATTGATTATAGGAAACTTATAATAAAAATATGGGTAACAAAATATTTACTTTCTAACCTCTCTGGACCTAAGAAAATCTAGGTACCAATGTTACCCCATATTTAATCTGTTTTATAGGAAAATTATTTATAGAACTCCAGTAAAATCCTATGGTATTTGGAAAGTGGATGTTCAAGACCTATGACAGGAGACTATTCATGCTTCAAGAGACTAATTAAAGTTGATGGTGGACATTTTACATTTGGTGATAATTCTAAAGGGAATATCATTGGATTAGGCCAAATTGGTAACCCTAAAACTTTATTAATTTCAAAAGTACTTTTTTGGATGGGTTATAGTACAATCTAATTAGTATATCTTCGTTGTGTGATGATTCTTTTAATGTTATGTTTGAAAATGATGCATGACATGTTTTTATATCTAAAAATGATTTAATATTCACTACTTATAGAAATTAAAATTAATATTCTGTTGATATGATTTCTTTAGATATGAAAAATGTTTCATGTTTAAATTCATTTCATAAGGAATCTTGGTTATAGCATAGAAGATTAGGACACTGAAATGCACACACACATAGGAAACTGACTAGGAAATGGTTAGTTATAGACATACCTAAATTGGAATTCTCACATAAAAAGTTTATAATCCTTTCCAAAAGGGAAAACAACAAAATGTTTCTTTGAAACCAAATAAAGATATTTCAACTTTTTATCCACTTGAGTCGGTTCATAAGGATTTGTTTGGACCATCAAGATTTACAAGTTTAAATGGGATGAAATTTGTATATTTTCTTGTCGATCATTTTTCTAGATACACTTGGGTATAATTTTTGGCTCACAAAAGTGAATCATGTTCTTACTTCATTAAACTTTCCAAGTATATAGAATATCATAGTGAAGTTGGAATTAAGACCTTGAGAAGTGATCATGGCCATGAGTTTGAAAATAAACAGTTTGTATCTTTTTCCACACATGATGTCTAAAATAAAAATTTCTCTACTTGTAGAACACCTCATCAAAATATAGTTTTAGGCATAAGTAATATGACTCATTAAGATATTTCCCGGACAATGCGTAATGAGTATAACCTTATTATTTATTTTTGGTCCCATGCTGTTAATACATCTTTTTACATCATCAATAAATTCATAATTATAACTATTCTTAAGAAGCCCCTTATGAGATATGGAAAAATAAAAAACCTAAGGTTAATTTATTTTGATTATTTGGTTTCAATGTCTTTATCCTTAGCACTAGGGATAATATTGACAAATTTTCTTCCCAAATTGAGGATGGAATTTTTTCTAATTCTCTCAATCTGTTGTAAAGACTATAGAGTATTAATCAAAATAACCTAATTATTGGATGAATCAGTTCATGTCAAATTTGATGAAACTTATCCACATGAACCTAAAACCTCTCTTGAATATCTTCAGGATGATATGTCAATTCTAGAACATAATTATAAAAATAGTGAACCCCCAGAAAAAACATCTAGTTCTAGAAATTTTCTTGAATCTGAGCATGTTGAATCTGAACATGTAGAAAACCATGAGGTGTCTATTCCAACTCATTTAAGAGGTATTACAACTATCAAGAATCATCCTTTAGATGTTTTAGTAGGTGATCTAAATAGAGGGACACAAACTATAGCTTCTATGAGAATCTAGATTAAACAACAATATTTTCTTTCACATCTTGAACCCAAAAATATTAATGATTCTACCAAAGATTAATTTTGGGTAATAGTTATGCAAGAAGATTCAAATCTGTTCGAAATATTTTTTTTGGAATTAATAGAAGGAACTAAGGACACTTTTACCATATGCTTTAAATGGGTGTTTAGAAAAAATGTTGATGAGTCTGGAAATATAGTAAAAAACATGGCTAGATTAGTTGCACAAGGATATTGTCAAAAGGAAGGAATAGACTATGAGGAATCCTTTGCACCTGTAGCCATACTATAAGCCCTTAGGATACTACTTGCTTATGAAGCTCATCTGAATTTCAATCATTATCAAATGGATGTAAAAAGTGAATTTCTAAATGGGTAGTATGTATTTTTTTATCATCCCCCTAGATTTATAAATCCCTAATTCTAAAATAATGTTTTTAAACAATCTAAAGCTTTATATGGTCTAAAACAAGCTCCTATAGAATGGTATGATAGACTCGGTTCTTTTCTTATTTAAAAAAGTTTTTCTGATGGAATAACTGATTCTACTATTTTATCAAAATGATTTTTAAAGATGTTTTAATAGTAAGAATTTTTATAGATGATATTATTTTTCGATCCTCAAATAATTATTTATATACATATTTTTCAAAGGTAATGCAAGATGAATTTGAAATGAGTTTAATGTGTGATCATAAATTTTTCCATGGATTTCAAAATTTTAAAACTAAAAATGGTATTGTTTTAATTATACTAAAGATATTTTGAAATATTTTGGTTTCGATTGTCAAAAAGTAAGTGATACACCTATGAGTACCACTTGTAAGTTGTATACTAATGAAACTAGCAAACTAGTGGATCAAACTAATTACATATGTATGATTGGGAGTCTTCTCTACCTTACTACTAGATGGCATGATATTATCTTCAGTGTATGCATGTGTTCTCATTTTTAATCTAAGCCCAAAGAATCTCAATTATGTGTTCTTAAAAGGATTTTTAAATATTTCAATTATACTAAAAATAAAAGACAATTTTATCTAAGTGGAATATCATTTGATTAAATAAGTTACTCAGAAGCTGACTCTGATGGTTGGAATTTAAATTGAAAGGGAACCTCTAGAACATGTCACATTTTGGATAAGTCACTATTATCATTGTGTAGTATGAAACAAAATTCTGTTACATTATCCACTGATGAAGGTGAATATATAGCTTTTTGGAGTTTTTTTGTTCAAAATCTGTGGATGAAACACACTTTACAAGACTATGGATATCAATTAAAACATTTCTCTATAAATTATAACAACACAATTGCTTTTAACATATCTAAAAATCTAGTATCTCATGCTAGGACAAAGCACATTGATGTTATACATCACTTATTGAGAGAACATTATCAATGAGGTTATATCACTCATGAGTTCATTAGCACTGAACAACAATTGGATGGTATAGTAAAAAATCCTTTGAATTATGAGAGGATAAATTACATAGAACATGAGTTAGGTATGATAAATTGTTAGGAAGGGACACCTCACCATTGGACCTCACCATTAAGAAACCTCACCTTTAGAACTCACCTTTAGGACACCTCACCATTGGAACTCACCATTAGGACACCTCACTTTTGGAAATCACCATTAAGACACCACACTATTGGACCTCACCCTTAGGAAACCTCACCATTGGACCTCAGCATTAGAAAACCCCACTATTGGACCTCACCGTTAGGGAACCTCACCATTGGACCTCACCGTTGGACCTAACAGTTGGATCCTTATTGATATTTGACCTTACGTAGGTCTGAGACTTGAATTTTTCTAATAGAATATGAAATGTCTTAATTTAATTTATTTGTTTTCCTCATTTTTTTCAATCCCTAAATGACTAAAAAATTACAAACCACATTTCAGTACACTTAAATCCTCTCCCAAACCTATTGCTCCCAAATCTTTAAACCTATCCTTTTTCTAAAACACTCTAACTACATCAGATCGCAATGTAAAGACTGAAGAGACCAACGGTTGGTGATGAAGGAGAAGCGTCGAACCATAAGAGACCTTGAACTTGGTCTAGTAGTGGAATAAAGGGTATGGTGAAACTGATCAATCTTCATTTTTCAAAGAGTTAAATCATGGTTAAAAATGAATTATGTTCGAAATGGCTGCTGTTGAGCAGGTCTCTGGTGCCTAAGACACTCAAATCTCAAGATTGGGTAGAATGTATTGAAAATAAAAAGGGACCATATTACCAGAAGCTAGTAAAATAATTTTATGAGTTTCTGACTTTTGAAAATTCTGAGGATGGGAACCAAATTATTTCTAAGGTTAATGGAATAAGTGTGAGCTTATGCTCTATTGAATATGATAAATTATTAAGAGTCCCACATGAAGGCATATTTGATTATTACTATAGAGTAATACCTCCCACCAGTGAGTATTTCTTTAAAGAAGAGGCTCTGGCTGAACTGATAGGGAATGGAATCCCTTGGAAGGTTATTGCTACTGAGATGGATGGGGGAAACAGATTACTATTTTAATTTTTTCAACTTGTCTTGAGTCCCAGTAGAGGGTACCTTTCTACTATGAGTTATCTAGAAAATTTATTGTTGTATCTGTTGAAGCATGAAAAAAGGATAAATCTCTATAGGATATTAATGGTTCAGTTAGAGGATATAAAAAAGGTGAGTTCCTAGTCAAATACTTTATTTCATTCCATGTTGATATACTTAATGTTAAAATTAAATGGAGTTGATGGAAATAATGAATAAATCACAGTTTTAAGGGACAACGTCTTCATTACCAAAATTATTTGCAAGTTTAGGAAGATAAACTAGAACCCTTGGAAATGGGAGTTGGTGAATCATGAGGATAAACTATATGAGGTATTAAATCCTCTACCAATCCTAATAGGACAAAAAATAAAATAGATCCAGGTTTAAAGCTTAATAAAGTAGATCCATTTTACTCATATGAAGAAGATGAGGATGCTGGTGTGAAAGAGAGGGAGAATTCTCCTATGGCTGACAAGAGTGATCCTTACCTTCCATCAAGCCCCCACATTGGTACGGTATATTTTGGTGATCCTGGCCCACCAAATAGTTTACCCAGAAGAGAGAATGTCCAAAGGGATAGTGATTATGAGGAAACCGGGGAGGAATAAGGATAAGAGAATGTCTTCAGACACATTACTATTGGTGTGACCATAGAGTAAGATGATTAAGGTGAATCTACACATGATGAATTTGATACAAATATAGATGAATGTAAAGAGGAATTACTCATTCTTAGTCCCTTTATAGGATATATAGAAGTGGGAGAGAGTAAAAAGGAATAGGATGTGGAATTAGCTGGAGCTGAAATTGCTATGGGTGTGGTTGAATATTCTATAGAATAAATAGCAGTAAACTCTCATATTTATGCAGTTGATCAAAGAGGAATGGAATAAGTGAATGTAGTTGACCCAGAGGATCTTACAAGGGATGGGGAGGAAGCTATTTCCAAATTTTTAGTTTCTTTTTTTCATTAGATAGTGTATTTGTTAAAAAATACGGATTCATTATTTTGGGCATAGAATATGAAGACTCTAAAGATGAAACACCTAATAGAAGCCCTCCAATTTATTCTATTTTAGTGACCACTATTGTAAAACCAGTAGTTCTTCTACCTTAGGATTATGTGAAGAAGGATAACATAGAGTCATTAAAATAATATTTTAAGAGACACTTTGATGAGACATCCATTGGGATAGAGAGAACAATGGCTCTCATTCAAGAGGTTGTGTAATATTTATTAGGAAGAATAATCTCTACATTTAACTCTAACATTCTACATGAAGTGAAATAATGCTAGAATCAATCCAAAACTCTGAAAGAATCTGTGGAGTTTGTGAAATAGTCAATTATGAGTTTAGACTCATATATGGCTTCATGATATCAAGTATAAATAGACTTTATGTTTGTCTAGAGTGATTTTTAGTAGATGATCACTATATTTGAAGAATTTAAGATGTATGTGGAAACACATGTGAGTGGTCAGGATGGTGATGTATAGAGATTGAACAGTGGAATGACTATGTCTTTTAAAGATACAATATCTTTTACCATGGAACCTCTGTGGGATTCTTCTACCTCATCAACCTCTCCTCTTACTGATGTAGAAGTTCTCAGATCTGTTGCTAGAAAACAATTGGAGAATATCTCTGGTGCACGTACCTCAAACTCTTAGTTTATGACTCAAGTCATTTATACTAGTATAAACATTCATAATCTTGTAGGATATTACTTTAGGGAGGCTATCTAATATCATAAAGATATAAAATTAAATATTTAATTCTAATATAAAAGTATTTACACTATGCATCAGATGGATGGTCACTTCAAGATACTATTGGAGAACTTGAGGATCCCACCTGTCACTTAGGATTTTTTGGATCATGTAAGTAGGCTTAGATAGTTGACTCCTACTTTAGAAAATTTCATGGACAATAAGGATGATGTTATTTCAACTATGGAAAGAGGAGGGAGCATCATTATGGATTTTAGGAATCTTATTTTTTTCCTTTCTTCCCTGTGGATTGAAGTCCCATTATTATTACTCCGGCCTTACCTTATTCCTCAGCTTCATGAGTCACTACCAGTGCTGCCCCTTTGATGACACCTACATAGGACATCAGAAGCATGGCTCCTATGATTTATTAGAGATCCACTCATTATCGGTCTACTGATCCTTCTATAGCATCACATCCTACCTTGCTCACTACCATACCTATGGTTGTACCTCCATCTACTGAACCTTCCTCCTCAACACTCAAAGACAAATATCCCTTTGACATCTCTGATGTGGATTGAATGTGGGCTGTCTTAGTTGATAGGGATATTTGTAATATTTTTTATATTGTACTCCTTTTTCATTAATACAAAAATCGCCTCTTGTATCATTTTTGTCTTTTATTCATTTTTCTAATCACAAAGGGGGAGATGTTTTAAGGCAGGAGCCCTTGAATATATGCTCTGATATATTTTCAACAATAAACATGGATCAATTTTATGTTACAAAAATTTTTAATACATAATATATTTATACTATCACCTCTTAAAATATTAGAAAATGTGCTTAACCCTAGTTCAAAAATTCATAAACATCAATTTCACTGACATAATTTGTGATTATCAAAAAGAGAGAGATTATTGAACTCACCTATTTTGATAACCCAAAATCATTTTTCTTTTATATGATAATCATTTTTCATTAATATTTATAGTTTCTCTTAGATAATAACTATATATTTTTAATCTCACTACTCTCTCAATAATGATAATGGTGGAAAATATCTCTATGTTATAAGGTTATCTATAGAGGTTACCGATGAAGGCTACAGATGAAGGCTATTGATGAAAGCTAATGATGAAGAATACCAATGAAGCCAACCAATGAAGGGTACCAATGAAAGCTACCAATAAGGCATACTGATGAAAGCTACTAATGATGTATACCAATCAAGGATACCAATGAAGTCTACCAATGAAGGCTATCTATGAAAATTACCGATGAAAGATACCGATGAAGGCTACCTATGAAGCCAACTGATAAAGCCTACCAAAGAATTCTACTGATGAATCCTACCAATGAAAGATACCAATGAATCATATGGATAAAGGCTACCGATAAAGGCTACCGATGAAAGCTACTGATGAAGGCTACCGATGAAGCCTACCAATGAAGGCTACCAATGAAGTATACTAAATAAGGTTGTCGATGAAAGATAAGAATTAGGGATACCAAGTAAGCTTACCAAAAAAGCCTACTATTGAGAAGGCTTTTGCTACCAGAATACCGATCCCACTATTCTACTCCATAAATTACCAATTTATTAGGATTATTATAATGGTAATATTTGGTAAATTTAATGCTTCCAGCATTATTTAATACTGATAGTAGACATATCAATAGACTCTATCTAGAGAATGTACGATGTACATGGAAGACCACACATGGTTATCTTTTTCCTATTCTCAGAACTCAAATATAAAATAAAGACTAAGGAATTGAAGATCATGGATGCATGAGATATAGAGATAGTACATGACTAAACTAAAGAAGAAAGAGAACACACCAGTTTTTACACTATGATCCCAAGAGCCTCATAAAGACTATTTTGGGAGAACATATTCAAGACTGTATTTTGTGATTCATCAAATCAATGTCAAACCAAGAAACAAAACACTTCAGTACCTTGAAGCCAAAACCTGGATATTACCACACTATGTTTTGGAGAAAACATCCTGAGAAAGACTCGAACCGCAATTTATTCACTCCAAGGAGTCAAGAGCTGAACTGAAAACACATAGAGCCTTCTAAACTCAATATATATAACATTATAACTATTGTGTTCTTTATTTTACATTTCTGGGAAGTGTGTTTTTGTCTGTTACACACATTGTCTCCTATGATTGAACTGGAAGACACTGAAAATCATCAAATGAAAAATTCTTACATTTTTTTCCTACATGTATCTGGGGAAGATGCTGTATGTGGCCTGGTTGTGTGTTTTTCAAATGAAGACTAGTGGTAGAGAGTGAGATCCCTGGACAGTTTGTAAAAACTATTTTAAAGCCTGATACAAACTATGTTTCATTTTTATTATTAATATAGACTTCTTAGTTGCAGGTGATCACCATGTGGAGAGGATTAACTCTCATATTGAGACTGAACCTCTTATTTAACTCTGATGTATACCTTATTTTATAATACTATATTTTTCTATTTTATTCTTCTTATAAATTCAAAATAGAAAACTATTTTACATTAACTCCGATAGTTAGTTTTGGTTAGTTTGTATATGTGATTATGTTAGTAATCCTATTTCAAAAGTTGGATATGTGTTTTATACTGATTCAACTAAGTACTTTCCAACCTTTGAGAAACTTTTTGAACTATTGAACATTTATATATCTATTTCCTTAATTAACTAGTCCATTTCAAAGTGGGGGATTTTTATGAAAATTTTTAACATAAATTTTAAGTAGGATCTCAATTCACCCATCTTGAGATTCCACCCTGACCAACATTCTATATAATCTAATTCCCTGAATAAGAGATAATCACATTGGTCATTTATCACCTTATTAGTGAGGTTTATTTGTGGTGTAAAATGATATTGAACACAAATCCTAATGATGAAATATAACTATGGATGGTATGAATTCAAAAAAAAATATTTAGTTCATATTTTCTATGAGATGTCTATTTTAAAATTTATTGGGATTAACTTGGTATGAAATAGAAAGAGGGTGACTATAATGAGGTCTAGGGGTAAAAAATCACATGGAATGTGTTGTACACCACTTCCTTTTACATTAACACGAAATGTATTATTGAAATCATATTTATTATAATAATTATTAATCTATGAAATGATATGGTTATTCAAGACTTTAAAATATATAAAGATATTGTTCATTATGACAATGAGGGTGAAATTGAGATTTATGAGTGTTGGTGGTCAAGAGGAGATGAAGAGAAATTGAAAAAAATATTTTAATTGGGGATGGTAAATGAATAAATGTTACGGAGGATAGAAAAACCAACTACCCACTTGTAAGAAATGGGGGATAAAGAATCCCAAAAAAATATCTTGATGGAATGAGGAAATGATAGAATTCAGAATATTTTGGCAGGTAGATAATTAATTTCAATGGTAGATGAATATTTCCACAACTGTTAAAAAATAAAAAATGTTTCAATTAACACATAGAATATAGTATACTACTTTAACAAAAATTTATATAGAAATTATTTAATCAAATTTCCTATGAAAATGGTTTCTATTTCTAATCGATTACAATAACTTCCATGTTCATCCGATTAAGGATTGGATTATACAATCACCGATGTCGTGGCAGAATCTCATTAATAATGTGGTGATAGGTACACTATTTATTCATGAATATTGATCATAGTAGTTCATTATTGTGATGTAAACTCATTCATATTATTAAAATTTAGTTTAACTATTCAAAAACCAACGCAAATCGTGGGGGTTGAGTTTTCCATAAGAATAAGAAATAGGAAATTTATTTCATTTTAGGAATATAACTCATCACTAAAAAACATTAGTATACTGAGCCTCTCAAAAAATATTTTCATTAATTATTTAATGTAATTTGATGTCATATTGGACATTTAATTTCTATACATATAAAAATAAAACATAAATTACTATGAATTGAAGATCCCACTTAAAAACCCAAGTTGTCTTGAAATTATACACACATTTTTGTTGGAGTATGATTCCCTTATTTTGAATCTTATCCCCATGACTGGATCATATTTCCCTGTGAACCATCATACAATGATAAATTTATTAAGATAATAATGAGAATCATTCTTGAAGACATGCCCATTATATGGTATTATATTGATGTTTTTCAAGAAGATTTTCCTTATCCTCCTCTTATTGGAGATGTTGAGGTGTCAATTGAAATTATACACTAATCATTTCACAAATCTATATTTTCCAAAAAAATGAACACCATTGAATGGAAATAAGTAAGTAGTTAAAAAAATCCTGAAAATGGTTTTATTTGTTAGAATACATTACCATTGAGTGTTTTGATCATATTTTAAAAGAAAAAGGTTGTGTTTATGATCTTATACATTGAATATAATAAACACCACATGATCATGATAAAGAAATTGTATCCCCATCCATGAAATAATAAATAAGTTATTGAGAAACCTGTGGGTTAATACTTATATAAGATCAACCTTATATTGAGATATCATTAATAATAGGTGAAGAAATAAGACATTCCATGAAAATAGTTCGAACATGTCTTTTTGGAACTTTCAGTTTATAGTGATGCACATTACAATCAATTATTCTTCAATAGTCATCACAGATAGGATGAATGGAGTTTTTATAGAATATATAGAAAAAATTTCATTATATTTATCCATTGAATATGTATATACTTTAGTAGTAATTTGGATTTTGTAGAAAATTTGATTACAATGATAAATACATTGTGAAAGGAATATTTATAATAAATGTACATAAAATGTGTGATTCAAATGGACTAGGTAATATTTTTGGAGAATATCATAACAAAAAAATGGATATATTTATACTAATAAATGATAGAGTCTTTGAGGAGTGTCCAAAAACATTATCTCTTACAATTATATGTAGTTTCATTATACTATATTAGTGCTATAGGAAATTTTTTATAAATGTTTAAAGACTCTAAAATGTATTAACAAAGATAAACTAGAGGGGAATAATTTTTTTATAGAACATTGAATGAGAAGAGAGAATCCTGGAATCAGAAAAAATCATTATCCCAACCCCTAAGAAAAATAACCTCAATTGGGAAATTTTAATATTGTATATAGTTAGGATTTAGAGAGGATCATGGGTTTTTTACCAATGAAAAGTGATATAATGATATCCAAAACCTAAACCCAGTTGAAGGTTCCTGAGTAGAAAAATCAAAATTCCTAATGTGGTGTTGGATTTAGTGGTATCTTAATTAATGAATTATTGGAATTATCATTTTGGGATATGTTTAAAATAATTTCATATCATAAGAATAAAAAATATAATCCTATAGAAAGAGAAAAATGTGTTCTAGGGAATTTGATATTAGCTGATCATGGATTGTGAAAAAATGGATCCATTAATATCATAAGAATGAAAATAAATTAGTGAATTTTTTATATAGAAAAGATCCTAAATCCTTATCCATGATAAGAATTAATAAGGATCCATTCATCCAATCCATTAAATCATGGATATGGATTTTATAATTAGAGTAAATATATAATATTTAGATTAAACAATTTCATTACCATCCACTCTAGTGGTGATATAGAATGATCAAAGGGGTGTTGTAAAAATATAGAAGAAGATGAAAGCTATATGAAAATGGAAATTTGTGGACTTTGACATTGATAAGGAATGATTTTTATGATTAGGGTCCGAACTATATGTACTGAAATTTCTTACAATATAGAAGGATCTATTGAATGATGCACATAACTCAAAATTCTCAATCCAATAAAAACAAAAAAATATATATGATATCAATGGTAAAACTAGATTTTGAAAATAATTATAACGGAGACTAGGGAATACACCCTAAAGTGTCTGGTAGGTAAAAAATCAGAGGAAGAGATGATAAAGTCAAATCGAATGTTGAATCTGTTATCCATACCTATATGGGGACTCTAAAAATTAACATGGATTTTATTCTAGGTTATCTTACACAATATAGAAGAAATAATTTTTCATGGGATGTAATGGATATTACTAAAAGTATTATTAAATTTATGAAATTCAAGAGGACATCTCACTTGGTCTAATTATAGGGATATGCATTAGGGAAGTGGTGTGGATTCATGTAAACCACTATCAACTGTATTTAATCAAGATCCAGAATTAACCATCATGTTCTAGAAAATTATCCACCATGTTCAAAAAAACAATTTTAATGTCAAAATGGCTTATCACCCACAAAATAGTGTGAAATATGAATGGACTATATAGAAAAATGATGGAATGTTGATATAATTCTGTATGTACATTATGGGATGATGGGGTAAATATCCACACTTGGTCAGTTTCTCATACAATAATAACATCATCTCAAGAATCAAAATGGATCAATATGAAGCAATTTATGGGATGATTTGTATAATACATATGTCCTTTTATGATTTTGTTTAACATAATATGAGAGGAAATGAAATAGTTATTGAAATGGAAGAAAATATAATGGCCATTTAGTAATTGATCAGGGTTGTGGAGAGTCATAAAAAATATATATGGTTAATCTGTAGGGAGTCATGTGGTCTGAGGTTGGAGATAAATTTTTCCTTCACATATCTACACTTAATATATTCATGATATTTTAGAATAAGGGAATATTTTTCCCTAATAGAACATCCCCATTGATATTTTTGATAAAATGAGCTTAATTTCCATTCAAAAAGTACACATATAAACCCTTTCCTAAGTATATCATGTATTCCATTTATAATTATTGACGAAGAACTTTATAGATCCCATATATTTACATATTATATAAGAGTAACATAGGGAGAATGATTTATCATATGAGTATTTACTTTTGAAGATCACAGACCATAAAAAAAGTTCCATCGAAGAAGTCGTCTCACACAATAATTGTAGTGCATAGGGACCACATGTATGGGGAGGTGAAATTAGATCAAATTAATGTAATGAAACATATTTCCCATCATCTATTTTAATTATAGTGGGTGAAATTAAATTTCATGGGAGAAATTTATTTATGGAAGATGAATATAATGATCTATAATTTTATAATTGATAATTTGAATATGATTTTATTATTATGATATTTTTAGTAATTTTGTGTTTTATAAATTATAATCATCATATGGTAGAAATTAGAAGAATTTATTATATTCACTTTCAATTCACATATGTAGGATAAAAATATACATAATAAATGAATGTTTTATAGTAGAACAAAAAAAAAGAAAATAATAAAACTATATTACTAAAAATGGATCTTCTAGATCCAATTGATTGATCACACCGATGGAAATAGTATAGAAATGGAAAAATATAATAATATAGGAAATTTCAATTTTTAATATCAAATTATATAACCTTTAGAGTAAATATTTGTGAATGAATAATTATTCAAATATGAGGTATTTATTGAATGTGGGAACCCATATGACCATTATAGATTTGATAGTTTGAATAGCAATATAATAGTTGAAATAGTAAAATGACTATTAATAATTGATTTCAAAAAATATAATATTGTAATAAAATATGAATTATTTTTTATTGTAATAAATATTTTTAAATTTATAAACACAATAATTCTATAAAAATATAGTTTTTCATTTATGTATATATTTCACAATCAACACCAACATTCAACCATAACAAATTCATCCATTATTTTATTACACAAACGACAAAGGGAGAGTAGAAATAGAAATTTTATCCAAATTTAATGATTCCAAAAAATATTTATAATAAGTAAAATATTTTTTAAAAGGTTCTAAACCAAGTATTTAATAAATCTAATTTTTCTATTCAACTTGATATGTTAATATTAAGATCGAATCTATACCTAAGGTAATGGATTACCTCAAAAAACTATATTTTCATTAAGTTATGATGTATCTATCTTTACATCCATTTATCTCTCTGTTAATCTAATTAATCTATTATATAATATTTATATATATCCCACCAATATATTCCTATATTAATTCATCATTCCATTATGGGCATATATATTTTTTATTTTCTCCATTATTTATTTTACTTTTTAAATGTATATAATTAAAAATAACATTAGTTTTTTCAAATTTTATTTCACGTACCACATAATAAAATACTTTTAAAACTCAACGGATTATAATAAATTTTTTTTGTAAGGGCTTTTTTGTTTTAGTTTTTATGGATGTTATTATGATCTAACACTCTTTAAATACCCATTAAACAATTTCTTGAAACCCTTCTTATGAATTTTTTTTCAAAACCCCCTTCTACAATATTTTTAATGAATACATAAAATAGAATTTATTTTTACAATCTATAAAAAAACCCATTCATAAACATCCTTAAAATGATTTAATTTATTTTTAGTGGGAATGTTTACTGTATTCCATTTTAGTATACTCTATGATTAGTTCATGCAACCCACTTCCTTATTCATTGATTTCCCATTAGGTTTTCGCATTATCAATAACTTAATCTAATGGAACAAACAATCGTATATATCTCATTATTGGTGAAGCATTTTAGAACCATTGCAAAATGGGTTATTTTATTTCTGATGAGTTGATATTCATGGGATTTTGTTGTATACCTGATTCATGATGGGAATCTATACACCATGTTATGTTTTATTTCTATTATTCTTTATATTTTTATTAGGGAATATTTTATTTTTTTCAACACATTACTATGATTAGAGGATATTATGATTCCATATTATTATTTCATCAATTGTTATTATATATTATTAGAATTTTATTTTTTGAAATTATAGTATTTCTTTTGACTCATATATTATGTTTTATTGTAATTTCATTCCCCTTACTCAAATTCACATATCACCTCTGTAGTTTATGTATTCCATAGGGTATAAAATATAGTTTTATATACTCAATGGGATCTAGGATAATATAAATGATATCAAAATAAATAATTTTTATTTCATTTTCATGTTATGTTGTAGGAAAAAGGGAATCAAATTCATTAGACCAATTGATCATTATGTTGGAATATATTGATATTTATATTCGAAATAATATAATAAAATTTGAACGAGGCTTGGGTTGATATAGTGAGAATTAATTATATTATTTAAGAAAATATTTGTTATCAAAATGAACAAAAATAATATGGAAGGAATGTTTATCCAAAAATATATCCATATTATAATGAAACTTATATAAAATATAACCATGGATAACCAAGGAAATGAAATGATATGTAGCATAACAATAAAAAAGTTATTTAGTGATGTAATTAATAAGGTTATTAATCAAATTATATATCCTAATATAAGAAATCATGTACTCATAAACATTATTTTATCTTCAAGACATTATGTGTAGGAAATATTTTGTTCTTGGAAAACATACTCCAAAATACCCTTACTACATTTCCTCCTGAGACAAGCTGATACACA
Source organism: Viscum album (assembly GCA_963277665.1). NCBI lineage: Eukaryota > Viridiplantae > Streptophyta > Magnoliopsida > Santalales > Viscaceae > Viscum > Viscum album. The sequence continues at coordinate 1,512,765,551 of OY728143.1, read as the reverse complement.
GAGGAGATATTTTGGGCCCAACCCATACATAATTAATTTGAACTAATTAATTATATGATTTAATAAATTCAATATTTATTAAGAAAATACCACCCATTTTTAATTAGTAAATATATGTTTTTTAATTAAATATATACGAATTTTGAATATTTCTTTAAAAATAAATGAAATAGCATGTAATGTTAGAATATATGAACCTATAATCCCATTTATTATTTGGGTATTTGTATAAAACAATAATTTACCAATTAAATAAATATTTTTATCAAGGTTAATTTCCATTAAATAGTGTAATTAAAATGAGGGTACTCAAAGATGAAAGGCAACAGACGAAAAATTAATCCCAAAAATGGGTTTATTTTGAATAAAAAAGACATTGATGGATATCAATATTTTTAATCCCACTTAGAAAATATAATGTGATATTTAGAAGGTAATATATGAACTTTGTACACCCCCAAAATGTGAAAAATGTATTGAATAAGAATCATATATCAACGATGAAAAATTTATATACATGAACACTTACGACAGCCGTAATATATGAATCAAACTAACAATATAGGGATTCAATGAAATTGAACTATAATAGAAATAAATTCATTATAAATAATTTAAATAGGGAAATTATTAAACCATATAGAATAAAATATGTGGAGAAATATAAAAAATGTATCATGGAATTGGAAAGAAATTGTAATAAAAATTATAATTTTATAATCATTCAAGTAAAATACATTTGATGATATAATACTATATAATAATAATAAAAAAGAATTTTTTTTATATATCAAATAAATATTAATTACCCCATATAATTGAAATCATCGTGTCTTTCATAATCATGTGTCAGAGAATTGAAATTCTAGTATAGGAATCTCTTACTACCATAAAAATGATTGTTTCAAAACCCCTTTAATGATATGATTTTTAAATTGAAAATATATATGTCCCAAATAATGGAAGGAATATGGTAAAAATTTCTAAAGGGGTATTATATAACCCATTAAAAATAATTCATTCGGTCCAATATGAAATATATCTTAAGGGGTGAAAATTCTAAAAAAACCAATTTAATTAATTCCCAAAATTACAATAAAGATAATTAATCTATAATCTAATAGAAATAACTATCATAATAAAAAATTAAATAAAACTATTCATATATATATATATATTATTTATTTTAAAATTTATTTTTAATCATGTTATACACATATATTAGATAAATATTATCATTTTTAAATATTGGTTATGTGTAATATTTATTGTATTGAATGACTTTATTAATTAGTGTTATTCCACATTATTCTAAAAAGTTACATTTTTATCATATCATAAAATGTACTATAATTGAAATTTTATAAATATTTATATTTTTATAATTTAATAATATGGTATTTTTGGTTATGATATTAAAGATGATATCACTATGGTCATCCTTCAGCGATTTTTCATCATCAGAAGTCAGTATCACATTTCTTCATTTTAAAATTAATGATAAATTATATTTCAAAAATACAATATTATTTTTCATAATAATAATATATATTATATGTAATTATTTTTTATATTTTTCAATGATAATTTTCAATTTGATTTATCAATTATGTTTTTAGACTGATCAAAATATAAACACACCATAATTAATGAATGATTATTATTATGGAATTGGTATTTTTTTCTTTGAATAATATTATTATTACATAAGTATATTTATATTATTTAGATAATTTTAGAGTTATTAATCTTATTTATAGTTATTTTAATATATAATAATTAAATAAAATGAGAAATGAGATTCGTTACTTCATGGAAGTGGTAGTCCATGCAACACATCATTAAAAATTTATTTTTTAAAAATAATTAAATTGAAATAAATCATATTATAATTTGTTTCATGATAATAATAATTATCATTAATAATTATAATTAATTCATTATTTTTCAACTTTTATACTATATTAGTGTGGTGGTGGTAAAAATGGAATATGATACTCCATGGATGTGGTGGTGTACACAATGCATGAATGAAGGATTCAATTTTTGTAATACAAAATTTGAAATTCTTTTAATATTAATTCCACATGAATAGTAAAATTAATTATAAAAGTAATATATATTTCATTATATATGAATTATGAAATTATATTTTTTAGTGTAAGTTAAAAGGAATAGAAATTATAAATAAAGAGTACTCACAATGATATATTTTCATTTACCATGGAGGATTCAACAAAAAATCATTTCTTAATCCAATTTAATGATTCCATAGGGAGAAGTAAATGGAATGATATTCATGTGGAAGTAAAAATAATTTTTTTTCATTAGGAATCCATATATGGGTAGTATTTTTGAATGGGTGTTGAGATACCCATTTTTTAAGTTTATAGAATGGAAATTTTGTAAAAATATCAAATAAATATAATATAAAAAATGTTTTACATGACTATAAATCACCAAATAGAAAATCAACGGAGTGTGAAATTATATAATTTTTATTATCTATTATTAATTTATTTGATAAAATATCTAAATCATTTTTCTTTTTTCCTTACTGTTATAATTATAACCTTTATCACTTTTTTGGTTTTATCATGGTAAAAATATTTTTTCTTAAGTAAATAATTTTTCTGTATCAAAATAAAATTGATATAATTTAAAATTATTGATGTATAGAGAAAATATATGAAATATATTATTTTATATAAATTTTTTATAGAAAATAAAATTAAAATATAAGACTCTCCCCTTAAAGGTTTAAAACCTCTAATTAAGAAAAGGTGTATGTTTAAGATTTAAATTTTCATTCATGGTAATAACATCAATATTTTTTTATTCATTCTATAAATTAGTTAATTATACAATTTATATTTCATGTGTCTTTAAATTCTATCCAATACAAAATTTTATTAAATTTTTTTAATTAAATGAAAAGGCTGACAATAATTTTTATCAGAAAATATTACATCATGTCTCTAAAATGGAAATAACTGGTTTCCAAAATTGAATTTTTTTCCCAAAATTTACTGGTATTCATCATAAATATTATTTTTTTAAATTATATTATTTCATAACCATATATATATTTCAAATATAATCATAATTTAATAAAATATATTGTATTGTTAAAAACAATCATTTCACTTTTCACCTTAAAATAAACTATTTTAGAAAAATATCATAAAATATATTAAGCTAATATTGTCATGAGGATTCTGAAAATGAATGATTATTTATTCTAAATAAAATTTTAATTTTTCTATTTATATTTTTTATAAAAACTATAAATTTTGATGAAAATATTTTTATATGAATATAAAATTTTAAAAATCAAATATATTAATATTCATACTTCTTATCAGTAAAAAATATTTTTTTTTATTTTAAATATAAATCACATCAAGGATATATTTCAACAATAAAACTTAGTGTTACTTAAAATATAAAAAATTAGAATATGATTTTTTCAAATAATTCACTTTAAATCATCAATCAGTCATATTATTTATTTATCCACCCTTATTTAATTTTCATCAATGTTTTATTATTGATAATGAACATTATTTTCAACAAATAAAATATTTCATAATTTGGTTACTTCAATTTTTACCCACTAATTAAAAAATTATATATTAATGTTACATACAATTTTTCTATTCATTATGGTTTTTTATTACAAGTGTAACTTACTATCATACATCTTAGGTAATATAGAAACACATATTTTAAAAAATATGGGAGATAAAATTACTACTCTGAGTTTATCTAATTTATTTATACCATTTATATTCATTCAATTTTACATGGTACTTTAAGAATTTCTTATCAGTTTTGGAAAATCCATATTTCCATGGTTGGATCCTGGTTTAGTAGATTATATTCAAAGGAATAAATCATTCCCATAGTGAATGTTATTGATACTGAAGTCCAAGTTTCCAGCACATGGGGACAAGGAATTTTTTTAGACCTTTCGTTGTGGTGGATCGAGATACCTGGTATGTCCTCCCATACTGATTTTTTATAAAAATATTTCAAATACAATTATCTTTTGAGGAATATGTTCTAGAATTACCCCTCTTGATATTTATTGTTAGTTTTGATTTAATGGATATTGGAATGTTGTCAGGACTATAGAGGTAGGTTCAGAGGGAATAACATTAAATAATTCTCTCATTAAGACTTACGTTACAGTGTATAGTTTAATTTTTAAATTCGAATTTGAATTTTTTTGGTCATTATGGATTTATTTTCATATGATAGTATAATATTTTTATCCCCATTGAGTATACATGTTATTTTTTGGATACATAAGGCTTTATGGTGAAAATTAAAGTGAAACCAGAGCTACTCATATTTATAAAATAGTCTACAAAACCATGAGGTTCCCTTATATAGATATATACAGTTTTCATAAATATATATTAAATCATTTTGTATAAATATTAATTAAAATACACAAAATCAGGTATTAGGATCTTAATGGTATCCTGCCTTTTGAATTGTGGAAATATAAATGACCGGTTCATATGAGTTCTAAATCTCCTCCCACTTATTTCATCATAACTATCATCCATCTCATAAATATAAAATATTATGCCTATCATCATAACCTAAGGAATGCAAACATAATTAATGTTGATCTTAGGGTCATAATAAGGGTAAACAAAGAGAAATTATAAACATAACATGTTCATAATGGTATGAAAACATGAAATTAACATATTAAATCCATATCCTTCATATATAAGATTAATATCATGGGTCACAGAATAAATATTGAAAGTTTATTAGACATGAATCCTATGGAAATAAATGTACATACAACATGTGAGAAATACATTGACTTAAGGAATGGAATTATAATAAACACATAATATGAAAAAAAAATACAAAATAGACTAGGATCATTATCAAGGTTATAGTAGTCAAATGGGTACACCTTTCAAAATATTTAATTAGTCAATGTAAAATAATAGGACAATAATAATGATTAAACCCTCTTTCTTAATTTGGATGATGCCTTATTCGTGTCATATTTATCTCATGTGTCAATTGTTACCCAATGCATTGGAGGGAGAAATTGGTTCCACTTATCACATAATGAAAATCATAAACCTATGTTCTATAATATCATAAAACATTGGTCATATTATAACCCATTAAAATAAATGTGCTACATAATGAATTCATCCGAGCATAAACCATGGAAAATAATTTAGTTGGATATACATTTAATTAATCCATCATATTAAACACATGGAATAATATATGGGTTTTATAAGAATTATATCATTGTATAATCTATGGGAAAAAATGAGTTTTATAAAACTATTATCAAAATAAACATAAACCATTCAGAGAAAGAAAAATGTGGTTATAATTGGATCACATCACTAGTAAAACATAATTAACATTAAATGATGTCATATTTGATTGAATATTATGTAGGCTATATATATATTATTCCATGAGTAAAATAATATTTCATTGAAAGTGAATTTTAAAAAATAAAACCACCTAAAATAATTTGGAAGTCCTTTTATTAGGGAAAAATATCAAACATATAATCAAATATTTAAATCATTATGTGATCAGAAGATATGAAATTCCATCTAATCCAAAGACATTAAAAAATGATTTCCTTCACATTTTTGGTAAATGATATATGGAAGTTGATTTTATGGTGAAATTAATATAAATTATTGAATAATTTTTTAAGAAATAATACATGGGTAAAAATTCCATTAATTATTAATTGAATAGTATTAAATATTTTTTTAAAACATAGATATGGAAGAAAAATTATTTTTGACCAAAGAGATAAATACAATCAATTTTTATTAAAAGAATGTTTCAAACTGTTAAGTAAATAGAGAGAGGGAAATGAATGGAAAATAAGAAATATAATGCAATATCAAATGTATGATAAATTTAATGATTCTATTTAGAGGTGTATTACAAAATCTCATCATTATAATTATAAACATAGACAATCCTGAAAAATTAAGTGATTATATCACAAAACCCACACCACATTGATAACATTTAATCGTAAGAACCTTGAAGGAATAACAATGAATGAACTGTTAAATATAATTAGAATAGAAAATTAATGATATTAATAGTCAAAGGATCTGTATATATATCTCATAAATGAATATAGGTTTATAATATAATGTATGACCTTAAGAAGAAAAACTGATAATACCATCTTTTATCTTAATTATAATATTTCTTAATTCACAATCATTTACCCTATATAATAAATATAATTATATTATACATCTATTAAAGAACCATAAAAATATTTATAATACTATAAATTATTTAATTTTGGAATTTTACTTCCCATCTATAATTAATTCCTTATTAAAATTACATTTCGGCTAATAAAAACTATGATTTTATTTTATATTTTTTTATTTTAATAATAAATAATTTGGGAATGTTTAAATTATCTATATAATTTTAACCATGATATAAATATAATATATATTTATTATATATTAATTTATTATAATTCATAAATGTTTTACATAGAAATTGAAATATATCATTCATAAATATAGTAAGTTATATGTAAGAATGAATATTGTTTCTGTTTTTTCATTGGATTAATAGAAATAAACGTAAATGATATATTATAATTTATGAATCATTTGTATTCCATATATATCTCAAATTTTTATTTGGAATGATCATTTTAAAATTAATGTAAATGTTACATGAAGAATGAATCACATCAATTCACGAGGTGGTGATATGTCGTATACATGAACGAAATTAACATATTCTAATGAAATTGAAAGTAAGTGGTTATAAGTGATATTATAATTATATTACTACAATATTAACACAAATATAATGTATATAATTATTAAAAACACATTAACATCAATCCATGGTAGGTGGAGTTTAAAATAGCTTAACATCAATTTGTGAGGTAGTACTCCTCCGCACACACGATCGATGGTTTAATTTCCCATTTGATGGAGGTGTAGATGGAAATATATTATTAACATTACATAATAACATATAATTATGTCATAGATAATGGTTTTATTATATTATCATTGTGTTAGATGATTTTATTGTGGTCTAATAATAAATAAAATAATAAGAGTATTTTATTAACATTGCATCACATTTGTAGAACCTTTACCTATTTACACATAAATAATTATTAGAAGGGTTTCATAATCAATCTACGGAATCTAAAAATTTTATATTTATGTATGGAATATATTTGGGTAGGTCATATCCAAATAATTGTGTTTGAAATGTGTGGAGAGGGGTATATATTGGGTGGCCTTTTATATGTTGTGGATAAGACACCCATGGAATTTTGAAAACAATGTGTATCAAAATTTTCAAATGTTAGTTTCATCTAAATTGGAGAATTAAGAAATATAATAGTTTAAAAATTATAAATAATTTCATCAAATGTGGCTTTCACTGGTTTGGAGGTTATTCTAACCAATTTCTTTTAATTCCGCTGTAAAAAAATTTCAACCATTTCTATGGTAAACAATTATTAATGTTATACTATTAATTTTTTTAAAAAATAATGACATATTATATAATCTAAAATAATATTATTAAAAAAAAGATATTTAAGAAAAATATATTCAAATAATTGAGTAAATATTATTTAAAATTAAACATGGATATGCGATAAGAAAATAATTTTCAAATGAGAAATATTCACTGGTTTAATAATTTATTTTATTAAAAATAAATATAAAAATTATTAAAATGAAATAAATAGGACTGATAAATAAAAAAAATTACTAACTAATATTTTAAAACCATTTATCTTAGGTAATCATATTAATTTATTAAATGAAGTGGTAGTTTTGCAATAAACCTGTATTTTTTTACTATTAATCAAAAAATTAATATTTTCAAAAAATACCAACATTTTATTCTAAGATAATTTCGGAATGAATATTTTAAAAATTAACTTTGTTATTTCAAATAATGTTTCAAAAATTTAGAAAAAATACTGTTGTAATAAGTTCATGAAAAACAAGAAAAAATTGTTTTTGAAAATTTCAATTTCAAACTATTTAATCACTTTACCAGAAAATGAGTACTTTTTATCAATATGTTTTATTTAAATAAATCACTATAAATAATATTTAATATGAGGTTATCCCAATTCATTCATCCATTTTTAGTGATTATAAAATAATATTAATATTTAAAAAATAATATTAATAGATTTAAGGGTTTGATATGTCTCAGTGAGGCATGTAACATAAGTCATAAATGAAATTATATATATACGTAGACAAAATTCATAAAATATTTTTTTGTCACATTATACAACCATAAAACATACTATTCTATTAAAATTCTCCACTCTAATGAAAATATATGGGGAGACTTTGGTCACATTACATATTTAATTTCTAATGAAACTTCTTCATGCTAGGGATTTTTTACAAAACATTGACTAGAAGAGTGATCTATATCCTTATAAAAATATTTTTATGATAATAGATATCTATTTCTTGTTACATATTTTAATTAATATGCAACATGGAATGAAATTTTAGATTATTACATGTAAAGAATCATGTATGTACATTCACAATAGAGAAACATGGAACATGTCGTGGACCTAAGAGAAATTTAGTCGAAGAAATAAGAGATGAGTTGTGGTCCCATACAGTGTATAAATTCAAAGGGGATTATATTTGAACTGACTATTTCCACTTCTTCCCAAATATCATAACCTCATTCTATTGATAAATTCTTATAAGTACCTTTTCAATAATATCCAATTCTAGATCATGGTAGTGATTATCATCATCAATTTTATATAGACATTATTCTTCCTTTGTGTGTTTTGAATAAATTTGATCGTCTCTATAATTTCAATATCAATATCATGTCCCAATATCATTATTTATCCTTTTTTATTCCAATATATTAGAGATCTAATGTTATTTCAATAGATTTCTTCACATGAATCCTACTGAATGATTGATTGAAGGTTATTATTTTTTTAAAACTAAACTATAGTAAAGTGTTCATCCCACCACCATTACAATCCAGAGAGAATTATTTCGACAGGTCATATGGGTTGTGAATTTTCCCTAATATTTTCTGTAATTTTAATGATGATATGGTTTTTTGAAACTCTACTCTATATGATGAGACTACTTATTTTTTACTAGAACATCAAGGAAGACCTTGGATCGCAATGAGACACAATGTGTTATATTACTCCATGTAACCATACATCTCTGTTTTAAATAACTCTCCAACCACATTGTTCTAAAGAGAAATAGTCTTTTATTGTAATGAAGAGTGATAATTTAAAATTGCGATCAACTATAAACCATATAGAATTATTCTATATAAATTTTTAGGATCATATGGAAATAATCTGTTGTGATATTTTTGTATTACAGATTTTCTAAGGGTAAGAGATTTAACATTTCCTTATACAATAATCTTGCATATTTAACTTTTTGAGATAACAAGCACCAAGATACAAACTATATAATTTCTCTCTTCATGAAATCCCACCAAAATTACACTTTCCAATCTCAATACATTATTGAACTTATCATATTAACAGAGAATTAAAAACTATGATCTTCCACTATCAAATAATTTATCTATTCTGGTATGGATAAGAGTTAGATATAATTCCAAAACCTGATCATTCGATCATGATCACTATAAAACTCATTAACTTATGCTACATTCTTTTTCAGAACTAAATTTTCCATAAAATCCCCTTTAATATTCACTTATATTGATGTTTTAATATTCAATTAAGAAATATATGATTTATATAGATACATAATGATTTCTAGGATCATCCTTCTAAAATCCTGAAGTATTTGATCTTTTATGGTCCATATCATGGATACTCTAGCATGATTCTTTCATAAAAAAGTAGTGAGCACTATGTTTCATTTCCTATGTTGATAATTTATTTAGAAATCATAATATTTAATCATTTTTAAACATCTTCTCTATTTAATATTCAACTCTTTATGTGTAAATATATACATTAATATATTTTTATCTATATATTAATTTAAATTTTATGATAATGATAATTCCTCTATAATATTAATGAAATAATTACTACATCTCACTCCAAATAATGTGTTTGTTAATTTTTCCCATTAACCTAAAATTGTTATGATACATACACAATTACCATTCCATTTTACATAATAATGAATCCAAATCATTTTTTGGATAAATAATTATAAATTATAAACCCCTGTCCACTAAAGAGTAATGTAAACCCATGTATGCTTACTAATCCTCCCATTAGTTCCTTTTAATATTCCGCACGTTTAGCATTTTATTGGAACTGGGATCCCTTACATGTTAACCTGGTGAGGTTATTACACAGTCATGATAAATTCTCAACAAAATGGTTGACCAAATCTTGATAAAGGGAGAAAACTATAGATCTCAATAACCATGATTGGCCCTGGATAATATTCAGTTCCATTTTCTTTATGGATCATACAATATATCTTCTCATGAGATAATGTGACCCAATAATGGAGTATTTTTCAGCAGGAATACAAACTTTGTAAAAAATTTCATGTAGTTTCTCATTCCTCGGTATTTTTAGTATAATTATCAAGTGATCATCATGGTCCTCCTTTATGCCAAAATAGATTATAAAATCTTTTATAAATACTATTAAAAACTGAACATGTTAATTTCTCAATAATCTATTCGTTAAATCCATGAATAGAGATTTGGAAGTTTTATGAAAAAATGGAATAACTATATAATCATAGTGTACATACCTTTTATGGGATGCAATATTGTGTATATAGTCCTTCTAGACCCACAACTGATGATATAAAAAAAGTTCAACAACATAAAAGTATTCAAATACAACCAGTTGATCAAATAATATATCAATATGTGGTAGAGTATACATAATCCTGGTCATGATCTTGTTATTTTTCTAATAATCAACACATAATAACTTAAAAATAATGACTTTTAATGACAAGAATATGTTTACCCCATTGTGACCAACATGGACAGATTTATCACTTTAAAAGGTTATATTGGAGCTTCTTCTTGAATTCTAACAACTAAATTAGTGACTATCTATATGGAGTATTTGAAATTGGTCTGACACTAGATATGAGTTATATTGAAATATTAACGTCATGGTTCAATGTAAGACTAGAAAACTCTTCGAATAATATGTTAACAAACTCCTAGATAATTAGTAGATCAACTAGTTTTATTTCTTCCCTAATAATCAATGATATAAATCCATATATAAATACTAATCAAATCACATAAAATAAACGACTTTTCAATTATATGGTCATATATTTCATCAGCCTTATAGTTAATGAATGATTGGTTTGGATTATAAAAGGTATATTCCCTTTATTAGAAATTAATGATGGATTTAGGTTGGTAAATATAAACTATTCATATAATAACATCTAATTCAAAAAGGTAAGGAATGACAAGATTTATAAGAAGAAAATTTTCAAAAATAATCAACCATAGGGAAATCAAATACTTGAGACGAGATCATCATATCATTAGTGATATTCACTATTATTTCTACATCTAATAATTTGGGTGGCATCTTGATACCCTCAGTTAATTCTTCAGATATGAAATATTTGGTAGATCATGATTCAAATAACACATTAGTAGTTAAATATTATATGGAATTTCTATATTTCACCATATAATTATCACAACAGTTTTTGGAAATTTTGATCAAATGGGATTTACCATTGCACTCTACGTAATAGGTTACTGATAGAGATAATTTTTAATAACCTCTTAATTTGGTCACTAGTTATAATATCTCTCATAATCATTGTATTCAAAACACCAAATCTTCGGTGGTGAATTATGTGATGTTTTATATATATTTAAATCAATAAATAACTGATTACCATCACATTAGAAATAAATTACTCAATGAAATTCCTTCCCATACATGAAATAATTAATAGTACCATTATAAAAATATCCCTTAGTTTCATTTCACACATTTAACATGAATGAAATATAATTTAATATTCACTTTGATAATTTGATTTTCGCTCTTATTTCATATTTCATTTCCTCTCAAATCAAGGTGATTGATGGCTAACCCAAATATCTATTTCTACATTGAGTTCAAAATAAATGAATTCCTCATAACTAATAATGTTCCTTAAGGAAAAATCCCATTGGGTATTTGGTTTTTGTCATATGAAGAATCGAAAAACCATAATTTTGGGTTTTAATATAATACCAAAAGTGTACCTCACAATTAATTTAAAAATAACCCAATATATATGAATAAATGCATCATTATTCTTCATTAACACAATTGACTTGTCCATTTTCATTAATTTAATACGATGAATGTATATAATAAAAAATTTGTTCTCAAAATCATTACATTCCTTGGTTTAAATTTAAATATTTGACACATATTCGTAATAAGAGTTTACCAATAATAGTCATGGCCTCCCAAATAATAGGAACCATTAATTTTTATTTCTCTGAACATAGGATAATAAATAATATCTACTCAATTATACTAATATATTGTTTGTAAACTATATAATCAATAATACAACTTACTTAATTTGGACATAGCCTTAGGAAACACTCTATGGAATTTTATTCCCTCTTCTCATTTCTATGTTCAACAAGATTCCTATATTGAGAATGTTTTTTAAGAATTGAAATTTTAGTTTTCATTCCAACACCCATAATGATTAGCTTATTATATGGATAATCATTGCATTTATCATCACACAAAACATTAACAGGATTCTTTAGGGTTATATTAGTTGATAAAAACTGAATGGCATATTTTAAAAAACAATTATCATAGTGGGTTGTAACATAACCATAAAAGTAATGTATTGAATTTCTAAATCATGACAAATTATTTTTTAATATATTACACCATATTCATAACTAGGTCATTCACGGTTGTTATTCAATTCCATTATGAGGGTTTTTAATGAATTTGTATATTTCCAAAGCATATTACTTTGGAGTTTCCAATAAGGTGTGTAGAATTCACTGTTATTGTGAACTATATGATGACAGAGTTCATCTTAACACACCATTTTCATTAATATTACCTATAAGAATCTCTATTCTAAGTCCAAATCCTCCTTTAATATCTATGAATGGATACAATTACCTAGAAACCAATCGATCCTTCATTTAACTTTATACTATCACATTTTCATTCATGTTGACTGAAACATAGAATTATCATTATACATATACCAATATATATCTATAAACATATCGAATGAAATATCCATAGAAATTACTTAAACATATACTTAGACATATCCCTTGGGAGTTACAAAAGTTTTATAAATATAGATTCTATAGGTAAACTAATCCTATCCACTGATACCAAATCTATCTTACATGTATTTTCATACAATGATATCACATATATTATGATTAACATTCATTACATCACAAAAACACACAATTGTGGATCATAAATGTATAATTAATTGGGAAAATTACATACAAAAACAACTAGTTCAATAGAGTTGTAAATCATCTCCTACATCGATCCGCATAATTAGAACATATCATAAAAAAATAAAATGCAACACATATCATCATTACATAGGAAAAAGAAACATAAGAAATAGTGATCTTATATTCTTGTTAAGGGTATAAAATTGAAATATGAAAGAATAACAGGAGAATAATGGTTTGAGAACATGAAAAAATATGAAACCCATTCATAGTATTTTAGTGACCATAATAACGAGTCATAGAATCAATTTTGGTTGTTAATATGTCATAAATAATATGGAAATCTAAGAATATGATTCGTGAGATAATAATATAAATGTAGGGAATGTAATTTTTCCATAAATATATGAATACAAAATCATTTACATAGTATCTAAGGATCTTTTATAATGATATCACAATGGATTAATATCACTTATCACACCATTATAGTTGTCATGGTTTACTACCAAGACTATCATTATGTAAAATTTACATTAATTAATAAGGATTACTTCCCATTGCAATTGTGCTTTTCTCATGATATATCAATCTTCACATCATTCATTAATGGGATATATAGGTCCCACCCATCGCATAATGAAAATAATTCAAATGTGTTCCATGTGATCATAAAACATTAATCATATCATATATCATGAAAATAAATGGGTATCATAACTATTAAATAATATAATAACCCATAAAAAATGGGTTTAATTTACATTTCTTCACAGCATAATCTATAAAAAAAGAACAGGTTTCAAAATTATTTTTTAAATTGTATACCCCATGAAAATGAAATGAATTTTATAAAAATTGTGTAATCATAAACATAAAATATAAAAAAGAAATATTAATTATGTTATCCTTGGTTATAATTACCATTAAATAAGATATAACATCAAATTATGACACCATTAATGGAAAATGATTTTGAAAGATCACATGAAACATTTATTTATAGAAATAAAATTTCATGGAAACTATTTTTTTTCAAAAAATCAATAAAATATAATTGAAATAATTTTCCCTTAAAATTATCTTTATTAATTATAATTTAATAATTAAAAATTTGTGCGGTCAACATGGATAAGTTATATTCATTCTATAAATGTTAAAACACCGATTTCTTTCCAATTTTTGGTAAAAGATAAATGAGTATTGATTGGACAATGAAATGAAAATAAATTTTAGATAATTTATTAAAAAAAATCTAAGAGTAATATAGTATTTTTTAAATTAGTATAGTTTAATAAAATCATTATTCATTCCACTTTTATAAAACAAGGATATGAACAAAAAGTGTTTTTGATCCATGAGCGGAATAAGGTCAGTTTTTCTAAAATACATTCTATTCAACTCTTTAGTACATAAAGAGATGGAAATGAAAATATAAAATTTAAAATCTTGACATAAATAATATAGAATAAAATACATTATTTTCTAAAGATATAGATAATATATTTTATAATCATAATCATAAATATAAACAATACTGATAAATAATGAGATTTTTTCAAAAAAAAAACCCTTACTACCTTGGTATCAATAATTTAGAAAACCAATGAAAGAATAAAATTAAATAAAACCTAAAATATATTTAGAATAAAAAAATAATGATTTAATATTTTCATGGTGGTGCATATAAACCTCATAAATAATGATTATTGCAATACAAGTTCTTTCTCCTAAAGAAGAAAAATTGAGATAATGATCTCTTACCTTAATTCTCAACATCCTTTTTACATGTTTTATACACATTTATAGTAAATATTAGTTTATAATAAATCTATTACATTACCTTTCTCATATATTTAATTGAATATTTTATTCACTTACGTAATTTTATTATCATTTTATCATAACTTTTGTGTTACAATTTTATTTTGGGTAATAATTGTTTTCTTTTTCGTATATGTTTTAATTTTTTAATTCCAAATATCATTTTCATGGACCCATAATGTATATAATTTTATTATTTATATAAATATAATGTATATTTAGTATATATTTATTTAGTTTAATTAATAAAATTTATAGACATAAATTGAGGTACACCAATAATGGACATGGTAGGATATACATATTCACGAAAATTGTTTCCATTTACTCAAATAAATTGAATGAAATATATATATATATCACATAGGTTTATTTAATATTGTGTTACCTTCTATTTAATGAGCATGTGAACAAAAAATCACATCGCTTCACGAGGCAGCAGTCCAAAATACACAAGAATGATGTTATCCTATTCCAACAGAATAAAATGTATGAGTTTATATTTGATATAAAAATACATAATTATAAAAAATAATAACTATAATATATAAATATTAAAATGATATTTTAGTCATGATATGTCTTGATGTAAAATTAATAATAGTGATTCATGTGGCGATAGATCAACAAACACAAAATCGATAGTTTTGGCTTCCATTTGATAGAGGTGGAGATTGATAATGTTTATTAAATTAACATAATAGAATATCATTATATAGTATAAACTGAGGTTAACATATTATAATGATTTCTGAATATTTTAATGATGTGGAGGAAGAAATACAACCAAATCACAAGTACATTTATTTCACCTCTTCTTTGGAGGACCTCTAAAAGATTATACTGAATCTATTCATAAGAGGGTTTCATAATCAACATACGGAAAATAGTAAGTATATCGGTATGAATTTAATATATTTAGGTAGTTATTGGTTGAAAAATGGGTTTGGATTTGCGAATAGGACAGGAGGGTGGTTGACCTTTTATAAAGGGGGAAAATGAAGTGCAAGAAATTTTTTATAAGAATAATGTGTACCCACATTTTTAAGAAGGAAAAACTCTTCAAAAATAATCATTATCATAAATAATATATTACAATGGGAAAAGTTTCCCATATAATGGGTTTTGTAAAAATTTATAGATTATTTCACACCTTATTAATTTACATTCACCCCATGGTAATCCCATTTTATCCTTATCCACACTAAGTAATTTTTACAGCATTTTCTATTCAAATTAACAAAAATATAAGTTTGAAATATTATATAATATCAATTATGTTGATTCAAAATATGGAATCAATTATTTTATATTTTATTTTTATTAGCGTAAAATTTTAATTTATAATTAGACCCATAGAAACAATAGGAAACATATTTTCCATAGGGAAAATAGTAATTTTTTTAAAATATTTCATTTCATAATTCAATATAAAACTGATTAAAACGACCTAAATTAGGTTAATAAGAATATAATTGAAATAATATTAATTATAATTTTTTTGAAGCATAATTAATTATATTCATTTATTAAATGAAATGTTAGTTTTTAAAAAAAACTAATATTTTTCACAAATGATGAAAAATTAATCATTTTAGAAAAAACAGTAATAATTAAAACTATTTTTTATAATTTATGATTGAAAAAAATATTTAAATTTTTTCAAATCAAATTTTCAATTTTTTTAACAAATAAATTTTTTATTTTTTAACATGATGTATAAAAAGTAGTTAAAAAAAATTATTTTCCAAACATATAACAATAACGACTTAATTAAGTACATTTTTATCAAAATAATTTCATTATAAAAATTAGTTATAAAATATATTTTATTTTATTTTATTACTATTCATTTCACTATGTATAGAATACAAGTAATATCTATCATGTTTATATGATGAAAACTATAGTAGTTTATTATAGTTTGTTGAAAATTGGTTTTGCATGTAATGAAATATATCTATGAAATTAAAATTATTTGAAGAAAAAATATCTTTATTTTCTCAGTGTGATACAATAAATGATTCGTTTTTAACCCAAAAAATGGTAATTCCAAATTTGGCACATTATTGGAACATGAGTTCAATAATCCATTCACCTATTTTAATTCCCTAAGATTTGTTTTCTTGGTTTACATGATTTTAAATTGACATTGATGGTATCTAATATTAGTGTGATATTAAATAGGGAGATTTTATGGTGGGCTTACATTATAGGATGATCACTGACTCGTTTCAATTCGAAGATATATGAAATTGTTTGAGAGAAATTTTGGTTTCTATTAATAGTTAAAACCAATTTTTTTATGGAAATAAAATTTCTTATAGTTACTATGTACTGTTTCAAAACTATTTTCCTCCTTCATTTATATTAATGAGAAAATTCTTTTTTGAATTAATAAGTTGCTTTTGTGAAATTGGTATGTTTTAAAAAATGTGAGTACTTGATTATCTAAAATAGGTTTTTTATAGAATGGATCCAAGATCCCCCATGACGTCCTAAATTATATTTTATCTCCCCATGGTCTATTAAAAATATTATCATAAAGTTCAAGGGTATGATGACAAATAATATCAAAATTATGCACTCCTGGAATGAGAGAAACTAAGTGGTTGATCATCATGGTTTATTGGAGGTTTCTCGTAATGATCAAGTATGGTTTCATGTTATTATCACTTTGAAACCCGATGGTGTTAATCTGATTATAGGGGATGCCCTCAACCTTCACTATTTCAGACCTCCATAGGAATATTTTTCCATTTTTTGGTTTTGATGATGATTTAGTTTTATTGTTTCCTTCTTAATAAAAAAGGGAAATTGATGATGATTTGTGAAATGATTTAAAACACATTATGATAGAAGAATGGAATAAAAAGGTATTTAATAATTTAAAGGGGTATTGATGTGTTTTCCTTCATTTCATTTTTTAAAAGTTTTAGCAAGGTTTATATTGATATTATCCATTTTCTATAGAAAATGTGAGTCATTTATTTTCATGAATTATGTTTATAGGTTTTTCCTGAAAGAATGGTCTTGATTTTATTTTAGAGAATTTTTTGATGTTGATCCTTTCATTGAATCTTTTATTTTCTAGGATTTTTTCTTTTAGTTGATGGATTTTTTTCTAGACATTAATGGGAGTGTTAGTGTAATAATATTTTTTTCCATAAGTCTCATTGGGTTCTCATTGACAATTCCATGGACGTCAAGGTTCTTTCGAGTAGAATGTGTAGTTATACTATCACTTAATGTCAGGAAAGATGGGAATTATTGTTTAGTCTTCATGTTATTACCAATTTTTGGATATGTGATTATAAGGAATAGAATGGATAGATGTTTTTAAAGTACATTTTTTACAATTATTTCCCTGTTCTTTTATGGTTCCTCATTTATGAGGAGTGGGTTTTCATGGTGTAGCATTCATTATAGTGTTAGATCCACTTTTTATAATTGTGGAAATTCATGTTGGTTATTCTTGTTCCACAATTTAATATTTTGTTTCAATAAGTATATGTGTGACATTTACCTATGATGAATTTTTCACTAGTTTGTAAATGGTCCGGTTTAGGGTGCATGGTTTGGATAACAAGGATGGACATAGAAATGGTTGAGATTATTCAATGTCTAGTTTCTATTTGGGTTTTCATGGTATTTCCATGGAGTTGTGACTCGGGTGTGAGGGCCTAGGATGATCCTTTTATTTAGTTTTATGGAATATTCTTATAACCAATTTCATTTCATATTAATACAATTTTATTTGTTAAGGTACCCTTCCTATTATGATTATATCTGATTATTTATTTTATATGGTTGCTATTTCAATCAACATTTTTAATCTTTTTTTTATTTTATGTTTATTCTTTTGGTTAGACCATTCTTGTAAATTTGAATGGTTTCTTAGTAATTTATTATAGTAGATTCATTTTGGTGTACCTGTTGGGAATATTTTGGGGGAAGATTGAATGTTTGGATGATTTTCTCACATCTGAATTCTAGTTTAGGTTATTAATTGTTCTAACCATATAAGAAATTTTCAAAATGGTATGGAGATCAATAGTTTGTATCTAATTTCGATGAGTTCTATGTTTAATGGTTATGAGTTTGTTTATGATCAGACACATAAGAAGGTTCTATTTAGTATTTTCTTTGTTTCATGATTTAGATGTGAGATGATTTCCTTAGCATTTTTCACTAGTGATCTATTTTCTGAACACCTACCCATTTTTTAGGTTTTGGAGTTTTAGTTATTTTTTTTATTTCGCTATCATCAATGAAATACTAAGAAATGAATGTGTTATATTTGGCAGATTTTTGACACCCACATGTCACTAATGTTTTTAATTTAATTTTATATTTTTAATATAATTTAATTTATTAAGAAATTTGGTTATATGTATTCGTTTTAATATTCACATGGTATATTGAACATATATTGGAATAGAAAATGTATTGAACCCTATGTGTCCCTATTATATCCTTACATTTTATTCATTTTGAACTTTCATGGGTTGAAAATTTACAAAATGTTTGTTAGATTCAATATAGTAATGGAGTGTCTTATTATTCCAGGGAATATTGATAGTTCATGGTTGGATCATAGGTAGGAGTTAGCTTGTAACAAGCCTATATGAACATGGTTTCTATTTATAGTGGATATTTCATGGTTTTTCCATGATTTACCAAATCATAAAAACAATCCATATGAGTGTTCAAAGGGTATTTTGAATTTTTTTCAAGGTTTAATCTTAACTGGATAGAAGGGTTTTATCTCATTTAGGTTTATCCTTTTTATGATGAATCATACACTATTATGGTAGATCTTATACCTCCTTATATTTCTATTTTCTAGTCTATATTATTCAATATTATTAATTCCTCTATCATATGTTCTTTTTAGTCACTTTTATCCTTTACATTCAACAATAATTCATTTATTCTTATCTTGGCCTTTTTATGTTCACCAAAATCGGTTTTTTGGATACATATATTATTTATGGTGGGTTATAATCCTATGTTTTGGAAGATGTGGCTTATATAGGGGTATTATTACATTGTTGAGAAATCACCACAATGGAAAATTAATTTCAAAATTATTTCATACGGATTCCACTTGAATCTATTTATGCATTTATATGTGATTCCTTAAATTTCTATTTGACAATGTTCTTGGTGGTTAAAATGAATTATTTTTATAAATTAATCATATATTTACTTTTTTTGGTGGATTTAGTAATTTTTTTATAATTATTGAAAGCATGGCATATATGTTTATTATGTTTTTAGATAAAAACTTTTTTGAAAATGTTTTTGTTGGGTTATATATTATGTTTTTGGAGTATAAAATTTTCTACCCAATTTCATTCATTAATTATTTAAAATTAATGTTTCACATTTTCTATTGAGTGATGGTTTGAAATCAGTTGGATTCCCAAAGTGGTTCCCAAATGATTCTTTATGGGAATTATTTCCTTTTAAAATGGATTTCAATGATTTTAAAGGTTTTTTTAAAATGAAATAAGAAATTATATTTCAAATACTTTTAAAACTTTGATTAAATGGATTATCATTTAGAGTTTTTTCTTTTGAAAGCCTAATAGGGACATTAAGATATTTTGCAAAGTATGTGAGACCCATAGTTTATCACCTTGCAGGTTGTTTATTATGATCATTTCAGACCCCATATGGTATTATTATATCAATGAATGTTTATTTAGGTATATGAGTAGTCATGATAACGGGGTTATTCATTTTTAGGGTGTATGAGGTTTGTCACACCTGTTTTTATTTTACTTTATTTATTTTATTTATTATGGCGTCGGGTGTTTTTGCATGTGTGCGGGCGAGTCCCGGTTGGAAATTTTAGTGTTTGGATGAGTTAATGGTTTGGAATAGTGCGTGAACACCATACGGTTGTGACACGCAACCCGTTTTCAATCCTCTTGGGTACCGTGCAGTGCGCGCGTACCCCACGGCCTTTTAGTTTTAACGTAATTAAATTCTCTTGTTGAGTGGATTAATATATATATATATATACATATATATATGATTATATATGTGTATGTATATGGGTATATATGTTCATATATTATTATTATTATTTTTAACGTAATATGCATATATGTATGTGTATATGTGTATATATACACGTATGCTGATGCATATATATTTATTAACATTATATGTTTATGCGTAAATGTGTTTATGCATATGAGTATATATATGCATGTTTATAAATTTGTTCATGTGGGTTTATATATATATGTATATATGTTTGTAATTATAATAATAATAATTATTATTTATATTATTATTATCAATATGTTTATGTATTTATATATATATATATATTTATATAGGTTTATATATACGTTCGCATGTTTTATATATGTTTAGTTATATTTAAATATGTGTGTATATTTATAATAACTATTGCGATTATAATTAATTAACAAATTTATTATTAGTATTATTATTAAGTTAAATTGTTTTATTTTGTTTCGTTTTAATTTTATTTTCCCTTTTATTTCATTCTTTTTTTTCTTTTATTCCTTTTTTTTCTCTCTTATTCTTTTTCTTCTTTTCTTTTTTTTCCTTCTCTCCTCTAACCCTACACTCTTCCCCCCGTCGCGCGCAGGCCGTCCCTCCCCTTCCCTCGCTGTGCGTGACCCGGCCCCCTGCTTCCCCGTCGCCGGCCTGCTTTGCCCTTCAACCCCAGCCACCGGTCGCCGCGCCTCCTCCCAGCCGGCATCCCGGTCTCCCCGCTCCTTCCGCAAGCGCCCCAGCCGACACCCATCCTCCGCGCCTCCTCTCGAACAGCGTCCCGGCCTCCCTCGCTCCTTCCGCGCGCTCCCCAGCAGAGCCACACCCTCCCCCTCGCCGGCACCACTCTTTTCTAGCGTCCTCCTTCCGACGACAAACCCCCTCCTCCCCGGAAGTCTTCCTTATTTGGTAGGGTTCTATTTTACCCAAACCCTAGTTGGGATTTATTTTATTGTTGGATTTGATCTTAAAATTGATGGTCCGGTATGGTTGTTTTAGGTGGGATTTAATCTTCCTTGGGTGCGATTGAGGTGCAAATGGTGTTTTGCACCAATTTGCAGAATTTTATCGTCAATTGAGGTTGTAACTCATGGCTTATATTCTTTAAATTTAGATTCCTTCGATTGCGTGTTGTTTGCACCGTTCTTGTTTGTTAATTAGACATCTAATGTTATTGGAATAAATTTTATCTTATGAAATGAGGTTCGTTTTGATGGAAATCCGTTGTATGCTATTTAACAATTTTATTAAATTGTGCAATTTGTGATTTTAATTGTGCAGATGGTGTTTTGGTGTGCGTTTGATTGTTGAAGTTGTCTCTGGGCGTGTTCTTGATACGAAAGTCTCCCCTTGTTACTTATAATTGTTTTATAAAATGTTTTAATGATTTGTTGACTTATAAATGAGGTGCAGATTGTGTTTTGGGGGTACCTTGGTGTGCGAATTATCTCAAAATGACGCGTGGGTGTGAAAAGTGGTTTTCTATATGTTATTCTTTGGAATTATTTTATAAACTTTGAGTCGGTTTAGTAAATAATGCAGATGCTGCAAGTTATGTTTTGAAAACACGTCGGGATGGTTTTTCATTGTTTATTCATTCGAGTTATTTTAATTCAGTGTTTATGTGTTTTTAAATGCTTTAGTTTTATTGTAGTGCGATGGCGAGGTAATCCTGTGATATCGGAACTGTCGACATGCGTTTCTTGTTCGCTAGTGCGAGGCATGTCGCGTCGTTGTGATTGAGTAGCGAGTTGAGGTAGGTTCCCACTGCACTTGCCTTTGAATTTAGAATTTACTTATTTCTTGTCATTTATTTAATTTTCATCAAATTGGAAGTAGTATTTAAATATTATTATTTCTAGAGTAGTTATACTGCTAGAATTGGAACTTCTTCTTTCTCTGCATCGTACCGAAAGCTTTTTTTTCATGATTAGCTGTTGCGCAATATTGAAAATTCCCCTTTGGCCCTTATGTTTGTGGTTCAGAATTAAAATGGTGATTTGGTCTACCTAAATGAGATTTTAAATGTGTTTTCTGGTTTTATATGTGACGACGTCTGATCCTTCTTTTGGAACTGATTTGGTATTGATCAAGTACATGAGGCCCGTTTGGTAATTTTAATGAAATTAATGTTTTGAAAAGTCTCTTTGGAGTGATCTTTTGTGTTTGTTGATTTGGCGAGCGGAGTATGTGATTCTTGTGCATCATGACTAGTTTTACATTAGGGATGCACTCCTCTTTTATTATACGTGTTGACATGGGAACATGGCATATTGAGTGAATTATCTGAGAACGATTGCTGCACTAGTTTAGATCACGCACTGGCTAGTGGCCCCATAGAAGGGGAATACTGAGTTATTGCTGCTATGGGGATTGGGCCCCTCGGTTAGGCCATGTAGGGCTATGACGGGCGTTAGGGCGTTATGACGTCATCGAGTTAGGGAATGCCTTCAGGATGAGTCAGATGTATAGTACGTTCTGGTTTGTTCACGATCTCCTAGGTTCGACCCATGTCTCTTTTAGTGTCTATTTGTATATGGCAGATGATTGAGAGGTCGAGTTTGGATGCCGACCCTTGTGTGCCACTTTTTCCCGTTGCCCTTAGTGTGTGTGGTGTGTGATTTTATTTTTGACTAACAACTAAAGTTTGGTTTTCTAATTGTTCGCAAAATGTTTTAAAATGCAATTCACCCGTTCCTTTCAACATTAAACTTCTTTTAAATTAAAAAGGGTAATGGATTGTTACTTGTTTTCAAAATGGAAAGTGTGTGTGTATGAAAACCTATATTTTCTATAATGTAGTTCAAACTAGAAGTTGGTAAATTCTTCTTTTAATGGTAGTGCTTTGGGAATAGAATTATCTGGCTAGCCTACTGAGTTTTAATACTCACGCCTATAGTGTTTTCTTGTTTTTAGTTTCTGTCGCAGGTTTGACTCGAGGTTGCTCGCCGTGGACGAGAGTTGGTGGTAGTTTGACGATCGACTCTCGGGGTCGCGAGGAGTTGGGTTCGTGGTCAGGTTAGTTATGTTTTTGGCTGTTTTATTCTATTGTTGTTTGTTCATTTCTGCTTCTTAGTCAATTTTTACTGGGTGAAATCATTCCCACGTGTACTCTATGATGCCCTGGCGCTTGTCGCCAGCCCGGGAGGATCGGGAAGGCCTCTCGGGCCATGCCGCGGACCGACTCGGGTGACCGGTTCAGGGTCGACCCGGGTTGGTTCGTGACAAAATGGTATCAGAGCAGGTCGGATCCTGAGCAGACCTTGTTTTTCAGAGCGCCCATTGCTATTTGGAGTTGTCATGGTAAAGGGAGTAAAGTTTCTCGGACTCGAGGCGTTGGAACGGGAAGGACGTCATGAACCCTTGCTCGTTCTAAACCTCGAGTTACCATGGGATGTCCGGGTTGTTAGTGTCTTTTGGGTCTTCTGGATTGTTTTATGTTGGGAATTGAAAAGGGAGTTGGGAAAGTAGCTTCGTGAGCTCACAGGGCCTGGCATGCCTTGTGGAGCCAGAGACTTCACCCTACAATGCTCTCAGTGATGATGGTATGGCTCACGTATGGCCGCCAACCATATGGTCGAGTCACCCATCATTACTAGTTTCCCCTTTAGTGAATGGGTTTTTCCTTCATTTTGAAACTCATTGAGTAATGTTGAATTTCAAATGGTATTGGTTATGTTTTGATCAAGTTCCTCGTTTCTTTGTTCCGTAGTGTTCTCCCCCACGAAGGCTCGATGGATGCTCAATGTGCAGCTTCAGGTGGTGCATCCTTAGTTAATCCTCCAGTTGGTCAGCCCATCGATTATGTTTTGGAGTTCCGGAAGTTGAACCCTCCTATCTTTTATGGACAAGCAGGGCCTCTTGAGGCAGAGGAGTGGTTGCAGAAGATTGAAAGGAAGTTCAGTTCCATTGGTCTACCTGAGTCATTAAAGGTGAAGTTGGCTACCTTCATGCTTGAAGGTCCAACCTGGAAATGGTGGAAGTCCATGTCTCGGAACAAGCCTGGGGAAGATTTGACATGGGAGTTTTTCAAGTAATCGTTCATCCAACAACACTTCTCTGAGTTGACGAAGCTGAGGAAGAGGATGGAGTTGTGTTGTCTCCAGCAGGGCGTTGAATCGGTACTGGAGTTCTATCGACACATTGTAGACCTAGTTCCGTATGATCAGTGGTTTGTTGCGAATGATCCCGGGAAGGCTCGACAATTTGAGTCTGGACTCCGACCTGAGCTGCGATCGAGAGTGGAAGAGCTCAACCTGACCACCTTCTCGGATGTTATCAAGAAAGCCTTTCTTGCTGAAGCTGGGCTAGTAGGAGGACTCGAGGTGACGAATCCTCCAGCTTTGGGAAGCATTTCAGATGATGCTAGTAAGAAGAGTAAGAAGCGACCTGTTGCTGGTGGTGCTGGTAGAGGAATCAAGAGGCCTTCAGACCTTCAGTCATCTTCTTCACAGCGCAATGTTGTGATCTGTCACCAGTGTGGTAGGCAGGGTCACAAAAGGCCGACATGTCCAAGTGCTCCAAGACCCTGCCACACCTATGGACGTATGGGTCACTTGAAGCGATTCTACCGAGGTGTTTCCAAGAAGCGCGCTAAAGCCAGACCTGGATCGTCGAAGGTCACTTCAGCCCATCAGCAGGAGTAGGGAGATGTTGGTGGATGAGCTTGATGTTTTCTTCTTGTAATGTTTCTTGGATGTAGTAGTCGTTACCTATACTGTTTTGTGATGTTCTTTTCTTTCAGTCAAAAGAATGGTTGTGGCTGAACTCTTTTAAACCTTTAATCTTATAGATGTTTGATTGTTAAAAAAATTCTGGTTCTTGTGTCATGCTTTTGGGGTTTCATAAACCTGACTACGAAGCCGGAAGAAGCTTCATTCATCAGAGCTCTAGCCATAGGCCTCGGAGTGAAGCTAGCGCGTAGTCGGGGGAGCTCCAACGAAAGGTGAAGTCTTGTGAAAGGGTGTTGTTCTCAGTAAGTGCGCGTAGTCGGAATAATGTTTCTCATTATCCCTAGTTTATGTGTAATAACTGCCTGGTCATGTTGTTGCTCTCATTTATTAAGAGATGCTCACTTTATGCTTTCCGGGTGGGGGTGGTGTGTTGGACAGGGCCCCCCCTCCCACCCGTGGGCAGTGATGGCTGGTGATAATGCTGGGAGGTCCTCCTATTCTTCTCTTCTCGAAATCTTTATGGTGGAGAGTCCATTCGACCTCCCCATGTTGAAAATTCGTGTGATCATGAATTTTGTCTCAAGTGATGACGTTCTGGTCATATTCTGGGAACTGACTTGACACTTGTGGTGGAAATAACTGTCACGGTTCTCGCTAAATTCAATTTAGCTTGTTTCTTATGGTGGGGAGTCCGTTCGGACTTCCCGTGTCAATCACTCAGTTTGGTTCTAGGTTTTGGTTGGGCTGTGGTTGGTCTTATTTGGAACCACAAAACTCTATTTTCTTCTTTTGGTAAGGAGTTGGGGCGTGAGAGTTCCAGTGTCATATTGGAGTAAGGTTTTAAGAGATACACGTTGGATGTGGTTTTGACCTGTTTGTTAGTTTCAAAAGAGTCGTCGTGTTTTTATTGGTGTTGTTCCGGATGTTGTGTTGTAAGGTTGAATTGAGGATGAAGAAATTGTTTGAGTCCGGTTGAATGGTGTTAAGGTGTGTGTATGTTGGGCCTCAATTTACTATTATTAAAGTTCCTTGTCCTTTGAAGCGATCAACTGGAGGTGGTCACACTTTTGGGGGCGGGTGACACTTAGCGGGTAATTCGTTCATATTATATGAGTTCTTTTGGTTTATCGCTCCCCTTTTTGGGAGTGTTTCAGAATCACTTTGTTGTCGTTCTTTAGTTTTTTCTTTAAATTGTAAAGTAATGTCAGTTTTCATCTGGGGTTTTGAACTTGTTATGGCTTTCCGGGGGCAGAAAGCTTTATGGTGGGGAGAATTGTCACACCTGTTTTTATTTTACTTTATTTATTTTATTTATTATGGCGTCGGGTGTTTTTGCATGTGTGCGGGCGAGTCCTGTTTGGAAATTTTAGTGTTTGGATGAGTTAATGGTTTGGAATAGTGCGCGAACACCATACGGTTGTGACGCGCAACCCGTTTTCAGTCCTCTTGGGTACCGTGCAGTGCGCGAGTACCCCGCGGCCTTTTAGTTTTAACGTAATTAAATTCGCTTGTTGAGTGGATTAATATATATATATACATACATATATATATATATGATTATATATGTGTATGTATATGGGTATATATGTTCATATATTATTATTATTATTTTTAACGTAATATGCATATATGTATGTGTATATGTGTATATATACACGTATGCTGCTGCATATATATTTATTAACATTATATGTTTATGCGTAAATGTGTTTATGCATATGAGTATATATATGCATGTTTATAAATTTGTTCACGTGGGTTTATATATATATGTATATATGTTTGTAATTATAATTGTAATAATTATTATTAATATTATTATTATCAATATGTTTATGTATATATATATATATATATTTATATAGGTTTATATATACGTTCGCATGTTTTATATATGTTTAGTTATATGTAAATATGTGTGTATATTTATAATAACTATTGCGATTATAATTAATTAAAAAATTTATTATTAGTATTATTATTAAGTTAAATTGTTTTATTTTTTTCATTTTAATTTTATTTTCCCTTTTATTTCATTCTTTTTTTCTTTTATTCCTCTTTTTTTTCTCTCTTATTCTTTTTCTTCTTTTCTTTTTTTTCCTTCTCTCCTCTAACCCTACACTCTTCCCCCCGTCGCGCGCAGGCCGTCCCTCCCCTTCCCTCGCTGTGCGTGACCCGCCCCCCTGCTTCCCCGTCGCCGGCCTGCTTTGCCCTTCGACCCCAGCCACCGGCCGCTGCGCCTCCTCCCAGCCGGCATCCCGGTCTCCCCGCTCCTTCCGCAAGCGCCCCAGCCGACACCCATCCGCCGCGCCTCCTCTCGGCCAGCGTCCCGGCCTCCCTCACTCCTGCCGCGCGCGCCCCAGCAGAGCCACACCCTCCCCCTCGCCGGCACCACTCTTTTCCGGCGCCCTCCTTCCGACGACAACCCCCCTCCTCCCCGGAAGTCTTCCTTATTTGGCAGGGTTCTATTTTACCCAAACCCTAGTTGGGATTTATTTTATTTTTGGATTTGATCTTAAAATTGATGGTCCGGTATGGTTGTTTTAGGTGCGATTTAATCTTCCTTGGGTGCGATTGAGGTGCAAATAGTGTTTTCACCAATTTGCAGAATTTTATCGTCAATTGAGGTAGTAACTCATGGCTTATATTCTTTAAATTTAGATTCCTTCGATTGCGTGTTGTTGGCACCGTTCTTGTTTTTTAATTAGACATCTGATGTTATTGGAATAAATTTTATCTTATGAAATGAGGTTCGTTTTGATGGAAATCCGTTGTATGCTACTTAAAAATTTTATTAAATTGTGCAATTTGTGATTTTAATTGTGCAGATGGTGTTTTGGTGTGCGTTTGATTGTTGAAGTTGTCTCTGGGTGTGTTCTTGATACGAAATTCTCCCCTTGTTACTTATAATTGTTTTATAAAATGTTTTAATGATTTTTTGACTTATAAATGAGGTGGAGATTGTGTTTTGGGGGTACCTTGGTGTGCGAATTGTCTCAAAATGAGGCGTGGGTGTGAAAAGTGGTTTTCTATATGTTATTCTTTGGAATTATTTTATAAACTTTAAGGCGGTTTAGTAAATAATGCAGATGCTGCAAGTTATGTTTTGAAAACACGTCGGGATGGTTTTTCATTGTTTATTCATTAGAGTTATTTTAATTCAGTGTTTATGTGTTTTTAAATGCTTTAGTTTTATTGTAGTGCGCTGGCGAGGTAATCATGTGATATCGGAACTGTCGACATGCGTTTCTTGTTCGCTAGTGCGAGGCGTGTCGCGTCATTGTGATTGAGTAGCGAGTTGAGGTAGGTTCCCACTACACTTGCCTTTGAATTTAGAATTTACTTATTTCTTGTCATTTATTTAATTTTCATCAAATTGGAAGTAGTATTTAAATATTATTATTTCTAGAGTAGTTATACTTCTAGAATTGGAACTGCTTCTTTCTCTGCATCGTACCGAAAGCTTTTTTTTTCATGATTAGCTGTTGCGCAATATTGAAAATGCCCCTTTGGCCCTTTATGTTTGCGCTTCATAATTATAATGGTGATTTGGTCTACCTAAATGAGATTTTAAATGTGTTTTCTGGTTTTATATGTGACGACGTCTGATCCTTCTTTTGGAACTGATTTGGTATTGATCAAGTACATGAGGCCCGTTTGGTACTTTTAATGAAATTAATGTTTTGAAAAGTATCTTTGGAGTGATCTTTTGTGTTTGTTGATTTGGAGAGCAGAGTATGTGATTCTTGTGCATCTTGACTAGTTTTACATTAGGGATGCACTCCTCTTTTATTATACGTGTTGACATGGGAACCTGGCATATTGAGTGAATTATCTGAGAACGATTGTTGCACTAGTTTAGATCACGCACTGGCTAGTGGCCCCATAGAAGGGGAATACTGAGTTATTGCTGCTATGGGGATTGGGCCCCTCGGTTAGGCCATGTAGGGCTATGCCGGGCGTTAGGGCGTTATGACGTCATCGAGTTAGGGCATGCCTTCAGGATGAGTCAGATGTATAGTACGTTCTGGTTTGTTCACGATATCCTAGGTTCGACCCATGTCTCTTTTAGTGTCTATTTGTATATGGCAGATGATTGAGAGGTCGAGTTTGGATGCCGACCCTTGTGTGCCACTTTTTCCCGTTTCCCTTAGTGTGTGTGGTGTGTGATTTTATTTTTGACTAACAACTAAAGTTTGGTTTTCTAATTGTTCGCAAAATGTTTTAAAATGAAATTCACCTGTTCCTTTCAACATTAAACTTCTTCTAAATTAAAAAGGGAAATGGATTGTTACTTGTTTTCAAAATGGAAAGTGTGTGTGTATGAAAACCTATATTTTCTATAATGTAGTTCAAATTAGAAGTTGGTAAATTCTTCTTTTAATGGTAGTTCTTTGGGAATAGATTTATCGGGCTAGCCTACTGAGTTTTAATACTCACGCCTATAGTGTTATCTTGTTTTTAGTTTCTGTCGCAGGTTTGACTCGAGCTTGCTCGCCGTGGACGAGAGTTGGTGGTAGTTTGACGATCGACTCTCGGGGTCGCGAGGAGTTGGGTTCGTGGTCAGGTTAGTTATGTTTTTGGCTGTTTTATTCTATTGTCATTTGTTTATTTCTGCTTCTTAGTCAATTTTTACTGGGCGAAATCGTTCCCACGTGTACTCTGTGATGCCCTGGCGCTTGTCGCCAGCCCGGGAGGATCGGGAACGCCTCTCGGGCCATACCGCGGACCGACTCGGGTGACCGGTTCAGGGTCGACCCGGGTTGGTTCGTGACAAGGTTTGTAATGGTTTATTTTAAAATTGTTTATAATATTTGTATGTGGTTATTGATTTCTCACCAGCTCATGTTTTTTGTTATGGAATGTCTAATATTTCTATTAGGTGTAAAATATTGATACCTTTTTTGGTATTAATAAATCTACACTTGTCAACTTTATTGGTTTGGGTTTTGATTGAGTGTTAACCATGTGAAATTTAGAATTTTCTGGAATTTATGGGAAATAGAATGGTTATCACATAGTTGGTACCCGGTTTCCTAAACCCTGAACTCTCCCAGATAAAACATTAAAATGGAGGTAGTAGCAACTACATAGTTGGAAATACAACATATTATGAAATTACTATGTGGACCTTTTATATCCATAACACGACTTGAACATGGTTTTTATAAACCATGCACCTCGGTCCGAGAAATAGTACTGATGGGTATTATGTGATCCGATTTTATGTTAAAATTATATAAACCCCCCTTTTCCATCATCGATATATTTTTATAACCCTAAACAAGTTTCCCCATACTTGGAGATCTAACTAAAGGCTTTTTCCCAATTTATCTCTCTAAAATGTGATCTGAAGCTTGGGCAATGTCCTTTAATCTTCTCTTGATTAGTTTCGACCTTCTATTATCATTCTCTCATAGTCTCTCTTCATCTTCATAGGGTTTTGTTTATCCCAATTTTATTTTTTGATCTAATTACCAAAGTAATATATCAAATCCCAGTATTTATTCATTGATCTTTGTTACCATCATTCTCAATTGGAGTTTTCAGAAAACTGTCTTTTGATTCAAGATCTGTTGGTCCTGAGGTATGTGGTTCAATTACGATGCCCAATTTATACTAATTATAAATATCATTATTTAATTTTAATAATTAAAATTATATAAAATTTCTTGGTTTGGAATAAATGTATTTAAATTCGTTTTTTGAAAAACAATTCTATTTAATTGGGTTTTTAAAAGAAAAATGTGGTTTTCAATGAAATTAGAAACATCCCAATTCCATTTAATAGGGGAGAGTTTATGGAAATTCCTTATATTTAATTTATATAATTTAAATTTTGGATTTTATGGAAATTATTTGAATTAAATGGTTGAATATAATTGTGAAAATTCTTATTTATGGGAATGTTTTGAAAATACCCATTTTCATTGATGGAAAATTAAATTTTTATTATTAAAAACCATTTAAAGAAAAAGTGAGAAACCATTGGTTCAACAAAAGAAATTAAAATTCTATTAAAGGATAATTAAATATACCAAATTTAATATTCCTAAATAAATTCTAAGAGATAATGTTTACCAGTGTACCTTTTCCAACAATTATCTTCAAACTGAAAGTCCAGATTGTCCCACGGATAGATGTAATATTCATGGCTAATATTCCTATTATTTAGTCCCCAAAATATGATCATGTCCTGATTATTGATCTTGGTGTACCACTACCAATTGAGAGTCACACTTTATGATATTCCCACCATTCTGGATACTTCTTCTTGAGTATCATTGCATGAAAAAACCTATTCGACCACTTCTACTTCCAAGCATAGAATCAATTCCAATGATTTTTCAATAATACAACCTAATATCCACTACTGATAAGAATACATGGGGGAAGGATGCATATTGTTATCCATCCTATTGGTTGTTAGATTCTTTTCTGATCATGTCTCCATTGGTAATAGAATAATTATTAATCCTACCTCTCATTATGAATGCCCTTATAAATCTTATTTCTACTTGGGATCAGAATCCTACAACCCTAAACCTTCTCCTCTATTTATCTTATAAAATAAAGAGAATAGTCCTCACTAGAATTTTTCCTAGGGACCTTTTTCCCATCCATAGAGGGCCTGACCAGTTCTTTTTCAAACTCCTTAGGTGTATCATCAATCCATTTATGATAGTCAGAATGTTGAACAACTGTGATCAGGATAAAATGTTTTGTAACCCGTCTAAACATTTTAGTACCCCCTTAGTGCAAGAAACACATATTATTGGCCTCACCATCATCATGATCAGGTAAAAACTCATTCACCACAACTTCATCAAGGTGATCAGGGGAAGTTTGATGCATGACTAAACTTGACAATGATACCTACATAATAATAGAATAATGATAAATTTCCCCTTGTAATTATTATATTTTACCTTAAACCAGAAGACACTTAAACATCGTTGCATACTCTAACATTTTGAATGGTTCTTCTAGATATCACCCCACTTATTTCCTTCACCCTTCTCACATTGCATGCACAGTGTGCATGAGGCCTTGAATTGTTATCACGTGAAACCAACATCTTCTCATTATCTTCCATTACATTTCCCACTCACAATGTAACCTCATTTTTATTCTCTATAATTTATCTCTTTATGAATGAAGTCTTAGAAAATCACCTCCCTACAAGGTCATGATTCAGTTTACAAAATACCTTAGCAACTTTCAGTTAATGGGGTTCTAATCATTCCCACTTCCCTGAATGATATTCCTTGATTGGTATGACAGAAGACATATTAAGAGACCCCCACCCTCTTGTGAGTCAAAATGTATTAAATCTGATTATCTACCTCGCTTGGAAAATAAACAACCATGAAAATGTTTCACCATACATGATAAGACTAGACGCAACTTCTCTTTAATGTCCCATAAATTTTCTTTTCTATCCTACATACATTTTTTGGGAAATAACCATGTTTCCACACTGGAACACTACATTTATATGCCCAATTATTTTTCATGAGGAGCAAAAGTTCACGTAAGACACAAAAATAACCAGTTGTTTATGTCAAAATTCCTCTCTGATTGTGATCCAAACAAACAGAGCTGGAAATAAAAAATCATTTACCTGGAAAAAAATTCGTAGAGAATCCTAATAACATAGAGAACATAATCTTCTATCATATTACAGATACCATCCAACAATAATCCTAGCATATAAATTACAAAGTAATTTCGGAATGGAAGTTGAAGCTCACAGAAACTAACCCAAATCGTGGTGGTGAGAGTATCTCACTACATATAAAAATAAAAATTCCACCTGAATAAGAAGAAACCACATATTTTACAAATTTCAGGAGCACAAGACTAAGAATGCAACAAGTCAAATTATGAAAAAGATTATTCTAAAACATCGTATCAGCAAATCACATCCTTTAAGTGATGATGATGATTCCTCTTGTTCCTTAAGCTGAATGGGCTGTAAGTAAATATTTGTAATATCACATTTAGTGTGGGGTTTCTATATCTTGGAAAAATCATACCTATTTTAGAATATAAAAATGTTTCCCCCTTGTTTGAATTTCAAATTTAAATATTTTATTATTGTAAAATGATTAATATTCTATTAGATTTATGAGGTGTCTTCTATAAAAGTTTTTATTAAAGACATTTGTTAAAATTGAATTTTGTGTATTTTATATTTTTTTTAATATTAATTCCACCATGTGAAAATTATTTCTATCATTGTAAATGTGAAGAATAAGTCAAAAAGGTATTTCTATATTTTCAAATGTAAAGCATGATTTGTTTAAATATGATTTTGAAATGTGAGACATTTTTGTTTTGAAAATTGGTATCACCTTCATGGTTAATTTGATATTGGAATATTATTATGCAATATTATGATGAAATAATACTATGATTTGACTCACATACTTATTGTACCTTTGGGTTTTTTAGATTACATCCTTTTAAGATCAAACAAGGAAAAAGGATCACTACGTGGTGGTTCTAGTAGTTGATCTTGGGAATCGTTAAGTTGTATCCACAGGGTCTTGGGTAGTCTTCCTATTTTGGATCCTTATTATAGTATGTTATTATATTATTACTATTTTACATTTGATGTAGTTCTTCCATTGGAATTTATTTTTTATTTATACCATCTTGTATCATTTACTTCCGCAATGTTTTTGGAAAAATAATTCCAAAATTCTTTTTATATGATGTCAAGTCCTAGTCACCAACCCGTGGGGATCATTACCCCCCCTTCAGGTTATCTCAGGGCTACCTAAATTATTGAGTTACCAGATTACCCAAGTTTCATTGTGATAATGTTGTATAAGAGCTCTAGGTTGAGATTTTTTCATGAAGTTGTTATGCATTTGGTAAATATTTTATAGACATAGGAGTTAGTTTTGATTGAGTTATTAAATAGTAATCACATCAATGAAACTTATGTCACTTGGGGTGGTTAGTGAAATGCATCATGAGGATTAGTTCAGGTTTATTTCTGGTTTATTATTTGGATTGATTGAATTAAAAATATATTTTTTTCGATCTGTTGGGATTAAATTTACCTCTTTCTTCATTGAGTATTAATACTATATCTTTTTTATTTTATTCTGATGTTGTATAACATTATGATTTTGAGAAGACATGTGAATTAGATCCAAGAGGTTGTTGATGATGAATAGAAACAAGTGAATGTCCTTGTGTATTCGAATCTGGTAAAGGTGATTTTGTGCACTATCCATGCTCTGAGATAATCACCACCTCCAGTTCCCATTCAGGCTCTAGAAGTGGAATGGAGGTGGGTTATTCTCAGAGTCAGTTATGATGATTTACACTTCCAAAATACTACTCAATTCAATGGATTGAATGAACATGAAGATGCTTATGAGTGGTTGAGCTTGATGTAATGTTTTTTTGGATTCACAGATGCACCCAATGAATTCAAAATGAACTCTTCCACATTCATGATGGAAATACAAAGTAAGAAATGTTGGGAAAAATGGTGATAAGAAAGAAACATGAGGTTTTAAAGTGGGAAAGCATCAAGGTTTTTTTCACAAAACAATTCTATCCATAGTCAATGTTGTTATTCAAGTCCACTACGTTCCTCAAACTCAAGATGGCTTACAAGACTGTGATATAGTTTGAGAACCCTTTTTCTAAGCTCCAAAATTTTGTAGAAGAGATATTTTCTAATGAGAAGATGAATGATTGAAGGTTCAAGTTGGGACTACATACAAATATTCATTTTTGGGTTTTCTTGTGGAATCTTCCTTCTTAAATTGATGTACTAGATATAGTAGTGATGTTTGAGATAGACATGGCTATAAATTCTAGGATATTGGGTGTTTCTTTAACTCCCAATGGAATTTTTCAATCCTCTAGTGAAAAGAGGAAGCATGATTACTATCCTAGTGGTTCTCAATTATATGTTTTTTTAAACCTTCCAAAGTGATAGAAATAGATCCCGTAGTTTTTTACTAGAGTATAAATCTATGCAATTAAATGGGTACTTTCACTAAGTCACCTATGAATTGCGGCTCTTTTGGATTTATAGGTCACATGAATAGGTTCTTCCATTTTTATTCAACTCTAGATAGTGTAACAATATCATCTACATATTCTAAAACTATAACTCAATTAGACTCTTCATGTGAAAAATGGATCAATCCGTAGGCATCTAGAACAATTCTACATCACATAGTGGAAGAGTCCCTAGAGGAAGTGGATATATGTCTAGCCACTATGAGAAGTTCCATTAGTATAACATCATCTTTAGTGACTTCTCTATTTGAACCGATATATATCATTATTTTGTTTCAAATCATGTTTTTAATTATCTAAATCTTACTATAGAGAATATACATTCCTCAATGGATATTACGAGACCCCATGGTATGAATAATGATTAGGGTCTCTGTAAACATTTTTGTTTGTTATCTCTATCATATGTTGAGATTTCTAGGAGTTTTCGTGTTCTTGAAATGAGGCCTCTTGACATCATATTCAGGATGGGTTGTCTCATTGACAACAAATCCCAATTTTATTTTAATCTATGATGGGTATCCCTTTCTAAAACCAGTGGGGTGTGCCATGCCTTTTAAGGGAAATGAGACCCAAGGTTGAGCAGACATTGAACAACTTATCTAGAGTTAGGGAAATTAATATTGGTGTTTTCATTTTATCTCGAGTGAGAATATTTGGGTGGTGATTTCCCTCTAGTTTACATGGATTGGATGACGTGTTTCCTTCAAGAATATATTTCTTTCCACTATTAAGGGAGGTAAAGTTTTCCATTGACGTAATAAATTTCATTCAACTAGTATTTAATCCCTCTTTTTGTATGGAAAAAACTGAACTAAAAGAGTTTAAGTCCCAGTTGGATGATCTTCTCGAGAAAGGATCTGTACTCCGACTGTGTCACTGTGGGAAGTGATGGATAACATTTATAGGAAGGATGGTGGATTTCTCCACATTTTCATTGATTATATAATGCTCAATCAATTTATGATTGAGAACAAGTATCTATTTTCAATGAATCAAAAATTCATTAATGAAAATAATTCTAGGTCTATTTAAATGTATTCTTACGGTTATGTAAAATGTATGCACTTATTTGATTTTTTGTTTTGGATTTTTAAGAAAACATTAATAGTTGTGATCGTTGCTAATATAGCTTTTGGACATTAATAACATGATTAGTATAAATAGAGAGATTTAAAAAATACAATTTACTCAGACAAAGGAAGCGATGACCTCATCCAGTAGACTTTCCGCATACGATGAACATTTTTCAGAGCTCAAAAAGGATGGGGCTTCATTGGGATTCACTCTTGGCCAAGACCAACCTGAGCATGAATATGTTACGCTCAAGTAGAACCTCTTACGAGGTAAGTGGAAGTTGATAGAGATTATCAATCGTTCAATGTTATCTGAGCCACACCATGAGTCTGTCACCGTCACACTCCTTACCCCAAGGGCTTATGTGAGTGTTTTAAGGGGTGACGTAACAATACCCTAGAACTAAGAATATGTACATTATTCTTGTATTGAGAATATACATTCTTTTGATTATTATTACTTTGAAAATAGATTTTAAATAACTAATAGTATTTTTAGTTAATATTCATCTAATAAATCTATTTTGATGAATTACTGGATTTTTTAATTAAAAAATATTTTAATAAAATATTTTTACTATAATTATTAAATTTCTTTTTTATTAAATATAAATGAGCGTATAATTTCATGAATGCAATAGTAATTTTTATTAATATTTTAATGTTGTTTTTGTCTAAACCCATGAATTCTCTATAAATATTGGGTTTTATTTTAAAAGTAAAAATTCACACATTTAGAAAATTATTTAGATAAAATGAATATTATTTTTTGAATCAAGTCATCAAAATTATCCAATTGTGATTTTTTCATAATTTTCTGAGACATTCAAATTTTTGGGTAAAAATTAAATATCGTTTAAATATATAATGTGTTTAATGACATCATAATGACCCAATAGTGATGTAATAAAATAAAATAAACATTTTTTTTCAGCCAATATATGTTTTATATTTAAAATAATGTTATTTTGTGTTTGTTTGATTTATTTTACAAAGCTTTATTGAACCCTTCAAGGCTTATAAAACATTTTGTCTTTTTAAATTGATTTCCTTTAGAGTGTTACACTCCTACACATAAGAAGCCCTATTATTTTAGGAAGTATGCCCATTGGCCTTATAAATTTTTTTTTTCCACTCCCATTTCGAAAAAAACATGGCCAAAAACCATGCTTTGTATTGTGGATTGGATTAGTTTAATGTGTGGTGTCCCAAACCTAAATAATAAATAATTTCCTATCCTTTCTTATATAAACCCACCCAAGATCCCACTTCCTCTTCACTAAATGTATTTGGAGTTGTCCAACCTCTTCCATCCTTTCTCTATAATCATCCCAAGGTCCATCAAGCTCCCAAGAAGTCTCTCTCAAGCCCCTCTCAATCCTTTGGGATCACACTTCCAAGCAAGGGTTTTCTACCTTTCTCTTTTTGTCCAAGTTTCGTAATATTGTTATGCACTTTTATTTTCAATTATAAATGTTGGGGTATTATTTCTAACCTCCCCCATACTTCCCTACTTATGATTTAATTATGAGATACCCCTTTATCTCTCATTAAATGCCTCCCATTTACACCCATTACTATACCAGAATTGGAAAAGGAATTTTTCTCTCCTTATTTACATTCGTGAAATTATTTTGTATCGTGTATATAAATTCCATTAAAATTGTTGAGACATGTATATATATGAACCACCTTACTGTAAATTTCATTTAATTATGATGATACACCCTTTTCCCTCTCATCCACCATTTTTATGAATTCTTATGTCATGCAGTTATGCTACCGAAATTACACCACATTTTTTCAAGCGAAAGTCATTGTATAGTGAAAACCATACCCATTTATCTATCAATGGTATTCACCTTTAGTCACATTTACTTATTGATTAGAGTTTAATTTATGAATTCCATGCTCCATTATCATGGGATAAATTACAATGTTTGATGAATCCATGTTTTATGATCCATGCAGTACACTTATGCATGAAATGATATTTTTAAGAAGGGTGTTCCCTGATAGCACTCCAATGCATTGGGTAAAGTATATTATTATGATAAATCATGTGGAATGAGTGTTTAAACAGTGTACATCATGTGAAATGAGGGTTTACTTGTGCTTCATGTGCAATGGGGGTTTACTCATGCTCCATGTGAAATGAGCCTTGGCTCATGCTAATTCCATGTTATGTGTTGTTTCCACATTTCCATGTTATGATTATCATCCTTTATCATGATTTTATGTTAATGTTTCTCTTGGGATCTGTTTATATTCATTGTTTCTAACTTGTATTTTATTCCTCATGTAATTCCATCTTTATTTCCCTTACATAGATTTATAGGCCACCCTTTTCTTATGCATGTCCTCAGGTTATCCCATGAAATGATAAGTATAAGGGAATTTAGGGGTCATGTAAAAGAAGTTTTCAATAAAGATGTTGTATTTCTCCTTTTAAGTTGTTATGTAATGATTTTAATCCCAAAAGACACCAGGCCTCTCAATCTTCTATGTTGTATCAAGTGATGTTTATGTAATAAATCTAGTTTAAGTGTAAAATAAAGAGAAAGGTTGTTATAGTTGGTTTTAGAGGATAGGTTTAATTTTTTGGGATTAAGATTAGAAAAACGCAGTGAATCATTAGAGACTATACTAACTATAAAAAATAGCATCCCTATGTTTTGGTGAGTTTTGATTAAGTGGTTTATCAAGAAAATACATCCCTGTCTGGATACAAGAAGGTAGAGGTGGCTCTGGCACATACGTATCTAGGAGTGAAAACTCTAACAAGGGGTTTTGGGATCGACCTGGGGTGTCTTGGAACACAACAATGAGCCTTTTTTTACTCCTAGTTACAACACTACTGAGGTATATTCTTTGATAAATTAATAATATTAGTATGAACCATTATTAAGGTAATTTTAAAAAAATGCCTCTAAGAATACATGTTCTAAAGTAGATCATGAATAACACAGATTGAATAAAGGATGTAAATGTAAGTTATAATTCAACGGTTTTTGCCATTGGATTATGATTTTTGTGTTACCCTTAATTTTATTTTAAGTAAGGAATAATAAATTGTTAGACTTCAAGTAGTTTTATATCACAATTTTATTATGTATAGAGGGTAAATCAAAATTTGAAATGTTTCATCCGTAGGATATAAGATAGTTTTGAGATGGAAGTGTAAGAACCTCATAAAACACTCATGTCCCGTCCTAAGGGATTACTGGCTATAATTTTTACGAAGTCAAGCTCACATAACATAAAAACCTTTCCCAATGTCCAAATTGCATGCAAGATGCTCTACGACATATCAAACACCCTTTCCATACAACAGAATCAATAGGGATCAAGGCACACCTATGATCAAATATTATTCTCCCATCTCTACCACCATTCAAGATGAGGGAGGTACCATCAGGGTATTTTCAAATATTTCACCCTATCTAGAGAGTATGATGAACTATTTTTTATAGAATATCTGTCGAAGAAGGAGCCCACTAAACATTCTATATATATATATCCTTGTCTTCTAGTCTTTTTTGGAAAGATAGAAAATATATTAGAAGAAAAAAATTTAAAAAATTTAAAATCTAACTTAGTCCGACTATTTAAAAAAAATGATACATAGAGATGTTTTGAAACTATAAGTTAGAAACATTTTTTTTTTGAAAAGTTCATCTTATTTTCCAGCGGTATCATCCAAGTTATAGGGATTACGTATTCACTAAGGAAGCGGAAGACATTGAATGTGGATTAATGTATTGATGCACTAAGTGGAACCTCACAATACATGACCGATGTTATAATGAGGCTTGGGTAATGCCTAAAAGTGGTGGGTAAGGAACCCAGAAGTCATGTTTAAATTTTAGAGTTCTTTTTCTATGTAATCAAATTGCGAGGATGCAATTTTTTAATGGGGTAAGATTGTAATGACACAAAAATTCATTAATGAAAATTCCTCTTGGTTTATATAAATATCTTTTTATGGTTATGTAAAACATATTCACTTATTTGGTTTTATGTTTTGGATTTTCAAAATACCATTAATAATTTTGAATGTTTCTAATATAGCCTTTGTACAGTAATATCATGATTAGTATAAATATAGGGCTTTAAAAAATACAATTTACTTAGACAAAGGAAGCAATTGCCTCTTCCTGTAGTCTTTTCCCATACGAAGCCTATTTTTTTGGAGCTCATAAAGGAGGAGGCATCATTGGGATTCACTCTTGACCATGCCCAAGCTGAGTTTCAATATGTTAAGCTCTACGAAAGAAGTGGAAGTTGACAAAGATTTCCACTCAAGAAATTATGTCCAAGCCAGCCCAAGATTCTTTCATCATCGAGCACCTTACCCTAAGGACTTATGATGGTTTTTTAAGGGGTTATGTTACAATACCCTAGTACTACGATTTTGTACATTATTTTTGTATAGAGAATATACATTATTTTTATTATTGTTACTTTGTAAAAAGTTTTTAAAAGCACAAATAGTATTTTTAGTTAATATTCAACTAATAAATTTATTTCTATGAGTTATTGTATTTTTTAATTAAATAATATTTTAATAAAATATAATAATAATTATTAAATTAATTTTTATTAAATATAAATGATCGTATAATTTTATTAATGAAATTGTAATTTTTATTATGGTTTAAAAGCTGATTTAGTCCAAACACATGAATTTTCAATAAATGTCGCTTTTTATTTTAAAAGTAAAAATTCAAATATTTAGAAAAATATTTTGATAAAGTGAATATTATTTTTGGAATCCAGATATCGAAATTATCCAATGGTGAATTTTTCAAAATTTTCGGGGACAATCAGATTTTTGGGTAAAAATTAAATGACATTTAAATATATAAAGTGTTTTATGAAATCATAATGACCCAATAACAATTGAATAAAATAATATAAACATTATGTTCAGCCAATAAATTATTTACCATTAGAATAATGTGATTTTGTGTTTGTTTGATTTATTTTACAATGCATTAGTGGACCTTTCAAGGCTTATAAAATATTTTGTCTTTTTGAATTGTTTTCCTTGAGAGTGTGACTCACCTATAGAGAATAAACTCTATTATTTTAAGAAGTTAGTACATTGTTCATATAAAATATTTTTTTCCACTCCACTTTGGCAAAAAACATGGGTGAAAACCATGGTCTTTTTTTGTGGTTTTGGTTAGTTTAATGTGTGGTGTCCCAAACCAAAATAATAATGAATTCCCTGTCCTTTCCTATATAAACCCACTCAAGCTCCCACTTACACTTTACTAAAATACTTTGGTGTTCATATAACCTCTTCCCTCCTCTCTCTATAATCATCCCAAGGTGCTCCAAGCACCCAATAAGTCTCTCTCCAGCCCCTCGAAACCTTTGATATCACACTTCCAAGTTAGGGATTCTTACCTTTCTCTGTTTATCCATGTTTATTAATATTGTTAGGCCATTTTATTTGCAATTATAAATGTTGGGGTATGATTTTTAACCTCCCCCATACTACCCTATTTAGTTTTTAATGATGAGATACCCCTTTCTCTCTCATTAAATTCCGCTCATTTACACCCGTTACTATGCTGAAAATCCGAATGGAATTTCTCTCTCATCATTTACATTCAAGTAATTCTTTTGTACCATGAATATAAATTCCATTACAATTGTTGGGACATGTATCTATATTACCCCATTACTATCCATTTCATGTACATATGATGAGACACCCCTTTCTCTCTCATCAACCTTTTTTATGAATTCATATCTCATGC
Source organism: Viscum album (assembly GCA_963277665.1). Lineage (NCBI taxonomy): Eukaryota > Viridiplantae > Streptophyta > Magnoliopsida > Santalales > Viscaceae > Viscum > Viscum album. Next base: position 1,512,722,630 of record OY728143.1, on the reverse strand, counting down.
TGTTATGGTACTGAAATTGCACCACATTTTTCCATGACAAAGTCATTGTGTAGTGAACACAATACCCATTTCCCTATCAAGGGTATTCACCTTTATGAACATTTAATTATTTATTATAATGTTTCATATATTTATTCCACATTTCTTTTTCATGGAATAAATGATGATGTTTAATTAATCCATGTTTTATGATCCATGTGGCACACTTATGCATGAAATGAAATGTTTAAGAAGGATGTGCCCTGATAGTGCTCCTATGAATTGGGTAAAGTATAGTATCATGATACATCATGTGAAATGAGTGCTAACTCATGGTACTTCAATTTAAACGAAGTTTTACTTGTGCTTTACATGGAATGAGGGTTTACTCATGCTCAATGTGCAACGAGCCTTTGCTCATGCTAATTCAATGTTAAGTGTTATTTCCCCATTACCATGTCATGATTATCTTGCTTTATCATGACATTATGTCAATTTTTCTATTGTGTTCCATTGATATGCCTATTGTATTACATGTATTGTGTTCCCCATGTTATTCCATGTTTATTTCCCTTACTAGGATTTATAGCTCACCCATTTCTTATACATGCCTCCAGGTTATCCCATGCAATGCTATGTATGAGGGAATTTAGTGGTAATTTAAATGAATTTTTCAATAATGATGTTGTATTTAATGTTTTTTGTTATTATTTAATGATATTAATCCCCAAATACACAATACCTCTCGATATTCTATGATTCATCAAGTGACGTTTATATAATAAATCATGTTTAAATGTCTAATAAAGAGCTAGGTTGTCATACTATTCCATGGACTGATGATCTATTTGATCAGTTGAAATGGGAAAAAAAGATCTTGAATATCAAAATTTAATCTTTTTATCATCAAATAAGGAAAAAATAATATGATATTCAGAAACACACCATTCAAAGACATTATTACCATTATGAGTACATTATCGCGAGCTTTATTCTAACAAATAATCCTATCATTTTCAAAAATTTAATGAATTTTTTTTGCATGTATATATATATATTCATTATATTCATTTTTGATGGAATCCTTGTTTACTCTATGTCTGAGGAGGATCAAGTTCATCCTATGAGAATTATTATGGATATTCTAAGAACTCATTGAATTTATTCGAAGCTTTTGATATATGATTACAAGATACATGAGTGAAATTTAGGGGACATGTTGTGTTTAAAAATGGGATATTAGTTGATCCTATGAAGGTAATGGTTTCTATGACATGGTATATATAATTAAATGTCTTTGGGATTTGGAGCTTCTTTAGATTCGGTGGGTATTATCCTAGGTTCATATAGGACTTCTCAACTTTGACTACTCTGATGACTTCTCTAACTTGGAAGGGAGTAATATTCTATCGGAATAAAAAATGTTAAAGTTATTTAATTGAGATAAAATTTATTTTTTAATAAAATCCTGGTGTTTACTCTTTTAGAGGCTGAGAAGGGATATGTGGTATTTTTGGATACATCAAGCTTAGGCTCAGGCTGTATTCTCACATAGAGTAATCATGGCATTGCTTATGGATATTGTCATATTAAGCCACATCTGTAGAATTATACGAAAAATGATGACGAACATGTAGTTTTGACGCACAGACTTATGATTTGGAGGAATTAATTTTTTAGAGAAAGTTTTACTTTGTTTTTTGACCACAAGAACATGAGTAATATCTTATTTCAATAATATTTTAATCTCTAATAGGGGAATTCTATGGAATACCTAAAGTCATTCGATTTCAACATCACCTATACCTTGAAGAAGGGGAAGGTCATTATAGATTTTCCATGTAGAAAAATTCTAACCCTTATAGTGAATGAATCATTATAATGGTATAATTTAATTACTTTTTTATACTATTGAATTTTTGATTCCAGAAATTTTGGGATGAGGTTTCTTAAAGAAGTGTTTAGTTAACATACACTATTTCCCAATTGATTCCATAGGAAGAAAAATCTTGATGATGAGTTCTGTAGATTTTGAAACTCTATTTATAATGGAGAGAAGATTCCTGATTAGTGGTAATCCACAAATGTAATTTTTCAATATCAGAATCCTTTTGTGACACCATTTTTGGATTGAAAATATGTTATGGGGGGATTTCAATAATTATTAGTTGGTTTTTCACCCATGAAATAAGATTATGTCCTATGAAATGAGGTGGATGTTCTAGTTTCCATGTATGAGATGGGAAATCTTGATTTTGATTCTAATTTATCTAAATTCTAACTAGTTAAATATGTGAAAAAAACATTTGGGTTTGCTTCGGCCACATCTAGTCACTACATGGTTGTGGGATGAAATCACTGTGGTAATTTTGGTTGGTTTTCCTCATACATTGAGAAATAAGGACGAAATTTGGGGTTTGATAGATATGCCGACTAAATCATAACACTTTATACACATATGTGGTACATACAATGTTGAGAAGTTTGGAAATATCTATGTGGAGGATATTTTTCAGTTTCATGGAGTTCATTCTGCTATAGTTTCTGATAGGTATCAGCTATCCAATTATCTTTTCTAGGAAGGAATTAGGGAGGCACTTGGATCTCAAATCCATTTGAGTATGAAAAAACATATGAATTTGGATGGCTAGATAGAAATATATATACATATTCTTAAATATATGATTTTATCTTATGTTTTTGACTTTGGCAGAGCTTATGATGTTCATAAGGGGATGTTTGAGAATTTTATAAAAATAGTTAAGAGTTCATGGTTTGAATGTATCCTTTAGAAGACTTGTATAGATGTCATTTTAAATCCTTATTGTTTTGGTCAGAGATTAGGGAAATTTACTTAACTGGAGTGAGATTTTTCCTAGATAAAAAAAATATCTACATGATTTTTAGTGAATGGTATAGGAATATACATGATATACGTCTTATGATAATCATCATCATAGAACATTGGAATTCAATGTTAGTGAATAGCTGTTCTTGAAAGATTCACCTTGGTTGGTTCATCTTTGATTTTTGAGGTAAATGAAGCTTCCTACATGTATTGATGGAAATTTTTAGGTTATTTAATAGGTGGTAAAACAATAATATCATTTAAAACTTCAACCAAAAATAATGTTGATACATAATGTGTTTCATATATCTCATCACTCAAAGTATCTATCTAAAACATCTCATGTTATGATCATGATTGATCTTGAGGTTGAAAATGATTTATCCATGCCCGAATGACTATTCAAGATACATACCTCTGAAACCTTTCTACTTTGTGGGAGGCTAATAACTTTTTCCTGAGATATATAGTAGAATGGTTCTTATAGTCCAGATACATGAGAGAAATAGGCACTAATGAAAGAGTAGTGGGCTCATATTTTTGGCATGGAAGCTTATTTTTAGCTTTATAGGGGAATAATGTTTCTTTAGGGGGGAGTTTTTAATATCTTATTACTTTTTAGGTATTACTAAACCACCAATTTTTACCATTCCTGGGTTGGGAATCATAAGAGGGTGGAACTGGTGAAATTTTTATTGTTCTGGATGTTTCTTAGCAAGAGCATGGTTGGTTCAATGTTTACCAAAATATACACCATCTTAGAGTAAAAATGAAAACTAATGAAGTAACTAATTTACGACTGGAATAAGATATGTAAATTGTAAACCCTCATAAGAAATAATAATGAATAGATTTTTAACTATTGGTTGACTTGCATATTGTTTTCCCAAAGAGTTCACTTCTTCCCATGAAAACATGTGTACAAGTTCTTAAGTGATCAAATTCTTTGCTAATAATTCCAAAATCCCTCTTTTAGGTCCCCAAAAGATTTGTACAATCTAAAACTAGTTTCTACCATCCTTGTATCTCCCATGAAAGAGTTTTTTACCCTCGAATCCCTCATAGAATCGATTTGAATCTTGATTAATTCCATTCAATCTTCTCGTGGTTATTTTCCCCCATCTGTTCTCATTCTCCCATAGTCTATCTTCTTCTCAATAGGGTTCTATGGATAATTTTTTTGTTTAAAGGATATAAAAAATACTATTTTGGATCAAAGACAATATTTTATTCATTTATCAATCTTTTCATCATTATCTTTAAGAGTTTTTTTAAACGTCTTTGTGATTTGAGGTTCATTGATCCTGAGGTAGGTGGTTCAGTTATAACACACATTTTGTATTCAACCCAAATTTCTTTTTTTAATTTAAATTGTTTAAATTAAATTCAGTTTATTTGTTTTGATTAAATGGATTTAAATTGTTTTATCGGAAAAAAATAATTTTATTGAATTGGGATTTTAATGAAAAAATAGGTTTCTAGCATAAAATTTGAAAAAATACAATTCCATTGAATTGGTTTACATTTATTGAAATTTATAATATTGAAATTGTTTAATTTATGTTCTAGTTTTTATGGGAATTATTTCAATTATGCAGTTCAATTAAAATATGAAATAATTAATTTTTTTGAAAATTTTATAAAACACCCCTTCTATTGAATTTGGGGTTTATTATGAAATTTATGGAATTTTTTTTGGAAATTTATATTTTTTAATTTAATTTATGATGTGAATTTTGAAATTACATGAATAGGATTCAACTACATTTTTTTTAAAAAAAATGAATACAATGGTTTTGATAGAATCTTTAGGATTTTATCTTAGTCAAATGACATGTTTTGTTGAAGAACCAGTTATGTAATTTAAAAGGAAAATCAGAATATTTGATATAGAAAATAAGATTAAATGTATTTTTTTATGTCTTGAAATAAATTTTACATCATTGTTTTTACTATATTACATGCACGGAATAAGTAATTATTGTATTATTGGGATAAAACATTATGAATTTTAATGTTATAAAAAATCAAATTATAGAATCACATTCATTAGGCAATGGTGATGAGTGATATTTAGCCTTAGGCCAATAGAGACATATGTATATATTTTCCATTTCACCTTTATTATGGGGTACCTATATCATGGAACTGTCATACCTAATTAGGTATATAAACATGTTGTTATATTTTTTGAATTTCAAATTTATATATTCCATTCTTGTAAACTATTTCATATACCCTAATATTTATATGAACTATTTTGTAAGTGTATATTTATAGAATTTTTCAAGTGATCCATTATATAAATATCCTAACTATTAAATGCAATTTGATTTTTTGAAACGTATTTCTATCATTAGAAATGTGATTCTTGTGATATAAAATATTTCATATTTTAAAATGTTATGAATGATTTATTTAAATATGATTTTGAAATTCCAAACCTATTTGTTTTAAAAATTGATAGTACATTCTTAGTTAATTTGATATTGAAAAATTATTACCGAATCCTTGGTTTATATCCGAGAAGTTGTTGGATCACACCCTAAATGTTCCATCATGTGTTTATATATTACCACCTTCTCGGACTAGGTAAGGGAAATGGATGACATGAAGGTGGTTCTAACTGTTGATCTTTGCAAATATTCATATTATGGAAATATTTTTATATAAGATGGGATGTTATTCCTGATTGACTTCAAATAATAATTTCCTAGTGGAGTTTCATTTTTATTCATACTGTAATGTCTCTTTTACATCCACAATGTCCATGAAAAAAATTTTCCAACATTTTTTTTATATGATGCCAGGTTCTAGTCATCGACCCAGGGATATCAAGAACTCCCTATGGTCTATGTTAGTGTCGGCTCAGTTATATGGTTACCAAGGTACCTGGGTTTCATTATTATAGTAGATACCTTAATAGGTTAAATCCATAGGTCGAGTGTGGTTCCATAGATAATGACCTATTTAGAACACCATATGTAATACAATATGTTTTTTACAAGAATATATTGGAAGGGACTATGTGTTTATTTTGAATATTATAGTAATGATTGTGACAGGTAGGTTCTATTGGACTACCATGAAAGTACACGTTCAATTGTATGCGACAACGTTACTTTTCTGCGGTTTAGGATCATGATACTTGAGCCAATGGGTAATTACCATTAGGATATATCCTTTATAAGATGACTTATTCATTTTCTTTTACATAATGATTTTATCCCTAACTAATTTTATTATTTTATTTATTTCTCTATTAAACATATTTTTCATGTGTGTAGACTTATACATTCATTTTTTTTGATATGACCCATATTAATATTGGAAAATTATGTTTAAAATTATTTTTAATGTTTAGTATCAATCTTAGTTATAAAAATATATTTTAATGAAAAATGTATTTGATAAATGTTTTAGATTAGAAGTATAAATGACATGATATTAATAAATAATTAAATGTCATATTTTTCAAGTTAAAGGGGATATTTAATTTTTAAAACAACATTTATTAGTTATGATGAAAAATAGGGTTTTTAGATGTTTTGAAATAATATTTTATCAATGGTTATTATCTATGTTTGTGAAAAATGGTTTCCATTCTTCCATTATTTTCTTATTATAAATAAAGAGAAATTTTATTAAAAAGAAATTATGGAATTAAATATTTTTAGAATGTATTTGAAAACCCTATATTTTATCTATATTAAAAAAATAATTGATAACATATAATTCTTTAAGAAAATTTAATTAAATAATCAGTGGAATCATACTTGGTGTGTTTTGAGATCAACCTAGAAATTCCATTTATTTTATTCATCTCTAATGATTTCATTCAAGTTCATGGAAAATGGTTCAACCATTATTGAAAATTGGTTTTTTAATGGTGGTTTTAAGAGATGGTGAGTGACCATGGATCATGAGTATATGGTTTGTTGCAGTTTTGTTTATTTTTATTATTTTTTTATGATTATCAGGTATATTCTTCTTAGGTTAGACCATTATTTTGGTTAATATTATATGAATTTCTATTTGTATTCATCTAATGAATTGATTACATTTATGTGTTGTCTCTACTTTATTGATGGTTTGAGTTTTTATAATGTACATATTCTTTTCATATTATACCAATTTTAATTAGTGTCATGGATGCTTGTTATATTAATAGGTTACATAGTATTTCCACATTAGTTACTGGTTTAGTTTAATTTTTTTAGAATGTGAAATCATTCCCAAGGATCCCATTATTTATACACAAAAACTAGTTATCATCTGTTTAGATCATGACTGATCTTCAGTCCATTTGGAATGATGGTTATAGTGATGACTTTGATATTGCTGGTCCTGGTAGTAAAATAGTTATAATATTCACCATATGTCCATGAATTCCTTAAAATTCCCACTTAACCAATTTTGGTAAAACATTAAAGGTGTAGAAAATATATTGAAGTCATTGTAAGAAGTAGTTGAATAGTTATTAGATATCATCATCTTGATCTATTTCTCTACTTGTATACTCTTGATATCTAATCTAAAATTATTATGTTTATATATGATAAACCTTACAACACCATTATTTTTGAAAATAATTTATATCTTTTCAGATCTTGATTAACTCTAAAAGTGTATTTTGGTTATTTCAATAATGACCAAATGTTTTTATATAAAATTATCATCATTAACTATATCAATAAGTCATTTTTAATACTTGAGTAATTAAATAATATCAATATAATGAAATTAATAGAGTTTTCTAATACATTTAAGGGTAATTAAGGTTGATATAGGGATCTTAAAATATATAATAGGATATATTATAATTAGAAAATATTTTGTCTAATCATTATTGAGTTCTTCACTAGAAATATATGTGTTCATATTGTTGTATGTAGTGTTATATAGTAGTAATGGACTAGTGGTTTTAACTAGATGGATTTATAACCAAATGATGAATATTTTATAAGGATATAACTAGAAAAAAACATCTAATGAGGTTTAATTATTTGGGAAGATCTAAAATAATTATGAAAAGAAATTCATTGAGTTTATAACATAAAGGGTAATTATTACACTAATATTAATCAATTGGATGATTTTTTCGACATTCTGAACTGAAGATAACATCAAATTGTATTTTTATTTAGGAATTGTATTTAGAATTAATTAGTGAATTATTTAAATGTACATTAGTAATAAGATGTATTTTTTTTGTTTTGTGTAATAATTCAAAAAATTAATTGAATATTTTCTAAGGCGATTGGATGAGTTACAGAGGTTTTAGAGCTAAATCTAATAATAAATAATCCCATTTGAGAAATTATGGAATTTAATGTTGTACTTGAATAATGGATATGTGGGATTTAGTATTATTATTTTTTAGAAATACTAAAAAATGGTAAAGGTATGAATTATATAGAGTCATTTTTGACATTGGATGATTCTTATAGAAAATATAATATAGAGACTAATCTAATAGATAGAAATTTTAAGGTCCATTAATTTTTTTATGATAAATTGTTGAATCCAAAATTAGAATTTATAAAATTAAATGGCTAATATGAAACATTATATGTGTAAACCAAGATATCAATAGAGTATGTTCCTACTTTGTATGATTTATATTTACAAAAATGGATAGCTTGTAAGATTAATTTATAACATCAAATTTGTAACTAAATATATTTTAATAGTAACTATATGTCTTCATAAGGAATATACATTTTTGGGAATTTTGAAATATTGGAGACTTTTTAGCAGTGATAACCAACATTGGAAGAGTAATTGGATTTTCATAACAGTCATTGAAGATATTTTAAGATTGTTCAATATATTTTGTATGGTAACTAGATTAATATGTAAAATTCAGATACATTTTAAGAATTTATCAATTTGGAAATTTTAAATGTAAAAAAATTCTAAAATATTGAAATGTAAAATATCATATGGGAAAGAAAATAAAATAAAACTGATATTTCTCTTTCAATATTACATAATCATTATGATTTTAAATCCATTATTCATTCCTTGATTTAATAAATAATGAATCAAATGAATATTTAGCAGTTCCATGATTCATTAATATTTTATTTTCTAACATATATATTTTATTTTCATTTTTTTGATCAAATTAATTATAAATTTTGATCAAATAATTGTGTTAATGATTGAAGTATTCTCAGGTGTTTCACAAATAAAATTGGTCTGTGATTTTTGAAGAATAAATTTTAAGATGATTCATATAACTGAGAATAATATGATCAACAATATATGAAAAATAATTAATTGAAACATAATTATTTTCTATAATGGTATTTCAAATTAAATAAACTATAATAAAATAAAGAAAAATTTTATTATTATAGTATGTGTTTCATAGATTTTTAGAAAATAATATACAATGGCTGTTGCTAGAATATTTTAGGAGTTATATTTTTAGAGTTTTGGTACAAGTGAATAGAGTTTCATTTGGAGAGGATATATTCAGAATAAATAATAATAATGTTATTCTTTCAAATTTAGAGAATAAATTTTGTGAAAAAATTTAATATTTTGTGTCATGTTGAATCAACTACATGAATGTTTAAGAGAAATGATTATGGTGACAACTATACAAAGGATGTGGAAGATGTTATCTATAATATATATAAAGAATATAGTGGTTTTAATATATAGAGTAGTGTGTTAATATTTCCAGACATAAGAAGATAAAGTGGACCTCATATATTGTTTGAGAAAAATAACTTTAATGGAATCATATAATAATTGTAGCTCTGTTTTATTCTGCTTTTAAAATCCTTTCAATAAATCAGTAAGAAGAAAAATAAAAATATATGATACAAAATAAAATTGATGTCTATAATTGTTATAACTATCAGAGAATAAAAATATTTGAGGTAGACCAAAATTATTAATTTTCATCTATTTACTAATCGACAGTTAAAATCATTAATGACTGAGTCATGTGATGTTAGCTATCAAAATTTCAAAAAATATCTGGATTATTTATTACTCAAAGAGAAAAATAGTAATGTTATTTATTTAGATGATAAATTTTTATTCAAATAAACTAATTATACGAGGATATATGATCATATTGATGTAGGGAAATCCTATACAGACTAAATATCTACATCAAGAATTTATAATTATTTTATAATTATATTTATGTGATAAAGTACTTTAGGATATAGTATCAATCAATTTTTTTTCTAGGAATCCAAAATGGATTTATTTTATATTCATGATCCACCATGTATTTAACATAATCCCTACCAAAACAACTCAAAATTGATAATATGATTATTACTAGGGAATCTAATACTCATACATCCTAGTCACAATAAAGATTTTGATTGAAACATTTCTGAATAATTTTATGATAAAATCATGTGATTTTAATTACATTACATTCTATATTTAATTTTCTTGAATCATATTGGAAAATTTAAAAACTACCAACAATTATCTTAATAGAAAATATATGTTCAAGAAATAAGTGGGGAACTAATGTGAGTAAATGTTCTAAAGCATAATGACATAGAAAAATGTTTTCAAAATAGATTCACCACTCCTTAGTTGACTACATATACTATTGACAAATAGTATGGGGTGTCATAGTTAACTATGTTTCATCTACTAAGACCAGTATCTATGTCCCAATGATTTTTATTAGTTTCATATGATGTTTGTATTAGAAGTTTTTTCTGAGGATCCATGGATGAAAAAATTTGTTTTTATCCATATTAATGTATATTTCAGAGTTTTGTTAAAACATATATTAAAGAATAATAAAATAGAGTGAATTGAAATGATAAATTACTCAATAATAATAGATGGATCATCAACACCTTCCAGTGATTACGAGGGTAAGTAGTTTGATAAATATTTTCAAAATGAATCATCAAATGGATTAAATAAAAATTATATTGAGTGTAATTATAATTATATTATTTTTCCTACTAAACCATACAACTTGGATGTAATTTAATACATGAAGAAATTATCAGGATATGTTTTTACATACATATTCTTGTTTATAGAGTATTTAAATGGTGTGAATTCAGAGTAGGAAAAAAATGTGGATGCTATAAAAAATAACTAAAATGTATGTCACTTGTGCTACATTCTCTCATAATTGAATTGATAGAATGAAAATCCTTATATGATATTAGAGGTAAGTTTTGAAAAGTTAAAAAAAAATTTAAAAACATTTTTTTTGATAATATTAATTTCACTAAAGTTTGTAAGGAAATGATCTATTCATTATAAAAATCCCATATGGTTGCTCATGGAATCAAGGATGTCTAAATAGAGGATAAATCCATAGGAATCCATGAAATTTATAGTTCCAAATATTTTAATACCAATTAGATGGGGATCAAATTAAGAATCTAAAAAGGGAATATAATTTAAGTAGAGATAAGTTATGAATGATAATATCTCTCTGATCATTAATAATTATGATCATGAAATTAAACTAATAAATCTAGATGATGTTGAATCAAAATATTAAATAGCTATTGGGAGAAAATGTACTAATGTGGAAGTTTCTATAAATATTCAAAATTACAAAAGAACTCTATGAAGTAAAAAATAATTCATTAGATCACCTTTTAATCAATCCACTACAATCTAATAGATTAATTTATGATATTATCCTATTAAATTTGTTTTTAATAAAATTATCTTATTTTCAACTGATTGTTTAAAATTATTATCCATTAAAATATGCATGGATAAAAATTCCAAGATATTTACCAGCACATTGAATTTGTTTCTATGCATTCCAAAGTAGGTTATCTCCCTAAATTGGCCCCAAAAAAATGTGACTCTACCTATAAGAATAAATAAATTAAATTTTTTCATAATACTATAAGTCTAAATACAAGAAGATTTTTTTTATTGTACTAATGAAACTATATATTTTTGTATGAATTAATAGAATGTTTCCACGAAAAAAACATTATTGGGAATCATATTAGACCATAACTAATGAAAGACAAAATTAATTAAAAAAACATGTTGATAAAATTCAATTTTTATAAAATTATGAAATATTTCATAAAGAATTGATTTTAATTTCCTAATAAATATTTTGGGTAATGTAACAAAACAGATCACAATGAAGAAGTGTGTTGGTAACAAATAGATCCACACATCACTAATTATAGTGTGGATTGAATAATATAATATAAAAAGAAATAGGTCATATAGGAATATTGGTGTTACCTAAGGAGTAAATAGAGTATTTTAAATGATAAAACTACTTCTATAATGTCAATGAATAAAATTAATATTTAGTCAACAATGGAATGTATTAATTTAACTAAGGAAGTAATATCCAGATCATGAACAATTACAGGTTGTATAGGAATAAAATATCAATGAAATAAAAAGGAAATGAAAATTGAAACAAAAAAATTGAATAAAAACCTGGCGGAATCAATAAAATACATACATGTTTAATAATAAAAATATCATGAGATGTTTCATAAGAAGGGTAACCTAGAAAATTGAGAAATTATATATATAAAGTGAATCCTTTGGGACACTAGAAACATATCCTTTATTATTAATAGGTCTGATGTATTTATAATAAAACAAGGGGGAAAACAAGTAAATTACTATGCTATTAATTTCACTACTAAGTGTGATTCAATGTAGAAGAATATTGCTGTGAAATTTATAAAATAATATTTTAAAATATAGCCATCATAGTTGGAACTTTCTAAGATGATAAAAGAAAAATTTAACTATGAATAATTATTATTTATAGATTTGAAAAAGATAAATACCACTATGAAAAAAATATCTAGATGAATTGAATCCCATTCTGTCCAATTATGAAAGGATTGGTAAAATCAATAAATATCTATGAATTAAGAGTTTTCAACATGTTGGAGCTCCAAAAAAAGATCCATTATGGTCGTATCCATTTTTTTTCCTATTTCTCACATTAAGGAGCTAATACTTACTCACCTTATTCTAATACATATCTATGTGTTGTATATTATACTTCTAATTATAGTTAAATAATGAAAAATGGGAACTGATGAGTTCAATGAGTCTAGTAAAACATATAAGATTTTACCATCATGGAATACATTAAATAATATCATCTTTTCTTCTTATGAAACATAATTTTAAATATATTAATATATATTTTAATATAGTTAGAATCATAAATTCTATTAGAATATTATGTGTAAAATCAATCATGACAATGTATATATAAGTGAATCCCTTCTAGGGGAACTCCCCAAAGGGCAAATTTATTAGAGTTTTTTTTACATCATGTCTTAATTCATAAGTATATATATATATATTTAAAAAACTAGATATCACATTTTTTAATTTTTTTGAAAATTAATATCAAAATATCTGATAAGGTGATTTCAAAGTTGAACCCCACTGTGTACTGTATATGAATATCGTTTTTCCTATATTGATAGAATATCATTTTTAAAATATTAAAGGGCTATGTAGACCAATATTTGGATAATTAGTGATTAATTTCTTTGTAAACTATTATTCCACACTTTTTTCATAATAATTGGACAATGTAATCAATATGGTGGATAAAAATAGTCATAATGTAGAATCTATTAGATCAAATTATTATTGATTTCTTTTATTATAGAGGACATGGGTTGATTCTTTATGAAGTGGAATAGTCTAAAATTTTTATTGATTGAGGTGTTTGAAGAGGTGGGCATAAAAAAACCTATTTAATAACTATTAATGTTATTATTATAAAATATATATAAGGAGGTTAAATGTTTTTGTAATAGATTGATGATGATTTTAGAGACCAATAATTTAATAGTTTTCAGAAAAACTATGATATACAATGGTTAAAATCTCATAGTTGATAGTTTATAGAAGATTAAGTGAATCTAAAAATAGATATATATTACTGTTTATTGAAATATATATATTGTGTAATGAATTACTAATGAAACATATTAAATTAGAAAAATATTGTCTGAATTAATTTGAGAAATCATATAATTATATGAATTTATTATCAAATGATTTGAAATGATCAATAAATCCCAAAAAATTAATTTAATAAGCTCTAGAAATAGTTTAAAAAATTTATAATTTGTGGATAATATTGAATATTTTCTATATATTACTTCAAAAGAGTAATCTATAGAAAGTATTAATATTTTTTTTAGAATGACATCACAGGAGTCATTGTTATCATCAGAAAAGTAATATGATTTACTAAATATTGAATATTTTACAATGTTATGAATTTTTATGAGTTATTATCTACATTTTATGAGTTATTGGTGATTTTTGAAGATTTATTGATGACATTAAAAATAAATCTATAACATTATAAGAGTTTTACAATACATTGGGATAGTAACAACATAATTTCTAAGAGTTATTTTTGAGAAAATTAAAATATTTGTAGAGTTATTTGTGACATCATAAGAGTATATATGTATATAATAAGAGTAACATTAAAGGTTCAAAAGGGACATAATTTCAAAACAAATGTATTGGTAGAGACTTCTTATAGGTGATTAATGATATCCAATGAGTAATTACGTTTTTAAGAGTTATTTAAGACATTTTCTATGAGTTCAATAACATTGGAAGGGTAACTGGATGACTTAATAAGTGGGAACCCTTTTTTAATAATTTTTTATTTGTGTGATATGATATTTGAGAAATATTTATAATATTTCACAATGAAATATTCATAGTGAATCGAAATCATATGAGTTTGAAGTTTTAATTTTACGATCAAATAATCAGGATTCTATATTAATGATGGATTAAGTATTTGATGGCCATAATACCGAATCAAATGACAAAATGGGTAGTTACTTTTCTATTATTCATTGATTTTAACATTTTAAAATATTAAAATAAATATTGGTGATCAAATCCTAATGGAATTATGAGGAAATAAATATTAACATGTAATAACTCATCTCCAATGTCTTAAATTTAATAAATAAATTCGCCATTCAAATATAATAAATAAAAAGATTTTTTTCATAATTTAAAAGAATATGGTCAAGCTAATATGTAACATAATAACATAAATTGAATCTCATGTAAAACTATAATTTCATATTAATCATGCAATGAGGAAATCATCCATGCAATAATAGTATTATTTTTGTTCTATTTCCAAATATATATTGAGAATGATTTGAAATTTATTTATTTCTTAATATTTTGAGGAGAAATGTACCTATATTTCTTGAATATATGAATTTATTTTTCATTGGCTAGGATAAATTTTGAATAATTAAAAATAAGATTATTTCTAGAGATTTTCAATAAATCTTTTTGATAAAATGAAATATCACGGATCATGGATACACAACCAGAAAAATATTAGAGAAATATATGATGTTGGAACACTATATAGAGATATTGGATGATTATCTATATCAAAAAATATATAAAATATATTCTATATGTTTTCATATGTATGAATAGAATAATTAAGAGATTAGTGTATTGAATTCTATTGAGATAAGAAAATGTATAGAAATAAATTTAACAAATTATAAGGGGAAATTTCATTGTATCTATGAATATTATTAAATTTATGTAATTCATTTTAGAAGATAAATTATAACATATAATATCGATTAAAACAATAAGATGTGAAACAATATATCCTATAGAAGTTTTAACTATTGAAAATGAAATAATAATATTTTTATTTGGAGAAGTTAGATATAAATGAAGATCTTATGAACACTCCTTTGATGTGAACAACCTTTTAGACATAGTTGAGTAAGGTAACATAACCGGTATTTGAATAGGATTCGGGTTTCTAGTTACTTATGGAGATATGAATTTAGCCTATATTTCCATAAGACACATTAGCATCCTAGGACTATACTTTAGGAAATATATTTGATCAAATTTTTGTAATGATATCCTATAAAGTATATAGATCTATATTATCAGGTTGGGGATTATGGTAACCATAATGATATGGTAGAATAAATGATGTAGTCTATAAAAATTTTGATGTTGGTAAGAACATTGGATTATTGTGTACGTGTTGAATACCCTAAGGATATTAAATAATCCTAACCCATTCCATTTCTAGTTTACATTCAGATTATTATTATTGAAACCTTAAAAAGGCATCACATCCCATAGGTTTCTAGTGGATTGGGATTTTCCTCCTTGTTTGTTTGGAGTATTGTGTCACATCTTGACGCATATGTCACTAAACCATGATAGTTAACCTTAAGCCCCACATTTTGTGTTAGATGGGGTTTGGGTAGGAATATAAGTTTTTTATTCCCTTCCCCACAAATAATTATTTTCACAGAAAGGTTGAGCTTAAATAGGATAACTATAAGAAAGAAATCCTTTGACGGACACATTTGGAGTTAGATGGGGTTTGGGCACTAATATAAGTGGTTTATTCCCATATTCACCAATAATAATTTTTTAGGAAATGTTGATCTCAAATAGGATAACCCTAGGAAAAAAATCATTCCCTTGCTACCACCAAATTAATCAATATTGATGGTGGTAGGGACTTATTAATTGGTTATACAAATTGGTTTCATATTTGAAGGATTAAATTAGTTGTTATATCCATGATTGATTATAGTGGGGTTGTTAATCCTAATGTGAATCTAATGATTTAATGAAATAAATTTATTTTATGGAAGAACCATATGTATTATTACTTTAGATCATTGGGTTTGACTATATTTAATGTTTTGAAGCATTTTATTTTTATCGGTGTTGAAAATAGTACTTTTTACAAAATAATAAAATGGTAATTCAATAAATATGATAGAGGAATTAATGATTTAAGGGATCATTGTCTAAATAAATATAAATAATGGTTATACCATTTATTTTATGACACACAATGTGGGAAAATATTTTAAATATCTGTGAAATTTATTTAACAGTTTGACAAACTAAATTAAATGTTTTGCAAATGAAATTTTCTGACCTAATAATGAACACTCATGAGTATATTGATTGATTTTGGATAAGGTGAATGTTGTTTCAGGTGAAATATTTGGTATTTGAGATATTCTAAAAGAAGAAATAATCATTAAGAACATCATTAGAATACTTTAATCTTATATCAATCCAAAATATTATATTATAAAAGTTAAATATCTAAAGGATATAACATTATATTAATAACATAGTAATGATGTCACATATTAGATGAGAAATTATGATAATGAGTTTTTCCAAAATTTCAAGTATAAAGAGTTAAAATTCATGTTACTGAAAAGGATTACTATTGAATATAGTATGGTAGATGATGTTATGGCTAATGTTATGTAATTCCTTGCCTTAAATCAGAAATATGTAAATGGAATGTTTAAAATTAAGAATCCTCTTACATGATTTTATTTGGGAAATTTCATATATATTGTAGTAAAGTGTTTTATGAAGTTTCATGATGGTGATAAGGATGATGAAAAAAGAAAAGAAAATAATTGGTCATCAGTAAGTGTGTAGTGGTAGTGAAATAATATGAGAAAAATTATGAGAAGAATAATATTATTTCAAAATAAAATAGTAGTTCTTAAGAATCAAATTTAGATCATATTGAAGACTACAAGGATAATATAGAAATATATATGGTGGCAGTTTTGGGAAATTCACAAAAGGGAAAAGAAAGAGACAATGATAAAGGAGATTTATAATGTAAAGTTTACCACCAAGTTAAATTGAAAACTACTCTTGAGTATAAGATGTTTAAGGGAACTAATATAAATAATGTAAATAGGATGGTTCTTGATTCTAAACACTAAATTCAGTATGAAGAATAATATAATTCTATAATTGAGGATTAAATTTGAAAGCACATATTGGTAAATCTCGAAAACTCAATGTAATTTCTTGGGTTCAAGCTCAAGGATGAATAATAAGAAAATGATATCAGTAGTCTTAAAAAAAATATTTATTCAAACATATCAAATAACATGAGGTGGAAATGATTATCTTATAAATACATAAAAATGAACAATAGATAATCTTGAATCCTAATATTAGATTCAGAAAGTATGTCACAAATGCAATTGAAAAAGGGAAAAACATTTGTGGTCTAGTAAGATAATGGATATAATTTTTATAGAATAAAATGACACATCATAAGGGAATAAGGAACATGTGGATTAGTGGAAAATAGAAAATTTTAATTGTTAAAGTCATACCACATGCACCCACGCAGAGGATGAAAATTTATATGGGACATAATTGGAATAAAAATATTTAGAGATCACATGGTATAATTTGTGGTGAAATAATGATTCAATAGAATAATATATGTATCATGATTTATTGGTATGGAGATAAGAGGGAATTTAGAAATTTTTTGGTGCACGTCTATGATTAATTGAAAAGATCAAGAGAAATAGATGCAACCAAATAGTGTTCAGTATTCTAGGAATGCCTTTCATGGATATTGTTTTTGTTTTGGAGAATTCAGGAAAATGTATAGTAATTTCCCATAGATAGTGAAAAAAATCTTCAATACCATATTCAAAGAGTATTTATAAATATAAGATCATAGATTTATCAAATGAGATGAAAACATAAAATCAATTTTTAGCTCCCCAAGATGATGTTATTCTATCATAATCTAAGAATGATCAAGAATATCAAGTAGTTTCATGAATAATTCCAAATATGTAGATACAAAAAAGATGAAAATATAGTTGATGTATAGATTCTGTTCAAATAATTTGATCACACTGGAATATGTGTCATTTATAGTGTATGTACATCCCATATGATATTAAGAAAACATCAGCTGGTAAGAACAATGTATGACCTGAATAGTGTAATAATGTTTTCAAATAATGTATTTATAATGATTATTGAATCAGGACATACTATTTTTTTGGTGAGAATACATGAGACATGAATATATAAATTTTTTTGAAGGCTATAAAAATTAAAAATAAGTGCTAGAAAAATGTGTTAATAACATGTGTTTTAATAGGTTGCCACATTTAATAATTGATATCGTTAGATGAGTGAAGATATTGAAAAAATATTAGATAATCATAACTAGGAAACATTATTTATAATGAGTGAATATATGTTAATGGGAATGAATGAGTATTTTAGTACAAATTGGGTGAATAATCCACCATAAATTAATAGAATGATTAACTGATATTCAAGGTAAACTCCCATACTAAGTCTATATATATTGATGATAAATTCATTACTATTTAATGGATGAAAAAGTCAATTTTTTTTAGCCATATTAATTAATTTTAAATTAATTATTTTTAGATACATGTATATTTTTAATTTATATATTAAATTTGGAAGAATAGGTGTCTGTTTAAATGGAAGATAGTTTTATCACTCATGAATATTAGTAAATTTTTATTAAATTAAATAATTTGATATATGGGTTTATGAAAACACTAATAACACCCTATTCATGACATTTTCAATATTTTAAAAAGATATTCATTTAACATGAAGGAGTTGATTAAATTTTCTATGTCAATAACTAGTGAAACTAAAGGGTGATGGTTCTGGTATATGTCGTTGAGATAACCTTTATTGGGTTTATTAAATATTAGAAAAAAATATTTAATGAGATCATGAAATATGAGATTTAAATGTCAATGATTGAAGAGATTACATTTTTTATTGTTTATATGTAACACAAAGATGGAATACCACATTCATTTCTCTGTAAAAATATTCCAAGGAGGTTCTGAGATACTTTTTATTAGATAATTCCATGAATATTAAATATTTCATAGCTCTAAAGATAATGAATTATTCATATTATGGGGTGCATGACATGGCCTTCGGTTTATCAGTTTGCAAAAATTTAAATTTTGAGACATCTGATGTGGAATCCGACTCAGCTGTCTTGGTTGCAATGCTACAGAAAAATGGCAAGGTACCATGGGAGTTAATGTATATCATCGGGAAATGTAGTTTCCTTCTTAATCAAGGAACTTCCATTCTTCACATATGGAGGGAGGGGAATGGTGCAGCCGATGCACTTTCCAACAAAGAAACGTCTGAGTAAAGGTTGATTTTGTGCACCAACCTGAGTTCCTTACCGAATGATTGTAAGCTCATTACTGAAGGTGATGAACTAAGACTTCCCCACTTTTTCCCTCCATAATATGGGCTTATAATTGTCATATCTTTAACAAAAAGTTAACTTTCAGTCAGTGTTTTCCATATGTCAATCTGTATTATATCATTTTTATCCCATTGAATTATTATTACTTATAGTGAATTGAATAAATCTATATATAAATGGAATAGTGAGTATTAATTTGAATAAAAAAATACCATAAAGTGTTTCTAGGTTACATAGTTGAAAATTTGACCCATTCAAAAGATGATAAATAATCAACGTTTGGTGGTACAGTCTACCTTTGTAGATTTCCTATTTATTGTCTTTGAAATAAAAGAATTATTTCATTTTATTGATAACTAATGAGACTGAATATATCATGGATAATATAGAATTTGGATCATTATTATGGATGAAGAAAAAACATGATGATATGGGAGTTAATGTGAATTATTATCTTAGAATATACTACGATAATCCATGTACTATAACTTATTCAAAAAACATGTCCATAACACACATAAAAAAGAAAACTGATATTAGGTATCATTTTGTCATGGAGAAGTTAGAGCACGCCCATGTGAAATATTAATATGTTCTTATAACACTAGAGTAATAGGAATATTGATGAAGGAATTACCCAAAGAAGAATTAAAATGAAATTAGTTGCCTCTTATAGTTTTATTTAATATCTACAGAAGAGTAATGTAGATATGGAATCCCCTCTTTTGTAGTTATTGTTTATTTTTTTCCCATATTTTGGTTTAGGTTCCTTACCATGTTACAAACCATAAAGTAGTGACCTATTGGTTCATTGAAAAATAGTTATAAAATTTATTGATCAAGATATGTTAAGATAAGGAGATAAGATTCTATGTCATGTTACAAAATAGTGAGAACATTAAATTAGTTGATGCATAAAATTTTTTAAATAATTTTATGTCACCGTAGAAGAAAATGATAATAGTTTTTTAGAATATGTTGATGAGTATATTTTTATTCTTATGTTCCATGTCTTATGTTGTAATTTCTATCAAGGAAGGATAATCAATTATAATCAACAATGAGGTGATACATTGAGGAAAATTTCATGTGACTATTATTTTTCATGATATGTATGGATCATGTGGTTTAAATTCATTGTTAAAAAATCACTGATGTATTTCGAGAGTCTAAAAGTGTGATTTGTGAAAATAAATGGTAGTGTGGTCATGTTTTTCATTTAGAGTTGTTTTTTAGTTTTTTAGTGTTGTTGACAGTCCAAAAGGTGGTGATTATTTGGAAATAATATGTCAAAGTGATGAATATTTGGTGTTGGGATTTATTATGTTTGTGGGCATAGAAATTTTAAAATGATATTTTATATATTTTGTAGATGGAGGAATATTAAAGGTGGTGCAGTTTCCCCTAGTTATCAATATAATTACATATGAAAATTAGAATTTAATTTATTGAAAAAAAAATATTCCCTCATAGAAACATTAACAGACCAAATAAAAATGAAAATAATTTGTGAAGGTTTTTTATCAAAGGAATGTTGATGAATTTTGATAAATCTATGTGAACCACATTGTAAGTAGTTGAAACCAGTAAGAGAAGTACACACATGAAATATTTCACCATAGAAGAAATATTACAAAAAGTGAAAATGATATTTTTTTTATGAATTAAGGTGGTGAATTTGAGGCATAAAAAATGGTCACTCATCATTATTGAATAGATGGTGTTTTAGAGGCAATCACAATGTGGGTATATTGAAGGAAAAATTCATACTGTGTTTAGTATGTAGTGAAGACTAGTTAGCATAGTAGTTAACAATATGATTGATTATATGGTTTTATATGCTTATTTTTTTAAAGACCCCTAGAAGATTAATTATATAGAGAGAATGTGACTATAAAATCCTCACTTTATGAAGTTGTATAATTTTGAATGTTTTTTGTGAAGGATATAGTGGAAAAATGAGATGCATTTTCATGGGAATTGCAGTCCACAATGGATGTTAATTTAATAGAATAACTCGATTTTAGGTGCCAAATTTCTAAAAATATATTCTATTTTAGGATTTATCAATCTATGTAGTAATTTAATCCCATAATGTACATGAACTACATGGTTCATGTCATTTCAAAAAGTTTTAATGCAATTTATAAAGGAAGATAAATATTTCACCAAAGGTGGCACTATAAATAAATCACAATATACAAAAGTTTATTTCATCTGATAGATCTCGATGATGTTTTTGGCATACTCTATTATGTGTCAAAATATTTTGAGATCATTCTGATCAATCGATTCATTTTATGAAGGAGAAATACACACAATTCTATTTATGGATAAGTAATATTTCAAATTTTGAACGTTTTTAAATAAGTACAAGAAGTTTTTCACTAATCCCTATAATAGTAAATAAATTTTGTAGATATGGTACATTCTAATATTTCATTCCTATTAAATTTGGACATATACTTGTGAGGGTGAACAATGTAAAAATTGGAATTTATTGTAAATGTTTTTATTTCTATTTATTTGATGCTACATAAAGGAGAGACAAGAGTGTTCTATTTAATTATGAAATAGGACATGGATAGATATTTTTGATAATATGTTATTCCCTGATCTACCCAATATATTTGTATTTAAACAATTTGGGATAACATTATTATATAATATGCGACTCAGAAACCATGATCACATAATGTATTAGGTTTCCCAAATAGGGTAAGAACCCAAAAAAATATAATTTTGTATTATTAACAACACATTATTTATTTAATGTTCTCATCTAGTGTTATGTAAGATATAGTCATATTGACTTTTAATTCACTTTATAATAGATGATTAAGAAAAGTGAATAAGATTATAAGCGACTAAAAGTTCAAATGGATAAGGACTTGAAAAAAAGTTGTGAAATGGTTCACCCCCAACATCAATGGTGTGTAAACCCATTCTTATGGATTAAATATATTATTATAGAAAATTTGTTTCCTATGGTATTTTATATTTTAATATCTTTTTTATTAAAATATGGAACAATAAAAATGTTGATTGTGTGATATTTTAAATGTTCCATTTATAAAAATTTTAATCCATATTATAAAAAAATATTTTTCTTTCATGACTCAATGAATAATTAATAAAATATAATAAAGGAAAAAAATGGTGAAAAAGTGAAACTTTTATGCCATCTAAATAATGGTAATCATTTTTAATTTATTATAATAAATCATCTAAACTAATTCCCTAAAATTTATGTGTTCAAAATGTAATAAAAATGAGGATAATTGTATATTATGTTTTTTATAGATATCTACATTGAAGGGAAATAATTAATGAATAAGATGTGAAGCTAAATTGTTACACACATAATTGTGTTATTATCAAATTTATATAATATGTATACAAAACTAGAAACTAATATTAAAACATTATATTAAAAATTTAAAATAAATTCAAATATGATTTTAAAAGTGTCTAACATTCACCTCAAAGATATATATATATATATATGAAATACTTATATATTAACAGATTTAATTTTTATATTAATAATGAAAATATAAAATATCTCATTAATTATAATGATACATTCTAAATTTTTTTACAAGGGAAAACATTTTCTTAATAACAATTATATGATATTAATTTTTTTAATCAAGGATGTATAGAAGAATTTGAAATAAATAAGAATCAATGTACTGGATAGATCAATATATGTTACTAGATAAAAACATTATGATCCAAATAAAAAACATAAATGTGATTAGAATGGTTTTTCAATCATAGTTTTGGATGATATTAAAACCCTTAACAAGAAGATTAATTGTAATTTTTTATTCCAAATAATTTTGAAGCGATACAACAAAACTTTTCCCAAGATGTTGTGAAGAGAATTTCCTCTTTGGATTCTTTACAATAGAGTGCTACACACAAACACAAAAAATCATATTGTAAGAAGACCTTCAAGTCCTCTGATAATCAATCTATAATTATCTCTTATAATATAGTAAACAAATATCCTAATATATCATTTCATAATGATGAAGTTTTAAGAAATTTGATTTTAAAAAAATATTATTTTTTAAAATGTAATTAGATAAATATACCATGATTTCCACAACAATAAAAAATATATATTCAATGTTGTATAAGTAGAGAGGATCCCTAAGTTATGAACAAATTAGGACTAATTCTATAGATAAATATAATATTTTTAAATCTAGATATAGAGCTACAAATTTTATATGAACATAATTCCATTACCACAACTTATTTTGATGGAAATTTTATCATAAGTTCACTGGGTGTTGGAACAAAATAATACTAATCATTTACTATATCATGATAGAATTATCTTGTAATTAACTAGACTGTAAAATATTCAACACTATAAAATTTTGATTATATTGAAAATGATAAATCTATCAAATGAGAACTACCGTTATTCCCTTCAAAACAAAATTTTGTTTGAAAAAATAGTTATTGATGTAAAGAGTGGTAGACAAATCATTACTAACACAAACACATATTTTTTTTCCAAAAGATTCTACAATATAAAAAGAATCATACGAGATAATAAGTGAAGACTATTTTAAAGAGTAAATAGAGGAACAAAAATGAGTAAACTATGCCATTGAAGTCCTAGAATAAAAATGAAATTGATATATTAATTAGAAGGATATGCTTCTATAGTGGTATTAATGCCACAATTTAGACCATTTGTTATTCTAAATTATTACTAAATATGAGTAATGCGGCATGAATCTAAATGTGCATCATTATAGAAGAGGATCAACCATATTGGTTAGGAAAATCACATCTATGATAAAGAATTTGAGTTTTTATATAGGATTCCTATGAAAAGAATCTAAAAAATGATATTTTATTGAATTTAAAATATGTTAAGTCATTATCCATACAAATATATGATAATTCTACAAGGATAAAATTGGTTAATGAAATTATTGATGAATAACTAGTAAAATATTGTTATGATACTGTTACTTCTTAAGAGATTATACATTCAAGTTTAAGTAAGATAATATTCCAAATCAATGTCTAACAATAATACAAATACCATTGGAATTATATAAAAATAATGGAGAACAAAAAAATATATTTGTCATTAATTTATATGAACAATATAATTCATTACATGGATTATGTTTATAGAAAAAATAAATCATAACTTTATGAATATGCAATGATTTGAAAAATAAAGGGTTAATGAATCATGAATGGTTATTTAAAATTTTGAGGATTAAAAAAAATAGTCTATGCATTAATATCTATGTATTACAATGATTTGAAACATAGAAAATTATATGGAGACTCACTAAATTCACATTCCTGTATACTTTTCAAATAATTTACATAAAATTGGTGTTGAATAAGAAAGAAGGAGAGATAATGACTATTTTGAATTCAATATATCACAATTTTTTTTTCAGATATAACATATTTAAAAATATATTAGGATTTAATATTTTAAAAGAATGTGTTTTGATATCTCACAGGAAATTTGACCCTTACTGGATCCTAATTTCTTTTTACTTTTTTTTACTATAATCTATATTCATAATGTTTATTGAAGAGAATATCATTAGAGGGATCTATCAAAAGGGTAATGTTTTTTATTTTTGTTTTAATAATTATAAATCTAAAACATAAGATACACATTACATTAACTAAGTAATTATTTTCATAAATTTATCTAAAATCATTTTGTACAACCTCTATAAAGTGATGTTATAGTTTCAATTTCACTATAGAATGTATATAAACCCATTTTTTCTTGAAATTTACCACTCATATTTTTGTCAATTTGAAAGGAAAATGTAAACATATATTCGACTAATTGATTCTTCTATATAATTTTATGTGTGATATCAACCTATTCTCCCATATAATTAAAAAATTACATCCAGTAATATAGAGTAATAACTGAGGGGAGAATATGATTCCTTGGGAAGTTGCAGTGAAAATTGTTTCTCAAACAATAACCTTTGTATTTATTATATATAAGGGGGGGATATATAAACATTACAATAAATAACTAAATTAATTATGGAATCATATAACCATACTATAGGATTTGGTTAAAAAAAATACTTTAGACACTCTGGTTGATACATTCACTAATTACAATATCATTCAAAAATAATTTAAACATTATATTCCGCATAAACTTTTTTTATTTCATTAGAATGTTAGGATAAATATTTAAATAATTATACCCATATTATTTTTTTAAATATAATTTTCCACTTATTAATAGTAATAATTATTCACGATCACCCATGAATTCTCCATATATGATACACTTTTAAACAAAATATATTGTAATAATTTTCAATATATCATTTTGTTGTGGAGGAAAAAGAAAGTGTGAGGTAAAATTAGTAGTTAACGTATTTATAAGAGATAATATTCATTGATCATATGCTATAATTATATAATCATATTTGTATAATCATGGAAATTTTGAAAATCATACCCAAAACGAACAAATCATAAAACATATCCTATGGAATGGAATAATATAATAAAATAATTAAAATATTTACCAAATATGAGTTAATAAAAAGGATCCCTTAGATCATAACATATTCATTATAATAAGAAAAATACTTTGGAATGAACTTAAGAATAATTCATCATATTATTGTGAGTATATCAAACTAGTCTCATGGACCAGTTTTTTAGTTTATCCAAAACGGATCACCCTTATGTTCATTAACATATCCAAAAATCATCACCATTTAGTTTGTGAGAAAATTCAAGAATGATGAAGCTTTATTTTGTAATATAATCAAATAAATATCACCATTTAGTGTGTGAGAACATCAAATAAAGATCAACCATTATTTTTTTTGAAATAAATATAGGATTTCCTTTTGGTTTGAAATAATATATGCAAAATCTCATCATACATTATCTCACGTGGTATAAAACAATAACAAATGTATTAGTGGGAGATATAAGACCCCACACATCATCACCCAAAGACATGAGTGACCATAAAAATAAAGTATTTCATCGTATCACAATAATCGCATGGAATGAAAATGGGATTAATATTCTTTTACTAATGTATTTACATAATGGTTCATTCATATTTACATTGATAATCATATAATGATAATCTAAATTAAAATAAATGGTTCACTAATGAAATCATGTAACATTTTCTTTAAATAAAAATCAGTATGATAGGAGATATTAAATTGTCACCGTTTATATTATGGGTCTAAGGATAAGTAATTAAATTTCAAAATAAATCTATGTATTGAATAATTTTGAACAAAATTAAATCAATAAAATAAAAAACATTAGATTAATAAAGTTATGAAATTGAATAAAAAACTATGTTTATAAACCATCAATAACTAGGAATGAATAAGGGAAAGATTAATAATTTCCCTAATTGAAATGAAAATTCCCCAATCCTTCATGTAAAAAAAAGGTGGATATTTATATTTTAATTATATACATGATCTATCTTGATATATTACAATGTTCAATGATATTGGTTAATAAAAGTTTAGGTTTTTTAGTAAAATAAATTTATAAGAATTAAATATCCTTTAATTTTTAAAATTATTTATATAATGTATTTTAGAAATCTTTGAGAAAAATAATATATTTTTGATACCTAGTTAACAAGTAGAAAATTATTGACATAAAATTATAAATTCAGTGGAATGTTATTTTCCCATGTAAAACATTATCATGATATTCCTTTCAAACATTATAAAAATGTCAAATATGAAAAAATAAAATAAAATTTTAATTTTTTTAAATAATATAATGTACTATAAAATTAACTTAATCAATTATTGAAAAATATGTAAGGATATTTTAAAATTCTTTAATTGAGTATAGACATGAGAGAGGGTTTTATCCCAATATAGATGAAAATTGGGTTTTATTACACTTATAAGAAAAACATCAGTAAAAATATGAGTCAAGGGGAAACCGATTTTTCAGTTGACATATAAATTCCCTTTTATATCCAGGAATAAGTTGAGATATTTTATAAATAATGAAAATTCCCATGATTAAGTATCTTTCAAAAACATTCTTAATTTGAAACTAAGATTGGTAATCAAAAGAATTGCAGTTTGACTTGTATTTTAATAAAAAAACATTCAAAATCTATATCAATAGAATAAAAGGCTATCTAAATAAATTAATGATATGGATCATCAAAACAAATGATTTATTTTAAATTGTAAATAGAAATTAATTATGATGAAATCAAACCAATTAATAAAATAATGGTGTATAATATAAAATGTCTTATAAAATTAAATTTTCAACAAGGAACTCCTTACATTATATAAATATAAATTTGGATTTAGTAGAAATACCTACATAAAAAATTAAATTAATAACATATATTATAAAATTATTAAGATTCAAATCAACTTACAATATTTATTTTTAATCATTATATTCATGTATATTAGTAATATTTTATTTATTTTTAATATTAGGTGTGAGTAGTCTTCATCATTTTGAGGTAATTTCATAATAGCGATGTGGTTTTATATTATTCTAAAAAAATATGAATTACAAGATTGTAAAATGTAATATAATTTTTTTCTTTATTGTTATTTATAATGATATAATATAATTTTTATGGGCTTTGTTATTATTATAAATTATTAATTCAAAAATGATCTTGTTTTGGTGATCCTAATCAAAGGAATTGTTTTTTAACATAATGGGTTAAATTTAATCATTTACATTCTTGAATAAAATTTTTTTAAATAAATAAATGGATATTAATAGTAATAACATTCTTATAGTCAACCACAACATAAATTCATGGTATTATTCAAGTATATGGATAAACCAATTCAAACTAGAACATTAAATATTTAATTGATGATTATGAAATGATTCTATTGCAATATAAAAAAAATTGTTTAATGGAAATATTTAGTGTTAATTTGTGTGATTCCTCATAATTAGAAATAATTTTTAGAAGAATTTAACCTATATCAGTTTATTTCATTATTTAAAAAATTCAATTATCTCTTAATATTCTCTTTCAGAATATTGAAATTACAATGGCCTTCAATATATCATTTCATTAAATGGTTGGCTAATTAAACTATCCATATCCTTAATAATTTTATAAGAGTCATATTTAAAACATATTCACAATCATAAAATAATTCATTAATGGAGATAATGAATAGAAAACAATAATTATATCATGGTTCTAGTAGTATCCACCAACACATGCATGGGAATTTCTATATTTATAGAAAGAAAAAAATTAATAATATGGATTATATTTTCAAAATAAAATATATTATATAGATATATATATATTACATTTTAAATTATAACTAGATTTGTGTGGTGTTTAATGAAAATGATATACTTTCTATCATGGAGATGGTAGTCTATTTGTACACAAGATTGGGTTTTCAATACATAAAGGGAAGAGATAATACGTAGATAATTTACCTCTAAAAAACATAAAAAATAATATACATGTATAAGTAATGTTATATTTTTATAATCAGAGATACATGTTAAAATTAAAAACATAAATAAAAAAAATTAGAGAGTGAGATTTACTTATATCGACATTTTTAACATTCTCATAAAGTAGTTTTAGGAAATGGATAACATTAGCCAATAAATAATTAAAAATATCATAAAATGGTGAATTAGTATTATAGGTGAAGGACTAAGGGATTACATCAATTAATAAACTTACTTTTTTGAGCTTTATTGTAAGGGGGATAGAGGCCTCATTTATTAGTGGTGAGAATTGAATTTATCTAAACAAAATATACTTATATAAATAAAAAAAAGGTTTTTATTATCATTTGGATCCAAAAAATGGAAAATAATTGTGTGGGGACAAGATAATCATTAAAATATATCAAACACTAATTAAGAATCATTTTTTATCATTTTTGAAATACTTCCCCCCTAAAATTATTACTTCAATTGTTTTAGATTCTACCACGGTACCTAGTTTTTACATAATTAATATAAATATAACACCAAATAAAAAATGGAATTTATAATATAATTTGAAAATTTTAGTTCAAATTAGGAAATCAATTATATAAAAAATATTTATAAAACTAATAAAAATTAATTTCATTATTAGTGTATGTATTTTATAAATGTATATTTTTATAAAAAAAATATTTTGATGATTGAAATTAATGAATTAAATATTTGTTTTTCACATATTTTTTTCTTATGATATAAATTATATTATTTAGAAAAAACGACTTCCTTTAAAATACATCAAAACCAAAATATTACCAAAATAAAATTTATTTAAAATTAAAGTACCAAAATACTATTTACTATAAAACCTCACACCAATTGTTAATCCTATGTTTTCAAAATTCTAAATTTTATTTTTAAATATATTGTATTACCCCATAAGTAAATATATGATCATGAATTTTATTTTTTATTTTTTATGTTATAATTTTTTCTTGATATGATCATAAAGGATATGATTTTATTAAAATAAATTATTTTTAACCATTCCCAAAAAAATCAAATGTTTCACAAGAAGATAAAATTCCTCAGAAAAGGATCTAATGATATTATTAATTCAAAAATTATATTCATTTTATTTAATAAATAATTTATAAATTGATAAATTTATCTTTTAAATAAAAATAAAAAATTAAATAAAATGTTTTTTATTGAATTGTATTAGCATTATATATACATATTATTATTTAATTATAATATCTTATTTAATGATTGTTAATATATTAGTTCATATTGAATTTAGAAGGTTTGGAATTTAATTTATTTTGATAATGTTTACGAATCTAAAAATAGGTTCATTGAAAATTATAATCCTTTTATATTAAATAATTAAATACTATTTCTCATATAATTTATAATTTTAATAATTAGTTAATATAAAAATTTAAATTACAAGATTTCTTATAATTATAATTATTATATCAATACAATATTTTTCATTTTATATATGTTTTATGATGCGATTAAAAAAGTAATTGGTATTAATTGTGATTTAAAGAAATTATATTTCAAAATATTGTGTTGTTATATCCCCCTATGTAAAGTGTTTTCTCAAAATATTAATTAATATCTACTATTTAAATAAATAATTCTCTTTATAAGATAAATATTACTATGAATTTAATTTCAAAATAAGTCTCATCATTAAAATGCTTGTTAGGACTATTTAACATATAATTTTTCTCATTATTAAATTATAACTATTTTTCAGTTTTCATATAACCATTTTTGGTACATGACGTAATGAAATGAGTGTAATTATTCATAGGTTGTTTTATAGCCATAATTGGATAAATATTGATCAAGGGTTTATTTTATGGATTTAGTTATGTTATCGGTTCAATAAGAATAATTCAATGTCAAAAGTTCAAATTACTAATTAATATATCATTGAATTTTATTAAAGGTAGCATTTTAGGATTTTTAGTGCACATACAAAATTTAATTAGAGAATAGATATATTTATGTGATGAATAATTTTCATATTTCACATATTTAATTCATTGAATTATCTATGGTAATTTTGGATGCAATCTTCTTTATTTAAAAATGTCTAATATGGTCTTCACTTTTCCATTATTATTAATTTCACTACAATATACATTAACAGAGGCAAAAAAACATTGATTCCATTCGAGAAAACATTCTTGGTGCTTCCTAAAATGGTATTGACAAGTTTAAACAGAGTCATATTTCTTTGATCAGATTCATCACCCAATGTACCATGAGAATCCATCGTGAACATTACTATTGTGTTTGTAAATACAAAAATGTTTAATTGGATAATTTTAATTCTTGATAACTGATATTGGATAATTACAATATTTTTTAATCTAGACCATATCCTTTTAGGTTTCTCTTTTGGACAATCTATACATTTTTTATGGAAACCAATGTAGATATAATTAAATCAATAATTTGTTATTAAAAAAAGGATTCATATTTATTGTTGGATAAGAAATACCCTAACATAATATTTTTAGGTTATGAAAAACCAATCCTCTAAATGTATTCCTCTTTTAAATTATTATATTTAGTTTCAAGTAAACCTAAATCAATGTGTGTTCAATCAATATCTCTTTATGTTGGGTTGTATCATATTCCTTATCCTAATTTATTCAAATAATAAATCCATCATATTTTATTATAATCATAACATGATTTAAAAAATAATACCCCTACAAGTTATAAATAAGGTGCATAGTTAGGCATGTTTTCATGCACTAGCTGATGATTGAGTTAATACCCAACCTGCCACATTCAGGGTTGTTACCCATAAGAATATTTTTTCCTTATCCTATATCTACTTGGAGAATGTGTAATGGGATTTTATTTCCAACAGAACCACACAATTTCCATTTTTAAATTTCAACAAAATATTTATATTATAGATATTTCAAGAGTTTTTATTATTTTCCCTCCTCTAAATTCATAATAAAAATATATATTTAGTATAATAGACATAATGGTTAATTTATAAATTTTAAATCATTATCATGATGAAAAAATCAGTCCCTAATGACCGGTATAACTCATAATTTTTCTTTAAGTGACAAAATTATATCATATCGTCTAATGAAATATAAAACCACATCTAATTATAATAGTGGTGCTATACACCCACATATTTTGACTTTTTGTCAAAAATTATAGACATTACACACTCTATTTTATGTATATATAAAATTTAAATATCTTTCCCAAATTATAAAAAATATTTCTTACATGGAAATTTATATCTTTATAGTTTTAGAGAGTTCGAAAAAATATGTAACTAATAATAATATTATTGTTTAGATTAAGTATGCCTTTCCCACTACTTAATCCAGAATACATCTTCAATATAACACATTAATTATGAAGATAATATACTCTTCTATAAGAACATTATGTATAACATTAATTATTTTCATAAGGAATTGGAAAAATTATAAAGGGGAGTTCTTATTCATAGTATGAGTAACCAAAAGTAATAAGTATCAATGATTATAAATGAGAAAATGCTGAGAATCAATGTATAATCAAGACACTTAAAAAATACTACCAAAAACTCATATCATCAGATATATCGTGAGGAATTTAATTACATAATACATGAATATAAATATTTTAGAGACATAATTAAATAAAAATGCACCATGAGGGTATATCATAGATATTAAAATAATTAAAATTATATGGAAGAAGAACAAAAATAAGATATCATCATACTCTGATAATTTACAAGAAGGATAAAAATTTAATGTTTGATCCTATCCAAGAATTACCATCCTTTAGATTTTGAGAATATCCAAAAAAAATCTCTCTTTTGTTTGTTGCTATATCCATGAGGGATCAGACATTTGTTTTTAGGAATATCCTTGAAGTTTAACGATGTAGTTTTTAATCATATAAAAAAGGATCAATCTTTAGTTTTTGAGAATATAAAATAAGGATTTCCCTTTTTTTTAGAATATCCAAAAATTATCACCCTTTAGTTTTTTTTCTTATCCCATAAGTAAAATGTTACATTATCTCACGAGAAAAAAATGTTTAGAAATTATTTATAGGGTGTGAAGGAAACCACATATATTCTTATATTTCTAAGAGTTCCACTTGAATTCCATTCATTCAGCATATATAATTGAACCCATGGAATGAAAATTTGTTTTAATCCTTTTAAAATTGGATTCATATAAGGGCCACTCATAAGTTAATCAATATGAGTAGCATTATACCACCAATGATTTCTTTATCCAATCACCTCAAGAAACATTCATTACCAACAACATTCAATAAATATAATGAATTTTTTTAAACCTTGAATATAATGTATTTAAGGTAAATCCAATAACATTCCTAATCAATCGATGTATAAAATTTTGTTGAACAACCATCAATAAACGGAATCATTTGAGTGAAAATTAATTTCATTTTGAAACAATGAAAACACATAGAGAATTACTCTTATGAAATGATGAATCTGTTATAGTGATGTATTCACTTGAAAAATGTTTTAAAGATATGATTTTAACATATTGATTAAATATAGTAATCCTAAAACACTAATAATTTTTATTAAACTTTCTAATTATTTTAAAGTATTATAGAATTATATTAATCAGTTATTTTGGAATAAGTAAGTATATTTTCAATATAATATGATGAATAAATGCATAAAATAGAGTTTTCTAACTAAGAGGAATAAAATGGTCGGTTTCACATACCAAAAATTCTTTTGGTAAAATCTTATCCTAGGAGAATCCAAAATGTTTTGTTAACATAAAAAACCCTATGGGTAAAGCCCCACAATTTAAGAAAAAATATGCTAGATAACTTTATTTCCTTGAAAACCAAATTTCTGATTTACTATAAAAATATTAATAGTTTTAAATTTTACCATTATAACATATCGTTAAAAGTGGTAGTGTCAATAGGATAAAACTAACAACAGAAAATATACATAGAGTTTTCATGAAAAGGTATTTTTTTTAATTCATAACAAATATGTTTTCAATTTTTAGTCATGAAATTTCAATCTTCAAAAAATAAGTTTTCATTAAAAAAATTGTAGAATATTATGAATGAATATTATAATTAATTATATAAACCTTTATATTTTAATGATAAAAAATAATCAATTCTTGAAATTATCATATAGAATTTATCTTCTGGGGAAATTGATTTAATTTTTTTCAAAAAGATTTATTTTTCAAAGATTAATAATTAATACTGATTTTTAAAAAATATTTGTTGCATTAATTAAATATATTAATTTCATGGTTCAATTTTATCTTAAATAAAAATTTTGTACTTCAATTAGAAACTATTTCATTAATTATACAATATTCGTCATTATATATGATTATGGTGAATGTAAAATTTCTTGTTTATACATGGACATTTCTATTAAATGGTTTTCTTTACATTTTTTTGATATTATCATTAATTAATTTATTCCACTTATATATATTTGAACCCAATTGTTTTCTCATACAAAGAATCATGAGTATAATATTTGGTAAATATATCCCTTTTATTTTATTTAATTGTTATTAGTAAAAGTAGTAATTTTTTTTCACATCAGTGAAGGTAAATGAGGTAATTATAGTTAAAAATAAAGTGATAAGAACAAAAAACTTATATAAAAATAATTTAATCTATTTGATGTTTGGTTATAAATTATATTTATATAATAATCTAATTTATTTCAATTTATTCTAGTTTCTATTCCAAATGAATTATATATTTTTTAATGAAAAATAAAAAATTACACTCTCGTTCTCTTAGTATTCACTTATATGTTAAAAGATGTATATTAAAATGTTGTGGAAAATATTAAATGAAATATTCAGTATAATTTTGTGTTTTTATAATGGTAATTTATTTGTGATGTTTTTTGATTATATAAGAGATATTTTATGTTATATAAATTTTATTAAATGAGAAAATAACAATAGAATTTTTTAGTATAAAAAGTGTAATGGAACAAAATCTACAATTTCAGACATAAAACATTAATTACCATATTTTTACCTTTTATATTTAATTATACCGTTTATTTATTGTAAAAATGTTACACAACCCTTAAGGATAAAAAGGGTTATCAATGGGTTAAATTAAATATATAATAGTTAAAATGGGGAAAAACATATGTAAATCCAATTGGAAGATTATTTCAATACCCTTCATATTTAATTATAAATGAATCCAAATAGGTACCTCTTTTCCATGAATGTGTCTCTAATGTATTAAAATGACTAAAATAATTATAAGAGTTCTCCCACCCTCATTGATAATACAGAACCGCCTCTCCTTTGTTCCTAAAATCATTTGAACACTCTAATATAAAAAATTTGTAAGAATCTGGATCTTCATTTCAGGTATGTTTTTCCTTTCTGGTCGTTTTTGAGAAAATGAAGAAAATATGGAAATTTTCTATGTACACTCCGTGTACTTTATAAGTACACTCCAGGTACTTTGATGCAGCGCCAGACCGTGTGTTGTCCGTGTCCGGGCCATACACACGGTTTGTAGGGGCGATGTAGAGGCCACTTAAAGCAGAGTATGGAAAGGCCAAGTACACACCATGTACCCCATAATTACACCCCTTTTACTTTATATTATTTTGTAAAACAGACTAGGGTCATGCCTGACGGACAGAACTCACTTCTTCTTTAGGTTCTTCTTCTGAGAGAACACGTACGGCCTCAGAACTTCTCTAATCCCCAAGCCTCCATCCGTTCTTCTAATTGACCACCATCGATTGTGTTGGAACCCTAGCAGTAAAACTTTCCTTCTCCAAGATCTTTTTTTTCCAATTCCTCCTATTTCTGAAGATATCTTTGGTTGAGTGTTTTGTGTGTTTTCGTATATCTAAGCCGTTCTAAGGAGAATCAATCATCGTGGTTCAAGTATATCAATCTCCTAGGATCGAGGGAGGTGTTTTATGCCTTTCTGTAGGAAGTATTTGAATATTTTTTGTAATTCCACCAATTCCCTTGAATGGGGTATTGTGTGTTTCCAATTTATTCCCTTGTTGTTTTCCTCCTTTTCTTGATTGCTTGAGTAGAGGTCAATGCTTGTGAATAAGGTAATTTTTAATTTTCTTTTGATTTTTTTCCATGCATGTTTTTCATGTTAGGAATTTTTCGAGTTTCCATTCCTAGTTGTAGAATAGTGGAACTATTGTACTGTTATGCTATTGTGCCTTAGAATAATAGCCAAGTCGTTCTTGAGGTTTACTTGGGGCGATATATGTGCTATGCATATTTGTCTTACACAGGTCCATGAGAACCTAGTGTAGTGGACCATAGAGAGAATGGACCTAAGGGCTTCTTGAGAGTGTCTTATTAATTTGATGCGAGACCAAAGAGGGAATTTACGATGAGTGCTTCCTCAAAGAGTCTGTAGTTCCTCGACACGGGCCACAGGGGGAATGAGACGTTGAGTGCTTCCCCAGAGCGCCTTTATTAAGATACGAGACTATAGGGGGGATTGACGGCGAGGGCTTCCCCAGAGAGTCTATTCTTTCTTTAGCTGAACCAGAGGGGTGAGACTGTGTGTGCCTCCCAGAGGGTTTCTAGTGCTTGTAGGTTGAACCATAGGGGTTAGTTTGTGAGAACTACCGAGAGGTTACCTATTTGTTCTGCTTTCATGAGTGGTGGTTTACTTGTTTGTATTTATATTCTAGAAACACTGGATTTTTACTACTGTGTATTATCCTATTTACTGCTTTATGTTTACTTGTTACTGTTTACTGCTTACTGTACTTTACCTTCCATATATTCAGTGACTGTTAGGCACATATCTTTAGGTGGTAGCCTACTGGGACCTTGTCACACACCTTGTTTGGGCCATGATTTTGGGCCCAAGTAGATTATATTGTTGTAGGTATAGATAAAATAAATCCCTCTTCTACTTCAGGTACTTGACTTGCTGTGGAGCTGGAGAGCATGAGACCAAGCTATGGCTTGCGATGATGAGGAGTTTACCTATTTTATTTTGCACCTGGGATTAGTTTTTATTCAGCATTGTGACTTGTTTGGCTGCTTTCCTAGATATATGTATCATGCATCATTTTATATATATGTGTGTGTGCTCTACATGTTTATTGTTAGTCTGCCACTGTTTATCATTTAATTTATTATTGATGGTTACTGTTTCTGATATTGTCTATTTGTTTTTCTTCCGCTGTGTACTCTGCCAATGAGAACATAGTTTCCTCACTATCACACCCAGGTCCCTCGCTGCTAGCAGGCGGCCTCTGGCGTTTGGGGAAATGTGCTTGAGGCCATGTGACCAACCGGGTACGGGGCGCCTCTGGGTGGCTTTCAGAATCGGGATGTTACAAAGTGGTATCAAAGGGAGGTTTATTTTCTCTTGATTTACTATTTGGATACTTTATCTAGGGATAAGATGGATTTATTACTTGTTATTAAGCTGTTCTTGGGAGTAGCTAACCTATGTACTGGGAAAAGCCAATCTACCTCGCTTATTACAGTTTTCTGGTTTTTCTATGTTATAGTTGATCTGATTTCACCTTGAGTGATTCACCTGCTTTGTGTTGTTATTGTTGTTGATATTATGGTTCTATTTATATTGCAACCCGATGAGATGAGGGTATGCCATGTCATGCATCATATAGGAATTTTTTATAAATCACATGCCATGCATTCTTGCCATGCCATATTGGGTGCATTAGAAATTGCATGTTTTTGTGATACAAGTTGTGTAGATTATGCATGATTTTGTGATAGATTCCTTGATATAATCACTACAGTTTGATAGAGAGGTTGTTTGTATTGTACCTTGCTTAAATGAATGAAATATTTTAGTTCTTGAGGTGTTATGGGCCCTCATGAATCATAACTTTGTGGATCACTGAGTTGTTTCCCTTATATATATGATATGTAGGTGATGCCAAGATTTGATTCAAGGGAAGTATGAGCTCTCACAAATCATAATTTGGCACCTTCATGCTTATTTTTCAGTGTTTTCTTGGCTTCAGTGCAGTTTCAGAGCTACTGCCCAGAAAAACCCAGAATACACGATGTGTACTTTATATATAGATGCCATGTAGTTTTGAAACCGTATCACTGACTATGTGAGAAGAAACACGGGTTGTGAAAAATCTCCAGGAACACACCATGTATGGTAGATACACATCGTGTAGAAGTGAGCCGTGTACCCGAACATGTCACTAACAACACGGGTTGGGGAAGCTCATGTAATACACACCATGTTTTTTATGAACATGTTGTGTAGCCTTGTTCTTGGTACCCGACCATGTCACAAACAACACGGGATGATGTTATCTCCTCCTATACATGCCGTTTTTGTTTGGAACACTCCGTGTAAGGGTCAGACGTGTAACAGGCCTTGTAACTAACAACACGGGTCATTGAAACCTTGTTTACTACACTCCATGTCCACAGGGAACACACCGTGTAGTCTAAATTTAAGAAGACCATGTGGGTTAGTCGTTCAAGGAGACTCGGGCTGGGGAATAGAGTTAAGTACACACCGTGTAGTTAGGTATTGTAAAACATGAGGGTTTCCTTCTCCTGTTTCCATTTTGTACACCATTGTTCCCTGTTCTTTATATTACTGATCTAAGGTATGATTTTTTACTTTCATAGCTATGCCTCCGAGAAGTCCTCCGGTTTTGAATTAGTTGCAGGATAGTGATCAGATGCCAGATATGGCTGATCAAGGACTTCCTACCGATCCTCTAGTCATTCCAGCCTTGGCACCAGCTTTCGTACCAGTTACAGGCACTAATGAGCAGTTTAGGGAAGGATTTATGAGGATGATGCAGACCTTTTAGGGATCACCACCGCATTCCACGACTATGGTAGACTTGATGAAGGTTTTCCAGTAGTAACATCCTCCTACTTTTTCGGGGGAAGGAGGACCACAGGATACAGAGTCATGGCTAGAAGCCATGCTGACTATCTTTGAGCATCTAAAAATGCCTCCAATGAGGTGATTCAAGCTCACTACATATATTCTATGAGACACAGCCAAGAGGTGGTGGGATGTGATGTCACAGGTGAGACCTCTGCAGGTTACGACTTTGGAGGAGTTCCAGCATGTGTTTTACGAGTACTTCTACCCAGAGACCCTGAGGGCCAATTGAGCATAGGAGTTTACGAGTCTAGAGTAGTGTACTCTTTCTGTTATAGAGTATTCCTCTCGTTTCACTGAGTTGCAGTGTTTCACACCCCTCTGGGGTGGAGATGGGATGTTCTTAGCAAGGATGTTTGAGGTTGGTCTCAGGCGGGATATCCTCTCATAGGTGAATTTCATTCAGTTGACTTTCATAACTTCCATCGTCAACCAGACGCTGATTGCGGAGCACAATCTGAGAGAATCCGTAGCTGCGATCCAGGGAAGTTCTGCTTCCAGAGCTAGTATTCCTTCAGTTGACAGGAGGAAGAACCATAGGAAGTCTACGCACAGTGATCCGAGGTGGCGAGATACATCTTCAGGTAGCCAGGTAGTATGCTACCAGTGTGGAAGGGCAGGGGACACGAGGCCGCAGTGCCAGAGAGACCTAGTGGAGTGGTGATCTTGCGAAAAAATGGGCCACCTTCAGCGTTTATGCCAGGTTTTCTCACCAATACCTGGTGATGGGGGTTCTTCCATGACTCCTCATTCAGGAGCAGCACCACCAGTTTCTCACCAGTCGGGGAACTAGAGTTCTTCTGGCCATTCGGGCTGAGGTGGAGGTCAAGGTCGTGGAAGTCAGTCACCAGTCTTTTAGCATTAGTAGGGAGGATCAGCTCAGAGTGGTCAGGCAGGGTCATAGGACCGCGGGGCAGGCCAGAATTTTGCGGTGGACCAGAACTATCTAGTTCAGGATCCCAGACCTTCTACAGTTCGAGGTATGATCTTAGTAGCCTCAGTTTTATCTTCATCACTTTTCAATATTGGTGCTACACATAGCTTTATCTCTGTTACTGTCGTGGAGAGCCTTGGGCTCTATATGTTTTCTTCTGCCAACTTGTTGACACTAGACACACCTTTGGGGATGAGGAAATCTAGTGTACGTCAGTGCAAGGAGTTCCCTTTTGAGGTCACAAAGTGTCATTTCTTATGGGTCCTCTATGTACTAGAGATGATGTGTTATGTCTTCATTCTCGAGTTGGACTGGTTAGTTCCCTTCCAGCCAGTCGTTGATTTCTATCACCTTAGGGTGAGTTTCGTATCACCATAGGGAGGATCTTTTCTTTATAGAGGCGAGTGGGATGTCCAGGCGGGTAGAGCTGGACTAGAGCATCAGGGGCTAGGAGGATTTATAGCCCATATTGCCAGTCATTATCTGGATGATAAAGGGACTTCATAGATAGACTTTCCTCCAGTGGTGGATCATTTCAGAGATGTCTTTCCAGAGGATTTATCAGGTTTACTTATAGAGAGTGAGGTAGAATTCTCTATTGTCCTCATTCCAAGAGCGGCACCGGTGTCCATTCCTCTATATAGGATGGCTACACCTGAGTTGGGGGAGTTCAAGAAGCAGTTGGAGGAGTTGCAGGAAAAGGGTTTTGTAACACCCCAAGCTTCTACGGTACGCTTCTCTTTGAATAATGTGATAGCGTGTGTTGTACGCAACACCGAGTTCTAACAACCAATCAAACTAGCCATTATGAATAGCAATACCTACTTTTTGAAATTATATATATATATTATATTTCAAAATGAACTTAATTTTTGGATTCGGAGTATCTAATTTAGCCTAAGATGAAATTTTGGTACTTTTCGGATAACTTTAATATTTTGATGAATAGCGAAAATTACTATATTTTAATTAAAAACAACTTTTTTAATCAAAATAATTAATAGTGATAAATTATGAATTTTAGTGGTTTTAAAGTATATTTAGAATATATTTTTACCATTTAATATAATGTTGGTCATTGGACATAATTTTACAATTAAACCGAACATAAACAAGTGTCAATCTTTTGATAGTTATTATCTCTTAAAAACACGCTTTTTGTTTTGACAGTGGGAATTAATTTTAAATTAATTTCTGCCACTTCTGTGTTTTGAATTTAGAAAAATGGATTCCATATTTGGAAACAGGATGTCCAAATTGTGTAAATAGGTAACTTTTATTTTTAGACATTTTGAATAATTACTGTGGTAAATATTTTATTTACCATGGTTAAGGGTAAATCTGCTAATAAGGGTTAAAAAATAATATTATAATAATACTAAATTACCCTAAACCGTTTCCTAGACTTATAGGTTGATACATGTTCGACCATAGGAATCTTTGGGTCGATTTGGGGACCCCATGGTGCCACTTGTAGGTGATAGGGACACTATTTTAATTAAGTTAAAATGAATACAAAAATGACACAAGAATATATCTTTTAGAAAAACAATTATTACATAGGGTTATATATGTTGGATTTTAGATTATAAATATTCATTAGAATGATAAAAAGATTTCCTACATAATGATATTTTATTTATAATTTTAGACATTAAATGATTTAATTTATTTATGACACAATGATGATGTAGTAATTACTATAATAGTGAAAAATTAAACTAATTGATATTATAAATACCCAAATAAATATAATATGAAACTTTTAATGAATTAAACTAATTTTCTAGGATAATATGATATATTAGGATTTATTTAATTGACTTTTTTTGAAGTAATCGATCTTTTATGAGTTTCAAAAAAAATCAACTATTGAATAGTGTCAAAATTGACATAAAAGAGTTCTTAAAACAAATATTATATTATTAATTGATAACAAATTCCTAAAAATATAAGGTTTGTCCAAGAGACTTATATCATGATAGGTTCATCATTAATGGACCACTTGGGGGTCCCTTGGATTTATTTAGTCAGTATATTAACCATATTATATAAAAATACAAAGAGACATTGTAAAAGTGAAACTAATTAACTTAGAGTTAATACTTAAAGATAAGGTTAATATAAGTACCCAAACCTGTCTAAATTCTATTGGTTGAGTTGTTTTCGACCCATTCCCACCTTAAAAATTAAATAATAAACTTTGGAACCATTATAAACCGAATATGAATTTATTATAAATTTATATTTCTAGCTTTTCCAAAGGTGCCCCTCACCCCTCTTATAAAAGGGCACTCCTCCTTCTCATTTCTTCACACCTTCAAAGCCTTTTGGTTCTACCAAACTCTTCCCAAATACTCTACCAACATCCCTCACTACAACCTAGGGGCCTTAGTTTGATCATAAATCCAACCTAAAGATCTCTTTTGATCAAATCAAAAAGAAGAACCTGAAGAAGAGGTAATGATTTCACCACCCTTTTCCATGTTCATTTCTTCTTCCACTTCTTCTTCCTTTGTTGTTACCATTCTAAAATAATAACTCCAGTATCATATATATACTGTGATGTTATGATAAATATGGTACAACCATATTCAGTATTCTATCCACCCTTTGAATAACATGTCACCATACGTGCGTACGTACGACTTACCGTCTCCACATCGTGGTGTAATTGTTATTCAATATAATATTATTTGGATGGGTATAATAATTATGTTTAACTCATGTAAATAATAAATATAACATGTTAATGATTCTTTATATATGATATACCATCGATTTATATATTATTTTAATATCAAAAGAATGATATTGTCGCTCGTGCGTACGTACGGACTACCGTCTCCACGAACGCGATGAGATTCATTCTCCATCGTATCCATTCAAGTATAATTATCATTTGATGATTTAAAAAATGATTTTTAAGGACTTGATATCATTTTAGATATGAATAATATACAACCTATCCTTTACAAACATGGCTTACGTAACAAAACATATAAAAGAAAACAAGTAAGTTAACACCCGAAACAACGATAATACTAAGATATTATTATCAAATCAATATTAAACGATCATATATGATATCATATTAATGTATATGATTACTGTATAATTTAATAACAATTATTTCACCATTATACAGGAGGTTAACCTACCCCAACCAAGGAAAAGTACAAGGTAAGGGTTATTTCACAATCTCTTCATTATCCGAGGTTGTTTATATGTAATAATCTACTGGGATCTCGTTATCATCCACATCCATGTTTCTTCAAAATGTATTTAAAAACATTTTTATTATTTACAAGAATATAGGTTAAAGTCATTTATACCCTTGTTTGACTTTTTATAATAGGAATCGTTCCGTCGTTTTCAAAATAAGGTCCTTTTTAACCTTTTTGACAGAATTAAGGTAAGAATATTTTTTTTAACTTATACGGCGGGTGCGGTTATTTTCCGCCGTTATAAAATCTTCAAAGCTTTCCTGAAAAGCTTATAAGAATATGTTCAAGAAAATGTTTTATTTTATATGGCTCTTAAATGATTTCAAAAATAGAAAGAGATATTTCTCTAAGAAGTGTTTTGATTTCATCTATGTCAACATCCTTTGATGGATTTTACGCTTATTTGAAGTTGATTTATTATGATAAAAAACTTCTATATTGTATTGAAGGTTTTGTGATATGTTTGACTGTGGAAGTGCTATTTTTATACCATTCATAGTTTATGGTGAAATTATTGATATTTTGTATGCTAGTTTAATACGAATGTTTATGTTATGTTTAAACCTTTTCATATGGGAATCCATTGGACTTAA
The DNA here is from genome assembly GCA_963277665.1 of Viscum album. Lineage (NCBI taxonomy): Eukaryota > Viridiplantae > Streptophyta > Magnoliopsida > Santalales > Viscaceae > Viscum > Viscum album. The sequence continues at coordinate 1,512,678,520 of OY728143.1, read as the reverse complement.
TATGTGACGGGTGGAGCCCGCTATAGCTCTTCGATGCATCGGTAGGTCTCATGAGACAAACTAGTGTCTTGGCACAAGGCCTTGGAAAAATCTTATTTGTAGTCTTGGCACGAGGTCTTGGCTATGTAGTTATGATAGTCTGGCATTATGCATTCCAACATTATGAAAGTGGTTATTGATATTGCATGTGATTATTCGATTAGTAGAATATCCATGTGAACAAGTAAATGGCATTATTTCATTTTACTTTTGCCATACTATGTTGAAGTTCAAGTTTAAAAGGCTTTTGTTTTAGTTATACATAGCCTTAAATGTTTATTCTTATTTATGAAAGTTTCCGGTATATTGTTATCCTTACTGGGCATTTGAGCTCACCCCTTTTCTCTGTTTTATTTTTCCCAGGAAGTGAAGAAGTAAATTATGAATGACCTGCAGGGATATTATGTGGGGATATGTGTGTGGTTTATGGAGACAATATGTTGTTGTAGTAGTTTTTCATTTTATGATGTAATGTAAGTCTTATGAATATATCTAGTGTTTCCAAGGCTACTAAACCAATCGGTCTTTCGAGATTTAATCTTTCTTGTGATCATGCCAATGTTATGTAATAAGACACCGACTCTAGGTAACTAGGGTCGGGGCGTTACTGTTGGTATCAGAGGAAGTTTAGTACAAACCTTGGAAGCTAGATTTAGATAAACTCTGATTAGAGCACGTAGACCTAAGATGAACTTTGAGGATTAGTATAGAAGAACTTCCTAGAATTTTGGTATTGTAGAGATTTTGTGAGTTTTCCGAGCAATACATCCTTGTCTAGATATGAGCAGGTAGAGGCGGCTCTGGCTCATATGTACCTAGGGGTAAAACCCGAAAACACCACTTTGAGCTAGACTCGAACGGGAACTGGTGCACGACAACGGGCCTTGCTGCACTCTTGGTTACGACACTCCCGGGGGATATTCTTAGGATAACTCTCATTTTCTTTACAAATCATTATGAAGGGTTTATGAGTATATAATTCCTCAAAGAAAACATTTTTATTATTATGGATTATATCCATAAATAGTTCAATTTATGTTAAGTGTTTTATAAGTATGGGATTATGTATTTTGATTCATAAACTGATCTAGTTTATGCCATTGTTTAGAAATGGCGCCTAGTGGAAGAAATTGAAACCGTATCAATGCACGCACTCCATGTAGGGATTTCCCTCCGGCTCAAGATAATTATAGTGGGGCTGGTGATGCAACTGGTGCCGATCAGCTAATCACCATACTGGGACAACTTACTCAGGTTATGAATAATAACCTTACCCGTATGGAGCACCCTGATCCACAGCGTGGAGGATCAATGTTAGATCGATTCATGAGGCAACAACCACCAACGTTCAATGGGAGTACAAATCCCTTAGTAGCCGAGCAATGGATAAATTCCCTAGAGAAAATATTTCAGGCTTTGGGAAGCAGTGAAAGGGGAAAAGTTATCATGGCAGTTTACCGCCTCACTGGAGATGCTGATCAATGGTGGTCATTGATTCAAAACATGAAGGAAGATGATGAAGTATCAAATATGGAATGGAGGGAGTTCAAAGATCTGTTTTTAGAAAAATAATTTCCTCGCGACCATCGAGCAGATATGGAAAGGCAATTTCTGAGTCTGAGACAAAAAGAGGATGAGAATGTCACAAAGTATGAGGCTAACTTTACAAGGTTAGCGAGGTATGCTGGAGATTATATTCGCAACCCAAGAAGTATGATTGATCGTTTCTTTGATGGGTTAAAACCATTCCTACGTCGAGCATTAGTCTCACAATCCTTTTCATCGTACGAAGACATTGTCTCATGTGATATCAAGATCGAAAAGGAATTCTCTAAGTCTTATGACTTTAAAGAAAAGAAAGAGAAGAAGAGACCTGCTGATCAATCTGGGAATGGAAATAAGGGGAAGAAGGGAAAGGTTGAATATCCATCTTGTGATAAATGAGGGAAGAAACATCATGGTACTTGATTGAAGGGAATGGGAGTCTGTTACAAGTGTGATGAAAAAGGCCACCAAGCTCGTGATTGCAAGGGGAAGAAGGAAGCTATCAACATTCAGTGCTACAATTGTATGGATATGGGGCATTATGCAAATGCATGTACTAAGTGTCAGGAGAACTTACCTCAGAAAAAGACAAGGGATCAAGGCCAGGCTTATGCTATCACTACTGCTGAGGTAGAAGCTCCGAAAGACGTGGTGGCAGGTAATTTAATGGTTTCCTCAAGTTTAGAAAATGCATTATTTGACTCTGGATCATCACATTATTTCATATCTTACCAGTTTGCTAAGAAAATTAGATATTTCCAATTTGATTTAATAAGGGAATTTTCAGTTAAAACTTCTAAGGGAAGTATCATTGCAACAAAGATTTGTGAATCAGTCCCCATTAGAGCACATAAATGTTCGTTATTTGCTGATCTCATCGTCATACCTATGATTGAGTTTGATATAATCCTTGGTATGGATTGGCTTTCAGACTATGATGCGAAGATTTATTGTAAGAAGAAAGAGGTTACGATTCTTGATGATAATGATAAGGAACACCTAATCTTTAGAGCAGAATCATCACCACCTAATTCTTATTTAGATCCACCCCCAGTAGATCAACTTAATTCAATTATTGGGGAGTAAGAGAATGAAATAACTGTTGGTGAGGAAAGGAATGTTCAAATAGAGGATGTACCTGTTGTGGAAGAATTTGTAGATGTATTTCCGGAAGATTTACATGGACATCCTCCAGAACGAGAAGTTGAGTTTTCCATTGATTTGATTCCTGGATCAAGGCCTATATCGAAGACCCCTTATAGAATGGCCACTGTAGAATTAGTTGAACTAAAGAAACAACTAGAGGAATTGAGTAATAAGTGATTTATTCGCCCTAGTGTTTCTCCATGTGGAGCCCCTGTTCTTTTTCTAAAATAGAAAGATGGATCTATGAGGTTATGTATCGACTACAGGGAGATCAATGATATAACGATAAAGAACAAGTATCCCCTACCTCGTATTGATGATTTATTTGACCAAATGCATGGAGCTTAATACTTTTCAAAGATTTACCTTCGATCTGGATACCATCAGTTGTGTGTGAAGAAGGAAGACATTCCGAAAATAGCATTTCGAACTAGGTACAAGAATTATGAGTTTACTGTAATGCCGTTTGGATTGACTAATGCACCATCTGTATTCATAGATCTGATGAATAGTGTTTTCAAGGAGTATCTCGATGAATTTGTGGAGGTATTTATGGATGATATCTTGGTATACTCCAAAACCTATGAAGATCATGAAAATCACTTGCGCATTATCTTGAAGACTCTGAGGAGGCATGAATTATATGGGAAGTTTAGCAAGTGTGAATTCTGGCTTCAAGAGATTTCTTTTCTTGGACATATTGTCTCTAAAGATGGAATCTCTGTTGATCCTTCTAAGACCAAGGCAATCCAAGAATGGCCAGCACCAACGAGTATAACTGAGGTACGTAGTTTTATTGGTTTGGCAGGTTATTATCGACGTTTCGTCCAAAATTTTGCCCGATTGGATAACCCATTAACGAAGCTCACACGTAAAGGGGTTAAATTTGTTTGGAAAAAAGAGTGTGAAGAATGTTTCAAAGAACTGAAGAGAAGATTAGTCAATGCTCATATATTGACTCTACCATCGGGGAATGATGGGTTCGTTTTTTATAGTGATGCATCAAAGAAAGGACTTGGTTGTGTCCTTATGAAGAATGATAGAGTTATTGCCTATGCATCAAGAAAGTTGAAAATTCTTGAACAAAACTATCCTACTCATGATCTCGAGTTAGAAGCTGTGATCTTTGCTTTGAATATATGGAGGCACTACCTCTATGGTGAAAAATGTGAGATTTATACTGATCACAAGAGTTTGAAGTATATTTTCTCACAAAAAGAACTCAAAATGAGGCAAAGGAGATGGCTTGAATTACTCAAGGATTATGATTGCACGATACACTACCACCCTGGGAAAGCAAACAAGGTGGCAGATGCTTTGATCAGAAAAGACCATGGAGTTTTTAACATGATGAGAATTGAAAGGGATCCAATTTTCATGGATCTAGTGAAGATGGACATGGGAATAACCAGGGAAGGTGAAACATCAATGCTTTTTCAAATGGCTGCCAAACCATCTTTACTAGAAAGGATTAAGAGTTCTCAGACCGATGATGAAGAATTTGAAAAGAAGATTAAAGCTGTGAATGATGGGAGATTGATAGACTTTGTGTATGAAGATGGAATTTTGAAATTCGGGAAGAGACTCTGTGTTCCCGATTTACCTGATCTAAAAAGGGAATTGTTGGATGATGCTCATAGTTCCAATTTCTCTATACACCCTGGGAGCACCAAAATGTATAGATATTTGAAGGAACATTTTTGGTGGGACAACATGAAGAGGGAGATTGATGATTTTGTGTCAAGATGTATGGTTTGTCAACAAGTGAAAGCTGGAAGGCAACAGCCTGGAGGAGTTATGCAACCTCTTCCCATACTGGAGTGGAAATGGGAAAATATTACGATGGACTTTGTCATGGGGCTACCAAAGTCTCCTAGAAGGAATGATGCAATATGGTTTATTGTTGATCGTCTTACCAAGTCATCACATTTTCTTGCTATAAGAGAAGATCTACCCATGGAACGTCTAGCAAGACTATATATTAATGATGTTGTGTGACTTCATGGAGTACCCTTATCGATTGTTTCTGATCGTGATCCCCGTTTTACTTCAAGATTTTGGAAAATTCTTCAGAAATCCCTGGATACTGAACTTCATTTGAGCACTGCTTACCACCCTTAGACAGACGGACAATCAGAACGGACTATTCAGACCTTAGAAGACATGTTGAGATCTTGCTCACTTGATTTTCAGGATATGTGGGATCAATATTTACCACTGGTAGAATTTTCATATAACAATAGCTTCCATTCGAGTATTCAGATGGCACCATATGAAGCGTTATATGGAAAGAGATGTTGTACACCAACCTGTTGGGATGACGTTGGTGAAAGAAAACTTGTAGGCCCAGAACTGGTAGAGGAAACGGTGGAAAAGGTGAAAGTAATCCAAAATCACATCAAAGCAGCTCAAAGTAGGCAGAAGAGCTATGCCGATAATCGAAGGAAGGATTTGGAATTTCAAGTCGGTGATCATGTTTTCCTGAAGGTATCTCCATGGAAGGGAGTCATACGTTTTGGTAAGAAAGGTAAATTGAGTCCCAGGTACATCGGACCTTTCGAAATTCTAGAACGAATTGGGGTTGTAGCTTACCGATTGGCAATGCCGCCAAGTCTCTCCAAAGTTCACGATGTGTTCCACGTATCTCTGTTGAGGAAATACATGCCTGAACCAACGCATGTACTCACCTATGAGGAATTATAATTGGAACCCGATCTGTCTTATTGTGAAGATCCTGTCAGGATTCTTGATACAAGAGAACAAGTACTGAGAAACCGGACGACGCGTCTGGTAAACGTTTTGTGGAGAAACCATAAGATGGAAGAGGCAACGTGGGAACCTGAGGAACTTATGATGAAGAACCACCCGAGTCTTTTCATGCGGTAGTATTCTAGAAATTTTGAGGACGAAATTATTTGAAGGAGGGGAGAATGTAACACCCCAAGCTTCTACGGTACGCTTCTCTTTGAATAATGTGATAGTGTGTGTTGTACGCAACACCGAGTTCTAACAACCAATCAAACTAGCCGTTATGAATAGTAATGCCTACTTTTTGAAATTATATATATATCTTATATTTCAAAATGAACTTAATTTTTGGATTTTGAATATCTAATTTAGCATAGATGAAATTTTGGTACTTTTCAGATAACTTTAATATTTTGATGAATAGTGAAAATTACTAAATTTTAATTAAAAACAACTTTTTTAATCAAAATAATTAATAGTGATAAATTATGAATTTTAGTGGTTTTAAAGTATATTTAGAATATATTTTTACCATTTAATATAATTTTGGTCATTGGACATAATTTTACAATTAAACCAAACATAAACAAGTGTCAATCTTTTGATAGTTATTATCTCTTAAAAACACGCTTTTTGTTTTGACAGCGAGAATTAATTTTAAATTAATTTCTTCCACTTCTGTGTTTTGAATTTAGAAAAATGGATTCCATATTTGGAAAAAGGATGTCCAAATTGTGTAAATAAATAACTTTTATTTTTAGACATTTTGAATAATTACTGTGGTAAATATTTTATTTACCTTGGTTAATGGAAAATCTGGTAAATAAGGGTTAAAAATAATATTATAATAATACTAAATTACCCTAAAACGTGTCATAGCCTTATTGGTTGATACATGTTTGACCATAGGCATATTTGGGTCGATTTGGGGACCCCATGGTGCCACTTGTAGGTGATAGGGACACCTTATTTTAATTAAGTTAAAATGAATACAAAAATGACACAAGCATATATCTTTTAGCAAAACAATTATTACATAGGGTTATATATGTTGGATTTTAGATTATAAATATTTATTAGAAAGATAAAAAGATTTCCTACATAATGATATTTTATTTATAATTTTTAGACATTAAATAATTTAATTTATTTATGACACAATGATGATGTAGTAATTACTATAATAGTGAAAAATTAAACTAATTGATATTATAAATACCCAAATAAATATAATATGAAACTTTTAATGAATTAAACTAATTTTCTAGGATAATATGATATATTAGGATTGAGTTAATTGACTTTGTTCGAAGTAATCAATCTTTTATGAGTTTCACAAAAAATCAACTATTGAATAGTGTCAAAATTGACATAAAAGAGTTCTTAAAACAAATATTATATTATTAATTGATATTAAATTCCTAAAAATCTAAGGTTAGGCCAAGAGACTTATATAATGATAGTTTCATCATTAATGGACCACTTGGGGGTCTCTTGGATTTATGTAGTATGTTTATTAACCATATTATATAAAAATACAAAGAGACATTGTAAAAGTGAAACTAATTAACTTAGAGTTAATACTTAAAGATAAGGTTAATATAAGTACCCAAACCTGTCTAAATTCTATTGGTTGAGTTTTTTTTGACCCATTACCACCTTAACAGTTAAATAATCAACTTTTTAACCATTAGAAACCAAATATGAATTTATTATAAATTAACATTTCTTGCTTTTCCAAAGGTGCCCCTCACCCCTCTTATAAAAGGGAACCCCTCCTTCTCATTTCTTCACACCTTCAAAGCCTTTTGGTTCAGCCAAACTCTGCCCACATACTCTACCAACTTCCCTCACTACAACCTAGGGGCCTTAGTTTGATTAGAAATCCAACCTAAAGATCCCTTTTGATCAAATCAAAAGGAAGAACCCGAAGAAGAGGTAATGATTTCACCACCCTTTTCCAAGTTCATTTCTTCTTCCACTTCTTCTTCCTTTGTTGTTACCATTATAAAATAATAACTACAGTATAATATATATACTGTGATGTTATTATAAATATGGTACAACCATATTCAGTATTCTATCCACCCTTTGAATAACATGTCACCATACGTGCGTACGTACGGCTTACCGTCTCCACGTCGTGGTGTAATTGTTATTCAATATAATATTACTTGGATGGGTATAATAATGATGTTTAACTCATGTAAATAATAAATATAACATGTTAATGATTCTGTATATATGATATACCATCCATTTATATATTATTTTAATTTCAAAATAATGATATTGTCGCTCGTGCGTACGTACGGACTACCGTCTCCACGAACGCGATGAGATTCATTCTCCATCGTATCCATTCAAGTATAATTATCATTTGATGATTTAAAAAATGATTTTAAGGACTTGATATCATTATGGATATTAATAATATACAACCTATCCTTTACAAACATGGCTTACGTAACAAAACATATAAAAGAAAACAAGTAAGTTAACACCCAAAACAACGATAATACTAAGATATTATTATCAAATCAATATTAAACGATCATATATGATATCATATTAATGTATATGATTCTTGTATAATTTAATAACAATTATTTCACCATTATACAGGAGGTTATCCTACCCCAACCAAGGAAAAGTACAAGGTAAGGGTTATTTCACAATCTCTTCATTATCCGAGGTTGTTTATATGTAATAATCTACTAGGATCTCGTTATCATCCACATCCACGTTTCTTCAAAATTTATTTCAAAACATTTTTATTATTTACAAGAATATGGGTTAAAGTCATTTATACCCTTGTTTGACTTTTTATAAGAGGAATCTTTCCGTTGTTTTCAAAACAAGGTCCTTTTTAACCTTTTCGACAGAATTAAGGTAAGAATGTTTTTTTAACTTATACGGCGGGTGCGGTTATTTTCCGCCATTATAAAATCTTCAAAGATTTCCTTACAAGCTTATAAGAATATTTTGAAGAATTTTTTTTATTTTTTATGGCTCTTAAATGATTTCAAAAATAGAAAGAAATATTTCTCTAAGAAGTGTTTTGATTTCATCTATGTCAACATCCTTTGATGGATTTTACGCTTATTTGAAGTTGATTTATTATGATACAAAACTTCTATATTGTATTGAAGATTTTGTGATATGTTTGACTGTGGATGTGCTATTTTTATACCATTCATAGTTTATGGTGAAATTATTGATATTTCGTATGCTAGTTTAATACGAATGTTTATGTTATTTTTAAACCTTTTCATATGGGAATGCATTGGACTTAATATGTGACGGGTGGAGCCCGCTATAGCTCCTTGATGCATCGGTAGGTCTCATGAGACAAACTAGTGTCTTGTAACAAGGCCTTGGCAAAATTTTATTTGTAGTCTTGGCATGAGGCCTTGGCTATGTGGTTATGATAGTCTGGCATTATGCATTCCAACATTATGAAAGTGGTTATTGATATTGCATGTGATTATTCGATTAGTAGAATATCCATGTGAACAAGTAAATGGCATTATTTCATTTTACTTTTGCCATACTATGTTGAAGTTCAAGTTTAAAAGTCTTTTGTTTTAGTTATACATAGCCTTAAATGTTTATTCTTATTTATGAAAGTTTCCAGTATATTGTTATCCTTACTGGGCATTTGAGCTCACCCCTTTTCTATGTTTTATTTTTCCCAGGAAGTGAAGAAGTAAATTATGAATGACCTGCAGGGATATTATGTGGGGATATGAGTGTGGTTTATGGATACAATATGTTGTTGTAGTAGTTTTTCATTTTATGATGTAATGTAAGTCTTATGAATATATCTAGTGTTTCCAAGGCTACTAAACCAATCGATCTTTCGATATTTGATCTTTCTTGTGATCATGCCAATGTTATGTAATAATGCACCGACTCTAGGTAACTAGGGTTGGGGCGTTACATGTTTCATCCAACCCGATAATTCTCCTTGGGGTTTTCCTGTCCTATTTGTGAAGAAGAATGATGGTACCTTTAGGCTCTATGTGGATTACCGAAAGCTGAACCAGTTGACAATCAATAACCGATATCCCTTCCAGAGTTTTAATGATATTTTCAATCATCTTCGAGGTACCCGGGTGTTCTCTAAGATCGATTTGAGGTCTGTTTATCATCAACAGCGCGTTAGACCCTCAGATATACCTCTAAAAACCTTCAGGAGCTTGTATGGTCTCTACGAGTATACGGTTATGCGGTTCGGTCTCACGAATGCGTCATCAGTTTTCAGGGCACTGATGAACCGAGTGTTCCATCCTTACTTGGATTACTTCATCGTGGTCTTCGTGGACAATATCTTGGTGTACTTTCACACATAACAAGACCCTGCTACTTATCATGAGATCATTCTGAGTACACTGAGAGAGCATCATATTTATGCTAAACTCTCAAAGTGCCACTTTCGGATGGATTAGATTCATTTCTTGGGTCACGTCATCTCAGAGGAAAGAGTATCTGTGGACCCAGAGAAAGTGAGAGCTGTAGTTTCCTAGGAGCATCCAAAGAGTGTTTTTGAGGTAAAAAGTTTCCTAGGGATGGTTGGATACTATAGACGCTTCATTCAGGACATTTCACACGTAGCAGTACCATTAAAGGTTCTGACCAAGAAGGGGGTGATGTTCTGGAGGTCAGATTCTTATGAGTCAGACTTTCAAGAGTTGAAGGGAGGGTTGATGTCAGCACCGATACTGGTCTTTCCAGAGCTAGGAAAGAGCTATTATATTTATTGTGATGCTTCAGATATCAGGATGGGCGTTGTGCTTATGCAGGGAGATGGAGTCTCTGCGTATGGGTCTTAGCTGTTGAGGCCACATGAGAGGAACTACCCGACACACGATCTGGAGTTGGAAGCTGTTGTTCATGCCTTGTGCTACTGGAGACATTACCTTCTGGGAGAGAAAATTGTGGTTTTCACTAACCACAAGAGTCTCAAGTATACCTTTACTCAGCATGTTCTCAATCTAAGACAACATAGGTGGGTCGAGTATCTTTGGTCTTTTGATTTCAAGATTGCCTATATGCCGGGAAAGGTCAACGCAATGGAAGATGCATTGAACAGGATAACTTAGACTCAGGTAGTTCACGAGGCCAGCAGTGAGTGACAACTTATGGATCTGTTCTCTGAGATGCATCTAGAGGTGAAAGACAGATAGGGACAAACTTACATATCTTCTGTAGTTGTTACATCTACACTTCTTGATCGGGTACGGATGAGGCAGCTAACAGACTCAGAAGGCTTTGTCTTACAAGAGAGTGTGTCAAGAGAGTACCCTCTTCATGGATAGATAGTGGGAGAGGATGAGATTCTACATTTCCAGGGATGCGTATGGGTGCCAGAAGACATACGTGAGGAGATGATACAGGTTATTCATTCCTAAGTTTAGGAAGTTCATCCTGGAGTCACAAAGATGTTTCAGGATCTTCATCGCCAGTAATGGTGGGCATGTATGAAGAGATATGTTGTTGGTTTCGTCTTTAGGTGTTCTACTTGTCAACAGGTGAAGGCGGAGCATTAGCGACCAACATGCCTTTTACAGAAGCTACCCATTCTAGAGTGGAAGTGGAACGATGTCGCGATGGACTTCGTGACAAGATTGTCGAGGTCGCCTTGAGGGAACGATGTTGTTTGGGTTGTTGTCGATAGGCTTACGAAGGTTGATCACTTTTTACCGATCAAGGATACCTTCAGTGTTGGTGATCTGGGATGACTATATATCTGAGAGATTGTACATCTTCATGGAGTTCCACACTCCATTGTTTTAGGCAGGGATGCATGATTTACTTCTAGGTTCTAGAAGGGGCTTCAGAGGGCTTTGGGTACACAGGTAATTTTGAGTACAACATACCATCCCTAGAAAGATGGCAAGTCCGAGCATATGATCCAGGTGCTTGAGGATATGCTCTGAGATTGCATTTTAGGCTTTGGCAGTTCTTGGGAGAAGCATATCCCTCTTGTGGAGTTCTCCTACAACAACAGTTTTCAAGCGACTATTCATATGGAACCATACGAGGCTTTGTACGGTAGGCCATGCTGATCACCCTTATGCTAGAAGGTGGCAGGAGAGGTAGCTTTACTGGGACCTCGTCTTGTTTAGGAGACCTTATAGCAGATAGAGTATATTTGTAAGAGGATGGTAACAACACAGTCTCAATAGAAGTCTTATGCTGATCAGCGGAGACGACCACTAGAGTTCTAGGTCGGAGATCAGGTTTTCCTGTGTTTTTCACTGGGGTTGGGACACAAGAGGATTTAGATACAGGGAAAGCTTTCACCATGGTACGTCAGGACATTTGAGGTGATGGAAATATTTTGGCCGGTCTCCTATCATTTGTAGTTACCTCAGAGGTACTGGGCTATGCACGATGTCTTCCACATATCCCAGCTCCGACGTCACTTTTCATACACGTGTCATCTCTTTCAACCCGAGGAGATTGATCTTGAAGAAGATGCATCGTTTGAGGAGAATCCTATCCGGATTTTTGATCGTAGTACAAAGGTTCTTTGTGGCCGGTCTATTCTTCTGGTACGGTTTCTATGGTAGCACGGACGAGTACAGGATGAGACATGGGAGAGGGAGGATGATGTACGATCGCAGTGGACAGAGCTATTCGGGGTTTCTTCTTCTATGCCTCACATGGTAAATTCAGGTAAGAATTTCTTTGAGGTGGGATGTTTGTAAGAACATGGATCTTCATTTAAGGCATGTGTTTCCTTTCTGGTCATTTTTGAGAAAAAGTGGAAAATTTGGAAATTTTCTAATTACACGTCATGTACTTTAATGTAGCGCCAGGCCGTGTGTTGGCTATGTCTGGGCCACACACATGGTGTGTAAGGGCGATGTGGAGGCCGCTTAAAGCGGAGTACGGAAAGTCCAAGTACACACCTTGTATCCCAGAATTACACGCCGTGTACTTTCTTTTCTATCATTAAACAGACTGGGGTCACGCCTGATGGACAAAACTCGCTTCTTCTTCCGGTTCTCCGTCTGAGGGAACCCGTACGGCAGTGGAACTTCTTCGATCCCCCAAGCCTCCGTCCATTCTCTGAATTCACTTCAGTTGATTGCATTGGAACCGCAGAGGTAAGCTCTTCCTTCTCCAAGATATTTTTTTTCCAATTACTCATCTTTCTCAAGATATCTTGGGTTGATAGTTTTGTGTGTTTTCGTAGATCTATGTCGTTCTAAGGATAATCAATCATTGTTGTTAAAGTATATCAATCTCCTAGTTTTAAGGTAGGTGGTTTGTGCCTTTTTGTAGGAATTCTTTGAATATTTTGTGCAATTACATAAATTCCCTTGAACGGGGTATTGTGTGTTTCATATTTTTTCCCATTTTGTTTTCCTTCTTTGCTTGATTTCTTGAGTAGAGGTCAATGCTGGTGAATAGGTTAATTTTTACTGTGCTTTTTATGTTTTTCCATGCTTGTTTTGAATGATAGACATTTTCCAATTGCCATGCCTAGTTATAGGATAGTGGAACTGTTGTACTGTTATGCTGTTGTGCCTTAGAATGATAGCCAAGTAGTTGTTCAGGTTTACTTGGGGAGATACACGCACTATGAATCTTTGTTTTACACATGGATGTGAGAACCTAGTGTAGTGGATCATATGGAGAATGTACTTAAGGTCTTCTCTAGAGTGTCTTTTTAATTCGATGCGATACCAAAGGGTGAATTGAGGATGAGTTCTTCCTCAGAGAGTCTGTAGTTCCTCAACATGGGACATAGGGGGAATGAGATGTTGAGTGTTTCCCCAGAGCGCCTTTAGTACGATACAAGACTATAGGGGGGATTGACAGAGAGGGATTCCCCAGAGAGTCTATTCTTTCTTTAGCTAAACTAGAGGGGTGAGACTGTGTGTACCTTTAAGAGGGGTTCTAGTACTTGTAGGTTTAACTATAGGGGTTAGGTTGTGAGAACTACCCATAGGTTACCTATTTGTTCTGCTTGCTTGAGTGACTGTTTACTTGATTGTATTTATATGCTAGAAACTATGTATTGTTACTACTGTGTATTATCCTGTTTACTGCTTACTGTTTACTACTTACTGTTTACTACTAACTATACTTTACCTGCCATATATTCACTAAATGTTAGGCACAAATCTTTGGGTGGTTTCTTATTGGGACATTGTCTCACACCCTGTTTGGGCCATGCTTTTTGTCCCAAGAATATTATATTGTTACAGGTATAGATAAGGGAAAAATCCCTTCTACTTCAGGTACTTGACTTACTGTGGAGCTAGAGAGCATGGGACCAAGCTATGGCTTGTGATGCTGAGGAGTTTACCTGTTTTCTTTTGCACTTGGGTTTAGTATTTATTAAGAATTGTGACTTGTTTGGATACTTTCCTAGACATATGTATCATGCATCATTTTATATATATGTGTGTGTGCTCCATCTGTTTATTGTTAGTCCTCCACTATTTATCGTTTACTCTGGTATGGATGGTTATGGTTTCAGCTATTGTATATTTGTTTTTCTTCCTCTTTGTACTCTGTCAATGAGGTCATAGTTTCCCCCTGATCACACCCAAGGCCCTTGCTGCTAGTCGGCAGCCTCTGTCATTTGGGGAAATGCGCTTGAGGCCATGTGACCAACCGGGTATGAGGTGCCTCTGGGTGGCTTCCAGAACCTGGAAGTTACAAAATACCCATGAATTTATGTCCCTGTTATTTTAATACTTGACATAGAGACACTAGTCTCATAAAAATACAATCATAGAATACATGAGTTGAAATAAAAATTTGGTTCTTTTTTATGAATTACTATAACTCAAACTTGGGTAATTTCAATTTTTTCTGCATCAAAATTTATAAAATAATATTAAAACATGAATTTATAAATACATTAGTCTCAAAATTATACCATGATATTATTATGTCATTGGTAAAACCCTTTTTCACCTCATATTCTATAATATGTGGAATTTAATCATTGTTTGTTCATACATATGGACCATCACCTCCACGAAGCGAGGTATTTTATTTTCCATTATGAACTCTAATTCAGAATTATAATTATAGAATTAATATAAATATATATAAACCATATAAATAAAATTATTATAATTCAAGAATAATATTGTTTCATCTATGTAATTATCATTCCATCATTTATGTAAATGATAAGATCGCTCCAAAAAATGTTTAGACTACAACCTCCAAAAAGTGATGTGATTAATTATAATTTTTTTGTATTAATTAGTTTTAATAAAATTTAATATTAATGAAAAATTATAATTATTTAATTTATGTTGTAAAATATAATATGGAACCATTATCCTTGGTACCATAGTCAGTATATCAAATTTGATTTCGAAATGTGAATAGAACATTGTCAAAACACCCAATGTGAACTATACTAATTGAGTAACTAAATATTTCACTAAAATAAATGAAATAATTTGTATAATGATAATCTAATAAACATGTAAAATGTTCCCAAAATATAATGATTCATATTTTTACAACATTTTTTTTAGAAATTATTGCGGAAAATTTAGAGATCATCCACTGAAATGAGGTGCGATTCCCAAGCCTAGGTTACCAAGAATGATTTACTAAAAAATAATATGTTTTTAATAGAAAACAGGTTAGACATTCTTAGAAAATTCTAATAACTCTTAAATGATTGCTCGCATCAGAAATATAAGTGAACCATTGAACAAAGAGTAGTGGGTCTACCCATTACGCGACTTAACTCTAGTCGACGTAGGTTATGTATAAAAAAATCCACCAGGGGCGTAACTATACATAAAATAATTAAAAAAATTATTTTGAAATTATAAAAACTCATAAATATTAATTTTGATTGGAATTATAAGACCAATGCTGAGTTTCTAAGGGGTTATTTTTTTGGATGAGGACTAACCCTTGATCAACATAGGTCGAGTTTGAAAGTCAAATTTTTGACGTAGACGTCATTAAAATATATAATAAAAATATTTTCTTGAAGGATACCTATTGACTTAGTGGTGGTCGAACTTTTTAACATGACATGATATAGTAATCGGGGGTTATCGCCATAACCCTTGAATTCCCCTTAGGTAAGGAGAAGGAAGTAATCTCTTGATGATGAACGTTGGAAAATTGAGGATCAATGATGACACAAACCTCCATTCTTCATCAACGACTAATCCATCCTCGAGGTAGGGTGTCAATATCATTGTGATTTATTTTTACCTTCTTAGAATCAAAAAATGAACATAAATAATCCTAAAAACCGATTGATCTGTGGATCAATCATTCTTGCAGGAGGGATAATTATTGTAGGATTAAATGGAATAGTTCTTAGTGATTATTATGTTGTTGGTTTCATTGTGATATCACTAAAATGAAAAGATCAATGGTAAAAAAACATGGAAAAGATTGGTTCTTTGGGTTTTCATGTGAACAATCTATCCTCCCAAAATATATCACATTCTTTATTCTATATTCTCTCTTTCAAACCCCACATGAACGAACAAAAGTTTCACCCACTATCGAGGGAAAAATGATCTGAGACCGATGGTTGTGATCCATGACATAATTGCTAAGGTACAATGTGAGAAGAACAATAATGCAGTCGCTTATGGAGGATGGAAGTAAGAATAGTGGGCTCTAGTAGGTAGGGAGAAGGAGAGGGCAGTGTTGGGCCCATCAGAAGGCTGAGGTCCAGTGGGGAGCACAACGGTCATCCACCAAGGCCACACCGAAGGAGGATCATGTGGCTCCACAAGCTGTGTATTGTGTAAAGGAACCACTGTAGGAGGGTGCAGTGGTGGCTATGATTGGATGTGGCTTAGAGGCTACAAAATATAGATCTCGCAGTGGTGGGGAGGTTGTGAGCCGCCACCGTTATGCACCTGGGTCTGTGTGGAATCTGTAGTGGCATTAGCTGTAAGGAATTGGGCTGGGATTCGATGGCATCTATGTAGAACCTGGAGGATCCATTTACCAGGTGCGCAAAACCATTACATTCACTAAAGGATCCATTCTGCATGAGGGGGTCAGGCTGGGTAAACCAGACCTCCCAAAACGATTAGTTCTGATCGGGTGATCCAAGATGGGTCTTGTTTACTAGATATGGTTATACCTAGACCTAACCCTATCTATTTTACTAAATTGGTCATATTATTCAAACCATGTGTCTGTTTGATGATCCATTTTTGGCATTGTGTCCCTCATGATGAGGTGGTACATTCAAGATACCATAAGTGTGTTTTTGTTGATGTTTCAATATGAACTAATGAATTGATAAGTAGGTTTTCTAGGAATAAGCATGCTATGAGCGGAATCCTGTGACTGTATATGACTATTTGAATTGGGGAATTTCATGACCCATCAGACGTCCATGCGTCATCGGTCCTCCATGCGCCATCGATGCCCCATGCACCATTGACAACCTAGACCCCACCACTGCTCTAGGTGCGTTGATGCTACATGTTCCATTGACGCTCCATGCACTAACACAAATAGTGTCATAGAGACTGGGAGAATTGTGTACTATAATTTTAAATCCATATCTTTGTATATTAGTATTTTACCTATGTGATATGACCTTAATAAAGTACTTTTTGTGTTTCCTCAATGTTTTATGCCATGTGTTTCTTTTGTGGTCTATTTGTGTATTTCTTAGTGGTATAAATTTGTGGTTTTGGGGTGCCTACTGAGTAATATTTTACTCACCCCTGAACGGGTTGTGCCCACATGTTCCGTTTCTTATGTAGGCGATCGATTCATTAGAGGAGTACTTGGTGGACCCTGGATAGGTGGTTCTTAGAGAGAGTCAAAACAGACGAGATGTGTTTAGCGACTTTTGACATCTATTTTTTGTACCTACCCAACAGGTAATGCTTTTTGTGGGTGAGATTCTAGAGCATGTACATTCTATTGTTATTTGTCTTGTATACCAACCATGTTTACATATTAGTGTTTTTACAGTCATACTCCATTGTTGGTATATTTTATCTTCCATTTCTTATTTACTAAGTGTTTTCAGTTATGCACTTTTGGTTTTGGAAATGGTTCCCTGTGTACAAGTGCTTAGTATAATGCCTCACATTTGTGAGATATGCCCACTCAGTGCCAGTAAAAATCCAATGGCCTTTTGGATATAGGACTGGGGTAGTCACAAAATTGGCATCGGGGAATGGTTCTTGACTGAGTGTTATAAGAGGAGGTCAGATCTACCTAAAAAACCAAGAGTCTGTGAGATTAGTTTGGGGAATGAGTTTTGAGTGTTTTGAGTTCATCTTTCAGCTGATACAATCCAGTGTTGTTATGGTATCTAATATATCCATACACCTGGAATATGAATTCTTCTTTCCATCCTGGAAAATGAAAACACTGGTTGAAGAGAAAATAACAGTACATGAATCTTATAGGATTGAGTGTATTGTCATATCCTTATTGAGTCACTGTCTATGCACCATGAATTATCTATTAAATGTGTTACATCTTGATTTATTTCTAGATACCTTGACACAGATAGACATCCATGATTCCAATTCATGATCATGAGGAAGATCCTCCTTTTGATGAGGCATAGACATAGGAACTAGTACTAGAGGTAGCACCTTAGGGTGGTGTTCCTGTAATACCACAACATGAAGTGAAGTAGTTACTACATTAGTTATTGGTAGAGGATAGATGCTAGATGAGTGCATTACATGAGTTCCAGAGGTAGAAACCTCTACAATTCAGGGGTGAGCCAGACCCCCAGGCATCGAAAGATTGGATTGAGGCAGTTACGCATGTCTTATGACTAGTGAGAAAACCTCTCAACCAGCTGACAATCCTATCACCAAGGTTTCAGGTAACTAAATATTTGATATTAGGTAGCCGAAAACTGACACATGAATCCAAGTAGATTAGATATTTCATGGGATGACCCTAAAACACAGGGTCAGCAGTGCAATTCTCCCATGGAAGAGAGAGTCAGTCAACAGACATGTTATGTTTTTTATGCAGCATTTGGGGAAATTGGGATAGAGATTATCCATCCCATCATGAAACCAACCAAGAGATTGTTGAAGGACCTTTGAGAAAATGGAGAATCCAGGATTAAGTTTTTCCACTAGGTGGAAGAAATAGTATATGCTTTGGACGGGTAGCGGGAGGTTGGTAGAGGTTCAAAGTACAACCCCCACCACCCCCAGGTGGTCCCCCATGGTCTTAGGGAGCTGATGGACTGGGATGAGGATAGATTCGGGCAATGGAGGCTTCTGACCCCAGGGCTCCAGAGACAATTAAAGGTATGATAAATTTCCTTTACACCCTAACTTTAATTTTGATAAACATAAATTCCAGTAACTCTTTTCTCACCATGAAAATTATTTGAGACATGTAGATTTCTATTGAATTGTAGAAGTGATCCCTATTCATATAGAATTATATGGGGGAAGATTCAATGATCACGTACTATTTACAAAAGTGTTACCTAACTCTTCGGGGAGAGAGTTTCAATTAGGATCTCTTTGTGATAGCACTGAGGCCTTTTTAAGTCATCCTTTGTGTAAACTAGTTATCCATATTCTATACCAAGATTAACTATTTTCGGCATATAGTGCAGTGTGTCCACAGAGACGGGATCAGGTTTTTATTTTTTGGTTAAAATGAAACCCAAGTATTTTGGATGGACTGGCATATAGGAGGGTATATATGATCACACAAAATATGGCTGGTATGTCTCTTGGAGCATTGGATGAAACGAGTCCTTAGTTTCATGTATTGGTTGATGAGTATGAGGAAATATATCTAGAAGGTGTTCCTACATTTCCTCGTTGATGGGAGGTGGATTTCTTCATTGATCTATACCCTAGGAAGACAACGATATCTGTTACTGCATCTCAAATTTCTCCCATAGAGAATCATGAGTTACGGGTACAGTATGTGGATTTTAGATAAAGGGATTTTTAAAACCCACTGTTTTTTCATAGATGGAATATGGGATCATGATGTTAGGTGTGGGATTCCGGTGCCTAACCAGGTGAAAATGAAGAATAAGTACCCACAACTGAGGTTTGATGATCCTTTTGATTAGCTAAATGGAGCGAAGCAATTCTCAAAGACAGAACTCAAATATGGCTATCAAAATTCTTATGTATGTGCTGAGAACATCCCCAAGATGGCATTAAGATGATAGTACAATCAATATGAGTTCTTAGTGATGTTGTTTGGTGTGAAAAACTCCCAAGAAGTGTTCAGGGGACTCATGAACAGTATCATCTATACATAACTAGACTTGTTCATTGTGGTATTCATTTATGACATCATCATGTCTCAACATCCAAGGAAGAGCTCACAATATACTTTAGGATGGTGACAGACGATATATTCTGTAACCATCCTTACGAGAAGCTCTCAAAGTGTTAGTTATGGATTTGGGAGGTCCGTTTTCTAGGTCACATCATTTTATAGGTTGAAGATGCAGTAGATCTGGGGAATATTGATGTGGGTCTTGATTGGGAGCCACCCGAGAGAGTTATCGACATGCATAGTTTACTTGGGCTGTCCAGATACTATCAAAGGTTTGCAACTGTCTTTTTCAGGGTAGTAACACCCTTTATGGACATGAAATGGAAGGCCACAAATTTCATGTCAATATAGAATTTCTATTTGAGATTTCAAGTGTTGAGTTATAGGATCATGATAACTCCCATATTTATTTTATCGGAGGAGTGTGTCAATTTCTTGGTCTTCAATGATGCTTCAAATACCAGGCTTGGTTGTTTCCAGATGTCGAGGCATGCAGTAAATGCCTCTGGTTCATGCCAGTTGAGGTCGTATGAGTTGAACTATGTGACCCATGATCTTGATCTATAATTTTTAGTATTCACATTGAATATGTGGTGATACTCCCAAATGGTTGAGAATTTTACTATCTACTTTGACCATAAGATCCTCTTGTATACCTTCTCCCAGAAGGATATAAACTTGATACAGAGGAATGAGAGTAGTTATCCCCATTTCGGTTATCCTTTATGTATAGAGATGAAGCAACATATCTCGAGTCGATGATGGTTACTACACCACTCTTTTAGTTATTTAGGGTGGAAGAACATAGAGATACCTAATGTGAGACTACTCATGCTCAGATTTATATAGGGAATTCCCTTGATGGATATACAAAATGAGGGGATCACGTTGTTCTCTTCAACGGCTGAGCAATAGTGGATGCGATGTTGTGGGAGGAGTTGCTGAGGGAGATCCATAATTCACCTTTTGCAGTGCATATCAAAGTGGGAATGATGTATTGGGACCTATGACATTAGTTCTGGTGGTTTGGGATAAAGAAGGTGGTGTCAGAGTTCATTTCTCGATTCCTCACTTTTGAGCAAGTGAAGGATGAGCATAAGGTTCCAATGAGTTTAATTCAACACCATGAAGTTATAGAGTAGATGTGATATGGGATATCTATGAAAATTGTGATAGGTTTTCCACACACATATGAGGTACATGATATTGTCAAGTGATCACTGATCGACTCACCTGGTCATCCAGCTTCCTACCGATCTGGGAGCAGAGATCAGTAAAAAGCTTGAGATGACTCTATATGTAAGATATAGTTCGACTTCAAAGAGTTACATCAACAATATTCCAATATAATGATGATCTCTTTATATCTCAGTTATTTAAGGGATTTTAGGAGTCATTTGGGACTCAAAAACACTTTAGTAAAACATTTCATCCCAAGATGGATGTGTAGACGGAGAGGACGATCCATGTTCTAGAGGACAAGCTACATGCTTTGAACCTCGACTTTGTCCATAGTTGGGAGGAACACCTATCTATGGTGAAATTTAAATATTAAAATAGAAACCACTATAATATAGGTATGGAACCATTCTATTCCTTGTATGGACTATCATATAGGTCACCACTATGCATGAAAGACTTAGGAGAGTCAGAACTCATTGGTGCAGATATGGTATTGGCTACTAACAAGAAGGTTCAACTAATCCCGGAGCATAAGTGGACTATACACAGTGGGAATAATTCACTTGATGATAGAAAGTGGAGGCCTTTGGAGTTTGAGGAGGTAGACCCTGTGTTCCTTCAAGTCTCATCCTGACAAGCATTGCAGATATTTTATTGGGGTGATAAAATATCTCTGATATACATTATCCCTTTTTAAGATTCTGGGTACAAATGGAAATGTAGAATAACACCTATTTGTTCCCCTATAGTTGCACTAGTTGTATGATATCTTCCATGTGTCATAGATTAGGTCGTACATGGATGATCCATTTCACACCATCAAATAGGGTGAGCTGGACATTGACGATGGGGAGACTTTTTCAGAGTTACCAATGGAGATCAAAGATCGACAAGAGAGGATCCTTTAGGTGTGATCAATTTATATGGTTTATGTTTTAATGCTGAATGGGAATATCTAGAAGGGTAATTGGGAGTGGGGGGACCAGATTTGTGCTCAGTACCCTACCCTTTTTTATGAGTACTTCTTGTTTTGACTTTTAAGGACATAAAGCCCAATGGTGGGGAGAGTGTAATGTCTTGAATATGTCCAAATTTTATTTTTAGAAATTATTTTTTAAAATTATTATACCAAGTGCTAAGATGGTATGTTATTGTGAGGCCTAGGGTTCCTCGAACAATTGTTTAAAAAATGGAATGTTTTTAATAGCACACACACACGAATTACCTGAAAAAAAAGAAATAACTTCTAAAAAATTTCCCAGTTCAAAAATCAGAGGGCATAATTGAGCTAAGATAAGTGGCTTTACCCTAGGTATGATATAACATTTTTCAGTGCGGGTCATGAGTGGAAAAAGTCATTGGGGGTGTAACCCTAAATATAATAATTAAATAATTTTTTTTATTTTAAAATCTTAATAACTAATAAACTGTGACTCGGATTCAAAATAAGAGACCACTATTGAGTTTTTAGGGGTGTGTTTTCCTTCGGAAGGGCCTAAACTCTACCAATACGAGGTGAGGGTGAACGTTAGAGTATGGAAACAAAGTTCATTAAAATATTTAATAAAAATATTTTATTGAATGTTACATTTTAATTTATCTACAGTTTCCTATTATAGTAATCCATGTCCATGGAATTGATGGTTATCACTATAACCCTATAATTCCCCTAATGCCCTGATAAGGAAGCTATATTTCAATGAAAAATGTCAGAAAATTGAGTATCGGTGGCGAAACAATCCCCTGTTATTCATCAATGACTAATCCAACCTTTAGGTAGACTGTCGATATCTATGTGATTTCATTTTCTTTTCTTTGAATCAACAACTAAAATTAGACTAACCCCCAAATAGGTTAATTAATGATAAGAACATTCTTGAGGTAGGGATAATTTTTGTGGGATTAAAGTGAATGAATTTCTGTGATTATTATCATGTTGTTAACTTCAAGATCCAGATAAAATGAATAGATCTAGGACGATTGAAAAAAAATCAAAGATCTGTTCTTTGAGTGTTCATGTTACCAATCTTTCCTCCACAAAATATAACGTTCTTAATGTATTATTCACCCATATAAACCCCACATGAATGATTGATCATTGTCGTCGTGATCCACGACACAAATATATGAGTCCAATGGTTGTGAGATATGAAGGAATTTCATAAGTATGGTGAGTGAACAACATGCATGAGGCCGATTATGGAGGAGGGAATAAAGAATGGCTGGCCATCAGCAAGGTGGCCACCTGTGAGGGTAGCGCGTGGCATAGTGGGAGGCTAGGTTCTGGAAGGCCATATATTTTTTGTTCTCATGGGACCACACCGGAGGAGGATCTTGCGGTGGTGCAGGCCGCGTGTAGCAGATATGGGCCATGGTAGGGGCCAACAACATTGTCTTGGGTAAGGCACGAATCAAATGCATTTCCGATGATATCCTACTATGGAATTGAGACCATAGGATGTTACTGGAATATGGCTGGGGTCTACGTGGAACATGTGGCAGCATAATCCACATGGAAGGGGGTGGTATATTGTGTCATCTGTGTTGAACATAGAAGCCAAATTGATCGAGAGCGCCCAACCGTGACGTGTAATGAAGGAGCCAACCCAAATACAGTAGGATGGTTTAAGGTAATTGGGATGCTATAGTAGCCCCCTGTAATGGACCACGTGGCCCATAATGCTGGGCCGGTTTAGGTCATCCTAGACCGACTGGGTCCGGTTCGGTCAAACCCGGGCCTGATGGAACCCTTTTACTAAATTGGACATATTTTTAAAACTATGTGTCCATTTGATGAGTAGTTTGTAGTTTATGGACCATTTCTATATGGTTTTCAATTTGATATATTCTAAGTGAGTTTTTATGGAAATTTGTTGATCACCTAATGGATTAAGGAGTAGGTTCTCCCAGAACAAGTGCGTTATGATAGGAATCATGTGGCTAGCTGTGATTACGTGAAATGGGGGACTTCTTGACACTACAACACTCTATGAACCATAAATGGCCCATATATCGTTGATTCTTTATTTTCCATTGATGCTTAATTTACCATCAACATCCCAGAAATCATCACCTTTTCGGGCTTCGTCGAAACTCTGTGAACCATCACAGCTCCCTGCGCCATCGACGCTCTGTGTACAGCCGACACCTCTAGTTTCATATGGACTAAGAGATCTATGTACTACAAATTGAAATCTTTATCTTCATTATTTTGACTTGTAACTATGTTTTCTGACTATATTGAATGAACTATGTGTGTTTCCATTAGCGACATCATACAGTTGTTTCTATACCTACCCTTAAGGTATGGTTTTCTACATACAAGATTCTCGAGCTTGAACATTACCTTTTGGTTGGGCTTGTATTCTGGACCCATTTACATTTCAGTTCTTGTACTATTATAATATGTTGTTGGTATATTAGATGTATACATGATTGTTTACATAGTGTTTTTAGTTCAACAATTCATCGTTTGGAAAGGGTGTGTGTGTACAAATACTTAGAAAAATGCCTCCCATTTGTGGGATATGCCTACTCGGTGCTAGTTTCTAGACCCTGGATTATTGGATGTGGGATTGGGGTAGTCATAGAATGGGCCATGGGGGACAAGTCATTACATAATAGAATAAACAAAATTTAATTTTTTGTTTTATATTATTACAATTATATACATTGAGATTTTAGACTCGAGGTACGGTATTTCAACTCTGTTTCATATAATTGAGGTAGGTTTTGATGTTATTCACATAGTTACATTTCTAGGTTCCATATGCATTAACATTTTAAGTCATGAATAGTTCATTATTCATAATATATTATGTTAAATTTAATTTTTTTTTCATCCAATCAGATTTGAATTGAATGTTACCAAGTGGTAAGGGGTTTTATAACTCAATTTAATTTCATCTAGTTATATAACTTATCTATTGGTTTCATTTTGAAAAAATTATATTGGAAATGAATTTTATTTTATTTATTTTATATTCATATTTTCATGTTTTTTATTATTTTACAAAAAATATGTCCATCAATTAATTATGAATAATTTTTTTTTACAATTTAAATGTTTTTAATCACAATTTCACATTGTTGAGTTCTTTTATAGTTTTAATCACGTAATTAATTTTATATATTGTATATTAATAAGAATATACATTTTATATCATTAATAATTCATAGAGTATTATTACTTATTAAAAAATTCATATTATTTAATCCACATTTTGTTGACCAAAAATTTAACCGTTGGTATGTGGTTTCTCAACTAATTTTTCATTTATTCAGTTATAAATTTATTTCATTGATTATGTCAAGCTAATATTATGTCTAAAAGAACATTTTATTTTATTAGTTTTCTTATTTAATCTGAATTTTTTACTCTTATTACACATAATCATTTCATTTATTAAATTATAACTTCAGTTATATGATCTTTATATTAATAGTTCATATAAATATTAGTTCTTTTAGACCCATATTTTATAATACACATACTCTCTTTAAAAAGTTTTATAATGTTCTTATCAATAATTTATATCATTAATGAATATTTTATGATCATATTAAAATTTATTTTTTTGTTATCGATTTTTTGAGATATTAATTGAAATGTCATAAATGATAAAAAGGTCTTCATTGTCTCAATATAAATTCATTATGACATAAATCACATCATAATTAATGTTTATTTAGAATAATGTACTAAAAAAACCCCTGAATGTGTTTCATATTATTCATTATTGTAAATTATAGGTTTTATATAATCATGTTATGTTCCTTCATCTAGTGTATTTTTGGTTCAATCATTACAAAAGTAGAAATAATTTATCACCTCAAAACATACTTCTTTGAGATGTGTTATAATTGATGAACCTATATTCATTTACATTATTTATAAACTATATCATGAAATATATATCCATTCCTCAATTATACTCATGTATTATTATATTCCTTGTTATGTTCTTTATTTGAAAATATTTTTTTGGGTTTCATTAGGATGTATATATGTTTTCACTAAATTTTTTGTTTTAATGTTTTAAACACTTTTAATAAAAAACCTCATCCATGTTATTTATATTATTTAAATAATGTTATTTAAATAAAATAATTTACTTACTAATCTTATCTAAATTGATATTATACTTTATCTGAAATGGTTTTAAAATTAATTATCAATATATTTTCCACATGAGTGACTTTTGACTCTCTTCACAATTTTTTTGGAAAATTGAATAATTTTAACATTAAAAAATGATTGGATTTCCCACCACAATGAATATAATTTTCTTACAATATTAATTTTAAAAATTAAATGATCATTTTAAAAAGAAAAATATTTACATAAAATATTGTTATTTGTTTTATACACTTGGATATAAATAGTTATTTTTAATTGCTTTGCAACTATAATTAAAAATTTACATGTAATGGTATATTTCATCTAAGTAAAAATCATTTAATGGTACATATTATTTTCATGTGATATGATATTATAAATTAACTTGTTCTCATTAAATGACTTATTATGTTGTTTTAAAGAGTATTTTATCGAACCAATTTCTTTTCATCGGTAAGACAATGTATGGAAATTTTAATGTAATGAAAACACCCATTCTTATTGTTTCGTGATATAAAACATAGAAAATATTGATTATAGTAGGATTGTCAAGTTTTCCCAAATTATTATGGGGAATTGTTATATATATATATAATGGGTAGTTCCATTATATACTTCCTATGTATTATGTATTTTGATATAGTTAACTAGATGGGAGTTACTCCAAATTGAAGATGGAGTTAACTTGTTTTATTTCACTATATAGAGATAATTAATTTTACGTTATATAGATTTGTACTAAGAGACATATTAATTATCCATTTTGGGGATTCCATGATGATTCTTTCTATACATTAAAAATAAACCATTTTTTAAGCATCCTATGATTTATAATTGATATTTTTCTCACGTATTTTTTTCACCTGGATCATGTTTTTTACTAATATTATTTTTCCTTATACTAAAATGTTATTCCATGTCTCATGATTTATGATATTGGTATAAATGGGAATAAATTATTTTATAATAAGATGATTCACATTTATTGTTTCATCATCCCCTTATTATTTTATTATATTGACATCTGAAATTCAATTATTACTTCATTGTATTACGGTTATATTGAATTTTTACTCATCTTTTTTATATATTCTATTTCCCCATGTTATAAAGATTGATGTCAAATTAATTATTCATATAATTTTTTTGGGATTCATTTTATAATAGATTATAAAGATGGATTGTGGAATAGATAAATATTGGTATAATGGGGAGATACTCCTTTAATGACCTGTGTATAGTTATATATGTGTTTTTCCTAATTCTTTAAAACTCACTACGTAAGGGTTACTCAGGTATGTATGTAATCAAATATTTTATTTTGATGATGTAAATTATTGATGAAAATAATTGGGTAACATTCATATATATTATTTTTTGGAATCAAATGAGTGTTTATATAAATTTTGAGATGATGATGCTATTATATGGTAAACATAAGAGTTTTTTATAATATTATAGGTTATATGTTCACTATAGATTATAATTTCAAATGAATAAACACCCAATTTTATGTTTTATATAATGATATATTAATGTGATTAAATATATTTTCTTAGAAATTTTGTTAGGTTTTGGTAAATACATCCCTTAGGTTTAACTTGAAAAATTATTTCAAAATAATGTTACTACATTTTTTGGTGATATAAGGTGAAATTTATGGGATTATATTTTAGGAAAAAAATTATTTAAAAATGATATATAAATTTTATATTATATATAATGATAATTATTTGTGGAAATATTTCAATTTTGATTTTGGTATTATCATTTAGTTTTATGGTTCAATTATTTGTTTATTGATATATAGGTTTATAATTTTTTAAATTAACATACCCTATCTTATTTTTTGTGAAGAGAGGAATTAATAATTTTCATACATTTATATATATCAAAATAAATCATTAAATAATTATTGTTTTTTTTTGAAATAGAAACTAATACTTATCATTTGGACTAAAATATGAGATAAATTTAAGAACGTGCTGACACACAACCAAAGGATAAAAATTTTTTTTATGGAGTTGAGGGATAATATGTTTGAATATTATCCTATGTTCATAGTATAAACATTAAAATAATTCTTCAACTCTAGGAAAATTATCTTGAAATAGAAATAATTTCATTTTAACAGTATTTTGTACAACTAAATTTCCTTTTCACTATAATGAATAAGTGATTTCATATATTAATATTTACACTATTTAGAATAATATTAAATTCATTTCACAAATATACTCTTGAGGACCATATTGGTTAAGTGTTGTTTGGGACTACAGAAAAATATTATTATTTCATGATTTATCATCACTATATTCCATAATTATCTTCACATTTATTACTCTTTATTTACATATCCAACAACGAACCATTATTAATATCCTGGGGAAAGTAAATATAATTAATGTTGTGCTCAGATAATAAGTATATATAAATATGAGAGATATTAATCTATTACAATGTAAAGAATATTATAAAAATAATGGATTGAGTTCAATTAAAAATATTATTACCCATCTTTCAATGAAAATAAACATGATTCATAGAATAAGAAATTTTCATTTTTAAAGACATGAGTCATTAGACATGAAACACATTAAAAATTAATCAGGAACCCTAATTTACTTCCATAAAAGTGTTTCAGTTCCATAAATATAAATTTTTCCATATTTAATTGTTGTATAAAGATACAATAAAATCATAGTTGAAAGATAAGCCCTACATATCTCTTATATCATAGTGGATAAAAAATAACCTCATATTTCCCTTTTCATAATAGATTTAGAATCACCTCTTTTTCCCATATGGTATCAAAAATGTATTCTTTTTCCAAATGATATCTCAGGAGACAAAAAATTTTTACCCATTGCATTAGAGTGAGAAATATGTCCCAACCATCACATAATTAAAATAATTTGTATGTATTAAAAAGGATAATAAAACACTCACCATATCATTATATATCCACCCATTCAAAAAAGTAGGTTTCATTAATACTTTATCATGCTATCACAACATTACCCATTAAAAATAAATGGGAATAATATTAATCCAATCATCAAATTCCATAAAAAAATATATTGAATGAATAAGGATGTTACCATTATATAATATCCACTGAAAAATATAACGAACCCCAACTTATTTTTCATTGATGAATAGAATATCTATAAATACATTAATAAAACATTCACGTGGAATATTAACATTCTAATTTGAAATTTATCTTTTTATTAATATAAATTCAAAACATATTGGGGAAATAATTTTCACTAAAAATATATTTCATGAATTTTATGAGATTCAATTAAAAATTTAATGGTCATGCTAATGGGAAACTCTATTCTTGTCATAGAATTTAAAATAAAATATTCTCTTCATACATTGGTAAAATGTAAAACAGTACATCATTTGGAAAATAATAGGAGAATTACATTAAAATTTTTCTGAATAAAGTACATAAATTGTAAAATATGGCATCAAATATTTTTAAAGGATATTGTTATTTTTTTGAAATATTTTTTTAAAACATTGATATCATAGAGAAATTAATTTTGGCTGAAGGGAGAAATAAAACATATTTTCCATAGAATTTTTTTTTTCAGTGAGTTCATGAAGAGAAAAAAATCAATGATAACATGTATTCTCATAAAATTACTTTTTTAGAAGATAATTCAAGAATTTTATTAGTTTTTTATCATATGATTTAATAATTATATTTATAATCATACATAATCATAACAAAAAATGATATTTTAATTTAAAACCAATAATAATTTTCTAAATTTAGAATCATAACCTCTAGCTTAATAAAAAATAAATAGTTATTTAAATAACCCGAACGTTAATATGAAGAATCATTGAGTACATTCATGAGATTTATATACACCACATTAATTAAATAATTGGTTAATATGACATGGTTCTTGGGGAAATAAAAGTAAGACAATGATATCTTACCACAAGTCCTGACATCCTTTACAAAAATTATAACCACAAATATAATAAATATAGAATTATAATAAATATATTTTAGATCCATTATCATAAATATAAATCTATATATGAATTGATTATACCCCTTTACCACCTTTTCATTAACAACTCATTATTTAAATCACTTTTTGTGTGATAACTACATCATTTTAAATTATTTTTTGGTCCAGTAGTTTTGGTCATTATACATTTATCATTAGTACATAATCTCTATATTGTTTAATATTATATAAACCAAATATAAATTAATTATATAAATATTTAGATTCATCTATAAAATTTATATAAATTAAAATAATTAAAATTTTGGTAGTGATGGTATGTTATACATACGCATGAAAAATGTTTATATTTTGCTGATTGATGTAACAATATAATGTTTAAATAATAATACCAATAACTTGAATATTTTTTATTTAATTTATATTATATATAATTATTAATTATACCTTTATTATTATATATGTATACATGAAATGAAAATCCCATCACATCACTTCCAAGAGATGGTAGTCCACACGTATGAAGCAACATTATAAATTTCCATCAGATTTGATGGTATGATGTAATATGTGATATAAAAAATATATAAGTATTATTATATCATAAATATTATTTAAATATTTGTGACACATAATAATTTAGTGTCATGATAAAATGTGATATAAAATGAATTACATCGGTCTGTGAGGCGGTACCTTGTCGACTACAAGATCAATGATTTTGTTTTCTATTTGATTGAAGATGTGGTAGATGTAAGTGATAAAATAAAAACATCAACAACTCAGAATATATTTTAGAAATTTTTTTATTATTTCATAATAGAATATGTATATATTATTGATTTTGTGTAACAAATAAAATTAAAATGCATGATTAAATACTATATCACTTTTTAATAGGGCTTGCTACTTTTATACCTACAACATTATTATAGTTGTTTAATAAAAAATCATATATTATGTGGGTTGGGCTGTGTTTAATTTATTAGGGTAGTATTGGTCGAAACAAAAGGTATTGGTAGTGTTAAAAAGAGTGTAAAGTGGGAGGACTTTTATAAGCTGGGTTGTGTACACAATCAGAATTTTTGAAAATAGTAAACTATACCAATATTTTTTACATTTGAAATGGATTGAAAATAAATCATTAGAGAAACTATGATGACATACGAAAAAAATATTTCATGGATCTATGAATTAAAATTGATTTTTTTTTCACTTAAACATTTATAATTTTTTTATAACCTTCAGTATACTCATTTTAACCTTAAACATGGAATTTTTTTATAGAATTAATTTTAGCCAATATATATTTTTACATAATTATATATTTTTTAAAAAAATTATTAACAAAATGGTATCCATTTTATCATATTAAATTCATAGAAGTGTTATAATTTAATCTAAAATAAAATCAGTAGAGGTGATGAAAAACCAACTTTTTCAATGGAAATGTTTTCATAAGTAAGAAAATATTAAATATAAAAATTGAATATTGAATTAACTAAATTGAAATTAATTCATTGAATTATAATATAATTTCATCAATTTTACTTTTATAACCTATTTATATTATAATTTTTTCTTTTTGAATATAATAAATTGAAAAAAAGAACTTTTCAGTATTCATCAATAAATTTAGTGATTCATAAAATTGAAAAAAAAAACTATAAGATAATTTTAACATGATAAATTAAAAAATTACTTCAAATTAAAAAAATAAAAAAACTATTTTTATTCGTTTCTCAAAAATGACTAATCAAAACGTTTTTGAATAAAAAATGATTTTTTTAAACACAAATATATTTACTATATAAATTTAATGAAAAAAAGTTTAAGATATAATTAAAAATATTTTTAACAAATATTGTAATTTTAAGGATAAAAAATGATAATATACAAAAGAAAAATATACAAACTCAAAAATATCTCTCTTTATTCAATTTGTAATAGCCAAAGTTTTAAAAAAAGAAATATATGTTTAAAAATATTTTTGATATGCAACACTAGACCCAAACCACCAATAAGGATTTAAATATGACCATTTTATCCAAGACATTAATTTCTTTTAGATATGAATAGTATTAACCATATTATAATATATATATATATAAGACTTCCAATCAACATGAATGTTTTGAGAAATTCTAATTAAATAATCACTAGATTTTTCGTAATGTCATTTTACTATATAAAATATATTTTTTTAAAAATGTTTTATTTCTTTTTGTAAAAAAGTATTTAATTTATAGAAAAGAGATGATATTTTTTATAAAATGGATTCCATTTATTTAACATTATTTAAAAAATAATATTACCTAATAATTTGATATTTTTCAGAAGTTTTTTATTTTTTAGTGAATATTGAAAAATACAAGTTTTTAAAAAACTATCATTTCTTAAGATAAATTTTAATGACCCAAACTATTATAAATGAATATTCACATTGTGAATTAATTGAATCTATTATTATATAATATAGTTATATAAAACACATTCACTTAATTTGTTACATATTTTTATTTAAAAGACCATTAAGAATATTATAATTTTTAATAGAGGTATTTAATAGTGATCCCATGATTAGTATAAGAATATGTATTTTAACAAATCCAGCTGACCTAGAAAAAGGATGTGATATACTCAACCAATCGAGTCATGCCCTATGAACTTAATTTGTCAGATATTATGAGAGATATATGATTTATGGGCTTTTCTTTCAACCAATCCCAAAATAAAATTTAATAACATAAACATGAGCACACCCATTTACAGTAGAAGTTCAAGATTATCGTGATCATGACCCACTCCATGTTCTCATAATGGACCTAGGAATGTCTCACCATCATAAACCTTACTCTTAGGATGTACACTGGTGTAATAAAATGATAAGTTCTAAGATATTATAAATAAAAATATGTATGTTTTCTCAAATAATGTATTTATTTTAATCTTTATTGTTACATTATAAATTATTTTAATATTGATTTAGTTAAACATGAATTTTAATTTCAAGTAATATTCAAATTGAATTAATGGACTTATTTTGAATAACTAATTGTATTTTTAAATAAATTGGATTTTAATAATATGTTAATTTTAAATAATTTCTATTAATTATGAGTTGTCAAGTAGTTTTTGTGAAGTGAAATTTACTTTTTATAATTTCTCCAAAACTATTATTGTGAAAAACCCATAATTCTTCAATAAATGTAATATATTATTATAAATGTGAAAATTAATGTATTTAGAAAATTATTAATATAAAATATATATTATTTTTGTAATTAGAATGTAAAAATTACTGTAGGGGGAATTTTTCATAATTTTCAAAGACAGTTGAATTTTCAGGTCATAATTAAATACCATTTAAATTTTAGTGTATTTTATGACATCATAATTACCAAGATATGTTGTAATAAATAATATATTAGGTACCCTAAGAAAAAAATGTTTTTTTAAAAATAATGTAATTTTATGTTTACTTAATTAATTGTATAATTCCTCAATGAAACTTGCAACCCATTTATTATATTTTATAGTTTTAAATTTTCTTACTTTAAATTGTAAATCAACTCAAAAAAATCCAGGCAATTAATTTCAAAATTTTTGCACCATTACAAATAAAATAATAAAAAAAACCACCCTTTGGCAGAAACCACTGGAAAAACCCATGGAAATGTTTTTGGTTTTCGATATTTTATTTTTTAGAGACTGAAACCAAAATATTAATGAAATACCTCCCTTTTTATATATAATCCCATGCATGTTCAAAATTATCTTCAATATAAATCCTTGAAAAACATTTATAATTATCCCTCCCCTCTCTATAATCCTCCGAAGGCACCCCAATATCTCAATAATGACCTTTTTTGTGCTTTTGGATCCACACATTCAAGTACATGTTCTTTACTTTCTCAACATTATCAATGTTTCTTTATCATATATGACCTTTTATTTTTAATTACTAATGATGGTGTAAGATTTCTCACCTCAACCATAATTATCTTAGTGTTAAAAATTGATGATATACCCCTTTTTCTCTCATTATCCTTGTAAAGACACAGAATTTCCATGTATTTTTTATTTATATGGGAATTTTACGGCTCGGTGAAATTTGACGGTGCGTGATTCCAAAGCCCAAATTGCCCGCAATGATCCGTCAATGTTTTTGTTAAGCTTAAGTTAACGCGCCTAAGTGATTTTCCTGAAAAAGTAGAATAACTCTTAAACGGTAACTCAGATCAGAAATCTCAGGGCACCGTTGCGCTCAGGATGGCGGGTTTACCCTTGGCATGACTTAAGATTAGTCGGCGTGGGCCTCCTATGAAAAAACCCAAAAATGGTATAATTGTAAATAAAATAATTAAATTAATTATTTTATTTTTCAAATGCTCATAACTCACAAACTGTTACTCGGATTAAAAATCGGATACCACCGTTGAACTCATGATTGTATTCTTTCTTTAAGATGATACTAACATTGGCCAACGTGGGCCACCAGAAGAAGTTAGTTTTTGGTTTCCAATAAAGTAATTAACTGACAATTATTTTATTGTAAAATTCATAAATTATAAACGGTACTTAGGTTGAAAAACGGAGAGTAACGTTGGATTTTTTGGGAGGTGTTTCACCTAGGCAGAGCCTAATCTCGACCGGCGCGAGTCGAGGGTGAATGATAATATTTTTCCAAACATTTTTTCGGCTACGTTCAGTAAATGCATGAGAAACGTTTTGTAACTTTTGAACCGGTGCTCGGAATTGAAATCTGAGGGAACCGTTGAACTTGAAGTGCTAGTATTCGCTTAAGAAGACTTTCATCTCAATGGCAATTGGTTGAGAATAAAAGTTAGTTTTTGGATTTTTATAAAATAATAATAAAATAAAGTGTACAACACTTTATTTTATTTTAAGCTTCTATGGGAGTGATTGTTGGTTAAAACCTCCACTTGGGAGTTGGAGGTGGGACCACCCCACCCTAACCTCCCATGAGAGGTTATGGTGTTGGGGCCCACCCGAACATAACCTCCTATGGTTACATACCTCTCCCCTCTCCATTATGGTTACATACCTCTCCCCTCTCCTATCTATAGGGAGCTTGGTTGGAGGATTGGGGACGGCTTCATCAAGTGACGAAACGCTGGCAAAGTGACGTGACACCCAACACTTGGAGGATTACGTATTCTCCAATGAAGAACGAAGAATGCATAACTTCATCGAATTATTTCTCAGACACCTACTGACATGAAGTGCCATCAACAAGCTGACGCAACTCAGGTTTTGAAGTGCTTGACAGACGCGACGAACGACGATCCTATACTTCTTCTTTCAGGACTCCGTCAATGAACGATGTCCACCTTTTTTCACCAACGTCAACCAACTACGAGAAAGGTAGGGGGTTTAATTTTAACTAATATGATATTTACCTGTGTTCTTCCTTTCACTAAAAAATGAAGAATGAGGAATTGTTGTGCTTCATACTTACGAACCAATTGCTATCACCTCTAAATGCGGAGGGTGCGGGAAAAAGTAACATGGCCTGACTCCCTGTTCCGGTCATTTGTGATGTCTCTACGACAAGGAGATGAGGAGACGATGACGAAGATGAAAATGATGAAGGTCGCGCTACCTGCGGCCTCTATGAATCACGCCGCTCCCCCATGGCACACCGAAGCTTCTCGCCAAATACCGCTGGCCCGAGTGGCACCCTGTCGGCGCACCCATAGCCTCTCGGTGCCATGCCCGGCACGCGACCCGCATGCCCTCTGCCTCTAGGCACTCTGCCGGATGTGCGGCCCGCCTGACCACAGCCCCGCTCCCCGCCCGACGCTCTGCTGACGCCCCCACGACCTGCCCGGCTACTGTCGTGCCCTGCCCGGGGCCCCTACGGCCTGTCAGCTCCCTCTCGGCGCCCCCGCAGCCTGCCCGGCCGCTATCGCGGCCTAACCGGATTCCTACCTTGCTCCCCCATGGCCTGCTCGTCATCCTTCCGGCGCCCCCACAGCCTTCCTGGCCCCTATCGCGCCGTAACCGGTGGTCCCGCAGCCTGCCCGTACTTCGCGCGTTCTGCCGTTGGTCTCCCGACCGGCACGAACTCCCAGGCCAAGTTGCCCGGGCCACTACCCTCACGACGTTGGACAAACCGGCCCCGTCCTTCGGGACTAGTCGCCTACGTGGTGACCTCCGGGCCGAACCGCCCTCATAATCCACTAGGCCGGGCCCAGAAGACCGAGCAAAACTTAGTGGGAAGACCCACCCAATGTGCCGGTTCAGACCCAGTGGGTCTGGCCAGGTCAATCCAGACAAGGTTAGCCCAGTCTGGGTCAGGCCGAGTAGTCCGACTGGGTCGGACCGAACCCGGGCCCACTACTTACCCTTTTAACTTCTTGGGCCATATCTTTGGCAACATACGTCTGTTTGACGAACCGTCAACAGTGCCAATTATCTTGTAGTGAAATATCCTTTTGATTATACCCCACTAGAGTTCAGGGTTTAGTGGAGATGAGTTAGGTTGGATTGTACTCAAATCCAACCGGGCCCCATGACTAAAAATCTAATAACTCACAGATCATGCGTCTGATTGAATCACCGTAAGTTGCGTTGAGACCACTATGACGAGGCAGACCATTGAGATACTCTTTCGTGGAACTTTGCTAAAGTAGGAGTATTTCCTAGTATCTTGTGAAGAAAATCCTTCTCGTTATTATTAGAATGAGTACAGAGACCTAGTAGCTGGTTGAGACCTGATGGCTACTTGACCAATTCAACTTCGGGGGATTCGACTAGCCCAATGGGGAGTGCCTGGTAGTTGGCAGCATACACATGACAGAGGAGCACCTGGTAGTTGGTGGAATACCTGTGGTACTCGATAGGAGGAGTATCTCTACATGCTATTAGAGGGAGCGCATAGTAGTCTCCGACTCAGTGTTGTTGTGAAAGCTGAGGTATCCATACAACAGGACCCTGACTACTCGTCTCCAACTCAGTGCACGAAAACACTGAATGCATGGGTGTTTTCAAAAGTTTTCTTTAAGTCAGCTCAACCATGTCAGCTCACCTAGTATAACTTTTGATAGTGTTACATCTATTCAGGATGCCTCTATGCAGACATCCAATTAGAGTTCCGAGAGAGTATAAGATGATGGCCACCGATTGATGAGGCTCCAGTGGAGGTCCCTCTTGCTATGTTGGCACCTTCGGGTGCTGTACCACCAGCACCACCACCCATTGAGAAGCAGATGCCACCAGCCTCACTGGAGGATGGTGCACGCCGGTTGAGCACGTTGCACGAGTTCTAACGGCATAGGCC
Organism: Viscum album; assembly: GCA_963277665.1. NCBI lineage: Eukaryota > Viridiplantae > Streptophyta > Magnoliopsida > Santalales > Viscaceae > Viscum > Viscum album. The sequence continues at coordinate 1,512,641,160 of OY728143.1, read as the reverse complement.
TCCGAGGTTACGAGGTGAGACAGATTCCCAAGAAGCAGAGGACTGGCTGGAGGTTATAGCTAGAGTTTCTCTTCTAGTTGGGACAACAGTAGAGCAGATGGCGATCTTAACTACTAGTCTTTTTCAATGAGTGACCATGAGGATGGTATTATTAGTGATTAGGCCTCAATACATGGACCATTACCTGAGATAGTACCTCCGGGTAGTATGTCAGCTATATCACTGCTTTTTGGTCAGCAATTGCAACCAACGATACTGGTAGAGGACACTTCTAGGATTACTGCCTTACACATGTTTCAACATCAGATACCCCTTAGGTTCTGAGGTGAGCCCGACTCATAGGCAGCTAGGGACTATCTTGAGGAGGTGGATGAGAGTTCCCTAGAACTTCTACACTTTCAGAAGGACGACGTGTCAGTAGTTGAGTATTCATCAAGGCATACCGATCTTTCCTGGTACTCAATGAATATGGTATGATCGGTGATTTAGGGGTTGAAATTCCAAGTGAGGAGTGCTTAAAGGACATCTGAGGCATCAAAATTCCTCTACGCCTTCCTACTTATGTTAGGATTCTAGAGAGAACCTTTGTGGTTGAATGTTCTTTGGATGAGTGGATATAGCCAGTGAATATTAGCAGTGGGAAAACAAGAAACCGACACCAGTCTCAGAGACTTGAGCATTTAAAAGTATATCAGGAAGTGGAAGAGTTAAGGACAGATGAATCAGCATGGAAATAGATGTAGAAGGAGAGCTAGGAGAGTAGAATGAAGTGGTGTACATTTCGACATGTTACACCCACCACCTTAGGTTGAACCCACCAGGCTCAGGGAGCTTGATGATAGGGTCAGATAGTAGCTGCATGCTGTCAAGGAGTGCGACCAAAAGGCTCTAGGAATGATTTGAGGTATGGTATGTTTCTACTACTAGCTACCGTAACAATAGATGTAGGTACCAATCATTCCTTCCTTCCAAGAATATTGTCCAAGACCTAGAGTTTTTAGTCAAATCGTTGACTTAACCCTCACGTCTAGGGATACCTTTGGGTGGAGACTCGATAATCACACTTACACCAATAGTGTGATCTGACTCTTGAGGTGATAATTTTAGTTGGAACCTCTTGGTGGCAGCGTCGAGGCCTTACAACATTAGTTTGGGTTTGGACTTGAAATACACTGTTCACACTCAGATTGACTGTATTAGTAAAAGAGGTTGTGGTTTATCTACAACGTTGGGATGAGGATTTCCTTGTTCGACGAAAAGGATACCCAGGAAGAATAGGTTAAACTCATGAATAGGAGGGTGCAGCTGACCACTCTTGAGTCAGCCAACCTTACCCTCGTGGTAGCTAGAGTTTTGAGTTTTCAGTTCCAAACTGTTGTGATAGAACATGGGGACATCCTTTTCAAAAGGGGGAGGATTACCCCCCCTCCCCAAAGGGGGAGGGACGTCTGCTTTTGATTGGTACTACCAGATGTTCATCCTAGACATCTCCAGAGCTACAACACCACTATCATCCCTGAAAAAGAAAGGGAAACCATTTGTGTGGTCGAAGTGATGCTAGAAATGCTTTCAGGAGCTGAGGTAGAGGCTTACTAGTTCCCCCATCTTGAGGCTTCCATAAGAAGGCATAGGGTATTTAGTTTACTGCGAAGCATCAGGGTCCAGACTCGGGTGTGTCCGGATGCATGAGCGAGTAGTGATCATGAATGGTTTTTGGCAGCCGAGAAATCATGAGCAGAACTATGCTACCCATGACCTAGAGTTAGTAGTAGTGGTCTTCGCCTTGAAGATGTGGAAACACTATCTGATGGGAATGAATTTTACCATGTATTCTGATCACAAGAGTCTCAGGTAAATCTTCTCTCAGAAGGAGCTAAACCTGAGACAACGACGTTGTTTTGAGTTCGTCCAGGACTATGATTTTGAGATAGTCTATACTCCTAGAAATGGGAACATTGTAGTAGATTCACTCAGCATGCGATCTGTTATATAGTTTCGAGGTGAGGAGACAGAGCAAATAGCTTCTTTACAAATAGTATTTCCTGATAGAGATAGATTAGCCTTTCTATAGTCTCTTATAGTCACTCCCCCACTTCTTCAGTGAGTCAGGGTGGCCTAGCATGGGGACACTGACTACGAGACATTACATGCTCAGATATCAACAGGGTAGGCACCTAATTGATTTTATGAATGTGGGGAGCACGTCATCCTCTTCAGAGGACATAACTTGGAACTAGTGGAACTGTATGAGGAAGTGCTAGGGGAGTCCTACACATCCCCTATAACCGTATATCCAAGATTGGGAAAGATGTACCAAGATCTTCAATGACAGAAATGGTGACCAGGTATGAAGAAGGAAGTTGTAGAGTTTTCCTCACGGTGCCTCATTTTCCAGAAAGTGAAGGCAGATCAACAGGTACCAGTAGGCTTGGTTTAGCCTTTAGAGGTCCCAGAGTGGAAGTGGGATGTGATATCCATGGACTTCGTGATAGTTCTTGCATGTACATCCCTGGGTTATCACTCGATTTGGGTGATCGTCGACAGACTCACCAAGTCGGCCCACTTCCTACCTATCAGAGAGTAGGGTTCAGTTGAGAGCTTGGGAAACCTCTATGTGTAGGAGATTGTGAGACTACATGGAGTACATTCCTCTATTGTCTCCGACTGTGACACACGGTTTACTTCCTGGCTATGGAGGGGGTTGAAGGAAGCTTTAGAGACACAACTTCACTTGAGCACCACCTTCCATCCTCAGAAAGATGGACAGACTGAGCAGACTATTCAAACCCTCGAGGAAATTCTATATGCATGTGTCCTCGACTTCAGTCGCATCTGGGAGGATCACTTTCCTTTTGTGGAGTTTTCACATAACAACAACTATAACTCTAGAATCTGGATGACGCCTTTTGAGGCATTGTATGGTCGACCTTGCAGATCACCACTGTGTTGGACAGACCCAGGGGAGTCAGCACTAGTGGGACCAGAGATGGTATTGGCTACCACAGAGAATGTGCAGATCATCCAGGTGCAGATGATGACTGCACGGAGTATAAATAAGTCATATGCTGACAGGAGACGAAGACCTATGGAGTTCGAGGATGGAAACCATGTCTTTCTATGGGTCTCACCTCGATGAGGTCTACGGAGATTTGGCTGAGGAGATAAGTTATCTCCACAATTAATTGGACCATTCCAGTTCCTCAGCAGAGTAGGCGAGGTGGCTTACCACTTAGCTCTTCCATCTCAGTTGCACCAGTTGCATGATGTCTTCCTCATATTTTAGTTGAGGAGATATGTGCACGACCCTTCCCACATCATCGACCATGGAGAGATGGACATTGATGACGAGGTGACTTTTACGGAGGTTCCAATGGAGATTGAGGATCGACAGTAGTGGGTCCTCTTTGGATGGTCGATACCTCTAGTGCGCATTCACTGGCAGCACGGAAACCTCCAGGAGAGCACATGGGAGCAGGGGGCTGAGATGGGTGCTCAGTACCCCCACTTGTTCCCTTAGTTGTGTGTTGAGGATTACGTGGATGTAGATCCCTGATTTGGGGAGAATGTAAAGACCCATAATTCCCATATAATATTTTTTTTATTTAAATTGAAATTTTAAGGGTCTGTGAAATCTGACGGCACGCGATTCCGAGGCTCGGAGTTCCCGCAATGATCCGTCGAAGAGATTGTTAAGCTTAAGTTAATGCACATAAGCAGTTTTTCTAAAGAAGTAGAATAACACATAAACAGTAACTCGAATAAAAAATATGAGGCCACCATTTTTCTCAGGATGGAGGGACTACCATTGGCGCGACTTAAGATTAGTCAGCGAGGGCCTACTGTGAGAAAACCCAAAAATGGAATAATTGTAAATAAAATAATTAAATAAATTATTTTATTTTCCAAATGCTCATAACTCACAAACGGTAACTCGGATTAAAAATACGAGACCACTGCTGAACTCATGAGTGTATTCTTTCTTTAAGAAGATACATACATTGGCTGTGCGGGCCACTAGAGAAAGTTAGTTTTTGGCCGCAAATAAAATAATTAAGCGACAATTTTTTTATTGTAAAATTCATAACATCTAAATGGTAGCTTCGATTGAAAATCTGAGAGTACTATTGGGTTCGTTAGGGTGTGTTTCACCTATGCTGAGACTAACCTTTACCGACACAAGTTGAGGGTGACTGATAATAATTTTATGATCTTCTTTTCGGGTACGTTCAGTAAACGCAAGAGCAGCATTTTGTAACTTTTGAACCATTGCTTGGAATTGAAATCTGAGGGCACCATTGAACACGTAGTTCCAGTATTTTCTTAAGAAGACTTGCACCTTGATGGCAGTTGGTCGAGAATAAAAGTTAGTTTTTGGATTTTTATAAAAATAATAATAAAATAAAGTGTACAAAACTTTATATTATTTTAAGCTGCCATGTGAGTGATTGTTAGTTAAAAACTCCTCTTGGGAGTTGGAGGTGGGACCACCACACCCTAACCTATCATGATATGTTATGGTGGTGGGTCCCTCCCGAACATAACCTCCCGCGAGAGGTTACAACATGGGGACAAACCGAGATAAAAACCTCACAACTCCCTCAATTAATTTCATGTGTCAATGTAAAATTAAATGCTTCAATTTAATTTTATGTGTCAACAAAAATTAAGTGCTAATAATTAATTTTATGTCTCAATATAAAATTAAATCCTATCATTTCTTATGTAGGCTATGTGGGGGAAGCCTCTTGGAATCCTCCTAATAATTAAGACAACACACCTTTTAAATTGCACCAACGCTTTTTAATTCACTTGACCCCCTTTTTAAATTAAGTAAACACATCATTGGAATTTAAGAAGGTTCCTAATAAATGAACCTTCATAAATTCCATGATGGTTACATACCTCTCTCATTCTCCTATATTTAGGGAGCTTGGGAGAAGGATTTGGGACTGCTTCACCAAGTGACAAAACGATGGCAAAGTGACGCGTCGCCCAACACATGTAGGATTATGCCTTCTCCAATGAAGAACGAAGAATGATGACCTTCTTCAAATTCATCCTCAGACACCTACCAACGTGGAGGGTAGTCAACGAACTGACACATCTTGGATTTGGAAGTGCTTGGTGGATGCGACGAATGACAATCCTCTACTTCTTCTTCCGCGACTCTATCAACGAATGACGTCCACCTTTTTGCGCCAACGTCAACCAACTACGAGCAAGTTAGGGGTTTACTTTTGACTAAGTATGATCTTTACCTATGTTTTTCTTTTCTCTCAAAAATAAAGAATGATAAATTTTTGTGCTTCATACTTACGAATCAATTGCTATCACCTCTAAACGCGGAGGGTGCGGGCCAAACTATCATGGCCCGACTCCCTCTGCCTCTATTTTGTGATGTCTTAATGAAAGGAGATGAGGTGACGATGACAAAGGTGGCGACGACGATGGACGCACTACCAGCGGAATCCAAAAATCACGCTGCTCCCCTATAGCGCACTGATGCTTCCAGCCGAACACTACCGACCTGAGCGGCGCCCTGCGGGCGCACCCTCGGCCTCCCGACACCCTGCCCGCCATGCGGCCCGCCTGCTCGAGGCCTCTTGGAGCCCTGCCTGGCGCATGAACCACCTACCCTCAGCCTCCCAGTGCCCTGCCCTGCGCGCAGCGCGCCAGCCCCCATCTTCCGCACCCAGTCTGGCACCCTCCCAGTGCCCCTGCGGCCTGCCCGACCGCTGTCGTCCCCTGTCTGGAACCTTGTTGGCACCCACGCGGCCTGCCGGCGCCCTACTAGCGCCCCCACAGCCAGACTGGCGCCCTTCCCGCTCCCCAGTGGCCTGTCCGGCCCCTGCCACGCACTACCCGGAGCACCCGCGGTCTGGACACACTCCGAGCGACCATCCGCTGGTCTCCTGACTGACCCAACCTCCCGACCGAGTCGCCCGAGCCACGCCCCTCGCAGCACTGGACGAACCGGCCCCAACCTTCGGGATGAGTCACCTGCGTGGTGACCTCCGGGACGAAACGCCTTCATAGTCCGCTTGGCCAAGCCCAGCGAACCAGGACAAACTTAACAGGCTGACCAGGTCATCCCAGACAAGGTTGGCTTAGTCTGTGTTGGGCCGAGTCGGTCCGACTGGGTCGGACCGGACCGAGGCCCACTACTGACCCTATTACCTTCTTGGGCCATATCTTTGGCACTAGACTTCCGTTTGATGAACCGTCAGCGGCGCTGGATTTCTCGGAGTGAAACCGTCCCTTTGAGAATACCTCACTAGAATTCGGGGTTTAGTTGAGATATGGTCAGGTTGGATCGTACTCGAATCCAACCAGGCCCTCAGGACTAAAAGGCTAATAAATCACAGATCGGGCATCGGATTGACGCACCGTCAGTTGCATTTAGACCCCTATGATGAGGAAGACCTTTGATATACTTCTTCGTGGAACTTTGCAATAGTTGGATCATTTACTAGTAGCTCATGGAGAAGATCCTTCCGGTAACTAACAGACAGAGTGTAGAGACCTAGTAGCTTGCTGAGACTTGACGACTGCTTGACTGATTTGACTCAGAGTGATTTGACTAGCCCAGTGGGTAGCCCCTGGTAGTTGGTGGAAGACCCATGGTGGAGGAGCACTTGGTAGTTGGAGACAGACCCATGGTACTCGACAGGAGGAGTACCTTTGCAGGCTATTTGGGGGAATGCTTGGTAGTTGGCGGCAAACCCATAGTGGGGAGCGCCTCTGTGTGAGCGCGACAGACCCATGATACTCGACAGGAGGAGTACCTCAACAGTTCAAGGTTACTAGGAAGCGCATGGTAGTTGGTTGTAGGCCCACTGTACTCGACAGAGGAGGAGTTCTCCAGTAGTCGTGGTTTTGACAATGTGAATAAAAATCTTGGTTTGAGCTGAGTTAATGAATTTTGTGTTTTACTCATGATTGAGATGGGTTACTAGATAACTTAGGTATATGTAGGGTAATATACCTATGTAATGGTTATCCATTGATTTCATACTTTGTGGTTTATCCTTGTTGGATTTTATGAGACCTTGAGGGTCTCAGGCTCCCTTCTAATTATCATTATACTCACCCTTGCCCAGGTTATGACCACGCCTCATTGTGTTGGTTGCAAATGACGAACAATGCTGACTGAGGCAAAGAGTAGTAGGATTGGACGGTACCCAAAGTTGGACCACTCGGTGTGACGGTACATGGAGGAGACAGACGGACGAACATGATTTCTAAGGAGGACATTTGTTCCTACCCTTAAGGTAGGAACCCTGGAGGATGACCCAGAAGTTGCTTCATTTTTCTTCAGTTGTACTTGCTTTCAGTTGAACTTGTACTTTCCAGTTGGGCTTGTATTTCCATCCCCTTTTACTCCCGAATCTTCTTTTGTATACAGTTTTACTTAGTGTTTTTCTTCCAGTTGTGTTCTCTGATGTGTTTGTTTACAATTATAAAGCCAATGCCTTCCCAGTTTAGGTATTTATGCCTTTTGTGCAAGTCGACAACCCCTGTCCTATGGAAGGAGGGATTGGGGTAGTCACGATACAGCCCCCAGGGGACGGGTTGTGACAATTCCCTTCCATTTACACATATTACAATCCAAAAATTTCATAAGTATCATTTCCATTCTCTGTTTCTTGATGATTATTTATTATTGTATGGATTCATTATCTAATTATAATTGTGTGAAAATGTACTTCCATGTCTCTATCACTATCCTGTTGATGTCAAAATGACGAGAGACATATTTCACTATCATCAACCCATTTTTTTAATTTTTAAGAGACATCGTTATGCTTTAGAATTTTCACCATGATTTTCCCTACCAAACCAATTGTGTAGTGAATATCGTACCCATTTACAATTTAGGGTGTTCAGTTTTATGCACATATGCATTTTTATTGTGGGCTTAAATATATTTATTCCACTCTAATTTATCCAGTAATAAATTACAATGATGAATAAATCCATGTTTTTATGATCTTTATAGAATACATGAGAATGAGAATGAAATAAATGTGATGGGTGTGCCTAGAATTATATAGCAATATAATGTAGTTTATAATATTTAGTATAATGATACATAATGTTGGTACAATGGTGTACCTTATTTATTTATGGTAATTTTACCACCACGAAGTGATTATGTTTTATCTTTGACATATGATGCAGTGTTATGAGTTGTTTCCTCATTTCTCATGTAATAATTATCTTTCTATATAATGTCTTTTTATTCATGATCTGTTATACCATATTCATATTCCTTGCCTAACATGTATTTTAATCTTCATATTATTAATTGTTTATTCACATATATTGAATACTGGATCACCCCTTTATTATGTATTTCTCTAGGTTATCCAATGTATTTTTAAGCACAATCATGATGAAGTATTTTTCAATACAGTTATTGAAATTACTATTTAATGTTGTAATACAATGTACATAATTCCCATGGACACTATATTTCAGGATATTTCAGGTCAAATTATATTTAATTTTATGAAATTAAATCATTTATTTGTGTTTAATAATGATAAGGGTTTCAATTAGGCCCTATCCTTTTACATTTCATAATGTTGAGTTCAGCCAATAATTTTACTTTATTGCTCACTGATGATCTTTTCATGTTTATAACATTAGTGAATTAGGCCATTACTATTATACAATAAAACCATAGAATTATCAATTGGACACTTCCCAAAGTATATATTTCTTTTATAACTCAAAAACCTTTGAAAATAAAAATTATTTCTTTTCATAAAAAATCATCATAACATTTACTTGATTCCATCATTGACTCTATACTCCCTTAGATCCTATAAAAAATATTTAAAAACTTGGGATGAGAATAAAAAGCTTAGTATGAGATACCCAATGAAGGAAAATAGTTATCCCTGTGAAAACATGTTAACAATGAATATATTATCATAACGTAATACTTTACACCGTTAAGAAGTAATGAATGCTCTTCAATGAATATAATCTCATTTGGTACTATTTTTTTAATAAAAAATTACCATAAAACCCATATAGTTCCAATATATCATATAATGGTAACATGTAAAATAGTCATACATAAATGGAATGACTATATTTTCAACTTCCACACATATGAATCTTACAAATGGAATCTCTATATGTCTGACTTCCATACCCATTTCAATGAATGATATAACATAACAACTGATCTATGGTTATTAACGATCCCAGAAGTCTTAAGTTTATCAATTAATCACCCATATTTGGTTTATTACGTAACCACCCATAAAATATCTATGTACCATTAGAGAATCAAAAGGCATCAAAAATTTCAATTATCCAAATTCCAAAAATATAAATTTCTTTTTCAATCACAATAAAGCATTTGAAGATATTGAAATACTCAATCCATTTACAAAACCATTTAATTAATTTAATAAATAGATTTTGAATTAAATATACCCATACCATGTAACGCCCCAACCCTAGATACCCAGAGTCAGTGCATTATTACATAACATTGGCATGATCACAAAGGATGAAATCTCGAAAGACCGATTTTTTTAGTAGTCTTGGAAACACTATATATATTCATAACTCTTACATTACATCATAAGGTAAAAAAACCTACAACAACATCTTGTCTTCATATCCCTTCATACTATCCCTGCAGGTCATTCATAAATTACTTCTTCATAATCCTGGTAAAAATAAAACATTGAAAGGGGTGAGATCAGATGCTCAGTAAGGATAACATTATAGCAGAAGCTTTCATAGATAAGCATAAACACTTAAGGCAGTTTATAACTAAAACGAAATCCTATTAAAATTGAACTTCAGCATAAAATGGAAAAGATAAAATTAAATAATGCCATTTACTTATTCACATGGATATTTTAATAGTCGAATGATCATATGAAATATCAATAACCACTTACATAATGATGGAATTCATAATGCCATACTATCATAACCACATAGCCAAGGCCTCGTGCCAAGACTTAAATAAGATTTTTCCAAGGCCTTGTGCCAAGACACTAGTTTGTCTCATGAGACCTACCGATGCATCGAGGAGCTATAGAGGGCTCCACCCGTCACTTAATAAGTCCAATGAATTCCTCATATGAACATTTTTAAACATAACATAAACATTCGTATTAAAACTAGCATACGAAATGTCAATACTTTAACCACAAACCATGAATGGTATAAAAATAACACATCCACAGTCAAACATAACTCATTTGATACAATACGGAAGATTGTATTGTATCACATCAACCTCAATCAAGAATAATGAAGGATGTTGACATTGATGAAAATAATCTTCAAAACTATTTGACAGAAATATCCCCCTTTTTCTTGAAATCATTTAAAAGTCACGCTATTTGTCAAGAAGCCATTTAAAAATAGATTTTTGAATCAAAGTGTCCCATACCACTTTGAAACTTTTTAAAAAGGGTTTTAATTTCTAAAATTTAATGTCCATATAAATAAATCCTTGAAAACATTTTTAAAACATGGACATTAATGAGAAATATTTAGATGAATAAGTCTTTAAAACATTTAAAAATGGTATTTTAGTTAGAGATTCTAACCAAAATAGAGACACTTCAATAAAAATAATTGAGGTAATAAAAACTTTGTAATATCATGAGAATAAAGGGATTCAAGATATACATTGTCAAAGTACATTATATACACCACATAAAAGTTATTTGGTGTATATCAACAAAGAAGTCTCAATGGAATGTAAATTGAGATGAAATCTCTCATAAAGGACGTATCCTTAGGTTAATGATAAATCAATGACATAATTATGTGTGACAAATATAAATACACTAAATATGATTGGATATTCAGTGTAAAACAATCAAAGGATATTCACACATATTCTTGTAAAAATAACACCAACGAATTGGATGTTTAACTCAACAAATGGTGAATGAGTTAAAATTACTCTTATCAAATTCATATCAATGACTTGAGAATTATCAAAGGAGTGATTATGTATATAAAAAGTATATCCACAGGAAGGGGAGTGGAAATTATGAAATAATCAAATGAATACTGATTCCACACATAATCTTGGGGTAATATAATCAATGAAATATGCATAAAGCCAAATGAGTGGAAATTGAAATCTCAAATTTCCTTATCGATTAGGTAACTTACGAAACATACACACATGAAAGAAGTATCATACCATTATGATGTAAATACCCATAAATTAAATTATATTACACAATTAATACAATCATGGGCAGTACACATACACCACATGCAATAATTAAGTGGTGAACAATGGAATTCTCACGAAATTAAGAGTAAGTTAAGAAACCCCTTACCACGTTGTAATAAATTGAGTCGTATGGACAAAAGTTAATAACCACCAAATGATTTACATAATAACATGAATATAAAGAGAATCATGATAATATATAGCAAATGGAAGTACAAAATACACCACTTTCAATAATTTAGTGGCGAACAATGGAAATCTCACGGAATTGAAAGAGAGATAAGAAAATCACTTAATTTGTACCTTTTCCTTTGTCGATGGTAGTTTAACCTCCTGTATAATGGTGAAATAATTGTTATTTAATTATACAAGAATAATTTACTTTAATATGATCTCATATATGATCTTTTAACATTGATTTGTTCATAATATCTTAGAATTATCGTCATTTCAGGTGTAACAGGTTCAGTTTACTTTATATTCTTTGTTATGTGAGCCATATTCGTTATTAATGGGATGTATATTATTAATATCCAGAATGATATCAAGTACTTAGATACTATTTTTAAATCATAAAATTATAATTATACGTGAATGGATATGATGGAGAATGAATCTCATCGTGTTCGTGGAGATGGTAGTCTGTACGTACACACGAGCGACAATATCATTCTTTTGATATTAAAATAATATATAATTGGATGGTATATCATATATACAAAATCATTATCATGTTATATTTATTATTTAAATGAGTTACACATCCTTATTATACCCATCCAAATAATAATATATTGAATAACAATTACACCACGACGTGGAGACGGTAAGCCGTACGCACGCACGTATGGTGACATGTTATTGAAAGGATGGATAGAATACAGAATATGGTTGTACCATATTTATAGTAACATCACAGTATATATATGATACTGGAGTTATTATTTTATAATGGTAATAACAATGAAATAAGAAGTGGAAGAAGAAAGGAACTTGCAAAGGGGTGGTGAAAACATTACATCTTCTTCGGGTTCTTTCTTTTGATTTGATCAAGAGGGATCCTTAGGTTGGCTTCTGATCAAACTAAGGCCTCTAGGTTGTAGTGAGGGAAGTTTATAGTGTATTTGGGCAGGTTTTGGCCGAACCAAAAGGCTTTTAAGGTGTGAATAAATGAGATGGAGGAGTGCCCTTTTATAAGAGGGGTGAGGGGCACCTTTGGAAAAGCTAGAAATATTAATTTATAATAAATTCATATTCGGTTTCTAATGGATCCAAAGATGATTATTCAAAGGTTAAGGTGGGGATAGGTCGAAAACCATTCAGACAATAGAATTTAGATAGGTTTGGGTAACTATATTAACCTTATGTTGTAGTTTTAACTCTTAGTTAATTAGTTTGACATTTACCATGTCACTTTGTATTTTTACATTATATAGTTAATAAACTTTCTATATGCATCCAAGAGACCCAAAAGTGGTCCATTAATGATATAACTATCATTATATAAGTCTCTTGTCCAAACCGTAGATTTTTAGGAATTTAATATCAATTAATAATATAATATTTTTTTTAAAAACTCTTTTATGTCAATTTTGACACTATTCAATAGTTGATTTTTGTGAAACACATAACAGAATGATTAGTTCGAAAAAAGTTAATTAAATCAATCCTAATATGCCATATTAACCTAGAAAATTATTTTAATTCAACAAAAGTCTCATATTATATTTATTTGGGTATTTATAATATCAATTATTCTAATTGTTCACTATTATGGTAATTACTACATCACCATTGTGTCATAAATAAATTAACTTATTTAATGTCTAAAAATATTAAATAAAATATAATTATGTAGGAAATATTTTAATAATTATAATTAATATTTAGAGTCTAAAATCAAAAATATATAACCTTATGTAACAATTGTTTTTCTAAAAGATATATGCTTGTGTCATTTTTGTATTTATTTTAACTTAATTAAAATAAAGTGTCATTATCACTTACAAGTGGATCCATGGGGTCCCAAAATCGACCCAAATATACACATGATCGACCATGTATTAACCAATAGGGTTAAGACATGTTTTAGGTTAATTTCGTATTATTATAATCTTATTTTTTAACCCTTGTTTATCGGATTTACCCTTTAACCATAGTAAATAAAATATTTACCGAATTATTATTATCCAAAATGTCTAAAAATAAAAGTTACCTATTTACACAATTTGAACATCCTGATTAAAAATATGGAATCCATTTTTCTAAATTCAAAACACAGAAGTGGCAGAAATTAATTTAAAATTAATTCTCGCTGTTAAAACAAAAAGCATGTTTTTAAGAGATAATAACTATCAACAGATTGGCGCTTGTTTATGTCTGGTTTAAATGTGAAATTATGTTCAATGATCCACATTGTATTACATGATAAAAATATATTCTAAATATACTTTTAAACCACTCAAATTCATAATTTATCACTATTAATTATTTTGATTAAAAAAGTTGTTTTTAATTAAGATTTAGTAATTCTCACTATTCATCAAAATATGAAAGTTATCCGAAAAGTACCAAAATTTCACCCTAGGATAATGTCGATATTTCGAATCCAAAAATGAAGTCCATTTTGAGAGATATAATTTATAAAATTTCAAAAAATAGGTATTACTATTCCTAACGGCTAGTTTGATTGGTTGTGGTGTGTTAAAATCTAAAAGTTGCGTACAATGCACGCCATTGCATTATTCGAAGGGAAACGTACCGTGGAAGATTGGGGTGTTACATTCTCCCCTCCTTAAAAAAATTGTTTCCTCTCATTTTTTAAAATTGTGCTTGGGAATATAATGGAAAGTCCCACATCGGAAAAAGAGTCAATAAAACTATGACTTTAAAAGAAAGAAAGAGAGGTATAAAGTCATCCAAGATAACCCATACTCGGATTCCATGTAAAAAAACATGTATATGGATGATAAACTAAGTGTCACGTTCTGATGGAGAGGGATAGAAATCATGATCAGGAGAAAGTTAACAATAAGAAAACCACAAACTTGTGTTGGGACAAATGACCATTAGTCTTCTAGTAGGAAAGTAAACAGACAATTTTTTTTATTTTAAGTTACATTACATAAGGACGAGGAATTCATTTATGATATTGACTAAGAACATAAAGATATATACTTACTTTTTAAGTAGAGTTTCATTCTTTAATAAATTTCCACCACTAACTCAATTTTTTTTAAATGATGATTATTCAAGGAGACTTGTTCACACTGGAAGAGCTAGAATAAACTTCTATAGAATCACATGATCCATGCAGGATAAACTATATATTTACATTGTATTTGAAGATTAATGAAAAACAAAATGGTTAGTGCAAGATCTAATGATCCCCCAAAAGGATATTCCTTGAGATAAATATGCACTAATCTTAATTTCTAAAATTAAACCAACAATACCTCAAAGTTAAATAAATACCATTCAATAATCAATTGTCCTTAAAATCCTTCGATATAATTCAAACTAATATTGAAACCCAAAACATAGAAGAATTTGATTATGTAGTCTCCCATGTTAAATTGTATCTCCAAAGGACATAAAATACTCTTAAAGTCACATACTTAAAAGTAATTAACCTCATCACATATTCTCTGTTATAGGTTAATCACTTCCATAAATAACCCAAATCTCAATAATTCCACAATAAAAACGTAGATAAAAATCTACCATTACTCCATAAATGAAACCCCATTGTATTCTATTTTCCTTAGGCATGTGGTGTTCCCAACAAAGTTAACATCTTCCAAAATAAAGTTTGTCACTTAATCACCAAATAATTTTCCTATACCAAGGGTATTCATTTGATAAGACATAAGAACCCAAATCAACTTATTATTGATCAATAAAATCATTTAACTAAAAAATATAGTCACACTAATCAGGGACTTCACGTAGTCCGGTGGTAGGAGATAAATCCCAATCGTACTTTGGTTGTCGGTTCGATTCCCACAGCTTTGTCCGATGCGGCGGGTTATCACACGGTCTACATGTTGTCCTTTTTCAAAAACTTTATTTTATAATATTACCAAAATGAGATAAATTCCTCAAAATAACATAATTTAACCACAAATTTTATATCATACCTTGCATTTTCATCCCAAATTATAATAACTTATAATTATCTCAAACCCCAATGATTATATAAAACCAAATGGTTATTTATACCTATATCCACAAGAGAAGAGAAAATTCTTCCCCAAATATCATTCTCACTAGGAAAACTGCGGGGTTACAAATACAAGAGAAAATTATTCCAAAGCAAACCCATCAACAAGGAGAGCTAATACTTTTTAAACAGTCCTCCAACCATTTATTTCCACATAGATTCTTCTTTGACCAAGAAAATATCCTATAAAATAGGAAATTCACTTGGGTAATGGCCAGGTCCCCTACATTTATGGAAAATGACTGTAAATGGACTCCTGGGACCATTTTTATCTTCTTCCATAATACTCTTCATTTTTCTTCGGCAATTCTTCACTTTATGTCCTTCCTTCCCGCACGTAAAGCATTTCATTGTCCCATTGAGACACTTTTCTGGGTGTCTCCTTCCACATTTCCTGCATGATGAAAATTGAGGGTTCTTTTCTCCATGGTCTCCATTGCTAGAGATCTTATCATTCATCACCTTTCTCTTCCTTGTTGAGTTCGGGAGTTGGTTAATATATATGTTGTTGATCATATTTTTGGAAAACTGATTTGGCATAAAGACAATATCTTTTACGCCTATCAACATTCCATTTTGTTGCTCATTGCCACCACCATTACCACCTTGTACATCATTCTCAAAGTCACTATGACTTCCTTGGAATCCAGCCATTGACTAAAACCAGAAAGCATTGTTTGAGTAACAGAAGTCGTAAAATCATTTAGGGATTAACTTGTCACCATATTCTCAATTTGAAACATATTAGGATTAACCAAGGTCATTTACTCTCATCTTATATATATATTAATTAAATCGGTTTGTAAAGAAAATGTAAATTATCCTAAGCATATCCCCCGGGAGTGTCGTAACCAAGAGTGCAGCAAGGCCCGTTGTCGTGCACCAATTCCCGGTTGAGTCTAGCTCAAAGCTGTGTTTTCGGGTTTTACCCCTAGGTACATATGCGCTAGAGCCGCCTCTACCTGCTCGTATCTAGAAAGGGATGTATTGCTCGGAAAACTCACAAAATCTCTACAATACCAAAATTCTAGGAAGTTCTTCTATACTAATCCTCAAAGTTCATCTTAGGTCTACGTGCTCTAATCAGAGTTTATCTAAATATAGCTTCCAAGGATTGTACTAAACTTCCCCTGATACCAACTGTAACGCCCCGACCCTAGATACCCGGAGTTGGTGCATTATTACATAACATTGGCGTGATAAAAAAGGATCAAATCTCTAAAGACCGATTGGTTTAGTAGTCTTGGAAACACTAGATATATTCATAAGTCTTACATTACATCATAAGGTAAAAAAAACTACAACAACATCTTGTCTTCATATCCCCTCATACTATCCCTACAGGTCATTCATAAATTACATCTTCATAATCATGAAAGGGGTGAGCTAAGATGCTCAGTAAGGATAACATTATATCAGAAGCTTTCATAGATAAGCATAAACACTTAAGGCAGTTTATAACTAAAACGAAAGCCTTTTAAACTTGAGCTTCAGCATAAAATGGAAAAGATAAAAGAAAATAATGCCATTTACTTACTCACATGGATATTCTACTAGTTGAATGATCACATGAAATATCAATAACCACTTTCATAATGATGGAATGCATAATTCCAGACTATCATAACCACATAGCCAAGGCCTCGTGCCAAGACTACAAATAGGATTTTGCCAAGGCCTTATTCCAAAACACTAGTTTGTCTCATGAGACCTACCGATGCATCGAGGAGCTATAGCGGGCTCCACCCGTCACTTAATAAGTCCAATGCATTCCTCATAAGAACTGGTTTAAATATAACGTAAACATTCGTATTAAAACTAGCATACGAAATGTCAATACTTTAACCACAAACCATGAATGGTATAAAAATAACACATCCACAGTCAAACATAACTCATTTGATAAAATATGGAAGATTGTATTGTATCACATCAACCTCAATCAAGAATAATGAAGGATGTTGACATAGATGAAAATAATAATCAAAACTATTTGAGAGAAATATCCCCCTTTTTCTTGAAATCATTTAAAAGTCACACTATTTGTCAAGAAGCCATTTAAAAATATATTTTTGAATGAAAGTGTCCCATACCACTTTGAAACTTTTTAAAAGGAGTTTTAATTTCTAAAATTTAATTTCCATATAAATAAATCCTTAAAACCGTTTTTAAAACATGGACATTAATGAGAAATATTTAGATGAATAAGTCTTTAAAACATTTAAAAATGGTATTTTAGTTAGAAACTCTAACCAAAAGAGAGACACTTGAATACAAATAATTAAGGTAATCAAAACTTTATGATATCATGAGAATAAAGGGATTCATGATATACATTGTCAAAGTACATTATATACACCACATAAAAGTGATTTGGTGTATATCAACAAAGAAGTCTCAATGGAATGTAAATTGAGATGTAATCTCTCATAAAGGCCGTATCCTTAGGTTAAGGATAAATAAACGACATAATTATGTGTGACAAAAATAAATACACTAAATATGATTGGATATTCAGGGTAAAACAATCAAAGGATATTCACACATATTCTTGTAAAAAAACACCAATGAATTGGATGTTTAACTCAACAAATGGTGAATGAGTTAAAATTACTCTTATCAAATTCATATCAATGACTTGAGAATTATCAATGGTAAGATTTTGTGTATCAAAAGTATATACACAGGAAGGGGAGTGGAAATTATGACATAATCAAATGAATAGTTATTCCACACATAATCTTGGGGTAATATAATCAATGAAATATGCGTAAAGCCAAATGAGTGGAAATTGAAATCTCAAATTCCCTTATCGATTAGGTAACTTACGAAACATACAACCATGAAATAAGTATCATACCATGATGATGTAACTACCCATAAATTAAATTATATTACACAATGAATACAATCACGGGCAGTACACATACACCACATGCAATAATTAAGTGGTGAACAATGTAATTCTCACGAAATTAAGAGTAAGTTAAGAAACCCCTTACCCCGTTGTAATAAACTGATTCGTATGGACAAAAGTTAATAAGCACCAAATTATTTACATAATAACATGTATATAAAGAGAATCATGATAATATATATCAAATAGAAGTACACAATACACCACTTTCAGTAATTTAGTGGTGAACAATGGAAATCTCACGGAATTGAAAGTGAGATAAGAAAATCCCTTACTTTATACTTTTTCCATGTTCGACGGTAGTTTAACCTCTTGTATAATGGTGAAATAATTTTTATTGAATTATAAAATAATTATTTACTTTAATATGATATCATATATGATCTTTTAACATTGATTTGTTAATAATATCTTAGAATTATCGTCATTTCGGGTGTTAACGAGTTCATTTTACTTTATATTCTTTGTTATGTGATCCAAATTCGTTATTAATGGGATGTTTATTATTCATATATAGAATGATATCAAGTCCTTAGATACTATTTTTAAATCATCAAATTATAATTATACTTGAATGGATATGATGGAGAATTAATCTCATCGCGTTCGTGGAGACGGTAGTCCGTACGTACGAACGAGCGACAATATCATTATTTTGATATTAAAATAATATATAATTGGATGGTATATCATATATACAGAATCATTATCATGTTATATTTATTATTTACATGAGTTAAACATCATTATTATAACCATCCAAATAATAATATATTGAATAACAATTACACCACGACGTGGAGACGGTAAGCCGTACGTACGCACGTATGGTGACATGTTATTCAAAGGATGGATAGAATACTGAATATGGTTGTACCATATTTATAATAACATCACAGTATATATATGATACTGGATTTCTTATTTTATAATGGTAATAAAAAATAATGAAGAAGTGGAAGAAGAAAAAAAGTTGAAAAGGGGTGGTGAAAACATTACCTCTTCTTTCGGGTTCTTCCTTTTGATTTGATCAAAAGGGCTCCTTAGGTTGGCTTTCGGATAAAAATAATGACTCTAGGTTTTAGTAAGGGATTTTGAGATAGTATTGGAGTAGGGTTTGGCCGAACCAAAAGGCTTTTAAGGTGTGAAAAAATGAGAAGGAGGAGTGCCCTTTTATAAGAGGGGTGAGGGGCACCTTTGGAAAAGCTAGAAATATTAATTTATAATAAATTCATATTCTGTTTATAATGGATACAAAGTTGATTATTAAAAGTTTAAGGTAGGGATAGGTCTAAAACCATTAAGCAAATATAATTTAGACAGGTTTGGGTCACTATATTAACCTTATCTTTTAGTTTTAACTCTTAGTTAATTAGTTTGACATTTACCATGTCACTTTGTATTTTTATATTATATAGTAAATAAACTTACAATATACATACAAGAGACCCAAAAGTGGTCCCTTAATGATATTAATATCATTATATAAGTCTCTTTGACGATCCTTAGATTTTTAGGAATTTAATATCAATTAATAATATAATATTTGTTTTAAAAACTCTTTTATGTCAATTTTGACACTATTCAATAGTTGATTTTTGTGAAACACATAACAGAATTATTACATCAAACAAAGTTAATTACATAAATCCTAATATGTCATATTAGCCTATAAAATTAGAGTAATTCATAAAAAGTCTCAAATTATATTTATTTGGGTATTTATAATATCAATTATTCTAATTGTTCACTATTATGGTAATTACTGCATCACCATTGTGTCATAAATAAATTAACTTATTTAATGTCTAAAAATTATAAATAAAATATAATTATTTAGGAAATATTTTTATATTTCTAATTAATATTTATGTTATAAAATCCAACATATATAACCCTATGTAACAATTGTTTTCCTAGAAGATATATGCTTGTGTCATTTTTGTATTTATTTTAACTTAATTAAAGTAAAGTGTCATTATCACTTACAAGTGGATCCATGGGATCCCAAAATCGTCCCATAGATTCCCATGGCCGACCATGTATTAACCAATAGGGTTAAGATACGTTTTAGGGTATTTTATAATTATTATAATATTATTTTTTAACCCTTGTTTACCGGATTTACCCTTTAACCATGGTAAATAAAATATTTACCGAAGTAATTATCCAAAATGTATAATAATAAAATTTAACTATTTACACAATTTGAAAATCATGATTCCAAATATGGAATCCATTTTTCTAAATTCAAAATACAGAATTGGAAGAAATTAATTTAAAATTAATTCTCATTGTTAAAACCAAAAGCGTGTTTTTAAGAGATAATAACTATCAAAAGATTGACACTTGTTTATGTCTAGTTTAAATGTGAAATTATGTTCAATGAACCACATTGTATTACATGGTAAAAATATATTCTAAATATACTTTAAATCCACTTAAATTCATAAATTATCACTATTAATTATTTTGATTAAAAAAGTTGTTTTTAATTAAAATTTAGTAATTTTCACTATTCATCAAAATATGAATGTTATCCGAAAAGTACCAAAATTTCACTCTAGGCTAATTTAGATATTCCAAATCCAAATATGAAGTCCATTTTGAGAGATAGAATTTATAAAATTTCAAAATGTTGGTATTACTATTCATAACGCCTAGTTTGATTGGTTGTGGTGTGTTAAAATCTCAAAGTTTCATACAATGCACGCCATTGCATTATTCGAAGGGAAACGTACCATGGAAGATTGGGGTGTTACATACCAGTTTTAAACATTTGAATCAAATTACAATTTTAAAAAATTCATTTCCACATAAATAAATTCATCAAAACCATTTTGAAAAAATAAAAATGAAATCAAAGGTTTTAGAAGAATAAATCATTAAAATATTTATAATGTTGTTTTAGTTGAAGAGTTCCTTACTACTTGAGAAACACATAAAAATAATAATTATGAAATAAAATTAAAAAACTCAAATTATCTTTAAAATATAATAAGTCATGACATGACTCATTAAAAGGGTTCTATATAAAAATTATAATATAATAATGGTCTGTAATATCTTAACATTCTTTAATGAAAGGAGATTGAAACAAAGTCATTTTCATTGAGTTTGATTTTTCAAATATGTTCCTTGTAATTATAGAATAATAAAATTATTTTAGTTTATACTTTCTTGAGAACCTTTTACATGTTAATTATTACTTTTCTCTATCACTCAATATCATGATATAATAATTAAGTAATTATTTTTGTTTATATAATATTTTTTGTCGATATTTAGTAATTGAGTCGAAAATGAACTCAATACAAGGTCAATAGTCCATGTGGTAAAATTTACATCCTCAATATAATAATATTACTGATATTATTTTTTTTATACATAAATTGTACTTTGAAATCAAACCCTGAATTATGGTTATGATAAATGATCAATGTTATATTAACAAAGGTGGTTGATAGTATGTACGCATGAGTAATGTCTCCATTATTGATTGATCATTATAGAAATATGATAATTATTATTTTAACCTTAATTATATATCATTATAATATTAACACCATAATAATAATTTCAATTTGCATATATATATATATATATATATATATCATACAAGTGATTTGGTTAATAAAAACAATACACATAATTTTGTGGAGGAGATAGTTCAAATGTACCCATGAATGATGTTATCATTTGTATATTTATGGAACATAAGAAAATAATAGATATATTATTATCATATAATGATTAATATTACATTAATATAACATATGAACATTAATTAACTCATTATATTTAGTCTTGAAAGACAGTAATGAAAAATGAACTATATAAGTTAGTGTGGCGGTAGTCTGTCTTACACACGAACAAAATGTTCATTGCCCATTAAATGATATTGAATATTGATTTAGATGATGATATTTACATAATAAAAAATCATTATATTTAGGATAATGTAGTTATTATATCATCATCGTTGGATGGGATTTTATGTAAGTGGAAGAAGAATGAAAATAGAAATACTTAAAAGAAAGTGACACTTCTTATTCAGTTGATCACCTTTCATAACAACTTAACAACACTAAGAAGGGTGTTATACCTAAACCTACTCTTTAATAATGTGGGTAGGGATTCTAGGAATGTATTTTTTAAGATATTAACTAATCCAAATAGTTCTTAATGCGTTATTAGTAGTGAAGAGTGGGTACCATTTTATAGTAGAGGGGAGGGTCACCCTTGGAAACACTTAAAATATTTAATTAATATATAGTAATTTTTAACTCCAAAAGACTCCTAAATGAGTTATGTGGAATATAATATGAGGCTAGTTCTAAATACTATTAACCAATAATTGTTAAACAAGTTTTTATTTCATTTTAAACCTTAACATTTCATTTTACCCTTAATTATTATCTATTAATTTTAATTATGGTAGAAACATTTTAAAGATTAAATGGATATAAAATTTTCATATGTGGGGTCAATTTCCTATAAATGTCGAGTTTATGAACATTTAAACATTATCAAATATACTTTTTAATTAGAAAATTATTTTTAAATAATTTAATAAAATATATTTTTTATAAAATATCTATAGTGTTTATTTTGATACTATCTATTTCATTGAATTTAAATAAAATCATAACATAAAGATAATGCCATGACCCCCTATAAAGAAACCTCTACAAGTATAGTAATTTTTAAATACAGATAATGACCTATGAGTTCGGCCTCTAGCTGGCCATGAGGTGGAGACCTGCACCAAGGTTATACAAATCTCACAAAATGCGAGGTTGTAACCATTTTATAGTAACCAGAATCAGGATATGAGAGGTATCAACCTCAATAACTAAAATAAATATATATAAAAGAAACCCAAAACCATCCCACATCCATGAAATTATAGAAATATAAATCAATTCCAAAGTATGTACCAAAGGTAAAGCTAAATAGTGACAGAACAGTTGTCCGAAATTCTAAGATAGTAATGACCAACATGGTCCCTATAATCCTCGTGGAAAACTCAAATTGTTTTTATAGTGTAGGGTAAGCATACAAGTATACATAGTAGGAAAACCAAAGTCTCTTGTGAACATGTGGGATACTAATTCTAATTTCCATGTGAGAAAATAGTTGAACCCACAACACTTAACAAGGTATACCAGCCATCCTAACAACACCAAGGAACACTCACCGTGTAACACAAGACGAGTAATGTAATATAGTAAGAACATATGTGATAGGGGACCCCAAACCACTTTCACACTGATTAGTATATCTCACACCCTAATGGAATTCATACTAGCACTCACCCCACTACTTAAAGTACCACATCACTACCCACACGACACCTAGGCCTCACAGCTAGTTCCATCACTTGGGAAAATAATGCTAATCACATCCTTCCTATAGAAACCTATGAAAAATACCACACCACATATTTCCATTAAACATCTAGGCTACATACCTCACCAAATCCAGACTGAAAAAAGATGTGATACATATCACTCCTCATCTCAAAGACTCCTAGGAAAGCACAACTCATCTAATCACAAAAAAACCCAGGAAGCACAAATCGACTGCACACAACTAGGCCTCACAATCCAAAACCAACCAGAAGAATCATGTTCTATCACTACCTAGAAGAGGGATTAAGAAATAACAGTAGGATAACCATCCATCCTTCAACTGGGATTTTTTGGAATGTCACCCTCCCCCATGAAATAGGGGTGTTTAGCCCATGGTGCTCAACTAGGGTGGGGTTTCCATTGAAATCATAAGGAGATACAATGTATATATATATATAATCAAGAACTGAATACCAACCTATGGGATTAATTAATATTATAAACATTCATTTTTTAACATTGATAGTGGTAACTTATGATGTGGATAAATGAAAGCTTCTTCACAATAAGCCACAAACCCAAATCATACACCAAACAAACTCAATTACCCAATTATCATCATTATTATGTATTTACTTTCTTTATCACAATTCAGGAAACTACTAATTATATCACACAACAAGTCTTATAGAATAATATTAATAGGAGAATAAGAACCACAATAAATTTACCAACTTCATATTTTTTCTCTATCTTCCACCCATTCATGTCTTGACAATACCAATTTCGAGAAACGAACTAAAGATTTGGAAATGATACTCATAGTGAAAATTTGGCCAAATTACCCATAATAACCACCACAATCACCATTCATCAAATTCATTATATCAAATCCATCATCCCAATAGAAAAATATCTAACATACAACCACACCCAATAATAACTTTCATCACAACCGCACTCAGTGTCCCCACTCCACAAAACCTTCCATCCATTCCAAAATCAATCAATCTATTAACCTATAATTCAATTAAACCACTCGTGCCACCCCACAACACATAGACAAGACCATAATCCTACTATAACACAAGTTATAAAATACCCACACACAACATACCTCCACACAAACAATGGAAAAACCAGCATAGGATTAATAAGGCATTCCTCATTCGATTTCCCCATTTGTATTCTACAGTTATCATGAAAAACAGTTTGATCCTAGAGAATCTATTTGTTATCCATGTATATGTGGTTATGAGTTTTCATATTGAAACACTTATCCAAGAACAAAATTCATTCATTCCAAATATCATCTCGTGTGAAAACAAACACAACCAGTGACCATAATTTTTTGTTGGTGATTAGCCTGTACATAACAAAATATCAACAACAAATAATAAAATAGAAGCATGAATCACTCTTTTTGAGAACCTATATAATTATATTTATCTAATTAGATTATCATTATTTATTAGGAATTAGATTATCTCTATAATGGAGATCATAATACACCCATTTCAATTTATATGAAAATTAAAGAGAGATGATGTGATCCCTACACGGAAGAACATATGATAAGAACTTCATTATTTCACTAAATAGGGGGTTCATGGAAAGTAAGAAGAACCTCCTTGGAAAATATGATCCAATGTCTATAACACAACACACTACTCCTTGGGGAATAATTGTTTAGGGTGAAAAATGAGAAAAGAGAGTGTAAGAAATAGATGATATGAACATTAGAAATACCACATACTATATCAATAGAAGGGACAATTTTTAAAGGACATTAAAGGGAGATCTGGTGTAGATCCACACGATTTAGAAGTCAAAGGAAAATTCTGGTTTTTTTATGATAGATAAAATTCTAAATAGCTCACAAAACGTTTAAATATGTGTTTGAACTCATTCTACCTTAAAGAAAACATTAAAGGGGTAAAACTAGATAAAATGAAGAAAAACTAGATTTTGATAAAATTACTGAAAAAGAGTCATTAGAATTTGAGTCACCTGTTCAAGATACCAGTGGATGAGTCCTTGTTGGGTGGCTAACTGATGGATAAGATACCAATGGATAAGTCACCACTGACTGAATCACCACTAGTGACCTACATCCACGACCTACTATCAGCAACTCACTATTCCGAATTTCCTTTCCTAACTCACTAGTCCTCACTAATCATTCCTAACTCACCACTCCGAACTCACCAATCCTCACTCATCGGTCTAGACTAACTAAACCTAACTCACCTGTCTTGACTCACCAGTCAAAAATCACCATCCAGAGTCACCATTGCCACCTACCTTCTCTACCTGCAGGTCCTGAGACACCATTTAAAAAATGTATTTTTTTGAAAATACTTGAAATGATTCACCATGACCTCCCAAAACACTCTAGAAAATGGAATTTCACAATGTAATAGACCAGAGAGGGATAATAAATTACATCAAAGAACTCCCAAACTATTATAACCCATAATAATTAAAAAAAATAAAATAGAAAATTGGAGTCCGAACAACCACCCCGTGTGATACCTCTCATAGATATCACTACACATGAAACACCTTTACCGGCATCAATGTTCAACGATAAACCACCTTTTGTTGTTAAAATATTGGAGTGAAACTACAACATAAAAGAACACTTACTCTGACATATACTAACCTAACCAACCAAAATACACACCACACAATTACAATAACCACATTTTGCAAACACAAAAGTTAGTAAATCTCATTCTCCATGTCAAGATACTGTATGCTCTGTGTGGCACTGAATCGCCTTCATGAGTTTAATCTTATCAAAAATAAATGCATATCAATGGGGTATCATGTCCTCCACTTTTCATGTTATTAGAAATTATCACACATCAAATAACATGGAAATAATTAATCTCATAAAAAATGTTCCTTCATTAAATTTTGAAACAAAATAAAATGATGAAAAAATAATAAAAACTCTAGGAGTTGTGAACACATCTACCCTTATCAATCCAAAGTACTATCCTCCAGGGCACCATGCCTCCATAACATGAAAACCAATGGAATTGACCAACCGTACTACACCCAATCCCAAAGATCATAGATATCTACTAGGAAATACACATACCTCATACCATATTTTATATCCAACTCTCCCCATTCGATGGAATGGGATTCAACATGAAGATACAGACAAAGAAGACTAACATTACAGATGTCATGGATTCTCTCCAACTACGGTGGTAGTGATAACTTGTACAAAAACTTTCCAAATCATCCTAAAACCTCATAGAGCACAATTTACGTGGTATAAAGCTTGCTATCTTTGCTAAACCTCTTCTATCAACGTACTAGGGAAAAATTTGTTAATACGTGGTCCCCAAACTCGAACTCATAAGGAATCCTCCTTAAATAAACATATGACTTCAACTAGTCATGTTCCACCTTCATCCTCTCATGAAAGATATGTACTTTATCTTTCGTTATGTACACTACCTCTAGGACATGAACAGATGTCTCAACAACCTCTATCTAGTAAAAAGGTGAATGACATGGTATTCAATAAAAATCTTCAATTAACACCATGCCAATGGTTGCATGATAATATTTATTATAATAAATCTCAAATTAGGTTAAATGATTCACCCAAGATCATATAATGTCCAGGATGCATGCTGGAAACATATTTTCTAGTATCTGGATAGTGTGCTCTATCTTCCCTTCTGTATAAGGGTAGAAGGAAGTGTTGAGGTGCAATAGAGTGCCAAAAGAATACTTTAATCCCCGCTAGAATCATGAGGTAAAGCATGTATCATGATCTAAGATAATGGATCTTGAAACCCCATGAAGATGAACCACCTCATTCACATTCCTCCTTGACAAGGGATCTACTTAGCCTTAATCTATAATCACTAAGAAGTGTGGTGGTTTAATTAGCTGATCCACTACTACCCAGATGGAACCATAACATCCTATATCTTAGGGTATCTCAAAGACGACATCCATCGATATGTCAACTAACATCCACTTGGGGAAATTTTATAGTTGCAACAAGACACCGGGAACACAAAACTCATCCTAGACATACTTTCACATTAAATACATCGCCATAAAATCTGCTACAAACTATTTCATTTGGGATCACAAAAATTTCTCCCTTAATCCGTGGTACATCTTCAAAAATAATAGGTGCATTTCTAATTGTGAGTTCCAAAACTCTTATAGGACTCCTTTATGCATCACCACTAGAAAAGACACCATCCCATAAAACCACACCCAATTATTATCATCCTCCATCAATCCTTATAGAGAATCACCATGGCCAACATGGTTGTGCATCACCTCTACCTATAAGTCTAACCTTCATGACTCCACCACATAATACATCATAGAATACTACACTATCATGTAAAACAATAATCCTATACTACCATCCTCCATTAGTTCTATGTGAATGTATTCTTACTCGTCCATCACCTTCCAAGAATCCACAAATTTTGAACATCCTCCTTCTGTGACTTCTGACTGAAGGCGTTAGCCATGAAATATGACTTTTAGGATGTTTAAGAGATTTAAAAGTCATTATATAGGAGAAGATCCATCCACATACACTATAAAATGTTTATATCTCACCTGGAAAATATATTACTCACACCCTCATTATCTATGAATACCACAAAGTGATACCTAATGAGGTAGTGCCACCAAAGATTCCACACAAATACAACTGTTGCCAACTTCGGATCATTGGTGGAAAAGTTATCTTCAAGGGTACATAAATTCCTGGAACCATAAGATATGATTCTCTAATACTTAATCAAAACACATCCCAATCCCAGACAAGAAGCATCACAATACACCTCGAACAAAACCCTTACCCCTAAAAACTAGAGCACTAGAGAACTAACCTACTTCCCATTCAGATAGCCAAAAACATCCTATCACTTCTACCTCCACCCAAAATAAAAGTACATTTTGGTCAAATATATCAATGGAGCTACAACTCATGATAAACCGGGTAAAAATATCTGGTAATAGCTTTCCAGACATAGTGAACTACGAACCTATACAAAACTATGGGGTTCTGCCCCAAAAACTACTTCCTTGAAATTCGACAGGTCCACTTCTACACCCTATAGTGACACCACATGTCCATGAAAATACACCTATCATGTACAAAACATGCACCTGGAAAAAATTGCATAAAGACGGTGGAATTAGATAAGATAAAATAAAGTCATGGGAATCTTGGTATGATCCTCCTATGACTTCGAGTAGATCAATATTTAATCAATGAATATAATGAAAAAATGGTCTAGGAACTCATGAAAGATAGAGATCAAAATCCACATGGACATGGTTGGTGTATTCCTAACACTCGATGGCATGAAGATGGACTCAATGTTCCCATACCTGCACCAAAAAGATGTCTTCAGTAATTCTCCCTCCTTCACCATCACAATTTTCTGTCCTAACTATAGATTAATCATAAAAATAAAAATCGATCGTCTTTACTAGTCAAAAATATCATGTATCATCGTGGGGGGGGGGGGTATGGGTTCTTGAATGTAATTTGATTGAAGCATCAATAGTCTATGAACAACATCATACCACCATATCCCATCATTTTAGACAAACCCGAAGCCCCCAAGGTGAAACACTAGGCCAGATGAATCCATTATTTAGCATATCATTATTACTTATCCTCAACTCCCGCAACTCAAAATGTTCCATATGAGGATCCATCAAAATCAGACAAGAACTGTGTTATATTTATATCTTCAACTCAACATCACATTGTGGTGGGGGTGGGGGTAGATTCAGAACCTCCTTCAGGATAACACCCACAAACTCTCAAAAAATACTAGGAACCTCCACCATTTAAACACTTACTAATTCAAATAAATGATTATACAACATGGAAAAAAGATGCTCTGTTCACCGACTTCCCAGCTGAAGGATCCACGCACTAATGAAAACCACACACCATCCATCAACATCTAAAAACACAACTGTTATCTGGAAGTAGTCTATACAATTTTGAATATAATATAACTAGTTTATGGAAATAATGACATTGTATGGTTTCATA
This sequence comes from Viscum album, assembly GCA_963277665.1. Taxonomy (NCBI): domain Eukaryota; kingdom Viridiplantae; phylum Streptophyta; class Magnoliopsida; order Santalales; family Viscaceae; genus Viscum; species Viscum album. The sequence goes on along the minus strand of OY728143.1, from coordinate 1,512,611,361 downwards.
TGTTTAAAAAAAGAGATCCCCACAGGACTGATGCAATCCCATAATCATTCTACACCCCTGGTACACAAAAAAGCTATTGGTATGAACTCATACAGTCATACTCATCATTAGGGGAACATGAAGAAACTGTAAATCTAGTCCCAAAGCACGATCTAGATTGGGTGAAATAAAGTATTGTGAAAATCCTGAATCAAGAAAATCATTATCAGATGTATTAAACAACCGATCATATCTCTAACAAAATTTAGTCCTAGTGAAACTGCTACCTCTATGGTGAGTAACAGTCTACACCTATACCATATGATGCATTACTAACGACTACCTGCCTGACCACACCCAGGTCGAGGTCCCTGAGGAACCCCCTAAGGTTGGCCACTACCTACTCAATCTCCGCACAATGGGACATGACCCTATCATCCCTACCGTGGAAAGATCCTAGCTGGTAACTGCTACTCAGGTTGGAGTAGAAAATTCCCACCAAGCCCATTCTGAGAACGAATATACACTGGGCAGTAGTTCTAATGATTCCCATGTACTCCATAAAAGAAACAAGTATTCCCCAAACCCATAATAAGGGAATGAGTAAAATAAGTTTGAAACATAAACAACTGAGGTCGACTCCCCACCGGTTGGAACCTCAAGGTCCTTAGCCCTGATACATTATAGTAGTATCCATATCTTTTGAAGAACCATGTTGGATCCCCTCTCATGGTATAATTCTTCTTGAGAGAATCCACAAAATTATCTATTCATTCTTCTAGACCTCCAAGTTTGTTGGAAATGTAATGAGGGTAACTACATATTGTATAGATGGATGAACTGACTCCTATAAGAGTCTCACATAAGACTCCTCATCCAAAAATAGATCAATGGTAAATCAAACGATATCTTTGAACATTATCACAATCTCTTGTACAAACATACTCCCCTTCTAGAGGGAGAGTAACTCCTACCTCTTCTCAGAATTTTTAGTCAATGAATGGAATATTCATGTAACTCTTTATCGAAATAGACACACAAAAAGTCAGTATCAATCTTTTATACAAGGTACAATGTCCACCACTGACATGAAACTCCCCACATATGGATCATCGCCAAAGAAACCAAGTACTCTATCAGATCCCAGATCAAACTGAAGGTGATCTCAAATTCATCAATCCACATATCTATTTCAATGTCTGATACAATACCCTCAAACTTTCTAAGAGCCTACCACTAGAAAGAACATAACTTTCGCTTCCACTAGTCATCCACCACCAATGGATCAACCCTCTACCTATCAATTGGGTTGGCCTTCTGAACTGCAATATCCCACGCCACACTTGGATGATGGCTCGGTTCCATAGTAGAAAAAAGTGAAAAAGGAATTCATAATCCTGAGAGGTATGAATTTTTTTATGGTTCATTCTAATTAATTTAATAAATTCCATTATCCATTTCTAATTCCCCAAAACAACCCAACTAAAAAATTAACACATGTCATTAGGATACATGTATCTTTACTAGGGTCTCTACTCCGAAAATGGTGTAGCCTTACATGGTCACTCAGTTGGCTCAAATTCCACACATCAGATAATGGGGGCCTTAAAATCCCATTTCCTAGATGGTCTTCCCTGAACTATGTCATGCACTACGGTCACCATATGTTGTTTTCCTACCCACACATTCTATCCTCAATGTTCTGAAATCCAATATACATCCAATATCTCAACCATTACTTTTGATACTATTCATTCCTGACGCTCCCACCAATGATGCCCCTCTAATGCTACTAATGACGAAAAAGACATAATGAAATCTAAGTTTCACCTCAAGTAGGCCTTGGGGTGGAGACCAGAACAAATGCTAAAAAAATCCCACAAACTTTTGAGGAAATAATTTTTTGATAGTAGCCATTATTGGGATATAAGATGTTTCAACATCGAAAAAAATCTAATAAATAAATAAAATAAATCCAGAATCATCCCACATGCATGTCAAAAAATGGATACAAATATAAATAAATTCTAAAGTAGGTACCAAAATTAAAGCTAAGAAGTGACACAAAAAATGTCCAAAATCCTAAGATTCTAACTTCCAGCATGGTTTGAAAAGTACTCTTAGAAACCTAAATGTAGTTTTATAGTTTAGGGTGAGAATACAAGTATACTAAATAGGAAAACCAAGGTGTCTCATGCATAAGTGAAATAGGAATACATATTCTCATAACAGAAAACAGAAAAACAAATAGCATGTAACAAGGTATAATAACCATCCCTACCTCAATAAGTAACACTCACCAAGTAATGTAATTAATTTAAAGTAATATTGTTATCACATTGGTGATAGGGTACCCACACCACTTTCTCACTGATTACCCACTATCACACCCTAATAGAAAATGTCCTGGTGCTCCCACCACTTCCAAAATTACTATATTAAAAACATCCCACACACACCTAGGCCTCACAACTAGTCACATATATTGGAAAAATGATTCTCATAACATACTACAAGCAAAAACCTTGGCCAGATAAAACACCATTTCCCACCCACGAACACCTGGCGCATAAACCACACCTCATCCCAAAGACACATGGGAAAGCACACCACGTCTCATCCAGAAGAAAAATGGGAAGCAAAAATAACCCACACACACATGGTCCTCACGTACCACAATTATCTAGAAGATTCTTGGGTTATCACTGTTAGGAAGAGGGAGTAGGAAAGGGCAGGTGTCTAGCCATCCACCATCCTTTTGGGATGTTTGGGAAATTCACTCTCCCCCATGACAATGGTGGTGCCCGACACATGGTGCTCAATAATGGTGGGTTGAGCATAGAAATCACAAGGAAAACATAGTGTATCAATATATATATATATATATAGTATCATGAAATCAATACCACGCTTTGGGATTCATAAAAAATGCTACCTCTACATGCATTATCAACATTACCGATGATCACTTTTGATGTTTCTAAATGAAAGAAGATTAAAAAAATAAAAAAAATAAAATCATACCCCTATCCAACTCAATTAACCAATTATCATCATTATTAAGTATTTATTATCTCCATCACTTTCTAAGAAACTACCATATAGATCACATAATAAGGAAAAACGAAATAGTATCAATGGGGAATAACTACCATGGTATGTTAAATAACATCATATTTCAATTTTGATCAACACCCATTCATGTCATAATGATAACGATCCTAAGACACGAAGTGAAGCTTTGGGTGTGATAATCATGGTGAAACTCCAGGAAAATTACCCTTACGAACCCCCACCATCCCCATTCTTTAATTTCGTTCCACCTAATACATCCACTCAATAGAATAGACCCTCAAATTACAACATCTCCCAGCAACATGCTTACTCACAACTACACTTGGCAACATATCTGCCCAACACTACCCATCTATTTCACAATCAAAAAACCTTTTAACCCGACATTAAATGACACCACTGATTACAACCCATATCATAAAACCAAGCCCATATCCATACTATAACACAAGTCAGAATAAATCAACACTCAACAACCCACCACACAAACCAAGGTAAAGAATTCTGAGATTTAACAAGGCATTCCTCATTAAATTCAAACTTTTTTGGTTCAAGGGATATCGGGGAAAATAGTTTGATCCCATGGAATCTGTTTTTTTCATGTATATGTAGCTAATAGTTTTCATGTTGAAACATTAATCCAAGAACAATATTAATTCATTCTATAGACCATCCTATGTGAAAATTAAGACCACCAATGAAGATTATTTTTAGTGGGTGATTAGCCCATCACTACAGGAATATGGGTTTTTCCCAACATTTATATACCAACAGTTTGCTTAAACCATTGGTAAAAAAGATTTTTACCAATGGTTTGCTTAAACCATTGGTAAAACTAAGTGCATAACACCCTTTACCAACGGTTCAAGTGAACCATTGGTAAAGAGGTCTAAATTCCCCCCTTTACCAATTGTTCTTGAAAACTGTTGTCAAAGGGTACCTTTACCAACAGTTTTTAAAAACCGTTGGTAAAGGTTTTCCCAAATTACACTGCACAACCCTACTCCTCCACCCATTCGGATAGAAACATAATTTGACAGCATCCCCCATGGTCAGAGCACCTCTCCCCCATTCGTACAGTACCTCTCTCGGGTTCATCTTGATTCCTCCATCTGAATGGTTGGAATCTCGGCTTCCCCCATCCCAGCTGTTGGATCTTCATCCGAACCATCCCAAATTAGGTATTTTATTAAGTGGTACCTTATTTTTATTATTATCTATAGAATAATTTAGTTTTTTTTATTTTGATGTGTATCTATTTATTTCTGTTTTGATTTAACATAGAAACCCCTTTTATATTTTTTTCTCCAGAACCATAGAAATTTTTTTAGATTTTTTAGTTGTCTCTTTAATTTATCATATCATCATATTAAATTGTTATATAAATAGACTAGATATTTATAGACCTCTAGGTGGTCACCTATATGAATTGTATCTCACACATTGTTCAAGATGCCATTGGGTACCTGGATAAACTATATGATTATATGTTTCGATAATGGGAATCACCATTTTATAGATTCATGACTACTCACATGACATAAGATGGAGCATATTACAGAAGATTGGGTTGTAGCTCAAGAAACTAGGTTGAATTTTAGAATTTATTGAGCCTCTTGTATTATACTACTTCCAAATAGTTGTAACTATTTTTTTCTTCTTGATACATGACATACATTACCATCATTTGGTTTATGATTATGTTATTAGTTGGTATTTTTGATTTCTTTATTTTCATCCATTTCCAATATTTTCCCACTGTTATATTTCTTCTTCTTTTTAACTGATAATATTAAAATTGGGAATCTTAGGTAATGAGGTAATAGTCTCCCCCAAACACACCAAAGGCTTTCACTATTGGTTAATAAAATTTGGAATATTGGTATATGTGATTGAGTCCATTTCTCCATCTAGGTTCGGGTCACTAATGAGTGGAATCCTTTTTTGGGACATCACAATTCCTAGATATTCTTGTTATTGGGGTTATTAATCAAATCCATACCTATAACTATTGAAGGACCCCCTCCAAAATCAATTGGGAAATAATTCAATGAATACACCCTACCAAACTATGATCTATTCCCCAAACCTAGGATCCTTTAATACATGGTTAAGGTGAACTTGATGAGGCCATAACTACTTTTGATGTGATCCTCATCGTACTGCTCATCCTGATCACCCTAAAAAAAGTAAAATAATGAAACTCTTGTACTTCCAATAAGACCCTTTAGGATTATGTATTCCTTGATCCACATCCAATATATTATTGGGAAATCCTTGAATATAGGCATTATAAATTCTATATTTTATTTTCTTATATACGCAGTATTTTTTAGTGTTTCTTAATAGGATTCTCATATAGAGTAATGTGTCAGTTATGATTTTATATAAAGTAAGAAATTGTCATTTACCTAAATATTTTTTGATTGAACTTCAATATTATTGAATTTATTTGAAATTACTTATTGCATTTTTTGTAGAATAGATAGAAGTTGGTTGTACAAAACTGATCAGATATCAACCAATTTTCAAAATAATTTGAAAAGAGTTTTATATTTTTCATTTGAAAAAGCTTCAGATAGTGGTCCCGTACACTGCCCAGGTTCTAATTGTGTTGGAATACCTTGGTTGATTCAGGAAGCAGTTATCTATCGTATAACCAAATATGGTTTCCAAACAAACTATTATGTGCGGTATCATAATGGAGATAAAATGGAATCTCAAAATGTTAATGATCCAAATAATAGGACTGAACTGGAGAGTTTGATATATGATCAGTTTCCATTTATTCGACATCATGAGAAGGAATGGATGTCTATCCAACAATATTTCAATACAATAACAAATGATACATCCAATAAAAATGATGATGTTGATAGGGTGAAAAAATTGAATGATGCTGCAACGAACCTAGTATATCGTCAATGTGGTAAAAAGAAAAAGTTGTAATCTTTAATCCGATTGTTTCATGGGAAAACTATGTATGGGATTTCAAATACTGAAGTCGATTACATTCTTACCTTCTTGAAGGAATTACTTCCAAATGATGTAGATATTCCCTCAAACCACTATATGTTATGGATGTTTATTGATCAACTTGGATTCTCAAAAAAAAATCATGCTTGCCCAAATGATTGCAGCTTATTTTGGGAGGAAATTTCTGAAATAAATGATTGTATCAAATGGTTAACCTCTCGATGGAAGCCAAAAGATGATGGAACACCATCTCATATTATACAAAAAGTAATGTGGAACTTTCCATTGATCCCCAGATTATAGAACTATTTCATGTATGATGAAATATCAGTAAATATTCGATAAAATGACACCGAAAGAAAAAAGAATACTGATGAGTTGGTTCACCCTGCAGATAGATTTTCATGGTAGATATATACTACTCGATATTGTGAATTTGCAGCCTATGTGCATAATGTGAGACTAGGTCTTTCATGTGACAGTTTTAACCCATTTTGGCAGATGCTTACTTCGCACAGCACATTGACGCTTTTTGTACACATTTAAAACCTTCCCCCAAGGATGTGTATGAAAAATCCTTACACTTTCATTAGTATACTGATATCTGGCCCTTTTGACCTGGTAATGTTATAGATGTATACATGAAACCTTTAATAAAAGAGTTGAAACTTATTTGGGATGTGGGTGTTCCGACATACGATGCATGTTCGAAAGACATATTTCATATGCATGTTGCGCTTATGTGGATGATCAATGATTTTCCTTCTTATGCAATAATGTTTGGATGGAGCACAAAAGGAAAATCTTTATGTCCTATTTGTATGAAGAATACTCAATCGAGAAGACAGAAATATCATCATAGTTTTAGTTTAATGGGACATCGATGATTCTTTCCAACAAACCATCCATATAGAAACAATCATCGAAGATTTGACAATACCATGGATACTGACGATCCACCTCAGCTTATGTATGGAACTGATGTGCTTAATTAATTGAAAGATATCAATTATTCATTTTTAAAGGGTGTAATTAAATCTAGAAAGTGGAATTTTTTTCCAATGATACCTGTTAAAATTAGAAGAATAAGAGTATATTCTTTGAGTTGTCGTATTGGTCAACCAACATGTTACATCATTTCTTATAAATAATGCACATTGAAAAGAATATATGTGAAATGTTTCATTTGATTCTTCTAAATGTAAAGGGAAATACAAAAGATGATTTACGATCTCGATGTGACTTGGTAGATTAGAGGATCAGACCAGAATTGCATCCTGTCTGTATTAGTGAAAATAAATGGCAAGTTCCATATACTTCTTATTTCATGACAGCTGCTGAAAAAATGAATTTCTAGAAGTTCTAGAGACTATTAATGTTACTGATGGCTATTCAAGCAATATATCAAAATGGGTCAACAGAGAAGAGATGAAGTTGAAATCTTTGAAGACTCATGATTATCACATTCTTTTGCATGAGTTGATTCCAATATCAATCCTTCATCTCTTGTCCAATAATGTAAGAGTCTCAATTAATTGGTTGTGCTATTTCATTAGAGATCATTATGATAAGAAGTTGTCTGAATCCTTCTTGCAAAAACTATTGGTAGAGACACCATTAATTTTTTTTGAGTTATAGAAAATATTCCCTCCATCATTTTTTACATGCATGTTGCATCTGACTGTTTATCTTCCAACCGAAATACATCTTAGAGGACCATCTGATTTCCGTTGTATGTATCCAACTGAAAGAAACATGTAAACATTGAAATCATATGTTTGGAATGGGAATTATATCGAAGGTTCTATTGTGAATGGTTAATTTTCTCAAGATTGTGTGGATTTCTACTCAATGTATTTGTTTGATCATACTACATGAATAAGTAGACCAATGAGAAATGAAAAAGAACAGTATGAGAAAATTGAACCCAATTTTCCATACTTCCTCAAATAGGAGGAATTATGGGATTATATACATTGACGACATTAATCCTCGAAGAGTGAGAGGTGGCACATCACATAGTGTTGTTCAATTGTGATTTTATGGATGAGTATATCAAGTATGTAAATTGTACATGTATCTCTTATATTATCTATTGTAATTTTAAATATTTGTTAAACTATTATTCTTTTTATCTACAGGGATCATAATGAATTGATATATAGAAAGAATCATTCTTTAACTTTGAGAAGTAAAGATAATTTTCATTACAAAGGGTTTTCTGAATTGTTGAAATTGAATGTAAAAATATTTCTGCATTAACTAAATAAAAATAATATTTAATTAAGTTTACTATTTTTTAATATTTCAGGTATTGAGTTTTCCCACAGACTCTGTTTATGAGGAAATAAGATCTTTGTATTTCATTCATAATACCATGGTTCGTGCTTGTAAATCAATTGTGATCATTGGATACAAATTTATTATCACTGAATGAGAAAGGAACATGAGAACAGAGCATGATGGTGTTATGATAACTACCACAATAGACTGTTATGCCAGTTCATCAAATAATAGACCTCATTCAGAATACGTATCCTATTATGGAGTCATCGAGAAAATAATAATTTTTGATTATTACTCGCATGGTTGTGTCACGATGATGAAATTTCAACGGTTTTATTCAACGATGAGGCAAGGCACCTTTATTGATGAATGTGGATTTCAATTTATTGACATAACTCACACTATTTCCATTGATGAACCATATGTATTGGAATCAATTGGGAAACTGGTTTTTTTTGTCAAAGATCATCATCATCCTAAATTCAGTGTAATTATTAATGTAAATCCCAAAAATGTTTTTGATGGTGGTGATGAGGAAGTTGACACTATTCCTACTTCAATTGGAAGCAATCCATTTATTACTTTAGATGACTCCAATAGCTCAATTTTCAGAGTTGATTGTGAACCTGATGTTGTGATGGAAAGTATATATAATCATAATGTCGTGTTCTCACATACATGTTTCACCTATATCATTCAGACTATGTCCTCGTACATACCTTCAAAACACTATAAATCTTCTGTTTCTTTATTTTTTTATCAAAATGGTTTATCTATATTTTATTTTTTGGGTTATACATTAGTTATATTTTTCTAATTACATCAATATTTCTTTTCATTGCAGGAAATAACACCCATTGAAGAGATGCTGTGGAAAAAGATGACATAAAATAATCATCTAATGAAATAGATGGGAGTTCCTCCACTCATCCCTATTGTGAGTATTTTATTTCAAAAATATATATTTCAATAACTTATAATATCATGTGTTTACTTTTTTGTTAAACTTTTTTTCAGGATCCACCCCCTAGACAAGAGAAATCCGACGAGGAGCCTGATATTTATCCTTGTACAGAGGATGGTGGTAGGAGGGTGGTGGTGTCAGAGTTATATGATCATCTAGTGGTCCGGGTATTGAGGTCGGTTGTACGAGGGCTCACGGTGCGAGAGTTAGACGGTCCACTGGTCGTACTCGATTGGACTATGCCCCTACCACAGACGTATCTTCTATGCCCCATTTCAATCTTGGTGTGTCTTTAGGGACACATGAGATATTTAGGCCTCTAATGTTTACACCACCATTTGACCAGACGTCTGTTCCATCATCTTTTTCTTCTGGTTCATTATCTCCGAGCAATTATATTCCACATTCTTCGACTCCTGCTCTGACACTGTATGTGGCTGAGGAACATACACTAAGGGACACTCCACCTATACAGGATATTCCTTCAGCTTCTGCGCATGTACTGATGCCCATTGATCTGACCACCACAGGTATATTTATATAACTATAACAAATTTTTATAGAAAAATTTATTTTTATTATAATTTGTACTCATATTTTTTTCTATAATAACAGATTCATCTACTAATAGAAGGAGGGAAAGGGGGTGTACTCACTTGCGTGTAGTATGGAACTTCCAGACACAGTTGATGGTGGAATACAATGATGATGGATAGATGATTGATAAACCTAGGCATGAATGTCGGGGTTTTTTGGTGACGCTAGTCAAATACTCCGAATCATTCAGGTCAGCCCTCTCTCTTGGAGACATCTTCCACACAAAGTCAAGGATAATGTGTGGACACAAATATTGGTAAAAAATATATTGGATTCAATGCATTATTTTTTTGTATTTATTTGAATTAATCTATTGGGTTTCAACTTCGGTTTAACTTCCCTGATGGCGAGGGTGCACAGACAACACATTTAATGGAGCTAGGAGAGCTTTGGACTGCTTATTACCAGGAGTTGTTTTTTGGCTGGTGTGATAGAGTGGGAATGAAGATGGAGATAGTACCTATCATGGATGACTACCTGATAGAGCAATATCTCCATATGATTACCCATTGGGCGACTTCCAAATTTAAGGTATTAATCCCATTTGAGGTATTTAAATGACCGTTTTCATATTTTTCATTAATATTATCTTATTTATTATTAAACAATATTTAGTAATCTTCTGAAAAAAACAAAAAAAACATTAATTCAAATCAATACCTCCACACTTTGGGGTGGACTACTATGTAAGATCCTGAGAGGTAGCTTGTTCGATATAGTTGTTCATAATTTTTCTTTAGGACTTTCCCTTTTTATAGTTTCCTACATAAATTATGTGATTTATTGAATATTGAATATACGATTATACATGTACTTTATATTGTTTCAATGTCATTATAGAAGCACAAATTTAATACTGATGGACGTCTCCCTAGAGAAAAATTATCTTTCTCAAGTAGAAGGAAAAAATATAGAACTGCGATTAATGAACCGACACAAGAAAAGATTGCAAGTTTTAATTTGTTTATTTAAAAGTTTAATATCTATTTTCAAATTTAATAATCTATTAATGTTTTTAACAGGCTGCTTTAGAGTCCCTTGATGCCCAGAAGCCTGACAGTTTAGGGCCACACGATCATTTATATCAGGTTTTGGGAGATGAGCACTCTGGTCGAGTACGCTGCCGACCTGGTAAGAATATAATTCCGATGAGGTATTGGTCCTCTCTAGGTGTCCATTCTAGTACCACTGTGTTGGAACAGGTTAAGGAGCATGAAATACAATCTAATAAAATGGTCACAGAGTTGGAAGAATAGGTTCAAAAGATGGAGAAATAATTTATGAAACAGATCAAAGATTTATCTTCCTCACTTCCACCAAAGGCTAGCGTGGATTTTCAGACATATATGTCGTCGATGGGTGCATTATCCAACGCACCAGGCAGAAAATCTAGTGGCGGTTGAGATGAAGACATTCCTGGTGATGATGAGGATTCTGAAGAAGAAGATGTGGGATATTATGATGATGTTGAGATCAAGGGTGAGGATGAAGGTGAGGGCTAGTGCGAGGATGAGGGCGAGGATGGGGCCGATGATGATCATGAGGATGATGACGAGGACGATGATGAGGACATAGATGGCGGTGAGGATGAGGATGATGATGACAGTGGTGATGGTGATCAGGGGAAGATTGATCCATTATATTTTGACTGATACTTATGACTTTTTATTTTTGATTTAATATGGATGTGTCGTTCTACTTGAAATTGTATCACACCTTTTACACACCGATCACAGCCCCCCCCCCCCCCCCACCCTCCCCGCTAGACCCCAGACAGCCCCCGTAGATAGCCCCCTGGACAGCCCCCTAGAGAGCTCCCCGGACAGCACCCCCACCCTCCCCCATGGACCCCTAACAACCCCCAGACAACCCTTCTGACAGCCCCCTAGATAGCCACCCAGACAGCCCCCCCCCTCGGACATCCCCCCAGATAGTGCCCAACCCTCCGTCCTGGACCCCGGAGGGCCCCACAAACTGCCCCCACCCTCCGCCCTGGACCCCGGATAGCCACCCCCCCCCCCACCATCCTCCCTAGACCCTTGACGACCCACCAGACAGCCCCCCAAACATCCCCCCGGACAACCCCTCAGACATCCCCCAACAACCCCCTGGACCCCGGACAACCCCTGGAAAAAATGATCTCCAATAATATTTTACCACCCATTGAAGGTGAACTTCGGGACAACTTACTTTAAATGGGAAGACTATAAGAACTTGGTTTTTCAATCTGGTATGAATATTTTTGAATTCTGTAGAACTCTTTATTTTTGGCCAAATATGGATGCCTAATGATGTTATAATGGCCTATGGGGCTTCTGGGGCTTGTTCGGAGCTCGGAACCCTAGTCGGCGTAGGAAAACACTATACATCATGGTTAGTAAAAAATTTAAGTCCATCCCATAAGGTATCTACCAACCATATAGGGCAATATATTAGAAGCAATGTGCATGATTTTCCCTGACCATGCACCAGGGGATGGACATCATGCACAATGTCTTTAGTTTTAGTATAAGATATTATTACTATTGTTGCACGATTTTCCTAACTGGCATATAGAAAATCAACTGAATACATTTTAATTGTGTTGATACTATAGTAAAATGATCCATGAGTCATATGTAACGTGTAAAAGTCAACCCCGCCTCAATTCAAGGTACGGTGTGGCTGGTATCACTCAAAGTGTTTCTCTTTTGTTTAAAATGGACACTGTTTTATGTAAAAAAACTGGCACACAAAAACCAAATGTATTTGGATTGTGTCGATACTTTTAGAAAACTATCCATTGGTCATATGTGACAGATATGTTTCAACCTCACATCAATCTGAGGCATGGTATATCGGGTACCACTCAAAGTGTCTCACTTTTATTTTAAATGCACAACATTTTAAGTGAAAACAACAACTGGCATATGAAAAACCAACCAAACGCATTCGGATTGTGTTTATACTTTAGAAAAACTATCCATGAGACATTTTTGATGAGTAAGAGTCATCCTCGTATCAATCTGAGGCATGTTGTGGCCGCTACCACTCTAAATGTCTCTCTTTTGTTTCAAATGGACATCATTTTAAGTGAAAACAACAACTGAAAAATAGAAATCTGAAGAAACACATGTGAATTGAGTTGATACATTAGGAAAATGATCCATGTGTCATTCTTGACATGTATGAGTCAACCTCGTCTCAATCCAAGGTGCGGGTTGTCCGGTACCACTCAAAGTGTCTCTCTTTTGATTAAAATGGACACTGTTTTAAGTTAAAAAAAGTGGCATACAGAAACCAAACGTATTCGGATTCTGTTGATACTTTATGAAAAAGATACATTGGTCCTATGCGACGTGTACGACTCAACCCCGCATCATTCCGATGTGTGGTGTGGCCAGTACCACTCAAAGAGTCTCACATTTATTTGAAATGGACAACATTTTAAGTGAAAACAACAACTGGTATACATAAAACCCTCCAAACCCATTCGGATGGTGTTGATACTTTAGGAAAATGATCCATGGGATATTTTTGACATGTATGAGTCAACCTTGCATAGATCTGTAGCTTGGTGTGTCCGGTACCACTCTAAATGTCTCTCTTTTGTTTAAAATGGACATCATTTTAAGTGAAAAAAACAACTGGCATACGTAAAATTGACTAAACATATTCAGATTCAATTGATATATTAATAAAATGATCCGTGAGTCATTTTTTATAAGTAAGAGTCAACCCCGCCTTAATATGAGGCACAGTGTGGCCGGTACCACTCAATGTGTCTCATATTTATTTGAAATGATCAACATTTTAAATTAAAATAACAAATGTGATACGAAAAACTGACCAAATGCATTTGTATTGTGTTGATACATTAAGAAAATGATATATTAGTAATTTTTGACCTAGAAGAGTCTACCGTGCCTCAATCCGAGGCACGGTGTGTCTGGTAGCACTCTATGTGTCTCTCTTTCGATTAAAATGGACACTATTTTAAATAAAGACAATTGACATACTGAAAACAAACCAAACGTATTCATATTATGTTTATAATATAGAACAATAATCCATGGGTCATTTATCATGTGTATGAGTCAACCGAGCCTCAATCCGAGGCCCGGTGTAGCCGATACCACTCAAAGAGTCTCACTTTTATTTGAAATGGACAACATTTTAAGTGAAAACAAAAACTGGCATACAGAAAAGAAACCAAACACATTCAGATTGTTTTGATACTTTAGGACAATGATCCATGGGTCATATGTGATGTGTAAGAGTCCACCCGCCTCAATCTGAGGCACTATGTGGCTGGTATCACTCTAACTGCCTCTATTTTGTTGAAAATGAACATTATTTTAAGACAAAACATCTTTCATACAGAAAAATGACCAAACGTATTCGGATTGTGTTGATACTTTAGAAAAACTATCCATGGTCTAGACTCACACAATCCACTTATAATGTGAGGAACTCCTACACCTATTCTAAAAAATGACATTTAATACTCCAAGGTCAACTATATTCCTTAAGTCACACAAGCTCATTGATACACACCCATTATCATCATCACTAAGTTCAGAGACACCCTTCCAAAACCATGACATTATATTTGTGTTTGGTTGAATTCATTTATTCATATCCTTATTTTGGTTTATTAGCTTCTAATTTTTGAATTCCATCATGTATATGTTATAAAAAAATGCACTTTTTTATGTATTCTTAATTATGTATAACATATAATTACGTATTTAGTTTTTTAACGTATTGTATTCATAAACCGTTGGTAAAAAACCTTTACCAACGGTTTAAACTGTTGGTATAGGTGTGAATGGAAGACTAAAAAGTATATTCCAACAGTTTTGAAACTGTGGGCATATGTGTTTTATAAGAACTCTATACCAACGGTTTATGTAAATTATTGGTATAGAGTAGATTTCTTCACATATACCAGCAGCTTATCTCAAACCCTTGGTATATGTCTATTTTCACAACTTACTAGGCTAGAGTTTCTAAAAATGGTGGTATAAATTATACCTATGACCATTGGTATACCTTTAATTTCCAGTAGTGCATACAAGACATAGTATTGACAAAAAATAATAAAATAGTAGCATGGGATACTTTTTCACAACCCCTTTATATTAATCTTATTCCTGTTCATTTATATCTATTTATTGTTTATAATTTTATCTTTAGAATGGAAAAAAATCATACACACACTCCAAATGATACATAATTTAAAGAGACATGAAGGGATTAATACATTGAATAAAAATGATCAGTACTTCTATATTATGTGAGATCGGGGGTGCTCTGGAAATAGGAAGAACCTCTAGGGAAAATGTGATCCATCTTCTACAGCAAAACACATTGCTCTTTGGGGAAGAATGATTCTAGAAGCACCATGATATAATAGGATCACCAAGAAGAGAGGATATTATAGTTAGAAATCTTAGATAATATATCAATTATAGGACCACGTTTTAATGTCCATAAAAGTTGGATCTTTACTAAGACCATGCGATTTGGAATTCAAAAGAATCTTTAGGTTTTTAGAAGATAGATATGATTCGAAACAACTCCAAAAAACTATTAAATATGGTTAAAAACTCATTTTACATTAATTAACACATTAAAGGGTTGTACTAGAAAAATAGGTGAACACTAGATTTTAACAAATAGTTGGAAAAGAGTCACCAGTAGTTGATTCACCATGGAGATTTACCAGTAAAGAGCAACCAGTGGATGAGTCACTGTTGGATAACTCAACATTGGACGATATATCGATGAATGAGTCAGAATTAGGTGACTCACCACTCAAGACCTACCATCATGGTCAACCATTATGGCCTACCGTCAATGACTCACCAATCAGACTCACTAGTCCTGCCTCACTAGTCCTAACTCACTCATCCTAACTCACTGGTCTTGACTCACTGGTCTGAACTCCTAGGTTCAGACTCACGGGTCCTAATTCACTGTTCCCCAATCATCGGTCCTGACTCTCCATTGCAGGTCACCATTTATACATTACATCACCACAGACCAGTCCTGTATCACCATTTAAAAATATTGATTTTTGAAAAACCATTGAAACGAATCACCCTGACCAGCCAGTACAGTCCAATCACTAGATTTTCACAATGTAATGGACAATAGTGTTTTGATCCATTATAGATAAATTCACACCAAACCATCAAATAGAATAGTAATATTTATTATTAAACTATAAAATTCACATTTTTACCAAATTAATTATAATAATATTTATTTTAATATTCTTCATATCACTTATTTTATATTACTCTTAATAAAATAATTAATATACCATTATTGTGTTAGTATTTTTGATAATTATTTAAAATATAAAAATTCAAAATAAATGTACATGATGTATATAATTTCATTATAAAGATGGATACAATTTATGATTGATGTTTTATTATGTTTATCAAATTATTAATATTATTATACATATAATAAATAAGAGGGTGACATGTTGTCACTTTCATTAGTTTTAATAATATTTATATAACATTCATAGAAGAAAGCCAATTTAATGAGTCAGTTAAGATCATTATGTTTTAATGATCATCTTTAATTCATATAATATTATTTTTGTATTTCATTGGGTAATTTTATTATACCAGTCATATTATTGTTTACCTAAATATACCTAATTTACCTTTAACCGTGGTAAATTTAAATTACCAAAGATACTATTTTTAATATCTATAAAAGAGGAACCTATTTACCGAATATGAATCAATAATTGAAAATAAGGAATAAATGTTTTAAAATTTTAAACCCATATGTTTCCATAATTATTTTAAAATTAAACATCCTTGGTAAAATGAGAAAATGGGGTTTTAAAAGTAAAAACCATTAAAAGATTAACACGCATTTATATCTAATTTTAATGTGAGACTAATTACAATGAAAAAATAGAATTAAATGAAAAACAAAAATAAACTAATTATATATAGTGAATAATAAATAAAATAATCTATATTTATAAATAAATTAGAGGGAAAAGAATTTTTGAATTAAAATGCAGTATTCTTCACTATTCATTAAAATATTAATTTTATTAGAAAAATACCAAAACATTATCCAAACTAAATTTTGATATGGAACTTTAAATGTTGAAGTTTATCTTTTCAAATATAGCTTATTAATGTGTCAAAAAAATATTTAAAATGGGTTCTCCATCCAAAGGCTGTGATTATGCTTTTATTTTAAATACTTCATTTATCAAAAAAAATGAATTTGTTCTTATATTCTGTATAGAAAAAAATATAAGTCAACTTTTAAAAAATACATTCAATATATTTCATATATATTTCATTAATATAATTAAACAATAGTGATTGGATTATTTTAAAAACATAAATATCCAAACATAAATATTTTTTCATAAAAATACATCTTTTATATTAAATTGGTTTTTAGTTTCATTTTACGTTTATTTGGAAACCAAAGACTCATAATATAAAAATGTGTAAACCATATTAATATAATTCAGTAAACTATATTAATTTCCTCCATTCTATTTTCTATGATATAAATACCATATTAAATAGTAATATTTATTAGTTCATTTAATCATGATGTGGTGTATCATGCATGCTATTGAACATATTTATTATTAGGGAAAAATAGAATGTTACAATCTTCCCAATTTTGAAAATGTTATCATCGAAATTTTTAATTCATGGTTGGTAATAAAAGTATGAATTTTTAAAATACATTTATTGCAACCCCACACTTGGATATTTTTAATAAAAAATCAACATTAAAATAAAGAAAGGAAACTGTTAAGGTCACCTGAGATTACACTAACTAGAAATACACATAGGAAAACATAGATATGTAAGAAAATATACCATAATGTTCTGATAGAGAGTGATAGAAATCATTTTTAGGAAAAGTTTAACAATCTCAAAGCTATAAATTTTTGATGGGATAAATGGTCTTTGACTTAAATGTAAGAAATGTAAATATATTTTTTTTAACTTTATAATCCTTTTCTTTTTGTTGAGGAATTAATTTTCTTCCTTGACTAAGATACTGAAGAAACATAAATAAATGATAATAATATTTTCATTATTTAATCAATTTCCACCACAAACTAAAATTTTTCTCTGACTAATGTGTATTCGAGATGAACCAAATTTTATGGAATCTTACAATCCACAGAATATTAACAATCTCTTTAACTTGTCCGGATACATTAACCAAAAATAATATTTTTAGGATAAGATAATATAATTTCAGAAAGGAATAATCTTTTATAATAATAATGAATATTTTTAATCTCCAAAATTCAATAGTAATAAAAAAAGTTAAATATATAACATTTAAGAAAATTATCCTTAAAATTACTCAAAAAAATTATAACTAATATTAAATCCCAAAAAGCAAAAGGATTTAATCAAAATGTCTTCTAAAACAATTCTATCATTTTACTCCAAATAATGTCTACCTCTCTTAATGTATGACACTAAAAAGTAATTAACCTAACCGTATATTCTCTAATATTGGACAATAATTTCTATGTATAAACTAAATTACTATAAATCCACAATAAAATCATCGATTATTAAAAAAATGTAATTCAAACATTAGTTCCTATATAAAATCACACATTATTTTGTTTATGTAGATTATAATGGGTTCCAAAATTAGTGAATGTATTCCAAAATAACATCCATCTCATCCTTGAAATAATAGGATTTCAATATAATAAAAATTGTGTTACCAAAATAAACTATTTTGTATTCCATCAAAGAATTTAACTGAAATTATAATTTCACACTAACTAGGGACTTCATATAGGCTAGTGGTAGGTGATTCCCCCTTATTTCCATTAGGTTTTGGGTTCGATCCATGTGGCCTTTCCTAAATAGATGGGTTATCAACCATCTTGCATGATGTCCATATTTCTAAAACAATTTCATTTTTATAAAATTTTCTAATGTGATATAAACATCTAAAAAATAACAATAACGTTCTTCAACCTAAAAATTTATATCATACCTCTTGGTTTTCATCAAAAAAAGTAATAACCCACAATTACCACAAAGGTGATTGTCCCCAAAAAATTGTTAGTCAGCTTAAATGACTATAACATATATCCCTCAAAAGGGAATGTATGGCGTTAAACATATAATCAACCTTAAAATTATACACTCATGATGATATACCCAACTATTTAGATAAAATAATAACCTAATTTTTCTAAATCTTCTCCCTGATAAAAAATATAAGGTTCCAACCTTAAATGTTATAGAATCATTAGTTATTCCAATAATTTTACATTATGTCTATTTGAGGATCTTTTAAACTCTATAATATTAGGGAATTAGGCCATAACTATGTCATTACAAAAACATAGAAATAAAAATTATAAAATTCCGAATGAATCAACTTCATATATAACAAAAAAATATTTTATAAATAAAAATGATTTATTTTAACATTTAATGATTATAACTTTTCATTGATCCCATCAGTGACTCTACACTCCCTTAAATCTTATGACAAATATTTAAAAACATGGGACACCCTAAAATGATTAGTGAGGGATATATAAAGAAAGAAAAATATTATCCTTACAAAACCATTTAAACAATGAATAAATTTTCTTAATGTAATTCCATTAACCATTATGAAGTAGTAAATAATCTTCAATGAATATAATCTTATTGCTTACCATTATTGTAATAAAGACAATTCAATAAAACCCACATAAGTCACACATAATATATAAACGTAACATAGGTTATAATTATAATTAAATGGAATAACTATACGGTCAACTTCCACACATATCACTATTACAAAGAGAAGAGTTATATGGATGAATTCCATACCCAATTCATTGGAGATTATAACCAAGCCACTCGTCCTTGGTTTATCACAGAACTGGAACTCTTTGGATTATCACATTACCACCAGTCTTTTCATTATCATGACACGAGACATATTTTTTTTATAATGTAACCTCACATCAAATGTTCAAGTACCATTACACTATAATAACATATAAAAGATTTACATTATCAAAATTTCACTCATAAAAATATCATTTTCAATCATTGGAAATCATTTTAAGATATTGAAATATTCAATCCTTATCTTAAACATAATAAAACATTTAATAAATTTCTTTTAAAGATATTTTTCCCACAACAATTTTAAAAATTTGAATGGAAAATATAATTTTATAACATTAATAAACATATAAGTAAATTAATAAAAACCATTTTGAAAACATGTAAATGAAATTAATGGTTTAGGAAGAATAAATATCTAAAACGTTCAAAATGATTTTTTATTTAAAGAGTACCTTATCACATGAGAAATAGTTGAATAAAAATAATTAATAAATTACAGTAGAAAAAATTAAATATATTTAGAATAGAAGAATTTGTGATATAACATGTCAAAAAGGTTTTATATACACGTAATAAGAAAATAAAGATGCCTAACATCGAGATATGGACCAATGAAAGGAGATTGAGACAAAGTCCCTTACCTTGAGTTTGAATCATCATGTATCTTTCTTATTTTTACTGAATAAAACAATTTGTTTAATTTATACATTATTTAGAAATTTTTTTATCATAATTATTCATTTTATATAACTTATTATAATATTATAAAAATTACAAAATTATTTGAGTTTGAATCGATTGTTTTGTCGATACTTGGTACTTTAGTCGAAAATCAAATTGGTATGATGGAAATAAACTATGTGGACATAAGTCTGTAATATCCATAATAATATAAAGAAATTATTATCATTCTTATACATAAATTATAATTTTAAACGAAACCATGAATTATGGTATTGAGAAATGAACACTGTTATATTATTAGAGACGGTAGGTCATACGTACACATAGGTAACTTTTCTATTTTTTGTTCATCATTATAGAACTAAGGTAATTATTAATTTTTCCATCCCAAATTATCATAATGTTACTAACATTATAATAATTATTTAAATATACATATATATATATATATACCATACAAGTTATATGGTAAATAAAACTATCCGCATCGCTTTGTGGAGGTGATATTTCACACATATGCACAAAAGACATTATCATTTTGATGTGCATGGAAGGTAAAAATATAATTGAAATATTATTATCTTAAAATTTTTAATATTCGATTAACATCACATATGAAAATTAATCCCATAATTATAACAAAACTTCCGAGGAAAAAATAAAAAACGATCAATATTGGTTCGTGAAGTGGTAGTCCACTGTACAAATGAATGAAATGTTCATTTTCTATTTTAGAAAATTTGAGATTTATTTAGGTGCTGATATTAACAAAATAACATCTCAGTATATTGAGGATATTGGAATTATTTTTTTCATTATGGTTGAAGGATATTTTAATTATGTGGAATAATAAATAAAATATAAATACTTATGGAAAATGATACCTCTTTATTAGTTGATCACATTTATTAACACCTTAACACCTTTAGAGGGGTTGTTACTCCTAGATTAAGGATTAAAAAATGTAGGAAAGGATTATAGGAAGGGATTTGGGTAGATATTTTCTGATCCAAATGGTTCCGGATGTGTAATTAATAGAGGAGAGTTAGTGCCTTTTTATAGGATAGGGGAGGGGTATCCTTAGAGACTCTTAAAAAAATTAAATAAATATAAATTAATTTTTAAATCATAATAACTCTAAATAGAGTTATGTAGAATATAAGATGAGTATAGTTATGAATCATCTCATAAAATAATTCATTGAAATTTTTTGATTTCATTTTAATCCTTATCATTTCATTTTACCCTTAATTATTCTCTTTTATATTTAATTGTGGTAACAACATTTTAAATATTTTAAAACTACAAATTTAACATATATTGGTTAAATTTATCATAAATTGATACATTATGATATTTTAGACCACATAATAGACAATTTTTAAATTTTAATGATTTTAATGATTTATATAAAAATTAATAAAATGTTATCTTCATAAAATATCAATCGTATCAATTTTGACACAATTCATTTAATTGAAGTTAAATAAAGTAAAAAAAGATAGATAAATTCAATAAAAAACCATTTAACGGACATATAATATGTCATGGTAACCTATAAAATTCATTTAGTCGCCTAAATAAATTTCTTTTCATTTATTTTAATATTTTCCATATCATTTATTTGATATTTGTGTTAATAAAATAATTAATGTATCTCTATTTTGTCTATAATTATTGTAATTATTTAATCCCTATTTTTTTTTTAAAAAAATAACATGATGTAGATAATTTTATTATTTTTATAAAGACTATTTATTAACTATTTTTTTATGTCTATCGATATATTCAAATTACTGTACTTATATGAAACAAAAGGGTGACAAGTAATAAATTTCCTTTGTTTTAATATTATTTATATCCCTTCTATAAGAAAAGTATATTAATTGAGTTGATTAAAATAATTACTTGTGAAGGGTAAAATTTTATTCATAAAATTGTAATTTTCCAATTTATCATGTAATTTTATTATAATTATTGTATTATTTATTATCGTAATTTAGATGATTTACCATTAACAATGGTAAATAAAAATTACCAAAGTTATTATTCATAACATTCCAAAAATAAAAGGAATAAATTTACATAATTTGTATACATAGATTAGAAATATGGAATAAATTTTTCCACATTTAAAACATTGAGGTTTAATTAAATATTAATCCCCATTATGAAAATGAGAAAACTTGTTTTTGAAAGTAAAATACAAAAAAAGATTGACATGAAATTATAACTAATTTCAATGTGAAACAATGTGCAGTGAAGAAAAATGGATAAAATTATAAAAATAGAATATAATAATACTTTAAAACAAATTAATAACATAATATAACAATAGTAATAAATTAGAAAAATAAGTAGTTTTGAATTAAAAGGTAGTATTTTACAGTATTCATTAAAATATAAATATTATCTGAAAAATACCAAAACATTTTCCAAAATAAATTTTGATGTCCCTAATTCGATTAATATGTTAATTTCTCAAATAGAACATATATATATGTCAAAAACTAGTTTTAAAATTTCTTCTCCATCAAAAGGAAACAAAATTTCATTTAAAAAAATTACTTCTTTCATCCGAAAAATGTCATTTGTTCTTATATCATGTCTTCAAATAATATGATATGAATTCTAATCATTAAATTAAATATATTACATATAATTTTTATTAATATAATAAAATAAGAGTGGTTTTATTATTTTATAAGCATAATTATTCACCCTTATTGAACTTTTCAAAAAAATACATCCTTTATATTCATATGGTTTTTAGTTTCATTTCAAGTTAATAAGGTAACCAATTGTTCACTATAAAAAAATGTCTAAAACATATTTTCATAATTTTTTTAATACTTTTTATTTTATCTATTCAAATTTTTATGTGATAACTACCATATTAAATAATATTATTTACTTTATTATTTAAACATGATGTGGTGTATCATGTATGCTGTTAAATATAGTCTTTTTTTTCAAAAACATATGATGTTACTGTGGTTTTAGAAAACATTTACCAAGGATTTTCAACACTGATAAGGTGTTTTAATCTTGGCTAACGGTAACCTTCTACAAGAATATTTCCCTTACTGTGGACCAGGTTTGACACTCCTTGCGGATATGCATTGGTAATTTATAAGTTCATTATGAGCTGTTGTTAAGGGAGAAAAAATACCATATGATTATATGTTAAGAAATAGATCATTGATATTATGGACTCAATCCTAGAAATCCATATGTTAAATAAATACATGTATATTATAATTTATTGGTTTAATTTCCTTAAATTTACATTTATCTGTTTAAAAGATTAATATAGTCATTCTTAATTTTCCATTTATTCTAGCCAATGAATGTAAATTAGAGGAATCAGGTAAACAATAAATTTGAAGAGAAATGTTTTGACTTCAATAAGAGATGCCAATCCTCCTAGGGGCCAGAATCATACACATCATGATGATACAGTCACAGGTGACTCTGGCTCTGAATAGAATCCTACATCAGAATGATCATCCAAAACTCCAAGAAAGAGAAAAATCCACAATTGAGAGCTTCATACATCAAGGGAATCCTGCTTTCAATGGTTCATCTGATCTATTAATCATGGAATATGGTATCAACTCTATTTAAAATATGTTTCCCATTATTTAATGTTTTGAACTAGAGAAGGATCTAGTAGTTGTTTATCAGATGTAAGGTGAAGTAGATCAGTTGGGGACATTGATCAAAAACATAATGTTTTAGTAAGAGATCGAATCAATGGTGTGGAAGGATTTCAAGAAACTATTTCTCAATAAATATTTTTCCCAAAATCACCTTCGTAAAATTTATTGGGATTTCCTTACCCTAAAGAAAGAAGTGATGAATCTGTTAGGTTTTACGAGGAAAACTTCAGAAGGATTTCATGATACGCCTCCTGATTTTTTATTACCGCTATGTGCATGATTCACTACTTCTTTAGTGGGATAAAACCTATCCTACAGAAATCCCATTAGACTAGTGACGTTGATAGCTATGGTAAAATTTTCTGATGTTCCCTCAATGTCAAAATGGATATTGAAAAATATCATGGGTATCATGGGCATAATAAGTGGAAAGTGGAGTTCAATTTTGGTGGTTTGATAGAGAGAACTAATGGTGCCATGAAATTTCAACATCCCACTTGATAATGTTGTGAAAATAAGACCCCTAGAAATTTAATTAAGTGGATGAGGATATTATTTAGGTGAAGGGAGGAAGGTCACCTCGAAAGTGATTTCTAACTGGACATACCCATTACTATGATAGAGGAAAGGAATGCACTAGACAACCTTCAACATATTTCGCATTGCAACAAGTACAAGGAACCAAGGAAAATTGTATACTAATTTACTGTTATAATGGTTTTCAGATACAACCATCAGCCTCCTTGGTAGTAAGGGGGTGATTTTTTATCACTACTATCGAATTGTATCATGAAAACGAAGTAGAGATAGGTACACTAGTCAGTCATTCAGGAATAGTGAATGTAATTTTTTAGTATAGTTATACGCATTCCTTTATACCAGTATTGTTTAGCAGAAATATCCAAAAATCACCACAAATATTTAATGTAGATATCTTAGTGAATGAAATTTATGGGGAAATCATTTCATTCAAAATATATAACTCAAAACCTATAAAATTATTTTTCTTAACTTCATAGTAAATATTTTAATACCCCCTTTGGTGGAATTTTATGCAATTATAGGCATGGATGGGCTTTCCCTATATAGATCCAAATTAAATTCCCATTCGAAGGAAATCACTCTCCATAGTTTGAATCTACCTCTATTATTTAAATGTCCATAGAGGAGGATAAATACTTTTTAGCAACATAATCTTAAGAATTGATATAATTTATCTATTATAATTTATAGCTAACACAAATAATTGAATCTAGAGAATAATCATCCTTGAAGAGATTCCCATTTTGAGGGAATATGTTTATGTGTTTCCCAAGGAATTTCCTAGTCTTCCTCCAAGCAGAGATGTTGAATTATCAATCAATCTTATACTTGGGGAGTTTCCATTATCTAATATACCATATGTAATATCTATTCTGGAACATGAGTAGATAAAGAAAAAACTACCGAATAATTTAGATAATGGTTTGATATGCCCACATGCTTCAACTTAGGGTTCAATAGTCCTCTTTTTAATGAATAAGGAAGGGAAAATTCATCTTTTTCAATGATTATCATGTGCTTAAAAAGTCCACAATAACAAAAAATTATCCTCTTCATCTGATTGATTATTTTTTCAATAAGGTATATAAAGAAAAATACTTATCCAATGTAGATAAACAGTTAAGATATTACTAATTTAGGGAAAATAATGAGTATATCCCCAATACTTCTTTAGATACAAGTTATGGGAACTATGAGTTTGTACTGATTCCTTTTAGACTGACTAATCATCCCAAAATATTCATGGACATGATGAATAGAGTATTTAGAAATTATCATGAAAAGTTTTAGGGAAGTATTTATTGATAATATTATAATGTACTCCAAAATAAAAGAGAAGTATAAGGATCATGTCAACACTATTCTAAAGACATAATTAGACGCAAATATTTGTGGAATGTAAAAAAAATTTGAGTTGTTGTTTATGTAAGTCTCATTATTAAGGAATTTCATCATTATAAATGGGATATCTGTAAACCCATCAACGACTGAAGGAATTTAAGGATGGTTGAGGCTTGCATCTATGATAGATATACATAGTTTCCTTTGGGTATTGGGTATTATTAACCGATTTGTGAGAAAGTTTCATGATTTTAAAGTCCTATAACCAAGATAAATTAGAAGGGTGAAATTGTTTCTTGGAATGATGAATTTGAAGAGATTTTGAAAGATTTTAAATGGTGTCTTATCACTATACTTTTTCTCACACTACCCAAAAGTGGATAGAATTTCATGGTATTCAGTGATTCTTTAAAGAAGGTTACAGTTTTTGTGTTGAATTAAAATGAAAAATTCTATATCTATCTTTCATGGAAGATGAACGTTCATGAATAGATATACCTAACACATGATCTGGAGTTGACTAAATCAATTTTATCCTTGAAAATTTAGAGGTAATATCTCTTTGGGGAGAAGTGTGAAATTTATTGGGATAAAAAAGTCTCTAGTATAAATTCACATTGAAAGGGATGAACATGTGAAAAAAAATTATTAGTGGTTATCAAAGGCTATAAATTGTAAATTCACTATCATCATGGAATTGAGAATGTAGTGGAAGATTCTATACCTAGAAAGGATCTAATAATTCTTTCATTAATAATAATTATAAGGGATCTAATCTAGTTTTATTTAGAAAGGATGGACCTGAGAATAATAAATGGTGTAACACCATCAATACTTTAAAAATTGATTGCTCAAATATCTATTTTATAGAGGTGAAAGGATTATCAAAGATTTTATTTTAGAATTCAGAAGAGATTGGAAGCTATAAATAAAGATAAATCCTCATAGTTTAATGACACCAATAAAGGTGTTTATGATTTGGGTAATGAATATGTGTACCATAAAATCCCATGTTAGAAAAGATTTATTGTATAATTCACATAGATCAACCATCTTCATCCATCTAGGATGCACAAAGATGTATCAAAATCTACAATAAAACTATTTCTGGGACAATATGAAGAACAATATCAAAGAAAATAAATCATGATGTCTTATATGTCAGTAACTGAAAGCGGAGAGGCAATAATCTGAGGGGATGATTTAACCATTACTCATACATACATGTACATGTGAAAATATCACCGTGGACATTTTACCTAGTCCTCTAATGATATCACGAGGGAATAATTCTATATGGGTTCCGATGGATCGTCTTAAAATAAATGAACACCTCATTGTGATATGTGAGACATTATCATTGTATTTACATTATCAGATGCACATTAAGTAAGTGGTCAGGATCCATGGAGTACCACTTTTTATTATATCTAATCAAGATCCAACATTCACCTCCATGTTGTGGAGAAGTCTTTAGCATGTTCTAAACACATTGTTTAAGTTCATCATGGGTTATCACCCTCACACTGTTGTCTAATTAGGGAGGAATATCCAAAAACTCCTGAAAATGGTAAGAGCATGCTCATATGACTATTAAGGGTGGGGGGGGATGAACAAATTCCTCTGGTTGTG
Organism: Viscum album; assembly: GCA_963277665.1. Lineage (NCBI taxonomy): Eukaryota > Viridiplantae > Streptophyta > Magnoliopsida > Santalales > Viscaceae > Viscum > Viscum album. The sequence goes on along the minus strand of OY728143.1, from coordinate 1,512,583,741 downwards.
TTCTCCTACAATAATATTTTACACTCAAGCAACCACATGGATCTATATAAATCCATTTATTAGAATACTTTCTAAAAACCTCCATGCTAGGTTGTTGTTGGGGAACGAAAAATGATAGGCCCTAAAATAGTCGAGGAAGTGGTGGAAAATGTTAAGACTATTCATCAACATATAATGGATGCTCAGAGTTATAAAAATAGTTATCCTAACAATCATCAATAATACATAGTGTTTGATGATGGAGTCATGATTCTCATCTATATATCTCCATGGATTAATTTGATGAGATTTGGGAATAAGGGAAATATTAGTCCAAAATACATCAACTACTTTGATACCCTTGATCACATTATAGTAGTGTTGTATCAAATTAAACTCCAACCTCACATATATTAGGTTCATGTTTTATTCGATGTATCACTCTCAAGGAAGTACATACATGACCTCTCACATGTACTCAATCCAGAGGTGATATCATTGTATAATTACCTTTCCTATGAGAAGTATCCCTTTTTTTTCATAGATTTTAGATACATAGTTCTATAAAATAGGATAATAAACCATGTAAAAGTGTTGTAGAGAAACAATATGTTTTGAGAAGCATTGTGGGAACTGAAGGAGGTGATGAGACATAATTTCCTTAATCCATTTTAAGGTGGTGAAATGAAAATGTCTAGGGTGAAACTTCTTAAGTGGGGAAGTATTTAATGATGAAAACCTTTATAAATTATGTCTCCCTTTGCAATTTAATTAAATTTACAATTATGTAATATAGTTATAGAAGACACATGCACTACCTTGATTATATATTGTGTTTTAAAATACCTTTAAGAATATTACCATTGTTAATAAATCCATTGAATAGTGATCACCTGATTAGAATAAATATAGGGATTTCAAAAAAAATGAATTGACTCAGACAAAGGAAGTGATGGCGTCCAACAATAGAATCATTCCCTATGAAGCCCATTTATCAAAGAATATAATAGAGATAAAATATTTGGTATATACCCTTGACTAATCTTGAGGTAATGTTCTATAAATTAAGAATGAGATAATCCCTTTATGAGAGAAGTCCATGCCCATCTAGATCACGTCCATAACCATATTTGTAGAATAACTCCATGAATGTGTCACTATCACACACCTTACTGTTAAGGTGTGTGCCAGTCTAATAAAGGGATATTTATTATAAACATAATAATATGAATATGTATATTTTTTAATATAATGAATGTATTTTCATTTTTATTATAAATTTATAAATTATTTCAAATTAGATTAAATTAAATAGAAATTTTATTTTCAGGTAATATTGAAATTAATGTAAGGGATTTATTTTGATGAATTAATATATTTTTAAATATATATTACATTAATAAAATGTTATTATTAATTTTTTTTTATTAATTATAAATTGTTATATAATATTTATGATGTAGAATTTACTTTTTATAATGTTTCAACATTTTAATTAATTTTGGATAATCTAGAATTTGGAATATTTAAAATTACATTTATACATTTCATATCTATAATTATTTATTAAAATTAATTCAATATAAATTACTAGTCATTAAGGTAAATTAAAATCATTTCTCCATGGAAAAATAATTTTCAAGAAAACTTCATTATATCATTATTGAGGATTTTATATTAAATTAACTTAAAACACCAATATGAATTTTTTTAAATGATTCTATAATATAAATAATCATAGTTATTATTAGTTGAAAACATCATCTTAGTTTGAGAAAAATATGAAAAGTAACCCTAGTAAATATTTATTAGCACTGTAAAAGAAAAATATGTAAATTGGGTAAAAATAATATAACAAGAATTAAAAATAAATTAAACCCTATGAAAATGAGTCTGTATATTTTCATTTCAATATAATAATAAATATATTTTTTTGTAACTTTATAAATGACAAAATAAATGGTTTTGTAACAAATAGTTTTTTGATTGTAAAAACCTAATTTGTAGTTGAAATAATATAAAATTTTAATAAATATATTATTATTTTTTATTTAAATAAATTAATTTCTTAATAAATGTTATTTTGATTAAATAATATTCTTAAATATTATATAGTAAATAAAAATGCTAATATAATTTTTATGAAGTGAAATGAATCTTCTATAGGGGTTCAGAAATTATTATTATCGAAATTACCAATATTTCTCAAATGACGATTATATTAATAAAAGTGAAAATTCTCATTTTTTAAAAATTATTCAGATAAAATTAATGATCTTTTTTGAATCAAAACATTGAAATTATCCAATGGTGAATTTTTAATTATTTTCTGTGATAATCCATTTTTGAGTAAAAAATTAAATACAATATAAATATGGGGCATGTATTTTGAAATCATATTTACCCCAAAATGATATAATGAATGATATAAAAGGTAAGAATAAAAAAATATATTTTTTTGTTTTAAAATATTATCTTTTAAGGTTATTTTATTTATTTTATAAATCATTTATGAATCCTATAAAACCAATATCATATTTTAAGGATTTAAAACCATTTTCTTAATCATACCACACTTCCACATCACTAAGGTTAATATTTTAATAATATAATCCCTTATCCGTATAGAATAATAAAAAAATCCATTTTTTAGAATACATTGGAAAAATACCATGGATGGTGTTTTGGTTTTGGTTATTTAATTATATAGTTCCCAAAACATATCTTTCTAAAATAATAAAGAATATCCCTGTTATTTCCTATATAAACCACCCGAAATTTCATTACCATTCACTAAAAAATATTTTGAAAATGATAATACTCTTCAATCGCATCTCTTCATTCCCCAAATATTCTCCCAAGATCTCATGATTCTTATCCCATTCATCTTGAATCACCCTCTCAAGGTAAAGGATCTCCATATCTTCATTTTATTCAAGAACATATTTTATAATGTGTCTGAAAATTTAAATATTTTCTAGTTTGGGTGTGTCTTTATAATTCTAACATACATCCCCATTGATGTAAACTTGATTATATACCCCTTCTAGTCTCATTAATTCCTTCAATAATTCATATGGTAGCCATGTAATACTGCAAAAATTATCATATGATTTTTTTGACAAGTTATTATTTAATCACCCTATATGTGTTATGGAAATAATTTTCTAAATTATCATGTTTTATTATGTCCTTACATATAACTCATACTATATCATTTAAATAAAATTATGTAGATAACAATTTCTCTCTCAATGAACAATTTTATGAGTCTTTATGTATTGAATTTACAAATCCAAAATGTCACTATGACTTCCCAAGCCTAACATTTGGGTTGTGTATACCCATACCATTTTCCACCAATGGTTATTCACATTATTGTAAATATAATTCATTGTGTTTGGAATTTTATGTAACTATTACATAATCCTTCATTAATTAATTAAATGTGATAAAATATGATCTTATGTGGAATTATAAATTTGGAACACTTTGCTTGTACATGATATTAAATTAACAGGTGCACCCGAAATTATATTTCACTCCAATGCATTGAGTAATATTAGTATCCTGAGATTAAATTTATAGTGTACAAATGTTATCCAAAGAACAATGTGTTAGGTTTTCATGGGGGAAAACATTAACATATTCTTATGATTCTATTTTTAATGATTTTTTTACAATCCTATATGGACATATATGTTCATGATATATCATGCCTCATTGTTGATATTTATAACTATCACCCCTTTTATGTACCAATGAAATGAATTTTTTATGACATGTAATTCCTTATTCAATATATTCTTTTTTTCAATTATAGTCTTTATAGTTCACTCCTTTTTATGTGCATCCCCAACTTAACCTATGTGGTTTTAGAGGATTGATGATTTATAAGATCATGTTAAAGAATATTTCAATGATGTTGTTTCATCCCATGTTAAATATGTAATGATATGTTAATAATTTCCAAAGACAGTATATTTATTGAACATTTTTGTTTTATTTTGTCTATTATAATTCTACAAATAATTAATTAATGTGTAACAAGGAAAAGCGTTATAATTCTACAAATAATTAATTAATGTGTAACAAGGAAAAGCGTTATAATTACATCCCTTTAAAAATCATCCATCAAATCATGATACATATATGTATGACTATAATGAATAGGTAATTATGAAATTTGATCCTCCTTTAACCGATCTATAAAAACTAATATAATAGGGATAAAAAATGAATCAGGAAAATTATCATTCCATCATAGTAATGGATGAACTTAGTAGTATTTTTGGCCTTCATCTATAGATCTACCTCATCCTTATGTACCCATAAATTGTCACATGGATATATGGTTGAACTCTAATATGATATTGAAAATATTTATACCCTTATATAAATATTTCTATATCCCTCTATTTAAAATACATAATTATTTCTTCATTTATGATCATTATAAAAAATAAGATGGCATGATACTTTTGACTCAATAAATCGGCCACCTTGTTTTCTTACCCATGTATAGTATATTGAGAAATCATAATTGTTATTCAATTCTAACTATCTTCTATGTTGATAATTCAACACATTATGATGGAATATATACTCAAATATTTTATGATATGTATTTATATAACACCTTACACATAAATATTATTAATCTGTATTTTTAATTATAAAATTAACACTAATAAATCGAAATCATGATTGGCCTAATTTTTCTCATGAACCATAAACTGTCATAAGTCATAAGCTACAACAGTTTTATTCATCAAAATAACACATATTAATACATTCATAAATGGATCCACACATACTGAAAACCCTTTATAAATTTTTTTTTGAAATGATAGTATCACTGAATAACATTTTATTTTGTTTTGTCAATTCTTCCACACATTTATATGTTCAAAGGAACTTGGTTCATTTTATGTCACCATGGTAATTGGATAGGAAATACCTGAAAATTTATCCACAAAGTATCGATATTACCCAACCAAAACTACCAAATATGGATATCAATCACTGAGGATATTCTAAGAAAATATGAAATTGCAACCCTAATTGATTGATCTACTAATATACCCTCTATTAATATTATATAAACTTAAAGATAAAAAAATTTAGAAAAAATTCACACAATATTATTTTTTCATATATTTATTCCCATGGTTCTTTAGTATAATTATCATATAAAAATCACAATATTATTTAATCATTGAATACAATAGAATATCATCTATAATTACTTCAATAAACAAGTAAATGTATTCTCCAAATACAATATTCATTATATATATGAAGAGAGTGGGTGAATTTGTAAGGCCAAATGTAATCTCTCTATTTCATTTTTTCCATACCTTTTATGGAATGACGGTAGAAATATATCATCAATAATGACATTAAATTTATAATATCTTGAATGATATACAATCTTGGAACGGTATTGAGGCTAAAAAAGTAGATCAATGAAGTCATCAATACAATAATGAGTATAGTTCATCATGATTGAGATCCTATTATGGACTCAATAATGAATTAAAAATCAAATTTCCCCATAATTATTTTTAAAAAGAACAACTATTTCACCACAAGATGATTCACTTGTCTGAATAAATCCCCTTTTCAAGATTATCATTGATTTTCTCCTTTAATTATGTCAACTCAATCTAGGTTATTGTATACAGATTCCTCAAAATAAGTGTTTCAATAGGTATGAGTTATATTGAGAACTCAACTTCAAGATTCCTTAGAACATTAGGAAAATATTTTGGAAAGGCAAAAAAATTGAAAAAATAGAATATATTTAATTTTTTGTTTCTCCCTAACCACATAAGATAAACAAAAATTTAAAATTTTAATTAAGACCCATATAATGGATGTGATTTTGATCAAAAGTTCATTTTTATTATTACATTTAAATATGATCATGGGTTAGTTTATAATAAAAAATATAAAATCCCTTGTATAAAAATTTATGTTGAAGATATATAGAGAAATCCATCCATGTTTATGATATTATCAAATTTAACAAGTGGGATAATCACATGATTTGTAAGAATAATATTCCAAAAATCACAAACTTGAGACGAATCATAGAAATGAAAAGTCATAATCATACTATTATTTGTTTTCCCTATTATTACCACTCATAATCATTGTTGTGTAATTTTTATACCCTAGAAAAATTATTCATATATAAATGTGTATGTTCTTGTATTTTATAATAAGATACAATCATTTCTTGAATGTATAGTAAGTGTACCTTCAACCATGTCATTATAAAATTATACTTCGATTGTAATGATTTCTTGACATTTTATGATATTTCAATATAATTTGTATTAAAATGACTATTATTAACATAAATCTTCATATTCATTCACTGGTTGGCACATTTCACAAAAAAATTTCTTTTGAAGCATTAATGTGCATATGGTGAATTAGTTTACATATTCTTATCTTATTTTGTATTAACCATCCCATTCAATTTCATTAGACATTCATAGGCTTTATGACATTCACTTTCATGATAGAAATACATCCTAGTTCCATTCAAGAAATTTCAGTGATGTTTCTTTCCACACATCTGGCCTTCAATTGGCAAGAATTATTTTCCAACATTTGAATTATTATTGTTCTAATAAAGCTCAATATTTCATTTCATTCCAAAACCATGAGAATATAGGAAACCTATAATTTACATTCATACCTTTCGTGAAAATAAAAAAAAATTATTCATAGATAGTAATGTATTTTGTTTCTAGTTACTTTTAGATATTTTATATTATTCCAACATTGAATCAATCAATTATTATTTAAGATATAACGACTATACTAGGTGCTTACCATAAATTTCTTATCAAATTCACCTCATAAGTACCAATGGGTTTGATATCATTTTACATAAACTCATGGTATTTCCTTACTAGATTTTTATATAGAATATAAGTGAATTATATATTATGACATATATTATTAAACTCATATATTCCATGTAATAAATTTCATTCACATAGAATATATTCGTAATAATTTTTCATGATTGATCAGATTTTCCTTTCAAATGATGAATGATAAAGACAATATTTTCATGTTCAGAGCCCAATAGTATTGAAATTTTTTTCTCAATAACCTTGATCCATCTATAAGATACTAGTGTATTAAAAGACCCACTAAAAGTATGTCGTTTTTTTCATCATGAAGGACTAATAATTATGATGATCCCTGTTTAATTTTATTTATTATCAAGATGATTAATGAGAAATGATTTTTTTGATATTATAAAAAATATTCTCCATTCTATAACCAATAGAATATTTTATTTCATGTGATTATAATTTCATAGTCTATCTCATTAATCATTTTCTTGATAAAGTTTAGTACTATCCATTGAGAAAAAAAGAAAATGTGTAGTGTGAGAAACAATAATCATTTTGGGAAACTAGATAATCATGAAATATTTAAAGGACTTATAAATCATTAAGCCATATATTAAATCTATCATACCATAGTATTTTTTTCATTCATGATCAATATTTACACAAACCCATCATGATGATTTATAAATAGTTTTTGAATTCCAGAAACATATCCCTTATTAGTGTCAACCATGTATGAAATAAGGCCCATTTTACATAAAAGGTTAAAAATCTATTATAATCTTGAATGAAACATTTTTAGAGTTATTACCCCAAACAAAAAACTATTATGGATCCAAATCACTTTGTATTATTTAAAAAGGGATTTAATTTCTTAGAAACCCATAATACTATTCTTCACCAAAATCATTAACGTTTTCTTATACATTTACTAATCCTTAGAAATTCATCTTGGGTTCTCAGTAATGATTTATTATGCTAGAACAAAATGTTAAATAAATATATCTTTGACACTAAATATAAACTCCTAGTGTTTTCATAAAAAAATATTACATATATTTTTTGAAAAATATGCAATACATTCCCAAAATATAAGAATAGGAACCATAAAGGTTTAGTGTCTATAGGGAATAGATAACTATAATCTTATATCATGAATGTCACGAACCAGGCCGGATCGTCATCCGACTCGGCACCCGACCCGGTCCGCGACATGGCCCGAAGGACGTTCCCGATTCCCACGGGCTGGAAACTAGTGTTGGGCATCAAAATAAACCAGTTGGGAATGATTTTAGCCCATTACAAGGATGAATAAACATAAACTATACAAGCAGATAAATAAAAGGAAAAAAACACTAAACAACGTGGCAGCGGAAAAAGGAATAAACAAAACGTGGCATACCTTAGGTCACCCCGTGGATCACCACAGTACGTCAACTCCACTCACTCCTAAGAGCGATCTAAGACTAAAACCTGCAACTGAAAAGTAAAGTAGGCATGAGCACCGAGATTCTCAGTAGGAAAGACAAAATGTAACCACGCCCTATGCCCCTGCCTTAAGTAAGAAATCCAATCATGCCAGTTTGAAAAATAAGGTATAATAAAATAATGTTTTCTTCTTTCCAAATCCAAGTAATGAGTTTTTATTTTCAAGTAAAGCTTTTCACTCCCTCTAAATTTTCAAAATAGGTTCCAAGCATGCATTAACGTTTCAAATGAAAAGAAAACAATTTGGATTAAAATATGGTTTTCAAAAAAAGAGACAACAAGTATGAAACAACTGAAAAGAAAGTCACACCGCTAGTATCATGTCACAAATGAGCACAATGGGAAAACCCTATAGGTGTCTAGAACAAGTGGGAAACTAGAGACCTCGTACCTCGGTGAAACGTGGCTTAGAAGACCATGACCCTCAGAAAACATGGCTTAGAAGACTATGGCCCTCAGAAAGTGTGGCTTAGAAGACCACGACCCTCAGAAATTCATATGTTTAGTTAGTGTTGTTGCGTCAATCCTACTAGAAAAACTGGGACGGACCCCTGCCGTGTCATCTAGAATACTAGTCCTGGTCACCCACCAAGATACTCGGGTTTACCATTGTGCTCCATTCCAAAAAGGTGGTGATCTTTTATCAAAAGAAAAGAAATGAACATCACACTTTATTTATCCTAAAAACTCTCTAAACCACTCACCACTGTTCTCCCTCCTTAAGCGCATTCCCCTATTTCACATTACATAAAGAAAAAGCCATAACATTAGACACATATTCGTACACTCAACATACAAGTCATTTTTTAAAACCCAGGGGTTTGCCTTAGGATGAGTTTTTCAAATTTTACAAACCATTTCAAAAGGGCCAAACATGCTTTATGGTTTCACAAATAATAGTTTTCATTTTTGAACATATAATCATCTAAACTCTTTGCAAAACGTTTTAAAAATCCCAATTTAACCATCTACATGTTACATAAAAAAACAAGTTTGAACTCTTTCTTAAAATGATGCAATTAATTTATGAAAGTCCAAATGGCATTTGTAATACATTACATTTTTCCAAAACAAATGCATAACCATTATTTGTGAATGCACCCAGATTTCACAACATGTAAATATAATATATATGTACATATAACATATTTTCAAAGAAAGAAAGCAATTATGAAATTCAAACTAAAGGCATAGGAATAGGAAAGCTACCTCAAGACACGAAGTTTTTGACAAGGGTAACCCGATACCGCTTCACCTCCATGAATATACATTTTCATGCATATGCATATACCCAGGTCCTTACTGCCGACGACTCGAACCCCCGAGGAAGGGACCACCCACTATACATAAAATTCAATAAAGGAATTAAATAATTAAACAATTTATAAAGCATTTGGAAAATCACATCAAAGGTTTATACCAACAACGCACTCAAACATACTTTCTAATACCCAGCGTACCATGACGCAACACCAAAATCATGATAAAACAGACCTTGCAGCACTTGCGCGGCATAATAAACCCACATCAAAGAATCGCGCCAATGACACACTCAACTTCAAGTTGAGAAGCCACTTTAAAACCAAACTTAAAACAAATAGACAATAAACACCACAACCTCATTAAATGTTCACTTATGAAAAAAAATGCATATAGACACTACGCCCAAAACATCATTCACACCCTTTTCACATTCTAACAAAATAAACTGCACAACTTATGAAGCACTAGCAAGCAGTCCGACAGGGAAAAAAAATACTAATCTCATATTAACACGTAAGTGAACACATTAAAACATATCGAACCTCAAGTAAAAGAAATTCATTGTGCACCAAACAAACTGATTAGTAAACATGCTAAATTAATTAATTAAGAAAACGAACTTAGCAATTAATAATCATACGTGAAACTACCTACCTCCGTGTAGACTGACTTCACAAATAAAAAAGTGCACAAGGTCCGCCGCACTTCAAACGCACCGCAACAACACAACAAATCCCTAAAAACATGCAATCAGAGCAATTACACCATAATCGGACCAAACGTGAATCCAAAATCCAAATTGAAACTCAATGAAATTAAAATAACTAACAACCGAGGTATAGCACACTTATGATGAGCAGTCCGAAAGGCTGGCCGGAGGCCGGCGGAGGGTGTCATGATTTGCACAATGCTGAAAAAAATAGAAGCCCACAGAGAATTCAGTTGAACAAAGGGGAGGTGCGCAGGGGGTCTCGACCGAACCTAGAAGAGGTGGTAGCATGGTGTGGCCATGGGAATGGTCCGCTGGAGCTTCGGCCGAACCCCGGGGAACTGTAGGGATGGTCGGACGAGGGTGAGGAGGCATGGAAACTCGGTGCGGAGGTCCGACTAAGGGTGCGGCGTGGCTTCAGGTGAGGCAAGCGGGGCGGAGGAGGTCGGGAAGCCGTCTTGGTAGAGGGAGGCCAGCGAAGGGGTGGTCCGGCGAGAGTGGTGAAGGAGGAAGAGGGTCGCCGGGAGGTAGAGCGGGCGAGCGGTCCGTGCTGGAGGAGGAGGAATGGGGAGGGGCGATCCGCGCCGGAGTAAGAAGGCAAGCCGGCTACCGCGATGGAAGAGATGTGGGGCGAGGCGGGTGCGGAAGGCGTCGAGGTTGCCCTGCCGGAAGAGAGAAGGGGAGGCGACCGACCTAGGGTTAGGGGGGTGCGCTGCATAGAACAGAAGGGGGGAAGGGGGGAGATGCGTGGAAGGGGAGAGAAATGAGAGAAGGAGAAAAAAAAGTAAAGAATAAAAAGAAAAGAAAAAAAGAATAATGGAATATAAAATAAAAATAAAATAATATGATAAATAAAAACACCAATAAATAATATTGAATTTGTCACTATAAATATAATAATACAACCTACAAAAAAATTAGAATAACAAAATTATTGTTAACAATAGTATTCGTAACATTAGTACAAAAAATATGGTGTTAAAGAAAAACTTATAATGTTGACAAACTAATAATAATAATAATAATTATAACCTAATTAAAATATAAACAAAAATAATAATAATAACAACATTAAAACTTACATGCTAAAAATTTTATGACCATTTTAATAATTTAATATTATCCAACTAATAAAAATATTAGCTGAAAAATAATAATTAAAATTATAACCTAATTAAAATAGTAACTTAATAAATATTAATACTAATAATAAAACTAAAATAATAAAACCAACCAAAATAATATCATTCTTAATTGAAGTTGAACACTGCGCATGGTCGCGTGCGCGGTCGCGCGTCCGATCACGTGCACGGTCACACGCCCGGTCAATAGAGCAGTGAGCGCTCGGTTGCGTGTGCAGTCGCACGCCTACTTGCGCGGCCTTGTAAAAATAAATTTAATAGAATAGAACAGTCTCTTATTAAGAATGGTAATCGACCACAGTCGCGGGCAAGGTCTCGCACCCCAATAATGACACATTTAATAATAAAACATTGTCTAAATCTGATTGGGCGCTACAGGCGGTCGCGCGTACGGGCGCACACCCATATAAGATCCCAAATCCATTTTAAAATAGAACCGATTCAAACCGCAACTCAAAACAAAGACCTAAAATATTTAAGTTAAAATAATGCATTGGTCGGGGTGTGACAATTCTCCCCACCAAAAAAACTTTCTGCCCCCAGAAAGTCACCAAGCCAAACGAGGAAACAAAATCGAGTTTGAAACTAAATGTGGCCAACAAAATCACAACTCGGCATGACTTTTCACTCCATCAGTCACACCCGACCAACTCTGAGGGGAACTGAAAAGAAAAGAACCATCAGGAAATGAGGAGGGTTCTCCCCACCACAAGAACCCGAATAGCACAACCGACATTGAGACTCTTAGCATGAGCTAACTCTGGAACTGTCAACTTGATCCAAGAGGAAACCGCCACATAGACCAAGCCTTGAAGAAGGCACTTCAAGATTCATGGTGGGTCTTCCCACCATTTAAGGACTGACCAGCTTCAACCAGTGATCACAGGCCAGTACGAGAAACCCATCACAAACCGACCCATGAACTCTTCGCATAAAATAGACCCCCCACCACATGGGGTCATCGACGAAAGACCCCAAACTGAGTAGCGGACCAACCCCTATTCATTATTTCCCAAGACGCAAGTGTCTCCAAAATGAGCACATCCTAAAATAAGAACGGGTCACCAAAGGAGCTAGCCACATGAGAGAGATAATCATCTTGAGACTCACATCCATAAATAGACAACTCCAAAGCTCATATTTGAGGAGGTGAAACCACTAAAATTACAAGAAAATAATACCACCACACCTCCTTACTGCTAAAGTGGGGTATTCAAGGAATAAAGACCACAACGAGGCAACGAGGCCTCTACGCCACTTACAGCAGGACAGAACCTTCAAATGCGGGAGATCTAAAACAAGGAAATTCATACCATCCCCATTTCAGCATTGGAGACAAAAATTAAACCAAGGTTCCCCACACCCAATGATTCCTGACTGCGTGAAAGGCTTCTCTCCAAGACCTGTGGTTGGAGCTCTGATGTCTTGAAGCATCTGCTACCCCGCAGTCAGGAGCTGACATTCTCCTGTAGAGACTCCTCCTGACGAAGCCGCTAGTAGAACCTCTCTAAGTTTCCCAAACAACCACACCGAAAGCAAGTCTTCAATGGATGATGATTACAAGGCGGCTTAAAGTACCCAAACTGAGCACACTAGAAGCAAACAAGGGGGGTGGTCCAACTAATAGGAGATGGAATTGACAAGAAGACTTGTCTGAGACAGGTTCCTCTGATTCGATCTCATAGAATGGGGAACCATCCCAAACACAAAAGGGAACCGGTCCTTGAACAATAGACGAAGACCCCACACAAGAGAAACTTTAACTGATTCTGCAACATTATCTTTGGATAAAAGGGAACTAACTTCTTGAGATGCCCAACGTAGGCCTTCACTATTCGTTGGCATTGCTGGACACTCACTAGTTCTGACACTTCCCTTGCCTTCACTTCCTATGGTATAAACAATCTGACGAGAGTCGTCTTAAACACCTTCCAAGACATACCATCACGCAACGACGCTGGGATTATTTCCTCCACCAATCCAAAGTTGCACCTTCAAATGAACCCACACCAACACGGACTCTCATAGTTTTGGGAGTTTCCAATAACCTGGAAACACCAACGATTTCACCAAGCCTGTCCGCTACATTCGATAGATCACTATCACTACATATGCTGGACAATAACCGAAAAGAATTCAATTCTACAACTTCGCTATGAGTCTGGGTAGAACGAACAACTAGAAGTGACTCACTAGAACTTCTGGGACATTTCTGGGAAGCATACTCAAAACAAGAGGCACAAATCCGAATCAAAAGTTATCATAAATCAAAATTCCACACCACAATCACAAACAAAAGCTCAAACTCAAATCACTATTCCAACCACAATTTAGTACGTCAAAACCAAGAACTCACGAAAAGGAATACCCAACACGAAAAGAGAACGCTAAACAATTCCTCGCTCACATTTCTAAACATTTGAAAAAAACCCTTTTTGAAAACCATTTTACAGCAAACAGAACAACTTATATATCCACCATTGGTATCCCATGAAGTCCCGCACATACATATCCAGTGCGAGCTCAAGCACCCATCCACTCACATCACCAATTTCCCCACTTGCCACATGCGCACCTCAATGTATGTGATCACTTATAGGAATACCAAGGGTCAATTCAAGACACTTATCATTTCCAAAACGTACCATTAAGCACACAACACAAATTCCCAACCAATTTGAGAAAGTGACTTATCGTCAAGTAATACATTTCCAATTTCCAAAACATTTTCCAATTCACATTCCAAAAAGTGTTACTGAGATTCCAAAACAACTTCCAAAACACCTCCCATTTTCACTTTTTGAAACCACACATTTGTTAAGAGAAAACAATTTCCATTTCAAAACCACTTTTCCACTCTAACACCACATTCCCATTTGAAACCACCTTCAAAAAAATCGACTTTCATTTTTAAGATCCACTCACACCAACCAAAATGAAGGTCAAACATAACTCACATCAAAATTTCCCAAAATAAGGGACTAGTGGAGATGCGAACCCGGTAACATGGCTTAGCAGACCATGCTCCGAGTGGGTATCCACCGCAGGAAGTATCTCGAACCGTGCACTCGGGCTGTACATGGGTTGATACTCCATGCAAGTCTGTCGCGTGACACTGGCTCACTTCCTTGGTCATCCCTCATCCATACATACCAATCCAAAGAAGAAAATTCAAATCCTGGACTACCCCTGGAAACTCGAGTCTCGGGACGGGAAAGGGTTCGTGACGTCCTTCCCACACCTACCTCTCGAGTCTCGACACACCTAATCACCAAACTACTTGATACCCCAAATAACAAGGGCAGCCTCTGATACCATTTTGTCACGAACCAGGACGAATCGTCATCCGACTCGGCACCCGACCCGGTCCGCGACATGGCCCGAAGGGCGTTCCCGATCCCCACGAGCTGGCAACTAGTGCCGAGCATCAAAATAAACCAGATGGGAACGATTTTAGCCCATGTAAGGATGAATAAACATAAACTAAACAAGCAGATAAATAAAAGGAAAAAAAAACTAAACAACGTGGCAGCGGAAAAAGGAATAAACAAAACGTGGCATACCTTTGGTGACCCCGTGGTTCACCATGGTACGTCAACTCCACTCGCTCCCAAGAGCGATCCAAGACTGAAACCTGAAACTGAAAAGTAAAGTAGGAATGAGCACCGAGATGCTCAGTAGGAAAGCCAAAATGTAACCACGCCCTATGCCCCTGCCTTAAGTAAGAAATCCAATCATGCCAGTTTGAAAAATAAGGTATAATAAAATAATGTTTTCCTTCTTTCCAAATCCAAGTAACGAGTTTTTATTTTAAAGTAAATATTTTCACTCCCACTACATTTTCAAAATAGGTTCCAAGCATACATTAACGTTTCAAAAGAAAAGAAACCAATTTGGATTAAAATATGGTTTTCACAAAAAGAGACATCACGTATGAAACAACTGATAAGAAAGTCACACCACTAGTAGCATGTCACAAATGAGCACCATGGGAAAACACTATAGGTAGCTAGAACAAGTGGGAAACTAGAGACCTCGTACCTCGGTGAAACGTGGCTTAGAAGACCACGACCCTCAGAAAACATGTCTTAGAAGACCACGACCCTCAGAAAACGTGGCTTAGAAGACCACGACCCTCAGAAATTCATATGTTTAGTTAGTATTGTTGCGTCAATCCTGCTAGACAAACCGGGACGGACCCCTTCCGTGTCATCTAGCGTACTAGTCCTGGTCACCCACCAAGATACCCGGGTTTACCATTGTTCTCTATTCCAAAAAGGTGGTGAGCTTTTATCAAAAGAAAAAAAATGAACATCACACTTTCTCTATCCTAAAAACTCGCTAAACCACTCACCACCGTTCTCCCTCCTTAAGCACATTCCCCTCTTTCACATCACATAAAGCATAAGCCCCAACATTAAACACATATTCGTACACTCAACATACAAGTTATTTTCTAAAACCCAGGGGTTTGCCTTAGGATGGGTTTTTCAAATTTTACAAACCATTTCTAAAGGGCCAAACAGGATTTATGGTTTCACAAATAATAGTTTTTATTTTTGAACATATAATCATCTAAACTCTTTGTAAAACCTTTTAAAAATCCCAATTTAACCATCTACATGTTACATAAAAAAACAAGTTTGAACTCTTTCATAAAATTATTCAATTAATTTATGAAAGTCCAAATGGCATTTGTAATACATTACATTTTTCCAAAACAAATGCATAACCATTATTTGCGAATGCACCCAGATTTTACAACATGTAAATATAACATATATGTACATATAACATATTTTCAAAGAAAGAAATCAATTATGAAATTAAAACTAAAGGAATAGGCATAGGAAACCTACTTCAAGACACGCAGCTTTTGACAAGGGTAACCCGAGACTGCTTCACCGCCATGCATATACATTTTCATGCATATGCATATACACAGGTCCTTACTGCCGACGACTCGAACCCCCGAGGAAGGGACCACCCACTATACATTTAATTCAATAAAGGGATTAAACAATTAAACAATTTATAAAGCATTTGAAATATCACATCAAAGGTTTATACCAACAACGCACTCAAACATACTTTCTAATACCCAGCGCACCATGACGCAACACCAAAATCATGATAGAACAGACCTCACAGCACTTGCGCGACATAATAAACCCACATCAAAGAATCGCGCCAATGATACACTCAACTTCAAGTTGAGAAGCCACTTTAAAACCAAACTTAAAACAAATAGACATTAAACACCAAAACCTCATTAAATGTTCACTTATGAAAAAAAACGCATATAGACACTACGCCCAAAACATCATTCACACCCTTTTCACATTCTAACAAAATAAACTGCACAACTTATGAAACACTAGCAAGCAGTCCGACAGGGGGAAAAATACTCATCTCATATTAACACGCTAGTAAACACATTAAAACATATCGATCCTCAAGTAAAAGAAATTCATTTTGCACCAAACAAACTGATTAGTAAACATGCTAAATTAATTAATTAAGAAAATTAACTTAGCAATTAATAATCATACGTGAAACTACCTACCTCCGTGTAGACCGACTTCACAAATAAAAAAGTGCACAAGGTCCACTGCACTTCAAACGCACCGCAACAACACAAAAAATCCCTAAAAACACGTAATCAAAGCAATTACACCATAATCGGACCAAACACGAATCCAAAATCCAAATTGCAACTCAATGAAATTAAAAGAACTAACAACCGAGGTATAGCGCACTTATGATGAGCAGTCTGAATGGCTGGCCGGAGGCCGGAAGAGGGTGTCAGGGTTTGCGCAATGCTGAAAATAAAAGATAAGCCCACTGAGAGTTCAGTTGAACAAAGGGGAGGTGCGCAGGGTGTCTCGACCGAAACTAGAAGAGTTGGTAGCATGGTGTGGCCACGGGAATGGTCCGATGAAGCTTCGACCGAACCCCGGGGAACTGCGCGGATGGTCGGACGAGGGTGAGGAGGCATGGCGACTCAGTGAGGAGGTCCGGCGAAGGGGGCGGCGTGGCATCGGGTGAGGCAAGCGGGGCGGAGGAGGTCGGGAAGCCAGCTCGGCGGAGGGAGGCCGGCGAAGGGGCGGTCCGGTGAGAGTGGTGAAGGAGGACGAGGGTCGCAGGGAGGTAGAGCGGGTGGGCAGTCCGTGCTGGAGGAGGAGGAATGGGGATGGGCGATCCGCGCCAGAGTAAGAAGGAAAGCCGGCTACCGCGATGGAAGAGAGGCGGGGCGAGGCGGGTGCGGAAGGCGCCGAGGTTGCCCTGCCGGAAGAGAGAAGGGGAGGCGGCCGACCTAGGGTTAGGGGGGTGCGCTGTGCAGAACAGAAGGTGGGAAGGGTGGGAGATGCGTGGAAGGGGAGAGAAATGAGAGAAGGAGAAAAAAAAGAAAAGAAAGAAAAAAGAAAAAAAAGAATAATGGGAAAATAAAATAAAAATAAAATAATATGATAAATAAAAACACAAATAAATAATAATGAATTTGTCACTATAAATAAAATAATACAACCTACAAACACAAATTAGAATAACAAAATTATTGTTAACAATAGTATTCGTAACATTAGTGCCCAAAATATGGTGTTAAAGAAATACTTATAATGTTAACAAAATAATAATTATTATTATTATAACCTAATTAAAATATAAACAAAAATAATAATAACAACATCATTAAAACTTACATTCTAAAAATTTTATGAACATTTTAATAATTTATTATTATCCAACTAATAAAAATATTAGCTGAAAAATAATAATTAAAATTATAACCTAATTAAAATAGTAACTTAATTAATATTAATACTAATAATAAAACTAAAATAATAAAGCCAACCAAAATAATATCATTCTTAATTGATGTTAAACATTGTGCATGGTCGCATGCGCGGTCTCACGTCCGGTCACGTGCACGGTCACACGCCCGGTCACTAGAGCATTGAGCGCTCAGTTGCGTGCATGGTCGCACAACAACTTGCGCGGCTATGTAAAAATAAATTTAATAGAATAGAACATTCTCTTATTAAGAATGGGAACCGAACACAGTTGCGGGCATGGTCTCACACCCCAATAATGACACATTTAATACTAAAACATTGTCTAAATCTGATTGGGCGCTATAGACGGTCGCGCGTACGGGCGCACTCCCATATAAGATCCCAAATCCATTTTAAAATAGAAACGATTCAAACCGCAACTCAAAACAAAGACCCAAAATATTTAATTTAAAATAATGCATTGGTCGGGGTGTGACAATGAATTATTATAAAAATAAATGAAAAATATTTTCTAATTTTATTAGATTCTTAGAAATAATCCAAGTGTAAACTCTTCTACATAACCTGAGGAAATGAAAGATATGAATGGGTGAGATCTGATGTTCAGTAAGTGTAAGATTGGGTGATATCAATCAGGGATCATATGAAGCATAAGATAATAATAATGACATGTGATAATTTAAAATGGTCAAAAAAATATCTTTTGAAGATCATTAAAATTATTTATGGAATGATCCCTTATCATTTCGAAATAAATAAATCATAAGAGTGATAGCTCATCAAAATATAATCATGATCTATAAGTTAATCTGATAAAAGTGTTGCACCATCACAAGTATATAAACCATTTCATATGATAATTTAGACTTACAATTTAAAAAAAACACAATGTATTACATACACTAACTAATCTCCCATATCACAATGTGTCAGGAATCCCTAACTTTTTCCTATATCATAATAGATCTTTCATTATCTGATAGTTCTGTTATAGAAAAAGAACATCGAATGGATTCCCATTGTAATCACATGAGATATTGTTCTTTAGCCAATGAATTATTAGGATATATATTTACCACTGATCACATATTTAAATTTAAGTAAATTTCTGACAAAATATATTTATGTAAAAAAATATTATCATTTATTAACCTATATAAATAAATAAGGTTTAAAAAACATTTATATAATATATCATAGCATAATCCACTTAAAATAAATGGGTTTCATAATAATCCAATCATATATAATCATAATCCATATTGAGAAAGAATATGTATGGAATCATTGTATTTTATCCCTAGTAAGACACATTCAACCTTGAAGGTAGTATTTCATTGATGAATAAAAAATTTCATAAATTTATTGAAAAAAACATCTAAAGGAGAATTACCATTCCAATTGAATATTCACCTTTTAAAACATAATGAGCACCAAATATTGTGCGAGTCCATTTGATTTAAAATATTATTGAAAGCATATAATGGTATCATTGAAAATTATAATTGTCTTAGATGTCTAAAATTATGTTCGTACAATACAAGTTAAAAGAAAACATTTATTTATAACTTTTGTAAAAACTAAAAAACAAATTGGTTTAAAAAATGATAAGAATATTCTTTTTCACCATTTTAGATAAAAAAATATTCGATAAAAATTAATTTAATCATTAATAAAAATTTGAGAAAATATTTTATTAAGAGATTTTTATAAATTATGGTTGTTGAGGAAAATATATACAATTTCAGAAGAGATAAATAAAGATAATTTTTATTAAAACAATTCGTTCAGCATTTGGAGTTCAAAAATAAAGGGAAATGAAATGAAAACATTTATTCTCATTAAATAACAATAAGAGAATATGTTTAATTAGTTTTTTCAGATGTGTGTAAAAAATATTTTTAGTCTAGACCATAACCAAAATCAATCCCAAAAAACAATGACATTTTATCATTGAATCATAAGAAATTAAGAAAATAATGAATCATAAGCACCATTAATGAAATAAAAATATAATAATTTTTAATTCCAAAAAATATTCATTATAATAATTAGAAAAATGTTAATTATAAATATATACATAATATAAAATAAATAACTAATGAATATGAATGTGTCCTAAAGAAATTAAAGTTACAAAGAAATCCATTACCTTATGTCATGACATTAATCATAATTTTTTGACCCTACATTATAATAAATGTATTGTTATTATACATATAATCAAGAAAAATTATAATATATGTGATACCAAATATGATATACTTATAACCATTTTCCAAAATTTTATTCCCATGTTTTATATCCTTAAATTGATCCCAAATGAATGATTGAGAAATATTTGATGATATGAGATCGAAATATGTCTATATATTAGGAACCCGAATTTTTTTTGTGTTTTATTGTAATTTATATCTTTTTCATTTCACTCATTGTAGATAAATTTTAGACATATCCATAATAAATACGTTTTTCAATTCTTATAATTAATTGTGATGAAACAATTATGTTAAATGTATTATATTATATAAATTATAATTATTATAAATATAGAATACATTATATCAAATTTTATTGATATACTTTGTAGAATTTAATTTAATATATAACTTATAGACGTGATGAAAAATGATTTTTCAATGGAATTTTTTAATAGTAAAAATATATTTATTTAAACATTAAGCCAATAATTAACTAAAATAGAATAAATTAGAATAATTACAATAAAATTTAGTTATTTTAAATAAAGATTTTGTAGACATAGTTTGTCCAATTAAATACATTAAACAATTGTTTAGTTTCCAATAAAATAATTTATTTTTAGCTATTCATAAAAAATGTATCCTTTAAAAAATTTCTCAACAAATCATTGTAAGATAATATGAAAATATTGATATAAAAATGAATTTAATTTCTCAAAATAAATTTTACAAAAGTAAAAAAATATTATTTTATTATTTACTCACAAAATAATAAATAACCACATTTTTATAAAAATGTCTTAGTAAAAAACATAAATACATTACTACAAAATATATTTTCATTATCTAAAACCATGATATATATAGTAACTATTTTTGCAATCTTATTCATACCACCAATTTTAATGTCTTGGATATATATTTTTTAAATAAAAATATTAATTGAATTTTGTGGTCTGTTGACACTCTTTATATAGTGTAACAAATCCTAAAAAAGAACATATCATTATTTCAAAAAAATTATTTCAACAAATAGTAGGCTGGTAAATTCAGACCTTATTTGTTATAGTTTTTATTCATTAAAATTTTTATTATACATAAATTTCTTGTGATAAATGTTCTCCATCACTCATGATAATTATTTAGAACTGACTTTTTTCCTTATAGGTATTTATTGTAACTTCCCAATAATATTATACAATATAAAAACCTATTTATGTGTTATTTAAAATGGGATTGATATTTCCCATTCTGTTTTTTAGTGGATGTTTTATTGATCTTTTTTACAACATGGTTTTTCAACCAAGGTATTTTAAAATGTTAAATCGTCGATTTAGAAGATCACATTATAATTTAGAGGACACAATTTATTATGGTGGGGAGAATGTCACACCCTAAGAAGTAAATGAATGACTAATCTCTGTAGTTTTCATAAAATAAAGCACTAATATATATGTGAATTGAGATATACTACAATAATATTTAATGTTTAAATGGTGACCCTTGTATCCTAGATGTCAAATTATAGATATGATTAATAATAACCACATTATAAATTATTTTAATAATGGTTTTGGATAATTTAAATGTTTCTATTAATTTAAAAAAAATAAGTAAAAATTTAATGTAATTTAATTTCATTTAGTTGAATGTTTTACTTTATAAACATTATATCATCTATTTTGAGAATCCCAACACACAATATTATATAAATTGATTTATTAAAATTATATTTACCACTCCTTTAATAATGTTTATTTAGAAAACATTTTAGTCTTTTGTAAGTATAAATACTCATTACAGGATGAAAATGAACATTTTACAACATTTTTGGTTAATTAAACTAATGAAGTCCATTCGATTAGATTGACTATTTTCAATCCATTAGGTAGATGAAGTTCTATACAATTAAAATATACGGTTTAGTTCATAGTAATGACTAAGTATAATTCACTCGATTAAATGAGTGTAGTGAATCATATTAACCATGTATTTCCTATAATACTAATATGGTTTTTATCTATTGGAATAAAAGACAATTCTTAAGAATAATAATTTTTATAATTAGCTTTTTAGAAATATTTCTACCACATGGAATATTTTTACATCGTTATAATGATTCAATCAAAATTAAATTATAAAAATATTTACATAACATGTTGATCTATCAGGTTTTGGTTCATCTATGACTGTTTCAAAGAACATTGATAGTCATCCAATATTACCGATGGAGATGTGTCTATAATTAGATGTATATTTGATGAGAAAAGGGATGATTATTTTTCAATCCAACCCAACTAAATATTACTATTCATTAAATTTTTTTACTTAATATTTATAAATATTAATAGAGTTTTTTTAAATATTTATTTTGATTGGGGATTGTAAATTCCTTAAAAATATTTTAATTTTTTTCATTGTTCCTAATCTGGCTTTAAATAGAGGGGTTTTTGTGATAAGAATACAATTGATTCTGATCAGGTTTCTATTACGATTCTATGTATAAGAAATTTTTTCCAATTTTGAACATTGTGATAGAGGTCTTTCTTTTTGTAGAAAGACAAACATAATGGTTAGTTTGAAGACCACATATACCTAAATACAGGGTTTAAAAATTCCTTAATACATTATGTAAATGAGTTTAAATATTTTAATTTTTTTATGTCATATTTATATTTTTATAACATATTTTTACTTATTTGTATATTTTTATTATTTTTCATGAGCATATGTTTAGAAATTTACTTTTTGAATATTTACAAAAAATAGATATCTTAGTTGATCAGTGTGTCTAATTTAGTAACTCTAAAAATTAGATGATATATATTTCTAGAAAATAGTAACTAAACGTATCATGTTATTAGTTACACTTTTTTATAATAAAAAATTCACCGCCTCTAGTAGCCATTGACATAATCATCAATCCTTGAATTTTAGGATTAAATTATACATTTCCCTCAATAATAGATTTATTGATTTTTTTTTAATATTATAATTAATATTTTTAATTTGTTAAATTTTTTTTCTGATATAAATCTTTTAGTAATTGAATTCAATTTATCGGAAATATATATGTGTGTAGGTTTTTAATTTTTTAGAAATGAATTATTTTTAGTGAATAATGAATTATACGAATTTTATTAAAACATTCATTTTATTTCAAAATATAATGTAATTTGGAAGTACCATTTTAATCTAAAATTATATAATACCTCATTAATAATAAATTAAATAATTAATTATATTTTAATCCTCATTAATGATAATTTCGTTTTATGTTCATTTTTTGGTAACAAAAATTTTTTGTAAGCATTTTTTTGCATTTTTCATTGATATATTAAATTAATTTCTATCCACACTTGAGACTGAATTTTCATGAAACTTATTCCACATTAAAAATCATAAGGTTATATATCTATAATTATTAACCTTTTTTACAATATATAATAATCATTGAAAGTAATTTTTTCCATGAATAGGGTAAATTAGGTTATTTTATTAAAAAATAATTTAATAAGGGATTACTTTAAAACATGGATTTAATCTATTAAATGAGTTTTTTTGAATATTTACAACCAATATTTTGTGTTATGGAAAATTGGATCTATATTTATAATAATATGAAATATATATTATTTTATTAAAAGAATAAAAAATGTCACTATCTTGCTTGAAATGTTATCTTATGTGGTCACAAGGATAATAAAAAAAGTTTTAAAAGAATATTAATAGTTATTTGGAGTATCCTAAAATTATTTTTATATGGTAATTTATTTATATTTTTTACATATTATATAATTTATTTAAACTATTTAATAAAAATGACATAATGTTTGTACATGAAGAAAAAATTAACATACTTGATTTTAAAAATATAAAAAATGATATCTTATAAATCATTTATTTCTTGACTTGATATTTATAGATAATAAAAATATATAATTTATGGTTAATGTGTGTATACTATAATTTAAATATTTCGTTTGTTTTTAATATAAAAAAATATAAATAGTCCAAAATGGTATTTAGGACACTTTATTTAATAGAATATTTATTAAAATGATTTCAAAAATAATAAAATATATTATGAAGGTATGTGGAATTATAAATGGTCTAAAATTTAATCTGTAGACCATCTATGGACCAATATATTCTATATAACTAATTTTATAGCTTTTTAATATTGATAACACATTAATATTGGTAAATGATAAAAATGGTTAATAGGGAGAGATATAATGTTATAACAGTTAAAATGTCTTAAAACATGTGTATCTTCTATTGAATGATTAGATTTCAGTCTTTTATATTAGTTAATTTTAATGTTTTCAAATTTTGAACCATATCCATATAAATTTAATTTATAATGTTTTAATGTTATTAAAAATTAAAATATTTTTCCCCTCCTCCCTTATAAAACCACACCTCCTCTCCTCACATACCAATACAATTTGAGAAGTCTAATTATATAATGACTAGAACAAGTCTCTCCAAAAAATTCTTATACTCATCACAGAGGTTCTAGTCTCAAAAAATTTAAAACCCTTAATGTATTATGGTTTATTCCAAATGTACATATCCATGGAATTGGTATAACACATAATTGTGCATTTTTTGTTCATTTATTCTTCAACCAACTTTAATTATCTTTATTTCTATACGATATAAAAAAGTTATATCTGATAAGATTATATGTTATTAAGAATATTTTACAAATATTTTTATCTATTTTTTATTAAATTTGGACCAAAACATCATTCATGCATATGTGTGGAATAAAACCACTACAAACTAATGCTTTTAATTTTATATAACAAGTACTATTGAGGTTTATAATGGTAACACCTTGAGATTTTGTGAATTAATTTTTCTGAATTAATTTAATCCTTTTGATATTTAACTTAAATAACACTAGAAATTTTTTTATTAAATATATTAAATCATTAAGTCATTGATTCATTAAACACTACACCAAGGTAAATTCTTTTTACATGAAATAATTACTCGTCTTGTTTTGTTGGAAACACAGAGTTTCTACGATCCAAAAATTGATTATTATAATTATTTAAAAATTATATTTATAACATAGAAGTTAAAATAAATAAGATTAATGTTAATAAATTACTTATAAATTTATTTTATAAATTTTTAATATAAATAAGACATATTGATAATGAAGTTTACAAATTACGGTAATGTTTCTATATGTTTAAGAGTACTATTTTATTAGAGGAACTTTTTTTTATTTCCTTCTATGAAAAATAATAAAATTAATCTTACAAACTAATAGAAAATTAATATTATAAAATTAACATAAATATATAATAAAAAATTTAACAATTATCTCAGTGTTAAATTTTTGTGAGTTTTTTAAAAAACAACATTTTTTTGTGAATAGGGAAAAATACAGAATTTTATTTCCAAAATTCTTTTTCATATAATTTATATATATTGAATAAATATATTTTAAGTTTTTTTTAAATTCACAAGACAAAATATATACATATGTTGTTCCAATTTATTTCATTTGAATCATTTTTATGTCAAAATTAGATATAAAATCTTAATGAACTTTTTAACATTCTCACTTTGAAAACATACATTCTCCCCACGTCTGTAAGATTACAGCTAAACATAACATTTACACATGAATGAATTGAATTTTGAAATATATAAATGCAAAATTTTAATCAGTATAATAGTTAAAATCTAAAAATATAAACATATTTTTTACCAAAAATAGTAGTGATGGTTATTCAAATAAATTACAATGATTAAGGTAATGTTAAGTTTTATAATGGACTAATCCTTAATCTTAGTAGCCCAAATGATCTAGAAAGTTATAAAACCCAAAAATTATAACCACATTAGGCTATACACATTATATTATTTTTTTTGTTTTGATGAATTATTTTTGGTAAAAACGTTTGTATAACTAACATGTTTTAAAAAATTCCAAGTATGTCCCCTCTCTTCCCAATAATAGGAAATTACCCATCCCCCTAACTCACACATATCAAGACACATTGATTTGAAAAAATTCAACTCAAATAGCTCCTAAAATTACATCACCTTGACATATAAGACTCACCTAGAGATGAATTTTCACCAAGGAGGCCCTTTGGTGAGAACCAAAAGGAGTTACCCAAATAAGAGGTAACATCATCCCGCAAGCTTCATTATTTTATATTCATCCCCCACCTGCTAAAATATTATTATAAATGATTAAATAATATCATATGTATTATAAATATAACTATATGTTTTTATTACATGTTTTATAACTACAGAAACACAAACATCCATCTATTTGGTAACAAGCTTATCATTATTTTGTATGGTAAACCACAACCTCAAGAAACTATATTGTTCATTTTTTCTATCCCACCTCACATGGTTAGGAATTATGTTAGAAAATATTATATATATATATATATAATATTTATGATGTATTTATGCTTTTTTATTAATTATATAAAATAGTCCTTATTTCTTTACACATTTTGTAAATGTGATAACTTTGTTTAGGGATGTGTGGACTACCACCTTATCAAAGTGATGTGATTATTTCACACCATTAAGGGAAGGTGAAAATAATGGTTTCAGTAAAAATATAATATATATATATACATTATATGTTTGAGTTATTTGTTCTTTTATAATTATTATATTACACATATTTTCATTCTTTTTATTTTCTGTAAATATGATAATTTTATTTTGTAATGTGTGGACTACCAACTTCTCAAAGCGATGTGACCCATTCACACATTACATAGAATGTATTAATAATGGTATTAATAAAAATTTATGATATATATATATATATTATTTATTTCTCATTTATGCTTCTTTAATTTTTATATAACACATATCTTCATGTTTTCCATTTTGGGTAAATATAATAATTTGTTTTTGGATGTGTGGACTACCGCCTCCTCAAATTTAATTGATTCTCTCACACATTACATGGAATGTATTAAGGCCTCATTTAGTTAAATGATATGATATATATGACATAATTATGATAATTGATTTATATATATATATATAATACATTTCATTCAATATGACAAAGAAAAGAGGAAACAACATTAATGCACACGTATGGACTACCATCTCAATGAACAATGTACTAAATTTTATATTTTTATTTTCTATATAATATTATAAATAGATATATAATGAATATAAATTATATTTAAACCAGGGATTAAAATATATATGTCATTATAGAAGTATGAGGACAAAAAATATAACAAATTAAGACAGATGTGAAAAACAGAGGATATGACATGAAGAGAAGCATTAACAGGGAATCTTTTATAAGCAGGTAATATAATGAAATAATAAAACCATATATGGTACTTTATATAAGAATATGGATCTGTAAAATATGTATAATAAACAGACACACACATATATATATTTTATAATGTAGGTTTGTAAGAGTATGATGATATTCAAGGTGTAAAGTAAGCTAATTTAATCACACTTTTTTTTTCATGAAATGCATGCCTTATTCACTAGTCAATTAATTTGTGTTGTGTATGTACATCACATAAATTTATTATTTTTTTATTATAATTAATTTTATGGGTATTTACATTTCTATTTGATTATATTTCACATCATCTATTTTATAGTTCAAATGTTACCAAATTAGTAATGTAATATTGTATTAATTTTCATTTATTGAGACACATGTTTGGTCCTGTAACTATATATTTTTTGAGTATATATGCTAGATTGAAAATGTTAAATCATGAATATTACTCTATTAATTATAATTTAATATTCATGTAATTTAATTTTCTTACATGGGGATTATAATGAAATGTTATGAAGTGGTGAGTTTTTATTGAAATAATATCATCATTTATCAAGATTATTTATGATTATGCTTCTATGGATGAAATATTTTTATCTATATCTCAAGAGAACCCATGAATAGTAATCCCATTAGTTTAATTATTATATATTCATCTATTTTTATATTTTTTCAATCTTTTTTACATATAATGATTAATAATGTCTTTTTGATAATGTAGGACATTAATGATCTATTTGATCTGAAAAATGTGTTTCTTCATAACAATATTTTAATAAATAGTTTATAAAGATATCATAATATTATCCTATGATAATTAAAAGAAACATTT
The DNA here is from genome assembly GCA_963277665.1 of Viscum album. Taxonomy (NCBI): domain Eukaryota; kingdom Viridiplantae; phylum Streptophyta; class Magnoliopsida; order Santalales; family Viscaceae; genus Viscum; species Viscum album. The sequence continues at coordinate 1,512,555,119 of OY728143.1, read as the reverse complement.
ACCGTTGTTTTAAAATTTTAAAAAAAATGAGGTTTTTATAATGTTATCCCCTTTTTCATTTTTCAGTTTAGGCATTTTTATACACTTTTTACGATGCAAATGGAATATTCTAGATGTATAGGTTTCCCTGATATTCTGACTAGAATTCCCTTGATTCCTTCATTACAAGATACTGAATCTTTTTATATTAAAGAATTTTTTTCCTTAATATTCAAAAAAAAGATTATTTTATTGTTGTTTTTAATTAAAACTTTATTAAAAATGTTTTATGTTTAAAAACTATTTTAATTTATTTTAAAATAAGCATATTATATATTAATAAGATTTTAAAGAAAAATTATTTTGACAATGTTTTCAATTTTTTTATAGGTTTTCAATTTATATTCAAATAAATTCGTTTCAATAGATTTTGAATCATTCTTTATAAGAATTAAAATGAGATTCAATAAAATGGTATTCAAAACATTTTAAATCATTATTAATAATATTTTAAATTATTTTGAAATAAAATTGTTTTATTAATTTTTTAAAATTGTTTAATAGTTTTTAATGGAAAATAATATTTAAAATGTTTTCAATATTTTTTTATATTTTTTTAACAAAAAAATATTTCCAAATTATTTCAAGACAGATTTTTGTGTTTTCAAATTTTTTTTAAAGAAAATTATTTATAAAAGGATTTATGATTTAAAAATATTATTTCAAACTAGAACAGAAATTTTCTCCAAGAAGCATTTTTGAAAGATATTTCAAAATTATGTTCCCTCTAAGATTAGATCAATTGATGTTAGCCATGCATTTCTAGGAAAGGATCTAAATATTTCATTCAGATTATCTCCCTGAATAGCTTATATTTTTAACAAATCATTTTATGAAACCTATATATAGTTTACAGGTTATATTTTCTGGAAACACATTTCTTTTTTATGATTAATAATTTTTGTTAAAATATTATGAAACCTGTATCTTTTCCCAAATGTTATATTCCGATTACATGATTATGACACCAATTTCATATCAAATGTTATTATATGATTTTTATGATCTTTTGGAACATGTATGTATGATTTCATTATGAGATTAGTGGGACCAATATATACTTTTAATGCATTTGGTAATGGTTTATATCTCTTGTGATAAACCAATATGGTCTTCAGAGTGATCATTGACTACTAATATGGCCATAAGAGTGAACCATGACATCCAAGATAGTATGAGGATAAAAGAATACTACTAATATGCCCATGGGAGTAAACCATAACTACCAATATGATATGATATGTGAACCCATAATACAAATATGGCCTCTTCCTCAATGCCTTCACAACTATTGAAATATCTATCTATGCTTATGTTTCTACTAAAATTATATGTATCATTCCTTTGTTATATATTAACGGGTTATGTTATTTTGTTCTTATGATTAATTTCTTATGCACAACTATGATTTATTCCATGATAAATGTTAATAATCATATTATATGCATTTTATGATCTTTTAATTCTATTATCACATTATTATGATCATCTTTCTTCTTACTTGTCTCTATTGTTTACCCTTTTTGAGCATCTCAGGTCACCAGTTGTTATAATTCATTTCATAGGATATAATGATATATAGTTATTATGATTTTATATGAAATGATCTAGTAATGTAGAACCAATTGGGACATAATTTATTTAACTTATATATAAGTGATTATATTTCTATGTATCCTAACGTACTAAACTGATAGGGTCTTTGGGTGTCTGTTTTTGTAATTTTTTTATTCCACAAATGTGATATAATTTTGATATATCAATGGTGAGTATCACTACAGTTGGTATTAGATAAATGTTTTATCTATACACTAGAAACTTATATGATAAAACCTTACTGAGAACAATAAAAACCTGATTAAGTATAAGCTTAATAATAAATAAAATATAGAAAAATGTCTTGGACATTTCACAAAGGATATAGTATGTGGTTTCTACCATTGCATCCCAGGCTGGATACTACAAATGTGTATGGATTTTGATTAGATATAACTAGGAGTAACAACTCTAATAAGGTATATCAGGCTTGACTTGAGAATAACCTGGTATATGATAATGACCCCTTCTACACACGTGGCTTGAAAGTCTTAGGGGATATTCTTGGCAATATCAGAAAATATTCCAAAACCATAATGATGTATTTAAAAATAGTTTATATATGAATAACATATAAAAAACAAGGGTTTCACAGAATAGAGATGGTGACATAATTTAAAAATCCAATACTTGGATTTTTGTGATTATGTGGTTCCCATATTTAAGGAGTGTTTCTTACGCTATTCATTTTGGTTTAAATCAAAGGATAAAACCCAAATAATCCACATTAATGGTAATTGTGATGGAAAATGAAATGATTTTTTTCTTTATAATATGAATACAATGTTATCTAAGTTAAAAAAATTCATTGATATGATCACACAACTTTCTCAAGCTATGAATCATGATGAGTTTCCATTGGAGAGAAGAAGGGAACAAAATTTTTCCGAGACCTTTAGGAGGTAACCACCATCTTATTTATATGGTTATTTTAATTCAATTATTTATAAACTCAAAATCAGTATCACTAAAAAAATATTTTGTATCCTATTGTGATAAAATCATGAGAAATTCACTATTGTTATTTATCAATTAGAAGGTGAAGAAGACCAGTGGTGGAATCTAATCAAGAATATGAGGAATCAATATGAAATTGAATCCATCAATTTGTATGAGTTCACAAACTTATTCTTCAATAATTAATTTCCATGTGTTATTTATATGGATTTGAAAAATGAGTTCCTTGGGTTGAAGCTAATAGATGATGAATTTATCGGTACACAGGTGGAAACTTTCACAAGATTAAAGGGTACACTTTTGGAATTATCATCCTTCCTGATAGTAAAGTTCATCGGCTCTTCAATGGATTAAATAAAATTATTAGAATATAATTTCAGAAAATATAATTTATTATATATAAATAAATTTTTAATTTTTCAATCGAAGTTGAAATAGAGGTCGGAGTTATGTATCAATATCATGGTATTAACAAGGAGAGGAAGATGATGTTCAAAAGATAATCTAAATACCCTATAGATAAGAATATGAATCTTCATTTATGCTATATAATTTGAATGAATCATGTAGGAAATTTCTTTATTTCGAATAGAAAATGTTATATGGGTGTAAATTAATGGAAATTGAGTGACTGAATGGTGATGTGACTATAATAAATTATATAGTTGTTGGAATATTGTGAAAAACCAAAAAATGAACCTCCAACACATTAGTATTTCAATTATATTGAGTTTTTGAATTTTTCTAAAAATTTAAAAAATACACATGTTAATAATGGTAATTAGCACAAAAAATTTTGAAGATAAAAGACAATGGTAAAACATATCCAATCACAAGTGGTGAATTGATCCATGATTTTTGGTGCACTCTATAGTGGGTAATTTATATGTGATTTTGTAAAAATAATATCATTTAAAATATTTTTGTTCATCATTTAGTGGAACATGATGTGAGTTTACAAATTGATTATCTCTATTAACCTGAGTTTTTTTATTAATGATATCACATTGATTTTTTATATTTAAAAGGATAAACCCAATCTTTAGGTTGAAACATTTTTTTTAAGATAACAACCAATTTAAAGAATAAAGGTTGAATTATCTTTTTGAAGACTATATGATTTTAGTAAGTATTTCTGGTAATTCAAGTCGTTACCAAGGTTCAAGAGAATAATTGATGGAATTATTAATATATTTGGCATATAACTGATAATGGTTACTCTATGATATATGAGGGAATAAGTATTATGTTAAGTTTGATAAATTCAGTGACATTATTTCTATATTTTATGAATTTATTATTATGGAACTGTTATAAGTTTAACCATTTATGGAATGGTTATGTTAAACATAGGGTAAGATTTTTTAGATTAAAGTATTATCTTACCCTATTAGGATTTATGCATATTAGATAACTTGTGAAAAACCTTTTTGTTATAATAAAGAGAGATGTAATGAACTATCATTCTATATATGGATCTCTTGATCTACTAATGCTTTATAAATGAAAATATCACTTTCAATAACAATATTATGGGATTAAGTTGGAATTTATAGAGGCATAACTAAAGTATATCATTTTCTATAATGTATGGAATAAAATTATGTATGTATATGTTCTTTAAGAAATATATCTTGAAATAAAATATTTTCTTATTATCATCACTGTGATGGTATCAATTACCTCATTCATACATCTTCATTTTATGGTTTTTTGATTGATTACTTCCAATAGATAACCCAATTTTTTATGATCCATGATCTTTATCTACACCTACAATTATTTTCTTATTCCATTTCTATATTTTCACTTTCCACATGTGTTCTCCCACATGGAATCCTATTTATGAGTTACTTTTCATAACTTTTATGTTTTTCTAATTATGTTATTTAATATTGTCTTAGTTATATTTTTTATGATGTGGGTTTCTATGACAAGAACATTCATGTATGAAACCATTTATAAACTAGAATAATTTTGATAGAGAAATTCATTTTATGAGGGGTAGAATATAACACCTCATGATTTGGTGAATTATTATTTTTCAAATTACATTAATCATTTTGATATTTAAAATTTTTCCTAATAGTGGAAATATTTTTTTAAATATATTAAATCATGAAGTCAGAAATTCGTTATATTCTACAACAAGGTAGTTAGGTGTTACACACAAAATCGTCTTGGCTTGTGTTACATTCAACAATGAGTTTCTACAAAATAGCACTATTTTATTATAATTATTTAATCAAGATAGTTATAAAATAGCTATTAAACATTTAATTTGAAATGAAATAAATTAATCATAAATTTTATTTATAATGGTTTCATATACATAAAACATATTGGTAATTAAATATATAATTTTTTATAATGTATTTATGAGATTAAAAATTCAATTTCTATAAAGGAAATGATTTTTATATTCTTATGTATACAGTAATAAAATTAATTTTAGAAAAACAATGAAATTAAATAACATAAAATAAAAATTATTTTATAGTTTATAATTTTCAAATTATATTAGGGTAATGTTTTTTGGATTTTTCTAAGAAACATCATTGTTTAGTTAACATTGAAAAATTATTTTTAATTCAACACTAATTTTCTTCTTAATTTTTTGATATTGTTAAATTCTATCTTATGGTGGTTTAAAGGTGAAAATTGAAAAATAAAACATATATTAATCCAACTTAGGTAATTTGAATCATTTGTATGCTGAAATTAGATAAAGAATCTTAATGAACTTCTGAATATCCACACACTATAAACATTGTTTCTTGCCACACCCATAACATTAGCACTAAACATAATGATAGAAGTTATTTGAATTCAATATTTAAAAATATAGATAACTTGTTGTAATAATTATAATATTTTTTTATCTAAAAATATAAATGTAATTTTGGACCAACAATATTAGTGAGAGTTAATAAAACTAATTACAATGATTAAGGTAAAATTATGCTTAAAAGTAGACTAACCCTTAGTCTTAAGGGAACAAATATCCAATAAACTTATCTAAAAATGAATTTATGGACATATATAATCCTTACATCTATAATTATTTAATATTGTTGTTTTTTTAAGAAGTTTGTTTTGTAAAAATATGGGTACACCAAACTTGTTTTGAAAAAAGCTAATGGTGCCCCCTCTCTCCCCTAATATGGACAGAAAACAGCCCACCATCCTCAAACCTATAAAGAAACGTTGTATATACCAATATATTCCCAAATATCTCCTCAAAATTAGTAACCTCGTATTATAAGACACACCTTGGTATGATATCCCTCCATGTAAGGCCTTCAGTGAAACCAAAAAGAGTTACCTGAATAAGAGGAAACATCCTATCTCAAGATCCATTATTTTATTTTAATTATACACCGCAAAATATATTATTTTCCTATTATTAGAAAAGAATACGAATTATCCCTAATATACCAATATCTTTTTACTACATTCATTCCACATACACTTACACACACATCAATCTAAGGGGTAACTACCTTACCATTTTTTTTCAACGATGTACTACTGTATCATGAAACGATATTTTTCATTTTCCATTCCCACCAATCATGGATCATATTTGTGGTGGAAACTATAATATTACATGATAAATATAATAGTTATTACTTATTTTTTATTACATATATATTATATAGCACATACCTTCATGCTTTCCATTATCTATAAATATAAAAACATTGTTTTAAACTTGTGGACGACCACCTCGCTAAAGTGATGTGATTCATTCACACTTTACATTAATTTTATTATTAATATTTTTAATAAATAAATATGACATAAATATAATTTTAATGATTTATTTATTCTTATACAATACTTATATAACACTTACATTTATTCTTTAAATATTTTGTGTATGTACGATAATTTCATTTGTCGAAGTTTCGAGTATTGGCTCCTAAGAGCGATGTGATTCCTAAACAACTTACATGGAATTTATTGAGAATGGTTTTTGTTAAATTTTATGATATATATATATATATATATGAAATCTATTAGGTATTTATTCATCTATAGTTGTTATATAACATATATCTTCATGATTTTTATTTTATGTAATTATGGTATTTTTGTTTGTGGATGTGTAGACTACAGGCTCCATAATGCAATGTGATTCTTTCACACACTACATGGAATTTACTGAAAATGAGATTAGAGAAATAATATTATACATATGAAAAAATAATTAAAATTTATTTTTCTATATATATATATATATCAATTAATTTCATTATTTCAATTAGGAAATGAAAAACAAAAACAATGTTCTTGCGTATGTATGACCTACCATCTTTATAAATGGTGTATTAAATTTAATATTTCCATATTAAATAGAATTTTTTCAATACATAAATATAGAATATACATGATATTTCCATCATATATTAAATTCATGAAATCGTGATATGACTATGAGGGAAAAAATTAAACAAATTAACCCACATACGAAAAAGATATGGGATATAAGTTGAAACAAAACCCTAACATGGAATTGTTAATAAGTAGGTAATATAATGTTACAATCAAACTATATATGGTATTAGATATAATAACATGGAAATTTAAAATATTTTTAATAATATTATATTTATTATACAAGAGGATTTGATGTGTATTAATATATTCAAGACATAAGGTAATGTAATTTTAATCCCACATTTTATTTCCATGAGATACATGCCTTATTCACCACTCAATTATTTTATGTTGTTTATATACTACAAATGAATGTATTTTATTTATTATAAATAAAATTTTGGGTATTTAAATATCTATTTTATTATATTTCATTTCATTTATTGATACTTTATAATTTACAACATCAGTTGAGTAGTTTTGTATCTATTTACCTTCACTGAGGCACATGTTTTCTATGCACCTATGTTTTTTATGTGGTGTATATTATACCTTTGAAAAATTAAATCACGAATACCTTTATATTTGTTATAACATAGGAATAATATAATTTCATTTTTTTACATGGAGACAATAATTCAATATTACCAAGTGGTAAGAGATTATTAAAATAATATCATCATTCATCGAGGTAGTTTATGGTTACACTTCTATTGATGAAATCTAATGATCTACATATCATGTGAACTCATGAATTTTAGTATCAATTTTATATTTTTTTTATATTAATTCATTGCTACAATTTTCCCACTAAATTTTATATAATTTTATTGAAAATTATTTTTATGAATGTATTTCTTCACATAACTCTTCATTCATAAATTTGTATTTCATAAAAACTATGTTTATTAATATGTTTCTAAATAATTTTTAATATTACACTATGATATTTAAAATAATGTTTTACCCATGATTTAAAATTTTAATCAAATGTGGTTTTTAAAAAGTAATATTATTTTATGATTCTAGTTGAGGCACTTTTCAAAACATTTTATTGTGAAAAGGAATGTTCTGAATGTAAAAATTTACCAACTGTCCTGACAGTAACTCATTTTTTTATTCCATTACAAGATATAAAATTTATTATTTTAATAAATATTATTTTATAAAATTCAAATTTTTAAAAGTGGTTTTCAGTGAAAATTGTTTTTTGAAGTTTTTTATGTTTAAATATTGATTTGATTGATTTTCAACACTTTAATCAATTTTTTCAATGTTTTTATAATGAAGATATTTTTTATAATATTTTCAATAATTATTTATATTTTTTTAAACTATTTTCAAGGAAATGGGTTTCAAAAAAAAATCACGATTTCCCTTTATGATTTCAATGTATTTTCAATGAAACTATTTTTAAAATGTTACCCTGATTTCATTATAAATTATCAACATGTTTTAAATGATAATGGTTTTTAAATTCATTTGAAGAATATTTTTTAAATGTTCAAGGAAATGTATTTCAAAATGTTCTCATGATTCTTTTTTTATCTTTTCATGGAAAATAGTTTTCAAAATAATTTTAATAACTCTTTCAAGTTTCTCAATGTATTTTAAAATATTATTGGTTTGAAACGGCATTATGTTTTAAAATATAATTTTCAAATAAGAAAGGAATTTTTATATTAGAAAAATTTGGAAAGAAATTTCAATATTATTTTCTATATAACATGAAATATATTTAGGGTACTCATTCGTTTTTAGTAAATGATCCATAGGTCCCTTTTATATTCTTTCTCTTAATAGTTTTTGTTTTGACAGTGTGAGGTTCATGAAACCCTTTTAACTTTCATGGGTTATACATTTATGAATCGTGTTTCTTTTTCCTGGTTATGATTTTTAATAAATGATTATGAAACCTTTATCATACTTCACATGATATTATATGATTACATATTTTTCAAGAATGTTTAGGATATAAGCATGCTCGGTCCTAAAAATTTATTAATGAAAATAAAATGCAGAAAAAAAAACATAATACAATTGGTGAAAGATCCACCACCAAAGGGCCACACAATGACCACCCAGAATAGTAAAAATATTCCATCACATTCCAATACCCGAACCATCAAGCGAACATCAAAATATTTGCAGATCGGCTCCCCACTGCCAACAAAAGCAACCATGTAGCCATCCTGTAGTAAAAAATCTTCCATGCCAGACAGTATGTATCGCAACCCGAGGTTAAACATCCCCGCGACCCAAGGTCTTCATCTTCTCCCTAGAGCAGCGCAACGATACCTATATCCATTTCCCTGAAGTCAGAGACCTATCCTGAGGCTCTCTATAACCCATCATCACAGGCATCATCGAAAGTCTGATCCCTGGTCCAGATCCCAGTTTGAGTTGCGGTCGTTTAAATGACGTTCTCACCAGGTCGTTCAGTGGATCCGAGAAAAGGATCCCAAATAGATACGCCATAGCACCTAACTGGTCCGACGATTGTCACCCCACCAAGTCCAACACCACCATCCTCATTGCTCGCTGGCTCCACCATCATCCGGCCTGAGTAGTTCCCACATCGTATGTCTGCATACACACACACCAAACCTAAGGTCTTCTCTACATCCTCGTCCCGAGGAAAATAGTTCCCGTCAAGACACGCCAGAGCAACCTGATTGCCGCCGGGATCCCACTATTGCTAGGCCCAGTGAAACTCCCGCAATGTCATGTCGTTGGATGGAGTCGTCAGCCTCGTCAACTATAAGAACAATTACCCATAGTCATGCCACCTCCCTCGAAGGAAACTTCTTCTAGTAACACGAGGGTCTCTAGTCAAAACGTCTGTGTTAGGTTTGTCCAGATCTGCCGATGAGCGGGGCGCCTCCCGTCAACGATCAACACATCACATCGACGCCCAAGACCCATGCCTTGAGGCCGCTACTAGAGAATCGGGCGTGTCAAGAACTCTAGTCCCTACCTTGGATTTAGAGCATCACCATAGACCACCTTCTTCAAGGCGTCATCAAAAATAGCAGCTTTGCCCACCGCCTCCGTACACCCACATCCATCAGTCACCACCTTCTTCATGGGTTGTCATATGATCTCTATGATATTGTGGATCATATATGTTTTATTTCATTATAAGATTGTTTGGACTAACATCTACCTCTAATTCATTGGGTAAGAGATTTATATCTCATGAGTTGGACTAAGATGGCTAGCTATAGAAGTAAACCATAACTAAAACAATGATATGGGGAGTGAAATAATTCTATTCCGATAGACATTAAAGTGAACCATGACAAAAATGATATTTTTTAACGTGAACCCATACTATAAATATGGTCTTGACAATAATCCCTGGACCAATTTGGAAATAATTTTATATGCTTATGTGCATTCAAAAATTACAGGTATTAACACTATGTTATGATTTTTTGGATAATATTATTTATCTCCTTAGGATTAATTTTATTTTTATGTACCATGATTTATTTCATGATTAATGTTTATGATATTATGATTTAAATGTTATGATATTCTAATGTTATGATCTTGATCTTGTTCTTATGTTTATGCATATATGTATCCCTTGTTTATCCTTACTGAGCAATTAATCTCACCCCTTTCTATCATTCCTTTCCCAGATTATGAAGATATTTCATTAGTATGATGTGGATAATAAGGTTTCTATTCATAAAAAACCTAGTCGAGGACAGTATAGTTCACTAATGTACTAATGTTTTTGTTTCTATGTTTTCAAATGCACTAAGCTAATATAGTCTATATGTAATTTTTTTATTGTTTTTGATACTCAAAAAAATTAAATGTATTGTCTATATATTTTAATACTGATTCATTATAATAATGATGTATTTAATTAATATATATTATTTTAATGAAATAATTATAAATCTACAAATATTTTATATCAATATTTTCTTATTATTACATCGGTTTAAAAATGATAATTTCTCTCTTATGTATGTGAGGAATAAGACATCCAAAATGTAGTGGGAATTGTTTTTCATGTCTAAAATTCATGAGTGATTATGAAATTTTACATTACATATACAAATTATATTTAAAATTGTATTATTATTTATTAGATGATGTAATAATTTACCCTTTAACAGTGGTCAACATAAATATATTTTTCACAAATATGAATATAACATCCAAAAAACATTGATATAGATATAACAGATTGAGTAATATAAAATTAAATTGAAATAGATGATATAAATTTTAAAATTTAATTTTAATAAACATAGGAAATGTTCAAGAAAATTAAAAAACTAATATTATATTATTATATATGATTTAAAGGACATACCTGTTTTTTCTAGTCTCGTGCAATGGGATTTTAACATAATATCTATTCGTTGAGTCATGCATTAATATTTTAAAACTAATTTATTTAATAGGGTTTAAATACTTTTCCATTGAAATTTTATACCATAATTTTCTCTTTATTAGTTTTTTATGTTAAAAATAAAATTATTTCAACCATAGGGGCTACACTTGAATGATTCTAAGTGATAACGGGTATTTTAATTCAATTTCCATTAATTGGGTTATATCACATCTTCATTGATAATATTATGCCAAAATTATGTCTAAAATGAATTTTTAATGTAGATTTTATTTAATTTTTTTTAGTATTTCTATTTTGTATATATTATTTACCCATTTATTATTCCCCAATTAAATGATATAATCCTTATAATGGATTTTGTCCCAATTTACATACTTTGAGGCATGTTTTATGTATATGAACATAATTTATTTTATATGGTGTATATAATAACCATTCTAAATATTGTATAATTAATCTTTCATACTTTATGGTGTTTTTAGTTACAATTCAAATTAATTTTCTAATGCGATTTTACATAAACATTAACAAGTGGTTAGGAATTTTAGATCAAATTTCATTAGTTGGGTTATACTTTTACATCGTTGACACTGTTAATCCACCATTATGTGTTAAATAACCATCAATTTTTTTTATTTTTAATATCAACTTTTTTTTCTACATTTACATATTTTACACATAATCACATAATTGAATAATTTTTTTATTCACTAATATGATATTTCGAAACATTTTTCTTCTCTATATTATTTTATTTAGAGGTGTCCTTTATTATGCAGATATATTTATTTACAAGGTGTATATTATACCTATTGAGATATTATATCATATATTAAATCCATTACTATCATAATTAATTTTAATTATTCATTATCTCTTTGAATAAATATTGACTATATTTTTATAGAAGTTTTGTGCGTTTTCATTGTCTCAATTTTAATTCCTCAATACATAATTCAGATTATATATTAATTTATTTATATATTTTAATAATAATCACATGTATGTGTTTTAAGTATTAGTCCATAGATTTTATGGGTTTTATATATTCATCGTATATTCCTTCATTCAATGGAATTTTGGTTCTAGAAATACAAAATTTGTATGGCATTCTCATCTCAATACCTATTTCTTGGTGAGATATTTTAATCAATTCACCTATATTCATTTACTAGTTATATATAATGATTCTTAAAATTTATTATCATCAATCTTTTATATACATGGTATTATACTTTACCTTTCATATTCCATCCTTTAATAAGGATATTTGGTTTCAAAAGGCAGTAAAGGGTTTTATAAATGTTGTTTTAATGTATTCAATGAATTCATATAATATATAAATTCATTTAATTTATCTTACATCAAGAATTTTATCATATCAATGAAAAATATTTCTTAAATGTTATTTATTTGATATTAGACATTAATTTATAATGATTTAAATAGAAATGTATTAATGTTTTCTATATAGGTCACCTTTCACTCTCTTTAAAATTGTTTCAAAAGAATATTGATTTTTAAATTTATAAAATGAATGTATTTCCGCACAATAATTATCATTTATTTTATTGAATGTTCCATTAATTGTTTTCATTTTTGTTTGGACATTAATTTAAATTCAAAATATTTGGAGAATTTTTAGTTATTATTGTTACCAAATATCATGTGTATTTTCTTATGATTTCCAAAAAATTGTTTCAAATTAAATTTCAAAGTTATTTATAATATGTATAATAATAAATTAGTTATTAATCTTATTATTTCCATATGATATCATTGACATCCATTCTATGATGGCTTTATGATGATGTTTTAAAGAGATTTTCATGAAACCTATTTCTATTCACGTGTAATCTTAGTAATAATTTTTTTATTAAATGATAGTGTAACATCCCAATTAATGTTATTATTAATAATTTTTAGTTATTATTAATATTTATTAACTAGATTACAGATTTATATTCATAATATAAATTAAAGGTAATATTTTATCCAAAAAAATGATTCATTTCTTACCAAATTGGGTTTTCATGATATATATGATTTTATTTTAATAATAAATTTACAAATGAAATTATACTAATATTAAAAAAATATCCCTATTTTTAAATTATATTATGATGAATTGTTTGATAATTTTAAAAAACTTAGTGTTTTTCAAATAATAGATTAAATACCAATTACTATTGAAATCAATATTTTCATTAAAATAAATTAATATATAAAATTATATTATAGAATAGTTTTAAAATTTCATTATTTTTATTATATTAATAAAAATCAAATTATAGCCTTTGTAATTATTATTTTTTTATTTTTTTGAAAAAAATTCTTTCACTAAAATATTTATTTGTATAGAAAAATAATTTTCATCACCTTTTGATAGCTTAATTTTAATATAAATTCCACCACTTATATAAAATGAATCATTAAAAATTTATTCCATATTTAGAATAAGCAGGTGAAAATTTGGTAAATAGACCCTTGATATTTTTTGTTGTTGCGAATAACAACCATGATAAATTTTTATTACAACAGAAATGATAATATGAGTTAATTCAGGTTAAAAATAATGTGATAAGTTTAAACATTATTTCAGACATGTTGGTATATTTTCTTTTATATGTTGATTTTATCCATAATAATAAAATAAATCTATATATGACCTTTGATTCCATTTATAATTTACTTTGAAATTTTTTTTATTTAAGAATTTAATAAATAAACAATTCACTCCATTGCAGTTAAATTGCACTAACAAATAAACATATATATAATAATATGATATGATGTATAATAATGTTTTTTCTACAATAATGAAATTATTTCTATAATGTTAATTTTTTTGAAATTTTTAGTGTTAATATAATTACATTAAAAGCTTACAAAATGCTAAAGTAGTGCTTGTATGAGTAGTAGAAAATTCAAGAATATATTAATAAAAGTAATAAAAGTAATATTTAATGGGTGATTTAAATATTCCATTGTTTTTAAGTTAAAAATAGAATTATTTTTTAATTTGTTGTATTTTATTTTTGTTTTCTTCCTAATAACTATAATGTCATACTAAATAAATAGTAAAAAATGACATTAAGAATATTTCAAAATGAAGAATATTTTCTGAAATGATTTTATATTCATTAGAAATATTTATTATCATAAGGGATTTGGATATTTTTTTTAATATCATCCATGGTCCATTTTTGTGCCCTTTAAAATTTTATAATATCTTTTATGAACACTAATATGTAAAAAACAATGATATCATCATAATTCTCAAAGGGATAAAAGAGGGGATAAAATAACTATATAAAGGTAAACACATAATCTAAACATGTACAATGTTTATATGATGAGACAGTTTATTCCTTACTTATATAAAATTATAATTATGTTAATTTCAATCATATTTAACAATATTATTAATTTATATTAATTTAATACTTTAATAAATTTGATGAATTCTTCTTCCTTCACATATAAAAAGGGACCTCCAATCTTCTCATCCTTAAATGATAAAAAATTATGTCTTCGAATTGAATATCCCAAATCCCCTCCAAAAATCTATAATCACGTTATATAGGTCTTATATTGGTGATAATAGCATCCATATTAAGCTGTAATAAAAAAACTATTTTATTAAAATGAGGTATAAATTTCAACTGAATATTTTAAAATTATTGTTTATTCTAAGACACATAAATATATCTCAAACATTTTAAAAATTTGACATTGTTATATTCCATATATTATCATGTTATTATGTTAATTTAATAAATTATATCTATATCCATCTATGATGAATTTGGAAATGAATTTATCATTCATGTGTAATGTGGACAACTGCCTTACAACCCAATATAATTTTTTCCATAATTACCTCAAATGGATAAATAATGATTAACATAATGTATATATATGATATTAATGAAATATTTAACCAATTATGATAATATATAATTTATTTTCATAATTTTCATCCATTGAAATACTATAAAATACTTCATTTGAAAGTGTGGATTACCACATCCACAATGTAATGTGGTTTATTTTACCTAACCACATAACATTTAATATAAATTTAATCTTACATAAATAAATAGTATTATATTTATGATATAAAAAAATTTATCTAAGGACAATATAATTCCTACCTTTTTCCATTAGTTTTTTTGAATATGGTAAATGATATCGATTCATATGTACGACATATTATCTCCCCGATTATAATGTAGTTTATTTTTTCTAACCATATATTCTGAATGGGTTTAGAATTAATATTGATATAAAACATTTATAATTATTTCCTGATTATTAATTTTTAGACAATAGAATAATTTCAAAATTTTTGATATTCAACATAGCTATTTTATTTTGGTCATATGAGTTGAAAATCGTCAAAACATTCAATATAAATTTTATTCATTAAATAATATCATATAAAATTTTAATAAATAAAATAAAATGAATAATAAACTTCAACATGGTTATAAATTAAATAAATAATGAAAAAATTAATACTTATGAATATTAATAATACACATGACAAGTTAGACTCGAGGTAATTGTTACTTTACCTTATGGGAATCCTTTAATTTATTTTATTATTTATTTTCAGAATAATTTTTATCGATACCCATATTAAAAAGTTAATATATTTGTATATTTATTTATACATATTTAAATATTAAAAGATATTTTATATCTCTCGTTATTATGATTTAATGGTTATTAAATAGAATATTTTTTCATATTTCATATGGAATGGTTTGAATTTATTTGAAAAACAAGAATTTAATGTTTTATTTTAATATAAATTATTTCAAAATTAATTTCAATTTCTAAAACAATTAATTATTATTTTTATTCCTTTATAATCATCCACCTTTCTTCAAATAATGAACCTCAATCAATTTATCTTTGTTTTATATTTTTGATAAATGGGTTTTAAATGAATGGGATATAAAAAAATCCCAAATAATATCATATGAATCTAGAAATATTTTTTTATGTGTGTGATAGTGGAATTTAAATATTGAACTATTTTCATGTATGATATTTTACTTATAAATGTTTTATAATGACCAATATGCTTGTTATATCTCATGATGATGGTTGAGACAACTCTTATATCACGATAATGGGGGACCCTAATATGACACTCCAATTCTTTGGATAATTATTATCTCCCCTTTTTAATTATACTAGATATTGGTAATATTATCTATTCTAGTTTTTGGGGTTCATTAATGGTTTATAATGAGATAATTTCCTAGAGAAATTACATGAATTTTCTTTTCATCTGAATGAAGGTTAAAGGAAATCATTTTATTTATAATGGTAATGTAAAAATATTTCATTATAAATCAATGATTATAGCCTTGTAGGGTAAAAAAGACTATTTTTTTGAAAACTAATTTCATAGGTTCTCCATATTTCTTATAAATACATGTTTATATTATATTTATATTCTTCTTTCTCATACAATGTCATATAAAAATCTTTTGGATTAAAATTTTATTTCAATTATATATAAACGATTATTCGTGATCAAAGATTATTATATTAATGGAACATTATATATTATAATATCAAGGATTTTAAATGGAATGATATGCTTCTTTAATATTTTTATGTGTACCATAATGATGTTTTTTCCCATCAAATATTTTCAAAAAATAATTGTAGGCTATAACGGTGAGAATGAATAAAGTTCAAAGTAATTTTATTGATAAAAATATATTTTTTTGAAAACAATGCATGTTTATATTTAATATTTGATTATTATGGATAAAAATCGTGGGGGTAAGAGTATAACATGTGATGTATGGGTTTCATAGTTAAGAGAAACGAACCCACTCTATTAAAATCTACATCATAAAATATATACAAGAATGAAATAAAATTAATTATTAATTTAAAACATAATATTATGTAATTTTTTAATTATGACTCCCTATAGTTGGTATTATAGGAAAGACATATATAGTATTATAGGTAAGTGTAATAGATTTAAATTTTCTTAAGTGATTTTAATTTATTGTAATCATGATATAGATTTTTTTGATTACCATTATTCTACATCTAAACAATGTTGGTTCAGAATGGGTTTTCTCTATAGAAAGAGAGCCGATGATGTAGGAAATAACCAAGGGGAAACTAACCATCAAAATAATAATCCTTTTATGTTTGGATGTCATTTACGGTAGTTTTTTGTCATTTTGGATTAATTAACATCATTTATTTATTTTGGTTGTGTCCATATGATAGAGCACCCATGTTCTCCAAAGTGATAGATGTATATAGAAGAGAATTTCTTCATAGTAAACCCTGCAGTATTTAGTTGATAATTTAAAAATATTATTGAAATGGAATGGATTAAATCCTTTAAAATTATATTTAAAATAACTGGGTTTTTATACCATCAAAATGAAACAATGTTTTTTATTGTTTGGATGGTGAACTCATTCTATAGTCGTTAATGGTTAATAATACTAGATAAAGAGAAGATATTAAATCTACGGAATGTGACACATGTAAGAATAATTTAATTGTGAAATATTTTTCTAAATTTTTTATACATAAGATAAAAAATAATGGAATTTAGGATATATGAGGAAGGTTTAGTCACTAAGTCTGATGAAAACATCCTCCGATTAGAAAGGTGTTTCCAAAAATTTTGTCCTATATCATGATAGTAAAATTAATCTATTTCTATAAGTATTTAAGATATTATATAAAAGGAAATTGTATTCTATTTATTTAAAATTATTTTATACACACTATTAATGATCATATAATATAGAAATTATGTTTTTTGGAAGATCATGTAATCCACAAAACAAAAATATGAAATGTTCATGATGAAAGACGATGAGGAAGAATCCATAAATGAAATATAAATGTAAGAAATTTATGTTTCTATCATTTGATAAGTGTGGTAAAAGGGACAATTTAAAATGTATTAAATATTGGTGATGTTTTTCTAATGTGGAATTTATAGACACATGGCTCCCAATTGTAAATAAAAGATCCGATAAGTAATGAAAATATTATGTTGAGATGTTTTGATATTAATGATTTGGGTCATTATGCTAGTAAATTTCCAGTTTTTGGAATAATGTACTTAAATAATTAAGATAAAAATAGATTGTTTAGGTGAAGTTCATTTTGAATAATTTGATAGATGCTGGAATATCCCTTAATGTGGTGTTAGCTACGATACTTGTTTATTATTATTTTTCCAATTGATAGTTCAATATTGGTCTAAAAAATCTTTCAAATCATTAGATTTTTTTTTATAATTTGGAAATTTATCTTTAATAAATTATGTCAAGGAATTTATTATAACTTACTAGGGGATTTATTAAAGTAAAAATTAATTATAATAATATTCATATTATTTTATCTGGAAATATATTACATGAAATCTTTTTTTGGTTTCTCTATGTTTAGTAAGAAGTTCTTTTAGGTATATATTGGCTTCCTATTTATAAATTTATGAACTATTACAGTCCTTATGTATTTATTTTTAAGAATGACTTATAGTTTTTTTGAAATATTTCATTCATCCATTAGATAAAATATCTAAAATAAAATAAACTATTAAAATATGGATTTAAAATTTATCATGGATATATTATTTAGAAGAGGAAGATTGTACATATCAGTGATGTTACCATCATGACTGCATTTATTGATTTATTTCATGATGTCTTTCCAAGTAAATTACATGATTTGGAAGTTGAGATTATTTTTGAAATAGTTCTTGAAGCTATTCCAATTTGAAAGAACCCCTTGTATAATTGATCTGATAAAACACTTGAAATATTAAAAGCTTTTTCCTAAGTTTTAAATAAACATTTCATTCATTGTAGTACCTTACAATGGGGTTTTCCTAATTGGTTTTTAAAAAGGATGGTTTTAAAATGTAATATTTTATTGAATATAAAACCATGACTAAAAATACTATTAGGAATTTATATCTTGTGCCTTATTTTGTGGTTTAGTATTACTATCTCTATATAGAACAATATTATTAGATTACTAATATTAGGTTGGGGTGATATTAGTGGAAGGTGAGGGCATAAGATATTTTTATGGTTGTGTTCTATATTATTTATGGAATTATGTGTTAGGGGATATTCCTTTTGGGTTATAAAATTTAATGTAAACATTAATGGATGTTAGGCATATATATTTCATTGAATATTATGTCATGTTTTTTTGTTTTATTTACAAATGATATATTGTTCTATTCTAATTATCATTAACATTCTGAAAGACACCTAATGATTTTCTTGAAGATCTTAAAAGAAAAGAATCTATATGGGAAAATTAAAAATTGTTCATATTTTATTAAATATAATTTTTTTTCAAATGATTTTTTCTTATAAATATAGAATAATTGTACACCTTACTAGGGCTAATAATGTTAATGAATCTATATCAACAAAAATGATATAACGAATCATAGTTATCTAGGATTAATTGGTTTCTATATTTGGTTTATTGAAATCATTACTTTATTACTTACCCCACTATGTATGATGACTTAAAAATAAGTTTAATTCAATTAAAAATTGGTGTAATTACTGTTTCTAGGAACTTAAATGAATATTTTTTAAATACTCTAAATTTGGCCTTTCCGTCTAGTAAATTCATGAACCTGCACATCCAGATTCAATACTAAAACATGATGTGTATAATATTATAAATGTAAACTAAAAAACAAAATGTACGTTATACAATCTAGGGAATTTTCTATTCTAGGATTTGGAGGATTAGACAAACCATACATTAATTTGGAGTTTTCAAAAATAATTAAAAAAACTAATTAGATGCATCTATATTAATACCTTAGATATCCTGAAAACATATAATGAATCCTATGAAAAACATTTTAAAATCATGTTATGAGTAAAATAATCTTATAATGGTATATAATTAATGAAAATAATTTGTATAGTGAAAGCATGAAAATCCATTTAAAACCCGCTTCTTGAAAACTCATTAGTATTCATAGAAAAAACATGTAGTAACGAGGGGAAATTATTACCATATCAATCTTACATTCACACTCTTTAAATAGAATAAAATTTTGGAATGATTCCATATTAAGTGTCTCTAATGCATTGGATTTATATAATGGGTCTAACACCACATATCTTGAGCTATAATTGGATCAAATCAATATATCTTGAGCTATAATGGGCTCCACCCAACTTATCGTTAGCTATACTGGGCTCAACCCAATATATCATGAAATATAATGGGTTAAAGCCAACATATAGTGTGATATAAATGACTCAATACATAATAAAAAATGTGAATGTAACATATCATGAATAAAACTACTGATAACTCATTCAAACCCTTGAACAAAACACATTAAAATTTCAAAATACCATTATTTCAAAAAAATCACTTAAAATAAAAAATATCACAGATAATAATTAAATCATATTATTTAAAAATACCTTAGAAATAATATAAAAAATATTATAAGAATAAATAGTCAGGAAATAATGAGAAACCTCTCATAGAGTATATAATTATAAAATTATTTTTTAATTTAAAAAAGAGACATTTAATATATTTTAAAAGTAAAATCCATTACATCATGTTACAGTTACATAAAATTTTGAAAAATATCCTATATAATAGTTTAATTTTTTTTAATAATTTTATAAACAACTAAGATCATGTTAATAATAACTTACATAATCTTTTTAAACATTTTCCACCTATTTATTTTCAATACATTGTTATTTCAATTAAATCGGGTGCATTCTTTTCATAGTATTTGACGATAGTTTGTTATGAAAATTATTTTAAAAAATAAATAATATTATATAACTAATAAAACATATAAATGATGTTCAATTTATTTAAGTAACTTTCAATTTAAACATCACATGATTTTGGTAATGGAAACGAAAACTCATCATCTACGAAGGAAGTGAATTAACATGCCACAAATGATGTTTTCATTATTTAAGAATAAAAGAAGAAAATAAGAGATTTTTTGTAAAATTACTCTAAAAAAAACATTATAGTATATATAAGACACTGGAGTGGTCACAAATCATTGGATAAAAGGTGTTTACAAATCAGAAATAAATATGAATTTAAAATAGTTGAAAAAGGAATCTTACATCCTCAAATTTTCTCCTTCAAAACCTCATCAAGGTAATTGGATGTTTTATATTTAGAAGACCAGAAGAAATATAATTTTTAAAGGGATGTGGAGAAGGTTAATTGGTAGATTATAACTGATAAAAATGGCTCAGGGTGTTGAATATTTATGATGAAATGAGCCTCCTTTTATAATTGACGAGACATGTAACATAGAAATTACTCAAATTACAACAATATTATAAATATATCATATGTCTTAAGACACATAAAAATTCCTAAAAACTATATGGGATGAAATTTTATAAAGAAGATTATATTTTTCCCCTTTTCAATAATGTTAGTTTTTATAAATAATTTAATATAATATTTTATTTATGAAAAAAATATTCTTTCAAAATAAAAACTATTCATAACTAAGAATTTAAACCAATAAAAACAAAGTTTCCAAATAGAATATATTTTCATTTTTTATCATAGGATCATAATATTAATCCAGGGAAGTATTGAATTAACATAAAATATAAAATTATTTTTATTTTGTTATTTTGATACCATTAATTTTATTTATTGATTAATTATATAATTACTGCATCATAAATATTCAAGAAATTATTGTATTTATTTCATACCAAAAAATGAAAATTAAATTTTAATGAATAATTCAATATTATTATCTTTCCTAATTAAATTATTTTCTAAAAAATATTATGGGAAAACCACATATTAAAATGTCATACAAAATAATGTTTATAATGTGAACACCTTTACTTTAGAATAAAATATCATAAAGGTATTATGTGGTTCATGAGGGTAAAAAATGTCCCATATTTTAATAAAAACGTGATAATTGAATAAAATTTTCTTATAATAAGATTTATTCATAATTTGGGTCATTTAATAATTACTATAAAATATATTTAAAACATTTTTGATTATTGTTCTTATGATTATACAAGCAATGAATCATCGTTGCAAAAATATGAATACTAATTAATTTATATATTTAAAATTATAAATTATTTATTATTATAAAAATAATTTAGTTAGGTTAAAATTAAAATTATATATTCTTTAATTATAGATAATCACTAATGTAAATGTGAGTACAACTTCTAATTTTTTTAATTTTTTTATTCATAATTATTTCACTGGAATTTAAATAAGATTAACGTTATATAACTATAAAATTATAATTTAATAGATAAAAAATCAATAATGAGTAATAATTTATCCAAACTTCTTGAATATAAAGGTAAACAATTCTAAAATTTCATTATTGTACAAGCACTATGTTAGAACTGAAAATAGTTTTTATACATTGCATGAAAAAAATTATAAAATACATGTTCGAAATTTTTTATGTACAATCATACTCTTATAAAATCATAATTTATCAATTTGAGAAATAAAATAAATTTTATATTAAAATAATTCTTCATGAAATCACAACAAGCACAATATTTTATTAAAACATTATATTTTAATATTCACAAGAAAATAATGTTTTTCATTTAATTATCTAACATTTCACCATTGGATAATTTTGATATTCAAATTTCAAAAATGAATTTATTTATTGAAAATATATTTTCTAAATTCCCAAGAAGTTAATTATATTATTTGTACATAAAAGGAAATAAAAATCAATTTTTTGACGAAAATGTTTTTTATAAGATAAAATTCCTTTAAAAAAATATGATATTATTTTATAATAAGATACTACTAAATTCATATTGATTTGGAAGATCAAATTTATTTCAATATTATAATTTTTATATTCATACCTATAAATTTATCAGACTTTTTCTAATAGTATTTATTTCATTTTTTAAGAGTGATGTGGAGCGATGTTTCCTTTTAAAATGTTAGGATGTGACAACCCCCAGTGAAATGAATCTCTCCTTCGCTGTTCATTTATAGAACATATTATTCTAAATGTACATATTGTTAATTAAGAAAAACTATTTCCTTATTTGTACTTAATTAATTAGGAAATAAAAAGTAAAATATATCGTTAATTTCTTCTAAAAGAAATGATAACGTGTAATTTCCAATGTTGTATAGACTATCCCTCTAATACCAACTATAAAGACCTTTACCCACACTTTTAGATTTAGTACAAAAAAACACGCTGCAAATTTTTTTAAAATACAACAAAAAATACAAAATACTTTATTGAATCATAGTCCACTTCTGGTATATGTTTTGAAGGATTAAAAAAACACGACATTAAATCATAGTTTAAAAAATATTAGAAAATAAAAAATTGGATTCATCTACGTTATCACCATAACTATACTATGAAATTGTAAGAAATCCTGTGAATAACATTTTACAAACATGTGATGTGACAAAAAAATCAGTAAGCGACATAAAGAAAGAAAATCGTTAGTCTAATGAAAACGTGAAAATCCATTAAAAACCCATTTTATTGACAACAAAAATCTATATTTTGAAAAATCATGTACTATTTTTGGGATATCATTACCGTATCACTGTTACATTCACAAATAAATACAGAATAACATTATGGTCGAATTCCATATCTGATTTACCCAATGCATTGGAGTGATATAATGGGTCACACTCATTATATCATGATCTATAATTGGATCAATCCAACATATATTTAGCTATAATGGGATTAAAAAATAATAAACAATTTCCAACGAACATACCATTTTTAAAACTCTTGATATCCCATTTAATATCTTTATCCAAACACATTTGGATTTCAAAATAACATTTTGATTCAAAAAAATTCCATTAAAAATAAAAATGTGTCACACATAATAATGATATCATATTTTTTTGAAAATAAAAATAAAAAATATAATAAAATAATTATAGTAATAAATAGTTATGAATTTAGTGGAGACCACTCATGTCATATCAAATAAAAATAGTAATTTTGAATATTTCTTGAAGGATACATTTAAAATATTTCAAAATAAAAGTCTCTTACCTTAGGTTAGACATCATTCTGATGTGTGGAAAACCCATGTATAAGGGTTTTAATAGTGTTATTAGTTTATTTTAGAACAATAATCATGTTTATAATACCGTATATAATCTTCTTATAACATTTTACACCTTTTTATTAACAACATTTCTTTATTTTAATTTTTCCTAGGGAATTTATTTAATGGTTTCCAAGGTCTGTTAGTAAAGGAAAAAGTTTTCAAAAATAAGTGATAAACCATAAGATATAAAATATGTAAATTTAGGTCATTTAAAAAAATTACATGGGAATTTAAACGTTCTGTGATTTTGTTAAAGGAAATGAAAATTCATCGTCAATAAAGGATGTGAATTAACACACCATGAGTAATGAATTTGTTATTTAAGAATAAAAAATGAAAATAAGAGATTTTATAATTCATATACCATAAAAAATAACAATATTTATATTATTATGTAGTTTTTGTGAATTAATTTATATGAGCTGAGGATAGGGTAGAACTAAATAAGAATTTAAAGGAAAATAAAAATAAATCTCACTTCTTGAAAATTTCTTCTTCAGAACCTCCTCCACGCCCTTGGAAGAGGCCTTTTTTGGAAACCAAGAGAACTGTAATGTGTAATGGGATTGTTATAATAGTATTTTACATAGTATATATGAGAAATAATGACTATGGTAAAGAATATTTCTGATGGAAGGTTCCCTTATTTATAATTGATGTGGGGTGTAACTTAGGGATAACTAAAATTATTAAAATTATATGAATCGATTTTAGGGTTTAAGACATCGAAAATGCCTAAAAATAAATTTTATTACATTTTAAATTGATTATTATCATTTTTTCATTTTTTCATTTTTTATTTATAAATAATTAAATAAATTATTCAAGTAAAATAATTTTTGTTAAATTAAAAACTATTCATAACTAAAACATCAAACACATAAAAAATATGGTTCAAAATGGAATAATTATTTTATCCTAACATATACATGTCATATTCATCTATGAAATTTATTAATTATATTAAAAATATCAACTTATATTAATTTTATTATTTTTCAAACCATTAATTTAATTTATCCTTTAATAAAATAATTATTGCATTTTAAATGTTCAATCCATTATTGTATTTAACATACAACAGAATTTAAAAATAATATTTAGAGAATAATTTAATTTAATTACCTTAAAAGACAATAATAATTTAAAAAAAAATTGGAAAAAATTATATTAAAATATCATACAAACTAAACCATATATTGTGAACACCTTAACTTACTTTTGAATAAAAAATAAAAAAGGTCTTAATGTGAATCTTGTGGGTCCAAAATGTTCAAAAGTTGAATAAAAAAACTAAAATGGAAGAAAATGAATCAAAAAATAATATTTATCCATATTATGGTTCATTTAATCATTATTATAATTTTAATTAAAAACATTTTATTTTTTTATATGCTTGCACAAAGACTCTATCGATGTTGTACATGCATTAGTGTTATTAATTCAAAAAAAATTAAAATAAATTAATATTATAATAAAAGTTTAGTTTTGTTCAACATAAAAGTATAAACTCATTAATTATGTATAATAATTATTATACTTGTTAAGATAACTTTTTCAAATTTTTATTTTGTCTTTTCCTTCCCTGCACAATTATTTTATAGGAATTTGGATAAGATTAATGTTATGTAACTATACAATTCTAATTCAACAGAAAAAACATGAATAATATATTATAATTAATTTGAAATTCATGTAGATTATTTTTTCCCACTCAATAATTTTTTATGTGTTACCAAAATTGTGTTTCCCAAAGATGTGCATGTACTGTATCAGCACTGAAAATAATTTTTATACTTCTCTTGATTAAATTATGACATACATGTTCTCAATTATTTCTATACAATATGACTATTATAAAATAAATATTTAGTTATTAATTTTTTTTAATAAGTTTATATCATAATAAAGTGTTCACGACATCACAAAAAATATCGTATTTTATTAAAACTGTATTTTAACTATTCACCAAAAAATAATATTTTCAGAATATTTTGAAATATTTCACCATTGCCATATTTTGATATCCTGATTTCAAATATGATATTATTTATAGAAAATATATTTTCAAAAATCTTGAGAAATTAATTATTTTATTTGTACGTGAAAAGAAATAAAAATCCATTTTTTGAAGAAAATGTTTTTTCTTAAGATTAAAATACATTTACATAAAATTATAATATTATTTTATACTAACATAATAATAAATTCATATTGATTTGGAACATTATATTATTTTTGATAAAAAAATTATTCATATTCATATAGAATAATTTATTATATAAGTCATAGTATTATTCAATTATTTATTTAAGAACGATGTGGAATAGTGTTTCCTTTTAAAAAATCAGAATGTTACTTATATAGAAATATTGCATTTTCATCTCCAGTGATTCTTAATTGAAGAGGCGTAGTTGTGTTCTAATGCATATTTATAATGTAATTTTCATTGTGTCACATTAAATAAAGGATCAGGAGTTAAATTATCTTCACATGATCTATAATCTTATGTTTTTTACAATACAAATTTTGATGAACCATTTATATGGATATGAGTTTGAAATATAGACTAATCATAAAATAATGTTGTATTAATTTAAATAGAAAAATATTAACATGAGATAGAGAACATGGTTATATGATTAAGGATTATAAAATCTTGATTCAATACCATCCTAGAAATTAATCAAATGTTTGTAATACTTTACATTTAAAAGATAATGCTACATTTAATACTCTATATTTGAAACATTGCACATTTTCAAAGAACCAACCTGTTGTACCATTATGACCTATATTCGAGCCAACATTACTCATTCTTGAAGAGTGTCATTAATACCTATGATTTAGACACTCGAACATGAAAATCTATAAACAGTAATTTTAAATGATTTCATAAACAAAAATATTACATTAATATTAGTTAAACTACTAAAATAAAAACACATATATAAATCCATACAACCATAATAAGTTACATGAGGCGAAACATAGATAAATATTATAAAGAAATTAACAAAACCAATCTCTTGGTGTCCACAACCACCCATTATGTCCCAATAAACAAAAATATTACATTAATATTAGTTAAACTACGAAAATAAAAACACATATATAAATCCATACAACCATAACAAGTTACATGAGGCGAAACATAGATAAATATTATAAAAAAATAAACAAAACCAATCTCTTGGTGTCCACAACCACCCATTATGTCCCAAAATACCAATCCACGAACAACCAAGCATGAGTTAATAATGATCCCAAAGGAAATATTATCTACCAGCTATAAGAAAAGAGTGGATGATAACACCAAATGGTACAAAAATATTTTGAGATTTATATACCAATAATATTTCTATAATGTTTCTATATAGTTTCTCTATATGGTAGTAAAATTATTCAATAATATATATAAAAACTAAGTGTAAAATTATTTAAATTTAAGATTTGGATAATAAATCCAACAGAACCAGATCACTAAAATTATATTTTAAAAGATAAATTTAATCATTTAAATTTATTTTCCAACTAAATTTGGAATCAATGAATTTTATCAATTTAAACTATAGAATCATTAAAATATTTGTAAACAATATACAAATCCAAATTTGAATAAATTAGGGAATGATCATAAATGAAAAAAAAACAATCTATATAGATGTCAAGACAACAGATAAAATTTGCATCATTTTAATATTGATATCATTCAAGAACTATAATCGACTAGACATGGAAACACCACTTCTATGTAGTGACAATAAACACTATCTTATACCATTTTCAAGTAAAAGTATTTCATGGGTTCACACTACATTTGATAGTGAGTTCATCATAATTATGATAACACATCAATAAATCATGTATAACTACCAGGATTATAATAATTTTTGAGTCTTGTATAGAAATATATTTCCACATACACATTTTTTCTATACATGATGCATATAGTCAAGTTTATTTATATTCTCTATAGATTCATGAGATAGTGTGTGAGTACACTAGGAATGAAAATTTCTAGGATATATCATATAACTACCTTTACTCGCATGAGTAGTCAAAATATGTTATTGAGATAAAGATGATATAAGGATTACATATGAATCCAAAATCAATATCAACATGGGATCATGCAATCAGTATATGAACTATTCTCTATTCTCACATTTTCCTCACCCCCAAAGATCCCTCAAAGTGAATAATACCTTTTTCAATTCCCATAAATAGGATGTATAATTATCATAGAGACCATATTAAGGGAAAACAAAAAGAGAGGATGATGAATAAATTGGTCATCTAGAATTTTTGATTCCAAGTAAATTCTAGTACTTAATGTTAACATTCGAAAGGGTGATCATACCTAATTCCTTTCACAAACCATCCTAGAAATAAAAAAAGTCTATTAAATTAAAAAAACAGTTCAAACCATCCAAATGAAATTAAAAGTATGTTTCATTATATATAAAGTGTCAAGACCACTTCCCCACAAAGTGTACCCCTCCTGGGCCAGCATTGTGAGAAGGGAGATAATGACCCCAGAGTCCCACCTCCAATAGGCCCCGGTTTGGCGACAATCACAGAGGGTATAGTAACACACAAATGGTAGGCATTACCCTATAAGAGAATACATGTGGAAGAGAGAGATAAGATATACACCAACCAAATCTATCTCAGAACTGAAGTATAAAAGAAAACCCAAGTGCACATATGTAATGTCATAAAAATGTACTACAACTGAAAGGGAAAACTGTAAGTACCCAAAAAAAAAAGAAAAAACAGCTGCAACCACAAGCCTGAACAGCTCCTGCAACCCCAAATTAGTATAAAATGGGTTGATCTCCAACCTGCTTCAAGTGACCTAAAAAATAGTTTATATATACGTAGGGTGAGTATAACAGTATACTCAGTAGGATCCTCCCCAAAGCCTCTCATTCAAAGGTAAAGAAAGCATGCTAAAGCACAGTGAACAATAAGTGAAACTAACTCGTCACCTTAAAATTTATACTAAGTTCCCAACCTCATCATGGATACTCTCACCAAGCAATGCATACAAGAATATAGCATATTTTAAAGAATATCACAGGTACCCTGCTAATACTTCCCCACTGGTTTGCCGCTCTTCCCCCAATGACATACGTCATATGAATCTGTCTCCAAAGGCTTCCCCGCAGACACCTTGGCTAAGCTCCACAATCTGCACCACATGCACCACAAAGGCATGCCCGCAGACACCGGGGAAAAGCACCACACCATCCTCACAACCAAAAGTAACCAGGTAGTTTCCGGGAGCCACCAAAGCTTGCATAATGTGTATCATACGTCGGTTATTATACCTCAAACCATCACAACCCGTACACCGAGTAAGGATCCTCAAGAAATCTTAGCCTATACACATTATACCTATATTACTCCATAGGATTATATATCCAGAGTATATGTGTGTGAATAACCACAAGCCATTATATCCCTCTACACACATATATGGTGAAAACTAACCAATGTGTCTAATGGCACTAGTATCTACCATGAGAAGAGATAGGGGTAAACGGGGGTAGTCATCTATTCATCCTCCCACCAGAATGTTGGGGAAAACACCCCCCAGGGCTCAGAATCCCTGGGGTTCCAGTTATCCTTATTGACAGGGTGGATTATTGTATAGAAACACAAAAAGTACACAATATACTATAACTCACAACAACACTATGGGAATAACCTAGTCTTAGAAACAACTTCAGCTAACGTCTCTCGGACTCCGAAATTCCACTTATAATACTAGGTATCCTATAAGCACATAACCGTTTAAGTGATTTATTAGATTACTTCATTCCCTTTTTATCAATTCTTTTGTACATTAATTAATTATTCAAACATTAATTAACCAAGAACAATTTGACAATAATTTCTATTAACACCACATCTAAACATTCCACTTCCATTTTAAAAGTTCTCAACCTCATCATTCAGTTTAAAAAATATCCAACACAATGGGTTAACATAATTTAATCAAACATTCATTTCATAATATCTTTCTCATATTCCCAATCATTCTAGAAAAGAATCCTATGCTACTAGACACAAGGGGTATCAAAATGGTGAGTATATGTACTACTCATCAAGTATTTTCCTCCTATAGTAAGAGGGTAGACCCATTCTCCCTTGAAAAGATAAACACGGAAAGCACGTGGATACCCCGCGTGTCTTCGCCTCCATCGAAAGAAGGGTAAGAAAGACCAGCTGCCTTGAGCAGTGGGGAAAAATAAAGTAGATAAACAACCAAGAATCAACATGCATCCAACATTCACATACATCCCATTCCATCATCCATGGTGTCCTCCCCAACAACCACATGCATAAACCAATGCATCTTGCCACTTCAGGTGTTATCTACTGCCACAACCAAAAGGTATCTATGCCTCCACATATCACAACACCCATCCAGGATCGCATCACAGCATAACTAGCAGCAAAGTAAACATCACATAAAATTGGGCTCTTGGCCCTTTAACAAGGCATCTAGCCTTCAAACAACAAGCACCAACATATTTCGGTTTTCTTAACCTACTTAATTAATTACGTACATCGGCATCAATTTGATTAACATGAAATGGGAACAACAACCACAACAACAAAAAACAGATTTGTTTATATGCATCTTTACCTTTAGCCATTTAATTATCAATTAATTATGGATTTAAATTCTTTATCAATTTCATCAATAACAACATGCTAATAAGTAAGGCATAGATATCACACTATCTAGCAAATCAGGAGGCGAACAGTTATCACGATAAAAAGATAAAACATGCGATCTGACCAATTCATTTAATCCAGTTCAAGTATTTAATTAGGTCAATTTTATTGTGATCCAAAGGGATAAATCATGTTAACTCTAGGACTGCACATGAACAATTAGAGAAGCCACGAATCCCCTACCACAACAGTTTTTTTATGAAAACCACAATGGTAGAGGAACACTCAAGGAACTCGAGTCGATTCTCCAAAACCCGACCATAGATCTCTCCTCCTAGAAATATCAAAACAAAATCTCATCATATTTGGCATCCACACACTTAGATATTCCCATAGTAGTAATAGACTTATGTAACCGAGAGAAGAGGAGGACTCGATCTAAGTAGATCTAAGAAACCAACCAAGAACGATCACATACCTCAAGAAACTGGCTTCAATTTGCAAAGAGAATCCTCCGAATTTCCTCAAAAATTATTGGGAGATGTTTTATAACCTTCAAGAGAGAGTAATCCCATGTTATGGCAGTTTAATGGCTTAAACGAGGTGATTAAAGGAAAAAAAAGTTTGATACACAATTTTAGGATCTAACTTTAAGTGACTGCATGGTTAGTCCGCACGGTTTAACAAACCGTGTGATAACCATGGGTTAGATTCTGCCTCGTCAAATACTCCTCACACTGTTAGTCCACACGGTTAGACAAAATGTGCGCTAACTGTGTATTATCCACTACCTCCAAGAACATATTTACATGGTTTGGCCGCACGGTTTAGGTAAACCTTGTGCCAACTATGCGAAAGCTATTTCCCTTTAGCTTTCCTTAAAAGTCCACCCAAACGCACCCCAAGCCACCTTAACCTTCCAGAACACGTCTAACACCATTTTTTCACAAAGAAATAGATCAGAGAGGTCTGTGTCATTATATCAGATACCTCTCAAAACATTCTCGCCCTCATGAATCCAAAACCCACCTAATGTGAAAATGAAACAGGGTCTGAACAACCACCCCTCAAGATACCTCTCAAAAGAGACCAGGCCACCAAAGCAACAAAGGGAGCTATCTCTTAAACATGAATGTTTTATAACCAAAAAAGTTACAACGATATATGAAAAGAGTCCAACATCAAACAACTCTAGGTACTAGACACGCATCAGTTACTCACGTTTCAAGTTACTATCCTCCAAGCCACTGTGTCGCCACAAGACACAAACTAAGGGGATAGAACGCCCGCATAACACATTCTCCTGGCGGTTTTGGATCTCCACAGGTCACTCCTCAAAGGTTGCATCACCATCAACATTGATATCTCCCCAATCAATGATGTAAGAGTCATCATGAAGATAATGTTAGAGCTGCGGTACATGGAAAATATCATGTATCTGACTCATCTGTGGGGGAAGTTCTACTCAATACGCCATAGACCCAGCACGAGATAACACCTCGAAAGGCCCCAAAAACAGGGGAGAATGTTTACTCCCATGACCAAACCTTCGCTGCCCATGACGAGGAGTCACCTTCAGAAAAACATGATCCCCAACATTAAACTCTATGGTTCTCATTCTTTGATCGACATAGGATTTATGACGATATTGTACTACCTTCATCCTCTCATGAATCAACCGAACCATCTTTATTGTATTGTGCATTAGTTCCGCTCTGATAATTGATAACTCTTTGACCTAAGTCCAGCACAATGGAGAATGACAAGGCCGACCATACAAGGCTTCAAATGGTGCCATACCGATAATTGAGTGAAAACTATTATTGTAAGAGAGCTCCACCAAGGGTAAGTGCCTCATCCATGAGCCTCCAAAATCATAAACACAAGAGCATAACATGTTTTCAAGATTCAGGATAGTTCATTCTATCAGGCCATCTGTTTGAGGATGAAAAGAAGTGTTAAGGCATAACTGAGAACCAAAAACATGTTGGAGACCCCTCCACGCCCTAGAGGTAAAACAAGGGTCCCGATAGGAAATGATCGTCATAGGGACTCCAAGAAGTTTCACCACCGCCTCCAGATACTGCCTCGAAAAAACTTCCTCTGAGCTCGACTCATTGATCACTATGAAGTGGGACGATTTTGTTAAACGATCCAGTAACACCCAAATAGAATTATATCCACACGGAGCTTGAGGTAAGATAGTGAAAAAGTACATTGAGATGTCCTCCCACTTCCACTGAGGAATATCTAATGGATGGAGAACACCACCAGGAACAGGGTGTTCGACCATCACCTTATGGAAGACTAAACATCAAGACAGAAACTCCGTAACCGCACGCTTTAGCCATGGCCACCAAAATTGGCTCTTCAAGGATCGGTACATCTTTGTCACGTCAGGATGCACTGGTAAAGGTGAACTATGGAACTCTCTGAGAACCGGCTCGCGCATCGACAAAGGGACAAAAGGCCTTCCATGAAACAATACTCGGTGTTGTTCATCTTCAGTCCAACCATTAGGGGCCTCACCACAAACAACTCGGTATATCCATAATTCCACCATTAGATCACCCTACTAGGACTCTTCCACCTTCTGCGTCAGGGATGGATGCACCGTCATATGGCAAAGACAACCTCTACCTCTGACTTCTTCCATATCAAGATGAAAAGCTGACAATTCTTCCATTACTCTCCGGGAATCACCAAATTCACGCACATCATCACTAAGTGACTTTCGGCTCAGCGCATCAGCTACCACATTCCCCTTTCCATGTGTATATGATATTTCAATGTCGTATTCGCGCAAGAACTCTATCCACCGATGTTGTCGCATGTTCAAGTCATGTTTGGAGAAGACATACCTCATACTCTTATGATCAGTGAAAACCACGAAGCGCTCACCAATGAGGTAATGTTTCCATACCATCCGAGCAAACACCACAGATACCAAATCAAGATCATGGGTGGAATAGTTGCATTCATGGGGAAGCAACTACCATGACCCATAAGAAAAAACTGACCTCTGCTTCATGAGAACACAGCCTAAACCCAGATGTGAAGCATCACAGAAAAAATAAAATTAAACTCCTTCAGCTAGAAGAAAAAGGACTAGAGAACTTACTAACATCTCCTTTAGATACTAGAAAGATTCCTGAAACTGATCAGTCCATACGAAAGCATAATCCTTCCTAGTCAGAGCTGTTAGAGGAGTCGCAACTCATGAGAAATTGGTTACGAACCTCGTGTAGTAGCCCGCGAGACCAAGGAAACTTCTCACCTCTAAAACTGTCTTGGGGGATTCCCAAGACAAAAATGATTCTATATTCGATATATCCACATCTATTCCCTACTGGGACACAACATTCCCCCATGGAATTGACATCTCGACCCCAAAACTCACACTTTGACAACTTCCTGAATAGCCAATGTTTACGAAGAACTCCAAAATAGCATGTAGATGCTCTGGATGCTCCTCCTCAGAAGTGGATTACACAAGGATGTCATCGATGAAAACCACGACAAACTTGTCCAGGAACTCACGGAACACAGTATTCATCAATCCCATGAATACAGCTAGAGCATTCGTCACACCAAATTGCATTACAACGAACTCATAATTCCCATGACGACAACAGAAATCAGTCTTCAAAATATCCTCATCCTTCACACGCATCTTATGATATCCTGACTGCAAGTCAATCATTGAGAACCAACTTACACCCTATAGTTGATCGAATAAGGTCATCAATCCGTGGAAGAGGATAGTGATTCTTTATTGTCACTTTTTTTAAGCAACAGTAATCGAAACATAACCGCAAATTTCCATCGGCCTTCATCAAAAACAAAACTGCTGCACCCCATGGTGACACACTTGTCCAAACAAAACCACACTACAACAGACCATCAAGCTGTATACGTAGCTCTTGAAACTCAGAAGGGGGCCATCCTATAGGGAGACATAGAGATAGGAGACGCTCCTGGCTGTAGCTCGATCCCGAATGCGATCTATTATCAAGGGGGTAAGGCTACAACCTCTTTTGAAAAGACATTGGGGTACTTCTATACAACCCGAGTAAACGCTAACTGCTGAACCTCTGAAGAACTCAATATCGTCTCGAACATTATGGATGATAAGGATGGAACGTGCCTATGACCAATAGGAGGATCTCGCTCACCAACAAACACCACTTTCTCTCCATCTGCACCAAAGCAAATGACCTTCATCCTGAAGCAATCCACGATATCCTCCACCGAATACAACCAATCCATGTCGAGGATGACATCCTATGGTTGTATCCATGAACATAGGAAATCTCCCAAAGAGCGGTGTTTCCCCAACACGAGATCACAGAGTCTACATACTTCAAACAAGAGAGATCGACCTCCAACTAGCGTAGTCAATGCCAAGGGAACTAGAAGCCTCTCTACCTCAAGTCCCAAAGCATGAACAAGGGTAGGTGATATGATGGAGTGTGTCGCTCCTAAATCAAACAAGGCATACAACAAGGTAGAAAACAAGCAAAGGGTACCTCGAACGACATCTGGATCATCTGGCGCTGGCAACGCCAGAGCATGAAGCTGACCATGACCTCCTCCATGGCCTCTCAGACCCTGATAATGACCACCACCATGGCTGAACTCTGATCTATAAGGATGGGGAGAATCATGGGGCGGTCCTCTGCCTGCCCCATCTACCCTCTACTGGTCTAAAGCTAGTGCAACTGGCTGCTGCTGCCTCAGCTGGAACTATCTAAACAGAGGAACCTAGAGAGTAGCGCCCGGTGCACAATGACCACTCTGAAATGTCAGGAACTCCTGCTGCTGGTGGACACAACCACTACAAGAAAAACAAGTGCATGATACCTTATCATATGCCTAAGAGTTATTGCCTCTGGTGAAACTATAT
Source organism: Viscum album (assembly GCA_963277665.1). NCBI lineage: Eukaryota > Viridiplantae > Streptophyta > Magnoliopsida > Santalales > Viscaceae > Viscum > Viscum album. The sequence goes on along the minus strand of OY728143.1, from coordinate 1,512,519,001 downwards.
GTGAAGGGTTGGGACCTACCCCCGGCTGAACGAAAACTCTTCTGTCCTGAAAACCAGAAACCCCAAACCACAACCTTACTTCATGAGGGATCATGACGATCCCCCTCTCATGATGATCCTATCCTGGAAAAATTCCTCTCGATAACCTATGCCCTTTCCCGCACCTCAAGATATGTCTTCAACATAAATGGGGTGACCTGGTTCTGGATCTCTGGATGCAAATTCTCCTCGAAATGCCTCGCCCTAGCCTCCTCATCTGTTAATAGGTCCAAAGCATATCGTAAATGTTTCCTCAAATGGATTCCAAACTCTCGAATAGTAGAGCTCCCCTGTCGAAGGGTAAGAAGCCCCCAGTGACTGGACACCATCACAGTCGAGGAAAGGAACTCGACTCTAAAATTTCCTTGGAACTCCTCCCATGAAGTCGCTCACTCCTCACGATCCCTGAGAACAAGAACCACCACTACCTTGCTTCTCCATGCAACATCGTCATAGCTAGGAAAACCCAGTGCTCCTTCTGAGCATGGATCAAACTGAATCCAATCTTGACCTCCTCCAACCAATCTTCTGTGACTGCATCTGAAACAGAGCCATCACACTTCTACAAACTTTGGTGCTGAAACTTTCAGAGTGTCTTCCTCTAAGTGTCATCATCGTCAAACTCTACACTGCAGTGATCTGATTGAACAGCCAACTGGACATCTTCTATGCGAGCCCGACGAGGACGTCGACCTGGAGCCATACCTGCAAAATAAAAAACATTTAGAGCTTCAAAACCTGGAATATGGAAGACTCAACATTAATTAATTAATTGTTTTATTTTATTCATTTTAGGTTAGCCTATCCGAAGGTCTACCCATTAAAACATAGTCACAAAGAAGAATCATGCTTGATCCTTTCCTAGGTCTCTACCCTACAACCAGTATCACCTTGTTTAGTAGCCATTGTAAGCATAATAGTCCATACATCAGATCATAGGGGGCCCTAAACACCTATGTCCTCAGCTGGTCTCCAGTGTTTACCCTCACTTGCCAAACATGAATGAAACTGTTGCCCAACCAAACAAGGAAACCTCACCTGTGCCTAACTCCAAACTCCATCCTATGCCTCAATCAGACATCAGATACCACTTTGTCATGACTTCCTCCCACAAAGTGTACCCCTCATAGGGCAGCAATGTGAGAAGGGAGATAACGACCCCCCGAGTCCCGCCTCTAGTAGGCCCCTAGTTGGAGACTACCACCAAGGGTATAGTAACAGACAATAGGGATGTATTACCCTCTAAGATAACACATGAAGATGAGAGAGATAAGGTAGACACCAACCAAATCCAACTCAGAACTAATGTATAAAGGAAAACACAAGTGCACATATGTAATTTCATGAAATAGTACTACAACTTAAAGGGAAAACTGTAAGTACCCAAAAGAATGTAAAAATAGATGCAACCACAAGCCCTAGGAGCTCCTGCAACCCCATGCTAGTTGAAACTGTCTTGATCTCCAACCTACTCCATGTAACCTGAAAAAAGTTTATATATACGTTGGGTGAGTATAACAGTATACTCAGTAGGATCCTCCCATAAGCTTCTCGTGCAATGGTAAAGAAAGCATGCTAATGCACAGTGAACAATAAGTAAAACTAACATGTCACCTAAACAGGTATACTATGTTCCCAAGATCACCATGTCTACTCTCACCAAGTAACACATACAAGAATATAGAATATAACAAAGTATATCCGGGGAAACCAGTTACTACTTCCCCACTGGTTTGCCGCATTGCCCCAATGACATACGTCAATGTGCATCTCTCTCCAAAGTCTTTCTTGTAGAAACCTGGGATGAGCTCCACAATCTGCGCCACGTGCACCACAAAGGCTTGCCCGCAGACACTTGGGCAAAGCACCACACCATCCTCAGAACCAAAAGTAACCAGGTAGTTTCCGGGATCCACCACCACTCGTATAACGTGTATCATACATCGGGTATTATACCTCAAGAAATTAAAACCCATACACTGAGTAAGGATCCTCAAGACATCACAACCTATACACGTTACACCTATAGTAGATAATAGGATACTATAACCAGAATATTTGTGTGTGAATAACCACAAGCCATTACAGCCCTCTACACACATATATGGGGAAAACTAACATGACTAGAAAACTGTGTTTTGGAGCCCCCTTACCTATAGCGACCACCACACTGGCGGTCACTATTGGTTACCTATAGCGACCGCCACTGGCAGTCCCAAGGTTTTCCCAAAACAAAGGGGGGCTTCATCGCCCCCCCAAACCCTCCTCTCCCTCCTCTCACCATGCCACTTCGGTGCCCCCCAAACCCTAATATTTTCTCACCTCTCCGCGCCCCCCCACCCGTTTCCGTGCTCCCTGCTTCACTGCCTTTCCCTGTCGCTGCATGTCCTGCCCCATAGTCGTGTGCCCTCCCTCTTCGTCGTCCCCCGTCGCCTTGTTAGCCTCCTCCCTCCGCCATATGCCCTCCGACCGCCCTCCACCCTGCCCTCCATCTCCTCCAGGCTTCCTCGGCCTCTGCCCTCTAGCTCTGGCCACCCTCTGCCCTGTAACTGCCCTCCGGCATCCCTCTACCCTCAGGTATCCTACCACCCTCCTCCGGAAGCCCTCCAGCAACCCTCTGGTAGTCCACCGGCCGCCCACCGGCCGCCCTCCGGCCGCCCTCCGGCCGCCCTCCGGCTTCCCTCTACCCTCTGGCCTCCTTCCACCTTCCTCCGGCCTCTAGCCCCTCTAGCCTCTAACCCCTCTTCCCTCCGGCCTCCGGCCTCGGCCCTCCGACCCCTCGACCCTCCCCTCCCCCCTCCCCCCGCACCCCGCCAACCCCCGTCCCCTCCGTCTTCATCCCCTCCCTCGTCGCACCACTACTGCCCATCCCCTCCCACACCATCCTCTCCCTTGCCGTACCGCCGCCGCCTGGTCCCCTCCCTCCCCCACAGCTGCTACTCATCCCCTCACTGCTATTGCCCGTCCACTCCAGCCCCCCCTATCCTCGGTCACCTCCCTCTTCGTCCCACCCGTGTTGCACCATCACCACCTCACCGCCTCCTCTCCTCTGGTTCCCCGTCCCCGCCGCCACCCGTCCCCTCCCTCACTGCACCACCTCCGACTCTGGCTCCCCTCCACTGCCCCTCCTCTCTTTCACAGCACCGCCTTCGGCTCTCCTCCCTTCTAGGTTTGTAGCGCAATCAAGTATGACATGAGATTTCACTTACATTATTATATTATAAATGGTTCACAAACAAATAATTAGTATTTATTTTAAATATATTTGATATGAAAAATAAAAATGTAATAAGTCTTGTGTAAATTTTTGTTTTAAGGATCTTATTGTGGATAAGAGTTGGATTGATCTTCCAAATCAAACGTCTAGAGAATATTTTAATGGCATTATGCAGTTTATTGATTTCACCAGAGGATTTGAAAGTGACTATATTAGTTGTCCATGTAGAAAATGTGCTAACAGATATCAATTCACATGAGATACTGTGAGGGAGCACCTATTCTTTAATGGATTTTTGAAAAATTATAAGAGTTGGAATCATCATGGAGAAGAATATGTTAATTTTCAAAATACGGATGCAGTTCAGATGGATGTTGATGCAAGGATGAAGGATCCAATGCATAAAATGATTACTGAAATGGTACGTGGGATGGATCTTGAAGGCATTGACATCCAGAATCTTGAGACCAGTGAGATAAATCTTCTCTCTAGTGCAGATCATGATTTGAGGAGGTTTTATGAAGCACTTGATGATGAAAAAATAGAATTATATCCCAGTTTTACTTCATACAAGAAAATTTTCATTTATCATGGAGTTATTTCATTTGAAGACTTTGAATCGTTTTTCAGACAAATTATTAAACATGTTGTTAGTGTTTCTGAAAATGGGTCTTCCTCTCGACGCTAATATTCCCAAGTCGTATTACCATGCTTGTAAGTTTACAGAGAACATAGGTTTTACATATGAAACCATAGATGCATGTGCAAACAACTGTATGTTTTTTAGAAAGGAAACTTCCCATTTGGATATTTGTACGTTTTTTGGTGCTTCTAGGTGGAAAGTGAAAAGGGGAAATCAAACTCATCAAAGTCAGATAGCGATACAGGGGAAACCGATTGCCGTAATGAAAATGCATTAGTTTCCCCTTAAACAGAGTTTGAAAAGATTTTTTACGTTATCTAAAGTTTCTAATTTAATGAGATGGCATGCAGAAAGAGTTCATGAAAGTGATACGTTAACCCACCTGGAATACTCTCATGCATGGAATGATTTTGATAAGAGACATCTTGTACATTTCTAAAGATGTTTTTAATGTCCGATTGGGATTGGAAGCAGATGGTTTCAATCCATTAAAGTCTATAGTTGGTGCAACTCATAGAAAATGGCCTACGGTGTTGGTTCGGTATTATTTTCCTCCGTGGCATTGTATGAATCAACAATTTATATTACATTCCACTGTTATTGATGAACGTAAAAGTTAGGGGGATAATATTGATGTTTACATTCACCCATTGATTGATGATTTAAATGAATTTTGGGGAAATGGTGTGATGACTTATGGCTGTGAAATGAATGAAATGTTCAAACTATAGACTGCTTTATTTTAGACAATCAATGACTTCCCAGCTTATAAAAATTTATCAGGTAGGAGTATGAGAGGGGAATTTGATTTCCCTAGTTGCAAAAAAAGTAAAAAAATTTTATGGCTTAAGCATTCCAAAAAAATGGGCATACATGGGTCACAAATGTTTTCTCCCCCCTCAGCACAGGTTCAGAAAGGACACAGTGGCATTTGATGGTTCTAGAGAGTACATCCCAGCACCAAAGATCATGGTAGGAGTTGAAATGTTATCGCAGATTGAGGAAGAAAACATCTGCATGGTATATAAAATTTAGGATTTGGTGGCTCCTCCAGTACGTAATATTCGTGCTGCGGGTAGGCAGCGCAGTCACAATTGGAAAAAGAAAATTATTTTTTATAGTCTTCCGTATTGGAAAACTGACATTATGAGACATAATTTGGATGTCATGCACATTGAAAAAAATATTTGTGATAACATATTGTGGACCATTTTAGGTGTCTTTGGAAAATCAAAGGACCATGTTAACGCACGTCATGATTTGGAAGAAATGGGTTTAAGGAAACAGTTGCATTTACAGTTAGTTGAGTGAAACAAGGAATATATGCCTTCTACATAGTATACGATGACTACAAAGGAGAAAGAGACATTTCATTCCATTTTGAAGATGATCAAGGTGCCTGATTGTTACTCTTCTAATATTTAAAAGTGTGTGAATCTGACGAGAAAGACATTGCAAGTGTCGAAAATTCATGCCAATCACATACTACTTCAGCTGTTGATTCCAATCGTAATTTGTGATTTTTTATCCCCCAATGTTCTTCATCCATTGATTGAGATGAGTAATTTTTTTAGACATTTTTGTTTATGAAATCAACGAATGAGTGATTTAAAAGGTTTACAGGACCGAATTGTACTTACGCTTTGTCATGTTGAGAAACTATTTACCCCCTCATTTTTTGATGTTATGTTCCACTTGACAGTGCACCTAACTGATGATGTAATGGCTGCTGGTCCAGTGCAATTCAGGTGGATGGATTCTATTGAGAGGTATTTGAGTACATTGAAATGATTTGTACGGAACATAGCTCATCCGGTGGCATCAATAGCCAATGGTTATTTGATGGATGAGTGTACTACTTTTTGTGCAGAATATCTTATGAATGTTGAAAAAAATTAGATAATCCCTCTCGGATTCATGATGGTTCAGTTGAAGAAGGAACCACATATGATATGGACAATATCGAGTGGATACTAGTGCATCGATATATCTTGTTCAATACTCCATCAGTTGCTCCATTAATGCCGTATGTTTCTTATCACTTTTATTGTTTAACTTTTACATGTTTTTTTGAATAAGTTGATCATTTAAACATCGCGTTATCATTTGTAGGAAACACATTCATGAGATAAAAGAAGAGATGTATCATGCGACTGAGTTGCAAATTCAACAATCTCATTATGCATCATTTCATGATTGGTTCAAAGATTATGTACGTATAAATTGATTTTCATCACGAGTGATGTATTATACTAATTTCTTTATGCATATATCATTATTGAATTTTATAAATTATGTAGGTTCATAAGCTGAGGGAGTTAGGGGACCCCGCGCTAACTGAAGAATTTATCCAACTGGCTGATGGTCCATCTATAACGGCTCGTCGTTATAAATCTATAGATACTAATGCTTTTCGATTTCACATTAAAGATGTTGATGACAAACTAGAAACACAAAACAGTGGCATCAGTTGTCCATTTGTCGATTCTGGTTATTACTATAGTCAATTGATATGCATCATTGAAGTTGTATACACACATGAGTTGAAGTACATATTGTTAAAGTGTAATTGGGTTGATCAATTGCATGGATGTAAAGTCGATCAATATCAGTTTTCATTGGTGAATTTTAACTATATGTTATACAGAAATTAACAAATTTATAATGAACCTTTCATTTTGACATCACAGGTGGAACAAGTATTCTTCGTTACTTTGCCTTCGAATCCAACTTAGCAAGTTGTTGTCAAAATGTCTCGGTGAGGAGTGTTTGTATTTGAACAAGGTGAACCCGAGAATGTTCTTTTTGTTTCCCAACAGCTTGATCAACAAACCGTAGTTAAACGTGAAGAATATATTTGTTGGGTTAGAGCGGCTGTTGAAGGAGAAACGGTCAATTTGCATGCTTAATGAAAGGTATAATTGTTTTCCTGAGAGTTGGTCTAGGATATCATAAAATTCATTCACAACTAATTATTCAATCCCTTTTTGTTTGATTAATAACTGTACAAGTTTGATTTTTTTTAGAAACAATCCAATCCATCATTTGGACACTTTGGATAGTCCCCTTACTAATGTTTTCCATGAATGCAGGCATGTCAGGGGAAGAGGTCGGAGATCCACATCATCCATTTGAGGCATCTACATCTCAGGGTCAAGGTATGTTTGAATGTTATTGTCTCTATTTTTTATGTAATTAATGAATATATATATATTTATAACATCTTTCAAATTATATACAAAATATTTTTCAACAGGATCAGACTCGACTGCTTCTTCCTCTCGTAAGAGAGGCCCTGGTCATGGCATATTATCATTGAATTCTGACACAAATTTTGATGTTTCATTTGATGAGGTATTTCATCCTGTGGGATGGAATTCCCATTCATTTATTCTTTAACTGGGTCATATCATACGTGACCCACATCGATTTCCATTTACCATGCATGACTGGGCTTCTATCCCTTAGGAATCATTAGATCATCTTTGGAGGGAGGTTCAAGAAAGAAGACCATTTTACATTATTCCCTATGTATAAACAATAATAACATATGTTATTTTTTTCTTTAATAGAAAAATTTGAAAGTATGCCCCGATGTGTTTTGTCCATTTTGTATGAGAAAATTCCGTAAGACGTGGAAAGACTATAAAGGAAAATTCAAGAGGGACCACTGGGTACCAAATGTGGGTGCCCAGACATTCTGGAAAATGTCCCGAGAGGTCCTGGCTCAGTGGAATGATTTAGTTGCATATTGGTCTACTGCGGGTGTTGTGGGTTGTATATTTATTTTTGTATATATATATTTTCAAGAATGTGTGATTTGTTTGAAATTTGAATGAATTGAATGTCGGAGGTGTCAACATGCCATTTTGAGAATCGAGCATTGCAGGGACCACCTCATAGGCTCGAGACTTGTCACGTGTCTCAGATCCGACATGAGGTATTTATTATTCATTTTTTAATTTATTAATTAATATGGGTTTGTGTTTATATTCTATTCATATACAGTTTCGGGAGCAAGGTGCACCGACTGATAAAATGTCGGTGTCGATGAGGACTCGTGATCGCAATGGTCCAGAGGCTGCAACATTGATAGTAGGTACTTATACTCATTACCAATACTTACATAAAATCTGTATATTAATATATATATATATATATATATATATTTAAATATTTCACAGGCTCAATTTGAAGCTGAGTTAGAACATCTTCCAGAGGACCAACGACATCTTCCCATGTGAAGGAATGAGATCTTTCATCGCATTATTGGTCAGGACGATCATGGATATATTCTAACCTATGGAACAAGGTTTCCTCATTCTGTAGTGTCACACGCTGCAGTTGTCGGTCCTGCAGTTTCTCTGATGACACAACAGTTGTCAGATTTCGACGCACGGCTGCACGCTTCTGAGGAGGTAAATGTGCAATTGATCACTGAGGTTAGAGAACTGTGGCCATATGTGCGTCCATGTGATGGTTTAGGGGATCAGACGTTGTAGGTTTATACGGTATTTATTTATTTAATTTATATTATTTTTGTTATGAAAATATTCATAATGTTTTTTTGTTTTATGCCCCTGACCCACCTGATGGAGGTAGTAGTCATGACCACGCATGACACATCATATTCACGAGGTGTGTTTCTCTTTTTAGTGGTGGGGTTGTTATTGATATTTAGGTTTGGTTTCTAGTAATATTTTTTGTGATTTGGGGGTATGATGTGTGTTTTGTCCTGATGCAATGTTTGTGTGTACGAATTGAGAAGTAACCATGAAACTGATTAATGATTTGGATATTTTTTGTTCATTTAATTCTTCAATGTTTTCAATTGCATGTTCTGTAATATTTTTGAAAAAACCATGTGATTCCTAATATAAACCATGAAACTTATTTTCGATGAATGAGTTGAGGTTCACTATTTATAGTCCCCAGCCCTCCCTGCACCCTAGAGAGCCCTCCCGTCACCCTAGACAGCCACCCCACACCTCGGATATCCCACCCCGCACTCCGGACTGCCCTCCCCGCACCCCGGACATGCCCTCCCGCACCCCCGACAGGCCGCCCGCACCCCGGAAAACCCTCCCCACACCCCGAACTGCCCCCCCCCCCGCACTCCGGATAGCCCATCCTACACCCCGAACAGCCCCCCCACCCCGGACAACTGTCCCCACACCCCAGACAACCCCCCACACCACGGACAACCCTCCACGCACTCCGTACAGGCCTCCCCGCACTCCGGACAGCCGTCCACGCACCCCAGACAGCCCTGCGCCCCCACACCCTGGACAACCCTCCCCGCACCCCGGACAGCCCCTCTCCGGATCCCGAACTGCCCCCAGAACCCCCCCCCCCCCCCCCCGCACCACAGACATCCCCCCCCCCGCACCACAGATAGCCCTCCCCCATATGACAATAGTCGTTGTGTGAATTGTTAAATTTTCGGGTAGACGACACGTCAATCAGAGGTGTCTTTTGACCACGGTGACCGGAAACGCGTTTCCGGAGTCATAAAACACCAAAACGGCACACGGTCTAATTTGGAGAAAACATGATCTGAATGACCTAAAACTACACATAAAAAATAGAAATATTATTCGTGATTTGTAGGAGGAGATGACATGCCCATCCGAGGTTTTGTTTGACCGCGATGACCAGAAACGTGTTTCCAGAGTCATAAAACACCAAAATAGCGTGAGACGATGGATTTTTTAGAAAACATTCTCCGAATGACCTAAAACCACAGTAAAATAATAGGAATAATCTTCGTGACATCTAGGAGGATACGACACACCCATTGGATGTGCAGTACGTGCGGTACGACCAATTGTGTCGTTTTTAGCAGCTCGACGCGCACTAAATGGGCACGTTGGGGAGTCAAAACCACCTGAACGACCTCATAATGCCATGAAATCATACGAAAATAGTCATTTTGTGAATTTTGAAATGGTCGGGTAGACGGAACATCAATCGGAGGTATTGTTTGACCACAGTGACCGGAAACGCTTTTCCGGATTCATAAAAGACCAAAACGGCGTGAGATGGTCAAATTCGTAGCAAACGTGCTCCGAATGACCTGAAACCTCATGAAAAAATATGAATATTATTCATGATGTATAGGAGGAGACGACACACCCATCGTACATGCGGTGCGCATGGTACGACCAATTGTGTCGTTTTCACCAGCTCGACGGGCGCTAGAAGGGAGCGTTGGGGGCTCAAAACCACCCAAAAAACCTTGGAATGCCATGAAATCATACGACAATAACCGTTGTGTAGATTGTGAAATGGTCGGGTAGACGACACACCCATCAGAGGTGTCGTTTGACCGTGGTGACCGGAAACACGTTTCCGGAGTCATAATGCACCAAATGGCGTGAGACTGTCGAATTCAGAGCAAACGTGCTCCGAATGACCTGAAACCACATGAAAACAATAGAAATATTATTCGTGATGTGTTGGAGGATAGGTCACTCCCATCGGACGTGCAGTGCACGCGGTATGACCGATTGTGTCGTTTTCAATAGCTCGACGCTTGCTAAAAAGGCGTGTTGGGGGGTCAAAACCACATGAACGACTGTGGAACGACATGAAATCATACAACAATATCCGTTTTGTAAATTGTAAAATGGTTGGGCAGATGACATGTCAATCGGAGGTGTCGTTTTAATCGAGTTGACCAAAAACACGTTTCCAAATTCAAAAAACACCAAAACGGCATGAGACGGTCAAATTAGGAGCAAAGGTTCTTCGAATGACATGAAACCACACAAAAACAATAGGAATATTATTCGTGATGAGTAGGAGGAGATGAAACGCCCATCAGACGTGCGGTGCGCGCAGTAGGACCGATTGTGTCGTTTTCAGCAGCTCGACGCGTGCTAAAAGGGAGCATTGGGGGGTCAAAACCACCCGAACGACCTCATAATTCTATGAAATCCAACAACAACAACCATTCTGTGAATTGTAAAATGTTCATGTAGACGACAAGTCAATCAGAGGTGTCGTTTGACCGCAGTGACTAAAAACGCTTTTTGAGAGTCATAAAACACCAAAACGGCGTGGGACGGTTGAATTCAGAGAAAACATGCTCCGAATGACATGAAACCACACAAAAACAACAGTACTATTATTCATGATGTGTAGGAGGAGATATAACTCCCATCAGACATGCGACGTGCATGGTACGATCGATTGTTTCATTTTCAGCAGCTCGTTGAGCACTAAAAGGGCACGTTGGGGGGTCAAAACCACCCGAACAACCTAGGAATTCCATGAAATCCAACGAAAACAGTCTTTTTGTGAATTGTGAAATGGTCGGGCAGACAAATCATCAATCGGAGGTGTCATTTGATCATGGTGACCAGAAACGCGTTTCTGGGGTCATAAAACACCAAAACGGTGTGTGATGGTTGAATTCGGAGAAAACGTGCTCCAAATGACCTGAAACCACACGAAAACAATAGAAATATTATTCTTGACATGTAGGAGGGGACAACATGCCCATCAGACATGCAGTGCACATGGTACGACCGATTGTGTCGTTTTCTGCACCTCAGCGCGTGCTAAAAGGGCATGTTGGGGGTCAAAACCACCCGAACAACCTCGAAATGCCATGAAATCATACGACCGCATCCATTGTGTGAATTGAGAAATGTTCGGGAAGATGACATGTCAATTAGTGGTGCCGTTTGACCGCGGTGACAGGAAATGCATTTTCGAATTCATAAAACCCCAAAATGGCGTGAGACGGTCGAATTTGGAGAAAACGTGCTCTGAATGAATTGAAACCACACGAAAAAATAGGAATATTATTCGTGACGTGTAGGAGGAGACGAAATTCCAATCGGACATGTGATGCGTGCGGTATGACTGATTTTGTCGTTTTTAGCACCTGGACGCACTCTAAAAGGGCAGTTGGGGGGTCAAAACTACCCGAACGACATAGGAATTCCATGAAATCATACGAAAATAGCCGTTGTGTGAATTTTGAAATTTTTGGGCAGACAGCACATCAAACAAGGGTTTCATTTGACCGCGGTGACCAGAAATGCGTTTCCGGAGTCATACAACACCAAAATGGCGTGAGACGGTCAAATTCGGAGAAAATGTGATCCGAATGACCTGAAACCACACGAAAAAAATAGGAATATTATTCTTGACATGTAGGAGGATACGACTTGCCCATCTAACGTGTTGTTCGTTTGGTACGAGCGATTGTGTCATTTTAAGCACCTTGGCGCGTGCTAAAAGGGTGCGATGGGGTGTCAAAACTACCCGAACGACCTCAGAATGCCATGAAATCATACTACAACAGCTGTTGTGTGAATTGTGAAATAATCGGGTAGACGGAACATCAATTAGATGTGTCGTTTCACCGCGGTGACCGGAAACGCGTTTCCGAAGTCATAAAACACCAAAACGGCGTGAGACGGTCGAATTTGGAGCAAACATGCTCCGAATGACCTAAAACAACACGAAAAAATAGGAATTATTTGTTACATGTAAGATGAGATGGACGCCCATCAGACATGTGGTGCACGCGGTATGACTGATTATGTCATTTTCAGCACCTTGCGTACGCTAAAAGGGCGCGTTGGGGGGTCAAAACCACCCGAACGACCTCAAAATTCCATGAAATCACACGCCAACAGCCGTTGTATGAATTATGAAATGGTCGGGTAGACGACACGTCAATCAGAGGTGTTGCCTGACTGAAGTGATAGTAAACGTGTTTTTGGAGTCATAAAACACCAAAACGGTGTGAGACGGTCGAATTTGGAGAAAATGTGCTCCGAATGACCTGAAACCACACGAAAAGAATAGGAATATTATTATTGACATGTTGGAGGAGACTGAACGCCCATCGGACATGCGGTGCGCACAGAGAACATTCCATTTTAGACAACAAAACAATTTCACAAACCAAACCACATAAGAAAAAAATCATGAAATGACAGCATTTCTTAAATTGGGGGTTTTAAATTATTATAGCACCATGATATTATATCAGATTTAATTTTATTATATGTATATAATAACTGAATAAATATGTCTAATTTAACTTTGTTTTTTAGTTATTTTTTTGTCTTATTATAGGTTTATTGAAGCAGAAGTTTGAAATTGATGGACCTGCTCGGATCGTTGAAGCACGTTTATCATTTATTGTTTATGATGATATTGATGTTTAAACTGTTTGAAATTGTTTTCCATTTTTTTTATTTTTACCTTGTTTTATCTCTTATTTTTCACCATGAATTAAAAAAACACAATTTGTACGTTTCGTTTAAAAAATGAAAATCCACAAAAAATACCACAAATTAACCCTAACACATTTTTATGTTATGTTCTTAAAAAGATAAGTTTATATTGAAATAAAAAATTTATAAATGTGCTTGAATTTATATTTAAATTGGCTCCCCATTAAGAGGTAGTAAAATTACATTTTTAGATAAATATAAATTGTAAGCATAAAATTTGATTTATTAATACCATATGCTCAACAAACCTATTGGATGAATAATAAAAATATTTTATTTAATATTATATATATATATATATTTCCTTCACTAATAACCTTAAATAAATTTATTTTTTTTATTTTCTATTATAATAAAACACATTTGTAATCTTAAAAATATTTCATTTATATGCACCCTGAATTTTTTTTTAAAAAATTTCCCAGACTAGTGACCGCCTATAGAGGTCGCTATAGGCTGTCGGGTCAACATTAGAAACTGCAATTTGCAGTCGCTGTAGGCCAGAATTTCGGCCACCTAAAGCGACCTCCATTGGCGGTTGTTGTTGGCATATTGCAACGAGGCTAAAGCGACCGCCAATGGCGGTTGCTATAGCACGAATTTTTAGTAGTTATATATAATTGAAACAATCCTCTAGAAAAACTTATTTTTAGGGAATTATAATAGCACAAAAACACTAATCACATCAAAATATAAATTTAATAGAAGGAAGATTAACATTTAACAAGAAATTAAACACATTCAGGTTCCAATAGGTCATTTCAAAAAAGAAAAATTGGAAATACCTACACCATGGAATTGGAGAAGCCATGCTTTCATAATAAAACTGCCACATACCACTATACACAGACTTCCACAAAAGCACACGTACTTGAAATTTATCACCACACCTTGACAATAATAATCAAAACCTATAATTATAAGTGTGAGGACCAACACACATCCAAACAAATCCCATAGACTCACTTATCTCAATAGACTCTTAATTAACAGTTGAAAACCCAATTAGTGGGTTAATACACTTACCCGAAACAATAGAGGAAAAGAAATTAGTGTTTACATGCGTCAACCTTGGTGGATGATGATGGAAAATGGAGCAATGGGTCTCAGTACATCAATGACAAACCCAATTGGAAGAAGAACTCCACAATGGGATATTGGCCTAACCATAGGGTTTTGGCTAAGTTGAAAATGAGTATAGAAAGAGAAAAAAAATCACCAAATAGATATAGGATAATGGGTTTAAGGACCATACATCAAAAAATCATTGGAGAAACATGGAGAAATCATAAGAAATCACAAAGAATTATAGAGATCTGGGGAAGAGGGTCATGCACCCCGGAGTCTCGGGAAACTGTTTGGGAGTACCTATTGAGGGTCGCAACCAAGGAGAGGTTCCTCCAGCCATGGGGAGGAGATAATGTACAAGAGATATACCCTTAAAGGTGCTCGAAGAGGGGGGCTAGCCATGGATAACTATTGTGGACATGGGATATAAGAGGTGGCTGGTACGTTGCTACAAAAGTCGGGGAGTGGGAACCAACTTGTGTATTCAAAAAATATATAATTAAAAACATATAAAAAAATAATTATTATAGTAATAATATTAAGAATAATTATAGGAATTAAATTAATTATAAAATGAAAAACAATTGTAAAAATAATAATAACAATTTTAAAAATGGTAATTGCAAATTTTTTTTGAAAATATTTATAATAATATTAGTAATTATATAACCATTACGATGTCATTCATTTTCATAATAATATAAATTATTATACTTAAAATAAAATAACATTAATGATAATCATAATTTTATTCATTTTATTTGAAATAATAACAACATTAATAATAAAAAAATAAAAATTATATATATTACAATTTTAATGATAAAAACATTATTTACAATATTTTTAATAATAAAATTATATTCACCCGCACAATAATATTATAATTATTACCAATGAAACATTTAACACAGTTTTTTACATAAAACTATATTGATTTTAAACATTAGACGACTACATGACACCTGGAATGGACACAGAACTACCAAAAACCATGTGGTTCCCACACACGGGTCCGACAACCACTAAAATCATTAATCATTAAAAAATTTAGTGTAGTGGTAAACCCACACATTAATGAGGCTAGACATAGAATTGAAATAATAAAATAAAATAATTTAAAAGGGTTAGGGTATGACAATTCTTCCGACCAAAAAACATTATTCACCCAGAAAGTCCCCAAGCCAACAGTTTACTCAACTCGAGCACATACCAATACAAAACCAAAGGAAAATGAAAGCATCTCATTGACCTTTTCCAACACACGTCAAACCCGACTAGTTCAAGAAGAGAACACATCAGATGAATGAATAGAGAACATGGGAGGGTTCTATCCATCATAATAATTCACCAACATGAAATCCATGATACCCAAACAGACCTCCCCTACCCCCCAAGGGTGGAAATGAAGAAATTTTCAAACCAAACACATTCACATTCCCCTCATGGACTAAACAACACCCCTGAGACATAAATAGTATATTTTCTATGAAAAAAATCAATAACTTAAGGATGAGAAATTAACTCAATTCTTTCCATCAATTTAATTACTCCAACCACCCCCTAATGAACATAACTATTACCAAAGACAAAATTAGAATGAATCTTTTTATTCACGGGCCAAAAACCCTTCATGGATTTTGAACAATTTGAAATCCACCCAAGGGGAAGATAAGACATCTTTGATTTTGGTAGAACAAGATCATCACACCACCACAAAAATGATGATCTTAAAACAAAGATAAGAATTAAACAATGGAACATTAGATAGTTCCATATTAAAGCACAAAACATTAACGGAACTGAGGTTCCAAAAACCCTTTGCAAATCCTGCCGGTGAGCGAGCATCACCTCGAGACCTATGGCTATGACCTTGATGGATGAATCCTGTCATTCTTAATTTTATATTATTTTCATCCTATGTTCCCTAACTCCTTAATTCCAATGATTCAAACAACCAAAATGGTGGTACATTTTCAATGAGATGCAACATAACGGATTAGAATGCCCGAACTGGCCATACTGGTGGCACATAAAAGAATGATTTGACAAACAGGGAGATGTCATTGATGAAAAAGATTATTCAAAAATAGGTTCCTTGACCCCACCAAGATCACTATATTGATATACCTCATTAGAACTGAATAACCCTTATCCAAACCTCATATCCTAATGAAAAGTAGGAACCCAACCTCCACAAGTCCAAAATTGTACCCCCACAAACCTGAGACAATATAGACTCTAAAAAACTAAGGAGTTCCCAACAACCTGAAGACATGCTCAGTTACAATCAACCCACTTTGTTACATCTAAAAGTTCTCAAACATGTCAAAGGACAAGAAACATTCTAGAGGAACCGGAAAACATGCATGACTCACTAGAAACATTAGAGATCTTTCATGGTGGTATAATTCAAATAACCCAGAAAACACAACTAAATTAAGAATCAAGACAGAACACAATCAAGGAAATAGCCCAGGCCAAGGAAAATAGGCTTATAATATAAACATATACAAATATAAAAAAATTTATGTTTATGAAAACATCCAATATTTTCAAATATTTAAAACTCTCCTATGAAATCTTATGAAGCATTACATGTCCACTCATCCAATACTTCTTACATATCCCAGGAACAATTTCCCCCACACACTTTATGGAAATACCCACACACATGTCACACTCTATAAAGGATTCCATTGTTTAGATATATTTTTACCTTATCAAATCCAACCACATAAGAAATAATCCAAATAGAATCATTTCCACTTAAAAAAAAATCGATTTAAAAACATTTTAAAGAAAGCCTTTTCCATTTCCAACCCAATTCCATTTTTTTACACAAACTCAAATAAACTAAGATCAAAATGAAACCCAACCAACAAAAACCCACCGGAATGAGGATCTAGTGCCTATACCTAACCCAGTGACATGATGGTGATCCCTACCCTAAGTAAGGTATGATACAATGACGAACATAAAACATGAACTTGGACTCCACATGGGTCACCAACCCATGTGAGGCTTCAACATAACCCAATTATCATCAAATACCATACCTAAATCCAAAAAACCCATGATAGAAGATTCAAATCACAGAATACCCATGGTGACATGAGGATCGATGCGAGAAAGAGTTTGTGACCCTCTTTCGGCACCTACCTCCCGATTCATGATAGTTCTAGTCACTATCTACTGGACACCATAAATAATAAGGGCCACCTCTTATACCATTTTTTCATGGACCATCCTGGGTTGTTCCTAAACTTGTCAACCATGCTGGTCCGTAACATGTTCTGTGGGGCATCCTCAATCCCCCTGGTATGGAAACTAGTTTTGAGCGTCAATGTATACATGAGGGAAAAAGTTGAAAAATATGAGAAAATAAATAATTATAATATAAAAAGCATATAAACACTAAATACATAAATTAAATAAATTCGCACAACCAATAGTACATCCATGTGTCCTATGGGTCACCTGCAACAACTAAATTGAACCTGCTCAAACACTTGATCTAAAGCTGGACCTGCAACTGGAAAGATACAATAGGCATGGGCATCGAGATGCTAAGTAGTAATAACAAAATTGAACCACTAAATAAAATGTTCCCTTTACCAAAACACTCTATGAACAAAAGATTGAAATACAAATATAAATTTTGGTTTTTCACATTTTAAAATAAGCTACATGTTTTTTCCAATTTGAAAATCATACACCCACTACATATTATTTCCATAACTATTTTCCATTTTATAAACAAAACCCAAGACAAAGGTTACCAAGGCTATGATAAAAAAGTTAAATAGTGAAGCTATAAATAAGCTAGTATGATGAAAAGTAAACCATTAATGAAAATAACTAAGTGACCATGGGTGAAACTAAAAATACCTAGAAGGACCCTAGACATACTCTATTCAGAAAACACCTATTAGTGTATAGTGAATCACATAAGTCAATAACCAACTAGATTCCCTAACCTAGTCTAACTGGTGGAACAAACCGCCTGGCCTAACATCAAATCCATGGGTACCAACCTGTATAATCATGGTGAATCAACAACCATAACTCGACCCTCTAAAAGTCACCGAAGATCCCATGGTGGTTGTTGTAAATCTATGTAAGTAGGATACCCTCACAGATGTGACTCATGTTACCAGCTACCCCCAACATGGACACAATATATGATTATACAAAAATGGTTATCCCTAATATAGTGGTGCCCAATAGATATATATTTATAGATAAAAACATGTGTACAACATGTCATCCAAGGATCCAACAGGGCTATCACATCACATGGTATTTTAAAAAATTTCACAAAGTAGTTTATGTCATCAATCGGGTGCTCACACTTTCAAAGTCACATAAGGTCCCAACTAGGCATTTAAAACATATAACCATTTAAAAAAAATTCACAAATAATTGAGGTTTCCAAATGGTAACATAGTTTCTAAAACACAATCAGTTCATAGAGTCATTAAAAACATTACATTAGAGTTAGAAGTAACAAACAAGAATTTAAATTGACTTGTCCAATGCATTTCCCAAAAAAAAATTCCACACACTTCATTTATATTCACCATAAAAATGGGACCTTATATTCTAAAAAATACAAAAACATTACACAATTTCCCAATGGACTTTACCCTATTTAACCAATGCCAAAAAAGGCTCGAAGGGAAAATTTTCATAGCTACCAAAAAATAAAAAAAAATAATTTCCATAAAAGTACATCAAAACTCTAAAGTGATGAAAAATTCATAAAACAAACCAAATAATTTATAAAAAATTATATAAAAAATCCATATATTTTATAAATAATAATATAAAAAACAAATCATTTATAAAAGATTTTATAAATAAGCCCACCTGTTTATAAAAAGTTTTGTAATCATGAAAAAAAATTTATAAACAATTTTTTATTTAGGAAAAATAATTGATCAGTAATTTTATAAACTATCCAAACATCCAAAAATGAAGTTCACAATTAAAAAATTTATATCACACAATAATTAAGACTAATCATTTCATTAAAACCCTTAATCCCACATTGAAGGAGAATTTCATTTAAATTGAACATCCTAGGTATCATAACCTAGGAAATTCACACAATCCTCTTGCATTTTTTTAGTAAATTAAAGCAGTACAAATACACTAATCACATCAAGATAAAAATTTAGTAGTGGTGCAGTTAAACCATAAGAAGTAATTAAAAACATGCATGTGATAATAGATGATTTAGAAAATGAAGAATTATAAATTCCTACTTCAAGGAATATTATAAGACACACTTTGAAACTCAAACCATGATATTCCCCCCTATACACAAAATTCCACAAAATCACAAGCACTGGGAACTTACCACCACTCCTTGAAAACAACAATTGGAGCCTATAATTTTTTGGTGTGAGGACCAACATAAATACAAACAAATAATAATGACTCTCTTATAACAATTGACTTTAAATTAAGCAAAGTAAAACTAATTAGCAGATTTAGAATCTTACACAAAAAAATGGAGGAAATGATATTTGATACTCTCTAACTCTCCTTCAGTGGAGAATTCTAGAACATAGACCAATGTGTCCCGATATGTCAATCTCAAAAACGAGCGGAGGAAAAACACAACAATCAGATGTTTTCCCAACCTTAGGATTTTGGATAAATCCAAAATGGGATTCCAATGGTAAATATATTTCCAAAGTGATGAATGAGAAGGGGTATATGGACCATTAAACGGTGAATCATTAGAGTGACATGAAGATATCAGATAAAATATTGACGAAAAAGGGTGATATGGGGAAAGGGGGTCGAATGCCACCAGGTCTCGGGAATGAGATCATGTGTGCCTATTATGGGTCAAGAACAAGGGAAGGTTGCTCCAGTCATGGGGAGGAGATCACACATAGGAGGTCCGGTGATGGAGGCACTCGAAGAGGGGGGTCTGGCTATAGAGACCCATCACACATAGGGGCCACAAGAGGGTGGTGGTGCAACACTACAAAATAAGGGGGAAGAACCTCTTGGGTCTTCTAAAAATATAATTAAAAAAATATAAAAAATAATTATTTTATTAAAAATATTTGTAATAAAGGCATTAATTACCATAATAAAAA
The DNA here is from genome assembly GCA_963277665.1 of Viscum album. Classification (NCBI taxonomy): domain Eukaryota; kingdom Viridiplantae; phylum Streptophyta; class Magnoliopsida; order Santalales; family Viscaceae; genus Viscum; species Viscum album. The sequence goes on along the minus strand of OY728143.1, from coordinate 1,512,498,655 downwards.
TATTAATAATAATAATAAAAATTTTAATAGTCATAATATTTGGAAAACTTTAATAAAAAATTTATAATAATATTAGTAATTATATAACCATAACAACATCATTACTTTTCTTAATGATAATAATAATAATAATGAAAATAAAAAAAATTAACCATAATAATAATTTTAATGATTTTCATTTAAATAATAACAACATTATTAACAAAAAAATATCAATTATATTTATGAAACTTTTAATGTTACAATATTAATAAAAAATATATTTATAATAGAAATATTTTCATCAACACAATAATAGTTTTATTATTAAGATCTAAACATTTAAATAATTTTATTTACATAAAACTTTATTTTTTTAAAATCATAGACAAATGCATGACACCTAGGAAGACCGTGCAGCTACCAGCAACAATGCAGTTCCCAGACCGGGGTCCGACACACACCAGAATCATTAATCATCAAAAAAATTAGAACAATCCTATACCCACACCATGATGAGGCTAATCAAAGCCATGAAATAATAAAATGGAATAATTTAAATGGTTCAGGGTGCGACAATTCTCCCAACCACAAAAAATTTTGCCCTCATAATGACACCAGGAAAACAGATGACATTACTTGACCTCATGCTCAAACAAAACCAAAGGAAACTGAAAATCCTAAGGGTTACCATTCCCAAAAGACCTCACACCGGACCAGTTCAAGAAGATACCACATCAGAATAATGAGGGGAGATCATTAGAGGGTTCCCCCCACCATAATAATTCACCAAAATGGAAACCATGATACCCGAAAACAACAGCCCCTGTGGTGGAAATATAAGAATTCACAAATCAATATCATTCACTTTCCCCACATGGAATGAACATGCCCCTGAGACTTAAATGGAATTCTTTCTAAAAAACAACTGAGAAACCATATGAAGAGAAATTTACTCGACACTTCCCATCAATTTCATGAAGCCAACCATCCTCCTATTTAACATAACTAAGACCAAACTCAAAATTACAATAGATCTGTTTATTCATGGGCCCAACACCCTTAACAGATAATTAATTTTTTTCATTCTAGACTAGGGGAATATAAGGTATCTTGTATCGAAGTTGAACAATATCATCACACAACCAGAAAAAATATGAGCTTACGAAAGTGATAAAAAATGAACAAGGGAACTTTGGATATTTCCATCTCAAAGATGACAACATAATCTGAACCAATGTTTCACACAGCCTCAATAACTACAAAAAATGCATGATCAACACCCTGAGACATGTGGTTGGGGACCTGGGGGCTGATGCATCTCATTCCACATAGTCATGCATTTGTATCCTCCGATCCCCAACACCTTACTCCCGATGATTCAAATGACCACAATGGTTGGGCGTTTTCAAAGAGATGAATCATGACATCTTATAATGACCAAACTAGTCATAATAGTGGCACACAAGGGAATGGTATGATGAACTAGGTGATGGAAAAAAAGAATATGATTCATCAGAAAGAAGTTTCTATAGCACACCCCACTCTCTCAATGAAAAACCCTCTTGAAAACCAATAACCCTTTAACAACACCACAAATCCTAATGACGATGAGAAAACCAACCCCCCCTAGTCCAACACCAGACCCTCTATTAAACTAGAAATAATATGGACTCATACAAAATTTTTAGTTCCCAACAACCCAAAGAAATGCTTTGATCCTATTAACCCACATTAATTTACCTAACATACCTCAAATGCCTCAATGGAAAAGCTATAGCAATAGGAACCAGAAACCATGCATGACTCACTAGAAACACTAGAAACCTTTCAAGGAGGCATACTCTTAACATAATGAAAATCACATCTAAAATCATCATTAATCAAAAACATAATTAATTCAATAGTATAGGGAAATGGAAATAGTCTCATTATACAAACATATATAAACACAAGAAAGAATAACTTTTCCAAAAACCACTATTTCTTTTAAAATTATAAAAGTCACCTATGGAATCTTATGAGCCATCACATTTTTGTTCATCAAATCCTTTTTACATCATCCATGGAATAGTTCCCCCACCCACTCTTCGTACAAACCCACATTCATGTGACCCTCTATAAAGAATGCCAATATTCAAACATCTATTTTCCTTATCCAATCCAAACAAATAAAAAACGTTACAATTGAAACATTTCCTCTTTAAAATGTCTATATTTCCCATAATAAACCATTTTAAAGAAACCCTTTTCCATTTCAAAACCACTTTCATTTTTATCACATACTCACATCAACTGAGATCAAAACGAAACACAACCAACAATAAAACACCAGAATGAGGAACTAGTATGTATGCGTAATTCAATGAAATGGTGGTGACCCATTACCCAAGCAAGGAATGATAATGAAAGGAAATTGAACTAGGAACATGGACTATATATGGGTCACCACCCCATGTGAGACCGCAATATAACATGATTCACCTCCATTTTCATCCCACAATCGAAAATAACCCAAGACAGAATACTCAAATCCCAGACTACCCCTCACGAGGCATGGATAGGTGCGAGAAATAGTTCAAAGTACCCTTCTAGCACCAAGAACCTAGTCCATAAAGTCCTAATCTATATCTACCAGACACCCCTAATAATAAGTCCTCCTCTATACTATTTTGTCTTGAACCAGCCCATGTTAACCATGAACCAGTCAAATGAGATAGTCCGCAACATGTCCTAATGGGCGTTCCCGATACCCCTATGATGGAAACTAGTTCAAAGAATCAATGTATATGTGAGGGATTGATTAGCCCATAATTGATAATTAAATGATTATAAAAAAAACAACATAGATAAACACTGACAACAGAAATAAAATAAAGTCACGCTACTAAACGTAGGTCCAAGTAACCTCTTTGTCACCTCTAACCACTAAACTGAACATGATCCAACACGAACCAACTAAACCTATAAAATTGTGAAAAATAAGGAATTGAAACTGGAATGATACAATAGTCATGATAATCGAGATGCTCAGTTGAAATTCCCAAAGTGAACCACTAAATCAAATGTCCCCTTTCCAAAAACAACCCATTAACACTAGTGTTAAATAAAAATAAAAAGATACGGTTTTAAAATTTTAAAATAAGAAAGATGCTATTTACTATTTGAAAATCCAACATCCATAACACATTATTTCCAAAAGAATTTTTAATTTTATAAAAAAAACCCAAGACAAGGGATACTAAGGAGCTGCTAAAATAAATTAGCTAAATAGAGAAATTTTGTAATAATCAACTACGATGGAAGGTAAACAACAAATGTAAATAATTATGTAACCATGGGTGATTAAAAAACCCCTATAATACCCCTGTACATACTCAGTTCTGAACCACCTACCAGCATATGGTGAATCCCCAATGTCAATTACCAACTAGTTACTCTAACCTAACCTCATTAGTGGCACAACCTTCCTAGCATAATAGAAAATCCAAAATGTACCAACCCATCTAATCATGGTCAATCAACCACAATCACTACACCCTCTAAAACACAATTAGGAACCCATGGTGGTAGTGGAGATGTTGTGTTTGTAAAAGGTCCCCACACACATGAATTATCTTACATTCAATTGTCGCACTTTCCCACCCCAAACACAGACACCCTATATGATAACCTAAAAGGGATAACACTCCTATAGTGGTGCACACTAGATATATATTTATAGATACAAATGGTTTTACACTATATCATCCAAGGTTCCAACTGGGCCATCACATCACATGACCATTTAATCCATTTTAGAAAGAACAATATGTTTTCAACTAGGCGCTCACACTTTCAATGTGGCTTAAGCTACCAACCGATACTTTATAATAGAAAACACTATATAAATTTTAAAAAAAATTGTTTCCAAATGGGAACATAGATTTCAAACCTCAATCATGTCGAAGAGTCAACACAATCATTACACTAGAGTTGTAAGTTCAAAATGGGACATTAGGTCAAAAATTCCAATGTATTTACACGAACAATTATGCAATCACTTATTTTATATTCACCAATCCAAACGTGCCCTTATGTTCTAAAAACAAACACCAAACACTACACAATTTATAAAACGAATTTACTCTATATAACCCATTCCAAAAGAGTCTTGAAGTCCAAACTTATATAGATTCAAAAGAAAACAAAAATTCATCTCCATAAAAGTCCTTAAAAACTATAAAGTGATGAAAAATTAATAAAAAAACAGAAAAATTTATAAACATTTATATAAAAACCCATATATTTTATAAATAATTAATAAAAAAATTTATATAAAATGTTGAAAGTTTATAAACTGTTGTATAAACAAGACACACAATTTTTAAATTTTTTTAAATAAGTCTAATAATTTATAAGAAATTTTATAAACATACAAAACATCCCAAAACCATGTTCAAAATTAGACAATTTCCATCCCACCATAATTAAGAAGAAACATTTTTTGAAACCCACCAATCCCACATTGAAGAAAAATTACATTTAAATTAAACATTCTAGGTATCATAACATAAATCATTTAATGAATCCTCTAGAAAAAACATATTTTTAGTAAATTATAACAGAAAAAACACTAATCACATCAAGATATTAATATAATCGAGGTGAGATTAAAATTTATAAAGAAATTAAAAACATGTAGGTGCCTATGGATTATTCCAGAAATGAAAAAAATTGGAAAATCCTACCTCAAGGAATTTTCTAAGCCATGCTTTCTAACTCAAACCGCCACATGCCACCATAAACAAACATCCACAAAAGTGAACTCTATTGAAATTTATCACCACGCCTTAAAAATAATAATCTTCACCTGTTATTATTTTATTTTAGGACCTACACACATTGAAAGAAATAAACGGGACTCACATATTACAATAGAATCTAAATCAAGTTGTGCAAAATAAATAAGCTGGTTTAGACTCTAACCCAAAACAATGGCGGCAACACAATTCGAGTCTTTATACTTCGCCCTTGGTAGTAGATGTTGTAACAATGAAAAACAGATCCCAATATATCAATCACATAACTTATTAGAAGAAGAATGCCACAATCAGATATTAGCCCAACCATTGGGTTTTGGATAAATTCCAACTGGGTATTGAAGGAGAAATAAATAGCCAAATGTGATGAAGGAGATAGGGTCGATGAAACAAACATCGACAAATCATTGGATCAATATGAATAATTTGGAAGAATTCCAGAAGAATGAGGGAGATCTGGGGAAGGGGGTCACACACCACCAGGTTTCGAGAAAGGGTTCGTGCGCTCCTGCTGTGGGTAGTGGACTAGGGGAGGTTTCTCCATACATGGGGAGGAGACCACATGGAGGAGGTTCAGACATTGAAGCACAAAAAGGGGGTGTTTGGCTGTGGAGACCTGTCTCTCAAAGGGGTCATAAGAAGCTGCTGGTGAGATGTTGTAGAAGACGGGAGAAGACCCTCTTTGATCTTCTAAAAAAATTATTTAAAACTTATTAAAATACTAATTATTATATTAATAAAAATTGGAATAACGATTTTAATTATCGTAATTATAAAATGAATAATAAAAATAAAAATAAAAATAATAACCATTTTATCAATAATAAAATTTTAAAATATTAATGATAATATTTATAAGAATATTAGTAATTATATAACCATTAAAACATCATTAATTTTATTAATGATAATAATAATAATAATGGTCATAAAATAATATTAATAATAATCATAATTTTTTTATTTTATTTAAAAAAACATTAATAAAATCTAAATAATAATTATATTTATAATAATTTTAAGGATAAAAATATTATTAATAATATTCTTTTAATAATAAAAATATTTTAATATAAACAATAATAATATTATTATTATGATTTAAACATTTATCTTATTTTATTTACATTAAATTTTATTTATTTTTAATGTTAGACAACTTCACAGTACCAGGGATGACTGAGCAGCTACCGACACCCATGTTGTGCCTTCGCACGTGTCTAGAACCCACCAAAATCATAAATCATCACAACTTTCAGACCAACGCTAAACATTCATCTTGATGAGGAAAACTGGTGTCATAAAATAATAAAGTAAAGTAATTTAAAAGGGATAAGGATTGATATTTCCCACCAACTCAAAAACATCAAATGGTCTTAAAAATTGAGGAGATAATTTCCCTTTCCTCTAAAGTCGTCGATGACCTAAATGATGTGAATCATTCAAGAACACCTAGTCAATAACTAAAAAATCAAATGATCTACAAAAATAATCATAATTTGTTATATACTAGGTTTTTGATGTAAATATAATCTTATAAAGTGAATTAATCATTGTTTTTTACTCTTGAACAAAGGACGATCCAACTAAAGATATCTATCAATTATTTGACCAAGACAATACGGATTTTCATGGACAACCATACAAGTCCTCAAATGAAACCATTCTGATCTTAGACGTTTAAATATTATTGTTGTAAAACTAAATTAATTCTAAATGGTCCTCAATTGATCCACCAAAATTGAGTTTGAAATCATGAATAATATCTGCAATAGTCAATATTACCCTCTCCTTCCATCCTCCTATCAATATATGTTATGTCGTACTCAAATATACATGAGATCTCATCGCCACCTAAAGGATACTCGAAAAGAAATAATAAAAGTGTTGATCTCCATTAAAGTCTAGAGTACATGAAACTCCATAAAAATGAAAAATATATTTAACTTATAGATTTTTTAGCTCCTTAACACTTTTTGTATCATGAATGGGTATAAATTGATCTCATCTGGTCATTATATCAATCCAAACCCATATCAAATTCTTCTTCCTTGGGTAATCTGTGATCCCAAACACAACATCTATAGAAATATAATACCACTTCTAATTCCCCTGTTAAAGTGGATTATGTAAATCATAAGGTATTTTATTCCCATTATTGACCAATTAAAAGTATAAAAAATGATTGAAAAATTAATAAATGAATCCTATCATAAAATTCCACTATAATTGATGATTTCTATCATAAAAAATTATTGTAGCTATTTGGTTCACTACCCGCTAAGAATTATAAAAATCCCCCATCATAGAATTCTTCAATGATTACTTCACAATAATCTAATTCTGAAAACCACGAATATTCTTTATTGGGAAGGACCACAATGGAATTATATCCCCACTATAAAGAAGGTTTATAATTCCATAGAATTCATCATAAAGATTCTCCTCCTCAAGAATTGTCTCGAGAAGAATATAGGTCAAATGAACACAATCTAGGAACAACTTATTCTTTGTTTCATGGACTCCAATATGAAACTATTCAAAGATATTAATCAATTTCCACTCTTCCAATGATTTCATTATGGCATGGTTCTAATGTTTCATACTAAAATCAAGAAAAATTGTTTTTATATCACTAGTGTATTGAAAATTCTGAAATAAATGGCTTATAGGTACTCCAAACAACACCTCTAAGGATATTGACTTCTATTTGAGAAGTGAATTATGTAAAAATTTTGTGGTTACAAAACATGATAAAACATTATTCAAAATGGTAATTCTGGTAACTCTTTTGTAAATGCATCACAACTACAAGTTCAAGGTCATGGGTTAGATATATATTATCATGAATTCTGAACATCCAAGAGCCATAGGCTACCACGTGATCATCACTCATAATAACACGTCACAAACATTAACATGAAGCATCACGTGAGGCCACATAGCCCTTCCCTCAATATCTATGTGTAAAAAATAGTACAAAATTCAAAATATGTCTCATATCATTAAATTAACTATAAAATTTATCATCCCAAGAAAACACAACTCCATTCCAACTTAGAGAAATTATCAAATAACCATACTTTGAGAAATAATTTACAAATTGGTGTTAATACCCAGTTAAGACCAAGAATCTCTAAATCCTGAAAAAATTATTTGTTTTCTCAAATGTAATGAAAATATTGATTTTTTTTGGATCAAATGAGATTCAATGTTTCAATATCATGTGTTTGGAGAACATCACTTCCCAATTCCTAAAATATTATTTTTATAGCTAAGAATATAGTCAATGATTTCTCAATAATTCTAGAAGTACTCTTAGATGACAAAAATGATCCTCCACAGACAGAGAGTAATCTAGGATGTCATCCAAAAATATCACTATGAAAATATCATTATACCCAATCAAGATAATCCTCATAAAATCCATTTATACTATAGGAAAATTGGATTGTGAAAATGACAAGGAAAGATACTCATTATGGTCATACCTACTCTGGAAGGTTGTTTTCTGAATTTTCGATTCATTTGTTTTGAACTACTGATAACTAGATCAAATATTAGTTTTCGAAAACGACCTCTACTAGTTTAACTAGTTAAAAAAATAATCCATTAGTGTAATAGTAACATATTATTTATTGCAACTGGATTAATTTTTTTCAATAATCACATAGGTTAAGTGCTCTATAATCGTTCCTAGAATAATGAATAGACACTACCTAGGGTGACAGGATTGGTGCATAAAGAATTTTTCTAATAGGTCATTGAATTGACTCTTCAAATATTTAATTTCATCTAGCTTCATGTGGTTAGAAGGTTTAGATAATTTAATAGTCCCAAAAAATAAACCAAAATAGAACTATACATCTCTTACTGGTGAAAATCCATAGATTTTATAAGGAATATTTTTAGAAAATTTGATGACAACAAGATATATATCACCACTAAATGATTCTTACTCCAGATCAAAATCCAACATTTATATTAATTTCCCCAACTCTGGATAATAACTTCTGGCTTTACATGACCATGGGTCCATTTTCCCATATTCATTATGGAATTTCCCATTGAGAGTAGTAAAATATACACATCAAAGATAGAATTAAATTATTTCCTTATAATAAATTATTGAATACATCCTAAGAAGGACCAAATAGGTACCATGTTGAGAACCAAAAATACCATTTAATGTTAATCTATGATAATGTGAAAATAAATGAAGGAAAAAAAGATTCAATCTATATTCATTTTGAGCGTTGTAGGAATATTCATCAGATAATATGAAAACATCATAGGAATATTTAAATAGTTTTCTATATAAGTTCATATAAATGAGTGATAAGAAAAACTATCAATGTAACTTGTCATTACATATGATGCAATAGTGATTGTTTTTTTATAGTCCATAGACCCCTATATACTTCCTTTGGATACTCTCCCTCTTTGTAAATAGTCTTTATCCCAAATATATATTGTTGTAACCCCTTAGTTTTTTAGCATCAAATTGTTCCATATATATTTTTGGTGCTGATGATCTCGTGAAACTACATGGTGTAGAAAAGATATAACAAAATCGCATAATGTGTCTTCAATGTCCATTGGAGCTATAGATCTTGGGATAATCAGTGAAATTGATTTCTATTGTCCAAGATAGACACACTGGGTGAAAGTCAAATGTTCTCAACCAAGAACTGTAGGAGGTCTCAAAGAATCCTATTTTTGAGAATCACTTATAAACTAATCAGTATTTCTCTTTCCATCGAGGGAAAATGATGAACTAAAAATGGGTATAAATGAAACTCTTATCAACCCTTACATACCATCCATGACATGATAATCCATTAATTCCCTATCCAGCAAATAAAAAATTGAACGCAGCGTCAAGAAAACCCAAGATTGAATATGTGATCAATGTCTTATCATGATTGATTGAGAATTAATCATAAGATTTGATACATTATAATGTAAAATCAATATAATTTCAACGAATCGGTTCACATATTCTACTATGGTCCCATCATCCTGCTTGTATTTGAAGAATCCATAGTATTATCTAGCACATTAAATGCTATATATAACTGATGAATGAATAGATCAATAAATCCCATATAATAAAAACCCTCATGATTTTTATCCCACACCCATAAATCCATAAATCTACATATGGGTATTTATATCTTAATGGTGGAACATTTCACCTTAATTAAATTAGGTATTTAGACGATCTCAAACAAAATCTCTACCTTACCCAACCAATTGAAAGCATATTATAGATTTTTTGATCCATTGAATGCATGTTGATTCAAGTGAAGGAAATACTGAAAAATAATTCCATATTCATCACTTTTATGTTACACAAATAGATCTTGGATGGCAATGGTGTCATGTGTATATCATAGATTTTGGACAACATTCCCAATAATATTAAAGGGATTCCAGTCCACAAGAGTATTCACTCATTGTGGTTACTCAGTAGAAACCTCTCAGATCCTACAAATATGTATTCTTAGAGGAATTATGCTACACAACATTAGAAAATAACATTGAAGACATCATAATCAAAATCAAATCAATAACTCAAAAAAGATAATGGCATAATTGATCTTATTAGAAACTAAATAAATATTTTTATTTTGTACTCTCAAAACAAAATATGGTAAAGTATATAATTATATCAAACTATTTCTCAATATTCATATTCCACACCACCCATGGTAACATAACGCTCGCTACGAGAGGGATTTTCTAGTAAATCTTTCATAACTACCTCCTTAGTCCAAAAAATATATTCCTAACTACAGAATGTTATCATGGAATGATTATTAACCTGAAACTTCATAAAACATTTAGATGAACCATCCTAGAATCCTTGGTAACCTTATTCCTCAGATATCATTAATATATCATAATGTGAATTTCTGATCCCCACGGGTTAGCACCTTGAACCTATAATTACACATTATATTATATTGTATTAGGGTATTGGGGGTATAATTACATCAAACACACACACACACCACACAAGAATTCCTAAATAATTACAAAATATAAAATAGTTATCAAATTGGCCACAAAAACTAAAAATATTTAAAATACAAATCAACATTATCCTAACTCTAAAGTGGGGTAGTACTAGAAAATAAATAGGTATATAAAAAACCCAAAATAGAACAATATTAATGTGATAAACATTTTACTTGATAATATAAAAATACAAAAGGGAACATCACACCCAAACCAAAGGATAAAAAGAATCCACATACTATAAGAGGAACCTTCCCATTTCTCAATCATGGAAGTATAAAATTGATAGTTTCAAAAATAAAATGGCGGGAGTGATCTATAAATACTAGTTTTATCTTAAAAGTTTTACATAAATAGATTGCATAATAATATACCAAATACTACATTCAATATAAATAAAATAAGGCATCAAGATACAATTTCATATTTAAAACAAACCATGATTTAATTTCACAATGATTGGAAGTATTTTCAACATGGATTAAATTAAAATATTATATAATTAAATTTTTATAAATTTACTTCCTTGGTTAATGATGTTTCATAGTAAATGGAATATATATACATAATAATAATAAAATCATGAACCATGGATATTTTCATGGAAGGATGAATGTTTCTAGTTATAGGATATTTACATATCTCAAATCAATTATCTTTGAAATATGTTTACACACATCCCTAAGGCTTAAGAAAAATTGGACTTATCAAAATCCAATCATGTATAAGACATTCCAAACTAATTTTTTTTGATGTAAAATAAATTTACATATCAGTTCATAAATTCTTTCAATTTCTGGAATACTCTAGAAAAAACAATTCAATTGTTATTTAGTGTCTTTCTCAATGTTACATGCCAATTAAAATTCATATAGAATAGGTTTTGCTTATATATATTAATGGATATTTAAATTTAAGCATGAAAATAATTGTTTATTTTAATTTAACAACTTGAAAAAAAAACCACCAACCTTTAATCATAGAATCACATGTCAATACCTGAAATTTGTTCTTCAAATGGAGAATTATGATGATGATGATTATGAAACTAATAATATAATAAACATTCAAATCAAGAGATATTACATCACTAAAAAAGGTTATGATCTAAAAATATCTATCGAGAAAAGAAAGGGGGAGTGGAAAAAGACACATGAGAGGAGAATTACTCATCTCAGAAGGATCAAATGAAATCATCCGTCATTTGATCCCCCCTGTAATGTGTTTGGGGGATCCAACAAGGTTACATTAGAGCCTCTATGACCATGGAAATAATCTAAGGTTAGGTTATGGTTAAGAATATTCATAAACCTGTGTGATTTTTTCCAATTTTTCAAAATTAAAATTAATCATGTGCACAGTTAGTTTGGGCATGTATACAAGGCTAGAAAAACCCTACACTTTAACCATGCACACCTCACCTAGGGTGTAATGTTTCAACTTGGTGGTTTCATGATCTTTAAAATACTGTATTATTTATAGAAAACTTCCCCGAATAGGGTTTCATGGTTTTCTCTCGGTTGGAGAACAATTATGGAAAATCGTGCACTAGCCATGAACATCCTATCATCTTATAATTTTTTTGTTCAAAATTTCACCTGAAACAATGCATAATAAAATCGATCCAAAAGGTGAAAAACACGAGTCATAGAATACCAATTAACAAGTAAAATTATTTTAATCCTTATTAGAAAATATATATTTTTATTATCCTAAAAATGTAAAATATTTCAAAAAATTAAATTATTATTTGTTTTAGAATTTGAATTAAAATTATTCCCAGAGACATGATAAAAAAATGGGTTTTCTAGAAGTATATTTTTGAACAAAAATATGGTTTTATATAAAAAATATGACCAATAATAATAACTATATAAATATAAATTCAAATTAATAGATATATAATCTATATATATATTTAAAATCATTCATGAATATTATTTTTAATACATTTAATATGGGGAAAAATAAGAACTTTAAAAAAGGTTTCAGAAAAATATCATTTTTAAATTAAAAGTTATACATATAATAAAATAAAATATAAATATGATTGAAAATTATTTAATGGGATAAAATTGTAATAAATAATATTCATTTTATATTAAATTATATTTTAAACATAATTTTGAACTTACATTATTTAATTTATTGAAACAAAATTTTATTTTAAATGATCGTATTTTCACTACTCATTGAAAAATTTACTATGTTCCAAAAATAACATGATATCAAAATAAAATATGTTTCATATTTTTAATTAAAAAAATAAGGAAACATGTTAAAATTTATTTTAAAAAATTTATAAAAAATAATTTCAATCTATTTGATAAATGAACGATGAACTTGCCATCTAGAAAAATGCTGATTTTTTCCAAAATAATTATTTTTATTTCATATGATTTTTATTTTATTTTAATATGAAATTATATTCATTGAATTTATTTTATAAATTTTAAAATTAAAAATATCTTATAGTAAACTTATTCATATTCATAAACTCTAAATTAACATCTAAGTTATAATTCTAATGTCAAAAATAATATTATTTCATGGTCTATTTAAGGTCGATGATGTCTGTCTTGTGTGGTATTTAAAATATGTTCATTTTAAAAAAATCATGTATTTATAGAAATAATAAGACATCTATTTCATTAAATATATATGTATTGAAGAACTTATGAATGATAATTCTTCATTCTGAATGGGTTTTGGTGAGGGAAATCTATTAGTTGCATAGTATGATGAGAAAATATAATGTTAATAAATTTTAAACGTGAGAGTATTAATAATGAATCCATCAAATATAATTTTCTTAAATTTAATCTCACCTATAAAATGGAATCTCCATTCCATAATTATATGTAGCCTCATATATAAAGATGATCAAAAGGGCCTTAATTTTTGAAGTGGAATTAAAAACATCAAGATGTTGTAAATTACAAGTTTATAATTATCATAGGATAAGATGTATCATCTACTGGATCATGTGAGTTGGATGATAAGATAATATTTTATCAAGGTGATAATAGGATTTTCATATTTTTCTAATGTGAATAACTAGATATTCAATGTAGTTTTTTTTATAATTCTCTTAGAGTTTGTAAATAGTGTGTCCACTTCATTCACCTTAAGAGGTTCTATAAGTTGGGCTACAAAAATTGGATGTTTTTTATAGGAATCAATATATATTAACCATGGAATATAAAACGATCCAATATAACATTGAGCATGGTATAGGCTTTATAGTGAATCATTTAGAATATTCTAGGAGATTCTAGTTGTTGATGATATTGATATATTTTTTCATTCTTACACCAAAGTATATACTAGGTCGGTTTTTGTTATTTTAGATTATTAATTTTTGGTGTCCTTTTTGGGATATATTTAGAATTTATTTGGTTATTTTATTGTTGATCTCTAGAGGACAATAATTATTATCATGAATGTTTCAGTTTTTTGAGATTATTATGGTTATCCCTTGTGTATGTGCACAATTAAACGTTTAGCCATAATCTTGAACAGTTTATGTGCATTGAGATTTTTTACTTCTATTGATAGAATAAGATATTTTATTTTAAATATCTAGTTGTTTACTATTTTTATCATTAAAAATAACCATTTCTCATTAATCAATGTGTGTATTTATATTCTTGTTCATGTATATTTTTAGGTTAGTAGTTTTGGTTTTCATCTTATGGTTTTGTTAGTTAAATGTTAGAACAAAAATCATTCAGTGGCTGATGATATCCCTCAAGATATTGTATTCCCTTGTTTGTTCATTGGTCTTGGTGATTTAATCATTTTTTTAGACATGGATAGGCCTTGTTTTGTATCTCATGAAAGTTGGAAGATGAGGATTCTTGATGGCTCAAGAAAAAAGTAGGGAAGATTTTTATTTGATGAGATCCCTAAGGGTGAGGGTTGATGCATAAAATCATAGGTTACCATCAAGATCATTCTCATCATAGATTACATTTTAAGTTCCTTTTTTTATTCATGGATGATTGATGGTTATTTAGATAATTGTCACTTTTAGGAAACATTGAGGTGAGTTGGTAATGTCACTACTTGAGGTATTAGTTTTTACTATAATAATTTTATCTATCGAAAATAATTGAACTCTCGTATTTGTTTTTCATAAATAAATTTTAGAAGATTCTTTCCACATGTTACAAAATTTTGGAGAATCATCAATTGGGGGGAGTGAAAATATAAGTCACCAATTCATTCTGGTTATTTCTTTTATTATCTAGATGATGTTCTATTTTTTTATATGTGTATTTATCTTGTATTTTTTTCTAGTAGGATTATTTTGGGTGAGTCATTCTCATCTATTTATTAGAAAAAAACTCCATGGATTTAGTAAAGGATATATTTCAGTCATTCCATTTTTTATTAGTCACAATGGATGCTTTATATGGGAAGAAATCATTATATTTCTGGGAATTATAACAAATTTTCTTTAAAAATAATTAATTTCATCGACATGGATTTATTATATTATCCCATTATGTTAAAATATCTTTTTATTAATAAGAATTTATAATACAAATATTTTATTATTCAATATAAGTGTTTGGAAGTTATTAATATAAGGACCCGATATTAAAACATTACATAATCTTGAATTAAATGAATAATTCACATTGAGGATCTTTTTAGGTTTAAAGTTTTATAGATTTAGGACATAACTATTACATTTCAAAATATTACAAAGTAGACACTTCTACCCAGAATCTATTTTTTTTACAAAACATGAACTCTTGAAAAAAAAGAGTCGTGTCTAGTTCCATGTGTAATACAACATGAATTTTCAATGATCCCATCCTTGACCCTATACCACATTATGTCCTCTGAAAAACATTTCAAAAACATGCTATGGGCATAAAAATATCAGTAAGGGATACACAAAGAAGTAACACTATTAGTTTTTCAAAACAACAAGTAAACCATGAATACTTTAATATAATTATTACTTTTCACCTTTATGAACTAGTAAATACTCTTCACTGAATAAAAGATCATTACTTACCCATTTGTATCCAAAAGATTACCATAAAACCCATATAAAGAACACATAACCTATATAGGTAACTTGGGAAATTAACATACTTAAATGTAATAACCATACGTTCGACTTCCACACATATCACTAAATGGAATATCCATATGAACGACTTCCTTACCCAATGCATTGGAGGTTATAACTTATCCACCCCTCCGGGTATTCACGGCACCACCCGTCATATGGTTTATCACGTAAGCACCCGTCAAATATCAAAGTACCATCATAACACATAAAATATGTCAAATATAAGCATTTCACCAATAACATTTCATTTTCAATCATAAGAAGTAATTTCAAGATATTGGAATAATCAATCCATTATCAAAAACCATTTAAAAAAAGGATTTTTGAATCAAAGTGTCACATAACACTTTGAATATTTTAATGGAATTATAATTTTAAAACATTAATTTTCATATAAATAAATACTCAAAACCATTTTAAAACATAGACATTAAAGATAACGATATAGAATGATAAATCTTTAAAAAATTTAAAAATGATATTTTTGTTAAAGATTTTTTAACAAAATGAGAGACTCTTGAATAAAAATAATTGCGGAATAACATTTAATCAGAACTTTATAATATCATAAGAATAAAGGGATTCATGATAAAATATTTCAAAGGACTGTATATATACCATATAAGAGTGGATTTGATGCATAACAAAAATGAAGTCTCAATGGAAATGTAAATTGATATGAAATCCCTTATAAAGATGGTATCCTTAAATTAAGGATAAATCAATCTCATAATTATGTGTGAAAAATATAAATAAACCCAATATAATTGTATATTATGTGTAAAACAATCAGAGGTCATTCACACATATTCATAGGATAACATATTTAAGAAGTACAAGTTGAACCCAAAGAATAGAAATTGGGTTAATAAGTTCCCTTTCATAAATTCGAAAGCCTAACGACGTCACATTAAATTTTATAAAATGAGTTGATGGGATAAAAATGGTATCTAATAACATGTAAATAAATTTTACATCAATATGTATATAAAAGAACATATCCCAACATAATAAGATATATGTTAAAAAACATAACAAAAAAAAAGAAGTCTTTTAAAAAAAGGAGGGTGGACGATTCCCTTACCGATTTGGTACCTTAAAAAACATATGCCACATGAAAGAAGGATCATAAAATGAAGATTTAAATACTCATAAATGAATTTATATTATACAATGAGTACAATCATGTACAATACATATGCCACAAAAAGGAAATAGTGGCCAATATAGCATGAATCTCACGGGAATAAAAAGTGAGATGAAAAAACCTTACTTCATTGTATTCAAATTGAATAGTATGACCAAAAGTTAATAACCACAAAATGAATCTCAGAATACCATGAATATAAATCTAATCAGGATTATTTATTAAAATGTCATTACACATTACACCACATGTAATAAATACGTGACGATCAATGGAAATCTCACGAAATTAAATGTGAGATAAGAAATTCCCTTACAAAAATTTTGCAGCCTAACAAAGCCACTTAAAAATTAATAAAATTAATTGATGAGAGTAAGATGGGGTATCTCATAATATTAAAATACAAATTAAATTATGGTGAATATAAAAGTACATCCTCCAACTTAATAACATGTAACATAAAAGAAATGACATAAAAGAGAGTACTTGAAAAGAAAGAGAGAGGTCAGATCCCTTACCCCGTGTCCGACTTGACTCGATCGTTCTTTAATCTCTTGAATAATAAACTAAAGTTAATTTATAATTTATTAAGAACCTTTTTAAAGTTTATTATTACTTTTATATCACTTATTACCATGTTATAAACATTATGTAATCATTTAAGTTAATAACATCCATTTTGTCGATATTTGGTACTAGAGTAAAAAATAGACATATTACAATGACATGTTGTTCATGTGCTCAATGTTTCATTATATCCATAAAAAGATTCTTGATTTTTATATCATATATATCATATATATCCAATATATACATGTATTTATATTAATACATAACATTTAGAGGTAAGAAATGAAAGGCACCGTTCACGGAGACGGTAAGCCGTACGTACGCATGAATGCTACATTCATTTCTATTTCTTATTTTAATGGAAATAAAACATAATTATTCATATGTATATTATAATTACATTATAATATCATATATAATATTATTAAATCCATCCGTTATACATCCGACATAAGGCATTAACGAATCAAATCACTTTGATGGGGCTGTAGTCCGCACTTCGTCAAATGAAATTATCGTATTTACCCACTATGGAAACCGTAAAGGGTTGATATAAATGGAAAATATAGAAGCATAAAGAGAACATAAACATAATATATATCATATATAAATACTGTTCCATCATAATGTCCACCATGAGAGGTGGTTGGAGATATTTGAACAATCATCGTTTCATGAGGCGTTAGTTTGTCGTCTAAAGAAACATTATGTTCTTCATCCATTAGATGGAGGTGGGTGTAAGTGTATCACGAATACTTCTCATAAAAAAATTATAGTATATTGGGGATAATTATTTTGTTACAAAATAAAGTAATAAAAAGAGTTTAGGGGTTGGAGAAGTAAAATAAAAGAAGACAATTTAGGAGAATCTCTTACCTTTAATTTTTGTAACTTCCTTTGGATTGAACCAAAAGGACTTCTTGAAGTGCCTTATACCTAAGGTAAGGCTTCTAGGGGAAGCATAGATATTTAAGGAGATTAATTGGGTAGATTTTGGATGATCCAAATGGATTTAGAGGTGGGAGGAATTGGTTATAAGTTGTCTCCTTTTATAAGGGGGAGGAGGGGCTCTTTAGGAAAGTGTGAAACTATTATATTATTATATAATTATATTCGGTTTATAATGGTCCAAAAATCATTAACTATGAAGATAAGATTCCTCATGGTCTAAATAAAATCATCCAATCAGAATTTGACATTTTTTGCATATTATGTTAATCATTATAATCTTATTTGTTTACATGATTTTTTAATGTGGTAAATACATCATCATTATTATGTCATAAATAATTTAATTTATTTGTTTAATAAAAATTATAAAACAAATAACATAATGTAGGAATTCATTTTATACTTTCGATGAATATTTTCAGTTGAAAATATGACTTATATAACGCCATATAAAAATTAATTACTAAAAGATTTTTGTTAATGTCAATTTTGTCTTTACATTAAATTAATTAATCAAAATTGTCATTATCACACCCAAGTGGCTAAATGGGGTCCCAAAATCGACCCAATGATGCCCAAGGTCATTATTGACCAAAATAATAAGGTTTGGACAAGTGTTAAGGTAATTTTGAATTATTATAATATTCTTTTTACCTTGAATTAACCTATTTACCTTTAACTACGGTAAATAAAAGTCAAAAGTTACTATTCACCAAAAATTATTTTCATCTTAATGAACCACATTTAACTTCTTGATAACAACCATTTATTTAGGATTTTTTAAATTCAATTCACATAAGTGGTAAAATTTCATTTAAACGTAAAAGTCAGTTTTTTTAACTACCACAAAGTAGTTTCACTATTCATCAAAAATTGTAGTTTTTCAAAAAAATACCAAAAATTCAGCCTAAGATATATTTGATATTCCAAATTCAAAAATGATGTATATTTTTTCAAATTAAAAAAATATAAGTGACATTAATTAATTTTAAAAATTAATTCCCATTATCAAAACAAATAGCCTGTTTTTAAGAAACAACAACTATCAAAAGATTGATACTTGTTTATGTCCAATTTCAAAGTGAAATTAATTACAATGACCAAAATTGTATTAAATGGTAATAATATATTCTAATTACACTTTAAAACCAGTTGAAAAGATAATATAACCATATAAATAGATTATATTAAAACACATTTTTGAATTAAAATACAATATTTTTTACTACTCATTAGAAAATGAACTTTATCTGAAAAATTCCAAAAATTTACACAAAGTAAATTTTGATTTCCCCATTCTAAATAAAGATTTTATTTGGTCTAATATAATGTATTAAAGTCACCAAAATTAGATTTAATTAGGGTTCTCCATTAAAATGCGGTAAATCGGCCTTTTAAATTAAATTATGCTTAAAATTAAATTCATTCACATTTTAAGCCTCTAACTTTTGTTGGATAAATGTAAATACATTTAACAAACATGTATAATAACATTTTAGTTAGTTTTATTCATTTTATCCAATACAATAGTTAGGAGTTAACTACCATTTAAAATAATAATATTATATTATTTTTGTGCAACGTAAGATTTCCATGAAACCAATTGTTGCATATCAGGTACGCTATCGAACATAGAAATCCGTTTAATGTAAAATTAATATTTAATTCAAAAATATTAATAAATATTAAAATTTAATATTTTTCAATTATCCCAGATTCTACATCCTTCCCCCCTTTTGAGAATTGCGTCCTCCCAATTTAAAAATTTGGCTCGAGAACTTCATTGAAAGCCCCATATCGAAAAAAGTGTCAATAAAACTATCCCTTTAAAATAGAGTAAGAGAAGTAAAAATGTTACCCCAAGTAAAACTATACTAGGATTCCATTGAAACATGGATATGGAGGAGAAAAAAAACCTTCAAGTTCTGATGGAGAGTGATAGAAAACATGTTTAGAAGAAAGTTAACCACCAGAAATTCACAAACTTGTGATGGGTTAAGCAGTCTTTGATTCCCCAGTAGGAAAAGTTAACAGAAAAGGTTTTTGTTTTAAGTTACTTTTCATTGAGGAATTTATTTATGAGCTTAACTAAAAACATAAGGAAATATACTTACTTGTCATGTAGACATTTATCTTTTTCTAGATTTCTAACACAAACTCATATTTTCCCCAAATGATGAGTATTAAGGATGACTTTTTTTTACATTAAAAGTTCTATAATCAACATCGAGATAATCAAATAGTCCACAAAATATGAATTATATATTTCCCTTATCTTTTGATATTAACTAAAACCAAAACGTTTAGTACAAGATCAGATAATCCCACAAAAGGATAAAATTTTACATAATGAAAAACTAATCTTAATCTCCAAAATTTGTGTAACAAAACCCAAATTTCAACAATGACCATTCAACAAAAAGTTGTCCTTGAAATTATTCAAATTAATACAAACTATTATCGAATTCCAAATATCTAAAGGATTTAATCTAATAGTCTTCCATGATAAATCTTAACATTAATCTCCAAATAACATCTGTTACTCTTAAAATCTCATATTGAAAAGAAATTAACCTAATCAAATATTCTCCATGCTAGGATAATCATTTCCATAGATAACCCAACATAAAATTATTATGCATTCATAAAATCATCTAACATATAATAATAAATCAAACTAACCAGGGACTTAATGTAGTCCATTTGTAGGCGATAAATACTATTCGCTCTTTGGTTGTGGGTTCGATTACCATAGCTTCTCTGATGTGACGGGTTATCACACGGTCTATATGTTGTCTCTTTTCAAAAACTATATAATTTTATAACATTCCCAAAAATATAAAAATTTATCAAAAATTACCATAGAATTTTTTAACAATGATGGTTTTCTAATAACTTTTATTTGGCATCCCAAAAATGTATTAACCTATAATTTCCTCAAATTCACGGATCATACAAACCAAAATGGTTCTTTATAACTATATCCAGAAATGAAAAGATAATTATTCCTTGAATAAAATTACTATATATCAACCTTTATGGTTACAAATACTATAATAATTCTTGTAAATTAATTACCATCATCAAAAGAGCATTAATACTTATAAGCATTTCACCATCCTAAAATCTTCCAAAACTCTTGAATCCCTTGTATGTTAAATTCTTACACATTCAACATTCTTCATGATCCATTAAACATTCTGTTTCAACTTATTTTGAAATAATTATTTCCTACAAATAGATTCATGAATCATATCCTAAGATTCAATAATATCAAAACATATGTTAAGAAATAATCCATACCTTTCATTGGTCGTTGTTAGTTTCTTCATCCTTAATCAGAATGGAAATAGGTATTGGTAAAAAAATATTTGTACGATCCTGGTGATCCCATTCCGGAAACATCTTCTTGGGACACCTATTTGTATAATTACCATAAAAACCACATTAATAACATTCAATTGATCCCTCAGACATAACTTCTTTCCCTTTACTAGAGTCATCTGGATGCTTCCTTTTTCTATGGAAGGTTCTTGCTTTATGACCTTTATTCCCACATCTATAGAATATTCATATCCTGTTGAACAATTTTCCTAGGAGTTTCTTTCCACATATTTGACACATTGGTTTTTGAACATACTTAACTTTATGATTATTACCTAAAATTCCTTATTGATTTGTTTCTCAAATATAAGGCGCCTTATGAAAATCACCAAGTTTCATGTTTTAAATCATGACTCTGGATAGTTGGATGAGAATAACCATAAGAGTTCTCATTGAATCTCTCATTTCATTCAGTTTCTCGTTCAGAAAACCATCACCGTTTTCTTCACATCCACTGTTACTTTAGTTCCTGCTATATATAACCTTTTACAAAAACCAAAAAGGTGAGTGTGAGTATATCAGTAAAATCATCATATAATATCTTTTGAGGAGGTTAAATAATTATTCCTGTTATCTTAAAATCATTCAAAATAAATATGAATATTTCTAATATTCTAACCATTATGGTCATGTTACTTATTCTTAGATAACACCCTAACCTCCAAAGTTGCCTAAACCATCCTCTGATACCAACTATAAGGACCCGACCTTAAAGAATTACATAATCTTGAATTAAATGAATAATTCACATTGAATATATTTTCAAGTTTAGAGTATTAGAGAGTTATGCCATGACTATTACGTTTCAAAATATTACAATGTAGACAATTCTACCCAGTATCATTTTTTTACATAACATGAATCTTAAAAAAAAAGAGTCATGTCTAGTTCCATGTTTAGGATAGCATGAATTCTCATTGATCCCATCCATGACCCTATTCCACATTATGTCCTATGAAAAACATTTCAAAAACATGGGATGAGCATAAAAATCTCAGGAAGGGATACAAAAATAAGTAAAACTGTTAGTTTTTCAAAACAATAAGTAAACCATGAATACTTTAACATTAGTAATTCTTTTAAACTTTATGAAGTATTAAATACTCTTCACTGAATAAAAGATAATTACTTACCATTTTGTAAACAAAATATTACAATAAAACCCATATAAAGAATACATAACTTATAAAGGTAACTTGTGACATAAACATACTAAAATGGAATAACCATACGGTCGACTTTCACACATACCATTAAATGGAATATCCATACGACTAACTTCCATACCCAATGCATTGGAGGTTATAACGTAACCACCCGTCCTTGTATTCACAACACCACCTGTCATATGGTTTATCACGTAACCACCCATCAAATGTCCAAGTACCATAATAACACATAAAATATTTCAAATATAAACATTTCACCAATAAAATTTCATTTTCAATCATAAGAATTAATTTCAATATATTGGAATAATCAATCTATTTTCAAAAACCATTTAAAAAAAATTATTGAAAAAATGTGTCCCATACCACATTGAAGCTTCTAATGAAATTATTATTTTAAAACATTAATTTCCATAAAAATAAATAATCCAAACAATTTTTAAAACATGTACATTAAAGATAATGATTTAGAATGTTAAATCTTTAAAACATTTAAAATTGATCATTTTTTTAAATAGTTTTTAACAAAATGAGATACTTTTGAATAAAAATAATTGCAGAATAACATATAATCATAATTTTATAATATCATGAGAATAAAGGGATTCATGATAAAATATGTAAAAGGGCATTATATAGACCATAAAATAGTGAATTTTTTATAAAACAAAAATGAAGTCTCAATGGAAATGTAAATTGAGAGGAAATCAATTATAAAGATGGTGTCCTTAAATTAAGGATAAATAAATCTCATAATTATGTGTGAAAAATATAAATACACCCAATATAAGTTGATATTATGTGTAAAACAATCATATTTCATTCACAAATATTCATAGGATAACATATTCACGAAGTACAAGTTGAACCTAAAGAATTGAAATTGGGTTAAGATGTTCCCTTGTAAATATTTGAAAGCCTAACGACGTCACTTTAAATTTCAGAAAATTAGTTGATGAGATAAAAATGGAATATCATCACTTGGAAATAAATTTTACTTAAAAAAAGATATAAAATAGCATATCCCAACAGAATAAGATATATGTTAAAAGACATAACAAAAAAGAGAGGTCTTTTAAAAAAGGAGGGTGGAGATTCCCTTACAAATTTGGTAACTTACAAAATATACGCCACATGAAAGAAGGATCATACAATGAAGATTTAAATACTCATAAATAAAATTATATTACACATAGAGTACAATCATGGATAGGACATACACCACACACAAGGAAATAGTGTTCAATATAGAAAGAATATCACATGAATAAAAAGTGAGATGAAAAACCCTTACTTCATTGTATTCAAATTGAATCGTATGACCAAAAGTTAATAACCACAAAATCTATCACAGAATACCATGAATATAAATCTAATAATGATAATATATAACAATGTAAGTACACATTACACCATATGTAATAAATACGTGATGAACAATGGAAATCTCACGGAATTAAAAGTGAAATAAGAAATCCCCTTACAAAAATTCGGCAGCCTAACGATGCCACTTTAAAATTATTAAAATGAATTGATGAGAGTAAGAGGGGGTCTCTCATCATATGAAAATAAAAATTAAAGTGTGGTGAATATAAAATAACATCCTCCAACATAAGAACATGGATCCTAAAATAAAAGACATAAAAGAGAGTACTTGAAAAGAAAGAGAGAGGTCGGATCCCTTACCTTGTGTCTAACTTGACTTGATCGTTCTTTAATCTATAGAATAATAAACTAAAGTTAATTTATATTTTCTTAAGAATATTTTTCAAGTTTATTATTCCTTTTATATCACTTATTACCATTCTATAAACATTATGTAATCATTTAAGTTAATAATGTCTATTTTGTCGATATTTGGCACATGAGTCAAAAATGGACTACTTATAATCAAATGTTGTTCATGTGGTCAATGGATCATTATATACAGAATAAGATTCATGAACTAGATATCATATATATCATATATATCCAGTATATACATGTATTTATATTAGTACATAACATTTAGAGGTAAGAAATGAAATGCACTGTTCATGGAGACGGTAAGCCGTACGTATGCATGAACGCTACTTTCATTTCTATTTATTATTTTAATGGAAATAAAAAATAATGATACAAAGGTATGTTATAATTCCAGTATAATATCATATATAATATCATTAACTCCGTCCTTTATACATCCCATAGAAGGCATTAACGAATCAAATCACTTTGAGGGGGCTGTAGTCCGCACATCCTCAAATGAGATTATCATATTTACCAACTATGGAAACCATAAAGGCGTGATATAAATAGAAATTACAGAAGCATAAAGAAAACATAAACATAATATATATCATATATAAATATAGTGTCATCATAATGGCCACCATGAGAGACGGTTGGAGATATTTTAACAATCATTGTTTTGTGAGGCGTTAGTTTTCCATCCACAGAAACATTATGTTCTTCATTAATGTTATGGAGGTGTGTGTAAGTGTAGCTATAATAATTCTCATAAAAAAATCCTAGTTTATTTATTATACTTATGTTGTTACAAAAGTATGGAATAGAAAGATTTTATGGGTTGGAGACGTAAAATAAAAGAAAACAATTTAAGAGAAACATTTACCTTAAATTTTGGTTACTTACTTTGGTTTGAACCAAAAGGACTTCTTGAAGTGCCTTATACCAAAGGTAAGGCTTCTAAGGGGAGTAAAGGGATATAGGGAGATTAATTGGGAAGAATTTGGAGCTTCCAAATCTCTTGAGAGGTGTGAGGAATTGGTTAGAAGTTGTCTCCTTTTATTAGGGGGAGGAGGGGCTCTTTAGGAAGGCATGAAACTATTATTTTATTATATAATTATTTTCTGTTTCTAATGGTCCAAAAATCATTAAAGATGAAGATAAGATAACTAATGGTCGAAATAAAATCATCCAATCAGAATTTTAAATTTTTTGGATATTATTTTAATCATTATAATCTTATTTATTTAAATGATTTATTAATGAGGTAATTACTGCATCATTATTATGTCATAAATAATTTAATTTATTTATTCTCTAAAAATCATAAAAAAACTATCATGATGTAGGAAATCTGTTTATATTTCCAAGTAATATTTATAGTAGAAAATATGACTTATATATCACCATATAAAAATTAATTACTAAAAGATTTTTGTTAATGTCAATTTTGTCTTTACATTAAATTAATTAATCTAAATATTCATTATCACACCCAAGTGGATCAATGGGGTCCCAAAATCAATCCAAATATGCCCATGGTCATTAATGACTCAACCAATAAGGTTTGGACAAGTGTTAAGATACTTTTGAATTTTTATAATATTGTTTTTACCTTGAATTAACCTATTTACCTTTAACCGTGGTAAATAAATGTCAAAAGTTACTATTCACCAAAAATTATTTTCATCTTAATAAACAAAATTTTACTTAACGATAACAACCATGTATGTAGAATTTTTGAAATTCAATTCACAGAAGTGGTATTATTTCATTTAAATGAAAAATTCAATTTTTTTAACTACCAATAAGTGGTT
The DNA here is from genome assembly GCA_963277665.1 of Viscum album. Classification (NCBI taxonomy): domain Eukaryota; kingdom Viridiplantae; phylum Streptophyta; class Magnoliopsida; order Santalales; family Viscaceae; genus Viscum; species Viscum album. The sequence goes on along the minus strand of OY728143.1, from coordinate 1,512,471,992 downwards.
TCACTATTCATCAAAAATTGAAGTTTTTTAGAAAAATACCAAAAATTCAACCTAAACTATATTTGATATTACAAATTCAAAAATGATGTCTATTTTTTGAAATTCAAAATATATAAGTGGAATTAATTAATTTTAAAAATTAATTCTCATTATCAAAAAAATAGTGTGTTTTTAAGAAACAATAACTATCAAAGGATTGATACTTGGTTATGTCAAATTTCAACCTGAAATTAATTACAAAGACTATCATTGGATTAAATGGTAAAAATATATTCTAATTTCACTTTAAAACAAATTAATAAGATAATATAACAATATAAATAAATTAGATGAAAACACAGTTTTGAATTAAAATACAATATTTTTCACTATTCATTAGAGATAATGAACTTTATCAGAAAAATTCCAAGAATTTACACAAACTAAAATTTGATGTCCCCATTCAAAAGAAAGATTTTATTTGGTCAAATATAATGTATTAAAGTGACCAAAATTAGATTTAATGGAGGTTCTCCATTAAAAGGTGGTAAATCAGCTTTTTAATGTAAATTATGCTTTCATTCCCATTTTAAGCCACCAACTTTTATTGGATAAATGTAAATACATTTAACAAATATGTATAATCATATTGTAGTAATTTTTATTCATTCCCTCCAATAAAATATCTAGGAGTTAACTACCATTTAAAATAATAATATTATATTATTAGTGTGCAACGTAAGATTTCCAAGAAACCAGTTGTTGCGTATCAGGTACGCTATCAAACATAGAAATCCATTTAAAGTATAATTAATATTTAATTAAAAAATATTAATAAATATGAAAATGTCATATTCTTCATTTATCCGGGATGTTACAATTAAAGTCCTTTAATAGGGTTATAAATACTTTTCTTTCAGTTTCATAATGGCAATGGTCCCTTTCAATGTATTATGAATGGGTAATAATAACTACATAAGGCTTTGAGTGGCCAGAGTATGTGTCCACTTGTTTATACATTCACTATGTAATCTAGGGGGGTTTCATAAGGGTACCCCAGAATTTATAATGGTTTTTTATGGGTATGGTATTATCTTCATTAGGGTACCCTGACCTATGTAAGGATAAGACATGCAATACTGAATTTTAGCCTCACTTTCATAATGGCCTTTCTATAGTTTTGTACAATACATCCCACTCTATGTGTTGGTATTGATAAACTATAGCACTAATTATGTGTGAAATCCCTTTCCCATAGGTGTAACATTGGATTAGTGTAAAGGTATTGTAACTTTAATGAGGTTCCCACGCTTTGAAAAAATGATGGATTCTATTTTCTATTCGTCTTTCACCATATCGACTTGCAAATCCATTTTTATGCATTTAAATAATAGAATTTATAGAAATTGGTCCACTAACCCCAATAAACATTTTAACACCTATTTTATATTTCATTTGATACTGCACACACAAGATTCACATGAGAAGAAAAATTAATTGATGTTATTAATTTTGTGGTTTTATCACATCAATATATGTGGCCTTTTCAAAAAATATATACCTAAATCACTACAGTCCTCATTCCTTCAAATGATTAGATTATAGTATTTGACATATGTCATTAAGGTGATTATTATATTGTTATTGATTATATCTTTTATTATGTGGAGTATACCATCTCTTATTAATATTGAGAACCCATAAAAATGGTTTCTATGATTTAATCATCTAGATTGGTATTTCTATATAACTCTATCATCTTAAAAATCATTATTGGTGTAAAAGTTCATATAAATTTGTTTATTATTTTATAACACCTATTTTGTGAATATATATGTTGAAAAGGCTCAGAGAATGCCATTTTGAACCTTTTTTATAAAAATTGATCATGACATGGATGTAATTAATAATATCAAAATTTTTCTCATTTATTAGAATTTGGTTAAGATTGATGTCTTCTCAAATAACAGTAATTTTTTTAATGTAATGGCTTATGTTGGGACATCATTTCTAAATGATAAACTTTATTATTTAAATGATTGGGGTTATTGTTTTGAAATTAGTCAACATAGTTTGAAATGATTTATTTTATTGAATTTACAGAGACCCAGTTTTTTAATGATTATTATCTCCATTTCTGAAATAATAAACCATGGGTTATTTTAAATCAATGATTCGATCATCTGGAAAAGTATGTGAACCCAAGTTATGTAATGAAACAAATCCTTTATGTAATGGCCTGGACCTTTCTATTCCATTCCTTTGTGAAAATGTGGTGTTAGAGGTGTTCTGGAAGGTTAAGGTGGCTTGGGGTGTGTTTGGGTGGACTTTCAAGGAAAGCTAAAGGGTAATAGCTTTCGCACGGTTGGCACACTGTTTGCCTAAACCGTGTGGCAAAACCGTGCAAGGTTGGTCTTGGAGGTAGTGGCTAATGCACGGTTAGCACATGTTTTGTCTATCTGTGTAGACTAACCATGCAAAGAGTGTTTGATGAGGAAAAAGCTAACACATGGCTAGCGCATGGTTTGTTAAACCGTGCAGACTAACCATGCGAGCAGTTAAAGTTGGATCCTAAAATTGTGGATCTAACTAGTTTTCCCTTAAATCACCTCTTTTAGTACCCTAAGTGGCCATAACTCGTGATTACTCTCCGTTGAAGGTTAGAAAACCTATCCCAATCATTTTGGAGGTGATCTGGAGGCTTCTCTTCGCGAATCGAAGCTGGTTTCTTGAGGTATGTAAACGTTCATCATTGGTTTCTTAGATCTACTTAGATTTACTCCCCCTACTCTCTCTGTTTCTTAGATCTATGCCTTTTATGGGTATATCTAAGTGTGTGGATGCCAAATATGATGAGAATTGGTCTTGATCTTTCTAGGAGGAGAGATCTAAGGCGGGGTTTTAGAGAATCGACATGAGTTCTTTGAGCATCCCTCAGCCGTTGTGGTTTTCGTAAAAAAAACATTGAGGTAGGGGATTCATGGCTTCTCTAATTGTCTATGTACAATCGTAGAGTTAACTTGATTTAGCCATCTGGATCACAATGAAATTGACCTAGTTCAATACTAGAACTGGATTAAAAGAATTGGTTTGATAGAATTTTGTAGCTTTGTACCATGATAACAGTTCGCCTCTTGATTTTCTAGATAGCGTGATATCCATGCCTTCATGGTTAGCATGTTGTTCTTGATGAAATTGATAAATAACGTAAATCTGGAATTAATTGATAATTAATTGGCCAAAGAAAAAGAGGCATGTAAATGAATCCGGTTGTTGTTGTTGTGGTTGTTGTTCCCATTTTATGTTAATCAAATTGATGCTGATGTAGGTAATTAATTCAGTTGGTTGGGAAATCGAAATCTGTTGGTGCTTATTGTTAGAAGGTGTGATGCCTTGTTAAAGGGCCAAGAGCCCAATTTGATGTGATGTTTACATTCCTGTTTCTTATGATGTGATGTAATCTTGGATGGGTGTTGTGATATGTTGAGGCATAGAGGCCTTTTGGTTGTGGCAGCAGATGACGCCTAGAGTGGCAAGATGCATCAGTTTATGCATGTGGGTGTCGAGGAGGACACCCAGGATGATGGAATGGGATGGTTGTGATCATTGTATGCTTGTTGATTCTTGGTTGTTTATCTGCTTTATTTTCCCCACTGCTCAAGGCAGCTGGTCCTGCATACCCTTCTTTTGAAGGAGGTGAAGACACGCAGGGTATGCCATGTGCTTTCCGTGTTTAGACTCTCAAGGGAGAATGGGTCTACGCTCTTACTATAGGAGAAAAAGACTCGATGGGTAGTACATCTATGCACCGTGTTGATCCCCCTTGTGTTTAATAACATAGGATTATTTTCGAGAATGCCTGGGAATATTTGAAAGTAATTCTAAAATGAATGTTTTATTAAATGATGTTAACCTATGGGGTTGGAGTTTGTTGAAACTAAATGATGAGGTTGAGAACTTTTGAAAGGATAGCTGAATTTTTGGATGTTGTTTTAATAGAATTTAAAGTGGAATTTTTCTTGGTTAATTAATGTTTGATGAATTAATTAACGTACAATGGAATTGATAAAAAGGGAAGGAAGTAATCTAATAAATCCCTTAAATGGTTGTGTGCTTATAGGATACCCAGTCTTAGAAGTGGCATCCCGGAGTCTGAGAGACGTTAGCTGCAGTTGTGTCTAAGACTAGGTAATGCCCATAGTGTGGTTTTGAGTTATAGTATATTCACATGCATTCTAGAAAAGAATCCTATGCTACTAAACACAAGGGGGCTCAACATGGTGATAGATGTACTACCCGTCAAGTCTTTGTCTCCTATAGAAATAGTGTACACCCATTCTCCTTTGAGAGGGTAAACATGGAAAGCACGTGGCATACCACGCGTTTCTTCGCCTCCTTCGGAAGAAGGGTTTGCAAGACCAGCAACCTTGAGCAGTGGAGAAAAATAAAGCAGACACAAGACAAGAAGCAATAAAGTAAACATCACATCAAATTGGGCTCTTTTCCCTTTAACAAGGCATCAAGCCTTGAAACAACAAGCACCAACCGATTTTGGTTTCCCAACCAACTGAATTAATTACGTACATAAGTATCAATTTGATTAACATCAAATGGGAACTACAACCACAACAACAACAACCGGATTCGTTTACATGCCTCTTTATCGTTATCCAATTAATTATCAATTAATTCCGGATTTAGGATATTTATCAATTTCATCAAGAACAACATGCTAACAAGAATGGCATAGATATCACACTATCTAGAAAATCAAGAGGCGAACATTTATCATGGTACAAAGCTACAAAATGTGAAAAAAAATATTATTTTAATCTGGTTCAAGTATTTTACTAGGTCAATTTCATTGTGATCAAAATGGCTTAATCATGTTAACTCTACAATTGAACATAAACAATTAGAGAATCCACGAATCCCCTACCTCAACGGTTTTTGAAGAAAACAACAACGGCCGGGGAACGCTCAAGGAACCCGGCTTGATTCTCCAAAACCCTGCCTTAGATCTCTCCTCCTAGAAATATCAAGAACAAATCTCATCATATTTGGCATCCACACACTTAGATCTACCCATAAAGGCCATAGATCTGTGAAACCGAGAGAGGAGGAGGAGTAGATCTAAGTAGATCTAAGAAACAAACCAAGAAGGATCACATACCTCAAGAAACTGGCTTCGATTCATGAAGAGAAGCCTACAGATCACCTCCAAAATGATTGGGAGAGGTTTTCTAACCTTTAAGGGAGAGTAATCCTGAGTTATAGACACTAAGGGGCTTAAACGAGGCGCTTAAAGGAAAAACGAGTTAGATCCTCAATTTTAGGATCTATCATTAAGTGCCCGCATGGTTAGTCTGCATGGTTTAACAAACTTTGCGCTAACCGTGCATTAGCTTCTACGTTGTCAAACACTCCTCGCATGGTTAGTCTGCACGGTTAGACAAACCATGTACTAACCGTGCGTTAGCCACTACCTCCAAGACCATCCTTGCACGGGTTGGCCGCACGGTTTAGGCGAACCATGCGCCAACCGTGCGAAATCTATTACCTTTTAGCTTTCCTTAAAAGTCCACCCAAATGCACCCCAAGCCACCTTATCCTTCTAGAACACCTCTAACAGCACATTTTAACAAAGGAATTGAATAGAGAGTTCCAGGCCATTACATAAATGATTGGATTCATTACATAACATGGGTTCACATACTTATCCATATGATCGATTCATTGATTTAAAATAACATAGTATTTATTATTTAAAAAATGGAGATAATATTCATTAAAAAATTGGGTCTAATTAAATTCAATAAAATAAACCATTTCAAACTATGTTGACTAATTACAAAACAATATCCCCAATCATTTAAATAATAAATTTTATCATTTAGAAATGATGTCCCAACATAAGCCATTACATTAAAAAAAATTTAACTTTATTTGAGAGGGTATCAATCTTAACCAAATTGTAATAAATGAGAAATTTTTTGATATTATTAATTTTATCCATGTCAAGATCAATTTTTATAAAAAAGGTTCAAAATGGGATTCTATGAGTATTTTCGACATATATATATATTCACAAAAGAGGTGTTATAAAATAAGAAACAAATTTTTATGAATTTTTATAAAAATATTGATTTTTATGATGTTAAAATTACATAGAAATACCAATTTAGATGATTAAATCATAGAAACCATATTTATGGGTTCTCAATTGTAATAGGAGATGGTATACTCCACATTATAAAAGATAAAATCAATAACAATATAACAATCCCCTCAATGACATATGTCAAATACTCTACTCTAATAATTTGAAGGAATGAGTACTGTAGTGATTTAGGTATGTATTTTTTGAAAGGCCACACATATTGATGTGATAAAACCAAAAAAAATAAGAACATTAATTAATTTTTCTTCTCGCATGAATCTTGAGTGTGCTGTATCAAATGAAATATAAAATAGGTTTCAAAATGTTTATTGGGGTTAGTGGACTGATTTCTATAAATTATAATATTTAAATTCGTAAAAATGGAGTTGTAAGTTGATATGGTGAAAGATAAACTGAAAATAGAATCCATCAATTTTCAAAGAGTCAGAACCTCATTAAGGGTACAATACCTTTACAGTACTCCAATGTTACACCTATGGGAAATGGATTTCACACATAAGTAGTGCTATAGTTTAGCAATACCCACTCATAGTGTTGGATGTCCTGTACACAATTATAGAAAGAAATTTATAAAAGTGAGGATAAAATTCAGTAGTGCAAGGCTTATCCTTAAGTAGGTCAGGATACCCTAATGAAGATAATACCATACCCATAAAAAATCATTATAAATTCTGGGGTACCCTTATGAACCCCCCCCCCTTTTAATTACATAGTGAATGAATAAACAAGTGGACACACACTCTAGACACTCAAAGCCTTATGTAGTTATAAGTATCCATTCACAATACATTGAAATGGACCATTGCCATTATGAAACCGAAAGAAAACTATTTATAACCCTATTAAAGGACATTAATTTTAACATCCCAGATAAATGAAGAATATGAAATTTTCATATTTGTTAATATTTTTGAATTAAATATTAATTTTACTTTAAATGTATTTCTATGTTTGATAGAGTACTTGATACGCAACAGCGGGTTTCTTGGAAATCTTACGTTGACACTAATAATATAATATTATTATTTTAAATGGTAGTTAACTCCTAGATGTTTTATTGGAGGGAATGAATAAAAATGACTACAATATGATTATACATGTTTTTTTAAATTTATTTACATTTATCCAATAAATGATAGAGGCTTAAAATGTGAATGAATCTAATTTTAAGCATAATTTACATTAAAAGGCCGATTTACTGCCTTTTAATGGAGAACCCTCATTAAATATAATTTTGGTAACTTTAATACATTATATTTGACCAAATAAAATCTTTCTTTAGAATGGGGACATCAAAATTTACTTTGAGTAAATTTTTTGAATTTTTTTGATAAAGTTCATTTTCTAATGAATAGTGAAAAATATTGTATTTTCATTCAAAACTATGTTTTAATATAATTTATTTATATGGTTATATTATCTTTTTAATAGGTTTGAAAGTGTAATTAAAATTTATTTTTACCATTTATTCCAATTTTGATCATTGGAATTAATTTCACGTTGAAATTAGACATAAAAAAATATCAATATTTCGATAGTTATTGTTTCTTAAAAACATGTTATTTGTTTTGATAATGAGAATTAATTTTTAAAATTAATTAGTTCCACATATATGTTTTTAATTTTGAAAAATAGAAATCATTTTTGAATTCATAATGTCAAATATACCTTAGGCTGATTTTTTGGTATTTTTCTGAAAAAATCAATTTTTGATGAATAGTTAAACCTCTTAGTGGTAGTTAAAAAAACTGACTTTTTAATTTAAATGAAATTTTACCACTTATGTGAATTTAATTTCAAAAATCCAACATACATGGTTTTTATCAAGAAGTAAAATTTGGTTCATTAAGATGAAAATAATTTTATTTGAATAGTAACCTTTGACTTTTATTTACCGCGGTTAAAGATAAATAGGTTAATTCAAGGTAAAAAGAAAATTATAATAATTCAAAATTACCTTAACACTTGTCCAAACCTTATTGGTAGAGTCATTAATGACCATGGGAATCTTTTTGTCGATTTTGGGATCCCATTGAGCCACTTGTTTGAGATAATTAATATTTAGATTAATTAAATTAATGTAAAGACAAAATTGACATTAACAAAAAGCATTTTGTAATTAATTTTTATATGGTGTTATATAAGTCATATTTTCAACTTTAAATATTCATTGGAAGGACAAAAATATTTACTACATCATGGAAGTTGTTTTAAAATTTTTTGACAATAAATAAATTAAATTATTTATGACATAATAATGATGTAGTATTTACCTAATTAATAAATCATTTAAATAAATAAGATTATAATGATTAAAATAATATCCAAAATATGTAAAATTATGATTTTATGATTTTATTTCTACTGTGAGTTATCTTATATTCATTTTTAATGATATTTCGACCATTAGAAAATGAATATAATTATATAATAAAATAATAGTTTCACACTTTCCTAAAGAGCCCCACCTCCCCATTATAAAAGGAGGCCACTTCTAACCAATTCCTCACACCTCTCAAGCCATTTGGATTGTCCAAACATTTCCCAATTAAGATACCTACATTCATATCCTTCCACTAGAAGCCTTACCTTAGGTAGAAGGAATTTCAAGAAGTCCTTTTGGTTCAAACCAAAGGAAGTTACCAAAATTAAAGGTAACATTTTCTCTTAAATTGTTTTCTTTTATTTTAATTCTCCAACCCATAAACTAATTTTATTCCTTTATTTTGTAACAAAATCAGTATCCTCAATATTCTAGTATTTTTTTTTGATAAGTATTTGAGCTACACATACACACACCTCTATCTAATGGATGAAGAACATAATGTTTCTGTGGATGGAAAACTAACGCATCACGAAACGATGATTGTTCAAATATCTCCAACCGCCTCTCATGGTGGCCATTATGATGGAAATATATTTATATATGATATATATTATTTTTATGTTTTCTTTATTCTTCTGTATTTCTAATTTATATCACACCTTTATGGCTTCCATAGTGGGTAAATACGATAATCTCATTTGAGGAAGTGTGGACTACCGCCCCCTCAAAGTGATTTGATTCGTTAATGCTTTATGTGGGATTTATAAAATATGTAGTTAATGATATTATATATGATATTATACTGGAATTTCAATATACCTACGTATCATTATGTTTTATTTCCATTAAAATAAGAAATACAAATGAAAGTAGCGTTCATGCGTACGTACGGCTTACCGTCTCCATGAACGGTACATTTCATTTCTTACCTCTAAATGTTATGTACTATTATAAATACATGTATATACTTGATATATATGATATATATGATATCAAAATAATGAATATCCTTCTGGATATAATGCACCATTGACCACATAAACATCTTGTGATTATAGGAAGTCCTTTTTTGACTCCTGTACCAAATATCGACAAAATGGACGTTATTAACTTAAATGATTACATAATGTTTATAACATGGTAATAATTGATATAAAAGGAATAATAAACATTAAAAATGTTTTTAAGAAATTATAAATTATCTTTAGTTTATTATTCAGGAGATTAAACAATGATCGAGTCAAGACGGACACGAGGTAAGGGATTTGACCTCCCTCTTTCTTTTCATGTACTCCCTTTTATGTCATTTCGTTTATGCACCATGTTCATATGTTATAGGTTTTTATTATATATTCACCACACTGTAATTTATATTTTCATATGATGAGAGACCCCCTCTTACAATCATCAATTCATTTTAATAATTTTTAACTCGCGTTGTTAGGCTGCCGAATTTTTGTAATGGGATTTCCTATCTCACTTTTAATTCCGTGAGATTTCCATTGTTCGTCACATATTTATTACATGTGGTGTAATGTGTACTGCCATTTCTATATATTATCATTATTAGCTTTATATTTATGGTATTCTGTGATTCATTTTGTGGTTATTAACTTTTGGTTATATGATTCAATTTGAATACAATGATGTAAGGGTTTTTCATCTCACTTTTTATTCTCGAGAGATTCATGCTATATTGGCCACTATTTCCTTTTGTGTGGAATATGTACTATTCATTATTGTACCCTTTGTGTAATATAATTTAATTTTGAATATTTACAACTTCATTTTATGACCCCTCTTTCATGTGGTGTATGTTTTGTAAGTCACCAAATTGGTAAGGGAATCTTCCACCATCCTTTTTTAAACGACTTATTTTTTTTGTTATGTCTTTTAACATATATCTTATTATGTTGGGATATGTTCTTTTATATAGTTATTGATGTAAAATTTATGTCCATGTGATGAGATACCCTTTTTATCTCATCAAATCATTTTTTGAAATTTAAAGTGACATCGTTATGCTTTCGAATTTTTACAAGGGAACTTCTTAACCCAATTTCAATTCTTTGGGTTCAACATGTACTTATTGAATATGTTATCCTATGAATATGTGTTAATGAACTCTGAAAGTTTTACAGTTAATATACACTTATATTCGGTGTATTTATATGTGTCACGCATAATTATGAGATTTATTTATTCTTAATTTAAGGATACCGTCTTTAAAAGGGATTTCATCTCAATTTACATTTACATTGAGACTTAATTTTTGTTATGCACCAAATCCACTCTTATATGGTGTATATATTGTACTTTGACATATTATATCATGAATCCCGTTATTCTTATGATATTATAAAGATCTGATTAAATTTTATTCCGCAATTATTGGTATTCAAGAGTCTCTCATTTTGTTAAAAACTATTTAACAAAAATATCAATTTAATTGTTTTAAAGATTTATCAAGTTAAATATTTATATTTTATTTCCATGTTTTAAAAATGATTTTGAGTATTTATTTATATGGAAATTATTGTTTTAAAATTATAATTCCATTATAAGCTTCAAAGTGGTATGGGACACTTTGATTCAAAAATACTTTTTAAAATGGTTTTTGAAAATGGATTGATTATTCCAATATCTTGAAATTACTTCTTGTGATTGAAAATGAAATGTTATTGATGAAATGTTTATATTTGAAATATTTTATGTGTTATGATGGTACTTTGACATTTTACAGGTGGTTACTTGATAAACGATATAACGGTTGGTGTCGTGAAAACTAGGATGGGTGGTTACGTAATGACCTGCAATGCATTGGGTATGGAAGTCGCCCATATGGCTATTCCATTTAGTGATATGTGTGGAAGTCGACTGTATGGTTATTCCATATAAGTATGTTTATTTCCCAATTTACCTTTATAAGTTATTTATTCTTTATATGGGCTTTATGGTAATCTTTTGGTTAAAAAGGGTATGTAATGATCTTTTATTCAGTGAAGATTATTTTCTACTTGATAAAGGTAAAAAGAATTACTTATGTTAAATTATTCATGGTTTAATTATTGTTTTGAAAAATTAACAGTTTTACTTATTTGTGTATCCCTTATTGAGATTTCTATGCGCATCCCATGTTTTTGAAATATTTTTCACAGGAAATAATGTGGAATAGGTTCAAGGATGGGATCAAGGAAAATTAATACTGTCTTAAACATGCAACTAGACATGACACTTTTTTTCTAGAGTTCATGTTTTGTAAAAAATGGATACTGGGTAGAAGTGTCTACTTTGTAATATTTTGAAATGTAATAGTTATGGCCTAACCCTATAAAACTCTAAACCCGAAAAGGTCCTCGATGTGAATTATTCATTTATTTCAAGATTATGTAATGTTTTAAGGTCGAGTCCTTATAGTTGGTATCAGAGGTCGGTTTAGACAACTTTAGAGGTTAGGGTGTTATCTAAGCATAAGTAACATAACCATAATGGTTAGCATATTAGAAAGAGTGGTAGTTATTTTGAATGAGTTTCAGATAACATGAATATGTATTTACCCTCATAATAAGATATTATATGATGATTTTACTGATATACTCACACTGGCCTTTTTGGTTTTAGAAAATGGCTAGATCTAGTAGGAACCAAAGTCACAGTGGATGTGAAGAAAAAGGTGATGGTTTTCTGAACGAGCAACTGAGTGAAATGAGAGATGCAATGATAACTCTTGTGGTTATTCTCAACCAACTATCTGGAGTCATGATTGAAAATGTGAAACTTGGTGATTTTTATAAGGCATCGTATATTCAAGAAACAAATCCATATGGAATTTCAGGTAATAATCATAAAGGAAAGTATGTTCAAAAACCTATGTGTTAAGGATGAGGAAAGAAAAGCCAAGGAAAATTCTTCAAAGGGATGGGAATATTCTATAGATGTGGGAATGAAGGTCATAAAGAAAGAACCTTCCATGGAAAAAGGAAGCATCAAAATGACTCTTGGAAAGGGAAAGACGTTATTTCTGAGGGATCAATTGAATGTTTTAAATGTGGTGTGAATAGTCATTATAGAAACAGGTTTCCTATGAATATGTTTCAGGAATGAGATCACCAGGATCATACAAATATTCGTTTACCAATACCTAATTCCATTCCGATTGAGGATGAAGAGACTGACAATGACCAATGAAAGGCATGAATTATTTATTAACATATGTTTTGATATTATTAAATCTTAGGATATGATTCATGATTCTGTTTGTAGGAAATAAGTATTTCAGAATAAGTTGAAAAGTAATGGTTAATGGATCATGAAGAATTTTGAATGTGTAATAAGTCAACATATAAGGGATTCAAGAGTTATGGTATATTTTGGGATGGTGAAATTCTTATAAGTATTAAGGATCTTTTGATGATGGGAATTACATTATAATTATTTTTATATTATTTGTACCCCTAAATTTTGATATATAAAATTTTATTCAAGGAATAACTATATTTTCTTTTGTGGATATATTTATAAAGAACCATTTTGGTTTGTATGATCCTTGAATTTGAGGAAATTATATGTTAATACATTTTTGGGATGAAAAATAAAAGTTATTAGAAAACCTTCGTGGTTAAAATATGCTATTGTAATTTTTTGTAAATTTATCTCTTTTTGGGAATGTTATAAAATTATATAGTTTTTGAAAAGAGACAACATGCAGACCATGTGACAACCTATCGCATCAGACGAATCTTTGTGAATCGAACCCACAACCAAAGTGCAACTGGTATTTATCACCTACCACTGGACTACATGAATTCTTTGGTTAGTTTGACTTATTCTTTTTATTTATATGATTTTATGAATCCATAATAAATTTAATTTGGTTTATATATGGAATTTATTAACCTATAATAGAGAATATTTGTTTAGGTTAATTTCTATACAATATGATATTTTAAGAGCAACTGATGTTATTTGGAGATAAATGTTACGATTTATCTTGGAAGACTATATGATTAAATCCTTTAGAGATTTGGGTTTCAATATTAGTTTGGACTACTTTGAATAATCTTAAGGAAAAATTTTTATTGAATGGTAATTGCTGAACATTGTGTTTTGTTAGACAAATTTTGGAGATTAAGAGTAGTTTTTCATTATGTAACATTTTAACCTTTTGCTGGATTATCTGATCTTGTACTAAATGTTTTGGTTTTAGTTAATATCTAAAGATAATATAAATATATAATTCATCTTTTTTGGATTATTTTATTCTCTCAAAGTTTATTATAGCACTTTTAATGTAAAAAAAAGTCATCCTGAATACTCCTCATTTTGAGAAAATATGAGTTTGTGTTAGAAATATAGTAAAAGATAAATGTATAAATGAAAAGTAAGTATATTTCCTTATGTTTATAGTTAAGATCATAAATAAATTCCTCAATAAAAATTAACTTAAAAAAAAACCTTGTATGTTAAATTTTCCTACTGGGGAATCAAAGACTGTTTAACCCATCACCAGTTTGTGAATTTCTAGTGGTTAACTTTCTCCTAAACATGTTTTCTGTCACTCTCCATCAGAACATGAAGGATTTTTTCTCCTCCATATGCATGTTTTCATGGAATACTAGTATATTTTTTCTAGGTTAACCTTTGTACTTATCTTCCTTTATTTTAAAGTGATAGTTATATTGACTCTTTATTCAATATTGGGCTTTCAATGAAGTTCCCGAGCCCAATTTTTAAATTGTGAGGATGAAATTACCAAAAGGGGGAAGGATGTAACATCCTGGACAAATGGAGAATATGAAATTTTGATATTTATTAATATTTTTGAATGAAATATTAATTTTACTTTAAATGGATTTCTATGTTTGATAGCATACTTGATACACAACAATGGGTTTCTTGGAAATCTTACGTTGCACACTAATAATATAATATTATTATTTTAAATGGTAGTTAACTCCTAGCTGTTGTATTGGATGAAATGAATAATACTATCTATAATATTATTATACATGTTTGTTTAATGTATTTACATTTATCTAATAAAAGTTAGAGGCTTAAAATGTGAATGAATCTAATTTTAAGCATAATTTACATTAAAAGGCCGATTTACCGCCTTTTAATGCAGAACCCTCCTTAAATATAATTTTGGTCACTTTAATACATTATATTTGACCAACTTAAATCTTTCTTTAGAATAAGGACATCAAAATTTACTTTGTTTAAATTTTTGGAATTTTTCTGATAAAGTTCATCTTCTATTGAATAGTGAAAAATATTGTATTTTGTTTCAAAACTCTGTTTTAATCTAATTTATTTTTATGGTTAGATTATCTTTTTATTTGGTTTTAAAGTGTAATTAGAATATGTTTTTACCATTTAATCCATTGATGGTCATTGGAATTAATTTCACTTTGAAATTTGACATCAATAAGTATCAATCTTTTGATAGTTATTGTTTCTTAAAAACATGCTATTTATTTTGATAATGGCGATAAATTTTAAAAATTAATTAATTCCACTTCTATGTTTTTGTATTTGAAAAAATAGACATCATTTTGGAATTTGTAATATCAAATATAGCTTAGGTTGAATTTTTTGTATTTTTCTGAAAAACCACAATTTTTGATGAATAGTGAAACCAATTAGTGGTAGTTAAAAAAAACTGAATTTTTCATTTAAATGAAATTTTACCACTTCTGTGAGTTGAATTTCAAAAATCTGACATAAATGGTTGTTATCAAGAAGTAAAATTTGGTTCATTAAGATGAAAATAATTTTTGGTGAATAGTAACTTTTGAATTTTATTTACCCCGGTTAAAGGTAAATAGGTTAATTCAAGGTAAAAAGAATATTATAATAATTAAAAACTATCTTAACACTTTTTCAAACCTTATTGGATGAGTCATTAACGACCATGGGCATCATTGGGTCGATTTTGGGACTCCATTGATCTATTTCGTTGTGAAAATGGCAATTTTGATTAATTAATTTAATGTAAAGAGAAAATTGACATTAAAAAAAATATTTTAGTAATTAATTTTTATATGGTGTTATATAAGTCATATTTTTGACTATAAATATTCATTAGAAAGATAAAATATTTACTACATCATGGTAGTTTTTTTAAAAAATTTAGACAAGACATAAATTAAATTAATTATTACATAATATTGATATAGTATTTACCACATTAATAAATCATTTAAATAAATAATATTATAATGATTAAAATAATATCCATAAAATGTAAAATTCTGTTTGGATGATTTTATTTACACCATGAGTCATCTTTTCTTCATCTTTAATGATTTTTTTACAATTAGAAACTTAATATAATTATATAATAAAATAATAGTTTCACACTTTCCTAAAGAGCCCCTCCTCCCCCTTATAAAAGGAGACCACTTCTAACCAATTACTCACACCTCTCAAGACATTTTTCTCATCCAAACTCTACAAAATTTATCTCCATACATCCCACTCCTCCCCCTAGAAGCATTACCTTAGGCAGAAGGCACTTCAAGAATTCCGTTTGGTTCAAACCAAAGGAAGTTACCAAAATTAAAGGTAACTGTTTCTCTTAATTTTTTTTCTATTATTTTACATCTCCAACCCCTAAAATCTTTTTATTCCTATCTTTAACAAAACAATAAGTATCCTACATATACTAGGATGTTGTTATGGAAATTATTCAAGCTACACTTACACACACATCCATATAATGGATGAAGAACATAATGTTTCTGTGGATGGAAAACTAACGCCTCACAAAACGACGATTGTTCAAATATCTCCAAAAGACACTCATGGTGTATGTTATGATGGAACTATATTTATATATGATATATATTATGTTTATGTTTTCTTTATTCTTCTGCATTTTCCATTTGTAGCACACCTTTACGGTTTCCATTCTGGGTAAATACGATAATCTCATTTGAGGAAGTGCGGACTACCACCCCCTCAAAGTGGTTTGATTCGTTAATGCATTATGTGGGATGTATAAAGGATTAAGTTAATGATATTATATGTTATATTATACTGGATTTATAATATACCTATGTATCACTATGTTTTATTTTCATTAAAATATGAAATGGAAATGAAAGTAGTGTTCATGTGTACGTATAACTTATCGTCTCCATGAACAGTGAATTTCATTTCTTAACACTAAATGTTATGTACTAATATAAATACATGAATATAATACATATATATGATATATATGATATCAAAATCATGAATATAATTCTTGATATAATGAACCCTTGACCACATGAACAACATGTGATTATAAGAAGTCAATTTTTGACTCTAGAACCAAATATCGACAAAATGGACATTATTAACTTAAATGATTACATAATGTTTATAACACAGTAATAAGTGATATAAAAGGAAAAATAAACTTTAAAAAGGTTCTGAAGAAAGTAGAAATTTACTTTAGTTTATTATTCATGACATTAAAGAACGTTCGAGTGATGTCGAACACGAGGTAAGGGATCTGACCTCCCTCTTCCTTTTCATGGACTCTCTTTTATGTCATTTCATTTATGTTCCATGTTCTTCTGTTTGAGGATGTAATTTTATATTCACCATACTATAATTTGTATTTTCATATGATGAGAGACCCCCTCTTATTCTCGTCAACTAATTTTATGAATTTTTAAGTGGCACCTTTAGGATGTCGAATTTTTGTAAGGGAATTTCTTATCTCACTTTTAATGTCGTGATATTTCCATTGTTAATCATGTATTTACTAAATGTGGTGTAATGTGTAATGAAATTGGTATATAATATCATGAATAGATTTATATTCATGGTATTATGTGATTCATTTTTTGGTTATTAACTTTTGGTCATACGATTCAACTTGAATACAATGAAGTAGGGGTTTTATTCTCACTTTTTATTCCCGTGAGATTCATGCTATATTGGCCACTATTTCCTTTTGTGTGGCATATGTACTGTCCATGGTTGTAATATTTGTGTAATATAATTTCATTTCTTAGTATTGTAATATTTATTGTATGATCCTTCTTTCATGTGGTGTATTTTTTGTATGTTACAAAATCAGTAAGGGAATCTTCTACCCTCCTTTTGTTTAAAAGACTTCTTTTTTTGTTATCTCTTTTAACATATATCTTATTATGTTGGAAAATGTTCTTTTATATCCTTATTGATGTAAAATTTATTTACAAGTGATGATATACCATTTTTATCTCATCAACTCATTTTCATAAAGTTAAAGTGACGCCGTTAGGCTTTCGAATTTTTATAAGGGAACTTCATAACCCAATTTCAATTCTTTGGGTTCAACATGTACTTTTTGAATATGTTATCCTATGAATATATGTGAATGAACTCTGATTTATTTACACTTAATATCCACTTATATTGGGTGTATTTATATTTTTCACACATAATTATGAGATAGATTTATTCTTAATTTAATGATACCATCTTTATAGGGGATTTCATCTCAATTTACATTTCCATTGAGACTTAATTTTTTTATGCTCCAAATCCACTCTTATATGGTGTATATACTATCCTTTGACATATTATATCACAAATCCCTTTATTCTAATGATATTATAAAGTTCTAATTAAATTTTATTCTGTAATTATTTGTATTCAAGAGTCTCTCATTTTGTTAAAAAACTTTAACAAAAATATCATTTTTTAATGTTTTAAATATTTTTCATTATAAATTGTTATGTTTAATGTCCATGTTTTAAAAATGGATTTGATTGTTTATTTATATGAACATTAATGTTTTAATATTATAATTCCATTAAAATATTCAAAGTGGTATGGGATACTTTGATTCACAAATCCCTTTTTAAATGGTTTCTGAAAAATGTATTGATTATTCCAATATCGTGAAATTACTTCTTGTGATTGAAAATGAAATGTTATTGGTGAAATGTTTATATTTGAAATATTTGATGTGTTATGATGGTACTTGGACATTTGACGGGTGGTTACATGATAAACCATATGACGGGTGGTGCCGTGAATACCAGGATGGATGGTTAAGTTATAACCTCCAATGCATTGGGTATGGAAGTCGGCCGTATGGCTATTTCATTTAGTGATATGTGTGGAAGTCGACCGTATGGTTATTCAATTTAAGTATGTTTATGTCCCAAGTTACCTTTATATGTTACGTGTTCTTTATATGAGTTTTATGGTAATATGTTTTTTTACAAAAGGGCAAGTAATGATGTTTTATTCAGTGAAGAGTATTAACTACTTCGTAAAGGTGAAAAGTAATACTTATGTTAAAGTATTTATGGTTTACCTGTTGTTTTGAAAAACTAATAGTTTTACCTCTTTGTGTATCCTTTACTGAGATTTTTATTCTCATCTAAAGTTTTTGAAATGTTTTTCACAGGTCATAATGTGGTATAGGGTGAAGTATGGAATCATGGAAAATTCATGCTATCTTACACATAGAACTAGACATGAATCTTTTTTTAAAGAGTTCATGTTTTGTAAAAAAATGGATAATGGGTAGAAGTGTATACTTTGTAATATTTTTAAATGTATTAGTTATGGCCTAACTCTCTAAAACTCAAAACCTGAAAAGATACTCAATGTAAATTATTCATTTAATTCAAGATTATGTAATTTTTTATGGTCGGGTACTTATATTAATCACAACCAAACCCTTATATAGAAAAATAAAATTGTTGTATTATAAATTTTTATTAATAAAAATAGATTTTAACATAAAGGGATAATATAATAAATCCTTATTGATGAAATTATTTATTTTAAAAATGTTGTTGTTATAATTCCCTACAATATAATTATTTCTTCCCCCATAAAGCATCTATTATGACTAATAAAAAATTGAACGACTGAAATATGTATTTTACTAAATCCATGGTGTTGATTTTCTAATAAATAGAAGAGAAATACTCACCCAAAATAATCTAACTAGAAAAAATTAAAGATCAATACACATATAAAAAAACAAAACATCATCACGATAATCAAAGAAATAACCAGACTGAATAGGTGACTTAGATTTTCACTCCCCCCAAATGATGATTCTCAAAAATTTTGTAAAATGTGGAAAGAATCTTCTAAAATTTATTTTTGAAAAACAAATACAAGAGTTTAATTATTTTCTATAGATAAAAAAATTATAGTAAAAACTAATACCTCAAGTAGTGACATTACCAACTCACCTATATGTTTCCTAAAAGTGAAAATTATCTAAATAACCATCAATCTTCCATGAATAAAAAAAAAACAGGAACTAAAAAAGTAATCTACCATGAGAATGAACTTGATGGTAACCTATGATTTTACGCGTCAAGCCTCACCCTTAGGGAGCTCATTAAATAAATATCTTCACAACTTGTTTCTTGAGCCATCAGGAATCCTCATCTTCCTACCTTCATGGGATACAAAACAAGTCCTATCCATTTCCAAATAAAAATGGATTAAATCACCAAGACCAATGAACAATCAAGGAAATACAATATCTTGAGGGATATCATCCACCACATAACGATTTTTGGTCTAACATTTAACTAACAAAACCATAAGATTAAAACCAAAACTACTAACCTAAAAATACACATGGCCAAGAATACAAATACACACATTGATTAATGAGAAAAGGTTATTTTGAATGATAAAAATAGTAAACAACTAGATATTTAAAATAAAATATCATATTCCATTAATAGAAGTAAAAAAACCTCAACATACTTAAACTGTTCATGATGATTACTAAACGTTTAATTGTGCACATACAGAAGGGATAACCACAATGATCTCAATAAAATGAAACATTCTTGATAATAATTATTTTAATCTAGATATAATCAATAAAAGAACCAAATAAATTAAAAATATATCCCAAAAAGGCCACCAAAAACTAATAATCTAAAATTAAAAAAACTGACCTAGTGTCCACTTTGGTGTAAGAATGAAAAAATATTTCAATATCATCAACAACTAGAATCTCCTAGAATATTCGAAATGATTCACTATAAAGCCTATATTATGCTCCATGTTATATTGAATCATTTTATATTCCACAGTAAGGATATAATGATTCATATCCAAAACATCCAATTTTTTTATCCCAACTTATAAAACCTCTAAAGGTGAATGAAGTGGACACACTATTTATAAACACTAAGAGAATTATAAAAAACTACATTGAATATCTGGTTCTTCACATTAGAAAAATATGATTATCTTATTATCACATTGAGAAAATATTCTTTTATCCTCCAACTCACATGATTCAGGAGATGATACATTTTATCCTATGATAATTATAAAATTGTAATTAACAAATTCATGACGTTTTTAATTCCACATAAAAAATTAAGGCCATTTTGATCATCTTTATATATGAGGATACATATAATTATGGAATGGAGATTCCATTTTATAGGTGTCATTAAAGTAAAGAAAATTATATTTGATGGATTCATTATTAATACGCTCACATCAGAAATGTATTAACATTTTAATTTCTCATCATACTATGCAACTAATATATTTCCCTCACCAAAACCCATTCAAAATAACAAATTATCATTCATAAGTTCCTCAATACATATATATTTAATGAAATAGATGTCTTATTATTTTTATAAATACATGATTTTTTAATATGAACATTTTCCCATTACCACACAAGACACATATAATTGACCTTAAATAGACCATGAAATAATACTATTTTGGACATTAGAATTATAACGTAGATGTTAATTTAGAGTTTATGAATATGAATAAGTTTATTAAAAAATATTTATTATTTGAAAAATTTTAAAATAAATTTAATGGATATCATTTCATTTTAAAATAAAATAAAAATAATATGAAATAAAAATAATTATTTCAAAAAAAAATCAGCATTTTTCTAGACGGCGAGTTCATCATACATTTATCACATAGATTGAAATTATTTTTTATAAATATTTTAAAATAAATTTTAACATATTTCCATGTTTTTTTAATTAAACATATCAATCTTATTTTAGTTTGATATCATGGTATTTTTTTGGAACATAGTTATTTTTTCAATGAGTAGTGAAAATCCAATCATTTAAAATTTCATTTCGTTTCAATAAATTAAGCAATTTAACTTAAAAATTATGTTTTAAATATAATTTAATATAAAATGAATTTTATTTATTAAAATTTTATCCCATTAAGTAATTTTCAATCATCTTAATATTTTATTTTAGTATATGTTTAACTTTTAATTTTAAAATGATATTTTTCTGAAACATTTTTAAAAGTGCTTATTTTTTCCCATATTAAATGTATTAAAAAGTAAGATTCAAGAATTATTTTAAATAAATATATAGATTATATATCTTTTAATTTGAATTTATATTTATATAGTTATTATTATTGGTCAGGTTTTTTATATAAAACCGTATTTTTTTTTCAAAAATATACTTCTAGAAAACCCTTTTTTACATCACGTCTCTGGGAATAATTTTAATTAAAATTCAAAAAAAATATCAATTTAATTTATTGAAATATTTTCCATTTTTAGGATAATAAAAATTTATATTTACTAATAAGAATTAAAATAATTTTACTCATTAATTGGTATTCTATAACCCATGTTTTTTTCCTTTTGGATAGATCTCATTATGGGTTGTATCTGGTGAAATTTGGAAAAAAAATTATAAGATGACATGATATTCATGTATAGTGCATGATTTTCCATAATTGTTTGCCAACCGAGAAAAAACCATGAAACCCTATTAGGGGAAGGTATCTATACTTAATACTTTATGTGAAAGAGCATGAAACCACCAAGTAGAAAATGTACACCCTTGGGGAGGGGTGCATGGTTAGAGTGTAGGGTTTTTCTAGCCTTGTATACATGCCCCAACTAACTGTGCACATGAATAATTTTAATATTGAAAAATTGAAAAAATTCAAACGTGTTTAAGAATATTCTTATCCATAACCTGCAATATAAGGATTTCTTCCCCCATAAATCGTCTATTATGACTAATTGAAAATTGAACGACTGAAATATGTCCTTCACAAAATCCATGGTGTTGATTTTCTAATAAATAGAAGATAATTATTCACCCAAAATAATCCTACTACAAAAAATTCAAGATCAATACACATATAAAAAAACAAAACATCATCACGATAATCAAAGAAATAACCAGAATGAATTGGTGACTTAGATTTTCACTCCCACCAATTGATGATTCTCCAAAATTTTGTAACATGTGGAAATAATCTTCTAAAATTTATTTATGAAAAACAAATACAAGAGTTTAATTATTTTCTATAGAGAAAAATATTATAGTAAAAACTAATACCTCAAGTAGTGACATTACCAACTCACCTCAATGTTTCCTAAAAGTGAAAATTATCTAAATAACCATCAATCATTCATGAATAAAAAAAATAAAGGAACTAAAAATTTAATCTTCCCTGAGAATGAACATGATGGTAACCTATCATTTTACGCATCAATCCTAAAACTTAGGGAGCTCATCAAATAAATATCTTCAGTACTTGTTTCTTGAGCCATCAAGAATCGTCATCTTCCTAATTTCATGAGATAAAAAAAAGGCCTATCCATTTCCAAATAAAAAGGTATTGAATCACCAAGACCAATGACAAATCAAGGAAATACAACATCTTGAGGGATATCGTCCACCATATAATGATTTTTGGTCTAACATTTAACTAACAAAACCATAAGATGAAAACCAAAACTACTAACCTAATAATATACATGGACAAGAATATAAATACATGGATTGATTAATTAGAAAATGAGATTTTGAATGATAAAAATATTAAACAACTAGATATTTAAAATAAAATATCCTATTCCATGAATAGAAGTAAAAAAACCTCAATGTACTTAAACTGTTCAAGATGATGGCTAAACGTTTAATTGTGCACATATAGAATGTATAACCACAATGATCTCAAAAAAAATGAAACATTCATGATACTAATTATTTTCCTCTAGAGATCATCAATAAAAGAACCAAATAAATTAAAAATATATCCCAAAAAGGCCACCCTGACCTACGTAAGGATAAGACATGAAATACTGAATTTTACCCTCACTTTCAGAATGGTCTTTCTATAGTTGTGTACGGGACTTCCAACACTATGTGTGGGTAATGCTAATCTATATCACTACTTATGTGTGAAATCCATTTCCCATAGGTGTAACAATGGAGTAGTGTAAACGTATTGTAACCTTAATGAGGTTCCCACTCTTTGAAAAAATGATGGATTATATTTTCTATTCATCTTTCACCATATCGACTTTCAAATCAATTTTTATGAATTTAAATAATAGAATTTATATAAATCGGTCCACTAACCCCAATTAACATTTTAACACCTATTTTATATTTCATTTGATACTGCACACTCAAGATTCACGTGAGAAGAAAAATTAATTGATGTTCATAATTTTTTGGTTTTATCACATCAATATATGTGGCCTTTTAAAAACAAATATATAACTAAATCACTATAGTCCTCATTCCTTCAAATGATTAGAGTATAGTATTTGACATATGTCATTGAGGTGATTATTGTATTGTTATTGATTTTATCTTTTATAATGTGGAGTATACCATCTCCTATTAATATTGAGAACCCATAAATATGGTTTCTATGATTTAACCATCTAGATTGGTATTTATATATAATTCTAACATCTTAAAATCATTATTGGTGTAAAAGTTCATAAAAATTTGTTTATTATTTTATAACACATTTTTTGTGAATATATATGTTGAAAAGCCTCATAAAATTCCATTTTGAACCTTTTTTATAAAAATTGATCATGACATGGATATAATTAAAAATATCAAAAAATTTCTCATTTATTACAATTTGGTTACGATTGCTGCCTTCTCAGATAACATTAGAATTTTTTTAATGTAATTGCTTATATTGGGACATCATTTCTAGATGATAAACGTTATTAATTAATTTATTGGGGATATTGTTTTGAAATTAGTCAACATTTTTTGAAATGATTTATTTTATTGAATTTACTTAGTCACTGTTTTTTAATGATTATTATCTCTATTTCTGAAATAATAAATCTTGGGTTATTTTAAATCAATGATTCGATCATCTGGAACAGTATGTGAACCCATGTTATGTAATGAAACCAATCATTTATGTAATGTCTTGGACCTCTCTCTTCCATTCCTTTGTGAAAATGTGGTGTTAGAGGTTTTCTGGAAGGTTAAGGTGGCTTGCGGTGCATTTGGGTGGACTTTTAAGGAAAGCTAAAGGGTAATAGCTTTTGCATGATTGGAACACGGTTTTCCTAAACCGTGCAGCCAAACCGTTCAAATTTGGTCTTCGAGGTAGTGGCTAATGCATGGTTAGCACATGGTTTGTCTAACATTGTGGAATAACCATGAAAAGAGTGTTTGATGAGGCAAAAGCTAACACACGTCTAGCGCATGGTTTGTTAAACCGTGTGGACTAACCATGCGAGCAGTTAAAGTTAGATCCTAAAATTGTGGATCTAACTCGTTTTCCCTTAAATCACCTCTTTTAAGCCCCTAAGTGGCCATAACTCGGGATTACTCTCTATTGGTGGTTAGAAAACCTCTCCCAATCATTTTGGAGGTGATCTGGAGGCTTCTCTTCGCGAATTGAAGATGGTTTCTTGAGGTATGTAAACGTTCATGGTTGGTTTCTTAGATCTACTTAGATCTACTCCCCATACTCTCTCTGTTTCTTATATCTATTCCCGTTATGGGTATATCTAAGTGTATGGATGCCAAATATGATGAGAATTGGTCTTGATCCTTCTAGGAGGAGAGATCTAAGGCGGGGTTTTGGAGAATTGACTTGAGTTATTTGAGCATCCCTCAACCGTTGTGGTTTTATTAAAAAACCATTGAGGTAGGGGATTTGTGGATTATCTAATTGTCTATGTACCATTGTAGAGTTAACTTGATTTAGCCATTTGGATCACAATGAAATTTACCTAGTTAAATACTAGAACCGGATTAAAAGAATTGGTTTGATAGCATTTTGTAGCTTTGTACCATGATAACAGTTCGCCTCTTGATTTGCTAGATAATGTGATATCCATGCCTTCTTGGTTATCATGTTGTTCTTGATGAAATTGATAAATAATGTAAATCTGGAATTAATTGATAATTAATTAGCCAAAGAAAAAGAGGCATGTAAATGAATCCGGTTTTTGTTGTTGTGGTTGTTGTTCCCATTTGATGTTAATCAAATTGATGCGGATGTACGTAATTAATTTAGTTTGTTGGGAAACCGAAATTTGTTGGTGCTTGTTGTTTGAAGGCGTGATGCCTTATTAAAGGGCCAAGATCCCAATTTGATGTGATGTTTACTTTCCTGCTTCTTATGTTGTGATGTGATCTTGGATGGGTGTTGTGATATGTTGAGGCATAGAGGCCTTTTGGTTGTGGCAGCAGATGACACCTAGAGTGGAAGATGCATCAGTTTATGCATGTGGGTGTCGAGGAGGACACCCAGGATGATGGAATGGGATGGATGTGATTATTGGATGCTTGTTGATTATTGGTTGTTTATCTTCTTTATTTTTCCCCACTGCTCAAGGAAGCTGGTCCTGCATACCCTTCTTTTGAAGGAGGCGAAGACACGCATGGTTTTCCATGTGCTTTCCATGTTTAGCCTCTCAAGGTAGAATGGGTCTACACACTTACTATAGGCGAAAAAGACTCGATGAGTAGTACATCTACTCACTGTGTTGATCCCCATTGTGTTTAATAGCATAGGATTCTTTTCTTGAATGCCTGGGAATATGGGAAAGTAATTTTGAAATGAATGTTCTATCAAATAATGTTAACCTATGGGGTTGGAGTTTGTTGAAACTAAATGTTGAGGTTGAGAACTTTTGAAAGGATAGTTGAATTTTTGGATGTGGTGTTAATTGAATTTAATGTGGAATTTTTCTTGGTTAATTAATGTTTGATGAATTAATTAATGTACAATGGAATTGATAAAAATGGAATGAAGTAATATATTAAATCCCATCAATGGTTGTGTGCTTATAGGATACCTAGTCTTAGAAGTGGTAGCCCAGAGTCTGAGAGAAAGTAAACATCACATCAAATTGGGCTCTAGTCCATTTAACAAGGCATCGTGTAACACCCGAGACTTTTATGTTATATAAATCATCAAAGGAATCTTTTTCTACACAATATTTGCTTGGCTTGCCTTACACGCAATCACGACCTTCCTCGATAGCTTGCGTCATACGCAATACCGAGTTTCACTAAACAACAATATGCTATTAAAACTAGCCGTTATGAATAGTAATAACCACTTTTTGAAATTTTATAAATTTTATTTTTCAAAATGGACTTCATTTTTGGATTCGGAATACCGAAATTAGCCTAGGGTGAAATTTTGGTATTTTTCTGAAAACTTTCAATTTTTGATGAATAGTGAAACCACTAAGTGGTAGGTTAAAAACTGAATTTTGCATAAAACTTAATTTTACCGCTTCTGTGAATGGAATTTCGAAAATCCGAGAGACATGGTTAATATCAAGGACTAAAATGTGTTTCAATGAGATGAAAATAATTTTTTGGTGAATAGTAACTTTTTATTTTTTTTACCGCGGTTAATAGTAAATAGGGTAACTAAGGGTAAATATGATATTACTATTACCCTAACACATGTCCTAATTCTATTGGACAAGTGTAATTCGACCAAAAACAAACTTAGGAATAAAATATGACCATTTAGGCCCACTTGGATTAGATTAGGACATTTATTATTAATTTATTTAAAGAAGGGTTAAAATTGTTAAAATCAAAGTTTAATAAGTAAATCATTTTTAATATGGGGTTATACATAAGATAAATTCGACTATAAATATTCACTATAAATCTAAAAAGATTTCCTACATAATGGTATTTTATTTGTAATTTTTAGACATTAAATAATTTAATTTATTTATGACACAATGATGATGCAGTAATTATCTTATTAATGAAATATTGACATAATTGATGTTATAAACACCAAAATAAATGTAATTTGAGACTTTTTATGAATTCCACTAATTTTCTAGATTACTATGATATATTAGTGTTGATTTAATCAACTTGGTTTGAACATATAATTCTGTTATGACTTTCAAAAAAATCATATATCAAATAGTGTCAAAATTGACACAAATAGTTTTTAAATCAAATATTATATTATTAATTGTTATTTTATTCCTAAAAATCTAAGGTTCGGCCAAATAACTTAGATAAGGATATATATATTAATAATAAACAATTTGGGGTTCGTTTGGCATGATATAGTAAGTGTATTAACCATATATTGAAAGAAAAAAAAGACACGGTAAAAGTTAAATTAATTAACTTAGAGTTAAATCTAATTGATAAGGTTAAAATAATGTTGGTCGGAGAGTGATGGCAAGAGGGGGGGGGGGTGAATTTCCTTTTAAAAATTAATTAAAAAATTAAAAACAATTTATAAATGCAGCGGAAATAAAAAGAGTCAAGACACAATTTGATAACGGAGTTCGGCTTAAACCAAAGCCTACGTCTCCGCTCCCAACTCAACCGTTGAGAGATTTACTTCAGCTTGCTTTTTAATGGTTGTAGAAAGAAACCCACTAGCCGTTTTAAGGTAGGCTAGATCACCTTCGTACAACTTGCTTTTTTATTATGGTTGTAGCAAGAAACCCAAAATGAAAGTGAGGAAGAAAAGGATGGTTTGTTTTAATACAAACCCAATGAAGAACTAAACAATTGAAATAAATAAATTACAACAAACTTGAGGAAGCCTTGAGCGCCAAGAGTGTGAGAGTAGTTGATGTAGAGGCAGCCCAAGCTTCAAGGATGGAGGTGGATCACAAGTAGCCTTTAAGATTTGTCGTTAGAGCTTTAAGGGATCAAAATATCATTCCAATGTTTCGGTTGGGTTCCCGGCATCCACCCTCGTCTATTTATAGGAGAAATATCCCCAAATACTTCAATATGGCCGTTGGAGGGCTTTCGGAGCCGTTGGGGGTCAAGTGGATAGGTCTGGTCAAGCCCCAACGGCTAGTTCGACTTTGCTTACCGGCTGACCGGTGCATGGCCACCGGCTGGCCGGTGCTCCAGACAGAAGGCAGAGCTTTCTGTCTGGGCTTCACCGGCTGGCCGGTGCGGGGCCACCGGTTGGCCGGTGGTCGAGACAGAGAGCAAGCTCTCTGTCTGGTTCCACCGGCGGGCCGGTGGTCAGGCACCGGATGACCGGTGGCACCCGGCAGAGAGCTTTGCTTCTGCCAGAGACCACCGGCTGGCCGGTGGTAATCCACCGGTAGGCCGGTGGACTCAAAGAGTCCTTTTTTTCAGTCTTCTTGGGCCAACTCTTTGGCAAACTTTTTCCTATCATCAAACACACTTGAAAACAAGTCAGAACACGATGAGAGTGATTGTGATCATTAAAATCCAAGAGAGAGGGGTACAACAATCTCCCCCTATTTTGATGATCACAATCACAAATGAGAATGCTTTTAAAAAGGATATGCCAAGTAAAAAGAAATAAGAAACTTGGACATGGAAAATTTTAGAGATCATTTTAATACAAGAATTTCATAGATGTATCATGTATTGAAAATGATATTAATTTTGAAAGGATTGAAATAAAGAGGATGGTTTATTTTGAAATTGTAACCATAGGTCATTTAAAAGAAACAACTGAAATCAATAACTTATCCATTTAAAAACAGATTTTGATGAAAGTAATGATGTAAAATTGAACTTTTTTTTAAAAAAGAGCACTTAATTAAATGAAATAAGTAACTAAGTAATAGAGAGTTTTTCTCCCCCTTTGGGATTATCAAAATAGGATGAAAAGTATGAAAGAAAATTAGAAAAACAATAACAAGGAAGTACGCAATGACAAAAAGGATTGAAAGATAAGACAACTTGAATTTCATAAAAGATGAAACGATACATAAGAAGTTCAAAATACAAATACAAAGACAAGCCAAAAAACAAGAACGGCTCTATTCACTCCTAGAGGGCCGAGAGTGACAGCGACGCCTGAAGGTCGGAGGAGCCGGAGGAGCCTGGACCGCCTCAAAGCGACGATCTAGAGAATCAATCCGAGAGTGGAGCTGATCAAACTGAGAGCTGATGTAAGAAAACTGTAAGTCGAGCCGGGTCTCAATTTGATCCTGGAAGCGAAGGAACTGATCAGCCGTCACCGAAAAGCTACAAGTATCAGCGGGAGGGGGCACAACCTCAGCAAGCTCCGGTGCATCATCACCAGCTCCATCTCCCTCATCAGCAGCAGCAGCAGCCTCACCTTCGTCGTCACCACTCCCTTCCTCTTCATCATCAACATTGTCCTCACTATCTGAAAGAGGATAGGAAGCAGCAATGGCAGGAGGCATGGCATGGGTAGGAGGGTGTGAATGTGTCTGAGGGGAGTAAGCCTTGAGAAGGCTCTCCTTGTCAGTAATCCACTCCTGACGCCAAGGATGCCAACGAATGTTCATCCGTTGCACCATCATAAAATTGATGATGCTATCCTTCTTAGGCTGCTCGAAGGAGGTAGCACGGAGAGGGACATCAAGAAAGGTAAAGATTTTGGTCAACAAGCGCCCTTGAGGAAGAGTTTTGGACTGGCGCGGGTGCTCAGCCACATAAGACATGGCCCGGAACAGGAACCGGACCAGATTGAAATGAACTCCTCTGGTGATAAAAGAGAGAAGATAAATGTCAATAAATTTCACCGTATCGTGATCACCGATACGGGGTGCAAGGGTGGTCTGAATGAGGCGCTCAATGATGCGATGGTTTGGGGTGAGCTGGGAGAGCTTGACAATGGGATCGGTGGGCTACCCTGTGAGATGCTCAAGAGCGACATCAAGATCAAATTCAGGGTCCCGAGGAAACTCCCCCTGAGCAAAAGCTTGGGGTCCAACATGAGGAACCCCCAGCATCCTGGTAATCTCCAAAGAGGTGATAGTGATGGGTTGCCCAAGAGCAGTGGTAGAAATGGTATCGACGTCGTCAGAAACCGACCACGTCAGGTGAGCATAAAATTCTTTGACAAGAAGGGGATAAATGACATCCTTCTCAGGAGGTTCAAAAAACGAATGCCAGTGTTGATATTCAATGATTGAGAAAAGCTCGAGTCGAGCAGAAGAAAGCCAAGAATAATCAATTACCCTACCCGACAGAATGACTTTGTCATGCCAAATGTCCGGAAGTTGAGGGATTGAAGGAGGAGGAGGTTCCTCTTGAGCGATGCCCTTTCCCTTGCGTGAAGATCGAGGACCCATGATGGCAAAAGGAAGAAAAAAGAGAGATATTGAGAGAAGAAAGAGTTGGAGAGAGCAAGGAGGGAGAAAGGAGGCTAGGGCAAGGAGGGAGAGGCTGGTCTGGAGGTGCCGCACGAGAGGGAGAGAAAGAAATGGGAGGGGAAGGGTTTAATTGAATTTTTAACCCTTTCCCCGGCCGGCCCAAAAAAATAAAACCCGACACCACCGGTTAACCGGTGATGTACCACCGGTTGACCGGTGGTATCAAAATTCAAAAAAAATAAAAATAAAATAAAAATAAAATAAAAATGAAAGATTTTAAATAACTTAAAGAGAAATATAAGCAAGCCAAATTGAGTAAAATATTTAATAGTGCTCATTGAAGAATCATTCCTAACTCCCCCTTAATAAAATCAAAACGTTCAACCGGGAGCGGTTTGGTAAAAATATCAGCTAATCGGAAATCAGTAGAAATGAAGTCCAAAGTGATATCCCCTTTTTGAAAATGGTCACGAAGGAAATGATGCCTTAAATCTATATGCTTAGTCCTAGAATGTTGTATTGGATTCTTAGAGATACTAATGGCACTAGTGTTGTCACACCGTATAGGGACATGATCGTAGGAAAGGCCATAATCCAAGAGAGTGTGCTGCATCCAAATAATTTGGGCACAACAATTACCAGCTGCTACGTACTCGGCCTCGGCAGTAGAAACAACAACACAGTTTTGCTTTTTGCTAATCCATCAAACAAGGGACTTGCCTAGCAGATGACAGGTTCCACTAGTACTTTTACGATCTAATTGACATCCGCCAAAATCAGCATCCGAATATGAAGAAAGTTCAAAAGATGTATTAGAGGGATAAAACAAACCAATGTTTTTGGATCCTTTTAAATACTTAAAAAATCTTTTGACCGATTTAAAATGTGATTCTTTGGTATTGGCTTGAAAACGAGCACAAAGACAAACACTGAACATGATGTCAGGACGGGTCGCAGTTAGGTAAAGTAGACTCCCGATCATACTCCTATAAAGCTTGTTATCCACCGGTTTCCCAGCTTCATCTAACGTATGTTTACAATAGGTACTCATGGGGGTACTAATTTCCTTTACTTGATCCATACCAAAACGACTTAAAAGTTCGTTTGTGTATTTGCCTTGGTTTAGAAAAATACCATTGGAATTTTGAAAGATTTGAAAACCAAGAAAATTTTTTAATTCCCCCATAAAGCTCATTTCAAATTCTTTTCTCATTAAATCTGAAAAATCCGTACAAAGAGATTCTTTGGTTGAACCAAAGATAACGTCATCAACGTAAATTTGGACAATTAAAAGATCTTTGGAAGTGTGTTTTAAAAATAAGGTACAGTCAGCTTGACCCATTTTAAAATCATTTTCTAAAAGAAATTTTGTTAACCGCTCATACCAAGCCCGAGGGGATTGTTTTAAGCCATATAGAGCCTTGGTTAACTTAAAAACATGATTTGGAAATTTTGGATCTTCAAAACCGGGGGTTTTTTCAACAATTATTTTTTCTGAAATAAAACCATTTAAAAAAGCACTTTTAACATCCATTTGAAAAAGTTTGAAATTTAAGTGAGCGGCGAATGCCAACAAGATCCTAATGGATTCCAATCTAGCAACGGGCGCAAAGGTTTCACCATAATCAATTCCTTCTTCTAGATTATAGCCCTTAGCTACTAGGCGAGCCTTGTTCCGGGTTATATTTCCTTGATCATCAAGTTTGTTCCTAAAAACCCATTTAGTGCCAATAATTGGATGATCATTGGGTCTTTCAACAAGAGTCCAAACATCATTTCTAGAGAATTGATTTAGTTCCTCTTGCATTGCAAGAACCCAATTCTCATCATTAATGGCATCATTAATGGTTTGAGGCTCTAGTTGAGAAAGAAAGGCTTGATGTTCAACCTCATTGAGGATTGATCTTCTAGTTCGAGTACCGGCTTGAAGATCACCTATAAAATTTTCTAAAGGATGGTCTCTAGAAGGTTTCCAAACCTTAGGCAAGGTGGAAGGCGAAGAAGGTGAAGAGGGTTCTTGATGGTCATACTCCTTGGGAGGAGAAGAGGAATCATTCAAATGAAGCTTATCAAGCTTATCTTCAACATCTTCAATGACCGGGTGAGGTTTTGGAAGAGTTTCATCAAATTTGACATGAGATGATTCTTCGATGGTTTTTGAACGTTTATTGAAGACACGATAGGCTTTTCTTGAGTTGGAGTACCCAAGAAAAATACCTTCATCGGATTTGGCATCAAATTTCCCTAGGTTATCTTTTGTGTTGAGGATAAAGCATTAACAACCAAACACTTTAAAATAACCAACTTTGGGCAATTTGCCTTTCCAAAGTTCATAGGGGGTTTTCTTAAGAAGGGGTCTTACAAGGACTCTATTGATAGTATAACAAGCAGTGTTTACCGCCTCGGCCCAAAAATATTGAGGGAGGTTTAATTCACTAAGGAGGGTTCGAGAAATTTCTTGGAGAGTTCGGTTTCTCCTTTCAACCACTCCATTTTGTTGAGGAGTCCTAGGGGAAGAGAAGGTGTGATTGTATCCTTGGGAGGAACATAATTCATCGAATTCTTTGTTCTCGAATTCACCACCATGGTCACTACAGAGCGATATAATTTTATATCCTTTTTCGTTTTCTACTTTCCTAGAGAATTTCAAAAAGTTTCTACAAGCATCATTTTTATGAGCTAAAAAGAAGACCCAAGTAAAACGAGAAAAGTCATCTACTAGGACAAAGGTATAGGATTTTCCACCTAGACTTGCTACAGGGGTAGGACCAAAAAGATCAAGATGAAGGAGCTCAAGAGATTTTGAGGTGGACACTTCCTTCTTAGATTTGAAAGAATATTTGTGTTTCTTTCCAAGTTGGCATGGCTCACAAATCAAATCTTTCTTAAACTTAAGTTTAGGAAGGTCACGGATGAGCTTGTTCTTATTAAGCTTTAGAAGTGAATGAGAGCTACAATGCCCCAACCTTCTATGCCAAAGCCAAGACTCATTGTCAAGAGCACTTAAACATTTAACATTTTGGCTAGCTAAAGACTTTAAATCAATAATGTAAACATTTTGAAAACGGGAAGCAGAAAATATCAATTTTTTTTGAAAATCAAACACATTGCATAAATCATTTTGAAAATTCACTGAAAAACCACTATCACAAAGTTGACTAATGCTAATTAAATTATGTTTTAAACCTTTAACAAATAAAACATCATTAATTAAAGAGGTGCTACCAAAACCAATGGTACCTATTCCGACGATCTTGCTTTTTGAATTGTCACCGAAGGTGAAGTATCCTCCATCGAATTCTTCAAGGGAGTTGAACTCGGAGGGATCGCCACACATGTGCCTCGAGCATCCGCTGTTAAGATACCACGAGCCTTTCGAAGTTCTACTTCTTTGGTGTTTGTCCTACAAAATCAAGAAAGAATAGATTTTGGTACCCATATAAGTTTGGGTCCGGAAAGATTAGCTAAAAGTGACTTTTGAACCCATACTTGTCTAGAGGGATACATCCTAAGATATTCATCCGAGTAGGTAATGATTTTGGGGCGGCCATATCTAGAATTTTTACAATCGCATTCATAAATAATATGTCTGGGTTTTCTACAATAATTACAGAATTTATTTTGAGAGGCCCCCCTTACAAAAGTAGTGGGTGCTCTAGAAGAGGTGGCTTGCTTGTTAAAGCCAAGTCCATGTGTGGTTCTAGACGAACGTTGAGAACCTAGCAATTTGGTCAAATTTTGTTCACCTTGGGTGAACTTGGCAAGAGATTCCCTTAAATCTTTAATAGTTTAATTCAAAGAATCAACATTTGGAATATCTTGGACCTTATGGGCAAGTTCCTCATTCTTTTTGAGAAGTTGATCTTTTTCAGAAATTAGAATTTTGTGTTTCTTTTCTATGGCCAAAAATTTAGAGGTAAGTTCGTGAAAACCTTCCTCTAATTGATCTCTCGCATTTTGGAGATCTTAATAAGACATTTCATTATTAAAAGAAGAAGATGAGGAAGAGGAGTCGGAAGAGGATACCTCATCAAGTGCCATTAGGCATTTTCCACCTTCATCGCTTGAGTCGCTTGAAGACATGGAGTCATCGCTTGCAGTCCATGTTGACGCTTTGAAGACCTTCTTGTTTTTCTTTTCCTTTAACCTTTTCTTGAAAAGAGAGCACTCCGGTTTGATGTGGCCTTTCTTTCCACATTCAAAGCATGTAACTTCTTTTTCTGCTTTTGGCTCTTCCTTTCGTGCCCTTTGAAAATTCTTCTTTTTCTTCATGAACTTGCTCATTTTTCTTGCAAGTTGAGCAATCTCGGATCCGCTATCATCGGAGGAGCTTTCTTGCTTTTCTTTGAATGCTATGTTCTTCTTCTCCTAGAAGATGTTACATTCTTTATCGGCTTACCTCTTCATGGTAATCTCATAGGTCATAAGTGATCCAATGAGTTCTTCAACCGGCATCTTCTTGACATCTTTCGCTTCTTGGATTTCCGTCACCTTTGGAGCCCATGAGCTTGGTAGGACCCAAAGAATCTTTTTGACCATTGTCTCTGCAGAAACATCATCTCCAAGAGAATTTCTCCCATTACACACATCAGTAAAGCGAGTAAACATTTCCGTAATAGATTCGTGTGGGTGCATGGTGAAGCTTTCAAAGTCTTGACGATACATATCTAATCTAGTGTCTTTGACTTTGTTCGTGCCCTCATGGGTCACTTCCAAAAGCTTCCAAATTTCATGAGAAGTGGTGCAAGTAGAAATACGATAAATTCATTACGGTCTAACCCACAATGAAGAGCATTCATGGCTTTGCCATCTAGCTCAAAATTATCAATGTCTTCGGGGGTCCATTTAGACTCATCTTTGCTAGAGAGAGTATAGCCTTGCAATACAATTCTATATATAGGATAGCCAATACTTCTAAGAAATGTAATCATGCGAGTTTTCCAATAATTGTAGTCGGTTCCATCAAATAATGGAGCCCGAGTCATGGAATACCCTTCGGGTGCTTGTGAGGAAGAAGCCATCACTATGGATTTTGAGTTTGTAACCGGTTAAGGTATTACACAAACTCTCCCTCTGATACCAAGTGTTGGTCGGAGAGTGATGGCAAGAGGGGGGGGTGAATTGCCTTTTAAAAATTAATTAACAAATTAAAAACAATTTATAAATGCAGCGGAAATAAAAAGAGGCAAGACACAATTTGATAACGGAGTTCGGCTTAAACCAAAGCCTACGTCTCCGCTCCCAACTCAACCGTTGAGAGATTTACTTCAGCTTGCTTTTTAATGGTTGTAGCAAGAAACCCACTAGCCGTTTTAAGGTAGGCTAGATCACCTTCGTACAGCTTTCTTTTTTATTATGGTTGTAGCAAGAAACCCAAAATGAAAGTGAGGAAGAAAAGGATGGTTTGTTTTAATACAAACCCAATGAAGAACTAAACAATTGAAATAAATAAATTACAACAAACTTGAGGAAGCCTTGAGCACCAAGAGTGTGAGAGTAGTTGATGTAGAGGCAGCCCAAGCTTCAAGGATGGAGGTGGATCACAAGTAGCCTTTGAGATTTGTCATTAGAGCTTTAAGGGATCAAAATATCATTCCAATGTTTCGGTTGGGTTCCCGGCATCCACCCTCGTCTATTTATAGGAGAATTATCTCCAAATACTTCAATATGGACGTTGGAGGGCTTTCGGAGCCGTTGGGGGTCAAGTGGACAGGTCTGGTCAAGCCCCAACGGCTAGTTTGACTTTGCTTACCGGCTGACCGGTGCTTGGCCACCGGCAGGCCGGTGCTCCAGACAGAAGGCAGAGCTTTCTGTCTGGGCTCCACCGGCAGGCCGGTGCTGGGCCACCGGTCGGCCGGTGGTCGAGACAGAGAGCAAGCTCTCTGTCTGGTTCCACCGGCGGACCGGTGGTCCAGACACCGGGTGGCCGGTGGCACCTGGCAGTAGGCAAAGCCTACTGTCTGGTTCCACCGGCGGCCGGTGGTCAGGCACCGGCTGACCGGTGGCACCTGGCAGAGAGCTTTGCTTCTTCCAGAGACCACCGGCTGGCCGGTGGTAATCCACCGGTTGGCCGGTGGACTCAAAGAGTCCTTTTTTTCAGTCTTCTTGGGCCAACTCTTTGGAAACCTTTTTCCTATCATCAAACACACTTGAAAACAAGTCAGAACATGATGAGAGTGATTGTGATCATTAAAATCCAAGAGAGAGGGTTACAACAAATAATACCCTAAACTTGTCTAAATCCTATTGGTTGATAGGATTTCGACCCATCCCCACATTAACTTCGAAATAAGACCCTTTGGAACCATTATAAACCTATTTTGACTTTAATATAAAATAATATTTTGAGATATTCCTAAGGTGCCCCTCTCCTCCCTTATAAAAGGGCACCTCCTCCCCCTCCTCCTCACACCAATTTGAGCACTCAAGCTTGGCCAAACCCTGCCATTTTATCCTCTCCACTTCCCTAGAATAATCCTAGAGGTCCTGGTTTTCTTCAAAGACCAATCTTAGTTCCCTAAGTGGAGGATTCAAAGAGGCGTTCCAAAGAAGAGGTAATATCCATTACCGATCTTTTCAATTTCTTTCTTCTTCAAATTCTTCTTCTTTAGTTGTTTCATGATAAAGTAATAACATCAGTATTACTTACATACTGATATGTTATTATAAATATGAAACAACCCTAATTCACCTTCTATCCATCCTATGGAAAAATGAAATCACCGCGCGTGCGTACGTACGGAATACCGTCTCCACGCCGTGGTGTAATCTATTTTCCACCATCACTTTACAAGGATGGGTATAATGGTGTAATGAGTAACAATTTATGATTATTATAAAGTAATATTTATACTGAAATAATATATATATACTCCAATACAATTCCACGATCATAGGAATGATATCATCACTCTTGCGTACGTACGGAATACCGTCTCCACGATGTGATGCGACTCGTTCTACATGATCATCATTTCATAGTAATTATATAAATGAATTGAATGAATAAATATGATATATGTTACACTAATACCATTCTGGATATAAGGTATCTATAACCTTAAAATAAGAATAAGAATTTATTCGACAAAACACGCATAAGAACAAAAGGCAATAAAGACCCGAGTAACAAGTAACAATGAAATATTACTAATAAGAAGCTAATAATATGACCATATATGATATCATATCAATATGTATGATTCTGGAATAAGTCAATAACATTATTTAAACCATTATACAGGAGCTTCGGACACGTACAAAGCAAATTGGACCTAAGGTAAGGGAAAATACCACAATCTCATTTTTATCCGAGATTGTTTATTCGTAAGTATTTACTGGGGTGTATTTTATCATCCACATCCATGTTCCCTCAATATGTAATATTGTTTCCATTCACTTACAATAGTTTAAATCCAATTTTACCCTTCGATGAGTTTTTAGTAAAGAATATGAAAGGAATCTTTTGTGTTTTTTTTCATACGAGGTACTTTTTGACTTTTCCGACAAAGGTACGAAGAATGTTTTTTTAACTTATACGGAATGAATGGATTTTTTTAAAAAATTATTTCCAAGAAGCTTCCTTTACAAGTTTTCAAGTTTATTTTTAATCAACTTCTTTTAGTTTAAAATTGTATGATATGTTAAGAAAGGAAAAGTGTTTTTGAAGAAGAAAGGATATTTTCCTCAAGAATGGAGTTCAAGTGTTTTATCAAAATTATTTTCCATCTAAGATAATAAAGAGTTATGTTTTTATCCCTATTATTACATTGACTTGATCATGTTGTGATGGAATTATTTTTATGAATTCCTTTATCTTATATGAATTGATTTATGATGTCATGATGTTTCAAGAATCCCATCTTTGTTACATGTGTTATGCGATGATGTATGATTATGTGGCACACATAAGAAAGGATTCATTATAATATGGGTAGGACCTATATCTCACTCCAATGCATTGGGTAAAGATTTTATATCTCATGAGATAGACATGGCTGGAACGGAAGGTTATTTCGGTTCAGTGATACAGGACTGAAACGAGGAGTGAACTCGGTTCAGAAAGGGACTTTGTCCACTAAGATAGTCTTGGAAATGAGTCATGACTAACAAGAAATGATTTTCCATGATTATGTGTGCATGCCACAAAGTTTCAAGTTTTATGTTATGATTATGGGGATCTCATTTTCACTTCTATGATTTGTTCCATGTTAAGATATTATGATCTCTTTTGCAGGTTATGGTTTTCAAAAAGATATGATATGATTTTTATTTCCTTTATTTTCCCTTGCTGAGCATTTGTGCTCACCCTTTTATGTTTTCTTTTCCCCAGGTCAGGAAGATGGATATTAAGTAGAATATGCTAAAAGAGACCCTAGATATGATGAAATAAATGGGAGACACTGCAGAAGATTTATGAACCAGTTGTTTATGTTTCCCAGTTTCTAAAGACATTATACCTATACGGTCCTTTGTGGTTTTGTCATATGTTGTAATAAGTGTGCTTCAATTTTGAAGTAATAACAATGTATGTAAAGTATGGGTCGTTATAGTTGGTATCAGAGGCAAAGGAGGTAGGAATGTATCCGATCCTTGGGAACTCTCACATGTGAGCGTTGGACGAAGCATGGCTCTCCGCCCAAGGGCTTCATGAGGAAATGGCTGCCACTGGGGATGGTGGTGTGTCCCGCCCAGGGGGTGTAGCCGCCCATGGAGTGCCCTGATAGGTATCAATTGTAGTCCACTAGAAGTAATTCTAGACCGCTATAGTTGGTATCAGAGGAAAGGTATAGTCAACCATTGGAAACTAGGATGTGAAAGCCTTAGTAAGAACCCTAAGGATAAGACTAAGCATATAACACAATCTTAGTGTTTTAGAAATGGCCATGAATACCCTAGGATAAAACCTTAAGTGTGAAATTTTATCCTTGATTATGTGGTTTTCCTATTATAATTAGTGTTTCTCACACTATTCTTCTTGGTTTTAGTCAATGGATGGAACCCGAAGGAACCGTGTTAATGCAGAATGCGATGGGCAATGAAATGATTGTCCCCCTGAGCAACCAAACGATATGGGAGCTGGAATGCAAAATCTTGTAGCCATGCTCACACAACTTTCTCAAGCTATGAATCATGCAGGACTTCCAAACGAGCAAAGGAAGGAGCAACATTCTGTTGAATCCTTCATGAGGCAGCGTCTAACTTCTTTCAGTGGGTCTACTGATCCATTAGTTGCTGAACAATGGATTAGTACTACTGAAAAGATATTTTCAGTTCTTCAATGTTCTGAACATGATAAAGTCATCCTAGCAGTGTATCGTTTGGAAGGAGATGCTGATCAATGGTGGAATCTTATTAAGAATACGAGGCAAAGGGATGAAATTGAGTCTATGGAATGGGACGAGTTCAAGAAATTATTTTTCAATAAGTACTTCCCTCGTATTCTCCGAACAAAGATGGAGAAAGAGTTCCTTGAACTGAAGCAAAGGGATGATGAATCTGTTGGTACCTATGAAGAAAATTCTACAAGACTTGCAAGGTACGCTTCTGGTATTATTATCCAACCTGAGAGTAAGATCGATCGATTCTTTAGTGGCTTAAAACCAAGTCTTCGAAGGGCGTTATCCATAAGGGACTTCAATAGCTACGAGGAAATCGTTCGATGTGCTCTCAAAGTCGAGATGGAGATTGGAGTAACCCATCAGTCATATGGGTTTGATAAGAAGAGGAAGATGGAATTCAAAGGAAAATCTAAAGAGCACACTGAAAAGAAGATGAGCTTTCCCTTATGCTCAAAGTGTGGAAAGAAACATGGAGGGAGTTGTCTTAAAGGGACAAGTAAATGTTTCAAATGTGGAAAGGATGGTCATCGGGCATTTGAATGCCGCGGAAATGGGAAGAAGATGTCTAATGATGCAAACAAAGTAAGGGATACATAGAATGAACCTACTACACTTCAATGTTTCAAGTGCAAGGAGATGGGGCATTATGCCAATCAATTCCCAAATCCAAGGGTTGATGATGATGGTCGACGTCAACAAAATCTTAAGGCTAAAGACAAAGGAAAGTCACATGCAATTTCTATCAGCGATGTAGAGTACGATAACGAAGTGGTGAAAGGTACACTTACCGTCCACTCTAAAGTATCAAATGTTTTATTTGATTCTGCATCCACCCACTCTTTTATTTCTAATGAATTTTCTAAGGGTATCACCGTATTACCTCAACAATTAGATGTTGAGTTAGCTGTGACAACACCTAATGGAACAACAGTCACATCAAATGTTTATAATTCTTCTCCGATCGAAGTTTGTGGGAAAGTGCTTCCTGCAAATCTTGTGATCCTTCCTTTAGTGGAATTTGATGTGATTCTTGGCATGGATTGGCTTTCTCTACATGGAGCTCATATCAATTGCCAAAG
This sequence comes from Viscum album, assembly GCA_963277665.1. Lineage (NCBI taxonomy): Eukaryota > Viridiplantae > Streptophyta > Magnoliopsida > Santalales > Viscaceae > Viscum > Viscum album. Next base: position 1,512,430,750 of record OY728143.1, on the reverse strand, counting down.
AAAGGAAGTCACATTTCATATTCCAGATCAATCTACGATCGTATACCAATGCAAGGATGAACATAACCTTCCAGTGGAAATTTCTTCCATCTTATGGGTATTGATTCCACTAAATGAAGGTTATTTATCTCAAATGGTTGGTGAGAAACTCACGATTATGAATATTCCCATTGTAAGGGAGTTTGATGATGTCTTTCCTGAGGAATTATCGGGTCTTCCACCAAATCGTGAAGTTGAGTTTTCAATAGAACTCGTACCGGGTGATTTTCCAATTTCAAAGACACCTTATAGAATGGCCCCAATTGAGTTGCGGGAATTTAAGAAGAAACTCCAAGAGAATATTGATAAGGGATTCATACGCCCTAGTGCGTCACCTTGGGGAGCACCTGTTCTATTTGTTAAGAAGAAAGATGGATCAATGAGACTCTGAATTGATTATCGAGAACTTAACAAGATCACTATCAAGAACAAATATCCTCTCCCACGCATTGATGACTTATTTGACCAACTACGCGGAGCTCAATACTTTTCCAAGATTGATCTTCGTTCAGGGTATCATCAATTAAGGGTCAAAAGGGAGGATATACCAAATACGACTTTCCGTACAAGGTATGGACACTATGAATTTATAGTGATGCCATTTGGTCTTACTAATGCCCCTGCTATCTTCATGGATCTAATGAATAGAGTCTTTAGAGACTATCTTGATCAATTTGTGGTAGTCTTTATAGACGATATTCTTGTCTATTCAAAGAGAAAGGAAGAGCATGAATATCACTTGAGAATTATATTGAAGACCCTGAGAAAGGAGAAGCTTTATGCCAAATTTACCAAGTGTGAATTTTGGCTTCAAAAAGTTGCATTTTTGGGTCACATAATCTCAAAAGAGGGGATATCTGTGGATCCAGCAAAAACAGAGGTTATCTAAAAATGTTCGAGACCAACAACAATAACTGAGATTCGAAGTTTTCTTGGTTTGGCTGGATATTATCGACGTTTTGTAAAAGATTTTTCACGATTATCTAATCCACTCACCAAGTTGACTCGGAAAGGAGTTAAGTTTGTCTGGATAGAGGAATGTGAAGAGAATTTCAAGGAGTTGAAAAGAAGGTTATCCAGTGAACCTGTGCTCACACTGCCTTGTAGTGGAGAAAGGTTTGTGATCTACAGTGATGCATCCAAGAAGGGATTGGGGTGTGTTCTTATGCAAAATGATATGGTGATAGCTTATGCCTCACGACAGTTGAAAATCCATGAGCAAAATTACCCAACTCATGATTTGGAGTTGGCTGCGGTAATCTTTGCATTAATGATTTGGAGGCATTACCTTTATGGTGAAAGGTGTGATATTTATACTGATCATAAAAGTTTAAAGTATATTTTCACACAAAAGGAGCTGAATATGCGTCAAAGAAGATGGTTGGAGCTGATTAAGGATTATGACTGCTCAATCCATTACCACCCTGGGAAAGGAAACAAGGTGGCAGATGCATTAAGTCGACAAGACCATGCTAGTTTATCCATGATGAGGATCACAAAGGATCCAATATTTATAGATTTACAAAGGATGGATCTTGGAATTATAATGGAAGGGGAAAAATCTTATCTTTCTCAAATGAATGTTCAACCATCTATACATGTGAAGATTAAGGAGGCACAGAAAGAAGATGTCGAGTTACAAAAGAAGGTGAGAAATGTTCCTGAATTCAACCTTGATTGTGATGGGATAATAAAGTTCAGGAATCGGGTTTGTGTTCCTTCCATCCCCGAATTAAAGAAGGAGCTGCTGGATGAGGCTCATAGTTCTTCATTCTCTATTCATCCTGGAAGCACGAAGATGTATAGGGACCTAAAAGAGTACTTTTGGTGGGATGGCATGAAAAGAGATGTTGCTGAATATGTCTCTCGATGCTTGGTTTGTCAACAAGTTAAAGCTGAGAAACAGAAGTCTAAGGGGATGTTACAACCATTACCCATACCCGAATGGAAATGGGAAAACATCACTATGGACTTTGTCACAGGACTTCCTAAAACATCCAAAGGCAATAATGCTATCTGGGTCATAGTTTATCGTCTTACAAAGTCTGCACACTTCATTCCTATTAGAGAGGATTTCTCTCTAGATCATCTTGCCAGGATATATGTAAAGGAAGTGGTAAGATTGCATGGAGTACCACTTTCTATTATATCTGATTGGGATCCGAGATTTACCTCGAAGTTCTGGCGAAGTCTTCAGCATACTCTGGATACAGAGTTGAGTTTCAGCACCGCTTATCATCCCCAGACAGACGGTCAGTCTGAGAGAACAATTCAAACCCTAGAAGATATGTTGAGAGCTTGCTCTATGGATTTCAAAGGAGGTTGGGATCAACACCTACCTTTGGTGGAATTTTCTTATAATAATAACTTTCACTCCAGTATTCAGATGGCTCCTTATGAAGCTCTCTATGGAAAGAAATGCAGGACTCCAACTTGCTGGGATGAAGTTGGGGAAAGAAAGCTATTAGGACCCGATCTCGTTGATGAAATGGAAGAAAAGGTCAGATCTATTCAACAACACATAAGAGAAGCTCAGAGTCGACAGAAAAGTTATGCCGACAACCGAAGAAAAGACCTAGAGTTTGAAGTGGGTGATAAAGTGTTCTTATGAATATCTCCCTGGAAGAGGGTTATGAGATTTGGAAAGAAGGGGAAGTTGGGCCCTAGATATATCGGTCCTTTCGAAATAATGGATCGTGTTGGGAAGGTAGCTTACCGATTGGCGCTTCCACCGAATCTCTCTCAAGTTCACGATGTGTTCCATGTATCTCTCCTGAGAAAGTACATACCAGATCCTTCACATATACTTAGCTCAGAAGTTGTACCGCTGGAGCAAGATCTTTCTTATGAAGAACAACCGATAGAGATTCTGGATCGTAGAGAAAAATTCCTACGAAACAAGACCACTCGCTTGGTGAAAGTTTTATGGAGGAACCACCAACTTGAAGAAGCTACATGGGAGCTTGAGGATATGATGAGGGAGAAGTATCCTCATCTGTTTGTTACAATGTGACGAATTTCGAGGGTGAAATTCTTTTTAAGGGGGGTAGAATGTAACACCCGAGACTTTTATGTTATATAAATCATCAAAGGAATCTTTTTCTACACAATACTTTCTTGTCTTGCCTTACACGCAATCGCGACCTTCCTCGATAGCTTGCGTCGTACGCAATACCGAGTTTCACTAAACAACAATATGCTATTAAAACTAGCCGTTATGAATAGTAATAACCACTTTTTGAAATTTTATAAATTTTATTTTTCAAAATGGACTTCATTTTTGGATTCGGAATACCGAAATTATCCTAGGGTGAAATTTTGGTATTTTTCTGAAAACTATCAATTTTTGATGAATAGTGAAACCACTAAGTGGTAGGTTAAAAACTGAATTTTGCATAAAACTTAATTTTACCGCTTCTGTGAATGGAATTTCGAAAATCCGAGAGACACTGTTAATATCAAGGACTAAAATGTGGTTTAATGAGATGAAAATAATTTTTTGGTGAATAGTAACTTTTTATTTTTTTTACCGCGGTTAATAGTAAATAGGGTAACTAAGGGTAAATATGATATTACTATTACCCTAACACATGTCCTAATTCTATTGGACAAGTGTAATTCGACCAAAAACAAACTTAGGAATAAAATATGACCATTTAGGCGCACTTGGATTAGATTAGGACATTTATTATTAATTTATTTAAAGAAGGGTTAAAATAGTTAAAATCAATGTTCAATAAGTAAAATATTTTTAATATGGGGTTATACATAATATAAATTCGACTATAAATATTCATTATAAATCTAAAAATATTTCCTACATAATGGTATTTTATTTGTAATTTTTAGACATTATATAATTTAATTTATTTATGACACAATGATGATGCAGTAATTATATTATTAATGAAATATTGACATAATTGATGTTATAAACACCAAAATAAATGTAATTTGAGACTTTTTATGAATTCCACTAATTTTCTAGGTTACTATGATATATTAGTGTTGATATAATCAACTTGGTTTGAACATATAATTCTGTTATGACTTTCAAAAAAATCATATATCAAATAGTGTCAAAATTGACACAAAATAGTTTTTAAATCAAATATTATATTATTAATTGTTATTTTATTCCTAAAAATCTAAGGTTCGGCTGAATAACTTAGATAAGGATATATATATTAATAATAAACAATTTGGGGTTCGTTTGGCATGATATAGTAAGTGTATTAACCATATAGTGAAAGAAAAAAAAAGACACGGTAAAAGTTAAATTAATTAACTTAGAGTTAAATCTAATTGATAAGGTTAAAATAATACCCTAAACTTGTCTAAATCCTATTGGTTGATAGGATTTCGACCCATCCCCACTTTAGCTTCTAAATAACACCCTTTGGAACCATTATAAACTGATTTTGTCTTTAATATAAAATAATATTTTGAGATATTCCTAAGGTGCCCCTCTCCTCCCTTATAAAAGGGCACCTCCTCCCCCTCCTCCTCACACCAATTTGAGCACTCAAGCTCGGCAAAACCCTGCCATTTTCTACTATCCACTTCCCTAGAATAATCCTAGAGGTCCTGGTCTTCTTCAAAGACCAATCTTAGTTCCCTAAGTGGAGGATTCAAAGAGGCGTTCCAAAGAAGAGGTAATATCCATTACCGATCTTTTCAATTTCTTTCTTCTTCAAATTCTTCTTCGTTAGTTGTTTCAGGATAAAGTAATAACATCAGTATTATTTACATACTGATATGTTATTATAAATATGAAACAACCCTAATTCACCTTCTATCCATCCTATGGAAAAATGAAATCACCGCGCGTGCGTACGTACAGAATACCGTCTCCACACCGTGGTGTAATCTATTTTCCACCATCACTTTACAAGGATGGGTATAATGGTGTAATGAGTAACTATTTATGATTATTATAAAGTAATATTGATACTGAAATAATATATATATACTCCAATACAATTCCACGATCATAGGAATGATATCATCACTCGTGCGTACGTACGGAATACCGTCTCCACGATGTGATGCGACTCGTTCTACATGATCATCATTACATAGTAATTATATAAATGAATTGAATGAATAAATATGATATATGTTACACTAATACCATTCTGGATATAAGGTATCTATAACCTTAAAAGAAGAATAAGAATTTATTCGACAAAACACGCATAAGAACAAAAGGCAATAAAGACCCGAGTAACAAGTAACAATGAAATATTACTAATAAGAAGCTATGAATATGACCATATATGATATCATATCAATATGTATGATTCTGGAATAAGTCAATAACATTATTTAAACCATTATACAGGAGCTTCGGACACGTACAAAGAAAATCGGACCTAAGGTAAGGGAAAATACCACAATCTCATTTTTATCTGAGATTGTTTATTCGTAAGTATTTACTGGGGTGTATTTTATCATCCACATCCATGTTCCCTCAATATTTAATATTGTTTCCATCCAATTACAATAGTTTAAATCCAATTTTACCCTTCTATGAGTTTTTAGTAAAGAATATGAGAGGAATCTTTTGTCGTTTTTTTTCATACAAGGTACTTTTTGACTTTTCCGACAAAGGTACGAAGAATGTTTTTTTTAACTTATACGGCATGAATGGATTTTTAAAAAAATTATTTCCAAGAATCTGCCTTTACAAGTTTTCAAGTTTATTTTTAATCAACTTCTTTTATTTTAAAATTGTATGATATGTTAAGAAAGGAAAAGTGTTTTTGAAGAAGAAAGGATATTTTCCTCAAGAATGGAGTTCAAGTGTTTTATCAAAATTATTTTCCATCTAAGATAATAAAGGGTTCTGTTTTTATCCCTATTATTACATTGATTTGATCATGTTGTGATGGAATTATTTTTATGAATTCCTTTATCTTATATGAATTGATTTATGATGTCATGATGTTTCAAGAATCCCATCTTTGTTACATGTGTTATGCGATGATGTATGATTATGTGGAACACATAAGGAAGGATTCATTATAAGATGGGTGGGACCTATATCTCCCTCCAATGCATTGGGTAAAGATTTTATATCTCATGAGATAGACATGGCTGGAACAGTAGGTTATTTCGGTTCAGTGATATAGGACTGAAATGAGGAGTGAACTCGGTTCAGAAAGGGACTTTGTCCACTAAGATAGTCTTGGCAATGAGTCATGACTAACAAGAAATGATTTTCCATGATTATGTGTGCATGCCACAAAGTTTCAAGTTTTATGTTATGATTATGGGGATCTCATTTTCACTTCTATGATTTGTTCCATGTTAAGATATTATGATCTCTTTTGCAGGTTATGGTTTTCAAAAAGATATGATATGATTTTTATTTCCTTTATTTGCCCTTGGTGAGCATTTGAGCTCACCCTTTTATGTTTTCTTTTCCTTAGGTCAGGAAGATGGATATTAAGTAGAATATGCTAAAAGAGACCCTAGATATGATGAAATAAATGGGAGACACTGTAGAAGATTTATGAACTAGTTGTTTATGTTTCCCGGTTTCTAAAGACACTATACCTATATGGTCCTTTGTGGTTTTGTCATATGTTGTAATAAGTGTGCTTCAATTTTGAAGTAATAACAATGTACGTAAAGTATGGGTCGTTATACATCGTGCCTTGAGCAGTGGTGAAAAATAAAGCAGACACAGAATAAGAATCAAGAAAGTAAACATCCCATCAAATTGGGCTCTTGTCCATTTAACAAGGCATCGAGCCTTCAAACAACAAGCACCAACAGATTTTGGTTTCCCAACCAACTGAATTAATTACGTACATCAACATCAATTTGATTAACATTAAATGGGAACAACAACCACAACAACAACAACCAGATTCATTTACATGCCTATTTATCTTTATCCAATTAATTATCAATTAATTATGGATTTATGATATTTATCAATTTCATCAAGAAAAACATGCTAAAAAGAATGGAAGAGATATCACACTATCTAGAAAATCAAGAGGCGAACATTTATCATGGTACAAAGCTACAAAATGCAATAAAACCTATTATTTTAATCAGGTTCAAGTATTTTACTAGGTCAATTTCATTGTGATCAAAATGGCTTAATCATGTTAACTCTATAATTGCACATAAAAAATTAGAGAATCCACAAATCCCCTACCTCAACAGTTTTTGAGGAAAACAACAACGGCCATGGAACGCTCAAGGAACCCGGGTTGATTCTCCAAAACCCCACCTTAGATCTCTCCTCCAAGAAAGATCAAGACCAAATCTCATCATATTTGGAATCCACACACTTAGATCTACCCATAAAGGCCATAGATCTAAGAAACTAAGAGAGGAGGAGGATTAGATCAAAGTAGATCTAAGAAACAAACAAAGAAGGATCACATACCTCAAGAAACTGGATTCGATTCACGAAGAGAAGCCTACAGATCACCTTCAAAATGATTTGGAGAGGTTTTCTAACCATCAAGGTAGAGTAATCCTGAGTTGTGGATACTTAGGGGCATAAACGAGGTGCTTAAAGGAAAAATGAGTTAGATCCACAATTTTAGGATCTATCTTTAAGTGACCGCATGGTTAGTCTTCACGGTTTAACAAACTGTGCGCTAACCATGTGTTAGCTTCTGCCTTGTCAAACACTCCTCGCATGGTTAGTCTGCATGGTTAGACAAACCATGTACTAACTATGCATTAGACACTACCTCCAAGACCAGCCTTGCACGGTTTGGCCGCACGGTTTAGGCAAACCATGCGCCAACCGTGCGAAATCTATTACATTTTATCTTTCCTTAAAAGTCCACCCAAACGCACCCCAAGACACCTTATCCTTCCAGAACACCTCTAACACCACATTTTAACAAATGAATGGACTAGAGAGTTTCAGAAATTACATAAATGATTGGTTTCATCAAATAACATGGGTTCACATACTTATGCAGATGATCAAATCATTGATTTAAAATAACACAATATTTATTATTTCAAAAATGGAGATAATATTCATTAAAAACTGGGTCTAATTAAATTCAATAAAATAAATCATTTCAAACTATGTTGGCTAATTTCAAAACAATATCCCCAATCATTTAAATAATAAATTCTATCATTTAGGAATGATGTCCCAACATAAGCCATTACATTAAAAAAAATTAATGTTATTTGAGAAGGTATCAATATCAACCAAATTGTAATAAATGAGAAATTTTTTGATATTATTAATTATATCCATGTGAAGATCAATTTTTATAAAAAATGTTCAAAATGGGATTCTATGAGGATTTTCAACATATATATTCACAAAAAGGTGTTATAAAATAAGAAACAATTTTTTAGGAATTTTTACACCAATAATGATTTTTATGATGTTAGAATTACATAGAAATACCAATTTAGATAAATAAATCATAGAAACCATATTTATGGGTTCTCAATTGTAATAGGAGATGGTATACTCCACATTATAAAAGATAAAATCAATAACAATATAACAATCCCATCAATGACATATGTCAAATACTCTACTCTAATAATTTGATGGAATGAGGACTGTAGTGATTTAGGTATGTATTATTTAAAAGGCCACATATATTCATGTGATAAAACCAAAAAATTAAGAACACCAATTTATTTTTTTCTCACATGAATCTGGAGTGTGCAGTATCAAATGAAATATAAAATAGGTGTTAAAATGTTTATTGGGGTTAGTGGAACGATTTCTATAAATTATATTATTTAAATTCATAAAAATGGAGTTGTAAGATGATATGGTGAAAGATTAATAGAAAATAGAATCCATCATTTTTTTTCAAAGATTGGGAACCTCATTAAGGTTACAGTACCTTTACACTACTCCAATGAAACACCTATAGGAAATGGATTTCACACATAAGTAGTGTTATAGTTTATAAATAACCACTCATAGTGTTGGAAGTCCCGTACACAACAATAGAAAGACATTTATGAAAGTGAGGCTAAAATTCAGTAGTGCATGGCTTATCCTTACGTATGTCAGGGTACCCTAATGAAGATAATGCAATACCCATAAAAAACCATTATAAATTCTAGGGTACACTTATGAACCCCCCCCTTTTAATTACATAGTGAATGAATAAACAAGTGGACACATACTCTGGCCACTCAAAGCCTTATTTAGTTATAAGTATCCATTCAAAATACATTGAAAGGGACCATTGCCATTATGAAACTGAAAGAAAACTATTTATAACCCTATTAAAGGACATTAATTGTAACATCCCGGGTAAATGAAGAATATGACGTTTTCATATTTATTAATATTTTTTAATTAAATATTAATTTTACTTTAAATGGATTTCCATGTTTGATAGCATACCTGATACGAAACAGTGGGTTTCTTGGAAATCTTACATTGCACACTAATAATATAATATTATTATTTTAAATGGTAGTTAACTCCAAGCAGTTTTATTGGAGGTAATGAATAAAAATGATGACAATATTATTATACATGTTTATTAAATGTATTTACATTTATCCAATAAAATATAGAGGCTTAAAATGTTAATGAATCTAATTTTAAGCATAATTTATATTAAAAGGCCGATTTACCGCCTTTTAATGGAGAACCCTCATTATATCTAATTTTTGTCACTTTAATACATTATATTTGACCAAATAAAATCTTTCTTTAGAATGGGGACATCAAAATTTACTTTGTGTAATTTTTGGAATTTTTCTGATAAAGTTCATTTTCTAATGAATAGTGAAAAATATTGTATTTTAATTCAAAACTGTGTTTTAATATAATTTATTTATATGGTTATATTATCTCTTTAATAGGTTTTAAAGTGTAATTAGAATATATTTTTACCATTTAATCCAATGTTGGTCATTGGAATTAATTTCACGTTGAAATTGGACATAAACAACTATCAATCTTTTGATAGTTATTGTTTCTTAAAAACATGCTATTTGTTTTGATAACGAGAATTAGTTTTTAAAAATAATTAATTTCACTTCTATGTTTTGAATTTTGAAAAATAGAAATCATTTTTTAATTCAGAATATCAAATATAGCTTTGGCTGATTTTTTGGTATTTTTCTGAAAAAATCAATTTTTGATTAATAGTTAAACCACTTAGTGGTAGTTAAATAAACCGACTTTTTCATTGAAATGAAATTTTACCACTTCTGTGAATTCAATTTAAAAAATCCAACATACATGTTTGTTATCAAGAAGTAAATTGTGTTTCATTAAGATGAAAATAATTTTTGGTGAATTGTAACTTTTGACTTTTATTTACGGCGGTTAACGGTAAGTAGGTTAATTCAAGGTAAAAAGAATATTATAATAATTCAAAATTACCTTAACAGTTGTCCAAACCTTATTTGTGGAGTCATTAATGACCCTGGGAATATTTGGGTCGATTTTGGGATCCCATTGATCCACTTGTGTGTGATAATGAATATTTAGATTAATTAATTTAATGGAAAGACAAAATTGACATTAAAAAAATGATTTTAGTAATTAATTTTTATATGGTGTTATATAAGTCATATATTCCACTATAAATATTCATTGGAAATATAAAAAAAATTTACTACATCATGGTAGTTTTTCTAAAATTTTTAGAAAAAAATAAATTAAATTATTTATGACATAATAATGATGTAGTATTTACCTCATTAAAAAATCATTTAAATAAATTTGATTATAATGAATAAAATAATATCCAAAATATGTCAAATTCTGATTTTATGATTTTGTTACGACCATGAGTTATCTTATATTCATTTTTAATGATATTGGGACCATTAGAAACCGAATATAATTATATAATAAAATAATAGTTTCACACTTTCCTAAAGGGCCCCTCCTTCCCCTTATAAAAGGAGGCCACTTCTAACCAATTCCTCACACCTCTCAAGACATTTGGCTCGTCCAAAATTTTCCCAATTAAGCAACCTACATCCATATCCTCCCACTAGAGGCCTTTCCTTAGGTAGAAGGAATTTCAAGAAGTCCTTTTGGTTCAAACCAAAGGAAGTTACCAAAATTAAAGGTAATGGTTTCTCTTAAATTGTTTTCTTTTAATTTACTTCTCCAACCCCTATACTTATTTTATTCCATTACTTTGTAACAAAATCCGTATACTCAATATTCTAGTATATTTTTATGAGAAGGATTCGAGCTACACTTACACACACCTCTATCTAATGGATGAAGTACATAATGTTTCTGTTGATGGAAAACTAACGCCTCACGAAACGATGATTGTTCAAATATGTCCAACAGCCTGTCATGGTGGACATTGTGATGGAATTATATTTATATATGATATATATTATGTTTATTTTTTCTTTATTCTTATGTATTTCCCATTTATATCATGCTTTTATGGCTTCCATAGTGGGTAAATACGATAATCTCATTTGAGGAAGTGCGGACTACCGCCCCCTCAAAGTGATTTGATTCGTTAATGCCTTATGTGGGATTTATAAAGGATGTATTTAATGCTATTATATATGATATTATACTGGCATTTTAATATTCCTATTTATCATTATGTTTTATTTCCATTAAAATAAGAAATAGAAATGAAAGTAGAGTTCATGCGTACGTACGGCTTACCGTCTCCATGAACGGTGCATTTCATTTCATACCTCTAAATGTTATGTACTATTATAAATACATATATATACTGGATATATATGATATATATGATATCAAAATCATGAATATCATTCTAGATATAATGAACCATTGACCACATAAACAACTTGTGATTATAGGAAGTCCTTTTTGGACTCCTGTACCAAATATCGACAAAATGGACGTTATTAACTTAAATGATTACATAATGTTTATAACATGGTAATAACTGATATAAAAGTAATAATAAACATTAAAATTTTTATTAAGAAAGTATAAATTAACTTTAGTTTATTATTCATGAGATTAAAGAATGATCGAGTCAAGTCGGACACGAGGTAAGGGATCTGACCTCCCTCTTTCTTTTCATGTACTATCTTTTATGTCATTTATTTTATACACCATGTTCATATGTTGGAGGTTGTTATTATATATTCACCACACTGTAATTTATATATTTATATGATGAGAGAACCCCTCTTATTATCATCAATTCATTTTAATAATTTTTAACTGGCGTCGTTAGGCTGCCGAATTTTTGTAATGGGATTGCATATCTCACTTTTAATTCCCTGAGATTTCCATTGTTCGTCATGTATTTATTAAATGTGGTGTAATGTGTACTGCCATTGGTATATATTATCTTTATTAGATTTATATTCATGGTATTCTGTTATTCATTTTGTGGTTTTTAACTTTTGGTCATATAATTCAATTTGAATACAATGATGTAAGGGTTTTTCATCTCACTTTTTATTCTCGAGAGATTCATGCTATATTGGCCACTATTTCCTTTTGTGTGGCATATGTGCTATTCATTATTGTTCTCTTTGTGTAATATAATTTAATTTATGAATATTTAAATCTTCATTGTATGACCCATCTTTCATGTAGTGTATGTTTTTTAAGTTACCAAATTGGTAAGGGAATCTTCCACACTCCTTTTTTAAAAGACATATTTTTTTGTTATGTCTTTTAACATATATCTTATTATGTTGGGATATATTCTTTTAAAGAGTTATTTATGTAAAATTTATTTCAATTTTATGAGATACCATTTTTATCTCATCAAATCATTTTATGAAATTTAAAGTGACATCATTAGGATTTCGAATTTTTACAAGGGAACTTCTTAACCCAATTTCAATTCTTTGGGTTCAACACGTACTTATTGAATATGTTATCCTATGAATACGTGTTAATGAACACTAATTGTTTTACACTTAATATCCACTTATATTGGGTGTATTTGCATTTGTCACACATAATTATGAGATCTATTTATTCTTAATATAAGGATACCATCTTTATAAGGGATTTCATCTCAATTTACATTTCCCTTGAGAGTTAATTTTTGTTATGCACCAAATCCACTATTATAGGGTATATATAATGTACTTTGACATATTATATAATGAATCCATTTATTCTCATGATATTATAAAGATCTGATTAAATGTTATTCCACAATTATTGGTATTCAATAGTCTCTCATTTTGTTAAAAACTATTTAACAAAAATATCAATTTTAAATATTTTAATGATTTATCATTCTAAATATTTATCTTTTATTTCCATGTTTTAAAAATGATTTTGAGTATTTATTTATATTTAAATTAATGTTTTAAAATTATAATTCCATTATAAGCTTCAAAGTGGTATGGGACACTTTGATTCAAAAATCATTTTTTAAATGGTTTTTGAAAATGGATTGATTATTCCAATATCTTGAAATTACTTCTTGTGATTGCAAATGAAATGTTATTGGTGAAATGATTATATTTGAATTATTTTATGTGTTATGATGGTACTTTGAGATTTGACAGGTGGTTACGTGATAATCCATATGACGGGTGGTGCCGTGAATACCAGGATGGGTGGTTACGTAATAACCTGTAATGCATTGGGTATGGAAGTCTTCCATATGGATATTCCATTTAGTGATATGTGTGGAAGTTGACTGTATGGTTATTCCAATTAAGTATGTTTTTTTTCTAATTTAACTTTATAAGTTATGTATTATTTATATGGGTTTTCTGGTAATATTTTGGTTACAAAAGGGTATGTAATGATGTTTTATTCTGTGAAGAGTATTTGCTACTTGATAAAGGTAAAAGGAGTTAGTTATGTTAAATTATTCATGGTTTAATTATTGTTTTGAAAAACTAACAGTTTTACTTATTTGTGTATCCCTTATTGAGATTTCTATGCTCATCCCAAGTTTTTGAAATTTTTTTCACAGGACATAATGTAGAATAGGGTCAAGGATGGGATCAAGGAAATATATATTGTCTTAAACATGGAACTAGACATTACTATTTTTTTCTAGAGTTCATGTTTTGTAACAAAAATGGATACTTGGTAGAAGTGTCTACTTTGTAATATTCTTAAATGTAATAGTTATGGCCTAACTCTATAAAACGCTAAACCCAAAAAGATCATCAATGTGAATTATTCATTTAATTCATGATTATGTAATGTTTTATGGTCGAGTCCTTATAGTTGGTATCAAAGTTCGGTTTAGACAACTTTAGAGGTTAGGGTGTTTTCTAAGCATAAGTAACATAACCATAATGGTTAGCATATTAGAAAAAGTCTTAGTTATTTTGAATGAGTTTAAGATAAAATGAATAAGTATTTATCCTCCTCATAAGATATTATATGATGATTTTACTGATATACTCACACTTGCCTTTTTGGTTTTAGTAAATGGCTAGATCTAGCAGGAACCAAAGTAACATCGGATGTGAATAAAAAGGTGGTGGTTTTCTGAATGAGAAACTGAATGAAATGAGAGATGCAATGAGAACTTTTGTGGTTATTCTCAACCAACTATCTGGAGTCATAATTGAAAACGTGAAACATGGTGATTTTTATAAGGCATCGTATATTCAAGAAACAAATCCATATAGAATTTCAGGTAATAATCATAAAGGTAAGTATGTTCAAAAACCTATGTGTCAAGGATGTGGAAAGAAACACCAATGAAAATGCTTCAAAGGGAATGGAATATGCTATAGATGTGGGAATGAAGGTCATAATGAAAGAACCATCCATGGAAAAAGGAAGCATCCAATTGACTCTAGGAAAGGGAAAGAAGTTATTTCTAAGGGATCAATTGAAAGTTTTAAATGTGGTGTGCATAGTCATTATACAAACAGGTGTCCTATGAATATGTTTCAGGAATGGGATCACCAGGATCGTACAAATATTCATTTACCAATACCTAATTCCATTTCGATTGAGGATGAAGAAACTGACAATGACCAATGAATGGTATGAATTATTTATTAACATATGTTTTGAAATTATTGAATCTTAGGATATGATTCATGATTCTGTTTTTAGGAAATAAGTATTTCAGAATCAGTTGAAAAGTAATGGTTAATGGATCATGAAGAATGTTGAATGTGTAAGAAGTCAACATATAAGGGATTCAAGAGTTATGGTAGATTTTAGGATGGTGAAATGCTTATAAGTATTAAGGCTCTTTTGATGATGGGAATTATATTAGAAGACTTTTTATATTATTTGTAACCCTAATGTTTGATATATAAAAATTTTATCCAAGGAATAATTATATTTTCTTTTGTGGATATAGTTATAAAGAACCATTTCGGTTTGTATGATCCTTGAATTTGAGGAAATTATAAGTTAATACATTTTTGGGATGAAAAATAAAAGTTATTAGAAAACATTCGTGGTTAAAATATGCTATTGTAATTTTTGATATATTTATCTCTTTTTGGGAATGTTATAGAATTATATAGTTTCTGAAAAGAGACAACATGCAGACCATGTGACAACCCATCGCATCGGACGAAGCTTTGTGAATCGAACCCAGAACCAAAGTGCGACTGGTATTTATCACCTACCACTGGACTATGTGAATTCCCTGGTTAGTTTGACTTATTATTTTTAGTTAGATGATTTTATGAATCCATAATAAATTTATTTTGGGTTATATATGGAAATGATTAACCTATCATGGAGATTATTTTATTAGGTTAATTTCTATTCAATATGATATTTTAAGAGTAACTGATGTTATTTGGGTATTAATGTTAAGATTTATCTTGGTAGACTATATGATTAAATTCTTTGGAGATTTGGGTTTCAATCTTAGTTTTTATTACTTGGAATAATTTTAAGGACATATTTTTATTGAATGTTCATTGTTGAACTTCGTGTTTTGTTAGACAAATTTTGGAGATTAAGAGTATTTTTTCTTTATGTAACATTTTAACCTTTTGTGGATTATCTGATCTTTTACTAAATGATTTGGTTTTAGTTAATATCTAAAGATAGGAGAAATATATAATTCATCTTTTTTGGATTATTGTATTCTCTCAAAGTTGATTATAGCACTTTTAATGTAAAAAAAAAGTCATCCTGAATACTCATCATTTGGATAAAATATGAGTTTGTGTTAAAAATATAGTGAAAGATAAATGTACACATGACAAGTAAGTATATTTCCTTATGTTTATAGATAATCTCATAAATAAATTCCTCAATTAAAAGTAAGTTAAATCAAAAACCTTTTATGTTAAATATTCCTACTGGGTAATCAAAGACTGTTTAACCCATCACCAGTTTGTGAATTTCTAGTGGTTAACTTTCTCCTAAACATGTTTTCTGTCACTCTCCATCAGAAATTGAAGGATTGTTTTCTACTATATATCCATATTTTCATGGAATCATAGTATTTGTTTTCTAGGGTAACCTTTTTACTTCTCTTCCTTTATTTTAAAGTGATAGTTTTATTGACACTTTTTTCAATATGGGGCTTTCAATGAATTTCCCGAGCCCAATCTTTAAATTGTGAGGACGCAATTACCAATAGGGGGAAGGATGTAACATCCCAGATAAATGAAGAATGTGAAATTTTCATATTTATTAATATTTTTGAATTAAACATTAATTTTACTTTAAATGGATTGCTATGTTTGATATCGTACCTGATACACAACAATGGGTTTCTTGGAAATCTTAAGTTGCACACTAATAATATAATATTATTATTTTAAATGGTAGTTAACTTCTAGCTGTTGTATTGGAGGTAATGAATAATTCTATCTATAATATGATTATACATGTTTGTTAAATGTATTTCCATTTATCCAATAAAAGTTAGAGGCTTAAAATGTGAATGAATCTAATTTTAAGCATAATTTACATTAAAAGGCCGATTTACCGCCTTTTAATGGAGAACCCTCGTTAAATATAATTTTTGTCACTTTAATACATTATATTTGACCAAATAAAATCTTTATTTATAATGGGGACATCAAAATTTACTTTGTGTAAATTTTTGGAATTTTTCTGATAAAGTTCATTTTCTATTGAATAGTGAAAAATATCGTATTTTGATTCAAAACCGTGTTTTAATCTAATCTATTTATATGGTTAGATTATCTTTTTATTTGGTTTTAAAGTGTAATTAGAATATATGTTTACCATTTAATCAAATTTTGGTCATTATAATTAATTTCACATTGAAATTTGACATCAACAAGTATCAATCTTTTGATAGTTATTGTTTCTTAAAAACACGCTATTTATTTTGATAATGGAAATTAATTTTTAAAATTAGTTAATGCCACTTCTATGTATTTTATTTGAAAAAAAAGACATAATTTTGGAATTTGTAATATAAAATATAGCTTAGGCTGATTTTTTTGTATTTTTCTGAAAAAACTACAATTTTTTATGAATAGTGAAACCACTTAGTGGTAGTTAAAAAAACTTAATTTTTCATTTAAATTAAATTTTATCACTTATGTGAATTGAATTACAAAAAAATGACATAAATGGTTGCTATAAAGATGTAAAATTTGGTTCATTAAGATGAAAATAAATTTTTGTGAATAGTAACTTTTGACTTTTATTTACCGTGGTTAAAGTTAAATAGGTTAATTCAAGATAAAAATAATATTATAATAATTCAAAATTACCTTAGCACTTTTTCAAACATTATTGGTTGAGTAATTAACGACCATGGGCATCATTGAGTCGATTTTGGGACCCCATTGAGCCATTTCGGTGTGATAATGGAAATTTGGATTAATTAATTTAATGTAAAGACAAAATTGACATTAACAAAATTATTTTAGAAATTATTTTTTATATGGTGTTATATAAGTCATATTTTTGACTATAAATATTCATTATAAAGATAAAATATTTACTCCATCATGGTAGTTTTGTAAAATTTTTTGACAACAAATAAATTAAATTATTTATGACATAATAATGATGTAGTATTTACCACATTAATAAATCATTTAAATAAATAATATTATAATGATTACAATAATATCCATAACATGTAAAATTATGATTCTATGATTTTATTTACACCATGAGTCATATTATCTTCATCTTTAATGATTTTTGGACCATTAGAAACTTAATATAATTATATAATAAAATAATGGTTTTACACTTTCCTAAAGAGCCCCTCCTCCCCCTTATAAAAGGATACCACTTCTAACCAATTCCTCACATCTCTAAAGACATTTGTATTGTCAAAACTCTACCCAATTAATCTCCCTACAACCCTCTACTCACCCTATAATCCTTACCTTAGGCTGAAGGCACTTCAAGAAGTCTGTTTGGTTCAAACCAAAGGAAGTTACCAAAATTAAAGGTAACTGTTTCTCTTAAATTGTTTTCTTTTATTTTATATCTCCAACCCCTAAAATCATTTTATTCATTTTTTTAACAACAAAATAAGTTTCCTAAATATACTATGATGTTTTTCTGAGAATTATTCAAGCTACACTTACACACACATCCATCTAATGGATGAAGAACATAATGTTTCTATGGATGGAAAACTAACGGCTCATGAAATGATGATTGTTCAAATATCTCCAACAGACACTCATGGTGGCCATTATGATGGCACTATATTTATATATGATATATATTATGTTTATTATTTCTTTATGCTTCTTAATTTTCCATTTGCAGCATGCCTTTATGGTTTCCATTATGGGTAAATACGATAATCTCATTTGAGGAAGTGACGACTACCACCCCCTCAAAGTGATTTGATTTGTTAATGCATTATATAGAATGTATAAAGGATTAATTTAATGATATTATATGTGATATTATACTGGATTTATAATATAACTATGTATAATTATGTTTTATTTACATTAAAATAAGAAATAGAAATGAAAGTAGCATTCATGCGTACGTACGACTTACTGTCTCAATGAATAGTGAATTTCATTTCTTAACTCTAAATGTTATGTGCTATTATAAATAAATGTATATACTACATATGTATGATATATATGATATCAAAATCATGAATATCATTTTGGATATAATGAACCCTTGACCACATGAACAACATGTGATTATAAGGAGTCCATTTTTGACTCCAGAACCAAATATCGACAAAATGGACATTATTAACATAAATGATTAAATAATGTTTATAACATGTTAATAAGTGATATAAAAGGGAAAATAATCTTGAAAAAGGTTCTTATGAAAGTATAAATTAACTTTAGTTTATTATTCATGACATTCAAGAATGATCGAGTCAAGTCGGACACGAGGTAAGGGATCTGACCTCCCGCTTCTTTTTCATGTACTCTTTTTATGTCATTTATTTTATGTTCCATGTTCTTATGTTTGAGGATGTAATTTTATATTCACCATACTTTAATTTGTATTTTAATATGATGAGAGACACCCTCTTATTTTCATCAACTCATTTTATGAATTTTTAAGGGGCGCCTTTAGGGTGTCGAATTTTTGTAAGGGCATTTCTTTTCTCACTTTTAATGTCGTGAGATTTCCATTATTCATCACGTATTTACTAAATACGGTGTAATGTGTACTGAAATTGGTATATGTTATCTTGAATAGATTTATATTCATGGTATTATGTGATTCATTTTGTTGTTATTAACTTTTGGTCATACGATTCAAGTTGAATACAATGAAGTATGGGTTTTCATCTCACTTTTTATTCTCGTGAGATTCATGTTATATTGGAAACTATTTCTTTTTGTGTGGCATATGTACTATCCATGGTTGTACTATTTGTGTAATATAATTTCATTTATTAGTATTTACATCTTTATTGTATTATTCTTCTTTAATGTGGTGTATGTTTTGTAAGTTACCAAATTTGTAAGGGAATTTTCCACCCTCCTTTTTTTAAATGACTTCTTTTTTTGTTATCTCTTTTAACATATATCTTATTATGCTGGGAAATGTTCTTTTATAACCTTATTTATGTAAAATTTATTTACAAGTGATGAGATACCATTTTTATCTCATCAACTCATTTTCAGAAAGTTAATGTGACACCATTAGGCTTTCGAATTTTTATAAGGGAAATTCATAACCCAATTTCAATTATTTGGGTTCAACTTGTACTTTATGAATATGTTATCCTATGAATATCCGTGAATGAACTCTGATTGTTTTACACTTAATATCCACTTATATTGGGTGTATTTATATTTTTCACACATAATTATGAGATAGATTTATCCTTAATTTAAGGATACCATCTTTATGAGGGATTTCATCTCAATTTACATTTCCATTGAGACTTAATTTTTTTATGCTCCAAATCATCTTCTATATGGTGTATATACTGTCCTTTGACATATTATATCATGAATAACTTTATTCTCATGATATTATAAAGTTCTAATTAAATTTTATTATGTAATTATTTGTATTCAAGAGTCTCTCATTTTGTTAAAACTCTTTAACAAAAATATATTTTTTAATGTTTTAAAGATTTTTCATTATAAATTGTTATCTTTAATTTCCATGTTTTAAAAATGGATTCGAGTATTTATTTATATGAACATTAATGTTTTAAAATTATAATTCCATTAAAATATTCAATGTAGTATGGGATACATTGATTCAAAAATCCTTTTTTTAAATGGTTTTTGAAAAATATATTGATTATTCGAATATCATGAAATAACTTCTTGTGATTGAAAATGGAATGTTATTGGTGAAATGTTTATACTTGAAATATTTTATGTGTTATGATGGTACTTGGAAATTTGACAGGTGGTTATGTGATAAACCATATGACGGGTGGTGTCGTGAATACCAGGATGGGTGGTTAAGTTATAACCTCCAATGCATTGGGTATGGAAGTCGGCTGTATGGCTATTCCATTTAGTGATATGTGTGGAAGTCGACCCTATGGTTATTCAATTTAAGTATGTTTATGTCCCAAGTTAACTTTACATGTTACGTGTTCTTTATATGGGTTTTATGGTAATCTTTTGGTTACAAAAGGGCAAGTAATGATGTTTTTTTTTCAGTGAAGAGTATTTACTACTTCCTAAAGGTGAAAAGTAATACTTATGTTAAAATATTTATGGTTTAACTATTGTTTTGAAAAACTAATAGTTTTACTTCTTTTTATATCCTTTACTGAGATTTTTATTCTCATCCAAAGTTTTTGAAATTTTTTTCACATGACATAATGTGGTATAGGGTGAAGTATGGGATCATGGAAAATTCATGTTGTCTTACACATATAACTAGACATGACAATCTTTTTTTAGAGAGTTCATGTTTTGTAAAAAAAATGGATACTTGGTAGAAGTGTCTACTTTGTAATATTTTGTAATGTAATAGTTATGGCCTAACACTCTAAAACTCTAGACTTGAAAAGATACTCAATGTGAATTATTCATTTAATTCAAAATTATGTAATTTTTTATGGTCGGGTACTTATATTAATCACAACCAAACCCTTATATAGAATAATAAAATTGTTGTATCATAAATTATTATTAATAAAAATAGATTTTAACATAAAGGGATAATATAAGAAATCCATATTGATGAAATTAATTATTTTAAAAATGTTTTTGTTATAATTACCTTCAATATGATGATATCTTCCCCCATAAAACATTTATTATGACTAATAAAAAATTGAACGACTAAAATATGTCCTTTACTAAATCCATGGTGTTGATTTTCTAATAAATAGAATAGAATTACTCACCCAAAATAATCCTACTAGAAAAAATTCATGATCAATACACATATAAGAAAACAAAACATCATCACGATAATCAAAGAACTAACCAGAATGAATTGGTGACTTAGATTTTCACTCCCCCCAATTGATGATTCTCCAAAATTTTGTATCATGTGGAAAGAATCTTCTAAAATTTGTTTATGAAAAACAAAGACAAGAGTTTAATTATTTTCTATAGATAAAAATATTATAGTAAAAACTAATACCGCAAGTAGTGACATTACCAACTCACCCCAATGTTTCCTAAAAGTGAAAATTATCTAAATAACCATCAGTCTTCCATGAATAAAAAAATAAAGGAACTAAAAAAGTAATCTACCCTGAGAATGAACTTGATGGTAACCTATGATTCTACGTGTCAAGCCTCAACCTTAGGGAGCTCATCAAATAAATATCTTCACTACTAGTTTCTTGAGCCATCAGGAATCCTCATCTTCCTACTTTCATGAGATACAAAACAAGGATTCTCCATTTCCAAATAAAAAGGGATTAAATCACCAAGACCAATGAACAATAAAGGAAATACAATATCTTGAGGTATATCTTCCACCACATAAGGATTTTTTGTCTAACATTTAACTAAAAAAACCATAAGATGAAAACCAAAACTACTAACCTAAAAATATACATGGAAAAGAATATAAATACACACATTGATTAATGAGAAAAGGTGATTTTGAATGATAATAATAGTAAACAACTAGATATTTAAAATAAAATTTCTTATTCCATCAATAGAAGTAAAAAAACCTCAATGTACTTAAACTGTTCAAGATTATTGCTAAACGTTTAACTGTGCACATACAGAAGGGATAACCACAATGATCTCAAAAAAATAAAACATTCATGATAATAATTATTGTCGTCTAGAGATCATCAATAAAAGAACCAAATAAATTAAAAATATATCCCAAAAAGGCCACTAAAAACTAATCATCTAAAATAACAAAAACTGACCTAGTATCCACATTGGTGTAAGAATGAAAAAATATTTCAATATCATCAACAACAAGAATCTCCTAGAATATTCTAAATGATTCACTATAAAGCCTATATTATGCTCCATGTTATATTGAATCATTTTATATTCCACAGTAAGGATATAATGATTCATATCCAAAACATCGAATTTTTTTAGCCCAACTTATAGAACCTCTTAAGGTGAATGAAGTGGACCCACTCTTTATAAACACTAAGAGAATTATAAAAAAACTACATTGAATATCTGGTTCTTCACATTATAAAAATATGATAATCTTATTATCACCTTGATAAAATATTCTTTTATACTCCAACTCACATGATCTAGGAGATGATACATCTTATCCTATGACAATTATAAACTTGTAATTAAAAAATTCATGACGTTTTTAATTCCACATAAAAAATTAAGGCCCTTTTGATCATCTTTATATATAAGGATACATATAATTATGGAATAAAGATTCTATTTTATATGTGAGATTAAAGTAAAGAAAATTATATTTGATGGATTCATTATTAATACACTCACATCGAAAATGTATTAACATCTTAATTTCTCATTATACTATGCTACTAATAGATTTCCCTCACTAAAACCCATTCAAAATAACAAATTATCATTCATATGTTCCTCAATAAAAATATATTTAATGAAATATATGTCTTATTATTTCTATAAATACTTGATTTTTTAATATGAACATATTCCCATTACCACAGAAGACACATATAATTGACCTTAAAAAGACCATGAAATAATATTATTTTGGACATTAGAATTATAACCTAGATGTTAATTTAGAGTTTATGAATATGAATAAGTTTTTATAAAATATTTTTTATTTAAAGATTTATAAAATAAATTTAATGGATATCATTTCATTTTAAAATAAAATAAAAATAATATGAAATAAAAATAATTATTTCAAAAAAAAACAGCATTTTTCTAGATGGCGAGTTCATTATACATTTATCACAGAGATTGAAATTATTTTTTATGAATTTTTTAAAATAAATTTTAACATCTTTACATATTATTTTAATTAAACATATCAATATTATTTTAGTTTGATATCATGGTATTTTTGGAACATAGTGATTTTTTCAATGAGTAGTGAAAATCAAATTATTTAAAATTTCATTTTGTTTCAATAAATTAAGTAATTTAACTTCAAAATTATGTTTTAAATATAATTTAATATAAAATGAATTTTATTTATTAAAATTTTAACCCATTATGTAATTTTCAATAATCTTAATATTTTATTTTAGTATATATTTAACTTTTAATTTAAAAATAATATTTTTATGAATCATTTATAAAAGTGATTATTTTTTCCCATATTAAATGTATTAAATATTAATATTCAAGAATGATTTCAAATAAATATATAGATTATATATCTATTTATTTGAATTTATATTTATATAGTTATTATTATTGGTCATGTTGTTTATATAAAACCATATTTTTGTTCAAAAATATACTTCTAGAAAACCCTTTTTTTCATCACGTCTCTGGGAATAATTTTAATTAAAATTATAAAAAAATACAATTTAATTTATTGAAATATTTTCCATTTTTAGAATAATCAAAATTTATATTTTCTAATAAGAATTAAAATAATTTTACTTGTTAATTGGTATTCTATAACCCGTGTTTTTTCCCTTTTGGATCGATCTCATTATGGGTTGTATCTGGTGAAATTTGGAAAAAAATTATAAGATGACATGATGTTCATGTCTAGTGCATGATTTTCCATAATTGTTCGCCAACCGAGAAAAAGCCATGAAACCCTATTAAGGGAAGGTATCTATACATAATACTTTATTTGAAAGGGAATTAAACCACCAAGTAGAAAATGTACACCCTTGGGGAGGGGTGCATGGTTAGAGTGCAGGGGTTTTCTAGCCTTGTATACATGCCCCAACTAACTGTGCACATGAATAATTTTAATTTTGAAAAATTGAAAAAAATAAAATGTGATTAAGAATATTCTTATCCATAACCTGACCTTAGTTTATTTACATTGTCATGGAGGCTCTAATGTAACCTTTTTGGATCCCTCAAACACATTACATGGGGGATCAAATAATGGATGATTTTGTTTGATCCTTCTGGGATGAGTGATTCTCCTCTCATGTGTATTTTTCCACTCCCCCTTTCCTTTCTCCATAGATATTTTCAGATCATAACCTTTTTTTGGGATGTAATATCTCTTGATTTGACTATTGATTATATTATTTTTTTCATAATCATCATCAGCATAATTCTCCATTTGAAGAACAAATTTCGGGTATTGACATGTGATTCTGTGATTAAAGGTTGGAGGTTTTGTTCAAGTTGTTCCATTAAAATAAACAATTACTTTCATTCTTCAATTTAAATATCCATTAATATATATATATATATAAGAAAAATCTATTCTGTATGAATATTAATTGGCATGTAACATTGAGAAAGACCCTAAATAACAATGGAATTGTTTTTTCTGGAGTATTCCAGAAATTGATAGAATTTGTGAAATGATATGTAAATTGACTTTACAACATGGCCTAAATTATATTAATGAAAACCTATTGTTGGTTTTTTATTTAATAGGCATGAAATTATAAAAAAATATGTTTTAGGTTTGAACATGAATTAAAATTTTTAAAATGAAAAGTGGTAAATTTATTTTAGAATAATGATTGGTTTTAAATTAAATTACTTTCCAATTTTCAATTATTTGATTTAGCATAAGAAACATTGGTTAATTAATGGGTTATTTGGGACATGCAGGCTAGGATGGTAATTCCCAAGGAACATATTGATGATGAAAACACTAAAAAAATTAGTTCGGAATATCTTTTCCCAAATGGGATTTTGATAAGTCCAATTTGTCCTAAGCGTTAGGGATGTGTGTAAACATATCTCAAATATAATTGATTTGGATTGTAATGATCCTACTACTTGAAATAATCATCATTCCGTGAAAATATCCATGGTTCATGATTTTATTATTATTATGTATATATAGTCCATTTAATATGAAACTTCATTATTCAAGGAAGTCAATTTATAAAAATTTTATTATATAATATTTTTAATTTAATCCATGTTTAAAATATTTCCAATCTTTGTAAAATTGAATCATGGTTTGTTTTAAATATGAAATTGTATCATTATGCATTATTTTATTTATATTTAAGGGAGTATATGGTATATTATTATGCAATTTATTTAAGTACAACTTTTTAAGATCAAACTAGTATTTATAGATCACACCCACCTTTGTATTTTGGAAACTATCAAGTTGATTCTTCTATGACTGAGAAATGGTAAGGCGCCTCTTATAGTATGTGGATTCTTTTGATCCTTTGGTTTGGGTGTGATGGTCCCTTTTGTATGTTGATATTATAAATTAAAATTTTGATCACATTAATATTGTTCTATTTTGGGTTTTTTATATACCTATTTATTTTCTAGTACTACCTCACTTTAGAGTTGGGATAATGTTGATTTGTGTCTTTAATGTATTTAGTTTTTGTGGACAATTTGACACCTATTTTATATTTTGTAATTATTCAGGAATGCTTGTGTGGTGTGTGTGTGTGTTTGATGTAATTGTACCTCCATGCCCCTAATATAATATAATATATTGTGTAATTATAGGTTCAAGGTGCTAACCCTTGGGGATCGGGAATTCTCATTAGGATATGTTAATGATATCTCAGGAATAAGGTTACTAAGGATTCTAGGATGGTTCATGTAAATGTTTTATAAAGTTGTAGGTAAATAATCTTTCCATGATAACATTCTATAGTTAGGAATATATTTTTTGGACTCTGGAGGTAGTTATCAAGGATTGACTTGACAATTCCCCTCATAGCAAGCCTTATTTTACCATGGGTGGTGTGGGAAATGATTATTTAGGAATAGTTTGATATAATTATATACTTTAGCATATTTTTATTTTGAGAGGATAAAATTAAAATATTTATTTATTTTCGAATAAGATCAATTACCCCATTATCTTTTTTGAGTTATTGATTTGAGTTTTATTATGATGTCTTCAATTCTATTTTGTAATGTTGTGTAGCATAATTCCTCTAAGAATACATGTTTTTAGGATCCTAGAGGTTTCTACTGAGGAACCATAATGAGTGAATACTCTAGTGGACTGGAATCTCTTTAATATTATTAGGAATGTTTTCCAAAATTTGTGATGTACACATGCCACCATTGCCATCCAAGATCTATTTGTGTAACCTAAACGTGATGAATCTGGTATTATTTATCAGGATTTACTTCACTTGTATCAACCCGCATTCAATGGATCAAAAAATCTATAAGATTCTTTCAATTGGTTGGGTATGGTAGAGATTTTGTTTGAGATCTTATATATACCTAATTCAATTAAGGTGAAATGTTCCACCATTAAGCTATAAATACCCATATGTATATGTATGGATTTAAGGGTGTGGGATAAAAAGAATGAGGGTTTTTATTATATAGGATTTAATGATATATTCATTCATCAGTTATATCTATCATTTAATGTACTAGATAATAGTATCGAGTCTTCAAATATGAGTAGGATTATTGGACCATAGTAGAATATATGAACCAATTAATTGAGATTATATTGATTTTACATTAGACTTTATCAAATATTATTATTAATACTAAATTAATCATGATGATACATTGATAACATATTCATTCTTGGGTTTTCTTGATGTTGCATGCAGTTTTTTATTTGATGGATAGGAAATTAATGGTTTAGCATGTCACGGAAGGTATGTAAGGGTCGATTGGAGTTTCATTTATACCCAGTGTTATTTTAGTATTTTCCTTCGTTGGAAAAAGAAATCCCAATTAGTTTATTAGTGATTCTAAAAAATAGGGTTCTTTTAGACCTCCT
The DNA here is from genome assembly GCA_963277665.1 of Viscum album. NCBI lineage: Eukaryota > Viridiplantae > Streptophyta > Magnoliopsida > Santalales > Viscaceae > Viscum > Viscum album. Next base: position 1,512,403,113 of record OY728143.1, on the reverse strand, counting down.
ACAGTTCTTGGTTGAGAAAATTTGACATTCACCCAGTGTGTCTATCTTTGAAAATAGAAATCTATTTCACTTATTAACCCAAGATATATAGCTCCAATGGACATTCAAGACACATTAAGAGAATTTGTTATATATTTTCTACTCCATGTAGTGTCATAAAATCATCAAAACCAAAAATTTATATGGAATAATCAGATGATACAAAAACTAAGGGGTTACAACAATATATATTTGGGATAAAGACTGTTTACAAAGAGGGGGAGTATCCAAAGGATGTATATAAGGGTCCACAGAATATAAAACAAACCATCACTATTGAATCATCTATAGTGACAAGTTACTATGACAGTTTTTCATATCACTCATTTATCTGAATTCATATAGAAAACTATTTAAATATTCCTATGATGTTTTCATCTTATCAAATGAATATTCCTACAATGCTCAAAATGAAGATAGATTAGAATCTCTGGTGTCCTGCATGCGTTTTCACTTTATCATAGATTAACATTACATGTTATTTTTGGTTCTCAACATGGTACCTCTTTAGGTCCTTCTTAGGATGTATTGAATAATTTATTATATGGAAATAATTTAATTCTATCTTTGATGTGTATCTTTTACTACTCCCAATGGGACATTACATAATGAATATGGGGAAAGGGACCCTTGGTCATTTAAAGCCAGAAGTTATTATCTAGAGTTGGGGAAATTAATATCAATGTTGGATTTTGATCTAGAGTTGGAATCATTGAGTGGTGATATATATCTTGTTGTCATAAAATTTTCTAAAAATATTCCTTAAAAAATCTATGTATTTTCACCAGTATAAGATGTATAGTTCTATTTTGATTTAGTTTTCGGGACTATTCCATTATCTAAACCTTCTAACCACATGAAGCAAGAAGAAATTAAATATTTGAAGAGTTAATTGGATGACCTCTTATAAAAATTCATTATGCACCAAGCCTGACACCCTAGGTAGTGCCTATTATCTAATCTAGGAACGATTATAGAACACTTAACCTATGTGTTGATTGACAAAAAAATTAATCCAGTTGTAGTAAACAATAAGTTTCTATTACATTAATGGATTATTTGTTTAACTATTTAAAATATTAGAGGTTGTTTTTGAAAACTAATATTTTATCTAGTTATCAGTAGTTCTAAACAAATGAATCGAAAATTCAGAAAACAACCTTCCGTAATAGGTACGACCATTATGAGTATCTTTCCCTGCCATTTGGTCAATCCAATTTTACTACAGTATAAATAGATTAAATGAGGAGTATCTTGATTGGTTATCATGATATTTTCATAGTGATATTTTGTAACACCTCAATCTTCCATGGTACGTTTCCCTTCGAATAATGCAATGGCGTGCATTGTACGCAACTTTGAGATTTTAACACACCACAACCAATCAAACTAGCCGTTATGAATAGTATACCTACTTTTTGAAATTTTATAAATTCTATATATCAAAATGGACTTCATTTTTGGATTCGGAATATCGAAATTATCCTAGGGTGAAATTTTGGTACTTTTTGGATAACTTTCATATTTTGATTAATAGTGAAAATTACTAAATTTTAATTAAAAACAACTTTTTTAATCAAAATAATTAATAGCAATAAATTATGAATTTGAGTGGTTTTAGAGTATATTTAGAATATATTTTTACCATGTAATACAATGTGGGTCATTGAACATAATTTCACATTTAAACCAGATATAAACAAGTGCCAATCTTTTGATAGTTATTATCTATTAAAAACACACTTTTTGTTTTAACAATAAGAATTAATTTTAAATTAATTTCTACCACTTATATGTTTTGAATTTAGAAAAATGGATTACATATTTGGAATCAGGATGTTCAAATTGTGTAAATAGGTAACTTTTATTTTTAGACATTTTGGATAGTTAGTTCGGTAAATATTTTATTTACCATGGTTAAAGGGTAAATCCAGTAAACAAGGGTTAAAAAATAATATTATAATAATACTAAATTACCCTAAAACGTGTCTTGAACCTATTGGTTAATACATGGACGACCCTGGGCATCTTTTGGTAGATTTTGGGACCCCATGGATCCAGTTGTAAGTGATAATGACACTTTATTTTAATTAAGTTAAAATAAACACAAAAATGACACAAGCATATATCTTTTAGAAAACCAATTGTTACATAGGGTTATATATGTTGGATTTTAGACTATAAATATTCATTACAAATCTAAAACAATTTTCTACATAATTATATTTTATTTATAATTTTTACACATTCAATAAGTTAATTTATTTATGACACAATGGTGATGCAGTAATTACCATAATAGTGAAAAATTAGAATAATTGATATTATAAATATCCAAATAAATATAATTTGAGACTTTTGTTGAATTACACGAATTTTCTAGGTTAATATGAAATATTAAGATTTATTTAATTAACTTTTTTCTAAGTAATAATTCTGTTATTTGTTTCACAAAAATCAACTATTGAATAGTGTCAAAATTGACATAAAAGAGTTTTTAAAACAAATATTATATTATTAATTGATATTAAATTCCTAAAAATCTATGGTTCGGCCAAGAGACTTATATAATAATAGTTATATCATTACTGGACCACTTTTGGGTCTCTTGGATGTATATAGTAAGTTTATTAACTATATAATATAAAAATACAAATTGACATGGTAAATGTCAAAATAATTAACTAAGAGTTAAAACTAAAAGATAATGTTAATATAGTGACCGAAACTTGTCTAAATTCTATTGGATGAATTATTTTCGACCTATACCCACCTTAAACATTTAATAATCAACTTTGGATCCATTAGAAACCAAATATGAATTTGTTATAAATTAATATTTCTAGCTTTTCCAAAGGTGCCCCTCACCCCTCGTATAAAAGGTCACTCCTCCTTCTCATTTCTTTACACATTAAAAGCCTTTTGGTTCGGCCAAACCCTGCCCAAATAATCTCTAAACTTCCCTCACTACAACCTAGAGGCCTTAGTTTGATCCGAAAGCCAACCTAAGGACCCCTTTTGATCAAATCAAAAGGAATAACCCGAAGAAGAGGTAATGTTTTCACCACCCCTTTTCAAGTTCCTTTCTTCTTCCACTTCTTCTTTCTTCGTTATTACCATTATAAAATAATAAATCCAGTATCACATATATACTGTGATGTTATTATAAATATGGTACAACCATATTCAGTATTCTATCTATCCTTTGAATAACATGTCACCATACGTGCGTACGTACGACTTACCGTCTCCACGTCGTGGTGTAATTGTTATTCAATATATTATTATTTGGATGGGTATAATAATGATGTGTAACTCATTTAAATAATAAATATTACATGATAATGATTCTGTATGTATGATATACCATCCACTTATATATTATTTTAATATCAAAAGAATGATATTGTCGCTCGTGCGTACGTACGGACTACCGTATCCATGAACGCGATGAGATTCATTCTCCATCATATCCATTCAATTTTAATTATAATTTGATGATTTAAAAATAGTATCCCCATTAATAACGAATATGGATCACATAACATAGAATATAAAGTAAAATGAACCCGTTAACACCTGAAATGATGATAATTCTAAGATATTATTAACAAATCAATGTTAAAAGATCATATATGATATCATATTAAAGTAAATGATTCTTGTATAATTAAATAAAAATTATTTCACCATTATACAGGAGGTTAAAATACCTTCGACCAAGGAAAAATTACAATGTAAGGTATTTTCTTATCTCACTTTCAATTCTGTGAGATTTCCATTGTTCGCCATTAAATTATTGAAAGTGGTGTATTGTGTACTGTGATTTGATATATATTATCATGAATCTCTTTATATTCATGTTATTATGTAAATAATTTAGTTGTTATTAAATTTTGGCCATACGACTCTGTTTATTACAATGTGGTAAGGGGTTTCTTAACTTACTCCAAATTTCGTGAGAATTCCATTATTCACCACTTAATTATTGCATGTGGTGTATGTGTGCTGCCCATGATTGTATTCATTCTGTAATATACTTTAATTTATGGGTATTTACATCATCATGGTATGATACTTCTTTCATGGGTTTATGTTTCGTAAGTTACTTAATCGATAAGGGAATTTGAGATTTCAATTTCCACTCATTTGGCTTTACGCATATTTCATTAATTATATTACCCCAAGATTATGTGTGGAATCACTATTCATTTGATTGTGTCATAATTTCCACTCCCCTTCCTGTGGATATACTTTTGATACACATAATCACTCCATTGATAATTTTCAAGACATTTATATGAATTTTATAAGAGTAATTTTAACTCATTCACCATTTGTTGAGTTAAACATCCAATTCGTTGGTGTTGTTTTTACAAGAATATGTGTGAATATCCTTTTATTTTTTTTACACTGAATATCCAATCATATTTAGTGTATTTATATTTCTCACACATAATTATGTCGTTGATTTATCCTTAACCTAAGGATACGACCTTTATGAGAGATTTCATCTCAATTTACATTCCATTGAGACTTCTTTGTTGATATACACCAAATCACTTTTATGTGGTGTATATAATGTACTACGACAATGTATATCATGAATCCCTTTATTCTCATGATATTACAAAGTTTTGATTACCTCAATTATTTGTATTCAAGTGTCTCTCTTTTGGATAGAATCTCTAACTAAAATACCATTTTTAAATGTTTTAAAGACTTATTCATCTAAATATTTCTCATTAATTTCCATGTTTTAAAAATGGTTGTAAGGATTTATTTATATGGACATTAATGTTTAGAAATTAAAACTCATTTTAAATTGTTTCAAAGTGTTGTGGGACACTTTTATTAAAAAATCTATTTTTAAATGGCTTCTGGAAAAATAGTGTGACTTTTAAATGTTTTCAATAAAAGAGGGATATTTCTCTCAAATAGTTTTGATGATTGTTTTCATCTATGTCAACATCCTTAATTATTCTTGATTGAGGTTGATGTGATACAATACAATCTTCCATATTGTATCAAATGAGTTATGTTTGACTGTGGATGTGTTATTTTTATACCATTCATGGTTTGTGGTTAAAGTATTGACATTTCGTATGGTATTTTTAATACAAATTTTATGTTATGTTTAAACCTGTTCATATGAGGAATGCATTAGACTTATTAAGTGATGGGTGGAGCCTACTATAGCTCCTCGATGCATCGGTAGGTCTCATGAGACAAACTAGTGTCTTGGCACAAGGCATTGGCAAAATCTTATTTGTAGACTTGGCACAAGGCCTTGTCTATGTGGTTATGATAGTATGGCATTATGAATTCCATCATTATGAAAGTGGTTATTGATACTGCATTTGATCATTCGACTAGTATAATATCCATGTGATTAAGTAAATGTCTTTATTTTATTTTATCTTTGCCATTTTATTCTGAAGTTCAAGTTTAAAAGGCTTTCATTTTAGTTATAAACTACCTTAAGTGTTTATGCTTATCTATGAAAGCTTCTTATATAATTTTATTCTTACTGAGCATCTGAGCTCTCCCCTTTCAATGTTTTATTTTTCCCAGGATTATGAAGAAGTAATTTATGAATGACCTGCAGGGATAGTATGAGGGGATATGAAAAAAAGATGTTGTTGTAGTTTTTTTTACCTTATGATGTAATGTAAGACTTATGAATATATCTAGTGTTTCCAAGACTACTAAACCAATTGGTATTTCGAGATTTGATCCTTTGTGATCATGCCAATGTTATGTAATAATGCACTGACTCTGGGTATCTAGGGTCGGGGTGTTATAGTTGGTATCAAAGGAAGTTTAGTACAAACCTTGGAAGCTAGATTTAGATAAACTCTGATTAGAGCACGTAGACCTAAGATGAACTTTGAGGATTAGTATAAAATAACTTCCTAGAATTTTGGTATTGTAGATATTTTGTGAGTTTTCCCAGCAATACATCCATGTCTAGATACGAGCAGGTAGAGGCGGCTCTGGCACAGATGTACCTAGGGGTAAAACCCGAAAACACCGCTTTGAGCTAGACTCGAACGGGAACTGGTGCACGACAATGGGACTTACTGCACTCTTGGTTACGACACTCCCGGGGGATATGCTTAGGATAATTTACATTTTCTTTACAAACCGATTTAAGTAATATATATATAAGATGAGAGTAAATGACCTTGGTTAATCCTAATATGTTTTAAATTGAGAATATGGTGACATGTTAATCTCTAAATGATTTTACGACTACTGTTACTCACACAATTATTTCTGGTTTTAGTCAATGGCTGGATTCCAAGGAAGTCATAGTGACTTTGAGAATGATATACAAGGTGAGAATGGTGGTGGAAATGAGCAACAAAATGGAATGTTGATAGGCATAAAAGATATCGTCTTTATGCCAAATAATTTTTCCAAAAATATGATCAACAAAATATATATTAACCAACTCCCAGACTCAACAAGGAAGAGAAAGGTGATGAATGATAAGAGCTCCACCAATGGAGACCATAGAGAAAAGAACCCTGAATATTCATCATGTAGGAAATGTGGAAGGAGACACCCAGGAGAGTGTCTCAATGGGACAACGAAATGCTTTACGTGTGGGAAGGAAGGACACAAAGTGAAGAATTGTCGAAGAAAAATGAAGAGTACTATGGAAGAATATAAAATGGTCCCAAGAGTCCATTTATAGTCATTTTCTGTAAATGTAGGGGACCTGGACATTACCCGAGTGAATGTCCTAATTTATAGGATATTTTCTTGGTCAAAGAAGAATCTATGTGGAAATAAATGGTTGGAGAAATGTTTAAAAAGTATTAGCACTCCTTGTTGATGGGTTTACATTGGAATAATTTTCTCTTGTATTTATAACGTCGTAGTTTGCCATGTGAGAATGATATTTGAGGAAGAATTGTCTCTTCTCTTGTGGATATAGGTATAAATAACCATTTTGTTTTATATGATCATTGGGGTTTGAGAGAATTATAAGTTATTATAATTTGGGATGAAAATGCAAGGTATGATACACCATTTATGGTTAAATTATGGTATTTTGAGGAATTTATCTCATTTTGGTAATATTTTAAAATATAGTTTTTGAAAAAGGACAACACGTAGACCGTGTGACAACCCGTCGCGTTGGACAAAGCTGTGGGATTCGAACCCACAACCAAAGTGCGATTGGGATTTATCGCCTACCACTGGACTACGCGAAGTCCCGGGTTAGTGTGACTATTTTTTTAGTTAAATGATTTTATTGACCAATAATAAGTTGATTTGGGTTCTTATGTCTTATCAAATGAATACCCTTGGTATAGGAAAATTATTTGGTGATTAAGTGATGAATGTTATTTTGGAAGATGTTCACTTTGATGGGTACACTATATGCCCAAGGAAAATAGAATACAATGGGGTTTCATTTGTGGAGTAATGGTATATTTTTATCTAAGTTTTTATTGTGGATTTATAGTGATTTGGGTTATTTATGGAAATGATTAACCTATAACAGAGAATATGTGATGAGGTTAATTACGTTTAAGTATGTGACTTTAAGAGTATTTGATGTCATTTGGAGACAAAATTTAACATAGGAGACTACATAATCAAATTATTCTATGTTTTTGGTTTCAATATTAGTTTGGATTATATTGAAGGATTTTAAGGACAATTGATTATAGAATGGTATTTATTTAACTTTGGGGTATTGTTGGTTTAATTTTAGAAATTAAGATTAGTGCATTTTTACCTCAAGGAATATCCTTTTGGGGGATCATTAGATCTTTCACTAACCATTTTGGTTTTGATTAATTTTCAAATACAATGTAAATATATAGTTTATCCTGCATGGATCATGTGATTCTATAGAAGTCTATTATATCTCTTCTAGTGTGACCAAGTCATCTTGAATACTCATTTCTTAAAAAAATGAGTTAGTGGTGGAAATTTATTAAAGAATGAAACTCTACTTAAAAAGTAAGTATATCTCTTTATGTTCTTAGTCAATATCATAAATGAATTCCTCATCCTTGTGTAATGTAACTGAAAACAAAAAAATGTTGTCCGTTTACTTTCCTACTAAGAGACTAATGGCCGTTTGTCCAAACACAAGTTTGTGGTTTTCATATTGTAACTTTCTCCTGATCATGATTTCTATCCCTATCCATCAGAACTTGACACAAAGTTTATCATCCATATCCATGTTTTCCTACATGGAATCAGAGTATGGGTTATCTTGGATGACCTTTATACCTCTCTTTCTTTCTTTTAAAGTGATAGTTTTATTGACTCTTTTTCCGATGTGGGACTTTCCATTATATTCCCAAGAACAATTTTAAAAATTGCGAGGACACAATTTATTGAAGGAGGGGGGAATGTAACACCCCAATCTTGGATGGTACGTTTCCCTTCGAATAATCCAATGGCGTGCATTGTACGCAACTTTGAGATTTTAACACACCACAACCAATCAAACTTGCCGTTATGAATAGTAATACCTAATTTTATAAATATTATAAATTCTATCTCTCAAAATGGACTTCATGTTTGGATTCGGAATATCTAAATTAGCCTAGGGTGAAATTCTGGTACTTTTCGGATAACTTTCATATTTTGATGAATAGTGAAAATTACTAAATTTTAATTAAAAACAAATTTATTAATCAAAATAATTAATAGTGATAAATTATGAATATGAGTGATTTTAAAGTATATTTAGAATAAATTTTTACCATTTAATAAAATTTTGGGCATTGTACATAATTTCACATTTAAACCAGACATAAACAAGTGCCAATCTTTTGATAGTTATTATCTCTTAAAAACACGTTTTTTGTTTCAACAACAAGAATTAATTTTAAATTAATTTCTGCCACTTCTGTGTTTTGAATTTAGAAAAATGGATTCCATATTTGGAATCATTATGTTCAAATTTTGTAAATAGGTAACTTTTATTTTTAGACATTTTGGATAATTACTTCGGTAAATATTTTATTTACCATGGTTAAGGGTAAATCCGGTAAACAAGGGTAAAAAAATAATATTATAATAATACTAAATTACCCTAAAACGTGTCTTAACCCTATTGGTTAATACATGGTTGACCATGGGCATCTTTGGGTTGATTTTGGGAGCCGATGGATCCACTTGTAAGTGATAATGACACTTTATTTTAATTAAGTTAAAATAAATACAAAAACAACACAAGCATATATCTTTTAGAACAACAATTGTTACGTAGGGTTATATATGTTGGATTTTCGACTATAAATATTAATTAGAAAGATAACAAGATTCCATAAATAATAATATTTTATTTATAATTTTTAGACATTAAATATGTTAATTTATTTATGACACAATGGGGATGCAGTAATTACCATAATAGTGAAAACTTAGAATAATTGATATTATAAATACCCAAATAAATATAATTTTTTACTTTTGTTGAATTAAACTAATTTTATAGGTTAATATGACATATTAGGCTTTACGTAATTAACTTTTTTCAATGTAATCATTCTGTTATGTCTTTCAAAAAAATCAACTATTGAATAGTGTCAAAATTGACAAAAAAGAGTTTTTAAAACAAATATTATATTATTAATTGATATTAAATTCCTAAAAATCTAAGGTTTGGCCAAGAGACTTATATAATGATAGGTATATCATTAATGGACCACTTTTGGGTCGCATGGATGTATATAGTAAGTTTATTAACTATATAATATAAAAATACAAAGTGACACGGTAAACGTCAAACTAATTAACTAAGAGTTAAAACTAAACGATAAGGTTAATATAGTGACCCAAACCTGTGTAAATTCTATTGGATGAATGTTTTTCGACCTATCCCCACCTTAACTTTTGAATAATAAAATTTTTATCCATTAGAAACCGAATATGAATTTATTATAAATTAATATTTCTAGCTTTTCCAAAGGTACCCCTCACCCCTCTTATAAAAGATCACTCCTCCTTCTCATTTCTTCACACCTTCAAAGCCTTTTGGTTCGGCCAACCCCTGCCCAAATACTCTCTAAACTTCCCTAAATACAACCTAGATTCCTTATTTTTATCAGAAAGGAAACCTATGTAGCTCTTTTGATCAAATCAAAAGGAAGAACCCGAAGAAGAGGTAATGTTTTCACCACCCCTTTTCAAGTTCCTTTCTTCTTCCACTTATTATTTCTTTGTTATTACCATTATAAAATAATAACTCCAGTATAATATATATACTGTGATGTTATTATAAATATGGTACAATCATATTCAATATTCTATCCATCCTTTGAATAACATGTCACCATACGTGCATACGTACAACTTACTGTCTCCACGTCGTGGTGTTATTGTTATTCAATATATTATAATTTGGATGGGTATAATAATGATGTGTAACTCATGTAAATAATAAATATAACATGATAATAATTCTTTATATATGATATATCATCCTATTATATATTATTTTAATATCAAAAGAATGATATTGACACTCGTGCGTACGTATGGACTACCGTCTCCACGAACGCGATGAGATTCATTCTCCATCATATCCATTCAAGTATAATTATCATTTTATGATTTAAATATAGTATCTAAGTACTTGATATCATTATGGATATGAATAATATACATCCCATTAATAACGAATATGGCTCACATAACAAAGAATATAAAGTAAAATGAACCTGTTAACACCCGAAATGACGATAATTCTAAGATATTATTAACAAATCAATGTTAAAAGATCATATATGATATCATATTAAAGTAAATGATTCTTGTATAATTCAATAACAATTATTTCACCATTATAAAGGAGGTTAAACTACCGTCGACCAAGGAAAAAGTACAAAGTAAGGGATTTTCTTATCTCACTTTCAATTCCGTGAGATTTCCATTGTTCGCCACTAAATTATTGAAAGTGGTGTATTGTGTACTTCCATTTGATATATATTATCATGATTCTATTTATATTCATGTTATTATGTAAATAATTTGGTGGTTATTAACTTTTGGCCATATGACTCAGTTTATTACAATGTGGTAAGGGGTTTCTTAACTTACTCTTAATTTCGTGTGAATTCCATTGTTCATCACTTAATTATTGCATGTGATGTATGTGTACTGACCATGATTGTATTCATTGTGTAATATAATTTAATTTATGGGTATTTACATCATCATGGTATGATACTTCTTTCATGGGTGTATGTTTCGTAAGTTACCTAATCGATTAGGGAATTTGAGATTTCAATTTCCACTCATTTGGCTTTACGAATATTTCATTGATTATATTACCCCAAGATTATGTGTGGAATCACTATTCATTTGATTATGTCATAATTTACATTCCCCTTCTTGTGGATATACTTTTGATACACATAATCACTCCATTGATAATTCTCAAGTCATTGATATGAATTTGATAAGAGTAATTTTAACTGATTCACCATTTGTTGAGTTAAACATCCAATTCATTGGTGTTGTTTTTACAAGAATATGTGTGAATATCATTTTATTGTTTTACACTGAATATCCAATCATATTTAGTGTATTTATATTTGTCACACATAATTATGTCGTTGATTTATCCTTAACCTAAGGATACGGCCTTTATGAGTTATTTCATCTCAATTAACATTCCATTGAGACTTCTTTGTTGATATACACCAAATCACTTTTATGTGGTGTATATAATGTACTTTGACAATTTATATCATGAATCCCTTTATTCTCATGATATTACAAAGTTTTTATTACCTCAATTATTTGTATTCAAGTGTCTCTCTTTTGGTTAGAATATCTAACTAAAATACCATTTTTAAATGTTTTAAAGACTTATTCATCTAAATCTTTCTCATTAATGTCCATGTTTTAAAAATGGTTTTAAGGATTTATTTATATGGGCATTAATGTTTAGAAATTAAAACTCCTTTTAAAAAGTTTCAAAGTGGTATGGGACACTTCGATTCAAAAATCTATTTTTAAATGGCTTCTTGACAAATAGTGTGACTTTTAAATGATTTCAAGAAAAAGGGGGATATTTCTCTCAAATAGTTTTGATGATTATTTTCATCTATGTCAACATCCTTCATTATTCTTGATTTAGGTTGATGTGATACAATACAATCTTCCATATTGTATCAAATGAGTTATGTTTGATTGTGGATGTGTTATTTTTATACCATTCATGGTTTGTGGTTAAAGTATTGAGATTTCGTATGCTAGTTTTAATACAAATGTTTATGTTATGTTTAAACCTGTTCATATGAGGAATTAATTGGACTTATTAAGTGATGGGTGGAGCCTGATATAGCTCCTCGATGCATCTATAGGTCTCATGAGACAAACTAGTGTCTTGGCACAAGGCCTTGGCAAAATCTTATTTGTAGTCTTGGCACGAGGCCTTGGCTATGTGGTTATGATAGTATGGAATTATGCATTCCATCATTTTGAAAGTGTTTATTGATATTGCATGTGATCATTCGACTAGTATAATATCTATGTGAGTAAGTAAATGGCATTATTTTATTTTATCTTTTCCATTTTATGCTGAAGTTCAAGTTTAAAAGGCTTTCATTTTAGTTATAAACTGCCTTAAGTGTTTATTCTTATCTATGAAAGCTTCTGCTATAATGTTTTCCTTACTGAGCATCTGAGCTCACCCCTTTCAATGTTTTATTTTTCCCAGGATTATGAAAAAGTAATTTATGAATGACCTGCATGGATAGTATGAGGGGATATGAAGACAAGATGTTGTTGTCGTTTTTTTACCTTATGATGTAATGTAAGACTTATGAATATATCTAGTGTTTCCAAGACTACTAAACCAATCGGTCTTTTGAGATTTGATCCTTTGTGATCATGCCAATGTTAGGTAATAATGCACCGACTCTGGGTATCTAGGGTCAGGGTGTTACATATTTTTGGATGACATCCAAGATAACTCTCAATCAGTGGAGGATCATTTTGGTGATCTAAGAGTACTTCTAGAATTATTGAGAAATCATTGACTATATTCTTAGCTATAAAAATATGATTTAATGAATTGGGAAGTGATGTTCTTCAAACACATGAAATTGAAACATGGAATCTAATTTGATCCTAAAAGATCAATATTTTCATTACATTTGAGAAAACAAATAATTTTTTCATGATATAGAAATACTTGGTCTTAACTAGGTATTAACACTGATTGTAAATTATTTTTCAAAGTATGGTTCTTTGATGATTTCTCTAAGTTGGAAGGGTGTTTTGTTCTCTTGGGATGATAAATTTTTGAGTTAATTAAAAGACATGAGACATATTTTGAATTTTGTACTATTGTTTACACATAGATATTGAGGGTAGGGCTATATGGCCTCACGTGATGCTTCATGTTAATGATTGTGACGTGTTATTATGTGCGATGATCACGTGGTAGCATATGGATCTTGGATGTTAAGGATGCATGATAATATATATCTAACCCATGACCTTGAACTAGTAGTTGTGATGCATGCACAAAAGAGTTACCAAAATTACCATTTTGAATATTGCTTTATCACGTTTTGTAACCACAATGTTTTTACTTAATTCACTTATCAAATAGATTTGAATCTATTTAGAGGTGTTTTTTGGAGTACCTATAATCCGTTTATTTCATAATTTTCAATACACTAGTGAAAGAAAATCAATTTTTCTTGATTTTAGTATGAATCATTAGAAACATGCCATATTGAAATCATTGGAAGAGTGGAACATGATGAATCTCTTCGAATAGTTTCATATTGGAGTCCATGAAACAAAGAATAAGGTGTTCCAAGATTGTGTTCATTTGACCTATATTCTTCTCAAGACAATTCTTGAGGAGGAGAAGCTTGATGACGAATTCTATAGAATTATATACCTTCTTTATAGTGGGGATGAAATTCTTTTGTGGTCCTCCCCAATTAATAATATTCATGGTTTTCAAAATTAGTTTATTGTGAAGTAATCTTTGATGAATGCTATGATGGGTTTTTTTTAATTCTTAGCAGGTAGTGAACCAAATAAATACAATAATTTTTTTATGATAGACATCATCAATTCTAGTGGAATGTTATGATACGAGTCATTTATTAATTTTTCTGTCATTTTTTATAATTTTCAATTGGTCAATGATGGGAATAAAATACCTAATGATTTACTTAATCCACTTTCACAGGGGTATTATTTGTGGTATGATATTTCTATAGATTATTTGGTTGGGATCACAGATTCCCTAAGGAAGAAGAATTAGATATGGGTTTCGATCGATATGCTGACTAGATGAGATCAATTTATACCCATTCATGATACAAAGGTTTTTGAGGAGCTAGGAAATCTATAAGATAAATGTATTTTTCATTTTTATGGAGTTCCATGTACTATATACTTTAATGGAGATCGAGTATTTTATTATTTCTTTTCGAGGGGCCTTTCGGTGGCGATGAGATCTCATGTATATTTGAGTACGACATAAAATCTATTGATAGAATGATGGAAGGAGGGGGTCATATAGATTATTGAGGATATTATTCATGATAACATACTCAATTTTGGTGGATCAATTGATGACCATTTAGAATTAATTTATTTTTACAATAATAATACTTAACAGTCTAAGTTTAGAATGGTGGCATTTGAGGACTTGTATGGATGTCCATGAAAATCCATATTTTCCTGGTCAAAGAATTTATAAATATATTTAGTAATATTGTTCTTTGTTCAAGAGGAAAAACAGTGATTAATTCACTTTATATGATTGCATTTACATTAATACCCTAGTATATATCAAATTATGATTATTGTTGTTGATCATTTGAATTTTTAGTTGTTGACTAGGTGTTCTTGAAAGATTCACATCATTTAGGTCATCGACGGATTTGGAGGAAATGGAAATTATCTCCTCAATTTTTAAGACCATTTGATGTTGTTGAGTGTGTGGGAAATATCAATCCGAAGCCCTTTTAAATTAGTTTACTTTATTATTTTATGACACTGGTTTTCCTCAACAAGATGAGTGTTTTCCATTTGTCTAAAAGTTGTGATTATTTATGATTTTAGTGGGTTCCAGACACATGTGAAGGAACAACATGGGTGCCGGTAGCTGCTCAGTCAGCCCAAGTGCTGTGAACTTGTCTAACATTAAAAATAAATAAAATTTAATGTAAATAAAATAAGATAAATGTTTAAATCATAATAATAATAATATTATTGTGTATATGAAAATATTTTGAATATTAAAAGAATAATATTAATAATATTTTTATCCTTAAAATTATTATAAATATAATTTTTATTTATATTTTATTAATGTTTTTATTGTTTAAAAGAAAATAAACAAAGTATGATAATTATTAATATTATTTTATGACCATTATTATTATTATTATCATTAATAAAATTAATGATGATGTTATGTTTATATAATTACTAATATTATTATAAATATTGTCATTAATATTTTAAAAATTTTATTATTAATAAAATGGTTATTATTTTTATTGTTATTTTTATTATTCATTTTATAATTAAGGTAATTATAATCTTTATTCCAATTTTTATTAAAATAATAATTAGTATTTTTATTAGTTTTAAATTTGTTTTTTTGAAGATCCAAGAGGGTCTTTTCCCATCTTTTACAACATCTCACAAGCCCCTTCTTGTAACCCCTTTGAGAGAATGGTCTCCACAAACAATCACCCCCTTGTTGTGCTTAAATGTATGAAACTCCTCCTTACGGTCTCCTCCCATTGTAAGGAGCAACCTCCCCTAGTCCACAACCCGCTACAGAAGCGCACAAACCCTTGCCCGAAACCTGGTGGTGTGTGACCCCCATCCCGAGATCTTTCTCATTCTCCTGGAATTCTTCCAAATTATTAAAAATTATCCAATTATTTGTTGATGTTTGGTCCATCAACCCCTTCTCCATCATCGCATTTGGCTATTGGTTTCTCCTTCGATACCCAGTTTGGATTTATCCAAAACCCAATGGTTGGGCTAATATTTAATTGTGGCATTCTTCTTCCAATAAGTTATGTTATTGATGTATTGGGATACATTTTTCATTGTTACAATATCCACTTCCAAGGGTGAAGTAGAAAGACTCTAATTGTGTTGCCACCATTGTTTTGGGTTAGAGTCTAAACTAGATTATTTATTTTGCACAACATAATTTAGAGTCTATTGTGATATGTGATTCCCTGGTATTTTTTTCAATGTGTTTTGGTCCTAACATAAAATAATAAAAGGTGAAGATTATTATTTTTAAGTCATGGTGATAAATTTCAATAGATTTCACTTTTGTAGATGTTTGTTTATAGTGGCAGGTGGCGGTTTGAGTTAGAAAGCATGGCTTGGAAAATTCCTTGAGGTAGGATTTTCTAATTTTTTCATTTCTAGAATAATCCATTGGAACCTAAATGTTTTTAATTTCGTTACAAATTTTAATCTCACCTCGATTATATTAATATATTGATGTGATTAGTTTTTTCTGTTATAATTTACTAAAAATATGTTTTTCTAGAGGATTCTTTGAATGATTTATGTTATGATACCTAGGATGTTTAATTTAAATGTTATTTTTATTCAATGTGGGATTGGTGGGTTTCATGAAATGTTTATTCTTAATTATGGTGGGATAAAAATTTTCTAATTTTAAACATGATTTTGGGATGTTTTTTATGTTTATAAAATTTCTTATAAATTTTTGGACCTATTTAAAAAAAATTAAAAAAATTTTGTCTTGTTTTAAAACAGTTTATAAACTGTCAAGATTGTATATAAAATTGATTATTTATTTTTTATAAAATATTTCTGTTTTTATATAAATGTTTATAAATTTTTTGGTTTGTTTTATTATGTTTTCATCACTTTATATTTTTTAAGTACTTTTATGGAGATTAATTTTTGGGTGTTTTTGAATCTATATAAGTTTGGCCTTCAAGACTCTTTTGGAATGGGTTATATAGGGTAAATTCCTTTTTAAAATTGTGTAGTGTTTGGTGTGTGTTTTTAGAACATAAGGGCTCGTTTGGCTTGGTGAATATAAAATAAGTGATTTCATAATTTTTCGTGTAAATACATTGGACTTGTTGACCTAATGTCCCATTTGGAACTTCCAACTCTAGTGTAATGGTCATGTTGACTCTTTGACATGATTGTTGTTTGGAAACTATGTTCCCATTTGGTAACCATTTTTTGTGAAAATTTAT
The DNA here is from genome assembly GCA_963277665.1 of Viscum album. NCBI lineage: Eukaryota > Viridiplantae > Streptophyta > Magnoliopsida > Santalales > Viscaceae > Viscum > Viscum album. The sequence continues at coordinate 1,512,385,843 of OY728143.1, read as the reverse complement.
AAAGTGTTTTATATTATTATGTCTTGGTTGGTAGTTTAAGTCACATTGAAAGTGTGAGAGCCTAGTTAAAAACATTTAATTCTTTCTAAAATGGATTAAATGGTTATGCGATGTGATGGCCTGGTTGGAACCTTTGATGATATTGTGTACAAATTGTTGTATCTATAAATATATATCTAGAGGGAACCACTATAGGGGGGTTATCTCTTTTAGGTTATCGTATAGAATATCTGTTTTTGGGGTGGGAAAGTGCGACAATTGAATGTAAGATAATTCATGTGTGTGGGGACCTCTTACAAACACAACATCTCCACTACCACCATGGGTTCCAAATTGTTTTTTAGAGGGTCTAGTGATTGTGGTTGATCGACCATGATTAGATGGGTTGGTACATTTTTGATTTTCTATTAAGCTAGGCAGGTTGTGCCACTAATGAGGTTAGGTTAGGGAATCTAGTTCGTTATTGACATTGGGGTTCACCATTTGTTGGTAGGTGGTTCCAAACTGAGTATGTACAGGGGTATTATAGGGGTGTTTCGGATCACCCATGGTTACATAATTATTTACATTTAATATTTACCTTCCATCGTAGTAGATTATTACAAGATTTCTCTATTTACCTAATTTATTTTAGCAGCTCCTTAGTATCCCTTGTCTTGGGTTTGGTTTATAAAGTGGAAAATGCTTTTGGAAATAATGTGTAATGGATGTTGGATTTTCAAATAGTAAAAAACATCTTGCTTATTTTAAAATGTAAAAATGGTACCTTTATATTTGTATTTTAAACTAGTGTTAATTGGTTGTTTTGGGAAAGGGGATATTTGATCCAGTGGTTCACTTTGGGAATTCCAACTAATCATATCGATTCTCATGCCTATTGTATGATTCCAATTTCAATTCTATATTTTTTACAATTTTATAGGTTTAGTTGGTCAGTGTTCGAGAATGTTCAGTTTAGTGGTTAGTGGTGACAAAGAGGTTACTTTGAGCTTCGTTTAGTAGTGTGACTTTATATTATTTTTGTTTTTAGTGTTTATCTACTTTTTTTGCTTATAATTATTTAATTATCAATTATGGGATAATGAATCCCCCACATATACATTGATGCTTGGAACTAGTTTCCATCATTGTTGTATCGGGAACGCCCATGAGGACATGTTGTGGACTAGCTCATGTGACTAGTTCATGGTCAACCCGGGCTGGTTCAAGACAAAATAATATAGAGGAGGACTTGTTATTAGGGGTGTCTAGTAGATGTAGATTATGACTTTATGGACTAGGGTATAGGTGCAAGAAGACCACTATGAACTTTTTCTCATACCTATCCACGACTCATGAGGGGTAGTCTGGGATTTGAGTATTCTGCCTTGGGTTTTTTTAGGTTGTGGGATGAAAATGGAGGTGAATAATGTTATGTTGCGGTATCACATGGGGTGGTGACCCATGTATAGTCCATGTTCCCAGTTCAAGGTCCTTTTATTATCATTTCTCTTTTGGGTAATGGATCACCACCATGTCGTTGAGTTAGGCATAGGTACTAGTTCCTTATTCCAGTGGCTTATCGTTGGATGTGTTTCGTTTTGATATCAGTTGCTGTGAGTATGTGATAAAAATGAAAGTGGTTTTTAAATGGAAAAGGTTTTCTTTAAAATGGTTTAATATAGGAAATATAGACATGTTAAAGAGGAAATGTTTCAATTTTAACATTTTTTATTTGTTTGTATTGGATAAGGAAAAGAGATGTTTGAACATTGTCATTCCTTATAGATGGTCACATGCATGTGGGTATGTACGAAGAGTGGGTGGGGGAACTACTCCATGGATGATGTAAAAAGGATTGGATGATAAAAAATGTGATGGAATATAAGATTCCATTGGTGAGTTTTATAATTTTAAAACGAATAGTTGTTTTTGGAAAATTTATTCTTTCCTGTGTTTATACATGTTTGGATAATGAGACTGTTTCCATTTCCATGGACTATTGAATTGATTATGTGTTTGATTAATAATTATTTTAGTTGTGGTTTTCATTGTGTTCAAAGTATGCCTCCTCAAAAGGTTTTTAGTGTTTCTAGTGTGTCATGCATGGTTTCCAGTTCCTATTGGGTGTAGCTTTTCCATTGAGGTATTTGAGGTCTGTTAGGTAATGCAATGTGGGTTAATATGATCATAGCATTTATTTGGGTTTTGGGAACTACAGAGTTTGTATGAGTCTATATTGTTTTAGGTTTAATAGAGGGTCTGGTGTTGGACTAGTGGAGGTTGGGTTGCTCATTGTCATTAGGATTTACGGTGTTGTTAAAGGGTTGTTGGTTTTCATGAGGGTTTTTCATCAAGAGAGTGGGGTGTGCTATAAGAACATGTTTCTCATGAACCATCTTCATTTGTTACATCTAATAGTTTATCAGACCATTCTCTTGTGTGCAACTAGTATGACCAGTTCAGTCATTCTAAGATGTCATGTTTCATCTCTTTGAAAATTCCCTACCATTGTGTTCATTTGAATCATCGAGAGTAAGGTGTTGGGGATCCAAGGATACAAATGCATGACTATGTGGAATGAGATTCTTTATCCAACATTGCCCTAGCCACATGTCTCGGGGTGATTCTCATGCAATTTTTGGAGTTACTAAGGCTGTGTGGAATATTGGATCGATTTATGTTCTCATATTTGAGATGGAAATATCCAAAGTTCCCTTGTTCTTTTTTTTATCATTATCGTAATCGCATATTTGATGTGGTTGTGTGATGATCTTGTTCTAATTTAGTACAAGAAACCTTATATTCCCCTAGTGTGGAATGTGAAAAATTCATTATCCTTGAAGGGTGTTGGGCCCATGAATAAACAGATCTATTATTATTTTGAGTTTGGTTTTAGCTATGTCAAATAGAAGGATGGTTGGCTTCATTAAATTGATTGGAAGTGTTTAGTAAATTTCCTTTCCTATGATTTCTCGTTTGTTTTTAAGATAGCATTCCATTTAAGTCTCAGGGGTCATGTTCATTCAATGTTGGGAAAGTGAATGAGATTGAATTTTTAATTCTTATATTACCACCACAAGGGCTGGTGTGTTTGGGTATCATGGTTTCCATGTTGGTGTATTATTATGGTGGGGGAACCCTCTAATGATCTCCCCTCATTATTCTGATGTGCTCTCTTCTTGAACTGGTTAGGTGTGATGTCTTTTGGGAATATAAACCCTTAGGATTTTCTGTTTCGTTTGTTTTTGTTTGAGCATGAGGTCAGGTATTATCAACTGTTTTCTTAGTGTCATTATGGGGGCATAATTCTTTGTGGTTGGGAGAATTGTCACACCCTAACCCATTTAAATTATTCCAATTTATTATTTCATGGATTTGATTATCCTTATAATGGTGTGGGTATAGTATTGGTCCAAAGTGTTTGATGATTAATGATTCTGGTGTGTGTCGGACCCAAGTGTGGGAACTGCATTGTTGCCGGTAGCTGCACGGTCTTCCCAGGTGTCATGCAGTTGTGTAAATTTATTTTTTTAAACAAATTATGTAAATAGAATTAGTTAAATGTTTAGATCTTAATAATGAAACTATTATTATGTAGATGAATTTTTTTTATTTTAAGTAATTTTGTTATTAATATTGTAACATTAAAATTTTCATAAATTTAAAAGATATTTTGTTGTTAATAATGTTTTTATTATGTAAATGGAAATGATTAAAATTATTATTATGGTTAATTCTTTTTATTTTCTTTATTATTTTTATTATCATTAATAAAAGTACTGATGTTTTTATGGTTATATAATTACTAATATTATTATAAATTTTTTATAAAGATTTTCCAAATATTATTATTATTAAAATTGATATTATTATTATTATTCTTATTAATATTAAAATAATGGTAATCAATGTCATTATTCCAAATATTTTTCATAAAATACTTATTTTTTTATAGATTTTTAATTAGTTTACTAGAAGGCCCAAGAGGGCCTTCCCACTTATTTTGTAGTGTTGCACCACCACCCTCTCATGGCCCCTATGTGTGATGGGTCTCTACGGCCATACCCTCTCTTGGAGTGACTCCATCACCAGAACTCCTATGCGTGATCTCCTATCCATGGCTGGATCAGCCTTCCATTGTTTTTGACCCATAATAGGCACACAAGATCTCATTCCTGAGACCCGGTGGTGTTCGACCCCCTTTCCCCGTATCACCCTTGTTCTCCAATATTTCATATGATATATTCATGTCACTCTAATGATTCACCGTGTATTGGTCCCTATACCCCATATCATTCATCACTTTGGAAATATATTTACCTTTGGAATCCAGGTCTGGATTTAGATGAAACCCTATGGTTGGGAAAACATCCGATTGTTGTGTTTTTCACCCACTAGGTTATGATATTGACATATCAGGACCCATTGGTCTATGTTTTGTAATTCTCCGCCGAAGGAGAGTTAGAGAGTATTGAATATAATTTCTTCCATTTTTTTGTGTAAGATTTTAAATCCGCTCATTAGTTTTACTTCTCTTAATTTAATGTCAATTGTCATAAGTGAGTCCTTATTATTTTTTTGTATTTGTGTTTGTCCTCACACCAAAAAATTATAGGTTCTAATTACTGTTGTCAATGTGTAGTGGTAAATTCCCAGTGCTTTTGATTTTGTAGAATTTTTTGTACAGGGGGGAATATGGTGGTTTGAGTTTGAATGTGTGGCTTAGAATATTCCTTAAAGTAAGAATTTATAATTCTTAATTTTCTAAATCATCTATTAGCACTTACATGTTTTTAATTACTTCTTATGGTTTAACTGCACCACTATTGAATTTATATCCTGATGCGACTAGTGTATTTGTATTGTTTGAATTTACTAAAAAATATTCAAGAGGATTGTGTGAGTTTCCTTTGTTATGATACCTAGGATGTCTAATTTAAATGAAATTCTCCTTCAATGTGGGATAGAGGGTTTTCATGAAATGATTAATCTTAGTTATTGTGTGATATAATTTTTCTAATTGTGAACTTCATTTGTGGATGTTTGTATAGTTTATAAAATTATTAATCAATTGTTTGTCATATTTAAAAAATTGTTTATAAATTGCTTGTCTTGATTACAAAGCATTTTATAAACAAGTGGGCTTATTTATAAACTCTTTTATAAATGGTATGTTTTTTTATATTATTATTTATAAAATATATGGATTTTTTATATAATTTTTTATAAATTATTTGGATTTTTTATGAATTTTTAATCACTTCAGAGTTTTGATGTACTTTTATGGAATTTTTTTTGTGTTTTGGTAGGTATGGAAATTTGGCTTTCCAGCCTATTTTGGAATTAGTTAAATAGGGTAAAGTCCATTTGTAAATTGTGTAGTGCTTTTTAATTTTTTGGAACATAAGGTCTGATATTTCATGGTGAATATAAAAGAAGTGTGTGGAATATGTTTTTGGGTAAATGCATTGGACATGTCAATTTAAATGCATGTTTGTTACTTCCAATTCTAATGTAATTTTTCTAATGACTCTATGAGCTGATTGTGGTTAAGAAACTACGTTACTATTTGGAAACCTCAATGTTTTGTGATTTTTTTTAAATGGTTATATGTTTTAAATGCCTAGTTGGCACCTTATGTGACTTCGAATGTGTGAGCACCCGATTGATGACATAAACTACTTTGTGAAATGGTTTAAAATATCATGTGATGTGATAGCCCGGTTGGATCCTTGGATGAAATGCTTTACACATGTTTTTATTTATAAATATATATCTATTGGGAACTACTATATTAGGGATAACCATTTTTGGATTATCATATAGGTTGTCCATGTTGGGGGAAGCTAGAAACATGAGTCACACGTGCGATGGTATCCTACTTACATAGCATTACAACAACCACTATGGGTTCTTGGGTGACTTTTATAGGGTCAAGTTATAGTTGCTGATTAACTTTGATTAGACGGGTTGGTACCCCTGGATTTGATATTAGGCCAGGTGGTTTGTTCCACTAGTTAGACCAGGTTAGGGAATCTATTTGGTTATTTACTTATGGGATTCACTATACAGTAATAGGTGTTTCTGAAATGAGTATTTCTAGGGGTCTTCTAGGTATTTTTAGGATCACCCATGGTCACTTAGTTATTTTCATTAATGGTTTACTTTCCATCATAATTGCTTATTTATAGCTTCACTATTTAACTTTTCTTCATAGCCTTGGTATCCTATGTCTTTGGTTTTTTTATAAAATGGAAAATAGTTTTGGAAATAATATGTAGTGGGTGTATGATTTTCAAATGGGAAAAAACATGTTGCTTATTTTAAAATGTGAAAAACCAAAATTTATATTTGTATTTCAAAATTTTGTTCATATAATTTTTTGGTAATGGGAACATTGGATTCAGTGGTTCACATTTGTTATTCCTACTTAGAATCTCGATGCTCACGCCGATTGTATCTTTCTAGTTGTAGGTCCAGATTTAGCTCAAGTGTCTGATCAGGTTCAATTTAGATGTTAGAGGTGACCAATAGGTCAAATCGATGTTCTATTGGTCGTGAAAATTTATTTTATTTATGTTTTTAGTGTTTATATGTTTTTTATAATGTAAATATTTATTTTACCTTATGTTCCAATTTTTTTCCTCATGTATACATTGATGCTCAGAACTAGTTTCCATCCCAGGGGGATTGGGGATGCCCCACAAGACATGTTACAGACCAGCATGGTTGACCAGTTCAGGGTCAACCCAGGATGGTTCATGAAAAAATGTTATAAGGGGACGCCCTTATTATTTAGGGTGTCTAGTATATGGTGATTAGAATAATCATGAATCGATAGGTAGGTGCCGAAAGAGGGTCACCAACTCTTTCTCTCATCGATCCTAATGTCACCAAGGGTAGTCTAGAATTTGAGTCTTATATCATGTGTTTTTTGGATTTAGGGATGGGATTTGATGATAATTGGGTTATGTTGTAGCCTCACATGGGTTGGTGAACCATGTGGAGTCCATGTTCCTGTTTTATTTTCTTCATTGTATCATACCGTACTTGGGGTAGGGATCACCATCATGTCACTAGGTTAGGTATAGGCACTAGATCCTCATTTTGGTGGGTTTTTGTTGGTTGGTTTCATTTTAATATTAGTTTATTTGAGTATGTGTAAAAAATTTAATTGGGTTGGGAATGGAAAATGATTTCTTTAAAATGTTTTTAAATGGGAAAAATTTATTTTTTAATGTGAAAAAGATTCGATTTGGAATATTTGTTATGTTCTTGGATTTGGTAAGCTAAAAATATATCTAAACCATGGAATCCTTTATAGAGAGTGACATATGTGTGGGTATTCACATAGAGTGTGTGGGGGAACTTGTTCGTGGGATATGTAAATAGCATTGGATGAGTGAACACGTAATGCTTCATAAGATTCCATAGGAGAGTTTTAAATATTTAAAAATTTTGGATGTTTTCATAAAAATAATTTTTTCTTATGTTTGTATATGTTTGGATTATAAGCCTATTTTCCTTGGATTTGGATATTTCCTTGATTTTGTTCTGTCTTGATTCCTAATTTAGTTGTGATTTCTGAGTTGTTTGAAGTATAGCACCATGAAATATCTCTAATGTTTTTAGTGATTCATGCACATTTTATGGGTCCTCTAGAATTTTGATTGTCCTTTGACATGTTTGAGAACTTTTTGATGTAACAAAGTGGGTTGATAGTAACTGATCATGTCTTCAGGTTGTTGGGAACCCCTGCGTTTTTTAGTGTCCATATTGTCTCAGGTTGGGGGGGGGGGGGGGGGTCCAGTTTTGGACTTTTGGTGGTTGGGTGCCTTATTTTCATTAGTATATGAGGTTTGGATAAGGGTTGTTCAGTTCTAATGAGGGATATCAATCTAGTGATCGTGGTGTGGTCAAGGAACCTATTTCTGAATAATCTTGTTCCTCAATGTCGGCTCCCTATTCATCAAATCATTCTCTTATATGCCACCAGTATGGCCAGTTCGGGCATTCTAATCCTTTATATTGAATCTCATTGAAAATGTACCACCATTTTGGTTGTTTGAATAATTTGGAGTAAGGAGTTAGGGAACATAGGATGAAAATGATAAAAAAATTAAGAAGGATAAGATTCATCCATCAAGGTCGCAACCATAGGTCTTGAGGTGATGCTCGCTCACCATAAGGATTGGCAAAGGGTTTTTGGAACCTCCATTCAGTTAATGTTATCTGCTTTAATATAGAAATATAAAATGTTCTATTGTTCAATTATTATCTTTGTTTTAATATAATCATTGTTGTGGTGGTGTGATGATCTTGTTCTACCGAAATCAAAGATGTTTTATCTTCCCCTTGTGTGGATTTCACATTGTTCAAAATCCATGAAGGGTTTTGGGCCCGTGAAAAAAAAAGATTCATTATAATTTTGAATTTGGTCATAATTATGTTCATTAGGGGGTGGTCGGAGTAATTAAATTGATGGAAAGCATTGAGTTAATTTCTCATCCTCAAGTTGTTGAGTTTTTTCATAGAAAGCAGACTATTTATGTCTCAGGGGTGTTGTTCAGTCAATGAGGGAAAATTGAATGAGTTTGGTTTGAAAATTTCTTCATTTTCGCCCTTGGGGGGTGGGGGAGGTCTGTTTGGGTATCATGGATTTCATATTGGTGAATTATTGTGATGGATAGAACACTCCCATGTCTCCATTCATTCATCTGATGTGTTTTCTTCTTGAACTGGTCGGGTTTTATGTGTGTTGGGAAAGGTCACTGAGATGCTTTCATTTTCTTTTGGTTTTGTATTGGTATGTGCTCGAGTTGAGTAAATTGTTGGCTTGTGGATTTTCTGGGTGAATAATGTTTTTTTGTCAGAACAATTGTCATACCATAACCCTTTGAAATTATTTTATTATATTATTTCATTTCTTTTTCTATCCTCATTAATGTGTGGTTTTAGCTCTACTCTAAAATTTTTAATGATTAATTATTTTGGTGGTTGTCGGAATTCTGTGTGTGCACCACAAGGTTGCTGGTAGTTGTGTGGCCATCCCCGGTGTCATGTAGTTGTCTAATGTTTATGATCAATAAAAGTTTATGTAAAAAAATGTGTTAAATGTTTCGTTGGTAATAATTATAATATTATTGTGTGGATGAAAATAATTTTTTTAAAAAAAATATTGTTAATAATGTTTTTATCATTAAAATTGTAATATATATAATTTTTATTTTGTTATTATTAATATTGTTATTATTTAAAATAAAATGAATAAAATTATGATTATCATTAATGTTATTTTATTTTAAGTATTATTATTTTTATTATTATCAAAATTAGTGACATCATAATGGTTATATAATTACTAATATTATTATAAATATTTCATAAAAAGTTTTCAATTACTATTTTTAATATTGTTATTATTATTGTTACTATTATTATTCATTTTATAATTATTGTAATGCCTATAATTATTCCTAATATTATAACTATAATAATTATTTTTATATGTTTTTAATTAAGTTTTTTTAGAACACTCAAGAGGGTTCCCCCTCGCCCACTTTTGTAGTAACATACGAGCCACCTCTTATATCCCATGTGCATAAAGGGTCTCTACAGCTAGGCCTCCGTCTTCCAGCACCTTTAAGGTTATATCTCTTGTACTTGATATCCTCCCCATGGCTGGAGCATCCTCTTCTTGGTTGCGACCCACAATAGGTACTCACAAACCCTTTCCCATGATTTCTTATGATTTCTCCATGTTTATACAATGATTTTGTTTATTTATGGTCCTTAAACACATTATCCTTTATCTATTTGGCGATTGTTTTCTCTTTCTATACTCAGTTTCATCATAGCCAAAAACCTATGGTTAGGCCAATATCCCACTTTGGATTTCTTCTTCCAATTGGGTTTGTCATTGATGTACCGAGACCCCTTGGTGCATTTTCCATCATAATCCACCAAGGTTGACACATGTAAAGTCTAATTAGTTTTCCTACAATGTTTCAGGTATGTGTATATACCCAGTAATTTGGTTTTCAACTCTTAATTGAGAGTCTATTGTGATAAGTGAGTCCATGGAATTTGTTTGGATGTGTATTGGTCCTCACACCGATAATTATAGGCTGCGATTGTTATTATCAAGGTGTGGTGACAAATTTCATATACCAGTGCTTTTGTGGAAGTCTATGTACAGGGGTAGGTGGTGGTTTGAGTTTGAAAGCATGGATTTTCCAATTCCATGAGGTAGGTATTTCCAATTTTTCTTTTTTGAAATGACCTATTAGAACATGAATGTATTTAATTTCTTATTAAACTTTAATGTCCCTTCTATTAAATTTATATCATGATGTTATTAGTGTTTTTGTGCTCTTATAATTCACTAAAAATAAGTTTTTTCTAGAGGATTGTGTCAATTACATATGTAATGATTCCTAGGATGAATAATTTAAATGAAAATTTTTCCTCAATGTAGGATTGGTGGTTTTCATGAAATTTTTTGTTTTAATAATGGTGTGATAGAAATAGTATACTTGTGAACTGGATTTGGGATTTTTTTATCTTGTTTTAAAAATTTAATTATAAATTGTTTTGCCTATTTTCAAAAAAAAATTATAAATTGTTTATCTTGTTTACTAAACTATTTAAAAATTGTCAGGATTGTTCATAAAAGTGTTTCTAATTTTTTTTATTGATTATATGTTTTTTATAAATTATTTGGGTTGTTTATATAATTTTTTATGAACTGTTTTTCTAGTTTTACGAAATATTCATCACATTAGAGTTTTCAAGGAATTTTATGAAATTTTTTTATGTATGTTTTGGAAGATATGGACATTTAGTATTGATTCCTCTTTTGTTGTGGGTTAAATAGGGTAAATACTGTTTGGATATTTTTTGGTGTTTGTTTTGTGATTTATCAATATAAGGGTCTATTTGCGTTAGTGAATATAAAAGAATAGTTTTCAAGATGTTTCGGGTAAATGCACTGTACATGTTGACTTAAAGGCTCGTTTGGTGCTTCTAGATGTAGTATAATGTTTTTGTTGAATATTTTAAATGACTATGATTTAGAAACAATGTGCCCTTTTGGAATCCCTAATGTTTTTTGATATTTTTTAAATGGTTATTTATTATAATGTTCTAGTTGGCACCTTTTGTTGCATTGAAGGTGTGAGCGCCCGATTAACAACTTAATGGTCATTTTGAAATGGTTTAGAAGTTCACTTGATATGACATCCAGGTTGGATCCTTGGATTATATGAAGTACACATGTTTATATATATATATATAAATATATATATTGGGCTCTACTATAAGAGATATGTCACTTTTTGGGTTACCATATAGATTGATCATGTTTTAGGTTGTCAATTTCAATGACGGAAGGTGAGATGAGTCATGAGTGTGAGGGCCTCTAACATACATAGAATTACATAGAAAACATGGGTTATTAGTTTCTTTTTAGATAGTAATGTTATGGTTGCTGATCATCCCTAATTAGACAGTTAGTACTCCCTATATTTTCTATTTGGCTGGGAAGGTTTTGCCACTAGTGAGGCCATGTTAGGTTAGCTAGTTGTTTATTGACATATGGGATTCACAATACACCAATAGCTGGTTTCAAACTGAGTATGTCAAGGGGTATTCAAGGGATATTTATATTCACCCATGGTTAGATAATGAATTATATTTATTGTATTGTTTTCATCATACTAGCTTAATTCTAGCATGTACTGTTTACCTGTTTTATATTATCACAACCTTATTATCCCTTGTCTTGGGTTTTGTTTATAAAATGTAAAATGGTTTTTGAAATAAAGTGAAGTGGTCATTGAAATTTGATGTGGGAAAAATCATCTTTCTTATTTTTTCATGTGAAATCACTACCTTTATATTTTCATTTCAAACATATTTTAATAGTTTTTTTGGAAAGGGGACATTCTATTTTGCGGATCAATTTCAGCATTCCTAATGAGTATCTCAATGATCACACATATTTAATCCTTCCAATTGCAGCTCTATATTTTTATTAGTTTTATAGTCTTAGTTGTTCAGTGTCAAAGAAGGTTCGGTATATTGGTTGGAAGTGTCCAAGATGTCACATGGAGGTACACTCTTTTGCATGACTTTATTTTATTTCTCTTGTTAGTGTTGATCTAATTTTTTTGATATTAATTAGTTTTTTATGGTCCAAATAATTTCCTCGCATATACTTTAATGACTTTCACTAGTTTCCATCATGGGGGGATCCAGAACACCCCTTAGGATATGTTGCAGAATGGATCTGGTGACCAGTTCAGGGTTGACCAAGGCATGTTTTTGATTGGTAATGTAGTTTAACATTAATAACTTCCACCACATTTGACATCAATACATAAAATGTTTTCTGAATCACATATAAATAATATATTTCTGATCAATCATTGGTTTTAATCAATAGTTATGAAGACGTTGACACAAATTTACCTTCGACACGACATTAAATCAGGATTATTGATCCTGAGACAAAGGTACAATGTGATATGATTATTATTTTGGTCTATGTGCTATTGTAATACAGTTATGATACACATAATACATGGGAGTGGGAGGAAATGATGATAGGTTAGTGGAGTCCTCTTTTTGATATGGAATCTTCTTGATCTACACTATAGATAAATAATGTTTATATGGTTAGGATATTAGAGCACACTGTTACTAGGTTTTAGGTATTAATTGACCAATGGTTTTTTCAGTTTTTGATTGGACCATGATTTTTGATAATAAGTGTGAACTTTTGAAAAAAAACATTTGGATGTTTATGGGTTGTTTATAGTTGGTTCATGATTTTCCCAAAATGTGTTTTTACCCGGTGAAAACAATTCACCCTCTATGGTGGTGTTTTCACAGTTAGGGAATGGATTGAAAAAAATTCCATCCACCTAGTAGAAACCATTCACCCAAATATGAGGTCACAAAGTTAGGGCGTTCAATGAGTCTAACTATGTTCCCTGACCCAACTCAACAAAAACATGATATATTTTTAATCTAAAATATTGTAAAAAGAAAACTGTGAACACCTGTTTATCAATTTTCTCTTTCCTAACTAAAACGGGGTCATTTATCTTTGACTTGGAGGATATCAACAACCCTATTTGTCTCCTCAAAACCCATTGCTTTTCAAATCGATGCTTGGTGGATCTCATTCAGTTTCTCTCTGGTATGTGATTCCCCTCTCATGTGTCTTCAACCACTCTCCATATTTTCCTACATAATTTTAATTATATAATCCGTTTTTATTAATCAAAACAGAATTGATTTGAATCAAGATTCTAGATTTGGGTTCATAATCTCTTTCACCAATATTATTCATTGGTAGCAACTATTTTGGTTGTTTAATTTTTATTTTGTGATAAATTTTTGGTGGTTCTATTTGTGTTTTTCAATATTATTAGACATTTATTTTTATGATTTAATATAATTTACTTTCATGTTAATATTGAAAAACCCCATTTGAGAATTTTTCGTATTTTCTTTCATTGTCATAGAATTTTTGGGAAAACAACCAATTCCATAGTAATTTGAATTTGGGTCATAATTTATCAATTGATGAATATTGTGAACAAATTTCAAAAATGAATTTAAAAATTGTATTAAATTCTACTGAAGAAAAAGATGATTTATTACATATTGAAAATGAGTGAAATTATTAAAATCACATTTTTTGGGTTCGAATTTAATAATTTATTTTGATACTAAAAAGTAGGAAATTGAATCGTGAATCATTGTTTCATAATGAAATGTATTTCCTTTTTTTAATTGAATTATTGATCAAATTCAAGACTGGGTAGTTAGTGTGTCATTTGGGGAAATCACAGTTGGATGGTAATTCCACAGAAATATATTAATAATGAAAACTCTAAAGAAATATATTTTGGAAGTTATTATCCCCTATGGGATTTTTATAATTCAAATTCATCTTGAGCATGAATTCAATGTGTACCCATATTTCCAAGATCACTTATATGAGATGTTTAAGGATGAAATTACCGAAAACTATCATACAAATAAGATGATGACCAAGGTGAATGTTGTGATTAATTTTACGTACATATATTCCAATAAGAAGAATCTAATTTATTCTTGGTAGTTGATTAATATATATATATATAAACAATTTTTTAATATGTGGTTGAATTTTTTTTCGTCATTATGAAATGAATGAATTTTTTTTTCATAAATATGAAAATGTATCTCGATGCCATGATTTATTTGATGTGAATGAATTTTTTGGTTTATTATTATTTAAAATTTTTATGGATCATGTTTATAGACCATGTTGGGATTTTTGTATTGAACACTACCATTTACTTTGGGAAATTTTAGACTACCTTCTTTGAGTTCTAAACAATAGGAATTGGCCTCTTAATGGATGTTGATGTTATTGTTCCTTTGGTCCAAAAAGTACATTCCCTTTTGGATGTCTAGTTTATCTAGTCATATTTTAAGAATGTTGATAATGATATATTTTGGGTTTTATGTTCATGATTTGTTACTACCACTATCTCTCTTTCATGTTTGGAGCACAATAATTTTTAACTTTATCTTCCATTGTTTTTCTGGGAAATTTATTAACTGTTTAATATTGTACGAATAAAGGTGATAGTCACAAACCCATGGGGATGGGGTCAATAATTGATATATTTCAGTGATGGCTATGGTGTGAAGGTAATATGGTATCAATTCTGGTTTGTGACATAAGGTCATATTAATTTTTGTTCATTATGAATAATGAAAATAGTTTAAAAAATTACATCAATAATTGTTATAACGGTATTACTGAGAGGTTAAATAAAAAAAATAAGAAATGAAATGATATATAAACTTATCTAAAATATATTTCATTGACATATTTTTACATTATAATATATAATTATCTATAATGGACAATTTTATTTCCTTGAGGTATGTGAAAAATCTTTGTAAACCTTTTTATTCCTAATATTACAAGTGTGACACTCACCTCACTTATTAATGACCACCCCTCTCCTATCCTATTCACTCTACCAGGGTCTTTTCCCAAAATGACACCCTAAAAAAAATATTATGTAATTTCTTCCATATATTCTAGATCCCATTGTTTTAATATAAATCATTCAAATGATTGATTTTGTTTCTTTACTCAGACAGATTTCGGAATAAGAGGTATTATGCTTTACATTGCCTTTTTATTTTTTTATTCTTCAACCTCCATGGAGTCTTTTTAAGTTAATTTTATATAAAAAATGTTTCTCCTATATAATGATATATTATTCTATAAATTTCATATCCTAAATTGATCTCTTATTATATAACATGGTAAACTAAATCATCATTAATGTGTATGGATGACTACCACCTAACGAAGTGATATCATTCATTTTTCATCATCGACTCCCATGAATTGTTATATTAATGGATTTGAAATATATAAAAGACATTCTTAATATAAATATACTTCTTGCACTAGTATATCTCATTACACTTAATTTCCATTCCATGTAGTATACGATAATGTCACAATGGTGTATAAAGACTACTCTCTAATGCAATGATGCGATTCTTTTTTCACTGACACTTTACATGGAAGGTAGAAAGGATGAATTTAATGATTATATTTTATATAATATAAAAAATTATTATTGTAATGACTTATTTGACTTTATAAAAATATAATATATCATTTTATTTTTTACCTTCACAACCACTGAAAAATGATAATGTTTTTTTACATATGTGGAGACTACCGCCTCTAGAAAGCAGTGGGATTACGTTTTCATCCCAAAAACACATAGATGATATATATAAGTATTTTTTTGTAAATAGTATGTAATTTTTTATAATTATCTCATTCTATTTAGATAAAATAATACATACCTTCTATAAAAAATGATCTTTGGAAACTAGAAACATTACTCATGTGTACGTATGACATACGATCTTCATGATTGTAACGTAGGGAATTTTTAATAACCATTATTCATTGATGATTTTAGAAGTATAATTTTTTTTAGGAAAATTATAATTTTTTCAGGATTATTAATCTGGATAAGTTGAATAAGTTACCTTATTGACCATGGTAAACACAATGAACCAGTTTATAAACAATGGAATGAATCTCCTAAAAACACACTACACATATATAACTAATTTTATATTTAAATATTCTATTAAAAATGATTTTTTAATAGGTTTTTAAAACTGTAAAATGTTATTATGTACTAAAATAGTTTATATAATCTTTTTATATTGTATTCAATGTACGTACAAGGAATGCTTGGACTTGAGGTAGTGTATTTCTTCTCAGTTTATATTCATTGAGGCATATCGTTATGTTATCAACATATATAATTTTATATAGTGTATATATTTTACCCTTTTACTTGTAATATAATGAATCCATTATAACTAATCATATATTCTGTCTAAAATTGAATTAGTTCATATAATGGGAATTGTCTTGAATGTTACCAAGTGGTTTGGAATTTAATTACTCAATTTTGTTTTTGGGGTTATATTGTATAAAAAATATATCTCATATTATAAGATTATTTATGCAATAAACATTACCTATTTTATGAGATATTTCTAATTGGATTAGGTATAAAAAATATGAAACATACACCATTTTCATTGATAAAATCTCATATTCAATGGAATGATCTTTGTATGGATTTCCCATCTAATTTAATTTCTTTTGAGAAATATTCAATATTCTCCACTAATTTTGTTATTATGTGACATTTATTCTTCACAAGAATTAATTTTATGATTCATCTCATGAATTTTTCATTCAAATAAATATAATTGCGTGGTTCTACCTTAGAGGGGGTTTTGATCAATATATTTCCATATCAATAATGGACTTTATCTTAATTTTACTTTATTGGGAAATATATTAATGTTTTGGACCAAATTTATTTATATGTTGTTTATAATGCACATTTTACCTGAAATATCATGTGTACATCATAAATAATGGTATTTTATGTTTAAATTAGAATTAATTCATCTAAGATGATGTGTAGTGAAATTTACTATATTGTAAATAATTTCATAACTCAAATTAAATTGTTTAAGTTATATTAATTAATAATTGTATATCATATTAGGTAATTTTTTAAATGAATTTTGATTATCTTATGTTGAATATATATTTTTTCTTGTTTATTTACATTTGATAAACTTAACAGATTCGTTGGTTAATTATCATTTCAATTTTGGGATCTTTTTATGGGTTTCTCGTCTCAAATTTTCTTCATTAGGGTATATGTTATTTTAAACCAAAAAAAAATTAAAAAATATATTTTTGAATTCTATTTATTGGTAAAGTTGTAATCCATAAAAAGATAATATATATTAATACCTAAAATATCATAAGGGACAATAATTTCATTCCAAAATAATATAAAACCATCAAAAATAGTTACCTTAGATAATCACCATTCGATGGAGGTAACCACCAAATTTTTAGTGTCCCTGATGAGATCATTGAGGTGAGATGACATCTTTTTTTATATATTAACATGTTCTTCATGGAATCTTTTATCATCATTTAAAACACATGGTAAAATATAATTCTATTTATTGATCCAATAGGGGTTTTCTTCATTCATATCATCTCATTGTAGTTTTTCAAACAGTAACTATACATCCAACATTGAGTCCATGATCTAGAAGGAAAGCTCTATATTGTTTTAATTGGAATTCAATATATGATCCTTGGAGATATAAATGTTGATGACCTCAGAATCTGCATTCTCCATATTAATATATTTGGATTCCATCTTTTTTATGGGAAATAATTCCCTATATAACTATGTTGTAATAGCGTCACGAAAGGGGTAAGGCTACACATGAAAAATAGTCCCCTTGTACATTCTTGATTTGGGTTTGAATAGAGATATTACTCTAATATTATGAAGAAATTTATAAATAAAACATCCCTTTTGGTTGTAAACATTATCAATCGATAACTTTTAAGATAATTTACCTTTTCTAGATGTCTTTTTAAAGGGAGGGCTAGGTGGGTTAGAGTAGTCCTTATATTTTTATGGCCTCTTCACATGAAAAATGGACCCATATAATATTAAAGGCATTGTTTACATTAATTAAAAAAGACCATTAGAAATTACCCACTATTTACACTTCTGTGGTCTTAAAAGAAAAATGTTTCAATGTAAAATTATATCTTATATTCTTTCCCCTATAGGCTTCCCTAAAATGGATTTTCCACTTCAATATATACCACCATTCTTTTAACACACTCATGTGGGGTTGGGTCACCATTACCCAACACCAAAAAGTGATTATAAATACCAACTCCATTAGAGGTATCCCTGAATTGGCCTCAATGAATATAAATTGGTCTTATATAGTGTTGTTATCATAGACAACCCTACCATAGAGTAGATGAAATATCACGATCGGGGAGATACTTGGATGCACATGGATCCTTTGAATAAACTTGAGTATGAATAGATGTTTGACTGAGCTCGTATCCATTATTACATACACTAAATATATCTATGTAATCAAAAGGGTGATGAAAAATGATAATGATTGGTCTGACCTATCAAGTGACATTCTGCGTCGACTTGGAATACACCAAATCACGACCATCATTAGTGAAATTATCCACTAACCATGAAAAACATCATAATTATGGGATTTTACATAAGAACAATGGAGTTGATTGTATCTTCTGGAGATAATAGATGAGTTCAAAAGATAATATGAGGACTCATTCCTACTGACTGGTTGGGAACAACATTCTAAAGATTTTCCATTTAACCATTATGGTAAAATGATATCGATCTACCCAAATGAATCAAATAGGATTAATAAGATGTTGAATAATCCAATTACATAAATTCTGTGTAGTGAAATATATGTCCATCCTATATCCTAACCCACCAAACTGATGGTTTAAAAATATCAAAATTGATGTATATTAAAAGAGATATTGTGTGGAAAATTTTTTTAGTTCTAATGTATGAACACATAAAATATCATAACATGTTCCCTAAAATTTGGATAATCGAAGAATTTTTGAAATGAAGTGTGAGTTATAGAAATAATACCCACAAAATAGTAGATCAAGCATCATGCTTCAGATGAAAATCATATGTCCATTGAGAGAGGGGTAAATTAAGTCCATTAAAATATCATGGTGATCTAGACTAAGTGGTTATCAAATAATCCTCTAAAAATAAACAAATCATGATTTTCTTCTTTCCATGAAGATAAAAAGTCATAAAATGTTGTCAAAACCCTGATCTGAAAACAAATTTTGTAAAGAATAAATTGTAGGATGATTCTGTGTGAAACTATCTTCCATGGTCAAATTCAAGATATTTGATGGCATAATGAACTTTGACGATGAAATGAAAATTTGTGGAAATCAATTAAAAATATACAGAACATTCATTCGAAGAATGATGTTTGGGAAATGAGGGTGGAAAATAGGGTTAGAGAAATTAAAAAATCAAAGAGTTCATGCCCTAATGTATAATTATGGGGGAGTTCACCACTTCGATGGGTGAGGGATCGTAGAGGCATAAATAATTTCCTAGGGCTTTTTTGAGAGAGAGAAATCATCAAGATCTTGAAGGGAGATCCCTCTATAATAATATGTTATGTTATACACCTTTCATATTTTATGATTTTGATATGCTAACCATCACTACATGTTATATCATTAACATTGTTGTTTCAAAGATATTTAATATATATTTTAAATTTACCATTTTATGGGCATTTTTATTGAAGATTAATCAATTTATAAAAGGATTTATGTTCTAATATCCATAATTTTGATATTTTTTAGGTTCATGTATACATTGGTAGAAGTTATATATTATTATTTAATTGAACTACTTTACATTATTATACCATAGTAATTAATGTGTTCAAAAAGTTCTATTTCTATTTCCTCGCTTATTTATTTATGAAACATAAAGAATGTTGTTTGTAAGTGATATTGATCATGAATAAGACATTTTGATATGAAATATTTCAATACCTTATAACTTTTTTCTATAATGTAATTAAAGATATTATTTATCACAATAAATTATTTTATTGAGCTAATTTACAAGGTCTTTGACCTTATTGTATATATTTAATCAAAATTTCTTAATATTTATCATTTGGGTCACATTTTAATCTCTTTAAAATTACATGAAGACGATATATATTTTTAAAATTTATATCTGGAATGAATTTTTCCACCACGATGACCATTAATAAATTTATATATTTATTTTCAATGTTCGAATGATTACTTTTAATCATATTTATTTTTCCTATAATTTCATTTTTTTGTTTTTAAATGTTATCCTCAAAATAAAAAATTTATTTTACTCAATTATGTTTTAATGACCATTTAATGGAATTTCCATTCATCAATGAAAAAAAGAACTTTCTTTTCAATTCACTCCACTAGGGTATATATGGTATTGAAATCATAAATATCCATTGTATAGGTGTATTATGAAATTGAGAAGGAAGAAATTTCTTTTCAATGGTTGTATCATGAAATGAAATAATAATGTATATTTTTTTTGTTTGAAAAGTTAATTCGTTTCAATTATTTATTCATGAACAATACTTGATAATTATTGATGATAAATGAGTGAGCCAAGTAGATGGTATAATTTTTTTGTCCCTATTATGTATCATCGGTGAGACTTATATAATTTATATAATTGTCTTTCGTAGATAGATCTAGTTAAACATGATATATCTTAAACTATGAAAGTTCCCAGATAGCGCCAAGTGAGCCTGATATAGATTATACCATGGGTGTACCCATATTGAGATCCAATTCATCGGTTAATATACATTACCATTAATAGAAATAATTAGTTATTTACAATAATGTTTCTCTAATGGATTTAACTTGGATCCTGCTACTTGTGACCCAAATTTGAAATTGGTTATGAAGATAATTTTCAAATATTTTTTTTATATTTTGGTTTTTATAATGAATCAGTTGATCTTGATTTACATCGTGTGGTTAACGATTATTAAATCCTATGATTATTTCCTTTGTAAAATAATTACACACTATTTCATGTTCCAGGACTCATGTAATGATGGGTATTATTTTTATTATGATTATCTCATGAACATTGATTAAATAAGCCCACCCTTTTGCTTATAATATTATCACTACATTCAATCATTATTTAATGATTATATTTACTCTTAATGTTAATTTTAAATCACCGTTATATAGTTTCCATTTCCCCAGTTTATAAGGAATTATGTTAAATGAATTTTTCCTTGAATGTTTTATAATGGGATGATGTTTGTGATAGATGTTGATGATTAAATATAAAAAAATGTAAATATGTGTACTTTGGGTAAAATAATACCTTAAATTTATAGGTTTTGTTTACAAAAGTTGTTGTTAGATTTCACTAAAAATCTAAACCTAAAAGAAATATTTTTTGGTAAGTGATTAAACATTTCATTTTTATATAATATGTTTTGGTTGGAGAAAATTGAATAACCTTCATCTTTATCAAATCCATAAATGTAGTTTTTATGATTTTAGAACTAAATTTTAGATTGTGGGTCTAGTGATATTATTGTTGGTATTAGAGGATAGTTTAGATATCATTGGTTATCATTTTGTTTTCATGTGAGGTTTTATTTAGATTTACAGATACCATGGCATATCTCTAAGATTGATTTTGATCATTAGTTCAGAAGTCTTATACACCCAATTGATATTATATATGAATATATCATAAAGTTATTAATAAAATTTTTGTAGAATTTTATTTATGTTTTCATATAATAATTTTTTTAAATAAACATGATGTTTTTCATTAATTTTTAGGAAAAATTATTAAGAAATTTAAATTCTTAATTGTTCATTTGATCTTTGATATTGATTTATTATTATGAACACAAATTTTATCTTATAAATAACCATGGGATTGGTATATGTTTTATAGACTAAGTGATTAATGTTATTTAAATTTAAGATCACCATATTTTTTGGCTTGAAGGATGAATGTTATGAGAGGACATTAGAGATTTAAAAAATAATTAATGTTGAGGTTATTTTGGAATGGTATTGTTTGAACATTAATTATTACTATATTATTCATTAGATTAATATATGATTTAAAAATAATATTATTTACAAAATTTGGGAATTATCTTTTCATGTGCTAAAATTTTTTATTCTGGATAACGTATAATTATAGTCGGAATAGATTTTTATCCCTTCTATGTTTATTAAATCCTTTAAAAGATTATTTTTATTTATTTATGAAGAAAAATATGTTTGAATAATAACTATTTCCATAAAATAATTCTATTTGGTGTAAATTGATTAAATGATTAATTTAAACATATTTTCTAATTTTATTACATTATTTTTTAGTCTATATGGTAATAAAATTCATTAAAGAGATGAAAAAGGTCCGTGTAATAAAAATTTTGTCATATTACCATAATATCAAATGAATCAATGGCCATTTATCTCAACATATATTTATGGTTTTAATTTCCATTACATTCTATTGGTCCTTAAATATCTTATAAACAATGATCTCTATTAGTATATATAATTATATATTATTTCCTTGTATATAAAAATCATCCCATTCCACTAATATTCTTTTTGTGGAAGACATTTCATGTGATGGAAATAGTATTCCCCTATCCCTCTTCTTATGATAATGTTTTATTAAAACCTTTTACGATGTGTGTTTCCAAAAATATTATGTTAAACTAAAAAAATCATTTACTGAGATAATGTTGAAATATCTGGGAAAAAATTACTAATATCTAGATAAGTGAACGTAATTTTATTTTAAATAATTAATCAATGTTTGATATAATTCAAGACACATAACACAGATCATAAACATCCCATCAATTTTTTTTAATATGATAGTTATAACATATCTCAAAAATTAGAAGTTATAAATACCACTAAAACAATTATGTAAATTACATGGTTAAACTTTTAAAAATTAATTAAATGTTTAACTATTTTATAAAAAATAAAATAAATCCAATTTTAAGTGAAAAAATATGAAAAAAATTATTTTTGTGAAAGTCAGTTTCATCTCGCTTTGAACACATATATTGAAAGTAATTTTTACTATTTTTTAGAAAAACTATTTTAAAATATGTACTTAGTTTTTTACTTAATCATTACAATATTATATTAGGGTGAAATATTTAGATATTTCAAGAAATTTGGGATTTCTAATGGATAATGAAAAATACCAATTTTTTGAAAATATTTATTTCTTTTAAAAAAATATGTAATTTAAAAGTATCCTTATATATTGGAATAGTTTCGTTATATTTTTCATAATATTTAAATTAAAATTAATTTGTTGTTATTTTTTATTATATTTTTATTTTTTTTGTTTGAAAACATAATTTTTCTAAAAGGTATTTTAAATTACATAACTTTTATTAATTTTATTTTAATAATAAATACCTAATTAGAACTCATATATAATTGAGTATTTTTATTTTATTTCATCTACAATAACCATAATATAATCTAAAAATATTATTAGATAATAATTCTAGTGTTTATGATATACTACGAAATTATAATGTTAATGGAATAACCTAAATCCATATCCACTTCATCCAGTTAGGTAAAATAATAATTATTCATGGGTGCGGAGGACAACGACCTG
This sequence comes from Viscum album, assembly GCA_963277665.1. Lineage (NCBI taxonomy): Eukaryota > Viridiplantae > Streptophyta > Magnoliopsida > Santalales > Viscaceae > Viscum > Viscum album. The sequence goes on along the minus strand of OY728143.1, from coordinate 1,512,362,153 downwards.
AATAACTGATATCATTCCCAATTCATCATCACATCTCATATATTTTTATAAATATGGATTTAAATTATAAATATGAAATATATAACTAAATTAGACTTCTTGAATTATGATATCACATATACCTTCTTAATGTATATTCCCTAGGGGACGCGATAATGTCGCTCACATGTATGGTGGTCTTTCGCCTCCCGTAGTAATGTGATTTATTTCTCACTAATGATTTTCATAAAAGGAAATATGTATAATGTTAATGAATATATTTGATGTGGAACAAATTTTTATTATATTAACTATATATTTACCATTATAAAAAGAATTTATTTAATTTTATTTATTAGGTTTCCACTAAATGAAAAATGACAACATTGTTAATGAGTATGTTTGTTCTACCGCCTCCATAAATCCTTTCAATTATTTTTTAGACCAAAAAACATGAATGATATATTTATATCATCATATTTAATTAAATAATATGGTATTTATGAAATATTTATTATTATTTAAATTTAAAATAATACTTACATTCTTTCCAAAATGATTGTTGAATAATGGAAACATTACTGATGCATATGTACTTATTACTATGTCTATGAATAAAATTTGGTTAATTTTTCATAACAATTTTTCATAGATGATATCTAAAGTATAATTTATTTATAGATATTATAAATATTTAATTATTATAGTTTTATTTATTTTAAAACAATGACCTTATTGACCATAACCAACATCAAGAAGATACTCTTAAAAATTAAATGACCATCCTAAAAACAAACATTGATTATTTAATTGATTATGTATTAAAAAATTACATAAAAATAAATGAAATAAATTTTTTAATTTTATGTTATTAAAACTTTAAAAGGATATTATTTTTTAAAATAATTGATATAATCTTATTATACATGTGTTAAAGGATATACACCGAATGTCCTTATTAGAGGAAATGGATTTCATCTGAATTTAAATTCATTAAAGTACAATGTAATGTTATAAAATTAATTTATATTATATGGTGTATGTATTGTCGTTATTACATGTAATATCTGAAAACCTTTTTACTACATAGTATTTTTTTTTCTCAATTTTAATTATTTAATCAAATTGTATTTTTCATGAATGTTACTAAGGGTTTATGAATTTCATAACTCAATATCATTTCATTACCTTAAATTACTTCTTAAAATTCATTTATTTTATTTGACGATATTTGTAATGAACATTGATTATTATTATTTATTTTCACTATATTTTTGAGAATTAACATATTAAAAATAGAATAAATTCATTGATTAATTCTCTAGTTCAACGTCATGTTATTTTTAAGGGTTTCTTATCACTCCGTTTTCATTGAGAAATATGAAATATTAACCACAATTTTTTAGGATATATATAATTACCATTAAATATTTTTTTGATTATTGTCATGAATTAATAATGGGATTTAAAAATCCATATGAGGTTCTCTATATCATGTAGATTTGATCAATATATTAACAGAAATAAGGGACATTATTTCAAGTTTCCTTCATTAAGACATATTTTAATGTTATGAACCTAAATTCTTACTTATGGTTTATAAAATAATAATTTTACATGACATATCATTAATTATTAATACATAATATAACTTTAGGGTTCCATTTTAAATATTTCTTCCAAGTGGATTTGACATGAATTTTACCATTTGTTAATTAATTGAATAAATAAATTTTTTAGTGGGTTATATTACATTTTCATTGTCTCTAATATTCTATAATTATGTTTTTTATGAAAATTTTTATCTTATGTTCAATTTCTTAATATTTTTAGTACTTAAAATTGATACACAGAATATTTTCATTGATTAATTACCACCTCAATGTTATGATCATTGTTAGGGTTTCTCATCTCTAATTGTCTTATTTTGTGAATATGTTATGTTATACATATAAATTATTTTATGATGTGTATATAATTCCCATTATAATTTTTTAGAAAAAATATTTTCATGATATGTAGAATATTGGTTTATGATATTAATTTATTGGTCTTATTATTAATGAGTAATCAATGTGAAAAAAGATTTATGTATAATCTCATTTCATTGAGGATTGTTTATGTTCATTGTTCTATTAGGGGAAATGATATAACCTTATTTTATTGAAACTAGTATATCTCATCCCCATATTTTATGAATTTGGTTAACATGAATTATTTAAATTTACTCCTTTATTTGATTAACAAAAAATCATGAATTTTAATTATATATGATACCGATATTGAATTTTTCATTTAGATGGGGAATCATTTTTTTGGTTTATATACTTCTCAGGAATGTTACCTATTTTGGACATTTGATTAAAATTAGTTAGTATATTGATGTTCCAATATAACCACTTGAATTAATTTTTCATTCTATTGGTTTATATTGATTCCTTTGATCTAGGATAACATCAATTTGATCAGGAAAAATTATCTTTATGAATCATTTATTTGTAAATGTCTTAATCCAGGGATCATGTTTGATAATCGATGTATCGATGGGTATGATTTCTATTATTTGTTTCTTATGAAATATGATTATTCCAACATACCGTGGTTATTATATCATTATCACTATTGAAAATCATATATTAAGTCTTATTTTTTTAATTACTAATCGTTTGAGACCATTCATACTATGATTCATTTATCCATGGTTATGAATAATAATTTAAAATAATTTTTTGTAGAAAGGTTTAAATGTGGAGATGTTTTTTTAAGATACTGAATAATTAATATAGAATATAAAAAGTTTTAACTACTCGGAAAAATATTCCATTTAATTAATGGGTTTGTTTAAGTGGGTGTTTTTCTTTATTATATAAAACTCCAAACATAAAATATCCTTGGTATTGTCGGTGATTTCCCTTTATTTATTTATATTTTATATGGTGAAAATTTGGTCACCAAAATTGGAATCAAATCTACAAATACAATATTTATGATTTTAGCACTAGATTTTAAAGTAAGGGTCCTGGTATGTAATAATTTTCATGAAATTATTTCGATATGATTGTATAGAATAATGAGTTTCCAACACTCTTGATCATTTCCTCAAAACATGGATTTGACAAAAATGGCCTTCAGAGTCTTTAGAGTCCTTAGAGAATCAATGATCTATTCAACTTCATCAGTTCAATTGATTACCGTGAGAGAGTCCTTAAAACCCCTATTAGTAGGTGGACAACAATTAATGTAGTAATTAATATGGTCATATGGTTGGAATGTCTATTTCTCTACCACTTAATTCACTGTCTGCGTAGTGTTATCAACAAACATGCCATTTACTAAAAAAGGGCCACTTTAAAGATTGTACTGATAAAGAAAACATTCAATTATTCATTATAGTCTTTCAAGATGAAATTTTTAGACATAATGAATAAAAAATTAATCAAAATATCCATAAATCTGAACCTGAAAAAATGTAAAAAAGAGAATTTTTAAAAATCACCATAAACCACATCTAATAAAGATCACTAGTTTCAATTCACCCTCGATTTCAACATTCATAAAACATTTCACTTTTCATTATCATTTAGAATCATTGATATAAGTATATCAATGATTCAAAATGTAAAGAAATATAAAAATAATATATTCCCATAGTTTAATTTTTTTTTTCCAATTTTGGAATTTAAAAACCTTTTCCATTATAATCCCATTGAAATATTATTTTATTCGAAAATAATTCATTTACCACAACATTTAAGGGTCTTTAAAAATCTGTTTTCCAATCCAAAAATTCAATAAAACTATACTTTTAGTTATTTTATCTTTTTTAATAACTCTTAAAAAATCTATTTAAGAAAAAAATTAGATTTCTGAAAATACATAAAATTATATTAAAATGGATTAATGTCAAAATAAAAAAAGGTCATCAAATTTACCAGACCAAAAATTTCTATTCTAAATAAGACATAACATCACATTTGAAAATTCATTAAAGTCAAAAATGGAAAAGTGTAAAAGCTCTAAATTAGGGTACATATATTCATGTATTGTTCAAATGAATGTGATGGTTAATTACACATCATGCTAACAATAGTTCTTAGATTGATAATGAGATCATCCATATCAATTATTCATAGTTTTCTAGACGGTGATGGAACAATATAGTGCTAGTCATAATTTGATAAGAATTTGAAACTCATGTGATATTAATAATTTAAAAATTAGTCTCATGAGGAATCTAAATCTCAAATATCATTAGTAAATAAATAATATTAATTAGAGACTCAAGTACCAATTTTCCATGGAACCTCATGTCTCATCGTTAGTAGGTGGTGATCTAATAGCTTCTCTTGAAGTACCTCTTGTGTCCAAAAGCATTATGTATCTTTTTTATATAAAGACTAATGAAAATAAAAATTTTTTAAATGATAATTTAAATTATATTCAGTAAGGATCTACATTTATATCATTTCTAACGAACCAACCATGAATTCCATTTAGATGGATATTCATCCAAAATTTCTACTAACACATAGATCATTCCATGTTGTCGGTGGACTAATAATAAAAAATTACCATAATGATTACAACATTTAAAATAATTTATTTCAAAAAATATAACATTAATTAGAGTTACACAAAAAAATCATATTTACATAAGTTAATCGATAAAACTATAACAGTGGATAAGAAATAACCTCTAAAACCCATCTGCTAGTGGGCCACAACAAACCACCATATCCCAAAAAACACATCAAAATAAAACTATGTATGATTGCAAAAATAATATTATGTTAACATGACTATCTTCTATGTGAATACAAAGGCTACAAAAACCAAATGATAATAGTAGGGCATGATCTAAAAATCTATGTATAATATCAATAAGTTGTCTGTGTTATTTCTTCATAAGGTAATATTGAGATGATAAAATTTGATTAAAAAATCATTAAAAAACTATATATTATTCTATAGAAAAATAAATCCCTAAGAATAAGATTAAAACAATAGTATGTTTAAAAAGATAATTCAATATTTAAAAACAATTACCAAACCAAAGATAGAACTATGATTTTATCCTTTAAATGAAAAAAATCATGAAACTATTCAAAATAACTTAATAAGATAAAATAATACCATTTAGGACAATATATTTACAAGAACCAAAATAAACAATCTTTATAAAAGTAAAATATATAATAATTGTGTGTTATCTCAGTAACCCGATTAATTATTAATGGGAATCAAACATACAAGAAAACAATAGTTCCAAGTAGTGATAATGAAAAATATCATGCATACTCTTTATAGAAAAATGATGCCATGTATATGTCCATTATATGACTATAACTCTACCATAGTCAATATAATAAATTAATTGATGAAGTTTGATAGTTAATCCCATGTCCAGTTTCCCCGGTTTTCAATAAAACTATGTCCACACACACATACTTTCAAGGCCTCATGTTTATAGAATAATATCTATTTATTCTGTATATATTCAAAATATGAGTTGTTATTCCCCTATAAAATACAATAAAGAAGGATTATCATCTAAATATCTAGGATTTATTGATTTTCAAAAGTGGTTTGTGAGATAAATGAGTTATGATGATTATAAATGAATCCCCCATCAATATCTACATGTTATTATGTCTTTGAAATTTAAATCATTACCAATTATTATATCACCCAATCCCTTTATCTACCTCAAAATGATTGACCCATTTTTAAATCCTCGTTTATGGGATGTACAATAATCAAATAATCCATATTAATATTTTTTTTCAAAAGATACTATCATCACGAAGTTCTAACTGGGACCTTAAACATTATAAATTGAAACTAACATCCATTATATCATATAAACATTCAAAAGGGTGATCATACATACTTCCATTCACAAATAATCTCTAAAATTCCAATTGGACCATTAAAACAGTAATTTTGTTAAAAAATTTCATACGGTATTCATAAGAGTATTTATAAATTTTAATTGATTGAAGTCATTTTAAAACATTATTCAAAACCATTTTCAGATGAAAAAATGAAAAATAACCAAATAATCCCCCCTTTATAAATACAGGGAAAAATTATTCATCATGTGGATATAAAAAATTCAATAAAATAAAATATTTAAAACCCAGAGACAAATTTAAAAAATTAACCATAATCATTTAGTATAGTTAACTAAACTTTTAAAATACAAGTCCCTTCTAAAGATGTTACATTCATGAAAACAATTATTAAATTTATTTTTAATGTAATGTGTCATGGAAGTCACCAAAAATCAATAAATGTGTGAAATTATGATAATATTATAATTTTACAATCCAAGATAAAATTCATTAAAATATAATAAATTGTCATTTAATTACAAATATCAAGGTAAATATCCACAAATATTTTTTTAGAAAATTATAAAATGGATTTTAGTAATTTTTTCACTAATAATGAATTATAAGATGATGTATCACTATAGAAACATAGAATGGTAACATAAAAGTGAGGAATGCTGGATGATGGATCCAAAAAAGTAACATCATATTGACTCCACCCCACGTTCATGGAAAAACAATCACAACACCATTCCTATAAAAATAGTAGTCGCAATACCCAATAAATTATAAAACAATATAATAAATGAGGTAAATTATGGATTGAGTTTATATATTAAAAAATGAACCATTATAGAGTATCATTAAATCCTCAAATTATGAATCTTAGTTAACATACTATTTCAAATGAATATTGACTGAAGAATTTTACAAATAAACTAATATATAAGTTAGGTTATTTAAAGGTGTTAAATAATTGATTCCAAAAAATCAAAGATTTTAAAATATTACAAATGGATTTATAGATCAAGGTTTTTGAAAAATATGAAAAAGGAATCAAAATTTATTTTTCCCATAATGGGTGTTATGTATGGGTAACATGGATTAAGCATGATAGATCTCATTTATATCACATAAGGGTAATTTCATTCACCCTTATGCTCGTATAGAGTTCCATTTTACCCACGCATAGTGCTATAATACCCTTATAGGACTAACGAATGACCCTGACACAAGATATGATACACTTATGAAATACATGAATTATATTTACACAGACCACGATACCATTACAGAAAACATACCTTACCCGTATATAACCCTTATAATTTCAAGGATAGCCATTTATATATCCTATTTAAAATTACATGATGGATGAATACATGATAGAAACATTTCTTAGGTATATCATACCAGTACATTGTGGTAGGTACCCTAATAAATCACATAGAAATTGAATTTTTCCATTATACAAAGCATTGAAAAACATTTTCACCTCTATAGATGGCCATTATTCACACAATTACCATTACATAACACCAAAAATCCTATATAAGAGTTAATTTTATTGAAAAACTCATTATAAAAAATGGAATTATAGAATCAAAGAAAACATATGTTTTTAATTATTATATAAATGATGGTGTGATACCATTAGTTAATGATATCATGACATATTGATGATAAATTTTAAATAAAATAAACCCCTTTATTTTTATTCATTTTTCATCAAAATCATTTGTCAAAATGATTTAATCAACCCCAGAATGAGGATAATGTATTATAGGAAAATATTTAATTTGTTTTTAAGGGTAGATTCATATGTATATTTTCATTTAATAAGGGATTATCATAACTTGATAGGGAAAATTTATTTATTAAGATTTCAATTTAAGGATATAATTATTGAGTGATGATAATGGTTACTATGTATCATTCAACATATTACTAAAATGATATACATAGAACATAAAGAGTCTTACTAGTGTAATGGAATGAAGACACACATTCGTAAATTTTCAATAAAAAGTTTTACATGTTAACAAGTTAATGATAATTAGAATTACTGATGGGGTTCCATAAACCATTTCCATTGAATGATTGTAAATGGTATAATATATAAACTGATTTAGTGTAAATATTTTCATATACTTCATGAGGTAATTATGTGATTTTTGTTTATATTTATCGACTAACAAAATATGCACATTTTCATTCCATTGGAGATATTATTCCTTTAGATCATTTTTCTCAATTATACGTTAAAAAGCTAGTAAGATTTAATAGAGTTCCCATATACACTGCATCTTAACAAGATACAAAGTAAACATATTATTTTCGAAATGGCCTTTAGATGTTTTTTCTTAGTGAATTAAATTTCAGTCTAATTATTCATCCACAATCTGATGAAAAATCTTACCAATAGATGGAGACCCTGAAATATATGATTAGAGATTATTCAATGTATTAACATGGAGGTATGAATAATCAATATCCATTAGTTGAATTTAATTACAATAAACTTTTTTTGTTCAAGTATACCGAAATGTCCTTATAAGGGTTTATATTGAATGTTGTGTTATAAAATAGTTTTTTGGGATGAAGCACGTGAGATAATACTGTGAATAATTAAACTGATAGTATTAATGGTTGATAAGGTGAATATGACTTAAAACTTGAGTAAATATCAATTTTCTATGAAATATAAAATAAGAAAATATTGTAAATTATTTTCAGTTTATATACATGACTTTGGTTTTTGTTTTTTATCTCAATGAAATGATGTGTTTAATTTTTTATAAAAAAGGAAGCTATATGCACCCAACATTAAAACATTACATAATTTTCAGTTATGTGCATTATTTTTCTTTCTTTCATATTTAGGGTTTTATTAGTGTAATAGATTTAGTTAATTATGTAATAAATCATACATAACAAAAAAATAACAATATAAAATGGAAACTTCAAAAACGTATCAATTTCCACATAATCTAAATCATTTAAAATATAGGGTGGTCACTTTTATGAATATTGTTCAAAAGATTTACATGATACCTCGATATAATAATTCATACATGAGTTTGATAAACCACATTAAGAAATGAAGGATAAGTATAAAGACATTATAATGGTTTCTAAAAATAATGAAACAATCATTCCATTAATAAACAATAAAACAAATGAATGATTTATCATAATGTAATACTTTACTCCCTTAATTAGTAGTAAATAAATTCTATTGAAAATAATCTCATTTGATATTTTTATTTAATCACATGATTACCATAAAATACCAAACAAGTATATAAATTATGTAAAAGTACTATGGGAAATAATTATACCTATCAGTCTTATAAATTGAAAATTCATATGGTCGACTTCCATACATGTCCCTCTTATAAATAAAAAATCCATACCACCAACTTCCAAAACCGATGAATTTGTGGTTATAACATAACCACCTTTCCTTCGAATATTAGGGAACCACTTATACTTATTTTATTACCTAACTGGATCTAAAATTTCCATGTACCAGTATATTATCATATCATACAAAACATGAACTTTTAAACATGTCACTCATAAACCAATACTCACTCACAAGAAATAATATCATGTTATTGAAATAATAAATAAATTTTAAAAAACCCATTTTAAATATCAAAATACTCAGAATAGAAAAAATAAGGTTTTTTCATTAAAAACATGATGACTTGTATAGGAATCCAATTATAAAATAAATGCATTGATGAATATTATTTCACATTATACGTTAAAAATAACATTCATATTTTTGTTTATAATGGAACTCAAACATTCCATATAGAAACAATAAAAAATTTTGTTTTTAATCTATTAAATATAAATCAAAATTGACATAAAATTTTGATTTAGAATTTTATTATTTAATAAATATTTAAAATTTTATGGAGAACGATGACATTGATAAAAATATTTTGTAATTAAATATTTAATCATTCATGGAATCCCACACCACATTGAACATTTATATCATAATCCCCATAATAAAATAAAATATTAAAAATTTTAAATTACTTGTTAATAAATAATATCAATATATTATATGTCATAGTGGTTGTATATAATCCTTATAAAATATGGTGGGTGTATTACAACAATATATTCCATAGGGAAAGGAGATTTTCATGAAGTCCCATACCTTGAATATGATCCATAATGTATGTTATTTATCTTCTAAAATAAAAAAAAATATGTTAATTATTTACATATTTATAAAAAAAATCTCTTTTATTATTCCTTTTTATATTACGTAGCACCATTATATAACAATTACTTAATTATGTATGTTCACGTCAGATGTTTTGACAATATTAGGTATACAAGTCCAACACAAATTTTATTTGGTGTCTATATTCAAAAAAAGTATTCCATCGTATCCATATTCCTGACATAATAAACACATTTAAACTTAAATTATAGATTTTAATCAAATAACTTATGTATGGTCACCAAAACCTGAACAACATTACAATTATGGATATGGTAGGACATAAGTATACATGAGTAACATTTTTAATTTTCAATGGTGGTTATGAAAATAAGTTATGTATAATTTTATCATTAAACTATTATAATAAATAAATTAGTTTCATATAAAATATATAAATATACTTATATATATAATTAATGTTATGCCATTTTTAGAAATGAATCACATCGCTTTGTGGAGGTGATAATTCACACATATGCATGACGACCTTATCATTTTCATATGCATGAAGTGGTAATAATGTAAATTATATATTATTATTTAGTAATGATAAATCCATCATGAATATCATAGATAAACATCATTTACATAATTATAACTAGTCTTGAGAGATGACGGTGTAAAATGAATTATGTTTGTTTTTGAGGTAGAGACTTCCTTACAGACAAACGATAATTCATTTAGAATTTGATGGATGTGGAGATGGATTTAGGTGACTATATTAACATAATAACAAAATAGTATATTTGTGACACTTAATTTATTATTGAAACCCCATTGAAGAAGATTTTAAGGATGAATAATAAAAATTAAAATATAAATACTTAATTAAAAATAATACATCTAATTTGGATGACCTCATTTGATTAACACCTTATCACCTCTTATGGTGATGTTTTTTCAAAACTAAGGACATTATAATATGGTGAGGGGTTCTATGAAGGGAATTAGGTAAAAAAATTAAGATCATATTATATTATGAAGTATAATTAAGAGATAAAAAGAGGTTCCATTTAATAAGGGATGACAGTGGAACCCTTGGAATTCATCAAAATATTAAAATAATATAACATAATTTTCAATTATAAAGGGATGAAAGTTATTTATTTCAAATATAGGATGCTTACGTGCTAAAATAATATCATACAATAAAAAGTCGACATGTTTTTGAATATTATATAATCAGAATTCTATTTTTTGATCTTTTATTTATCCTCTTTAATTATTACTGTGATAACATGTAATTTACACGTTGATTGAACTATAATTATTATAAAACTCTAAGAGACCATTAAATGAGTTATTAATGAAATTTCAAGCCTTATACCAATACATTGGACAAAATTGGTATTTTTATAAATTTTATATCATTTAATAATATATTATTTATTTTGTAATATAAATAATGTCAATTTTGACACTATTCATTACATGTCTTTTTAAAAATAACACAAAAAATACCAATAAAACAAAAAATAAAACAAATATGTCTAAATAATTTGTATATGAGTAGAATGATTTAATATTATATTTATTTTAGTAATTTTAATATCATTTATTTCACCTTTAATTTTATTAATCAATTATTGCATTATCATTATGAAGGCCATTAATTTAGTTATATATTCCATAAAATTTACTAATTTATTATCATGATAAATATATAAATTTTATCTGTCAAAATAATATTTATAAAATAATACAACCATTGTATAACCCAATAATAAAAATATATATCTTAGTAGAAATTGATGTTTTATAAAATATACTTTCCTTTGAATATTATATTATAAAGGTTATATTATAATAAAAATGGAAATAAATTGTCTAATAAATATTTATTTAATTCATATGGAATATAAAAATTCATTAAATAAAACCAGGAAACATTTTAGGCTAATTTTATAATATTTATAATATTATTTTTACCCTTAATTGCAATATTTAACATTAAACATGGTAATAAAAAAATTAATAAAGTTAATATCCATTTTTTAAAAGTGAATATATTCAATTAATAAGGAACATTATATTAAAAATATTTAATAAATTTTTCAAAATTCAAAACTTATAAAATGGAAAAAAATATTTAAATAATAATCTAATTGATGGAACGAGAAAACCAATTTTTAATGTAAAACAATTCAAAAGATCACAATATTTTTATATCCAATTTCATTGTTAAGTAATTTCCAAAGACCTAAATTATATTTAGTGACATAAAATTTTTATAATTATACTTTATATCCAATCAAAAAATATTTTAACTTTATAATTTATATAGATGAAAAATCAATTTTCCATTAAAATGAGTATATTTTCACTAATAAAAAAACATGAAACATAACAAAGAATTACCAAACATTCAACCAAAAGAATATTTTATATAACTAAATAAAATTATAAGTATATTTTTCAAAATATAATTTATTGTAGTGTCAAAATATACATTGAAAATAAGTGCTCTATCAAAAGGTGGTAAAACTACATTTTTAGAAAAATACTTCTTTTATAATTAAAATTCAATTTGTTCATACATCATGCCTAAAGAACACATAATATGAATGTTAAAAATTATATTGAATGAATTATATATATATATATATATTTCATTAATATCATCCAATAAGAATAAATTGTTTATTACACATGGGAAAATTCAAATAGTGTTTCTGAAAAACATTTCCTTTTAATTGAAGAAGGGTTTTAGTTTCATTTATAATTAATTGGTCACTAAAAAATTAATAATATATACATTTTACAACCATATTATTCATAATTCAGTAAATCCAATTCATTCACACCATTTTATCAACTATTCAATAAATACAATATTTATTATTTATATTTAGTTATTTGTTTGAGCTCAATGTGGCTTATCTTGCACGCTGTAAAACATAATATTTATTTTTTTAACTCAGGAAGTCACATTCTCCTACCCACTAGATGTTGAATCCTCACAATTTTTAATTTATTTATGGTAACTAATGATTGAATTTTCCAAAAACCTTAATTCTAATCTAGCATCAGATCAAGGATCAATAATACTTCCACTTTCAAAGAACAAAAGGGAAGTACAACAGTCACATGAGATAAGAAATAATAAGATTCAATATAAAAAAACATGGTCATGTAATAGAAACTATCTATCAAGTTTTGATGGAGAGTGATAGAGAACATGGTCATTATAAAGATAAAAATCACAAAACCATAAATATGTGATGTGTTAAAAGTTTATTTAGGTCATAATATAAAAATAAAACACCAATGTTTTTATTTTAAGATCATTTTATTTGAGTTGTTTAATTATTTTAATATCTAATAATATTACAAAATTGACGTACATTATATATATTCATATCAGAAGAACCATTTATTGATTATATGATTAATATCCATAAAAATCACCTTAATTGGTTATGGTTATATTAACCCTAATATTTAATAATATTAAAACTTTCTTTTCCAAAAGTTAAGGGATACTTCTTATCAAAATATATCCTCAAATAAACATAAAACCAACAATATATATCCAAGAATATCTTTATCACTATTTGATCATATCCCTTAAAACAATAGAAGGAGTGACTAAAAAATTGACCATATTTCTAACTGTAAAAAATACCATGATCTCTGGAGGTTCCAACAATTGTGAAGATGTCTCAACATCAAATGATATAGTACCAATGGATTTTTCGACACCATTTTTTATCATGATGATTCACACCATCATTAAGTATCATTGAAAATATTATAACATAATGTCTTATTTTATTTCAACTAAAACATATTACTTTTGGATTATATTTAGTTTCATGGTCATATCCATTGTATTCACAAGACATATCACAAAACTCACCACATCACAAGCACTTAACCTTTTTTGATATACATTTTCATGATGTTTTTTATCACACTTATTTCATGATTTGAATTTTGTTTTCTTACCTACAGTCTTATTATATGAATGATTTCCCATTGACTTACAACATGACCTCTTATATTTCTTATTTCCATAGGACTCATGATCATTATAAATCTCAATTTTTACCTTCTCACTACATAAAAAAATATTTTAATAGATTGTGAACCCATGAGATGCCAATTCCCTTTAATATATCAACATCAATACTGAGAAAAGCTAATGTATATTACTATTAATATCTCGAATAAATTATGGGATGTACATTACCAAAAAGCTGATGTTTTCATTTTTTGAATTTACCAAATTATCCCCCTATAGTATAAATTCCTATAATTTTTTTTGCATCCTAAGGAAACCAAGCATAGAAAATATTTATCAGGAAATATGTTTGAAAATTATCCCCATTCTAAGACCTCAATCTTTTCACTGACTCTGACATTTATTATCATTGACTAGTACTAGTAGGATTCACATTCAAAATGGTAAATTATAAGAGTTACCTTTTAGTTATATGAAAAAACCATGTCATCAAATATATTTTTCATGACCCATCCCCCAGGGCCCGTGTCATGACTACCTCAAGCCCGCCTTCCATAGGCATGGGGATAGGGACTAGCACCGGAAAGGCATATCCCTAAAATGGGAAGGCATTGCCTTTAATCCTGTATAAACACCAAACCCAAGAACACAAAATAGATAAACCATGTTGTAAACTGCTATAACAAAAAATATTGTTGAATATAAAGGGGCCGGAAATACAAGCCCATCAATAAAGTAAAAGTACAATAAGAAAGAACCGATAGAACTAAAAGTACAACCATTTCTTGGATCCACTACTAGAAATTGGGTTTTTCCCAACACTTCCATACCAATGGTTTGATAAAACCATTGGTAAAGAAGAGTTTTACAAAAAGTTTCATAAAACCATTGGTAAATCTAGTCCTAAGAAACCTTTACCAAAGGTTTTCATTAAACTTTGGTAAAAGGATGGCTTAAGGGAAATTTTTTAAACGATTTTAAGGAACCGTTGGTATATGTGTGCCCCGAAAATGTTTAACAACGTTTTTTAAAAATTGTTGGTAAAAGTTTCCCCCAACTTAACAACTATCCCTCCTCTCCCTCATTCGTGATACAGAACCCTAAACCGGAGCAATTCCCCCTCTCTCGGCGATCTAGGAGATCCTTTGACTTCCTCTTCCTCCATCCCATCCATAATTCTGAATCTCATGCTGAATCTCCTTCCGACCCATCCTAAATGAGGTATTTTCTTTACTGGTACCATATATTTATTGAAATTTATTTAATATTTTAGTTTTTAGTTTTGATTTTGATGTGTATATATTTTTGTTTCTGTTTTGATTTAACCTATATGTGATGAGGTTGTATCGTCATTAAGATGTTCAATGATGTGGGTTAATTATATGTGAGTGATTCTATATGATATTTTATGGGTTATTGTGAGAATTTTCATTCCCTTTCATTGATTGGTTCATATAACATAAGTTTGTGGTGCATATATTATGTAATTGGAATTGGTAAAGTAAAATGTTGGTATCAGATTACTGAGTTGGTTATTTGGATGGTATTCTCTATCAAATATCGGTATATCTCTATTAACTATGGGTGTAATTTAAAATTGACTAATTTATTTTTTAAACTGACCATGAAATACAAATTTCCCACAATATGGAAGCACCAAAAATATAATAGATAGACACTACACACCCCAAGACACCCATGGGAAACACCCCTTGAAATCTACAAATAGTTAAGCAGTCATTAACTTAGGAACTGAAGTCGATTGGAACTCAAGCATTGAGAAATTCCCATTGCTGGTAGAAAAGATACCAAAACCATTATTAATAGAATAGTATAATGAAATGGTTTACACCCTCATGACCAAGTAGACCATCTGGTTCATAGACTGGTGTCGAACCTGGTTCAAGAGTAGGATCAAATACTAACCATTGATTGTGGTCCCTCTAAGGTTCTTTCCATAGTGAAGAGGGTTATGTGTACAATCTTCAACTCAACTAATGTAGCATAGGTGCACATTAAATGGTTATGTGTACTAGTATGGTGTTTCCAAAAATGTGCTATATAATGAACATAATGAAAAATGAAGAGATTACTAAATGGAACTATTCCCCCCTTGCTTGCAGGAACATGATTTGACCCATGGGGTGGAGTGGTTCTTATATATTGGGCGGTGACATGTATAGTCACAGGATACAGGTTTGTTTTTGTTTAGTTTTTATTTTATTTTATTTATCGCATTGGCCACTTAGGTATTTTACTTCTTTCTATAGATGGAGGGTAGTGATGATATCCGGACTAGTTGACGTAGATCACATGTATACTATAATACCATGAGGTGTGAGTGTGAGGAAACATTGGAAGATAGAGGAGCCTTGGGGGCATCCATGAGATGGATTTTTTTTTACAAAAATAATATGTGGGAAATTTTCTAGAGTATGTTGGAGTCATGAAATAACCCCAAGTGTCTCCATGAGACAGCATAAATAACCTCAAGTGTCTCCTAGTGTCTCCATTCATCGTATCAACCTCGCATGGGTTGGCCACTCACCCAATCCTCTCAAACCTAACCTAGTATATCATCTAGTCATATAGTCTAGACTCATCTCTTGAGGATTATCCCATGCCTCTATGCACATCTCATCATCCAACTAGACAAAGAACATTATTCACCTTATGATTGTCCTATTCACAAAATCACACCATGTAAAACACATATATGTTATACTCTCCATAATACGGGCAAGAACCTCATCAAAATCATGTAATATAAGCTAGCCCCACTAACCAGGATACATCCTAAGATAAATCACAATAAGCCTCTTGTAATTATAATGCCAATCTGTCTGACAATACCCAATACCCACACCAACATCTCATCCTTCATCTCTTTAGTTGATCTCTTGAATCATTAAATGGAGTAAAACCTTTCATAATAAATTTTATATACACAGATGGAACATACCACTCTAAGAACATACCAAGATTCCAATCCATCCTCATAAGTATTTCCCCATCAAATGGTAGATGTACAATTGCCACACCTATCACTACAAGCCCAATCCTCTTAGGAATATTTTTCTTGATCTAAATCGTCATCGTTAGTGACATCAATCACATTAAAGCGCATAAATTTCAACTGAACCCTATATTCCATGAATTATTCATGTGGATAGTCCCCATGGCAACAGGCTAAGAACTGAACCCATATATAATAATTCCAAATACATGCATCATTTTTTACTAAATATCTCAACTGTAAACATAAAAACTGAGAATAATAAGACCTCATCCCTTGTATCAAACAAAACCAAACTAAGTTTAAACTATAGCCAAATTGATTATATACCATTAATAGGAAGATTAATTGTTACCATAACATTTTATTTTTATTAAAAAGAATAAAACCCACAGTAAACAGGCCATGGGAAAAACACAAACAACTTAAGGCGGTCTAAAATAGTGAAGGCCCAATTGGTCTCCCCTAATTAACTCCACCCCTTCCGATTCCATTTGAAGCGAACTAGGCAAAAAAAGAATATTGGTACCTTGATCCACCACCATCAAAGAAGCTAAGTAGTCTGCTAGTTTGTTAACTTCTCGCCATGTATGGAAAAACTGTGTTTTGTTGATGTCGAGGCTGCCTCCGCATTTCCTGATTATATAATCAATCTAACAAGGAGGAGAAATCTTTCCACTCATCGAGTCATGGATGATCTTCAAATTAGATTAAATCTACTATAGAGATAAGTTCCTTTGAGCACACAATTTTATCCCCGTATACATTGCCTCAGCTTCATCCTAGATAGAACTTCCCCTCCCATAAAAAGCAGTAAAATAAAGAAGAATAATTCCATACCCGTCCCGCACAACACCTCCACCTCAGATAATTTATCCATTGCACGAGCCATCATAATTAATCTTAAGACCCAGGCTTGGAGGAATCCAGCGTACCCAATTACCAGTTCTTATAAGATCTGAATGAATAAAATCAGGACTGTATATCTGCATGCTCTTCAAAGAAGGATTATCACCACAAATCATAGAATAACATACCAAATCAAGCATCATGCATCTTGTCTTGATGATAAAATATCTCTTAGTACAATGAATGCTTTCAAAACGGGCTTTGTTTCTTACTTGCCAAATGCACCGACACCCTGCACTGAAAATCACAACTCTTGAAGTTTTTTCAGGACCTTCACCATTCAAGCCATAAAACCACTTTTCCAGAAAAGAGGTACCAGTACGAAAAGGTTCAAAGATTTTTGTGAATTCACCAAAAAACCTCCAAACAACCATGGCCCTGTAACTTTCAAATAAAATATGGTTGGAATCCTCCTCATTATTAAGGATACAACAATGGAATTTGGAAACCAGGTTAATACCCATTATTTTCACATTTTCATCCATAGATATATCTTGGATTCTAATTCTCCATACCAAGAAATTAAATTTTGTGGGTATGCTATTACACCAAACCGTATAATTCCAGATGTCATACTGAGCCTATGAAACCGAAATGCCCCTAATGTCTTTAGAAGAAAATAAACCAAATTTCGAAGATGTGAACACACACCTGTCCAAATCCTGATTCAAAACAATAAGATCAAAAGCTCTCTTTTTATCCTTATCCAAAATAACATTGATAAAAATAGGATATCTACTTTCCTCCTTGAATGATATAAAAGGTGCTGGAAAACCTAGGAAACCAATAGTTGACCATAGCCAATTATGATTCCAAAAAAAAAATTCACCCCTTCCTATAATCCAACGTGAGTGTTGATTAATGTCAGGAAAAAATCATTAGATTAAATACCAGAAAGGAGAAACAAGTCTGCTATCAACCAAAAAGTTATCACCTTGTAAAGAAATGATTTTACCCTAAAGCGTACGACCCTCCACAACCTCCCAGGCTAGTTTCGCCTGCACGAAGTGCACTGTATACACAAGACATCTGACATTAATACAACCTTCTTGAACCGGTCTAGCCATCCTTTTCCAAGAAGACCAATGACATTACCCCTAAAAATGAGCATCCCAAATAAAATCAGCCATGAATTTGTCAATAGCTGTAATAACCCCCTTCGGCACATTGCAAGCTGAAAGAACATGAATCAGAATAGCTGTCAGCACACTGTTAATTAATGAAATCCTTCCTCCAAATGATAGAATTTTTTTTTACAATCCATCACATGCCTCATGATTCTACTAACTATACCATTAAACTACCTGACACAAACATGACCAGGAGAAATAGGTGAACCCAGATAATCCAGGGGAAAAATACCCTTCTGCATGTTCAGCAACCCAAAAATGGATAGAACCTTCCTAGCACAACATTTATTAGAAATATATAAGCTTCTCTTCCCCCTATTGATAGATTTCCCACTCCATAAACAGTATTCATCCAGAACCTTCATAAGACTACCAACCGATCTAACACTAGCAGTAATGAAAATTAAAGTATCATCCGCTAACATCAAGTGGGAGATCGGTGATTGATTTAATTTCCTCAGGCACGGTAAGATATCACATATAGATACTTTCTTTTGGATAAAACGGCTAAGAACATCTCACATAAGGATAAAGAGGGTCGAGGACATAGAGTCTCCTTTCCTAAGACAACAAACTGCCTTGAAAAAACCATGAGTTTTTTCCATATAAGAAATCGACATCCATGAAGAACTAAAAAAGAAAAAAAGAATATCAATAACCCACGTCGAGAAGCCCATACCTCTGAGGACCCTGATAATAAATCCCCATTCCATCCTATCATAATCATTATTCATATTCAGCTTTAATGCCATATTCGAACCACGACATTTGATATTGATATCACGAATCATTTCATGGGCCAAAGCAACCACTCCCTTGATAGATCGTCCTCTAACAAAACCATGTTGTTCCAGCGAAATACATCAAGAAACCAAAATAGACAACCATGAGTTGATGATACTAGATAATATTTTATACAAAAAATTACACATACTCACTAGCCTAAAATCACAAATTGAGGATGGATTTTTAATCTTAGGAAGCATAACCAGAGAAGTAGCACCAGCCACCCTTGGTATATAACCACCACGAATGAAATCCTGAATAGAAAAAATCACATCATCTTTAACTATCACCCAAGACCCTCTAAAAGAAGCACCTAGAAAACCATCAGGACCAGGAGAACTCTCCGGGTTAAGTCTCATCATAGCATTATGAATTTCTCCCTCACCAGGAATAGCTTTCAACAGATTATTATCATAGTCAGACAACATATTCGAAATTCCATCAAACAAAACTACTTTCCCACTAGGATAACCCATCACTATATTAGGATTAGGATCATCAAGGATATTTTTAAAGAAAGAAAAATCCATATAACCAATCACATCCCTATCACCCGAGAAGGATCCATCTTCTAGAAGAATGTTCGGCTTAACCACCCTCCTCCTCTCTTTAATACACGCATGTAAATAAGATGTATTTTTATCTCCCTCACGAATCCATTTGACACAAGATTTTTCATGATTAAAATGCTCCTCTTTCAGAATAATATCATCCATCATATTTTTCATATATATAATATTCTCATAAGCCCTATCATTCCAGTTATATTCTAGATTTCTTTCCAAACATTCAACGTCCTTTTTTACAAAATCCAATTCTGGATCAACAGGAGGGATATTGTTTTCCCAGGATTGAATTTTGTGCTTAGGTCACCTCAATTTATTATGAATGGCTACCCATGAATAACCTCGAATTATTTCCTCTGAGTAATCCTTAACAATCTGATGACAATCAAACATATCATTCCAATGTTCACAGAATCGAAAATGATCCTCACTTATCTGACCAAAAGATAAAGACACAAGAAGAGGAGAGTGATCAGAAATCCCTCGAACCATATGATCAACTTTCACATTATCACACTTGGAAACAACACGAACATTATCCAAGCACCTATCCAGGCGACTCCAAGAACGATTATTTCCATTCTGATTGTTACACCATGTGAAGAAATCCCCAGAATAACCCATATCAAGAATCCCTTTCCTTGCAATGAACTGAACAAAACTCCTGGTATCCATACGTGGAAACACACCTCGACCCTTCTTCTCACCTGGATAAAAAATAATATTAAAGTCACTGCCTACAATCCAAGGAAGATCCTATGAATCAAAGCATTCCAAATTTTTCCACAAAATTTCCCTCCTGGGAGAGTCACAACTTTCATAAACAAAGGTCATAAAAAGAATATCCTCACCAGTGTTTACTTTCACCATAATGAATTGACCACTAGCTTTAAGAAAATCGACAGACACATTTTTATTCCAGAAAACCCATATATATTGGTTATCTGGTTCTGCATCCAACCATGCATGCATTTTCAGATTACGAGCAACATCACTAATCTTATTCAGGTCCTACTTATGTTCCAGAATACCAGAAACACACACCTTATTCTTTTTTATTTCCATGGCTAAAAAATCGGACTTCACTCATGCACCAATGCCACGAGCATTCCATATAATCAACAGAATCATTGAAACTATTTTGGCATGGCTTTTACCCCAGGCATCTTGGTATGACTAGAACTGGAATCTAGAAACTCCTTAATATACCAAAGTTTTTCCCTTGTACACACTCTAGTATTAGAGGACATCGAAACTGAACAATCCCGATCAAGAACCCCCTTATCTTTGATCAGGGGTAATTTACTAATAAGATCTTTATTCTCCAGAACATCCTCCATGCAGACTCCCGAGCTACTTTGGGATAAAGAAATAATACTTGATGAAATCCCAAATGAATTTACTATTACCTCTAATGAATTTTCCCTAAGGAATCCCCTGAAAGATACTATAGACATATCATGCTCACCTGAATCCATTATTGCCATGTTTTCAGATGATACAGCTCCAGTATCCAACCATACAAACCTCAAAGGACTATCTAGGGAGAAGCAATGATTAACTGATCATTCCAAAAACATCCTAAAGACACATGAATTCGAAGATAAACACAAAAGGATATTTCTCTTGGATATACAACCGAGCATTAGGAGGGAAACATGTAAATCAGAAACATTCCCAATAGAATCACCACCTTCACATATTACCCCATATTTACAAATATTCATATCAGAATTAGACATAGATACCAGATCAAAAATACTATCAAATTCAACAACATCAGACATTTTAGCCTATTCCAAATTGCTTCTTGTGTCAGATATCGCACCTTTTCTCAAAAAATCATCATAAAACTCATCCCATATAACATTATTTTGAAAATGACCACCACCTCTTTTAGATTTCCTGAAAACCTGCACCGAGTGCTCTTGGAGACAACAATGGGAACAATACGTGGGAAAGACCGGATAAACAATATCTTGATTCCAAGAAAGAAACCCCTCCACATTTAAGTCCATCTTTTCCAGAATTGGTAATGATAAATTAAGATCAACAAACATCCTCGTATTTGATACATCCTTACCCGCCTGTAATTGTTATCTAAACAAAGAAAACCACCCAGAGAATCATCAATAGCTTTCAGAAAAGAAACATTTTGCAGGGGTAAAGGCAGACCTGGAAGTGAAATCCACACCATCACAAAAGGCTTTCTTTCCCCTTATGAACAAAAATTGACCAGCATGACAGATTGAATTTCCAGCGCCCCATGTTGGGAGAGGATTTACACCATGCGATTATAAAATCCTGTTCAGAAGAAAAGCTCAAACAAAATGAGGAACGATGAATCAACGAAACCTGTACTGGAGCCTCAAGATCCCATGTTTCAACGGACTTTTTAAATATTGAAATCAAAGGTTTTACTGATCCAAAACAAGCGATAAGAGTCCATATCAGATTGCCAACTGTCTCATCATAAGCCTCCGAAGGAAACTCCACCAACAAACCAGAGTCATTTCTACAAACTGACGAAGAAATCGACTGCAACTTCGTATTGAAACCCAAACCCTAAGATGAACCACACTCCACATCTTTGAACGATGGCCGTGAAGACCCAAACCCCGAAGAAGAACCTGAATCCAAATACGAAGGCAATACAACCCTATCCGAGCGAGGAGCAACAACACCAGCTGAGGATCGAGCTTCCAGTGCGTAGGGCGCATTCTCCATTCAGAATAATCAAGGAAGAGTAATTGTTAATTAATAAGAATGTACTATTTGATAGTATCATTTTAAAACATTGAAATGCTTCCCCTTTCCTTACAAGAACATGATTTGACCCATGGGTCACTGTGGTACTTATATATTGGGCGGTGACAGGTATAGTCACAGGAGATAGGTATGTTTTAGTTTTGTTTTTATTTTATTTTATTTATCACATTGGTCACATAGATCTTTGACTACTTTCTATGGAAAGAGGGTAGTTATATTCTTAGAAGCGTTCCAGAAAAGAGTTTAGATTGATTCAGTCTACCGGCTTTGATCCGAGGAAAGATTCTATGGTTACTACTTGTCTCGCACCTCACATATTTGGGGATTTAGTGTATTTTACTCCATATTCTGTTTTCCGAAGGGAGTTGGATCATTTCGTGTGGGTTCAGGTGGATTTGGTTCTCCACATCCAATCTTGGTAAGTATTTAATTCCATTGGTTGGGTTTTCACTGGTTATGTAACATCCTTCTTGTGTTTTAAGGTTCTTAATATCCTTTGTGTAGTGCATTGATCCCTGCTCGTTGGTTTCAAGTCGCCAAGTCAAGGGCGACTCGCCTGTGTGTGCGTAGGTAAGTAAGTATATGTATCAGGGTTCCTCCGTTATGTGTATAGTCATCCATGACAGGGATTATGCATGTATGGGGCCAGATGTGCCCATGTATATATATATAAATTCATACGCAGGTGAGTGGAGACTGATATATGCATATAATCTTATGTGCAAGGATCCCCTTGCACCAGATCATAGCCAGGAAGGTGTGTGCATAGGTTCTAGGTGACTTTACATGTATGTGAAGTTTCATATACCTAGAGGAGTATCATCATATTTTAGATAAAAAGCTCCAAGAGATGAGGTGGAAGGCTTGGTTCTACCTTGCGGTAGAGTCCCTCTCGTGCCCTCTTTAATTTATGAAAGCTTTAAATTGAATTTAGATTCTTTCTTAGTTATACTTAATTATATTGAATTGCATATCATGAATAAGTGTTATTTAATGTAATTATTTCATTTTATAAATAAAGTAATGTTTTTATTAAAAAACCCTTCCAATGGAGTTTCACTTTCTGCGAAAACTCACAGTGATAGTTTAGGGTGTGTGATTCTTTTCCGTCATTTTGTTTCCCTTTAGACATTACGTCATTGTGTCTCTCACTACAACATTCCTATGATCCCTTTTTATAATATATTAAATAGTTTATTTGTTATATCATGTCTGTTGTGACGTTATCTTATGGCGAAACCTGTTTCTCTTCCATTTAGACATTGTGTCATTTGTGTTGCACCCTGATATGCTAAAACAAACACAAATTCTATTGTTCTAAAGGTGACCAAAGTTTTTTTATTAGAGTCACAAGAAATGCATATACCATTGATATGTAACACACCTATATAATGTTACTCTCAATCAGTAGTTTCAAATACCTTGTACCACTTTAAAAAAAAGAATATAAAATATATATCTTTACTATATCATAATCCCAAATCAAGAGTCAGTTTTTTATAACATGAGATCAGTTTCTATAATGTCAAGGACAACTACATTGGATTTATTTGGAATCCTAGCTGGAAGATGATTCCCTGCGGATATTGATGGATCAGGACAACATTCCACGGTCACGCCGTGGTCACGTCGCGGTCACGCCGCGCTGCGGTCACGCCGTGGTCATGCTGCAGTCACACAGTGATCACACCGCTATAATTCCATGATTTGGCCTTCCTCCAAGACAACAGCCCAAGGTGGTTCACAGTCTAATAAGAATTCGATGTATGATACCTAGATAGAGTTTTAGATACATTACCCACCCCTAGTTAATGGGGGGTGGGGGCTTGACGGCACTCAAAACGCCCAAGTGATGTGTACGAGTCAACCCTGCCACAAACCGAGGCACGGTGTGGCCAGTACCACTCAAAGTGTCTCAATGTTTATTGAAATGGAAAACATTTTAAATGAAAATGACAACTAACATATGCAAAACAAACCAAGAAGATTCTTATTGTGTTGATACTTTAGCACAACAATCCATGAGTCGTTTTTGATGTGCACGAGTCAACCCCACCTCAATCTGAGCCACGGTGTGGCCAATACCACTCAATGTGTTTCACTTATATTTGAATTAGACAGCATTTTAAGTGAAAAAAACAACTGGAATATGGAAAACTTACCAGACACATTCAGATTGTGACGCGTACAGGTCAACCCCACCTCAATCTAAAGAACAGTGTGGCTGGTACCACTCAAAGTGTCTTTCTTTTGTTTAAAATGGATATGCTTTTATGTAAAAACAACCGGAATATAGAAATTGACCAAACAAATTTTGATTGAGTTGATACTTTTTGGAAAATGATCCATGGGTCATTTGTGATGTGTACAAGTCAACCAGACCTCAATCCGAGGCGAGGTGTGGCCGACACCACTCAAAGTGTCTCTCTTTTGTTTCAAAAGTACATCATTTTAAGTGAATGCACCAACTGACATACGGAAAACCGACCAAAGGCATTCATATTCTGTTGAAACTTTAGGAAAATGATCCATGGGTAATATGTGATGTGTATGAGTCAACCCCACCCCAATCCAAGGGCCGGTGTGGCCCACACCACTCAAAATGTCTCACTTTTATTTGAAATGGATAGGATTTTAATTGAAAAAAACAACTGGCATACTTAAAAATGACAAAATGCATTCAAATTTTGTGATAATTTAGTACAATGATACATGGGCCATTTTTGATGTGTACGAGTCAACCCCGCCTTAATCCGAGGAACAATGTGGCCGACACCACTCAAAGTGTCTCTCTTTTGATTCAAAAGTACATCATTTTAAGTGAATACAACAACTGACATACGAAAAACTGACCAAAGACATTCAGATCCTATTGAAACATTTGGAAAACGATTCATGGGTCATTTTTGATGTGTAAGAGTCAACCCCACCTCAATCTGAGGCACAGTGTGTCCGACACCATTCAAGGTGTCTCACTTTTATTTTAAATAAATAACATTTTAAGTGAAAACAACAACTGACATATGGAAAACAGACCAAACACATTCATATTCTGTTGATACTTTAGGAAAAGGATCCATGGATCATTTATGACGTGTAAGAGTCCACCCTGCCTCAATCTGAGGCACAGTGTGGCTGACACCAATTAAAGTGTCTCTCTTTTGTTTCAAAAGGACATCAATTTAAGTGAATACAACAACTAACATACGGAAAACCGGCCAAAGGCATTCGGATTCTATTGAAACATTAGGACAACGTTCCATGGGTCACTTTTGACATGTACGAGTAAACCCTGCCTCAATCCGAGGCACAGTGTGTCCGACACCACTCAAAATGTCTCACTTTTCTTTGAAATGAACTACATTATATGTGAAAACCAAAACTGACATACAAAAAACTGAACAAATGAATTCAAATTCTGTTGATAATTTAAGAAAAGGATCCATGAGTCATTTGAGACGTGTATAGGTCAACGCGGCCTCAATCTAAGGCACATTTTGTCTGGAACCAATCAAAGTGTCTTTATTTTATTTAAAATGGATACGCTTTTATGTAAAAACAACCAGCATACGGAAAACCAACCAGACACATTAATATTGTGTTGATACATTAGTAAAACGATCCATGGGTCATTTGTCATGTGTAAGATTCAACCCTACAACAATCCAAAACGCGGTCTGGCCGGCACCACTCAAAGTTTCTCTCTTTTGTTTGAAAATGACACCATTTTAAGTGAATACAATAACTAACATACAGAAAACTAACCAAAGGAATTCAGATTCTATTGAAACATTAGGACAATTATCCATGGGTCATATGAGATGTGTAAAAATCAACCTAGCCTCAATCCAAGGGCCAGTGTGGCCAGCACCACTCCAACTGTCTCACTTTTATTTGAAATGGACAAGATTTTAAGTGAAAACAAAAACTGGCATACTTTAAACTGACCATATGCATTCAAATTTTGTTGATACTAATGGAAAATGGTTCATGGGTCATTTGTACTGTTTACGAGTCACCCCTGCCTCAATACGAGGCATGGTGTGTCCGACACCACTCAAAGTGTCTTTCTTGTTTTTAAATGGATACACTTTTATGTAAAAACAACCGACATATGGAAAACTGACCAAAAACTTTCAGATTGTGTTGATACTTTAGGAAAATGATCATGTGTAATTAGTGACGTGTAAGAGTTAACTCGTCCTAAATCTGAGGCGTGGTGTGGTTGGTACGACTCAAAGTGTATCTCTTTTGTTTCACAAGGACATCATTTTAAGTGAATACAACAACTAACTTATGGAAAACCAACCAAAGGCATTCAGATTCTGTTGAAACTTTAAAAAAATATCCATGGGTCATATGTGATGTGTATGAGTCATCCCCTTCTCAATCTGAGTGCTGATGTGGGCAAAACCTATCAAACTGTCTCACTTTTATTTGAAATAGACAAAATTTTAAGTGAAAACAACAACTGGCATAATTAAAACCAACCAAACACATTCGTATTATGTTTATATAATAAGAAAATTATATGTGGGTATTTTGTGATGTGTATGAGTCAACCCCACCTCAATCCGAGGTGCGGTGTGGCAAGCACCACTAAAAGTGTCTCTCTTTTGTTTCAAAAGGACATAATTTCAAGTGAATACAAAAACAAACATATGGAAAGCCATCCAAATGCATTATTATTCTATTGAAACTTTAGGAAAATGATACATGGGTCATATGTGATGTGTACGAGTCAACCCCGCCTCAATCCGAGGACCGTTGTGTCCAGAACCAGTCAAAATGCCTCAATTTTATTTTAAATGGATTGGATTTTATGTGCAAACAACAACTGGGATACTTAAAACTCACCAAACAATTTGGATTGTGTTGATACATTAGGAGAAATATTCATGGGTCACTTTTGACGTGTAAGAGTCAACCCCGTCTCAATACAAGACACGGTGTGGCCGACACCACTCAAAAAGTCTCTCTTTTGTTTAAAATGGAAATCATTTTAAGTGAAAACAAACAACTGACATACGGAGAACTGACCAAACGCATTCGAATTCAGTTGAAACTTTAGGAAAAAGATACATGGTCCATTTTTAATGGGTACAAGTCAACCACGCCTCAATATGAGGTGCGGTGTGGCCGACACCACTTGAAGTGTCTCACATTTCTATGAAATGGACCACATTTTAAGTGAAAAAAACATCTAACATACAGAAAACTGACCAAATGCATTCGGATTATCTTGATACTTTATGAAAAGGATCCATGGGTCATTTTTGATGTGTAGGATTCAACCCAACCTCAATTCGAGCTATGGTGTGGCCGACACCACTAAAAGTGTCTCTCTTTTGTTTCAAAAGGAAATCATTTTAAGTGAATACAACAATTGACATACGGAAAATGGACCAAAGGAATTCAGATTCTATTGAAACTATTGGAAAATGATCCATGGGTCATATGTGATGTTTACAATTTAACCTCAACTCAATCTGAGGGCTTTTGTGGCCAGCACCACTAAAACTGTCTCACTTTTATTTGAAATGGACATGATTTTATGTGAAAACAACTACTATCATACATAAAACCGACCAAAACCAATCTGATTCTATTGATACTTTAGGAAAATGATCCATGTGTCATTTTTGATGTGTAAGAGTTAACCCCACCTCAATCCTAGGCACAGTGTGGCCGACACCACTCAAAATGTCTCTCATTTTGTTTAAAATGGACATCATTTTAAGTGTAAACAACAATTTACATATCAAAAACTGACCAAACGCATTCAGATTCGGTTACAACATTAGGAAAATGATCCATGTGTCATTTTGGATGTGTATGAGTCAACCCTGCCTCAATTTAATGCTTGGTGTGGCCAGCACCACTCAAAAGTCTCACTTTTCTTTGAAATGGACAACATTTTAAGATAAAACAACAACTGACATACAGAAAACAAACCAAATACAGATGGATTCTATTGATAATTTAGTATAAGGATCCATGGGTTATTTGTGACGTGAACGATTCTACTCCACCTCAATATGTGGCACGATGTGGCCGGTAACACTCAATGTGTCATTCTATTGTTTAAAATGGATACACTTTTAATTAAAAACAACCAGCATACGTAAAATTGACCAAATGCATTCAGATAGTGTTGATACTTTAGTAAAATGATCCATGGGTCATTTATGATATGTACGAGTCAAAATCGCCTAAATCCATAGTGCATTGTGGCCGGAACCACTCAAAGTGTCTCTCTTTTGGTCAAAAGGACATCATTTTATGTGAATACAACAACTGAAATTTACACTCATCAACTACACTTGCAAACTCTTTTTCATGAGTTGGGTAGTTTCACTCATGGGGTCATAAGTGACGAGACTCCTAAAAAAATACCATTTCACCATATATTATAAAAAATACAAGTTCAATGCAAAATGCACCACAAATCATTACATACCCAAATATAGGTTTAGAAAAAAAAATTGGATTTGAGAAAATTTCAAACACTTATTGAACTCTGATATGTTTTTCTTAGACTATTTTTCCTATTATAATTTTATGGGTAGGTGGGGGGTTGTTCTAGTTGAGGGTTGTGCTGGAATGAGGTGAATTACTATTAGAAGAGTGGTTCTCATATGATGATTGAAATGGGTTTAAATAATGTTTGAGTTGTTGAAATAATTATTAAACTCTACTGTATGATTTTTGTCATATGAATATTGAAATAGGGAATTGTAGTACATGACATGGTTGGATGAGTTTGATTGTTTTATGTGTTTTTTTTACTATTTTAGATGTTTTTATGCTATTTTAAGTCTGTTTGTATGTAGTTTTTATTCTATTTTTATGCAGGTTATACTGGAGGGGCTACTGGCGGGGCTGCTGTTCAATAGTTTTGGAAAAGCCTAATACCAACGTTTTTAATCCATTGGTATACATTGACTGAAATTTAAAAACTATCCCAACATTTTTAAAACGGTTGGTATATTGATTACTCTTCAATATATACAAACGGTTTCATTGAAATCGTTGGTAAAACTTTTATACAAACATATACCAATGGTTAGCCTGAAACAGTTGGTAAATCAAGACATAGAGTGGAATTTACCAACAATTTAGATGAAACCATTGTTATAGGGCTTTCCTCATGGCTGACTACCCAACATTTTGGAAAACCATTGGTATAGGCTATACCAACATTTTTCTAGCCTATACCTGCAATTTCAAACCATTGTTATAACCTTAATTTCTAGTAGTGATCGTCTACCGAGGATCCTACCTAATGGGTAGGTATATAATGTCTCCACAACACTCCACATCTGTAATTCTCCTTCATGTACCACCTGGTACATGCTCCCTCTATACTCAGATCTCCTTCTCATCGTCTGGATATGACACAAAAATGTATGGGTGTAGCCTATGCAGGGGTGAGTATAAAGATACTCAGTAGGGACCCTGAGACCCCCATAGGTCTCCTAGAGTTCCTCAATGGAAATACTATTAAGAAATACATCAACTCTACTTAGGTATATACCCATACATATACCTAAGTTATCATGATATATTCATCTCATACATGAGGAAAGAATACCACAAAGGTAACAACACAAACGTAGAAGTACAACACAGGTAACAACACACAGGTATAAGTGCCACACAGGTACACCAAAAAGTTAAAAGTATGGAACACAAGTCAGAACACACCAGGTATCACTTTAGGTCAAGGGTAGAACTGTTATCACATCATCGAACACCTCGACAGCTGGAGAACTCCTCCACTATTGAGTACAATGGTCCAACTGAGTCACACAGAGCCGCTTCCCACTAACCATGAACTTCTTTGGTAACCATTTTTAAGGGGTACTATGGGCATTCTGGGTCACACAGAGCCGCTTCCTACTGTGGGGATGCCGGGTCCCAAAAAGCCGCTTCCCACAATGGCAGAACTGAGCTACTCCTCCTATCAATTAATGTGGGTCTGCCGGGTCACATAGATCTGCTCCCCACCGTGGGCCTACTGGGTCACATAGAGCCTCTTCCCACTGGGCCAATTGTCAAGCAGTCTTTAGATCTCAGCCAACCACATGGTTCCATATGTAGTCTTCTTGGGAGAACCACACCTCAAGCCACTTTTTGAATCTTGATATACATGGAAGTCACCACAATGTATATTCTTGGGTATTAACTGTAGCATAGTCATCAACAATCCTCGAACTCCTCTGTTGCTAGAGAACTCCTCCTCTATCTGGTACAATGGGCCTATCGGGTCACCCAAATTCACTTCCCACAAACCTTGAACTGATATGGTACTCATCCCTGATGGGTACTGTGGGAATGTCAGGTCACACAGAGCCACTTCCCACCATGAGCTTTCTCGGTCACATAAAGATGCTTCCCACCTTGGCCCTTATCAACCAATCTTTAGGTCTGAGACAACTGTAGGGTTCTATACGTTGCACGCATGGGATAACCGCTCCTCAATCCATCTTTCATATTAAAATTAGTACAAAGTCTCATAAAGAAATAACATGATATTTCACCAAGTCATAAGGGTTCCAACGCAACAGACGACGCGTTAATCGGATGCCCAGTATGTGCTATATTGGCAATTTAGTGTCGTTAGGACCAATTAGATTCGGGTGAGATCCAACCCAGTCGTACTCCAAATTTCTCAAAAAAAAACACATGGATTAAATAAAAAGGGCTTCCTCACTCCAAGGATCACAACTCTATATACGGTTCGTCAAACATACATTCGATTCTCAAGATAAGGTCCTTTTTATGTTCTGAGGTAGTACATGGTCCAGGTCATGTCCGCCTCGGTCGGACCAGCCTGACCTGGTTCAACATGGTTCAAACCGAGTCAACCTGGGTCAAACTAGCTCGAATTGGGTCTGACCCGACTTGGGTCATCCCGAACCTCTGGGCCTGGCCTGACCCGGCTGGGTTGTGGGTCGGCTCACTGAGCAGCGGTTTGGTCCACTAGACCGACCCTGTGGTACCACCCAACTGGCGGCGTAGGCCCCTAGGGATACCCAGACATGGCGTTTGCAGGTGGGGATGATGTTTCGTGGAGCCACATAAGTAGGTTAACCCGTGGGGGTTGGCCCTAATGCGGAGCCTAGGGGTGCCACATGTCCTCCTGGATGTGGCCGAAGGGCCACAGATTTTCCCAAGAGCGCGCCACTGGCACACGCCCTGTCCCCCAGCCACTCTTCAATCTAGTGTCCCCTTGCTCTCTCTGTGCCCAGTATGGGCCACGGCATTGCTGCCGCATGGGCGTGCCACTGGGGGTGCGCCCCACCTGCGCTCTGATAGCTCTGTCGTAGCCAACCTACGTGCCAGCTGATGTCTCCTCCGAGCGCCGCGGCTGACGATCCATGACCTTCCTTGTTCATAGGCGGGGAACAACGGCGCGCTAAGAATCCTCCACAGGTAGACGGTGTCTGCCGATCAGATGACCGCCGCAACATTGTGTCGCGACCTACTCTTGCGGTGTGCGTTGACAAGCTATCCACCACATAGATGATCGGTTTCATCGCACTGTCAGTATTCCATGGTGGCATAAGGATGTACCAAATATAGTGGAGGGTTTGGGCCGGGTACATGAGGCCCACACCCTCTAAGTTAGATCATAACACTAGGGGGGTTAATGGTTTAATAAGAATTGAATTAAATAACTAGATAAACCCCACAAGATTCTCCACAATGCCCTCCCACAAAAGGCAAATGAATCAGAGGTCAACCCGTTAGATGGTTGACCTGCATTCTTTGTGTTATTCAATAACTGAAATGTGGAAATAAAATAAATGCATAAACGAATAAACCCCATACCTCATGTTCGTTGGAAAGTGTCTGCATTTGAGGAAGTGTCGACGTTTGTCATCCCCGCAACAAGCCTCCAATGACGCCACTAAATTTTCATTCTTTGGTTCATGGTTCGGGGTTGCTAATCACTACTGGATAGAACCATCTCTGTCCTACAAGTGTTAGGCGTCGCTGAACTGTACCAGAGCTTAATCTCTTGGTGAATCCATGCCAATTCCTCCCCCCAATATCTATATAAATAAGAGTGGAGGAGGGTAAGTAACGATCATGGAATTTATAATGGTTCATTTAACAGTAACCTTCCTATATAACAATTACACTGTAACTTAGTATTTTAAAGGTCAATCCATTTAATGGCTTAACTCACCACTATTCCCACACTACCACTTGTCCTTTGGTGAAAATAAAATAAAAGTGTGATAGTATTTTATTTCATTTCTTTTTATAAGTCCCAAAAAAATTATTTTCTTCTTCGGACCTATTGTGGTCAAAGTAAAACCTCCCTTAAGTGAATCATGATGCTGGAGATTCAATGGTGCCCTCTTATTTTTATTCCAAACAACTATTCAAAAGTTATAAACTGCCGCTCACATGTTTACTGAACGTACCAGAAAAAATGTTCAGAAAATTAATAATAGTCACACTTGACCAGCGCAAGTTGAGGTTTGGCTCCACATAAGTGAAAGATTCCCCCACAAACCCAATGGTACTACCATAGTTTCAATCCAAGGTACCATTTAAGAGTAATGTATTTTACAATAAAATAATTTTCATTAATTATTTTATTTATGGCCAAAAACTAACATTCAAAGGTGGCCCACACATGTAAATGTTAGTATCTTCCTAATGAAAGCATGCCCCCACGAGTTCAGCCGTGGTCTCATATTTTTAATCCAAGTTATCGTTTGTGAGTTATAATAATTTGAAAAATAAAATAATTTATTTAGTTATTTTATTTACGGTTATAGAATTTTTGAGTTTTCTCACAAAAAGCCTACGCCGACTAAACATAAGTCATGCCTAGGGTAAACCCGCCATCATGAGCCCAACAGTGCCCTTAGATTTTTGTTCTGTGCAACCTTTTAAGAGTTATTCCATGTTTTTTTAGAAAAACAGATTACGCATGCTATTTAATGTTTAACGAAACTTTGACAGACCATTTCGGGCACTCTGGGCCTCAGAATCATGCGCTGTCTGATTTTGCTGTCCCAAAATAATTCTATATAATAAAAATATATATATATATAGAATTTTTGGGACATTAAATTCCCACCAAATTATGGATTTACATCCCTGAATTCCACAACATAGACTAAGGAAACAAATGGGGGTACTGTACACAGATCTGAGCCTCCCATTCCTATGTTCTCTCTTAGAGGTTCTCATGTGGCCATAGAATGCACGCCAGAGGTATCAATCGCCGACGATGGATATGCTCTTATCAATCCTCAATCTCTACATGAACCTCCATAAATGTCTCCCCATCATTTAAGTCAATCTCATCATGGTCAATGACTTGAGAAGGGTCATGCACATATCTCCTTTGCTGGGATACGTGGAAGACATCGAGAACCCACTCCAACTGTGGGGGTAGTGCGAAGTAGTATTCCACCTCGCCAATCCTATGATGTATTAGAAATGTTCCGATAAAACTCGGTGATAAATGCTACCTCATCCAAACCTCCATATTCACCATCGAGGAGGGACTCACAAGAATACATTCTACCCTCCTAAAACTCTAATGGTCCCTATATCCGTTCGGGATAAGTCTTTTGCCAACTCTGTGCAGTCTTCACTTGCTGACAAGTGAGACACCGTGATACGAATTTTCCACTACTTTATTAATCCTTGGCCACCAGTACTGATGTCGAAGGTCCTGTTACAACTTCACCACACCAGGATGTACATCCAGAGGGGACATATGTAAATCCCTCAACATTTCCTCCCATAGAACCATCAGTACCACAGTAAGTCCTCTGAAGAGGATGACGTGATCCCCAACTTCAGAAAATCCATCAGGTTCTTGTCCTGTAGATTTCTGAGATCTTCGATCCTCACAGTCAGTGTCCCCATGTTGCGCCTCCCTGACATGCTGAAGGAGTGGGGGAGTGACTATTATAGAGTAAAGATAATCTTTCCCTTCTCGATCTATGCAGTATATCCGCAAAGTAGACAGCTACTCCTCCACCTAACTTAACAACTATATACCAGATCTCTTCTTGAGTGCATCTACTACAATTTTCCACTTCCCATAAGTATAGAATATCTCAAAGTCATAGTCCAGGAGGAACTCTAGCCATTGCCACTATCTCAGGTTCAGGTTGTTCTGAGAGAATATATACATGAGAATCTTGTGATTGGAGTAAACTATAAAACATTTTCCCATCATGAAGTTCCACCACATAATTAGAACAATAACCATTGCTGCTATGTCCAGGTCCATGGTAGCATAGTTCTACTCTTCAGTATCTGGCCCATCTCCGAGAAGCTCTGTTTACACTTCTCTGTCGATTAGAAAGGCTACCCCCTTTTCATCTAAACTGAATAGGGTGCCACTACCCTGGAGAAGTATGGTCGAAAACTCTAGTAGTACCCAGAAAAAGCAGAAGTCCCTCACCCTTCAGAGAGGTAATCCTTAAAAAAACTTTTGCAAGAATATCCCCCACAATGTTTCTCTTCTGTTGGGAACTGAAAACTTAAAACTCCCGCTACCACGTGGATAGGGCTGGTCGAATCAAGACTGATCATATGCACCCTACATTTCATGAGATTGTCTTATGCTTCATGGGTTTCCTTTTTCACCGACAAAGGAAATCACCATTATAATGTTGTAGGTAAACCACAACCTTTTTTCCCATTATAGTCAATCTGAGTATGAATTGTGGAGGTCCAGTCCATACCCAAACTAAAATTGTACGACCTCGACACTTCCACCAAGAGGTTCAAACCAAAACTCTCACCTCAAGGGTCAGATCACATTTTCAGCACATGTGTGATTATCAAGACTCCTCTTAATGGTATCTCCAGGCACGAGGGTCAAGTCAATAGTATAACCAGAAACTCCAGGTCTCGAAAAATATTTTTGGAAGGTAGAAATGATTGTAACCTATGTCTATTAGTATGATAGATAGTATTAGACTTAGACCGTGCCTATAATCATTCCTGGTGTACTTGCATCACACTTATTAACCGCATACAGCTACTCCATTTCCTTGTCCTCCATATCCCTAAGTCTGGTGGGGACCACATTGAGTTAGTGGTTGTAAGATGTTGAAATGTATACCACCTCATGCTGCGGTCCTAGGTCCACTTCCATGTCTCATGCCCTACAGATTCATCTTTCCCTATTACTTCATCATTTTGAAACATTTTATATGCCCAAGCCTTTGAGACTAGTGCCAGTTTTCTACTTTTTATTGCTAATATTCACTTGTTGTATTCACTCATCCCATGAATATTCAACCAAAAAGGTTCTCTCTAGCACCCTAACATAAGTAGTAATGTAAAGAGGATTAGTGATTGTTTGGATGTCTGTAAACACACCTCACTCAGAGGTCTGAGCTGAGAATCACTGATCGTGCTATATTCATCGAGTACCTCAGATGGTCGATATGCCTTGATGAATACTCAGCTACCTACATGTCATCATGGTGAAGCTGTAGAATCCCTAGAAAACTCTCAACCACCTCCTCAAGCCAGTCCTTAGCCACATGGGAGTCAGGATCTCCTTTGAATCTAAGGGGCATTTGATGCTGAAACACATTTAAGGAACTAAGCCTAAATGTGTCCTATACTAGTACCACCGGTTGTAACTGCGGACCAACGAGCATTATTATAGCTGGTACACTACCCAAAGGTACCATATCATTAAATAGTCCATGTACCGAATCCCCATCACCATGTGGACCATCCTCATGGTAAATAACTAATAAATACTTTTAGCTAGGATCACCATCGGATCTGATAGCATCCCAAAGTGGTGGAAAACTCTAGCCACTACCTCCAGCCTGTCCTCAACTACATGGGGATCTGTCTCACCTAAGAACCCCGGAGCTCTCTACCACTGAAACCCATGAAACACACTCATTTTTCATGCACCCTCTACTGGTGGGGTTGGTGGAATCTTATTCGCAATAGGTGGTGGTGCAATTGGTGCACCAACAGAAGGTGATAACAATGTAAGAGGGACCTACATTGAGGCATCATCACTCGTTGGGCCATCATCCCGTACTCTCTCAAGAATCCTAGCTGGTTGTCTATGTGTCGGCATCCTGATAAGGAAAAGGTGTTCCATGGTAACTATTTTATACTTGGTGAGATGAATCTAAATAATTCAAA
Organism: Viscum album; assembly: GCA_963277665.1. Lineage (NCBI taxonomy): Eukaryota > Viridiplantae > Streptophyta > Magnoliopsida > Santalales > Viscaceae > Viscum > Viscum album. The sequence continues at coordinate 1,512,324,779 of OY728143.1, read as the reverse complement.
AAAAAACTTTTCAAAAACACACACAATCAGTGTTTTTGTGTACGGAGTCAGAAATTAGAATTCAATGTCATGATGTTTGGATATGTCGGTCGCCGCACCAACACTGGACTCCCCGAACTGAAAACCACACTCATAACACTTAAAAATATTGACTCACATAAAATATCAATGTCTTAGTTCTTCGGTAGAACCAAACTCCACTGATACTACTTTGTGATGACCCGTCCCCTGAGGCTTGTGTCGTGACTACCCCAGGACCACATTCCATAGCCCAGGGACTGGCGACTAGCACTGGAAAGGAATATCCCTAAAATCAAAAGGCATTGCCTTTAAACTTGTTCAAAAACACAACCCAAGAATACAACATGGAGAAACCACAACTAAGATATATATAGAATAAATTGTGGTGAAAGTAAAGGGGCCGGAAATACAATCCCTACTGTAAAGTACAAGTACAACTGGAAAGTACAAATACAAGTAAAAGTACAAGAAGCTCCTAGATCATCCACTGAGGATCCTAACTAAAGGGTAGTTAAAGATCAACTCCACCGAACTCCTCGTCATCTCATCTCCTCCTTGTACCACTTTGTCTTGGCTTCCTCTAGACTCAGTTCTACAACTCTTCATTTGCACGAGGCACAACAAGGTGTGGGAAAAACCCATGTTGGGGTGAGTATAACGATACTCAACAGGGACCACGATACCCCCATAGGTCTCTTAGAGTCCCACAAAAGATATATTACAATTCAAGACATCAACTCTACTTAGGTATATACCTATACATATTCCAATGTTATCTATATATACTCATCTCATACACGAGGAATGAATTCCACAAATGTAACACCACGAAGGTAGAAATACAACATATGTAACACCCCATAGGTATAAGTACCACACAGGTACAAAACAATGGTAATAGTAAAAAACACAAGTCATCTTACACCAGGTATCACTTTAGGTCAAGGGTTGAAGGGTTATCACATCGTCGAACTCCTCAGCTGCTGGAGAACTCCTCCTCTATTGAGTATAGTGCGCCTGCTGGGTCATATAGAGCCACTTCCCACTAACCATGAACGGCTTTGGTACCCATCCTTGATGGGTATCTTGGGCATGCGGGGTCACACCAAGCCACTTACCATCGTGGGACTACTGGGTCACACATAGCCGCTTCCCACATTGGCCAAACTGAGGTACTCCACCTATCGAATACAATGGGTCTGCCGGGTCAAACTGAGTTGCACCCCACCATGGGCCTACTGGGTAACATAGAACCACTTTCCACTAGGCCAATCATGAAGCAGCCTTCAGGTCTAAGCCAATCGCTGGGTTCCATACATTGTATGCTGGGGAGAATCGCACCTCAAGCCACTTGTGGCATCATGAAATCCATGAAATTTACCAAAAAGTATATTACTGGGTAGTAATGGTAGAATATTAAGTCAAAAACCTTGAACTCCTTAGCTGCTGGTGAACTCCTCCTCTATCGCGTATAGTGGGCCTACCGGGTCACACAGAGTTGCTTCCCACTAACCTTGAAATGCTATGGTACTCATCCCTGATGAGTACCATGGGAATGCCTGGTCACATAGAGCCACTTCCCACCATGGACCTACAGGGTCACACAGATCTACTTCCCACCTTGGCCATCATTAAGCAGTATTCAGGTCTCAACTAGCTGGAGGGTTCTATACATAGCACGCTTGGTAGAACCACTTCTCAAGACATAGATCATATTACGAATGGTAAAAAGTCTCCCATGGAAGTAAACCTATGTTTTCCATGTTATAAGTGTTCCAACTCAACAAACAATGTGATAATACGACAACCGATCTATGTGTTATTGGCATTAAAGTGATGAGGACCTGGTGAGATTCAGGTGCAATCCAACACAGAAGTACCCCAAATTTCCCCAAAAAAACTCATCGAATAAATAAAAATGTCTATCACGCTCAAAGGATCCCAACATCATAGACGGTTTGTCAAATTAATGTTTGGTTCTCAAGATAAGACCCCTTTTGTTTTCCTAGGTGTTACTAGGTCTGGGTCCGGTTCTCCTCGGTCGGCAGGCCATACCAAGTTTAGCATGGGCCAAACCGAGTCGACCTGGGTCAACCTAGCCTGCTGGGCCCCACTCAACCCAGCACAACCCAACCAGACCTGGCTATGCTGTGGGTCGACCCACTGAGCGGCGGTTCGGTCCGCTGGATAGACCCCGTAGTGGCACCCAACTGGTGTCAAAGGCTGCTAAGGATACCCAGTCATAGAGGATCCAGGAATGGATGATGTGGCATAGATCCACATCAGCAGGTCCACCCATAGAGGATGACCCCATCACGGTGCAACTAGGCGTCACGGGTCCTCCGTGCCACGGCAAACAGGCTGTGACTTTACTGTCAGTCGCGCCGCCGGTGTGCACCCCATCCACCGGCCACCAGTCGATCCGGTGGCCCGTTGCTCTCGCCACGGCCAACATGAGCCACAACCATGCTACAGCGTGGGTGCCCCACCAGGGGTATTCCCCACCACAACTCTTCCGACTCTTTCATTACCAGTGATCATGACTTCTAAGATCTCCTTTAGTCACTACGGCTGACAAGCAACGACCCTCCTTGTCCATCAACGGCACACGATAGCGTGCGATGCCTCCTCTGTGGCCGACTGGTGTCAGACGCTCTGACAACCACTGTGAATTTGTGTCGTGGCCTCCTCTCATGGCGTGAATTAACACACTATCCACCACATATCAGTCCATTGTCATCGTGCTCTCAGTATTCCATGGAGGCACAAGGATGTATCAAATATATTTGAGGGTTTGGACTGGGTTCGTTAAGCCCACACCCTCTAAGTTAGCTCGTAACATGTGGGGGTTTAAGGGTTCAATAACAATTGAATTAAAAAAAATAGATAAATCAAACATGATTCCCAGCAAAGACCTTCCACAAAGATGAATGAATCACAGGTCAACACGTTAGTCGGTTGACCCGCATTCTTCGTGTTATTCAAAAACGGGGTAGTGGAAATCAATTAAAATCATAAATTAATAAACCCCCTACCTCAATTTCGTTAGAGAGTGTCTGAATTTGAGTAAGTGCCGTTGTTTTTCATCCCCGAAACAATCCACTAACGACACCACTCGATCGTCGTTATTTAGTTCGGGGTTTGGGGTTGCTCATCACTGCCCACTAGAATCGGATCCATTCTCAAACTATGGGGCATCACAAGACATTACGAGAGCATCGTCACATGGTGAATCTATCCCAATTCATTACCCAAATTCCATATAAATAGAAGAGAGGGAGGGTAAGTAACTCTCGTGGAATTTATGAAGGTTCATTTAATTGGAAGCTTCATAAATTGCAACGATTCTGCTACATAGTATGTTAAGGGTCAAGCCATTTAATGGCTTGAATCACCCCTGGTCCCACACTACCACATGTCCATTGGTGGAAAAGAAATAAAATAGTGAGATTATTTTATTTTATTTCCTTTTAAAAGTAAAAAAAGATAACTTCTTCTCTAAACTTTTGGTGGTTAAAGTATAGCCTCCGTTATGTGAATCCCAACGCTACAGATTCAACCATGCCCTCGAATTTGTAATCTGAGCACCAGTTAAAAAATTAGAGAATACTGCTCGTGTGTTTATTGAACGCATCATAAAAAAATTTATAAAAATTAATAACAATACCTTTTTACTCACGCAAGTTGAGGTTCAGATCGTCCAAAGTGAAAGACTCCCCAAAAAACTCAATGGTACTCTCGGAATTTCAATCCGAGTAACCATTGAAAAGTTATGGATTTTACAATAAAATAATTATCACTTAATTATTTTATTTACATCAAAAACTAACCTTCACTACTGGCACACACCAGAAATTATTAGTATCTATCTAAAGAAATCAAACCCTCATGAGTTCAAATGTGGTATCACATTTTTAATCTGAGTTATCTTTTTAGAGTAATAATCATTTGAAAAATAAAATAATTGGTTAAATTATTTTATTTATGGTTATGCTATTTTTGGGTTTTCTCACAGAAGACCTTTGCTGAATAAATTTAGTCGCACCTTGGGTAAACCCACCATCTTGAGCGCAACAGTGACCTTAGATTTCTGATATGGGAAACCGTATAAGAGTTCTTCCACATTTTTCATCGAAATTTCTTACACGTTCTGTATAAAGTTTAACAAAACATCGATGGACCATTACAGGCACACCGGGCCAAGAAATCATGCCTTTTCCGATTTTGTGTTCTCGAAATAATTTCATATAATTGAAAAAATATATATATATTCATAATTTCTGGGACATTAAAATATTTTTCAGGGATTTAATAAATCCTTCACTGAGAATGAGGTTAGATGATCCTCTGAATGACATAGGATATTTCATTATTAAATGTTACACTATAGAAATGTTCCTCCAGGGCCCATTTAGTTACTCTGTAGCTTGGATACCACCAAAAGTTTTATCTTCTGTCAACTAATACATCAATGAAAAAAATTGTTATATTCTGATTACATCCATGTTTAGATGTTGATTTTGAATAATATTTTTCTCTCGATGCCTTCCCATGATAGTTTCCCTATATCGTATATAGAAAGCAATTATAAATAGATATATCATAGAGGAATAAACAAGGTAATCTTATAATGCTACAACATTTCATTTTAAACAATTTGTAAAATATTATAAGGTAATTATATTAACAATTCAAAGTGGAAACTTACAAACAATATGTATTTTTAACATAATCTAAAAAATTTAAAATAAATTATGATCACTTTTATGGAAACAATGTAAGAGAATCAACATGAAATCTAAACATACTAAATCATATTTCAGTCAAGTTAATAATATTGAAAAACAATGCATGCACACAAAATAATCAGTAATAAATATAAAAATGGAAATTTTTTATCCATTTATATACATTGAAACCCATGAGAACTATATCATAAAGTAATAATTTTCACCTATAATATGTAGTAAATATTTTATTTGAAAATAAGATCATTTATTTATTTTTTAATCATAAAACTACCATATATCAAATATAAATAATATAAAATAACTAAAAGTTACATGGGACATATTAAAAATTTTCACAATTATAAATGTAATTACTCGGTAATCGACTTTTATATGTGTCCCTGTTATAAAGATAATAGCCATACAACTGACTGACATACCTAATGAATTAAAATTTATAACATAACTAATAATTCTAAGTTCATCACTGGACCTCCTATCCTTGGTTGATCTTGTAACCACCCATATAATTTATGTGCACCAGCAAATAATAATAACAAAAAAAAATCTTGCAGTTTTCAACATTTCATTATCAAAATTTCATTTTCACTCGTAATATATAAATTTATTGTTATTAAAATAATAAATAAATTTTCAAAAAAATAAAAATAAAAATACCAACAAAAGGATTAGTGGGGTATATATTTATTTAAAAACATGGATACATGTAGAAGAAAAATAATATAAAATAATGGGGGTAGAGAAGTTATTGTCACCATATATGTTAAAAAGAACATTCCTTTTGTTGTTTTAAAAGACAGTCAAAAGTTACATACAAAATATGTTAAAGATTACTTTTTAAACAAATTTAATGAAAACAATAATTGACATAAAAAATCTCATTTATAATAATTTTTAAATTAAAATATAAAATAATATCAAGAATATTGACATGGTGAAAATTTTTGGACAATTAAAACTTTTAAAAACTCATGGTGTTGCATACTAATTTGAATATTTATATCATGATCCGTATGACAATATAAATTTTAAAACACATTAAATTATATGATAATAAAAAAATTCATGATTTTATTTTTCAACATTGTATTATATACTCCACAAAAAATAATTTGGCTGTGTAACCTCAATATATGCCTCAATGAATGGATATTGAGACAAAGTCCTCTACCTTGAGTCCGATTCATCATGTATGTTTGTTATATTCCTTAATAATAAACATGTGATAATTATTTACTTTCTTGGAAACCTTTTCCAGTTTTTTTATTCCATTTATATAACATAATATCATGTTATATAAATTACTAAATAATAAATGTCCATACAGTACATTTTGATGATATTTGATACATGAGTCCAAAAGGACATTGGTGTGATTTCTATAGTCAAAATGGTATTAGCAATTCATCCATAGAATAGAATTGATGATATAATTTTAAATTTTTGGCAACAATTATATTTTAAAAAAAACCTGTCATTCTCCCACCCGACACATCACAATTATTTTATTTATTTTTGAGTTTCCATTAAATTTTATTCATTTTCACGTTTTATTTGAAAAAATTAAATCAATTGAATTAAAATTAAAATAGATTTAAATAAAATAATAATAAAAATAACAACATAGACTAACTCCCCCATTACCTTGCGGCCAAACCCTCCCTCTCCCTTTGCACACTTAATGCCACACCATACTTTTGTATAAGCCCTCTGATCATGAGCTCCCCTCCTTGTTGGTGATCTCCCTCCCACCAAACCCACTCGAGTGAGCCCTCCTACGACATCTCATGACATTGTATGTGGTATTCTAGGCCAAACCACGTCTCTTGAACGTAATTTCTAGTAGCACTGTCTCTTATTCCCATAGATATTTGTCACATTTTAATGGTGATTTAGGGCCAAATTTTCTTTGTAGGGTTTCATCATCCCTTTATTTATTATTTCCCTCGATTTCATCCTCCCTGTTGGCTCTAGTTTTGGTTACGATGAACCCTAGTTAATGGGATAAACTGATTTTGATAATTTCTTCTATTTTTTGGGTGTGGGATGGGTCTCTCTGGTTTTCCCCATGTGGGTTTTGGTGTACTCCACTGAAGGAGAAGCAATTCAGTTCATTCTGGTTCATCTATCATCGTTTGAAGTTGATAGACATTACCCTCTTAATTGTCTAGTTAATTTTAATGTTTTCTAAATGTTATTTTGGTAGTCCGAAGTGTCATTTGGTAATGTTTCACCATTTTTATGGGTTAGAAATGGGGTTTTCCAAAACAAATAGATATGTGTTGGGAATATTCTATTCTATTGTTTTTTGAAAAGTATTTTATACCTTATTTGAAATGTGAAAATTGAGTTTTCAAAGGAACTCGAGGTTCGTATTTGTTCCAAATGAGTTTTTATTAAATAAGGGAGTAGTGATGGAATGTATTACATATCATGTATTTTTACGTATGAATTTAATATTGTTTAATTATTAAAAGAGGATCTTCATGGAAATGGTAGAGAATGTGTTTGAATTTCTTGTGTTTGTCAATGGGGATTCTTATAGACTGTGTAAGTGTTTGTAAAAGAATTTAAAATGGGTTTTTGGTGTGAATAGAATGGAAGGAATCTATTAGATTTGGAATACATGCCTTTTGTGCACTTTTAGTATGAGTTGTGAATTCTTAATGGGAAGCTAGTCTCTGAAATGAACATATTTTGTGTGCGAGTTTCCTATAGGTTAATTAAATTGTTTGGTGTCTTCTCGAAGGGTTGTAAACACATACATTGGTATATATATATATATTGAAATAATTATATCACATATTCCATCATGTCATAGGTAATATGTGTATTTGATTAAGGGGTATATTTATATAAGACTGTATGTGTGTGCGATTGTGGGCCAGTCCTCAACAAGGGTGTTGGGTGCTGAAATGTTCATGTAGGTCCGTATTATTTTGAGGTAGGTTTCCCAATGCATTATCTTTTAAAATATTGAATTATTGATTTCTTGTATTTAAAACATTTCTTTAATTATAGTTAGTAATTTAGGGATTTTAGAATAATTGATTGATATTAAATAAAGTAAGAATTTTCTATTAAAATGGCATGATATTTTTTTATTAAATGTACTTAATAAGAGTTTTTCTAAATGCCCCATTGTCCCTTATAAATGTGCATCAGATTTAACGTGGTGAATTATGTTTCTTAAATGGGTTTTCTTGTGGATTTCTGTTTTCAATGTAATGTTGTGTGTTAATTATTTTGTAAATGATTAAGAGTGAAGTGATTTATTGAGTCCCTTTTGGTACTTTGTAAAATTAATTAATTTGACAACCCTATTTAGGATGCACCTATTGCCTTGTTAGATACTGATGGGAATGGGTGGTCCTCAGATGTGACTTCCCTAATGTGTCGATGGTTGATGAAAAGTGGGGGAAAATCCATTGGAGTGATTCAGAGGTGATTTTGTTGTGTGTGTGTGGATGATGGAAGATAAAAATGCATGTGTTGGATTGCTTGGTCAGTATTTGTTAACTCACCCACTTTTTAGTCTGAACATGGTAACCTTGCATAGCAAGAAAATTTTTAGTGAATGACTACTACACTAGTTTATACCACAAACTCGCAAGTGTGATTTTGTGCGGACATTGCCCTGCTTGGGGATTGAGCACCTCGGTTAGGCCAGGTAGGAAAACATCGAGAATTAGGGCATTAAGACGTCATCGAGAGTTGGCATGACTTTGGGAGGAGTGACATGTATAGTATGTTATTAAAAATTCACGATCTCCTAGGTTTTCCCATGTATATTGGAACTTTGTTATCAGCGGCAGATGATTGAGGTTCATTGTTTGATTAGTTATTATTGCTTGTTATTTTCCATTGCCTTTTTGGGATCACTGATTTTGCCTTTGTGTATGATACATTTCATTCTTAAAGGGGATAGAAATGTTCTATAATAGTTTGTGGAAAATGGGTTTTGTTAAATTTTCTTACACTTATTTATCCCTCTATCTTTAAAAAAGATAAAAATTCAACCGTGGAAAAGAACATTGTTTTAAATAAGAAGGGAAACAGATCATGATTTGTTTTTAAATGGATAAATTGTGTGAAAAACATACATTTATATATTATAGTTAAAACATGGAATTAATGTTTCCTTATTTAAACGAAATGCATTGGGAATAGAATACATGGGCACACTTACTGGGTTTTAATACCCATGCCTCTACTAAATTCTTTTTTTTAGTATCAGGTGGAGGTAGCCATTTGATTTCGATCGCCTTGGGAGATGTTGTGTCTTGGGATCATAGAGTGACCCACAGGGTGACGTGGGGTTTAGTATTCATCTGGTCTAATTAGTTTTTCTTTTCCATTCATTTTTTGTTTTTATTATTGGTTAATTTACTTTTGGGGATACATTATTATTTTTATCTACTGCATCTATTTTTTTAATCTGGTGAAATTGTTCCCAGCGTCACTCTATTGATGCCCCTCATGCTTGTTGTCAGCTTTGGAGGATCAGGAACGCCTCTCAAGCCTTGTTATGGGCCGACATGGGTAACTGGTTAATGTTTGACAAGGGTTTGTTCGTCAAAAAACCATTTATGTATGATTATGGGAAATGAATATTGTTATAATCATTGAGACAGTATGTTGTACATAAGTGTAACTGACATTTTCATTTTTCAATATTAATTATGAAAAGAAAGAGAGTGTCATTTTATTTTTACAAAATGATCATCAAATCAATAATATCATATTTTTCATTTCAATATACTTATATATATATATATCATCTATGTGATGTGGTTTTGAAAAATAAATCCAATCACTTTGTGGAGGTGATAGTTCATAGGTACGCACGAATGATGTTATCATTTTCAATCCATGGAATGCTAAGAAAATAAATGATATATTATTAATTAATAATCATAAATATGTCATTAATTTCATATAGAAACATAAATTAAATCATTATAACTACATCTTAGATATAGTGGGGGAAACCAAATTGTATCGGTTCGCGGGGCGATAGTTCACCATACTCTGGAATTATAATTCTTTTCCCATTTGGTTGATGTGGAGAGATTTTAAGATTATGATGTCATGTTAATAAAATATCTATATATTATGGATAATAAATTTATTATTTCATCAGGGTTGAAGACAACATTATGGATGTGGAAGAAGAAGAAAAAATATAAATACTTAATAAAAACAATTATCTTTTTCAGATGATCTCCCTTGATTAAACCCTTAACACCTATTAAAAAAGTTCTATTCCAAAAATAAGACCTCTAAAATTTATAGCGGGATTCTATAAAGGTATTTAGGTTAATAATGTCCCATCATAATAGGTTTTTAAATTTAATTAAAAGATAACAGGATATTCCCTTTTATAAGAGAGGAGAGTGGAAATCTAAGACTTTTTTCAAAATATTAAATTAATATAAATTATTTTTTTATTCCAAATTGTTCAAAGAAGATTTATTTTGAATCTATGATGAGGATGGGTTGAAATAAATTCATATAAAGAAAATTATACACGTTTTGAATATTATTTATTATTTATCATATTCTTTTAAACCATATTTACCCTCTAAAATTCTTACATTGACATCATGTAATTTACACAATACGGGTTAACGTAATTTATATAAAATTACAAAAAACTATTAAAAGAGTAATTGATGATATTTTAAGAAATAACACACTCCATTTGATTAGATTTATATTTTGAGAAATATTATATAATTTAATAATATATTTTATATTTTAAAATATCAATAAAGTAAATATTGATAGTTTTCATTAATTGACAGCAAAAAAGGGAAAAAATTAAACCTATATTTATAAAAGATCAATAAAATTAATTATCCTTCAAAGAAATTGTGTATGGAATTTATATAAAATTATGTTATATTTATTTTTAATATATATTATTTGATGTATATTTTAATTAAACAATTAATGCCTCACCATTTTGGAATCCATTAGTTTAATTATTTCATCCGTAAAAATTTCAAAAATATATCATGATAAATAACATCGTTTTAGATTTAAAATTTCTATTTATAGTCGAGCATATAATATATATTACTCAATAGTAAAAATATTTCTCCTTTAAAAGAACTATGTAATAATTGAAATTCTATTGAATATAATATCATAAAGGTTATATGATAAAAAAAGGACAAAAATATTATCATAACTAATCCTGTAATTCATGGGGAATAAAAAATACTAGTCTAACAAAATTCTGACAGGTGGGAAACGTACCATTCTAAAAAAAACATTTTATCCATAAAATGAGATTTCTTCTAACATCATGTTTATAAAAAAAATAATACAAATGATAAAATTATACTATATATATTATTTATAAAATTTATTAATATTATCCAGAAATATTGATGTGCTTATTAAAAATGTATTAATTTAAATAGTCTTTTAGAAAATCATGTTATTTTAATTTAACGAGGGTTTTACATTCATATATAATTAATTTTTTCAACTATGAGTTAATAATAAATAAATTTGTAAACTATATATTCATAATTATGTTTATCCTTTTAATTCATGCCATTCTAATGACTATAATATAACTATGATATTAAAATATAATATTTAGTTGTTCGTTTAAGCTCAATGTGGAATATCATGCCCACTATTGAATATAGTACATCTTTTTTTTAAATCGGGGTTTTACAGAAGATAAATCCCAGGTTTATTGGGCAATATGAAATCCAATATATTGGTTGATTATTTTATTAATATGTCCCATTACCATAGATATTATCTTAGGTACAATGTCATATTTCACACTTTATTTTTTGAATTTTTCATTTTAGATAAATGAAATGTCTTTCTCACTTTATATTTTAGATTGATTGATAAATTTAAATTATGAAAAACCTATTCAATTTATTGACTATAGAGATATATTATTATGGGGTAAAAAGAATTTTAGGGTAATTTTTTAAGAAAAAAATATGATTTAAGATGCAATAAGGGAATCAGAATATTCTATAATGAAAATATAGCCCCCAATTATTTAATTTGAAATTAAAATTTTATGAATAAAATATCCAAATGGGAATATCTACTTAAAAAAAAAGTTTATAGAATGATAAATAAATATAATGTATTATTAAAATTCATTAAATATATTGAATATAGTTATATTATTTATAATAAAATTAAATAAGTTTAAGTGGAAATGAAAAAATTTATATTTGTAAATAAATATGGTTTTCTAGAATTATATGTTTTTTTTTCAAAAACAACAATTTTTTTAATTTATTAATTTCAGTTTTGAAAAAATTATATTCATTACTGAAATTACCTTGTAAATATTATCTTAGATTTAATTTTTTGGGAATTTTCTGCAATGTATTCTTTATCAATGCTCTATGAGAAATGTTAATTTTTATGGGATAGTGCATTTTTTGTTTTAAGTATTAGTAATATAATATTTAATTTTCTATTAGTTTAAAAAATTAGTTAGTTTATTTTTATTAAATATCCAGTTATGTTCATTGGAAGTATTTTTATTACTAAATTTTATTTAAAAAACATTTTCTTACATAAAACATCATTTCTATGAATAAATTATTTTATATTAATGTTTGGATGGTTAATTTAAATTTACAATCTACCATGTCTCAAAATTCTATCATAAAAAATTTATTCCATTATATTATTAAATATGAATGTTTTTATTAATTACTTTCCCTTTATTATTGCGCTTTATGAATATTAACCATAATACATTTTTGTTACAATGGCAAAGTCAAAATGAATTAATTATAGTTAAATCTATTATGATAAATCATAAATATAGTTAAAATGGATTATTTTAATTCATTTAATGAATATAATCCATAATAAATCATCCAAAATTTGAAAATATGACCTTTATGCTTTTCCCATTAATTTTTAAAATTATGTAATGTGAGGTAAAGAAAAATTTAAAAAATCGCTCTCTTGTTTTAAAATTTATCATATAAGGTTGCATAATGTTTAAAATATGCGATGAATTAACATTTAAATATTATTTGGCTATAATTAGCATATATTTATGATGGTATTTTATTTATTAATTTTAATTATTAAATTTTTACATTAAATTATAATCCAATACTTTCATAATGATTTTTCCAGAAGTAGAAAAATCAAATAATTGATTTTTAAAACACTAAAAGTGTCATTTTTTGGGCCAATTAAAAGGTCTTAGTAACTAATAATATAAATATAACTGTTAAATATATTTTAGTTATATGTATTTGAAATCCATTTTTATCTTCATTACCTTACTGTAAATGTAATCATATAGTTTAAATGAAATTAAATTATGGATATCTTACAAAATGAAATATTTTTTAAAAGATTCATAATCAATAAAAAAGATATAATTATCCAAGTGAATGTGATATGGTTTAAAATATCATATATAGTTAATTTTTGGGTCATTATTACATTTATATTAACTTTTATTTCCCCTATATTGTAAAAACATTGATATCATTATAATTGTCAAAAGGGCTATTTAGGGATTAGAAAAAGTGATAATGGTAAGATAATAATTTAAAATTAAAAAAAATATTTTATAAGAATTTTTCTTCCAAAAATCATCATATCAAATACTTATTTCGATTTATATACAAATGAACATGAAAATTACATTATATAAAATTTAAATATTAAAAAATTCCAAGACTGGACCTCCCCTTAGATATAAAATGAAACCTCATCTCTTTTCTTCACCATTCCATTTGACCACTATATCCCTATCAGGTCCAACACATAACCCTTTTTACCATTTTACCCATGTTCTAGAGGTATAATTTATGGTAAAATACTATCCTTATAGAGAGTTATAGGAAATGAAAATTATGTTCTCTAGAGAAATGGATAATCTTTTAACCAAATATTTTACTTATCTTTCTTATTATACATATTTCAAATATTATTCAACCATTATTAAAATATAATAATAGTAGTATCTTAAGTATTTTAATTTTGTTTTTCACTTTCATAACTTATATCTATCTCCTTCTTACATTAAATTGGAAATAAATCCATTAATTATGTGTTCAAAGGATTATAGCTTTATGAACCAAAGTAATTCATTTTCATTCAATACTTATTATAAATTAATATAACGATGAATATATTTTGTGTGTGTAAATATATTATATTAATGAAATATATTCTATTTTCTAAATATAATTCCTAATCCAATTTCATATATTTTAATCATTTTGAATGATGATAATGTTATTCTTACGTACGTGTGGATTACAATCTCCATAGAGATAAGTAATTTTTTTCATGGACACATCACTTGGATGATGTATATAAGTTTATTTAAAAATATAAAATATAAAATTATGATATAATATTAAATATATAATATTAAATTAGTACCTAATTTCTTTTCGTCGGGTTCTTTGAAAAATTGAAATGATTCTATTTTTTATAAACACCCCACCACTTCTATTATTATAAAACAGTTCTTTTCTCATAACCATCAAGGATAAGTGATTTTCATATTAAATTTAATATATATATATATATAAGGTAAGTGTTTTCTTTGTATTATTATAGAAACAATATAATAATTTTATATATTCCCATAATAATCTTATAAATTACATTAGTGACATATGTGTCGAATATCATCAAAACAACCGACACAAATTTTATTGAATAACCAATTTTGAGAAACATGGAACTATAAAAAATTAAATATTCAAAATTAAAATTATTCTTATAAAAGTAATTATTTTACATACTATTTTTTTCATGATAATAATGAATATACATGACATGTCCGAATCAATGAAGTGGGAAATTTACATTAAAAGAAAAATATTTAATTTCATGATTAATTTAATCTATAAATATATATCATCAATCTCCATATTATTAAAATTATTTTATGGACATATTTACATTGAGATAATATAATTAAAACAATTTATTTTATTTCAATTATTTTCTTTCTTTCATTGGATTTCAAACATAATCTTTTTACATGTTTTACGTGAAAAACATTGACATTATTTAAGAAAGGATAAGAGTAATGTTTTATTTTAACATATATGGTATCAAGGGATTTCCCCATGACCTTAATGATTATCTAATATTTTTAATTCGTTATTATAATTTCAATTTACAAAATTAAAAATAGTCCATCCATTTATTCTGGGTATTTTAGTTCAAAAAATTTGCGTTTTCAACAATGGTGTAAATAAATATAGAAAAATGATTGACTTTAAAGTTTATAATGATATTTTTATGGTTTTAATGATAGAAATAAAATATAATATGTGTTTATAAATCTTATTTTTTACACAAATTGTTTATAAAAAAGGGTTATCATCATATATCTCATGATGATAGATGAATCCGATATAGCTCATCTTGATGGGTGATCCTGATAAAGCTCTTTAATTAACCGTGTAATTGTTATGTTATCCATAAAATTACATTGTATGTTTTCCATATTGTTTATTCAACTTTTTAGGATTATTTTAGGGGTTCTATAAGGATTTTATTCCTTGTAACCAATATGAATATTCTATTCTTTGTAAGTAGTTCTCATTGAAGTATTTCTGTTTCAAAATGTAAAATGATGTATTTTTTTCTAATGGATTGAGTACATATTTTAGTTTAAAAATGTTTTATTTTGAAAAACATTTCTAGGATTTCTGGTTTTCTAATAAACCCTCATTATAATGATTAAGCATTTAGTTTTTCTTAAATATTATTATATGAGAGGATATTGGCTCTAAAGTTGATTTAATGTGTTTGTAAATGATTATTTTATTTCAATTTTATTGTGTTAATGAAAAATATAATTTTTTGATCAGATTGTTTCGAAATATAAAAAGTTTATTTCTTCTTCTTATATGTCCCTTACTATTTTTTTATTCTCATCCCCCAATTTTAATTTTTTGTAAAATTGAATAAGGATGAATAAAATAAATAAAATTTCATGTTGAATTTCATGACGGTGGAAAAATATCTAGTCGGTATTATATAAAATTTTGATATTTTATTAGTCTTTTTATTTAAATTTTTTTTCCCTAGTTCTAGGTGTTGAAATTGGAGTTTTCAAAAGAAAATAGTACAAAGAATAATTTTAGATCATGTTTTATCTAACCGTGCAGGTAACTATGTGAGGTATTATGGTGGGATTATGGGGCATATTTATATGGGTTAGGCATGGATTTTCAAAATTTTCAATTTCTCATAGAAACCATGTGACCTTTGGTTTTGGGAAGTTGTTTCACCTATATGGTTAATGAGAAATTTTCTGAATTTTGTGGCCAAACCTTACTGTTATTCTAGCACATTATTTTTTATTGTTTCCCAAAAGTTTCCTGATTTATTTTTAACCCCATTAGATCCTTTATAATATCATTCATGAAAATACCATCCTTCATTATGGGATTATTCACCCCTATCTTTATAGTGGGTTTTTCATTAGATTCATGGAATTTTATCTCTATGTATTCCCATTTCATTGTGTTTTTGATCACCCATTTCTCATTCTTTATCGTCGAGTTCTATTCATGTTTGTGACCCTAGATATTTTTTAAGAAGAAAACCGTGGTTTTAAGGGTTGGGTTTGGTGTTATTAATGTTGGTAAAGGTGTGTGAATAATTCTCTTTCATCATTTAGTTGATTATCACTAGAGGAGATGATATTGGAACAACATCTGAGGTATGAATACCTATTCTAAAATAATTTTACATGAAATGAATTTATATTTTAAATACGCATTGGTTTCTAATTTTTTTATTTTTATAATTAATGATCATAGATGATGATTATTCCATTATTGTGGTGTAAAATGGTGTTTATTGGATGTTGTATGATCAAATTGATTTTCAAAAATTGGGGTTTCGTGATTTCAATCTGTGTGCTTGATAAAATGAAACAATGTTTTATAATAGTAATAATTGATTTTTAAATGGATTTAAGACATTTATTTACATATGGGAAGTGATTTTTTTTATAAAACAGACATGTTTTAATATTAATGTTTCTTATGAAATGGATTTTTATATATGAACCATGTGATTTTTTAATGATTGGAATTGATTTTCACATGTAAATATTTATGGTTTGGCCAATGTTTATCCAAGGGTTTGGGAGAGCCTTTGTAGGGAATTCCTAGAGAACATCCACTTATTTTCCTTAGAGACCTTAAGAAAACATGGATAAGGGATTAGGGTTGACAATGGAAACATCCAAATTATTTATTATTATATAAAAAGTTTTTTAGTATTCCTCATGTTATCCCCATATGGTAAGGGAAATTGGATAAATTTTCTCAGGTTTGTTTGATATTTAGAATCATATAAAATATGTAAGTTAATAGCAGGATTTAATATTCTATTTTTTGACAATTCCAATTTATATTGTTATATAATGATGTTTTCTATCCTTAATCTTGTTATGAATTATTTTTGATTTTGAGAATTTGGTTGCATTTGACATTTTTATTTTCTTGATCCAAGTTAGATGTTTTTTAGAAACATGTTTGTTTTAATGTAAACCCACAGATTTTTGTTTATTTATATACAATGAAATTATTTCAAGAGTATTAGTTTTTATGACATTATTTTATAACATTTCTATATTTTTTCATGGATTTGAAATACTATAATAGTATCATGGTTGTATCCTAATAGGTTTTATACTTCATACCCTAAATATTCTATGGGATTTATATAGATATTGTTTTACATGAAATAGGTAACATAAAGGTAATTATGCATCATGGTAGACCATATTCATTATCTTCATCCATGTTTTGGGTATAGAACACAATATTATATCATGTTATATCATGTGGAATGGTTTTGTTGTTGATCCTTTTAAAAGTATGTTTAGGATTGGTTTCCCTTCCTCTTGTTTATATTTTTTAGATTTGACAATAGATACCATTTATATGTCTTATTATGTATTATTTTTTAACATGATGAATGTGTTTATAATGGATAATTATTATTCCATACACTGATGATTTTTATTTTTATTTTCAATTCTATTTTCTCCTATGACGTTTTCACTGATGGCCCATTTCTTAGATGGGACATTCTAGTTTACCTTGGTAAAAAACCATTTTTAATTGCATTATTGTTTTGAAATGTGTTTGTCACTAGATTTTAACAATGAAGAATAAGATTAAATATTTATGGAATGCATTCAATGGTGGTGGGTTAGGATAACATGGTCTTATCATTACAAAATGGAATCAACAGTCCTATAATTTTGTGAGTAAGTTGTATATTAGAGTTAGCGCCACTAGGATATGGGAGGTATGACTAAAGAATCAATTGGATATCACTAATTCATGTTTTTCTAATATTTTATATTGGTGTTATGTGGTTGTGTTAGTATTTTAATCCTAGTAATGAGTAATTTTGATGATATTGCAACTCATTTCATAGTAGGTTGTGATACCTATAGGGAACTTGAAGTTTGTTTGTATTTTGGGTGCTAAAAAGGTAGCCTAGAGGAGTCACATAGTTTTGGATCGCTGTAAATAGTTCACACATGAATTCCATGTGGTATTGTATTATTGATATAATGACACCCATTTGTTTGGAACAAAATTTTCTAAACCATTCAGAAAAAATTCACTGTGGGAAATGATTGAAATGTTTTATTTTTTTCACGCCACTGGGTTTGACAATGATATTAATATTAATTTACTTATTAATACCTATTAAGAGGGTTTAATTTAGTTTTTTGGATGTGGTTTGAGTTTTATATGTATTGATATAGTTTTTTATTGTTTATTATAGACAATTAGCCCCAGAAATAACATATCCATAATTACATTGGGTTCTACAGAGAATACACCACATGAAATACCACATGTTGACATGGATTTAGTGGATTCCATGATTAATATGATCCAATAATAGGGTTAGGTTTTTTAATATAAATTAAAATATTGTTTGGACTATGTCCATGAATTTACTAGGCCTAATATACCCATTTCAATAGAGAAATGAAACTCATTGAGTTTATTTAGTGGTTTGGTTCTATTAATTAGATCATTGATGTATTAATGGCCCTTAATACCTCTAGGGTTGGATTATCTCCAATGTTCTAGACAGAATTTTTATGATGTTAGAAGAATAAATGTATCTCACAATGAGTAAGGATGATCTGACATGGTCAACCATTATAGAATCCATTAATAGATAGTTCTAGTCGAGTAACATGGGTGTATTAAATTACAAGGAATTTTTCAACATAGAGTATCAAGACCATTAGAAGATAATGTATGATTGTTGGTTTACTGATTAGGTACATTTTTCCCTCAATCTATTTATGATGGATTATTATACACTTTAATATTATGAGTTGTTCATGAAGAAGTAGATCATCCATATATTTATTCTATTTATTTATTGACCAATATAGAGATGGATCTAAATGTGCCTATGGAATAGGATAATTTTATTGGGAAGATATGTCTATGTGGTTTTATTTATATTAGTGTAAGATATTTCTCTTCATCTAGTCATATGTGAATATGAGAAGGGTCTCATCATTGATGTGGTAAGTGCATCCGGAAGTTATTGAGTATGTATCCAATGGATTCTTATGTGGAATAATCTAGTTTTATTATACAAGTGTTAGAAGGTTGTTCATTCCAATCAGGATTAACTAGAGATTTCAAGGGTGTTCTGGTAGTGTTCATGTCCAGGATATTCTTATAACTTAATTTATTTTTTCTATGAGGTAGTGATGATGGTTCCATATTCTTGGAGGGCCCTTAAGTAAATTCTATTTATACATAGGGTGGTTGATTATGTTTATAAGAAAATATGGATTCTCAGAATGTGAATATGACTCATGATGTGCTATAGTCTTCAATCCTTCATTCTAATAATGTTGTATATGAAATTTTTGATTTGGGATGGACAACATTATATGAATAGTGTTTATTAATTTTTCCATTAAATCTATTTTATTATTGGGAATATACCATTCATTTCTCCCACAAAAATTTGTTTCTTCTTTTGGTATAAAAGTGGTGTTCATTCCCTTTTTGTGAATATTCTTACCCAATTAGATAACAATAATGGAAGGTATATCAAATTAACTTAATTATATAACTTTTTTTTCATATGGGGTTTCAATTTGAGATTTCCTCATCATAAAAATAATTTTTAACCTTATCTTCATCATGTATTAGTATGTTAACATTAAGTCTAAGATTGACTATTATCCCCACATGTTCTAGTTCATTAATCTTAATGTGAACATTAATGTAAATGATGGAAAGTGTGATAATTTAATATGGATATAATGGATAGTATCTTTCAATATGTTTCAGATATCATTCAATTTTTTGATGTTTTTATTTAACAAATGTGAGCACAGTAATGTATGTGTACATCCAATGTTCATGGATTGAGAACCAAACAATTTTACTAATATTTTTTAGGTTATACTCCCCAATGACAGGTCTTTTTTACTATTTATCCACACCTCATGATAATCTCCATTTCAATTATATCATAAGATATGGATAATACCCAGTTTAATGAGTTGTATGTCCTACTAAAGGATATCGACAAGAAGATATTTATTATTCCTTATATATCATTGTGGGATTTGAAAATGGTATATGTGAATAAGGTGGATGGGAGTCTAAAAAATTTCTTTTTATACCATAATTTTGAATAAATGACCCAAAATAATAAATATATGTTTCTTATAATATATGATCTCATTGATAATATAATACGGTCTTGTTTGTTTTCAATGATATACTTGAGTTCTATGTACCTCTAGATGATGGTATGGGAAGATGATGTTACAAACACCACCAATCAATGCTGGTACTAATTTTATGATTATTTTCATTATAATTTTTTGGCTTACCAATTCTCTTTTGGTTCTATTGTAATTGAATAATTAAACTATTCATAATGTATTTGGACTCCTTTGTGGTCATGTTTGATGATGACATCTTGGTTTACTCTATGACATAAGGGGATAATGCTAACAAACCAATTTTTGGGGGTTTATATAGTGAAATATATGAATTCCTATATATTAAAATGTACGTTTTGGGTCATATAATTTAATTTAATTGGAAAAATTAAGTATGAAAAATAATATTTCGTGGTTCTATAAATGGGTGGAGAAGTCTTATATTGAGAAAAAACAATGAATGTTTTCAAGAATTGAATTTTTTAGTCTATATAGGTATTCTATAAATTTTTTTAAGGAATTCACCAAGATAAATTGTCCATTGACATATTTTACTTGTAATGTTGTAATTGTTGAATTTTGGGGGAAGTTACAATTTTATTTTTATAATATATTAGACCGTTTTAAATCCATGCATGTTTTATTTCTCCCCATGACCTGGATAGAATATGATGTCTTTTTTGAATCTTATATTTGGGTATTATGATGTTTGTTGATATCGTATAAACATGTAGTAGACTATGTATCATGATTGAAATGTCTACGTGATCATAATTATCCCACCATGACTTAGAATTAATATTTGTGTTATCATGACCTAACCAGGGTTGACCCTAAACTGATCACCCATACTAATATGTGGAAGGGCCTAAGTTGGATTGAAAACAAAATTGAATTATAATAGGTCAGTTCATTATAGGACTTATCTTTCGAAGAACCATTTTTATTTGGAATTTCTTGGTAGAAGTATTAGGACTATTGGAAATTGGGGTGCAAGTTTGGGGGAGTGTCTGGAAAACACATTATAGAACCAACAATGAGTTTCTATATGAAGTCAGGTTATATTTGGTTTCATTGGTTTTTTGTTTTTTGTTTTATGTTTTGTAAATGAATGTATAGTGGAGATAACATTCTCAGTGAGTTTAATGGGCCAGGAAGTCCCTGAAGAACCTGGGAAATGGTCATAAATGACTCTCTATGATGGTTGTTTGATTAAAATATGGAACCAACTATAAGGCCAAAAAACACATTATGTCAAGTTTCCCCTTAAAAGTTGTCTTGGGTATTCCTTAATTATGAATTTTTTTTGAAAAACTCTTTATTTGGAATTATGAAAATTTTTATTTTAGTGGTGATTGTTATCTTTTTGGATTGTGTAATTTTTTTAGAATAATCTTTCAAGAAGGTTTTAAAAAATGATTTTTTTTATAAAATGGCATTTGGGTTTCATTGAAATTTTTTGATTAGAAGTTGAAATTTGAATTTGAATTTTTTTATTGAGATGAGATCATTTTTAAAGTAAATAATTTTAATTGAATAGAATTTGTTGAGATTTTGAAAATGATTCGAATGAGTTGAAATGTGTTTCAATTGAAACATAATGGGTTTATATATTTTAAATCGATTGATGTGTTGAATTTGAAAAACTTATTTTGACTTGGTTATTATTTATCTTTTTAAAGAGTTTTGGGAAATAAAAAATCGTACGTTTATTATAACTGTGAAAAAACATGGACGGAATGTTTTTTCATTAAAAATGGATTTTTTTCCTTTCTTATTTAAATGGGGGCTCACATGAATGAATATGTGTGGGAATGTGGATGGATTACTATATGGGTGGATGAGTTCCTAAGGTGGTATGAGAATGTGAATGACTGATGCTCTATGAAATATCCTTGGTGTCTGTGAAACCTATCAAGTTCATTTGTTATAAAAGTATTATCAGGTGAATATTTTAATGTTTTATGTAAAGTTGTTGTGTGGCATGGTATACCAATATTCATGAAATGATTCTTATGTGGTGTTTGAGTATGAAAACAATGGTTGATGAGTTGGTCTAATTGAATCTTTGTTTTTCTTTTTTCCTTGTTTGTTTACCCAAATATTTTTGATATATATTCATGGGGTGACAAGAGGTGGTTCAACATTATCAAAACATCAAGTTGTTCAACCTATGGATTTTTTCCTTGAGCTTCGAAAGTAAAATCCATATCTCAGTTTAGATCCAGAAGATCCTCTCTATGTGGAAGACTGTATGAAAATAATTGAAAGGATATTCCTCCTTCTTGAGTTTCCTTAGTTGTTTAAGGTCAAGTTAGATTCTGTCACACTTTAAGGGACGACGTAACATTGGTGGAAAATGGTCTCTCAAAACAATACCTGACATGGAATCTCATGGGATTTCTGAAAGGCATCATTCAACTTTTAGTATTTATATGCAATATTGAATGCAATAAAGGGAATAAAGTTGTGTGGTATATATAAGTATATAGGAAATACTTTTTTTAATACCATTTTGTGAATCTAGTATATTTCCTTCTAAAGTACATCATATAAATATTCCTTGAAGGCACATCATTTTGAGTTTGGACTGTATCATGATATTTGGTTAAAAGTGTCGGAGTTCAATATATCCACTTTTTTTGATGTGTTGAGGCAATTTGTCCTTATGGATGTTGTGTTAGCATGAGTGGTTGAGGTTATCTTCCCTATGTCTATTCTAGGATGCAATATTAGTAATTGTAGTAAAGAAATGAGGAGGCAGATCAAAGCTATTGATGATGGTCATGGAATCAAAGGCCTCCAGATATTTATTGGGCTTGAGATAATGGTGTGTCATCAGTATGAAAATCGAGGGCATAATAATCTAGTGTGTAAAAATTCAACAAATATCATTAAAAAATATGTAATCCTACAACTCATGTAGTAGTTTGGTTTGAGAGTTTCCATGAAGTGACATGACTGTAGTATGTCGAGGTAGAGTTTCGTTGAAGACTCATATTAAGTCTTATCCATTGTATATTTTTTAAGGGGTTGTGTCTACTAGTGTTCTGTGGTGATGAAGTATTAATTTATTTTTAAACATATATTTCTGGGATTATTTTTAATTCTATAGTTATTGAAAGTGTGTTTTTATTTTTGAAACCTTGAATTATATCTTTATAATTAAAGGTGTGTTTTGTGTGTGTATTGTTTCTATTGTTTCATGTTTTAATTGAAAATGGATGTTGTTTTTGTATTTTTGGATTCCATGTTGGTAGAAAGAATTTTCCCAATTGAGGATCATTAGCACCTAACATTGGGGAAATAGATGCTTTCAAACACTTGGGGTCTAGTTATCATCCATAAAGTTAATCATTTCCAACAGTTAGGAACCATCACTAGAGTGGGAAGTGTTTTCTTAGATCTTTTGTCCTTCCATTAAGAGTATGTGGTGTTAGTTCCCTTTTTGTAAGTTTCCTTAAAATGGCTAAATTTCACCTCATCTTGAGTTTCTTTCGGCACCCCCCACATGGAGTGGGGGAGTTTGGCCAATGTGGGGGGGATTTTTTTTCATTTGGTCGGGTGGATTCTTAATGGTGGGGATAAACACTAAGGGATTTGATGATGTTTCATCCATTATAATCAGTTTTTGGCGGTTTCTTATTGTAGTGGTCTATTTTGGTCTCCCTTATTGATAATCTAATGAAAATTCATGAGATAACTTGGAATTGTGTGATTGAATTTGCAGTAATCCAATTTTGAGTTCTCTTTAGTGGTGGTTGAGGTATTTTCGGTTTGATGGGTTAGATCATGATGTTATAGATATCTGTTCCCTTTATCAAATCTAATATAAAATATTTTTGAATTCTTGGGGAAGAAAGCATTTGTTTTGGAGAATTTTCACACCCAAATGTTTTTTTTTCATCCCCTATTTCAATTTATCATTCAACATTACAGTTTTCTAATGAGTTTTGGGTGCATTTGAATGTTGATTTTTGGAGTGTTTCTATCTAGTTTAACGGTAATCATATGGTTAGTGTAAACCATGTTGCATCATCTAGTCATCCATATAGATTAGGGTCCAATGGTAGTTGAATGGGTAACATCATGCGTATAGTTGGAAAAAATGGGAGTTATTTGTACAAGAATGATTTGTGCCAAGACATAAACCATTAGAATTGATAGATAATAGTCTATGAACTACGAATTAAAACCATATAGAGTGCCTTGGGTGTCTAGTAATGGCTATATATCTGGCACACAGTTTGGGCAACCATGCTACCAAACCCTGTATGGTGCATAAATCTGAAAAATTGTGAAATTCCATTTCTATACACTCTATATTTTTATGATAAATTCCCTATTTCTCCTTCCAATTGTTTTTTCTACCCTATGATGCCTGCTCTATTTTTCCCAAATGCTAGCAACCTCTTCTATGGTATGGATATGGGGATTACTCAAGGTTTGGGCTAGATATTCTCGCTCATTATTCTCATATAATCACCCTCTTCATTTTCCTTAAATTTTCTATTGGGTACTTCATCTTCCATAGTCATGTGGATTTTGGGTTCTTGTTTCATTGAGATTTATTCAGTGTTTCTTCATATATATGGTTGTTCTTGGTTATTATTTGATCATGGATCCTTTAGAAGGTTTTTTAAGGTGTTCATTGTTGATGTTTTGTGAGATTAAAGTAAGTCTCCTGTTGAATTTTCCCTGAAATTTATTATTCATTGTTTTCATTCATTAAAAACATCTTTTATATGTTTAAAATTGATGTGTGGTCTATGGGAAATAAATTTTTCTGTGAAATGAGGAGCGTTTAATGATGATTTTAGTGTGTCTTCCATTTTTTGGTTATATGATTCACACCACGTTTTAGAAAAAATAACCAGTTTTATTTTTAGTGTGTTTTTAAATTTTTATAGTATGGATTCCAATGAAAATATATTTGCATCATTGAAATGGTGTGTTTGGGTTTATCCAATAGTTTATAAAAATTGTTTGAATTTGAATTCAGTGTGTGTTTTTTCTTTAAAAATGAAATGGCATGTGATGATGATGTGTGTCCCGGTTGGAACATTGATCAAAAAGGTTTTGGTTTTCAAAAGAGGTGAGTGTACATCAATTATAAATTTAAAAGATATTTTTAAAATAAATTTCATGTATTCATCACTTTCTTGATTTGTAGTATAATATAGAAGGCCTATTTGGAATTATTGTAAAAATAGTGGAAATATTTTTCATTAAATCACTCCTTGGATAATAATTATTAATTTTTTATATTTGAGGGATTTTATTTCTTTGTTTCTATATTTCTTTTTGTTATATTTATTTGAATGGGTTGGATTCCGTCAATGTAGAATTTTCAATAACTGATTACTTTGTTAGAATAGGATATCTTTTGCGTGGAGTCCTTTGAGATCTATTGTTTATGGAATGATATTTATTCTAGGGTTATCTCAGGGTGATTCATGTTTTTTAATTGAGTATATATAATATCTAATCAGGTTATTTGATGATTGTTCAACATTAATTAGATCACCCCCTCAATACTCTATCCATGGAGACTTGTCATAGTGAGTGAATTCTTTGAGAATAATTGCTGGACATGTTGGGATCACACATTTACTATTGGCCCACAACAAGGGATTTTTTTTATTTTTTATGGGATTGTATCCATTGGTCTATATGAGGATGTGTGTGTCCAAGCATGTCGGAGAATTTTTTTTCATTGAGTGAGGCATTCTATCAGCGATAATTCAAGAAGTATAGTATGTAATGGATTATTTATAATCTTTTAGTTTCCTTCCATGCCTATTGGAATATATTTATCTATAGAATATTATCATGATATATTATTGGTTTTTTATTCTATCATGATTATTTTTTCATTTCCCTTATTTTGTGATCATTTTTTTTGGCTTAAAAGAATGTTGAAACTCTTTGGTAAATGTTGTGTGTTGGCTATCAATGATTTATGTAAAATGTTTTAAAAACTGATTTTCACATGTTGTTTTCCATTTTAAAATGCTATAACATTATTTTCTTATCGAAATGATAATAGTTCCCAACCGTGTAAGTGTATAGTTTGAAACGTAAGAAGGATTTGGAACCATGTTTTTTTAATATAGAAGATGTGTGGAAAATCATACTTCTATATATTTTATTTAGAACATAAAGTTAAGGTTTCAAATTTTTAGGGGAATTTCCTGGGAATAGGGTTGTTTGGGAATTCCTACTATGTTTTAATACTCATTCCTATAAATTATTTTTTAGTTTTTGGGGTAAATATCGACTTGGATAGAGATTTATTTAGATCGCCTCATGTGTAAATGATGTTCATTTTGGAAATTTATATATTCTCGGCTACTATATTTTCTTGTCGTGGTTCTGTTTATTTATTTTTATTGTTAAAAATAATTCCCTTGACACGCATTTAATTCATATGGACTATTATCCAGCCATTGAAGATCAGGATCACCTCTTGGGCCATACTATATACCAACTCAAGTGACTAGTTTTGGTTTGACTTGGGTTGGTTCATGACATTTGATGCATCCATTTATTGAATGTTGAGATTTTCTATTTAGAGGTAATTTTATAGTTTAATCAGATTTTAAAATCCTAAATTATATCCTTACATTATTCATAATTATTATAAAACTGATATTATGGGTAGAAAACATTAAATCATTTTATTTTCCTGCACATTATATGATCGATACAAGAAATAGTGCCAAAATGTGTTTATAAGAATTATTCAGGTGTAATAGAATTAGGAATTAGTGAATAAGTGAAGTCTTATTGGATTAATTTTATAATTAGACTCTACTTAAATATGAGGGGGAGAGTTAGTGTTCATGTACTATGTGTATGTGAAGTGATATATTATAAATTAGGTTAGAGGTGAGAAGTTATATGAGCCCATGCTCATGAATATTAATAGAATTCTAAATTTTTGGGATACCTCAAGTGATTGGAAATTTTATCTCGATTATTCTCTCATATTCATAAAATATCTAGTTATTCCATTGTTTTTGAGGTAGAATGTGATGTAAGAGGAACATAATTGTTTTTGGTTTATTCAACCTTGTTATATTATAGTAATTTATACCTAGAGGGGTTGGTATTATTCACCAGATATGAGATGGGATGTGTTAGATATTTTTCTAAATGTTTAACTGACTAGAGATTAAAAAAGAAAATTCAATGATCAGTCGGGTTATTTTAGTAACATACCATCTTGGTGTGGAAGTGGGATAAGATATTTAATGATTCCATTTTTTTCCAACTCATTCTAAAAGTGGGAATTATTATATATGTGTTATTGCAAATCACCTAATGAAATATTCTTAATTTCATCCCACTAGATAGTCTATAAAGGAAGATAAACATAGAATCATGTATATTCAAGAGGTTATATAAACTAATGAGTTTTTCTCATTGATTTTTTATAATATTAATCGCATTTTACTTCAGGGTTTGCAATTGGACTCTTGGATTATTTAGGAATCAAGCTATGTTTCAGAACCACGTATCGTATGTATAATGATGGTCATCGTGAGAGGATGATAAATACTCTTGATGATATTTTATGAGTATGTTTGTTTGGTATTTCTGACTTTTATGAAATAAATATATAATTTTCTAAAATACAATAATAATTATAGGCCCTCAACATAGATGACATCGTTAGATGAATTATATGAGAGGTCATTCTAATACTAAATGTTTTGAGATGCAGTGGGTGGGTTTTTATTGGTATGAATGAGTCTCATCCCTGAAATGATGAAGATATATGGATAACATAGAATTATTTAGTGATATACCCATGTCACCATAATTTATATGATGATAGACGTCCTCACATGTTTGAGATTCAGGTTAGTGACTAGGTTTTTCCATGGGGTTCTCTTTAACTTGGACAGTTTTAGAGTTAATGCAACAAAAGTTATATCCTCGTTATAATAATCAATTTGATGTTGTAGATTATCTATGGGATATAGAATATTTGTTGGAGTTTTCAATACTACTAAACTAAATGGATGATGCATTTAATATATCACAGTTAGAAAGGAATCATCTATACCCACTGCATGTGTAAGAGTTAGATGATTTGTAGTATTATATATATATGCCAACATTGTGGAGCTTCATATTCATATAAGGTATTATTAGATTATGATTCTCTATTGTATATTTTTACAATTTTTAAATGTTATACATTAATATCATGGTGATGACCATGAGATATTGAAGTGGTATTATTGGGTGAGGGAGTAGTGGCTTCACCTATTTTCATTAAAGGATTCATGATGACATTATAGGGGATAAAAGTGGAAAAAATGGGGATTTTATTACACACACCAGGTCACATGTTGTTATGTTTATGATATTTCAATTATATTTAATATTAATTTTTTGTTCATTGTTTTTGGGGGTACAAATTTGAGTTTTTATGGGATATAGAAAAAGGCACATGGCTAGCACATTTTTTTTAATTGGGATGATGGCCATGTGAGTGGTGCTAGTGTGATTATAGTGTTTCTTTCATATATCTATAATTACTTTTATAATTATTAAATGCCTAGGAAAAATTTCATAGCATATTATTTGGTAAAAGGATTCTCCTAAAAGGTTATCTCGTAGTTTTCTAAACCATGGGGCCATAGAATTTGGTTTTCCAAGCACATTGAATATTATGTTTTTAATAGAAATCAACTATCGATCTTTATACCTTTTGTCCCTAAATTATTATACCATTAATGTACATGACCTACACCATAGTGTGGAATCTTAACTACTCCCCCATTGGTTGAATTTATATTGATTCAATATGTATAGTCTTGTGTTAAGCATTTTTATTGAGAATTTTGTATCCCTCTCCACTTCATAGTTTGTCAACTACTTCAATTGAAGCGAGGATTCCTTTCTAGCAGTTTGGAAGAACATAGGTTTTTAATGGGGGTTTTTGTTTTAATTTAATGTTTCCTTGGACTTTAATCCATTCTTCTTTCTATTTTGTGAAGTTAACATTGGAGGTGATGAGATTCAAACCATTTCAACTGTAAGAGTTCTTATTTAAGGATGTTTTCCATGGATTATCATTAAATTATAAATAATTTTTTTAATATACATTATCTTCCAAATTATTGATTTATTTTTTAAGACAATGTTTTACCTGTTAAATGGTTTGGATTGTAAATTGTGTATTTATGGTGGGTTTCCCAATTGTGGGTTTTTTGAGTGGATTCTATGTGTATTATAAATTTTTTAATAGTGTTATTATGGTTTCAAGTGGAATTAAAATGCGAATTTCGAAATTATTTTAAAATATTTAACGAAGATTATAAAAAATATTATTTTTATATAAAATTTTCTTATGAGACTAATTTTTATAAATGTAACATGTGATGTAAATATGATTGGCATTGAGTATCACACAGGAAACATGGGGTGTGTGCATGGTTTATACAAGGGGTTATGTGTAAGTTTGGTAGGTTGACCGAGAGAGTTTCCACTAGAATTCCAATGGACCATGGGATCCATTTGAGGGATGACTATGAGATCTCTTGGAATTGGGTTTGGGGATGTCCTAGAAATCTTCCACATTATATACCCTTCTTATAAAATTGATTTAGTCAAACAGACCTTAATCCTTTATGGTTAGATTCATTTGTTTACATTACTGATGTTGGGGTGATATTTATGATCATATTTTTTATTTTATTTCCTTGTTTGATGTAATAAAATCTATTATATCCATATTAATTAATATAGTTATATAATGACTTTTCTTATTATTACCCTTGATATTATTTAATTGGTATATTAATTATATATTTGTGTGTTATTTTATTTCCCTATATGATCCATGTATTATTTTCTTTTTGTAAAATCTTTTTTTTGAATAAAACTAATGGAATTCAAAATGATTATTTAATAGTTAATTTTTTCACTAGTTTTAGTTTCAAATGTGTTATTTCATACTAGTTTTTTAGATTTCATGGATTTAAAAACCTTATATAGATTTATGACTGTATTGTACCAATAATCATTCCTCACACCCTATATATTTATTCTAGTGTATTTATACACTATTTTATAATACATGGGTAAAGGAAAGAGAATTTTTTACCTTGGTAGATCATCAGGATTACCATTTTTTGTTTTTGTGGATGTACATTTTTTATTTGGATTTTATCATGTCAATTATTTCTGATGTTAGGCCTTTGGGATTTGATTTGGCTTTATATCAAACAACTAATTATTATGTGTTTCATGATTTTAACCTGATATACCTTGTATATTTTTTATTATGGTAAATTTTTTATATGATGTATGTTATTTCATCAAGATGTTTCTTAGTTAATTTTTTTTATTATCTATACAGAAATTTTTTATTTTTTAATATCTAATGATATTCTCACGGTTTTCCTAATTCAGGGATGGTCCCTAATAGTTCACAAGGAGAAAAAATTCCCATGTATATCTATTACACGTCCTATACTTGTTTTCATCCCATAGTGAAGAATATCATTCTTTGAGCTGTATATCAGGATTTCTCAGGTGGTAGTTGAGGTCAAGATGAATCATTTTGGTATAATATATAATTATCATTAATAGAAAAAATATTTAATGTGATATGTGTTTAATGTATGAAAATGTATATGGAGTCAATATTTCTTACATTTAATGAATGAATTTTTTAGATGATGGTTATTAACGAATGCTCAAAAATGTTAAATATGAAATGATAAATGGGGGTGAAAGGAATTATATTTATTATTTAAAAATATGTATTTTGTAATGTTTTAGGGTTATACACATATAGTTGGTACTAGAGGAAATATTTATATAATATTATATGTTATTTTAATATATTAAATTTCCCTCCCAAAATTTTAAATAATTGTTATCATTATATATAATTCATTTTTAACTTATTTCATCATCTAATCTATGTTAGTGTTTCATGGTGTCCCATTAAGGTAATATTAAAGATAATTTCATAAGGAACAATGTGGGAAATATCCTTTATCGAGAGAGGTAAAAGACATTTACCATAGGGAATCATGTCTATGGCAGATAATTTCATGAAATAGAACCATCTAGAATTCAGTGGACATTATAACCCAGTGATAGATAAAGAATGGATTAAAGACCGGTATGAAACATTTGATGTGATGGGTTATTCAGTTCAATAGAAGGTAGATAATAATATATACTATTTTGAATGGGAAATAGATAGATAGTGGTTAATGGATATGAATAATATGTAAAAAGATGAGATTGATTCCATGGAATGATACACAATTATGGATATTTTCTTTTAGAAATATATTTTTTGTTTTTATTTAATATATGATGAAAATGATATTCTTGGAATCGATGAAGAGTTGGGATGGTTAAATGGAAAAATATGAATAATGATTCGCCTCATTGTAAAGGTATGATTCAAATTTTATATGGTATCTAGAGAGAAAAAAATTATAATATTTACATAGGATTAAATCCAAGATATCGAATAAAAGTATCTTCATGTGAATTAAAATGTTTGGTGAAAAATGGTCAAAGTATATAGATTATATAAAGGGATATTTCCAATTATCATTTAAATAATGAAAAAACATTAGGAAAAGTACATTATAGAAACAAACAGGGGAGAATCCAATAATGAAATGTTATGTTCAGAAAATCATGTTTTCATCTATCGATATGTGTTGTAAAAGGCACTATATTGAATACCTTATAAAATATAGTATGAGTTTCCAATATGTATTTTTTAGACATAATGATCACGTCTTTATTGAAAATGATCAAAAAAATATATTATAAATAATGGTAATCTGATTTATTTTAATAACGTGGTTCGTTATGTGGGTTGATGTCCAATGATAATAATGATGGGTGGAAATGATAAAGATATTAAATGGAATAATATGAATAAATTATTTGTGACAAATTCCATAAATTTTGGACCCTATTATTGTGTGAATTTTGGTAAATTAATTAATTATACATATTAATCTAATTCATTTTTTGATTGAAGGTTTAAAAATTATTTTATTTTTTAGATTTTTTTATAAATTATAAATTTAAACTCAAGAAATGATGTCTAATTTTTTTTAAAAAGATACAGGTCCCGAAAAATTGACAAAATGTATTATAAGAGTCTTTATGTTTTTTTAATTAATGGATTTACATAAAAAAACATCATGTGTTTCCCTTTGTATAGATTGCTGTTATTTTGGGTATGGATTTTCTATTTGTTTAAAATTGTATGCTATATTTTGGATCCGAATAAATTTTTTTAGACAAAATTTTTGAATTTATACATGAATGAATTTATAAATTTTATAACATATAATGAATCTTACAAACTCTTAAAAGATGAAAAAGAATTTTATATGAGATATATTTTTGAGAACAAGGATACTGTTCGTATTGGTGACGTCTCTATAATCAATGAATATCATGATATAATTCATAATGAGTTTCTTGATATTACTCATAATCTGACATTTGATTATATTATAGCCTTATTTCTTGATTCTAATACAATTTCTGAAACCCTTTATCCAATAGATCTTGTATAACTACTAGAATTAAAATATAGGTTACATGTGTGTCAATATTATGGTTTCATCCATCTTATAAATTCATTGGCAATATCACATATTTAATATAATAAAAAAACATGGTTAAATTAAATTTTTTATTGAATATAGATAACTTAATAAAATAAATCTTATTAATAAGTATCACATTCCTTATATTAGTGATTTTTTGGATCAGTTCATTGTAGTATAGTATTATTCAAATACTTAAATCATATTATGGTACCATAATTTCAAGGTGAATGAGTAATATATTATAATGATGGAGTTTTAAACTAGATATGGGCATTATGAATTAGTGATTATTTCTTATATGTAGTATAATCAACCATTTGTATTCATAGAAGTTATTAATAGTTATTTCCATTAATATTTAGATAAAAAAAATTTACTTTGGATTATTGATAATATGTTGGAACATTCTCAATTTCATTTGGATTTGCAATGGATACTAAATAAATCATTGAAAAATATTAAAATAAAATTGTTTATATTGAAGATTAAGTAACTCAGAATTATGGGATTTATAGATTTCATTCCTCATGAATATTGTTTCTAAATATTAGATAACTATTCCCTATACTAAAAATAATAGATTTTAAGAATTTAAGTATCATAAAAATGTCAGAATGATTCATAGTATTATTGGATTATTAGTTTTTTACATTAAGTTTCTTGAAAACATTAATCGATTTTATAGCCCACATAATATGTTAACACAAAAATGAGTAAAATTTAACTCTTAAAAGTGAGTGATTACTATTTGGACGAACTGATTAGATTATTAGTGAATGCTCCAATTTATACTCTGAACTATAGATTTTGTTAATTATTAATCTACAATAATTAATTATTGAATATAATTTGAAGGGTTTTAATATAGAATGATCAGGTAATTATTTAGGATTCATGTCAACAATATCCTCATGAGTTAAATTATCAGACATGTTATCTATAATTAGCTATTGTGGTTTTTTATTTACAAATATTTATGTATCATTTATGTAGTGTGAAGTGTGAAATATATATGAATAATAAAGATATAGAGTATATATCAACTAATGAAGAGTTGATAATGGGGTATAGAAGATGGTTGTAACTTATTAGGGATTAAGACTAAATGATTCCTCACCATAAATGAAAATCAAACAATATGGTCAATGATTTATATTAGAAATATAATTTTATATTCACCATTTTAAATTTGGAATGATACCCTATTATTAAGAAATTGATAAATTTTATCCATAAAAATTCATGAAAGAATAGACACAATGTTGTATTAGTTTTTAGTACAATCATCCTAGCCAGAAAAAATAAATTTATCCAAAAACGAGGATAATATTTTATCGGAAAATGTATAATATGTTAAGAAGAGTAATATTATAGAGTAAAAAGTTAATGAAGAATGTGTTACGAGATTCACTAAGATATTTTCTGTGTGTTTTCATTTCTACTTGAAGAATTAATTTTTTAGTAAATCTCATAGTTCACCATTTTTGGTTTATCCTAGTAGTGCTATGATGTATAGTTCCCACCATGGGTATTACATGTTTAATGGAATAAAAAGTTATATTTATTTAATTACCATGAAATATTTGATGTCAAGACATAGAATTCCAATGCAATATGGTTTTAATAAATGGAAATTTTATGAGTCTTCAGTTTCTAATGGCTCTTGATTCTGAGGCCCGGTGTGGCCGGAATAAATTTTGAATGTTTTGATCATGTACGTCCAGTAAACGTACATGAGAGTTTTTATAACTTTTGAACTGATGTTCTGAATTTAAATCTGAGGGAACCGATGATCTCATAGCACCGGTCTTCACTTAAGAGGACTTTCACTTCGACAACAGTGAGTGGAGGATGAAAGTTAGTTTTTGGATTTTCATGAAAATAATAATAAAATAAAGTACAACACTTTATTTTATTTTTATGCTTCCATTTGTGAGTGTGGGTAGTTAGAACCTCTACATGGGAGTTGGAGGTGGGGGCCTCCACACCTTAACCTCCCATGAGAGGTTATGATGGTGGGCCCCACCCTAATTCAATCACCCAAGGGAGAATAAATAAGTTAGAGACCACACGGGGCCTAAACCCCCTAATAATGGGAGGAGAGGAATGCTTCCCCAACTCCCCTCATTAATTAGGGGGTAGCCCTCTTGAATTCCTAAACTCCAATTAAATGGGGAGAAAATACCTAACCACACTCTCCACCTTATTTTTCCACCACCCCCCCCCCCCCCCCCCGAATTAATTATTGCGCCAACTGTTGTGTTTTATTAAGGAAGCCTCTTGGAATCCTCCTAAATTTAATATGACACCCCTCATGTTTTAATTAGGGGTTCCAGGTTATTAATTATTATTTTTTAATTACGTTCTAACGTAATAATAGACAAACCCACCTATTATTATCGTTGGTATAATTCACCTTTTGGTGGAGGCTTTGAGGGAAAAGCTAGGGAGAAATGCTCCAACGAAGAAAACGAAGAACGCGAAGAACGCCAGCAACGTCTTCCTCCTTCTACTTCCTCACTCAGATCCTACCGATGTGGAGAATCTTCCCTCCTCATCATCGTCATCGAACTAATGCACAAGCTTGTATTGGAAGTGTGTGGTGGACGCAATGAATTACGAACTTTTTCGTCTCCTTCGGTGATGTCGTCGACGAACATCGAACGACGCCCGACAATCAAAAGGTAGTGGGTTTAATTTTTGTGTTGATATTGTACCCCTTTTCTTACCATATACAAAGGATATAAAGGAATTTATGAGGATGTTTTTGATGATCATCTTCTACTTATGTTGAGCCTATTTTTATCCTCCTAAATGAGGAGAGTTCCGGCCGACCTCACACGGCCCGACACCCTACGTTGAACTTTCATAGTGATGTTCTTCGAAGCAGGAACACAGCATGGAAAAGAGGTGACGACGAAGAAGATGATGAACAAGGGCTGCACTACACGCGACCACAATGAACCGCGCCGCCCTTGCGGCGCAGGGGCGCATTTCCCGCACCCCGGCAGTGCACGGCCCGACACCCCCGCACCCCGCCATAGGGTTGTTCGGCACCCCCGCGCCCCGCCGACGTGCTGCCCCCCCGCACCCAGCCGGGGAACTGACCGCCCCCCCCCCCCCTCACGCCCCACCTACCCCCTACTCGGTGCCCTCGTGCCCCGCCAGCACACTGCCTGGCGCCCCCGTGCCCCGCCGGCACCCTGCCAGGTGCCCCCGTGCCATGCTGCCGGCCTACCCATCACCCCCGCGCCCCATTGGTGATCTTCCTGGTGCTCCCCTGCACCGTCGGGCTGCTCCCCAGCGTCCCACCGACGGCCTGACTGGTGCCCCCGCGCCCCACTGATGGCCTTCTCGGCCCCTGCCGGCGGCCTGGCCGGCACCCCGACGCCCTTCCCGGTGTCCCTGTGGCCTTCCGTTGACCAACTGGCCTGGCCACGCCCCGCACACCTTGCCTTATAGCCTCCCGACCACTGGGCTTCCGAGCTGACCTGCGGTGCCCCCTGCGGTGTCGCTGGTCGAACCAGCATGGTCTCATATGCCGAGTTACCAAGCCACCTATGTGGCGACTATCTGGCCGAACCGCCCTCGCAGTCCTCTGGGCTGGGCCAAGTGGTCCGGGTCCAAACAAAGCGAGATGACCCACCCAATTGGCCGAGTCAGACCTAGAAAGTCTGATCAGGTCGAGCCAGACTAGGTTGGTCCGACCGGACCTAGGCCCATTACTGACTCATTACCTTCTTGGGCTATATCATTGGAACTGGACGTCCGTTTGATGAACCGTCAGCGACACTGGTATTCTTAGAGCATAACTGTCCCTCTGAGTATACCTCACTAGTGTTCGGGGTATAGTTGAGTTACGGCCAGGTTGGTTCGTACACGAATCCAACCGGGCCCCCCTGGACAAAAATACTAATAACGCACAGACCAGGCATCCGATTGGTGCGTCGTCTTTTGCATTGAGACCCATCTGATGTGGTGGTCCTTTGAGACACATCCACGTGAGACTTCGTGACAATTGGGGTATCGACCAGTAGATTGTGTAGTGGATCCTCCCAGAGATGAGAAGACAGAGTGCAGAGACCTAGAAGCAGAAAGGCCTGATGACTTCTTGACCGATTCGACTCAGAGTGATTCGACTAGCATAGTGGGGAGTGCTTAATATTTGGTGGCAGACCCATCGCGGACGGAGCGTGTGGTAGTTGGCAGCAGACCTGCGGTACTCGATAGGAGGAGTTCCTCTGTAGGCTATAGGGGAGCCCCCTATATTTGGCGGTAGACTCGCAACGGAAAGAGCACCCGGTTTGGCAGCAGACCCACGATACTCGACATGAGGAGTACCTCAGCAGTCCAAGGTTAGTGAGAAGAACCTCTATGTCATGACAGGCCCACTGTACCCGACAGAGGAGGAGATTTACAGCCGCCATGGTTTTGATAATAAAAATCCTTATTTGAGATGAGTCAATGACCTTTGTGTTTTCCTCTTGATTGAGATGGGTTACTTGATAAAATAGTTATATGTATGGGAATATACCTAAGTAATGTTATCCGTTGAAAGCATACTTTGTGTTTTATCCTTATTGGATTTTGTGAGACCTTGAGGGTCTCGGGGTCCCTATTGAGTATCGTTATACTCACCCATGCACAGGATATGCCCGCACCTCATTATGTTGGATGCAGACGACAGACCATGCTTACCGAGGTGGAGTGTACTAGGATTGGACGATACCCGGAGGTGGACCTCACGATGAGTCGGTACCCGGAGGATACGGAAGAACATGGAGCACTGGGGATTCTATTTCTACCTACCCTTCATGTAGGATCCATGGTGGATGATCCAGGAGCTGCTAGACACCTTTCATCTATTTTTCTTTTTAGCTGTGCCTATTTGTCCTTTCCTTTTACTTTACTGTTGGGCTTGTATTTCTGGCCCGTTTACTTTCATCACACATGTCATACAGTTTTTACTTAGTCTTTTCTTCCGCTTATACTCTGGTTATGTGTGTTTACAATTTATAAAGCCAATGTGTTCCCAGTTTTAGGGAAATTACGCCTTTGGTGCTAGTCACCAGCCCCTGGCTTATGGAAGGCGGGATTGGGGTAGTCACGATACGGGCCCTAGGGGACGGGTCGTGACATTTGACTTGTTAATACATCATGAAATAATGATAAATACCCTAGTGGATTCTTTATCATTTCTTTGTTCTATAATGGAAATGTGATAATACATCCAAGGATTCCGTGGTGGGATATCCAAATCGACTTTATGTATTAATGTGATTTGAGAAATAATTGATCGAGTGATTAAATCCACACATTTCCATTACATTCAATAATCAATGTTATTAGATTATATTTTTTAACTATACCTAAAATGGATTATTTTGTAACCCGGAGGTCCTCTGCACATTATATCATAAAATTATATCATGATTACATCTATTTTTTGGAATTCCCATTTGAAGTCAATTGGTATTTAATTAAATTTCAGTACAACTCCTCATCCTTAATCTAATTCATAGTCTGATTATAACAACAGAAAATGATAAATTAATAACATTATATTTTATAATGTATGTTAAAAAATCAATAATATTCCAAGAAAATATAATATCACAAGACATTATGATATATTTATTTCAATTTCATTAATAGCTTGCAATACATAAAATACTGAGTTTAGAATGTCTTTCACACAACAACGAGATTAAAAAAAACATGAAAAGTTATAAAAATATTATAGTTTTATAAAATATATATATACTTGAAATTATTTTATTGGCTATTAATATTAGAAGCTAAATTATGAAAATTTTTATTTTTTATTGATTATAAATTAAATATGGATAATTTAAAAAAAAGATTTTTTTGGGATAATGAAATTTTTTCTAAAAGACTGATTAATTTTGATTTGCAAACATGACATAAAATTTAATTTTTTAAATTTTAGAGTTGTTTTTAATTAATAAATATCATTTTTAAATTTATAATTGAAATATTAGATTTGGGTGATGAATTGGGATTTGTTTGATAATATATATTTTTAATTACCAGTGAAATATATAGAATTTTAAAAGAAAATGGCCTTTTTGTTTAAATAATTTATATTCTTAAATTATATTATTATTTTAAGTTATAATTAATTCAATTATTAATATATTAACCCATTATAGGTCATTTTAATAATTTTCATATTTAATTTTTTTATAAAAACAATGTATTCTTTTGAACATTTTCTCTATAAACCCCCTCTTTCTTATAATGAATGCACGATTAAATTTAAATTCATTTGTTCAGTTTTGTGAATTGAAATTAGAAAAACTTGATTCCATATTTTGAATACAAATTTTATTTATTTTTTAATAAGTTAATATTATATTTTGACCATAATTATGATTGAAAAAAATTAAATTTAAGTACCATGATTAATTTAAAAAAGAGTTTACCAGGTATAAAACTTATTAGATGCATTGCAAAATTACCTGACAAAATTTCCATCAACTATTTAATAACTATATATAGATCCTTCTCACATTAGAATCTATTTTAAGATTTCTTGGGAAATGTCACAATGAATGTTACCTATATAAGATGTTATGTATTAAAAAATACAAAAAACGAGTTTTTGTGTATTTAATATCTATTAAGCTATAGAATAATAAAATTCCTTGTATGTTCTGTAATAAATATGATTTTGAATCATACATGATAATTAACCTGATAAAATATTTTTTTATTAGTGATATAAATACTTTAAATGCTTAATAAATAACAATGTAAGAATTATTTTTTAATAATTAAGTAAAATAATCTATACTAAAAAAAAATCTTAGGTAAGTTGAATGGATTTTATTTTCCTATTAATTTATTAAATGATTATATCATATTACATATTTTTGGCTCAGTATATTTAAATTAAATCATTGTATTTATGTTATTAAATAAAAAAGAATTAAATAATGTAAAAATTTTGAATGATGTTATTCTGTAATAATTGATATTTTATTAAATTATTAAAAGTTAATATAAATAATATTATTTAAAAATTAATTTCTAAATATTTATAAATATAAAATATTTTTCATTTATGGACTTCTTTTTATTTTATAATAAATACATTTACCTCTAAAAAATAAAAACATTGTCGCTACAGTCAAGGTTACATATGTATTTTTAAATGCTACATGCACATGTGTTAAAATTAATTTTAACAGGAAATATAAATTTAAATTTTTAATAATATATTATATTTAGAGGTAGTGGGTCCATATAACTAAATAATTAAAATTTTATTTTATCCCTAAATAAAATATTACATATGCTAAATGACTAGTTACTAGAGTGAAAAATTCATAAAAATAATCAAATATAGAATTTAAGGAAAAATGTATAAAAACTGTGTTACATTGTGTGGTGGAAGTTTAGATCAATCATACCATCCATCAAAAAACATTATTATCCATTTGAGAGAAAAGTAAAGAAATAATGAATTCAAAATAGTTAATACATTTGGGTGTTTAAAAGATTTCAATACCACCTAAAAAATTAATGGACACTCACTCCCCATACTACTCCACATATATCAAGCAATTTGGCTTGACAACCCACTTCCCAAAAAACGTCCCAACATACATACACTAATCCTAGGTTCTTTATTTTGTGGTAATGCTAACTATAAAAGGATATGGTGTAATCATAACGTGTATACCTGAATAAGAGGTAACATTATTCAACATGTTTTTTTATTTAATATTTTTCTCCATGTATTTATCTACGTATTAGTGCATGTTTATATAATAACATCAGTATTTTCTATATACTATTTTTTTATAAAAGATAATGGCTTAATAAAGATACACATGTATAAAATGGGATCCAAAATCATCATTCATGTTTATGAAGGACTACCTCCACATGAACTGATATTTTTTTCTTCAATTTCCACCATTAATAGTTGGGAAAGTTCTCTGTTTTGTATATAATATAACCTTAACATGAAGAAACATGATTTACCATTTAATAAAACTATTCGTGTATATTAATGAGGTTAATAATGATGATTATATGTGATAGGGATGACATAATTATGATAATCACATCATATTTATTATTCTATAGGGATAATATATATTATTTTCTTTCTCAACAATTCTCCACATTATCATTATATCAACATTTGTAAATGTGTAACTATAGTATTCATGAAGTGATGTGACTCTATTTTCATTACCTCACTACATGGATAATATATATGGCTATATAATATCGTATATATGACATTATGACCATTTTGGATGTATAATATATTACATAATTTTTTCCATAATGATTGTTTTAAAATGGAAATGTTAGTAATGCATATGTATTTCCTACCATCTCCATGACAACAACATATTTAATAATTCATAATTTTTTTGATTATTTTTTTAAAATAAATATTTATTTATAAATATGATAATTATGGACTGAATATTATTCTATAAATGATAAAACTATATAATATACACAAGAAACTGATCACTCATGATGAAACAAGAATGAGAACACAAGGAAATTAACACATAAATAAATTTAAACAAAGAAATATTATTCA
The DNA here is from genome assembly GCA_963277665.1 of Viscum album. Classification (NCBI taxonomy): domain Eukaryota; kingdom Viridiplantae; phylum Streptophyta; class Magnoliopsida; order Santalales; family Viscaceae; genus Viscum; species Viscum album. Next base: position 1,512,283,052 of record OY728143.1, on the reverse strand, counting down.
TGAATGGATAATAAGGAGTTATAAAAAGGATTTAATATGATAGAGTATATCTTAATATATTTCTATAAAAAGTTAATAACCTATTTAAAAAACTATTTGAAATATTGGATTCAACATTAAAGCTACGACATCGGTTTTTTATTAAATGAAGAAAAATGTATTTGTGGGAACTTTGTTGCATCGATTTTGACAAAAAATGATGAAAAAAATATTTATGTTGACATTTTCCTTCTCTAATATAAAAAAAATCCTAAAAATATCACCAGAATGATATATGGAATTTGTTTAAAAAAAACAGATCCATAAAAAAAATCATCATAATTTTTTTGAAAAATCGATGCCATAAAAGTAAAAAAATTCAACATATGTTTTTTATGAAAACGAATTGAGAAATCATTTAAAAAACATAACATTGTGAAACCCGTCATTTTTCTATATATTTGAAACCCTATACTGACTCGTGACGATCCTAAGGATGACCCACCGATCCTAACGACCATTATTTTTAGTTTTCTTTGTTTTTTGTCATCATTTGACCATCATTGGTATCTATTATTCATCCATTATCATTTATTCACCACCCACTAAATTATTTTTCTTAGGAAACCATTTTCCTGCCAACCATCATCTGTGGTTTTATTTTTTTTCTCTTGTTTATTGTTCATTTATAAAAACATATTTATAGATCTTATAGTGTGCTTTCTTCTAACCAATTTTAGATAGAAATTAAAAAATTAAGCAACCATTTTCATTAGTAAACACTAAATTTTTTAATTTTTAAAAAAATTAATGTAAAATTTGTATTATATAGTTATATAGTTGAGTTATTGTTTCAATTATTTGTATGTAGTCAATTCCTGTTTTTATGTTTTGTTTTCGATGTTTTTTTAGTTTGACAACATTTTTACAAGATGAAATTATAAAATGGTATTCATAAAATTATTTGATGAAGAATGATATATTGTGTCATCGTCCATGAATATAATTTACAAGACATGTAATGACTCAATGTTTTTAAACTTTTCAATTAATACAATACTCAAATGTTTGAAATAATAATTCCATATAAGATCTAATATATTAGAATTAATTAGTTTTCATATTCTTTTGAAATAATATAAAAAATAATATATATTTAAATGGTCACATTTTATAAATTTTTTTCATTTTATTTAATAGTTCATTTAATATAATTTTTTTTAAATTTAATTTGGTTAAATGAAATTCAATTGTTGAATTAGAACTTAAATATTATCATAGTATAATATTGTGAGATTTTTTTGAAATAATTTATTTTCATGTAAGTAGTAATAAATTCTAATTTTACCAAAAAGTGGTATCAGTTATTGAATGGATCCTAAAATATCCACTGTGTAAAACATATATATAGTAGAAAAAATCATGATTTTATACTACTAGATTTATTTTTATTTTATTCCAAATAAACATTGATGTTTCCTATTTGATTACCAATTATTTCAATTGAATGTTTTTATGATTAAAATTTATATATATATATATTTAAATTTTTTATGTTTTAATATATTCATCAGTTATATTATGATATCAGTTATTGAATGGATTATAATTGGATAAATTTATAGAAAAACACTATTCTATATGAAAAATAAGTTGACGAATTCTTGGAAATTTCAAAAATAAAAATAAAAATATATATTTGATTTTCTATACATGTTTAATGTGTTTGATTATGAGAATGTTAAACACTATAGAAATCCCTGATCATCTCATTTGTTATGGTTTTATCTTTAATTACTATCATTGGATTTGGTATGGTGAATGATCTGAAAATTAAATATCTATGTTAACTAAAATATTCATAATGAGGAACAAATATCATATTAATAAATTAATTCCTGATTTTGGTGTTAAAACTATCCAAAAAATAGTAAATATTGAATTATGGTATAATTATTATGAGAATCCCTTATTTCATGGATGTACAAAATATAAAATGTCATCAACAGTTTTAGGATTAGTTAACTTGAAAGAATGAAATAGGTGGAGTGATAAAATTTTCTCCAACATAATTGAGATTTTAAAAGAGACACTTACTAAATGAAACGAGCTTACATATTTCAATTATGAGGTGAATATTATATTATATTCAATTTAATTGAGGTATAAAAAAATTATGTTCCCAATGATTTTCTGTTTTATATGAAATTATATGAATATTTATCATATTTTTAGACATGTGGGACATCACTCTATAAGATGGATGAAAATTTAAACTTAGATTCATTCTCAAGTATTAAAATCTAACCTCTTGAAAAATCAATTTGGTATATTATAATAATATCATCCAATAATTATTTCATACTATTCTGATAATACAAATTAGATTCATTCTTAGGAATGTGAATAAAATCTTCTTCTAAATATTTTTGGTACCTTCCAATAATTACTCATTTAAATAGTATATTTGAAAATCAAAGTTATGAAAAATGGTTGAGAAGTAATTTTGACGAGTGAATCTCTGATTCTATCTTACAACACCCTACTGATTCACCATAGTGGAAGAGATTTGATAAAAAAATTCATTATTTTTTAAGGGATGTTAGAATTCTCATAGAGGGCTTTTATACTGATGGAATGAATCCATATCAGAAACTATTTATCCAACACAGTTCATCCCATATTTTTATGGTATTTTATAACATGTCCCCATATATATTTATCATAAAAAATTTGTTATAATGAGAAAGATGATTTTACGACCAAAACATCATGGAAATGATATTGATGTCCATCTTCCACCCATGATGGATGATTTAAAACTACTATAGGAAACATGTTTTAATGTTTTAGATTCATACCAGAATGATTATTTTATTTTTCATGCTATGATAATGTTCACTATAAAAGACATTATAATAAATAAAAACTTATTTTGATACACTGTTATGGGACATAAATAAGTGCCAATTTGTGGAGAAGATACAATATATTATAAACTTTAAAATGGAATAAAGATAATGTATATGGGTCATTAATGATTATTGTGGAATTATTATCCTTGGCATAGATTGAAAAAAAATTAACGGTTTATCTTAATACAATATTCCACCATGATCATTGACAGTTGATTAATATTATGATAGGATCAAAAATATTGACTAGACATTTGGAGATAAATGTGGTTCTGGTCGTCTAAAAAATATCTATAATAAATATTCTATCATTTTCTAACTAACTTTTTAATGATTTTGACTGATAAAACATATCATTGAAGTTATGGATGTTGAGATATAAATATGTTTTTTTATAGAAATTTATTATAGGTAAAATTAATGACAAAATATGGATTGAATTCTATAATAAACATGTTATTAATGGATATGCATTTGGAATTAGCACCCAATATGAATTGAAATAGAACATATTTACCTCGATCTTACCACACGTTAACCAATATTGAGAAGATTATTTTTTTTCATTTTCTTCATGGTATTAATGTAACTTGTGGTTATTCATAAAATGATAAGAACTTGATGAAAATATATGATTATAAATTAATATGTATGAAATATCATTGTTTTTATGTATTGATTCGACAATTTCTACTAGTCCAACTACTAGGTATATTTCCAATTATTTTCAGAATGATTATCATCTGGTTATGTAATGTTTTAAAATCCATTTTTACCTATGTCTTGGAAACAAATATGATATATGTCTTGGATAATAAATATTCTCTTATTCATTTCCAACTAGATTTATTTTTACCACCTTTGTTTTTTAATATAATGGTTCAACTAGTTATTCATTATTTCATGAGATAAGAATATGTTAGAAATCTATTTAGAATGGTTGTATCATTTAGAAAGATATATGAAAATTTTGAAGGGATATGATAAAAATAATAATCTAAAAGAGGCATATTTTGTTAAAAAATATGAATATGAATAGGTGATTGAGTTTTATACTGATTATTTCTATGATGTTGAGCATATAGGTATCTATATAACTCAACATATGACAGTTGATAGTGAAGGTATATATAATAATGGAATAAAGTTAATGTTCCCTCCACATAAAGAAGTGATGCAGGAAATATTATACATTTTCAATAACAATAAATAGGTTCAATCATATATATAATAACATATTGAATAATTTACTATACGATATCTGAAAAGAAATGAAAAGTGGATAATGATTGAGCATAAAAAGAAATATGATTCATGGATTGATATGAAATTCATCATATATATATCTGCATCAGAAACATTGAACTGGTTGGAAGAGGACCATCTCATAATTTGATCGCATGGTCTAGTTTTGATTTTAATGGGTACCCATTTTACAAAAAAAATCCACATGAAAATAGTACTGTTCAAAATATTTGTATAATGGGACATCACTAAATTGCTTCATTTTTTGAGTTCAAAATAAAAAAACCCAATTTTTGAATCCTTTCCATATTTTGGTGTTCATGAAGACATATGTGAAATTGATTAAATTAAACATCAAGTCTCCTTCATTAACTCTAATTATGTTTCATGTAATAATTTTTTTAAACATGATAAATATCAGTTTAATCTAGATGATTTGAAATGAATTAGTTGAAATTAAAAACAATTTTTTACGGCCATTCATTGAATGAAAATATTTTAAGTCATTGATCTAGAAAATTACCAGTGATCCATAATTTTTCAATGGAAAGGTATCTATTTAGATGATGATGATGATGATGATATTGTTATTGATTTATATGAGGCTTGTTTATCTATTACATTATTTCTAGATAAAAATTACTATTATTCATGGAGAGTTCAAGAAATACAAAATGGTCATCCTGAAGGGATATGGGAAAACACAAAATTACTATTTTTGTTAATCTTGTAATTATTTACAATATATTTCATTTTTAAAATATACATGTGTAATAAAATATATTATTTTAAATTTATAGGATATTTAATTATATATATTTTATTATTTATTTTATTTTTTGTGTAAAATTTTGATATTCCTTGGTTATGGTTAAAAATATTCATAGAAAAACCCAACATAAATTATTATATTTTAGCAAAATTTATACATGATAATAAATTTTCAAATATTGATATTTTAATTTCTAATTTTTTATTTTTTTTATAAGTAATGTTTAAATTTTATAGTTCACCATTAATTTTTTTGTTAATAATAATATCATAATTTTTTTTAAAAAATAACCTAAACATTTGTTCCAATTATTTAGATACATATTTATATTTTCTAATTTTCTAATTATTGACTTGAATAATAATATTTAGGTATAAAATAATTCCATTAAATTTTACTGTGGAAGTGATAGAAATAGAAACCGAGAAAGAAGAAACTCTATCCGAGGTATTTGTAATTTTTTATAATATTAAATATATTGTAATATATTTATTTAATGAATAAAAAAATTTATTTTAAAAAATAATTACTGGAAATCTGATGAGATTTCATTAGGGATTATTTTACTTTTGTAATTTCAAAATCAAATTCATGAGTTGGTAAATATAAAAATACAAATTTACCAAAGTGGTCACCTACTCATGGAGATAAATATTACATATTAGTTTTGAGGACAATAAAAATTCAACTCATCCAAATGAAATTTAGTTTATCTACTATATCAACATGCAGAGCTATCACTGGATTATTATTTTTATATCCTCAATGGAATTCAGTCAACAAGATGGGTATAGATCAGCCTTTGAGGTTATAAAGGTAAACTACCTCAATAAATTTATAATCTCATTTTTCAAATATGATATATTTTAGATGACTCATATTTATTTTATGCCATAATAGATGCAATTAAATTTTGAATAATAAAAAGAAGCATGTAATGATGTCTCACTTTAGCAGTGGATCGATGGATGGATTTCATCAAAAAGTGGAAAAACATTATGTGTCTAGAAACAGACAAAATCAAATCCCAAGCCTCAATTATCCATTTTTAATTCAAGATACATGGATGAAATTTGTTTCCACCTAACATGAGGAAAAATTTCATATATGATAATTATATTATAGTATATTGTAAAATTACTTATATTTATATCTAATTACTTATTAGTTTGCATTTTATATAATAGTCCTCCATGGAATCCCATCAATATAGGTAGTTTGTGAATGTATAATATCATACATTATCACATGGATGGTAACATTTATAAGAGTAAAAAATGATTGAGGGGATGTTTGAAGCTCAATGAGCTCACTCCACTGGTGGTTGTGATGGGGTCAAAATCAGTACTCCGCTCTATCCACCCTCTATGAGAAATGGAGAAGTGCGTAAAATATAAAAAATGAAAATTATCTTATAGTGAAATATAAGGAAGTAGCTAAAATAATTATATGTAAATAATAATTAGTTTTCATGTTTTTCTTAAATTTATAAATTGAAAACACTAATATTTCATTTTCATTATTCATTTTAGGATAAAATTCTTGAGAAATCGTCATAGGGAACTTTTGTCTCTAAGGGTAGGATATAAAACCATGCCACTACTTTAGAAAATCCATAACACCTTGAACGCATACATGGACATGAGGCTTGTATTAGTGTTTAAAAACATTTTGGTCATCAATGTAAACAATAAGGAGACCAGAAATAAAATCCATAAAAAATCAAATGAAATATATTAAATAGTCCATGGTTGATCAAATTCAATAATCTGTAAAATATAATATGTTAGAATAATTAACGAGAGATTCAAAGTCTATGAAGCCTTCCCAGCCTACCCAACCTTCCTAGCCTACCTACATATATAGATTCTATAACATTTTACATATATCATTACCTGATTTTAAGCATAATTAAAATTCAAATTACAAGCCAATGAGCATAAATTTTAGTTCCTTGGAATACTAGGTACAAAATCAAACATCATAAAAAACTTTTTATTTAGTCTCTATAATGAGATAAAAAATTACATTGCGACCATACATGGTCATGGGATAACCTAGTGATAACATGAACAAATGGATAAGTTAAAATCCAAATATGTGATTAATCATAATAATAATTCTTTAGCACATTGGTTTAGAAGGATGACATACAGATATAAAAAGGTATAATTGATCTAATAGAACCATAACATGCATAACATTGGATCATATAAAAATAGAATCATAGTAATGCAGAAACAACATAAAACTAGAATTTAGCATGATTCAAGGATAAGTTAAATTAGAGGATAACATGTCATGATTAACCACTAAGTCCTTTTCCATTGGTTGCACAAGTCAAGGATAACTATCCAGACTGTTTCACATGGTAGCATAAATCATGGTTAAATTCCAAGACCATTGCACATAACATCTCATGAGACTCAACTTTAAATAATGCATTGTAGTGCTTTATTGGGACACCCATATTTACATGTTCATCAATATTCATTCTATATAATGAAACAAACAAAATCAACCTTATTTAAGCATAAAATAACCCGTGGAAATAAATGGGTATCACAATCATGTCATAAAGCATAATTTTATGGGAGTAACATTCAAGTGTCCATAAAATAAAGGAATTTAAACATACATGGACAATAATAAGTGAAAATATGAATATATCTTCATATGAGTTTTCTAACAGAAGTTATAACATATAAAAAGAGTATTTATTTAATTTTATCATTTAAACATTTTAGTGTGGTTATAGGGAAAATAAAAAATGGGAATAAACTTGTATATAAAATCTGAAGCGAAACAAGATGGATTTCCTTATATATACTGATTTAATAAAAACATATGTGTCTTAAAAAATATTGTAGAGTTCTCTTGAAATTGGGAAAAAATCAAGAATTTCTCTCCAAACAGGTTACCTTATCGAGAAGTATTGAAGAGGGAATCACTAGATAACTTGTATACCCCCAAAAGTGAATTCTTAATGGATCCCGATACATGATCTTGGATATATAAAATTTATATATAATGAGTACATAAACATAAATAGGATGTAATTTCGGTAGAAATAGAGTAAAAACAACCCAAAAGAATAATGGAGGTCTGGGAAGAATCCCATACCTTAAGACCAATGGTGTTCTACACATGATATTAACTACCTAAATAATAAAATTGGGTTCTTTGAATAATAATTTTAGAATAAATTATACATTTGATTGATTTCGTATATAATTTTTGAGGTCATTTATAACCCTTTTGATTGACTATGAAGATCAATTTCATTGTTCGGGTCCAGTTGTTTCATGACCGATTTACGTATATAAATGAATGTATAATCAGGTAAAATGAAGATGGTTTCTTATATTTAGAGTAGTATTTTTTTAATAAGAATCATTAATTTTATGTTTTTGTAAATTTAAATTGGTTAGACAGAGTGAATATGAATCATTATATAAAACATTAGCGATAACCTTTTCGGCTAATTGGTGGTTTTTGATCATAAAGAACACATTTTGTTTTTTAAATAAAAATCAAGTGTAAAAAAAGATTCCAAAACAATAATAGAGTCATAATACTTATATTTTAGTCTATTTCCACTATAATAATTTTTTCATAACCATTATTGATGATGGTAATAGAAATTTAAAACCCATCATCCTTAAATGTGGAAAATAAACACATCTCAGATAGTGTTATTACAACTAGTATAAAAGAAGTGTAAAAGAGTGATCTTAAAAACAAACTTCATTACCATAATAAAATTCCTGTACATATAAGGTACGTTATCATTCATAAAATTTGGATGAGGGATGGGGAGGATAGAAAATAAAAAAAATGAAATTGAGAGGAATGTAAAAGAAATGAAAAGAGGAATTTACCTCTTAATTTAATATTCCTTGTGAGCCACATAAGGGGAGAGGATTAGGTATTTTGAATAGATAAAGGGATTATAGGCATGGGGGAGATTATTGGGGATATATTTGAGTATAATTCAATAAAGGAACAAGGATTGAGAGGAGTGATGTGATGATGTGAGTGTGGGTGGTGTTTACAGTGGAGGGGAGGTGATTTTTTGTAGTATTTTAATCGTTAGTTTTTTATTTTTCCATAAGACAAGATGTATTCATTATTCCCTAACAAAAATAGTAATAATTTCATGTGGGATAAAAAAAATTACTATTTACATTTTCTATCACTCATGCATGATGCCATAATTTATTTTTTAGCACATACCATAAATTATCATATTTTAAAAATCATCAAATTTTTTTGAATTTTAGGAAAATACGAAATACACACTGTAACCATTTTTTGATATGTAGAATCAAAAAAATAACTAAATTTTATGAAAATAATTTTCTAAATATGGGGAATTTTATTTTTTAATAAACCAATCATTTAATTGAAAAAGGCATATTTTAAATTTATTAATTATTTTGTAATAATTTAAAAAATTAAATAAGGTGTCATAAAATTATTCTATAATAATAATACATAAAAAATAATTTATTAATACATTTTATAAAAATATATTTTTCTAATTTTAAATTTTTTTATAAATTTTTTATTAAATATTTATGACTAATAAAAATACCAACACAATCACATTGATAATTATAAGATGTATAATATTTTTATACATTCATTTGTAAGGTTACCATTTACATGGTCAATTTACTATTCCAAAGGTCTATTATACTATTCATAAGGGTAACATTACAATTCATAAGGGTTGGATACTATTTAATGCAAATTATGCTTCTCTTATAAAACTACTGACATCTTACTGATCGCAACCCTGTATGTCAGGTTTTTTAAATTCAAATCATAGAAGTTACAATATTATGTTTAAATGTCACATAGTACATAGTAGTTCATTGTTTTCTGATTTCATGTTATAATATGACATTATTATAAGAAGAACACCTCCATTGATAAATCATTGGGCTAATACATTCTTCCCCTCTTTTGAAAATTTATCCTCATAATTTCATTATACATTCTATGTGGTAAATAGGTGTGGATTCTTTTCTGTCAATGTATCCTCTAGTTCCCAAGTTGCCTCTTTGTACATATGGTTCCACCATAGTAATATTAGTAGGTGCGTTTAGAGTCATTCTTTTTTTGGGAGGTAATGTACATCACTAGCCTATTCATATGGGTAAGGTTAGAGTGTTAGAACATGATATCATAGATACTAATACTAAAATACCATTCCCTTCCATAGAGGTTACCAGAGTTGGGGATTATATGATTCATTTTTTTACATTTTCCATATATCCTTCATTGACATATATTATATTAGGTATCCATGTTTTAAAATATTAATCATGTCATATCGAAAATTACTTATATTTTTTGAAATTTATCATATATTAGTGTATCTATAATACAATGAAATGGAACAAATGAAACAAATGTTTCCAGAACATAAAACTATTGATACATCAATAAATTATGATGGGATAGAAATATTAGCATGGGTTTCATATTCCTTGGAAAATATCTATGTATTTTGGATTTGATCTAATATTAGTGGAAGAGAGTATCCATTGAGAATATTCAAATAATATATCATGGATCTAAATAGTTTGGAAGGGATTAGTGTGCCTTTGTTATATTTGTTTTCCATGTATGTAAATTGACATTTCAGTTTTTTTGGTAGTTTAAACTAAAAAACTATATTACTTTTTTAATTAGGTATCAACACAATATACTTTTTAAAAATTACACCACAACAATTAATGGTTTTATAAATACACAATACTTTTCAATAATTGTGAAATATGTGCCAACTAAAAATAATGTGTCATACATACGTGAGAGGTTATTAATGAAGAATTTTGGGGTTTTTTCCATTTATTGATGTTTAAGAACATAAAAATAATCACAAACTATTGTTTATTATAATGTTATTAAATGTGAAATTTTGGTACTGTAGGGTGATTTGATGTTAGGAATATTCTTCACAAATGAACACATATATAATGGGTTTTCTCTTTGTTATTTGTTGATTGATAACTTTTTCCCACATTGTTAAAAAGTATGTTTTCTAAGATCATTATGTTTAATACTCATTTTTTACATGTATTATTACTTTAAATATATGGAAATTTAAGTAATATTAATAATTTAACAAAAATCATTGGTCAATAATGAATCCCAAAGAAAATAAATATGTGAAATTTATGGTACTTATTTTTATATTCGATATAATTTTGATTTTTTGATATTTATATATATATAAATATAAATAAATAAATATATTTATATATATATATTAGTTTTTATTGTGAATAAAATATTTTATTAACTATAGTGTCATAATAAAAAGGAAAATTATGAATCTGGTTATTAAGATTAGTGATTCAGGTATGGGATAATCACAATTGGGGTTACAAATAACTATAATGAGGATAGTCATATTAATAATTTTTTATATTCTATCGAAGTATTATTTTTTAATCTAATATAATTAAATATTATTATTGAAATTTGATTATGTTGATTCATACACAAAATATGAAAATAACCTTCTTTCATATTTATTGGTGAAATTTTTGTTAATTATGATTTTTATTTAAGTTATGTATATTTTAATGATTTTGATTAGAATTACATTTTCCTAAATAAGTATTCCAAAACGAATTATTTTGACATAATATGTGCTTGAACATAATTATATCAATTGAATGATTAAAAAAACAAAAATAGTGATGTTGTAAATTTTAGGTAAGTATTTCATAATTCAACTTTTTAATAAAATGTGTTGACAATTTTATGATTAACTAGTTAATATTATTAATGTTTTTATATATGTTTAGTCCATGATACATTTTTTCAGTTATATTTTATTATATGGATTCTGATTTTTATGTGGGAGTATTATTTGAAATTTTCCAAAAATGTTAAACTTATGGTGTCAATTTTATAAAATCTGATGCCTAATAATAAAAAATTCACCATTTCTTCATCATCATTTTTTTTAAAATCCACATAAAAAATGAACCCGATTCACATTTTTACATCATTTTAAAACAAATGTTACCAAAAACATTATTTTTAACATAATCTTTATAGATTTTGGTTAAAAACTGATGTTAAAAAATAGAAAATCTATCATTAAATCATGACATTGTAATACTGAAACCATTATAAAGGTGATTAAATCATGTTCAATGATGATGATCTGTGATGGAAGGTATTTTTCTATCTATTTTATTTTCATTGAGAAAAATTTCATATTCACATGTGCTTATTTTATTTGTTGTATATACTTCCTGGGGATTTTTTTGAATCATGACCTCATAGCCACTTTCAGATCTCTCTTACATGGAGTTTGTTAATTTATTTTTATCAATGTAGTAAGGGATTTCAACTCAATTTATATTCCATTAAAACAAATATGTTTTTTTGGAACCAATTATTCAATATTTGTGGTATATAATGACATGTTGAAATAAAATATCATGATTAATTCATGATATATATTATTTTAATTTTCACTTTGAATTATTTAGTCAATAATGATTTGATATGAAAAAAAGAAATTGGTAATTTTTTTATAAAATCCAAATTTCATTTTGGATTTATAACATTCTCTGTAAATAATTACTTTATTTTATTCATCCTTCATTTGAAAAAAAATTATATCAATGATATATATTCATTAATGATGTATATGATAATTTCATAAATCATATACAACTGTTTCAAAAGTTGTCTACTCTAAAGGTTATTTTATTAATTGTGGAATTGTTGAAAAATATAAATACATTACTCAAAAATTGTATTTCATTATAAGAGACAATTATATTTATTTAAATTGACTATTTATTATATTTTTAATTTTTTGGTCATGAATCTAATTGTAGTGAATCATATATACAAATTTAATTTATTCCTCGGTATATCTCATGAGATATATTCATTTTTCTAAAACCTATGAGGTTTTACCTAATAATTAAAAATATATTTCAAAATTTCCTCATAGAAAAGATTTATTTGGACAAACTAGAGATTTTTGTATCCATAAGATAAAAAATGATTTTTAGTGGTTTGTATTGTAAAATAGTCATGTTCCTAGAAAATATGATATCCAATAAATTTTAATTTTCTTCATTAAATATTAAATTTGTATTATCCATGATATTTTCACAATTATAGTATCTATGGATTCATTTTATTCACCGTTATTGTTTAAATTTTCTGTTTTTCAATTATTTACCTCTCTGTATAGATTATGACCTATCAAATTGTGATATTTCTATATTTTATTATATGCAATTTTTTTTGTAATTATTTACCTCTCATTATAGATTATATATTTTGATTAATGATAGCATATGTTGTACAAAAACCTTACCAATAATCTTAATTTTTCGTTATTTTGTATTCTCTCTCATTAATCTATGAAGTTTATTATGATTGATATAAAAGGATATTATATATTGAATATTGTTTTTATAATATATATATATATATATATATTTATTTCAAATAAAATAATGGTATCAAACATGTATTGAGTATATGAATTATACTACTCAGTTTTATCCTTTATTTTGTGATTACTTGTATCATATACCAATGTATTAATGTTGGTAGTGGTTCCAAGTTATTGGGGTGTTATTTACTATTGTTAGTGTAAAAGAATGTTTAGTAGAATAAATGGGAACATGATTTTGGAAAACATATATAAACATACGATAGACATTAAAGACATGTATATTAGAACATCCAAAAGATTTTTCAGTTATGATATTATACAGTTTTTCTTTATAATATATTCCTATATAGATACCATAAGTGGATGTTATTATGTAAAAAATTTACATAGGGGTAACAACTCAAAAAATGGAACATTGGACTTAAACTGATTTTCACATGATTTATGATAATTAGTCTTACTATACATCAGGATTCACACTTCTGTGGGATATATTTTTGATAATTCATATTTTCTTTAAAATAAATATGAAGTTTTTGAAAATAATTATTTCTTAAAGGAAAATGTGTCTATTAATAAGAGATTATCAATTCCTACATTTTTTCAATGAATGTCATGTATATCATTTATTTTGGGATTATGAATTATGTTAGATAATGATATAATATAATCCAGTTTAAGTCATTATTTAAAAATGGAACCTAATTAAAGCAATGATATCTACATGAAATCATGTAATACAATGAGTAATAATTATTTTTTCTTTGATGGGATTATTCTAATCATTCTGAGGTAACTTGTATCTGAAACATTATCATCATATGGGGACAAAATATCATGTTCTGAGAAGACATGGAATTAATTCAATCATTATTATGGATTCAAAGGAAAGTTATGGAAGGAATGATCGGGAGAGAAAAATATGGATAAATAGTTGTAGGGGAAGAAAGATTTTATAATATATTATAATTGTGTTATGAAAACCCATGATGCTTTCATAAGAGGAATGCGAGATTTCAAAAATTGGGTAGGGAAAGGACATCATGCTTGTGATTTCAAGGGAAAGAATAAAATTTCCTATCTAAAATGAATCATCTATAATGATATTGGACAGTTCAAAAATCAATGTCTTTAGTGTCAAATGATTTCACCTCAATACAATTTATGAAATCAATTTCAGGTTTATTAAACTACCATATACAAAGAGGAATTAGTAATGTGCATGTATTTGGATTCATAAATTATCTCATTTGATTATTATTTTTAATGATATAAAAATAATAAGAATTATGAAATATGTAAGGATTTCACTATTGTACTGTTTCATTATGAATTTGAAAGATTATATGGAATGATACTGATTACTAAAAAAATGATTTTGTGGAATGATGCAATTATTGTAATACAAAGGATTAATGACCCAATAAATGTTCGTGATGTTGAGATAATGATGTTGTTATAGAAAAATAATTCATATTAATAATTTAAATTTTATATTTCAATCAAAATTATAACTAATTTATTAATTTCTTAAAATGTATTTTTTTATTGATGATGTTTAAATCATTTTTTTGGTTTAATGAAAATATCCAATTATTTATTTTAAACATATAAAATATGTAATCATGAATGTTTTAAATATGTTTTTATGGTATCTCATGGTAATACCATGTCTCACAAGATTAAAAGATGAATGTTTTCACATGATTGGTATATAATGATTTATAGCAACTTCATGTTATTTGGAAAAATGATAAATTAATTTTTTAAATTCAATGGTCTTCTTTTTAATGTTTTTGATTTTAATGGTTTGGAATGGCCATATGTTTAACCATTTATGATATTGTTTAATACGAATATTACATAAGGTTTTAAGGATTAATTTATTAATTCACTATATATAAATTTATGCATATTGTATAAAATTTAGTAACCGAAATGTTTTGGTTAAATAGATAGAGGAATCCAAAACAAACTATTCACTCTTTTATGAATCTTACAGTACAATAAAAGTGAAATTTCATGGTTCATGTATAAAAAATTAATATTTTGATATTAAGTTCATAGTGTAATTGACGAATCCAAATTGGTTGACGTACAACTAAAGAATGAAATAATTATTAAGAAATAAAAACGTATCATTTAATATTGTTTTCTAATAACATTAGAGTGTTAATGAATTAATCAAAATTAAGAAAATATTATTATAAAAAATTATCTTCTTAACAATATATTCGATGAGTCAAATGGTTTTTAAATCATCCCTGATTTATGGTTTGGTGGTCTTTATATTTACATAAATTATTCAACTTCTTTCAATTAATCACCTCAATCATTATCTGTAAATATTTATTCAATTCTTCTAATCCCAAATCAATTCATTCGACAATTTTTTTTATTATTTAGAAACCTATTTATATGTTATTTAATATGTAATTTTCACCCCTATCTCTATTACAACTAGTATATTTTATTTAAAATTTTTATGATCTAGAGTTATTAAAAAATTTTATTTCCAAATATCAAAACATTGATTATAGAGATCAAGTATGAATTATAAGAATGTAATTTATTTTAGATTTTGAGATTTGAGAACCAAAAAATTTCAAAATATAAGCATTGAATTTGATAAAATATCTGACATGACACTCCAATATTAAAATAAAAAATTTAAACCCCATCAATTTTAGAATTTTTATTATATCCTCTTTAATAGATTTTGTTACAATAAACACTGAGTTTATCTTTCATTGAATGAAACATCAATTTTAAGCAAAACATAACATGTTGTTAATATGTTACTATTAAATGTAATTGTTATAACCTATATTTTGAAATTCTAGGTATGAATAGTATAAATTAAAAATGGAAATTATAGTTTTCTATTAATCAGAAATAAAATAAATTTCAATTAAAAAAACATTATAATGAGAAACTGAATTTTTAAAAAAGATTGTTTAATAACACTTTGTGGAAATAAAATATAATTAATTTTTAAAAAATATAGAAAATTTATTTTTTAAAATAAATTTTTTTTATTGAAGTTTAAGTAATAATATATTCTTAGGGTGAAGTTTTTTTAGTTTTTTTTAAATTTATATATTCTTTTCATAGTGAAAAATACTGAATTTTAATTAAAAATGCCCATTTATTTTAAATAATTTTATATGATAAATTATACTTCAAATTGGGTTTAAATTAATATTATTTAAATAATATATCAATTAACAAAATTTAGTTAATTTAAATGATATTTATATAAACTTTTGATATTAAAACATTTTTATATATTTAAGCATTTGTCGATAAACCCCTCTCTTTTTGTCCCATCATTATGATTAATTTAAAAATTAAATTTTTAACATTTGTGAATTGTATTTAGAAAAATTAATTCAATATTTGAAATATGAATAATTTTGATTGTAAAATAAGGTCATAGTGTTTTTTAACAACAATATTAGTGAAAAACATTGAAATTAATTATCTTGATTGTAGTGAAAAAATTTAAATAGGGGATAATCATTATTAACGAGGTTTATAATGACCTACCAACTTCTGGGTCACAACTTTTATGGAAATATATTGTCTCATATCACCAAAGAATTAATTTCATATGAGGATTTGGGACATGTTTCCATGAATGTGATCTATATAATATGTTATGTAAATAAAAAAGGAACCTTCGTTGCCATTAATAGCAATAAATTTTGGGTTAGGGAAAAGAATAAATTTTTTCAGTTATAAATATAGTTTTGAAAGATAATTTCTTTTTACTAGGATAATTGTTTTAATTTTTCAAAAAATAGAAAATTATATTAAATACTGAAGATATTCAATTAAAGTAATTATTTATATAATAATTTAATAAAATAAATATTACTTAAAATATCAAAATTAATATATAAATTTAATTATTACATTAAATTATTTTTATATGGAAATATTATGTTACAAATGTTTTAAAAAATATATTATAATTTCATTATTGTTCTGATCATTATTAATTCAAACAATATTTATAATTTGAAAATTAATATTAATGATATTTTATTTCGAAAGATTTTTTATAAAATGAATTATAATTAAAAAAATTAATATCATGTTCAAATTTATTTGAATTTCATAATAATTATAAACTATGTTCAATTAAGGTCCAAATTTTTTATATTATAATAAATTTATTGAACCCTAAATATTAAAAACATTCTTATCACGTTTGAGGTTAAAGATGTGTATTTAAATGTTACATGAAATGAGGTTAAAATTAATATTCAATAATCATAGGATTTTTATCTTTTAAATTAGGTATAATATTAAAAAATATTTTTTATTATGTATCTAATATGTCTCATTTTATTTTAGTCTTAATTTATAAATTACTTATTTTAAAAAGATATGATACTATTGTGAAAACCCAAAACAGTAAAAATAAAGAAACATAAATATTATAGAATAAAATGTTTAAAACATGTACTGGATAGTAATGTTGAGGTGTGAATTGACCATATCATACCTATGAATCATTTTTTATTAATTCTTGATCCACTTTATGTATGAATGTTCTCCTAATATTGAATACTTTTTAGTATTTACAAAAAATACCACTCCACCAAAACAATAAAAGGAAACTCACTCCCCTAAATTATTCACATTTATAACGCTAATTATATTGACCAAAACCATAAAAACTGCTTCCCCACTACCATAATATCATCCTAAAATCCTTATTTTGGGTAAAAAAACTTCATATGAAGACATTGGTAAAATTAAAGGGGGATTCCTTAAGAAGAGGTATCATTCATCAATGGGAATATTTATTTTATTTCACTATCCACCTCCATAAATTATTATTAAACTATACAAATTTAATAAACAAATTATATTATATATGTTGGAATTCTTGTATAATTTTATTTTACCTAATACAATATTCATTCAATCAAATGAGTTCAAAATCATTGTTCATGTTTATGATGAACTATCCCCTCTCGAAACGATGTCCTTCGTTCATATATTTCCACCTTTCATAGGTGAGTACAATGAAAAATATAAAATATATTAATTATATTATTAATATATTTATATCTTTTTAATAATTATATCATATATATAAATATATTAAATTTACATTTAGTATGGGGTATTATAATGTCACTCGTGTGTATGGTATAACACCACCTCATGAAGAGATGTGATTCATCTTCAAATAACACATTACATATATTGTAATATTGTGGAAGTTAACGATTATAATTGAAAATAATGGAATAATTATTATATTAATTGTAATTTTATCATTATTGAAATTTAATATATTTCATTTTCTTTCATTCATTTTCACACACCTAAAGAAGACAACATTACTTATATACGTGTGGACTATAACCTTAAAAAGCGATCTGGAACTCTTTTCATGACCAAACAACATGGATGATATATATATATATATATTATGGTATATATGATATTATGATCATTTTTAATGTATAATATATTAATTACCTCTATTTTATAATGATCATTGGAAAATTGAAACATTTCCCATGTGTATGTATGGTATACAAAATCAATAATGGAAACATACTTCTTCTATTATAAACATCATTAATGATTGTTTAAAAAATTAATAATTATGAATAAATATGAAAACAATGTCATTATAAATATTATGAAAATGAATATCATATATAACATTCACAACGACATTATCTTTCAGGATGAAACATTCCCACCACTCCCATCGCAAGGAGAGGTTCCAGATTATATGTTGATTGTTCTCATATGAACTAATGAATAGGAAGCTAGTGGAAGTTGGGTTGATCCCATAGGGAGAATAGAATATCAATTAGACTAGCACATGTTGTTTAATTTTTTTCCAATTTTTGAGATAAGATGTTTCCAGGGATTATTTTACTAAGTGAAACCATTTTTGAAGATTTAAACAAAACCAAGAGTCGAACAAAAGAAATAGAAGACAAATGTGTCAGGGTTGTAATTCTGACCGTATTTCATTATAGTATTAATTCATTGGCATTGAGTTTGTTAGTAAAAGTTTTGTACTATGGGGATTCAATTAAATTAGTGTTTCATGGTCAGAAAACAGACAATTTCATTATTAAAGGTAAATTAATTTCTCTGGTAATTAATTACTTAAACATGTCTAGGTTCTTTACCCCTTTATAAAGAAACATCGAGCTCATCTAATGGTCATAGATTCAATCATTGATAATCCTTCATTATTTTCCATAAGTTTCATTATTTATCTGAAAGCATAACAATTGTAAAATATGGTTCAACTTTAATTGAAGAAATATTACACACATATCACAATAAAACAACATTTTGGAGTTGGACTTACAAATCCCTCAAACCCATTTTTACGACCCCATATTATGGAATTCAGCCTTTGATGACCATGGTCAGGATGTGAAGATTGATTTGAAACTCAACCCCCAAAACGAATATGAGAGGACATGGGGAAGGAAAAAACAACACTAATAGAAAAAGACCAAATACCGGTGGAATCCGGCCCTAAGAAAATTAAATAAAAGAGTTGGAGAGTTAGGCATACAAGGGGTTATTACATAGGTGAGTGTACAACACCTCAAATCTATCAGCCTCCATAAGTGGGGTGCAATAATTAGGCGCCGTGAAAGACCACATCCCACCAAGTTTAATGAGTTCCCACTTCGCCAATGCATCCGCCACCCAGTTGGCCTCTGGATATACATGTGACACCACTAGATGCATTTGCAAGACCTTATTGAGACAATAAAACCATTGAGGTAGCACACACCAAGGCACATTATGTGTCTTGGTCTTCATCCCATGAACCGTAGACTGGGAGTCAGATTCAATCCATATACATTTCTAATTAATCTAAAAAACATACCTTACAGCATATAACATGGCCCATATTTCAGATTCAAAGGAATTTCCAATTCCAATTGCTTGGTGGAAGCATCCCTTGACAAACCCATGGTATGTACGGAACACTCCCCTACATCCCAACATACATGGGTCACCCAACGTAGCTCCATCAACATTCAACTTGAGGTATGGCACAACAGGTGAAATCCACAGAATATGGTTCCGCATTCGTGGCTTGCGTGGATGACTCAAAACTCCATGATTTCCCAGAATTTGGAAATCATCAATAGTGTTAGACATGGCTCCATCCTGGGCAATTGAGGTAACATAAGAATCCCTATGGACAACCATCATACCTTGCTGTACTGTGGAGTGTGAATCACCAAAGAACATTCAGTTCTGGGCTTCCCAGATATCTACAATAACAACATCAACATCCACCAACAACAGCTTATGAATTTTCTCACAGCTTTGAGCAGGCACCATGCTGGACAGCAGGTCGTGGACTTGCCTTTAGGTGTCAAACACTATCCCAAACAAATATCCAATGAAAGCTCAAAGCTGCTCGGCACGACTATAGTTCATTAAGATATGTTGTACCGAGTCCTCCTCAGCCTTGCAAATGGAACATATAAAGGCCATTTGCAGGCTAGCCCATTTGAGAATGTATGTTGTGGGAATTTGATTTTTCCAAATTCTCCATATGAAGAAGAACCTAGTAGGCTGAATGAATCTAGCTTTGAAATGCAGCAGCCACACCGGTGTAGGAGATAGACCCCCACAAGCAATCTTGTAAAAATTCATACAGTTAAACTACCCAGTTTTGGCATGGACCCATATTAGAGTATCAACATCCATGAAAGCATATCCATTGATTTCATTTTCCACCTGCATAAAAATTTTAGAAATAAGAGCATGAATTTGTGAAATGAAACCCGAGATGGACATAGGGGTTTCTTCATATAAAACATTAAGATCACGAAGGGGCTATGTGAGACACTTTATTGACCAACAATTCAGGTTGGAATCCCTGCAAAACAACCATTAATATCTTACATTATCCTCACATACACCTGCTTGAGAGATTCCAAAACCGACGAGGCATGATAAAAGTTATAACCATTGAGAAGCCTATTTGTGATTTTATTCGAAAGGAAGTCATCACCATCTTCATGTGTGATCAGGTTCCAAGGGAATTTACCAATCAAACCATCCTTGAAGGTAATAAGGTCCTTAACCCCAAGGCCCTCCATATCCACATGCTTTATGCATTCCTTCCATGCAACTGTAATCAGCTTCATTTCATTTGGTGACCCTGTCCAGATAAAATTTCCTACCTTGCTATGAATCTCCTTAATATTTCCTCAGCTATCTATAAAGGTAGAAGGAATAAACAAACATTGATGTGATAACTGAGTTCACTAGGAAGACCCCCTATCCAGTGAGATAGCCTTCCCTTCACAACAAGATATATGTTGTATAATACCAGCAAAAATGCCCACCAAATACTACCTTTTCACCTTTCCAAAAAATAGTGGGACCCCAAGATATTATAAAGGAAGTGATCCTCTCCTTAACCCAAGATACAGTACTATCATATTCCTTTTGTTTCTTTGTCTAGGAAATACCTGAAAATCATCATGAACACCAATAAAATTCATTTAATCAATAAAATAAGAGTTATTTGGTGAAAAAAATATTTTAATACTCAATAATATATATATATATATAAGAAGGTATACACAATTTGGGAACATCAAACTCTCCCACTCATAGTCATTTTCTTATCCTCATGAAAAATCTCAACAACAAATCAATAGAATCGAAACTCCAAAAATTGGAAGCATTCGACTATTTTTAATTATAAATACTAAATCCATAACAGAATATTTTAAAAGGAAGAAAACATATTTCAATTACAATGATATTATAATATTTCCTCATATTTAATTTAATAAAAAATTTTCATTATCTTTCATTAAAATTGTTTATCTTTTAATAAATAAACATTCCACTTGATGATTTACCTCACCTGATAGTATTCTCAACACTCAAGATCATTTAAACAGTGTTATTCCCGATCTCAAGTATATGAATTCTATATATAGGCTTTGAAGTGTTCTTATTATCCTCATTAGTTGTCAAATCATAACAAATAATGAGGGCTTTCAATGAGGTTCAAATTATTTTAAGGATTAGGGTGGTAGGTAATGCTTAATATTATTCTACGAGGCATTAAAAGGAGTCTGAATTCATAAAAAATAATGAATGAAATTCAAAATAAAGCTTACTAAATGTCCATCCCTATATATTAAAGGGTGTCATAACCATGATATTCACTTTCAAATATGGACTTATTAAACCTGAATGAATATGGTACATATTTTACATTTTTTTTAAACCGGGACCACTAAGAATAAAATAAATATTGGTTTTAAAAACCATTCTTCCCAAATGAACAAGTGACATACTCCCACACACATAAATGAATGGTTTCTCCAAAATATCACATGACTTACCAAAAATCACTCTCTAAAGCTCAAATGAATAATCATGAAAAATTATAAATGAAATAGGTTAGGAAGGGAATATAGGCATGTAATGTTTCTTACTATCAAGGTTGTTCACTATTTCTAAGGGTTTTATAAAGATTAGATGTAGGTAGGTCTCAATGTCAAAGGGGATAATAAAATCAAATGCCATAATCATTTTAATTTGATTTATAAATATTCATGTTTTGAAGTGAAAAACTAGAATGTTCTGGTAGTTATGCATGTCCCAAGAATATCTTATAAAAGTGGTTCTAAGAAATAATATGTCAAAAAGGATGAGAATACCTCTCAGGAAGGATTAATAATAAAATGTTCAATCAGGTCACGACATTAATAAAAATGATTAGACTAATAAATGTGAATGTCAAATACTTTATATCCAAAATCAAACTATATAATCAATCATTAAAAACTACATTCAAAAATGAAATAAGAATATAACTTATAAAATTAAATTTTATGTATTTATTATTTATAATAATAATTAATCATAAATATTCCACAATTTAAAATATTTCAACAATTAATTATGTGTCCAAAATTTGTTCTAAGAAAAGACTAGTGTAGTTAGAGACCCCCCTTACAGTTAATAAATCACATAGTCCCTCAAGTGAAATACCAATGAAAATGAGATTATTTGGGGAAACAATGGGGGTAATATAAGAGAGTGAAATGGAATAAGTGAATCAAAAGTACAATGAAAAAAGAAACAATGAAAAAAATACCTACATGGTGACTGGAAATATATGGAATTAGAAAAAAAAAAGAGATTTCAAAGGAGCTACTGCACACCTATGATGGTCTCGAGGAGGGGGGGGGGATTTAGATACATATATAATCACATTCAAATCATAGAACAAAAATAATATATATTTAATGGAAATAAATATTCCAAAAAATAGTCACTCGATCGTCTCAGAAGAGGCATATTCCACAAAAGTGGAATCTTGTAAAGGATAAGTAGCACTAGTGAAAAGTAGAGGAATATGCTCAGCAAACTAAGTGGAAGGAATGGTAGGAACCATAGGATCCATATTGAATGTAGAAGCGGGGCCATAAGTATATAGAAAAACAAAATATGTGTCCATAGCTGCTAGTGGCGACTTTGTGGTAGATGGATGAGGAGCAGATGTTGGTACCGTAATAGGGGATGTCACTAGTAGTGAAAGGCCATTTTGGTGAAGAAGAATCCCCAACAGCATCTCAAGTTGCCCACTGGGCTATTTGAAAGAATCCAGGAAGTGTCCCATCTCGACCAGGCTGAGGGTAAATGAGAGATCATCCAAGGGTATAGGTGGAGGTGGGGTGGTGGAAGTCCCCAATGGAGAAAAAATGGAGGAATTAGAATAAAGGCCAGATGAAGGAGTTGCCAAAGGTAAGGACCATCTATGGGTGGATGGGGTGGGTCGTGGTTCTCATCATTAGTGGGGTCAGATAGTTCAACTTACACCCCTATAAGAGCAGGGGCGTCCTTCACAAACCTATAGCTATCCCCTAGTCTGTTTAACATCCTCATGTGAATAAGAATGAGAAATTCAAGATGCTGAGGAGAGAACAAGTGGTACTAAAGGAGAGATGGCTCAGAGATACAAAATGGTGTTCCAAGAAAGGTGTCATAGAAATCGCAATTTAGGTTTCCCTAATGTCCATGAATCCTTGAAAGGTAGTAGGTGGTGGCAATGTAGGGAATTACATAGTCCCCTTCCAGATAATGCAAGTAAGGAGAATCATGTCCCAGTTGGACATGACACCCCTATCTAAATGGAGAGGAAAAATAAAATCACTAAATCACCAATAAATGAAAAGAATGGGAAAGAAATAATGAGTGTTATCTTCTATGATGTGAGGGTGCAACTATGGTCAGACCCAACATGCTCCTGCCACATGGCAACAGAGTCAAAGAGCTCGGGGTAGGTAAAGGTGGAAATTGAAGGAGGGGTGGTAGGATATGGGTAGAATCTGCACCCTCAGCCAACGAATTCCTTATTAAGAGAAAAAGTGCTCCCCTAGCCTAATGAAGAACTGGGTGGGTTGTAATTGTTGTCATTTGACGGTAGGTGGTCCCATCGAACTCGAAGGTGGCCATGAACTCCAAAACAAATCATGATATGTAGGAGTACTGACCTGAAATGTTTCCAGAAGATGATTATAGACTAGAAGATCATTAAGATCCTCCCAAATACCCAGATTTTGGGGAACGATATTTTCTAGTTAGCGGCCCTTGAATGGGATATTATGGTGAGAGAATCTACGTAATCTATCTACTGTAATATGAACCTCAAGAAAGGTCATTCATGGATGCAGCTGAGGGTGAGCAGTAGCTTGAGTGGGTAGTGGTTGAACTAATAGTTCCAGGGAAGATGGTCATGTTGTAGTGGTGGGAGGTGGAATAGGGGATACTAGAGCTAGCTTAGAGGTCTGGCCAGTAGGCAGAGGTGTTGGTTTGGTCAGGGCCACTGCTGGGAAGGGTGATACTGCTGAGGGGATAAAGCTAGAAGATGGAGCCACGACAGATGATCTCTCTACCACAATGGACGGTGTAAATGCCACTGCTAGAGGATCAGGGGTGGCAGGAGAAGGTGCCACCTGAACTACATGATCAGTAGATATCGCGGCTGAAGGCAGTATCATAATAGGAGGAAGAGAATCCAATACTGGTGGTTGTAAAACAGAAAGTCAAATATTGGAATTTTGTAATGTCTATGAAGAATTTGATGGCAAGGAGGAAGCTCTCCCTCAGCTGCGGATGCGGTACACTTCCCACTTGCATGACATCTGTCATCTATAACTGTAAGGGAAGGATAGTAAAAACAAAAAAACATAAAAAATTGAAAAACAAAGAATAAAAGTGAGAAAATAGAAATTAAAAAAACTAGGCATGTAGATCAAGGATACACGGAGTGTATTGTGAATAGGAGGGAAGATCATGTATCCTAGATAGACATACTAAGAGGGAATGTGTTTGGGTTATAACCAATTCACTATGTGTAAACAAATGTACATGTTGTGTTCTACAAAATGGAGTTGTGCCTGTTTAAGGAACCAGACACATATCGATTAAGGCATGTAATCAGAAAAAATACACACCGTGTAGATAAAGATACACACCGTTTGTAGTAACATGGTGTGTAAGGCATGTACACTGTCCACGCGGAGCCCACCAAAGGCTTAGAGGATGGAATGTCTCGAATAGACATGCTGTGTGTAGTGACATAGGGAATGGTCATGTCCCCTGGGACCCAGACTAGGATAGAAGGCCTAGGGAGGCACAATACATGGTGTGTGTAATAAAGAAAGACCTTGTATATTTAAAATGTGGAAAACATGTCGTGCGTGGCCATGCACAAGATGCACATGGCTTGCGTTCTTCACACACCCTTTGTACTATGAGGGTGATGAAAGGTCAGACAAATCAAAAACATCCTAATTGCCTCTAAAACCTGAAAATAAAGAGTGTACAATGGCGTACCTGATATGATGAGTGAATTTCAGAATAATTTAAGATATATATTGCATGAAAATGGGGGATTAATAGGAGGGAGGCAGGATAGATTCTAGATAATGAAAAGTGGGAGGAAGGGGGGTTGGGAAACACAGGATAATACTCGATAGGGACTCGATCTATATAGGTGATGGAAATGGAATGTATCAAGGTATACAATCCATTTAGGTTTTCAAAAAATAAATAGTATAATATAATTGTTATAGTAAACAATATAATAATTAATAATAAAAATTAAAATTAAAATAAATTTATTTATATTATGTACTGCAAATAAATCAATACGGATGATGTATTGTGGAAATACAGGTTTTTTGATCAAAAATTGGAAAAAGAGAACTAATACCTTTGGTCTGGTGATAGGGGAATGATTCGAACTGGAGATCGACCATTCAAAACAAAAGAACTAAAATCACCCGAGCAAAGGTTGTAGTGGTGTTCAGTTGTAGTTATTTTTAATATTTTATGTAGAGGTAGAGTTCTACATGAGGCAAAAATGCATGGTGTGTGGTTTTAATTTGAATAAAAGGGATGAATATAGAGATATTACCATTTTGAACCCATTCCATTTGAATCTAGGTTTGAGACTCTGCCAAACTTCCAACTTCACCTGCTTGTATTCTTGTGTTTTGAAAATATTATGAATTATTAAAGAAAACATGGATTATCAAACAAATATCGAAATACATGTTTTGTGGTTTTATTAATTTGGAGAATGATGGAAATGAGTTAGCTTTCAAGATTTGAACCCTGGACTTTTGGAAATGTTTTATAACCCTGGATAATTGGTCCATCCCTATCATGGGTTTTATTTTAATTTGAAATAATTTATTTATTTTAAAAATAACCCACACTCCATTTGTTAATACATGGGTTAAAAATTGATTAACCCTGCATAGAAGGAAGGTGTGTGGTGATTTGATCCGACAACAACACATATACATTCCAGTGACCTTTCCATTAGCACATGCCTTATCCCTACATATTACATGAATTAATATATGATTATACACAATGTTCTATTATAATATACTCTAAAGAGAAATTTACACACCATGTGAAGTGGCTACACGACATGTATTGTCCTTTTGTTCTTCATATTAACTGTGGATAGAGGATAAGAAGGAACACACTGTGTGGAGTGAATGTACATGTCGTGTGTATAATAAATAAAAAAAACTAAGAAAAAAGTACTGGGTTGCCTCCTAGGAAGAAAATTGGTTTTAAGTCATGGATCGACCTTACATAGGGTTACTTACAAGAAATATTTAAGTGGATGTGTCTTTCCCAGAGTGAACCACCACATATTTCTAGTGCCCTTATCTAGGTACCATGATTCATCACCATCAAGTGGTCTAGACGACGGCTTGCAGTAGACATACACTATATATAGTAGGTACTGAAGGTGTATGTTTTTAATGGTTTGATCTAGTATATCCTCCACCTTAGGGTTTTGACTTTTCCAAACTATGTACCTAAAAATAAATTACGGGAATCACTAGAATATGAAGATGATCAATTGAGTGGTCAAAATTAAATTGTTATCAAATTTTGGATAATCATGACATGATGTTCCCCTGTATTCAAAATTTGTGTTTTAAAAATCATCTTCTGATATTTCTAATGACTGACAGGTGGGGCCCATAATATTACATGACTACTCAGTTGAAACAAAATTAGAACACCCATCCTCAAACCCAATCTAAGGCTCTATATGATTGATTATCTATGAACGTTTCTTGACCAAAACACCATGTCACCCTAACCTCTTATATTTATTTTGAATGGAATATTGTGACATCTTATATCATTGATAATAATCTTTCAGTTTTAACCATATATGGTATAAAATATGTTGGATAAATGGGTGGGGTGAAGAATATACAAGGGTATTCCTCGTATTGGTACCAATAATCTCTATATGAAAAATATTCTTTTGAAAAGGGGTATCACAATGCTACATCATCTGGATAAAAATATTCTCCCGTTTAATCTTACCACCACCTAGTTAGATAATAATCTATGGGATTTGGTTTTGAGGTTCCTAGGAGAAAGAAATTAGAAAACAAAATGAAGAACGGAAATTTTGTAAAAAATGACCTTTACACAGATGTGCACTAGTGTATAACATTATTTCCCTAAAAATGAAACCAATATTATCTCACCACTCCTATCACAAGGACTGGTCCCAAATTATATTTTCATTGTTACCTTCAGAACTAACTACTAGGTAGATAGTATAAGTTGGGCTTGATCCCACAGGAAACACAAAAAATAAATTGGACCAGTTAAAGTTGGTGAATTTTGTTCAGTTATCCAGATAAGAAAACTGAAGGGAACATTTCATAAGTGAATACATTTATGAATATTTAAATAAAACTTAGAGAAGAACATAAAAAACTGATTAATAACATATCAGGGCTATAATTATGATCATATTTCATTGTAGTCATTATTATTTAGTATGGAGTTTATTAATAAATGTTGTTTACCGTGTGGATTCAATTAAATTTGTGTTTCTTGGTCAAAAAAAACTACATGTTTAATGGTAAATTTAATGGTCTGGTAATTAATTAATTAATAAAGTTTAGGTTCTTTACCCTTTTAGAATGTGGAAATAGGCTCATCCAATGGTCATTGATTCGCTTGTTGAAACCCCTTCAGTATTCTCTATTTGTGTCATTCTTGGTCTAAAACCACATTGTTCGACTCTTCATGTATTAATAATGTTTTAATGGTTACAAATATTATTAAACATAGTTACCTCCTATAAATTATATCCAATCATGTGTATTTATTTTTAATGTTTTCTCATTATTTATGAAGAGCCATTCAATATATTAAATGTTCAATATTCAGTTTACATAATTTAAACTATCTTTGATCTACACTCATAATATCATATTTGAAAAATTCTTAAGTCTAATACTTTCTATTATCATATTTTTTTAAGTTTGAACGTAGTTACTTTGAAATGTCTAAGAATCTGTGAGTCTGCCCTTGGCTATGTATTTCTAGTACCGTGAAGCTAGACACCATGAAGCAGACACTGTGAATCCAAACACCATGAACAAGACACCATGAACAGGGCACCGTGAATCAAGACACCTTGAAAAAGACACCATGAATAAGACATCATAATGAAGACATCGTGAAGGAAGATGTAACGCCCCGACCCCTTTTACCCAGAGTCGGTGAATTATTACATGACATTGGAATGATCACAAGAAAGATCAAATCTCGAATGACTGATTGGTTTAGTAGCCTTGGAAACACTAGATATATTCATAATATTTTACATTACATCATAAATTGAAAAACTACTACAACAAAATATTTTCTTCATAGACCACACACATATCCGCACATAATATCCCTGCTGGTCATTCATAAATTACTTCTTCACATCTTGGAAAAAATAAAACATAGAAAAGAGGTGAGCTCAAATTCCCTGTAAGGATAACAATATAGCGGAAAATTTCATTAATAAGCATAAAAATTTAAGGCAATGTATAACTAAAACAAAATCCTTTTGAACTTGAACTTCAACATAGTATGGAAAAAGTAAAATGAAATAATGTCATTTACTTATTCACATGGATATTCTACTAATCAAACAATCACATGAAATATCAATAACCACTTTCATAATGATGGAATGGATAATGCCAGACTATCATAACCACATAGCCAAGGCCTCGTGCGAAGACTGCAAATAAGATTTTGCCAAGGCCTTGTGCCAAGACACTAGTTTGTCTCATGAGACCTACCGATGCATCGTGGAGCTATAGAGGGCTCCACCCGTCACATATTAATTCCAATGAATTCCCATATGAAAAAGGTTTAAACATAACATAAACATTCGTATTAAAACTAGCATACGAAAAGTCAATAATTTCACCATAAACTATGAATGTTATAAAAATAGCACATCCAAAGTCAAACATATCACAAAACCTTCAATACAATATATAAGTTTTGTATCATAATAAATCAACTTCAAATAAGCATAAAATCCATCAAAGGATGTTGACATAGATGAAATCAAAACTCTTTCTAGAGAAATATCTCTTTCTATTTTGAAATCATTTAAGAGTCATATATTTATAAAATAAAAAATTTTATTTGAAAATATCATTATAAGCTTGTACGTGAAGCTTCGATGATATTATAACGGCGGAAAATAACGGCACCCGCCATATAAGTTAAAAAACATTCTTACCTTAATTCTGTCGAAATGGTTAAAAAGCACCTTGTTTCGAAAATGACGGAAAGATTCCTTTATAAACCTCTTATAAAAAGTCAAACAAGATTATAAATAACTTTAACCCATATTTTATTAAATAGTAATTTTTTTTGAAATTAATTTTTAAGAAACATGGATGTGGATGATAATGAGATCCCAGTAGATTATTACGTATAAATAACCTCAGATAATGAAGAGATTGTGAAATAAACCCTTACCTTTTACTTTTACTTGGTTGGGGTAGGTTAACCTCCTATATAATGGTGAAATAATTGTTATTAAATTATACAAAAATCATATACATTAATACGATATCATATATGATCTCTTAACATTGATTTGTTAATAATATCTTAGTATTATCGTTGTTTCGGGTGTTAACTTACTCATTTTCTTTTATATGGTTTGTTACATAATCCTTGTTTGTAATGAATTGGTTGTATATTATTCATAACCATAATGATATAAAGTCCAAAAGCATCATTTTTAAATCATCAAATGATAATTATACTTGAATTGATACGATGGAGAATGAATCTCATCGCGTTCGTGGAGACGGTAGTCCGTACGTACGCACGAGCGACAATATCATTATTTTGATATTAAAATAGTAAATAAAACGATGATATATCATATAAAAAGAATCATTAACATGTTATATTTATTATTTACATGAGTTACAAATCATTATTATACCCATCCAAATAATAATATATTGAATAACAATTACACCACGACGTTGAGACGGTAAGTCGTACGTACGCACGTATGGTGACATTTTATTCAAAGGGTGGATAGAATAATGAATATGGTTGTAAAATATTTATAATAACATCACAATATATATATGATACTGGATTTATTTTTTTAGAATGTTAACAACAAAGGAAGAAGAAGTGGAAGATGAAAGGAACTTGGAAAAGGGTGGTGAAATTATTACCTCTTCTTCGGGATCTTCCTTTTATTTGATCAAAATGGATCCATAGGTTGGCTTTCTGATCAAACTAATGATTCTAGGTTGTAGTGAGGTATTTTGGGAGAGTATTTTGGAAGATTTTGGATGAACCAAAAGGCTTTTAAGGTGTGAAGAAATGAGAAGGAGGAGTGCCCTTTTATAAGAAGGGTGAGGGGCACCTTTGGAAAAGCTAGAAATATTAATTTATAATAAATTCATATTCAATTTATAATGGCTCAAAAGTTTATCATAAATGTTTAAGGTGGGGATAGGTCGAAAAAAACTCAACCAATAGAATTTAGACAGGTTTGGGTACTTATATTAACCTTATATTTAAGTATTAACTCAAAGTTAATTAGTTTCACTTTTACAATGTCTCTTTGTATTGTTATATTATATGGTTAATAAACATACCTTATACATCCAAGATACCCCCATGTAGTCCATTAATGATACAAATATCATGATATAAGTCTCTTGGAAAAACCTTAGATTTTTAGGAATTTAATATCAATTAATAATATAATACTTGTTTTAAAAACTCTTTTATGTCAATTTTGAAACTATTAAATAGTTGATTTTTGTGAAACTCATAACAGAATTATTACATCACAAAAAGTTGATTAAATAAATCCTAATATGTCATGTTATCCTATAAAATTATTTTATTTCATTAAAAGTCTGAAATTATATATTTTTGGGTATTTATAATATCACTTATTTTATATTTTCACTATTATGGTAATTACTGCATCATCATTGTGTCATAAATAAATTAACTTATTTAATCTCTAAAAATTATAAATAAACTATCATAATGTAGAAACTTTTTTTATCTTTCTAATGAATATTCATAGTCGAAAATCCAACATATATAACCCTATGTAAAAATTGTTTTTCTAAAAGATATATGCTTGTGTCATTTTTGTATTCATTTTAACGTAATTAAAATTAAGTGTCCATATCACCTACAAGTGGATCCATGGGGTCCCAAAATCGACCCAAAGATGAATATGGTGGAACATGTATCAACCAATAAATCTAGGACACGTTTTATGGTAATTTATTATTATTATAATATTATTTTTTAACCCTTATTTACCGGATTTACCCTTAACCATGGTAAATAAAATATTTATCGCAGTAATTATTCAAAATGTCTAAAAATAAAAGTTACCTATTTACAAAATTTGAACATCCTGATTCTAAATATGGAATCCATTTTTCCAAATTGAAAATATAGAAGTGGCATAAATTAATTTAAAATTAATTCTCGTTGTTAAAACAAAAAGCGTGTTTTTAAGAGATAATAACTATCAAAAGATTGACACTTGTTTATGTCCGGTTTAATTGTAAAATTATGTCCAATGATCAAAATTGTATTAAATTGTAAAAATATATTCTAAATATAATTTAAAACCTCTCAAATTTATAATTTATCACTATTACTTATTTTTATTAAAAAAGTTGTTTTTTAATTAAAATTTAGTAATTTTCACTATTCATCAAAATATTAAAGTTATCCGAAAAGTACCAAAATTTCACCTTAGGCAAAATTAGATATTCCGAATCCAAAAATGAAGTCCATTTTAAAAAATAAAATATATATAATTTCAAAAAGCAGGTATTACTATTCATCACAGCTAGTTTGATTGGTTATGGTGTGTTACAACTCGGTGTTGCGTACAACACACAATATCACATTATTCAAAGAGAAGCGTACCGTAGAAGCTTGGGGTGTTACATTATCCCCTTCTTCAAATAATTTCATCCTCGAAATTTCTAGAATAATTATCACATGAAATGACTCGGGTGGTTCTTCATCATAAGTTCCATGGGTTCCCACGTTGCCTCTTCCATCTTATGGTTTCTCCACAAAACATTTACCACACACGTCGTCCGGTTTCTCAGTACTTGTTCTCTAGTATCAAGAATCTTGACAGGCTCTTCGCAATAAGACAGATTAGGTTCCACTTCTAATTCCTCATAGGTGAGTACATGCGTTGGGTCAGTCATGTATTTCCTCAATAGAGATACATGGAACACATCGTGAACTTTGGAGAGACTTGGCGGCATTTCCAATCGGTAAGCTACAACCCCAATTCATTCTAGAATTTCGAAAGGTCCGATGTACCTGGGACTAAATTTACCTTTCTTACCAAAACGTATGACTCCCTTCCATGGAGATACCTTCAAGAAAACATGATCACTGACTTGAAAGTCCAAATCCTTCCTTCGATTATCGGCATAGCACTTCTGCCTACTTTGAGCTGCTTTGATGTGATCTTGGATTACCATCACCTTTTCCGTCGTTTCCTCCACAAGTTGTGGGCCTACAATTTTTCTTTCACCAACGTCATCCCAATAGGTTGGTGTACGACATCTCTTTCCGTATAATACTTCATATGGTTTCATTTGAATACTCGAATGGAAGCTATCGTTATAGGAAAATTCTACCAGAGGTAAATATTGATCCCACGTACCCTGAAAGTCAAGTGAGCAAGATCTCAACATGTCTTATAAGGTTTGAATAGTCCATTCTGACTGTCCTTCTGTCTGAGGGTGGTAAGCAGTGCTCAAATTAAGTTCAGTATCCAGGGATTTCTGAAGACTATTCCAGAATCTTTAAGTAAAACGAGGATCACGATCAGAAACAATCGATAGGGGTACTCCATGAAGTCTCGCAACATAATTAATATATAGTCTTTCTAGATGTTACAGGGGTAGATCTTCTCTTATAGCAAGAAAATGTGCTGACTTAGTAAGACGATCAACAATAACCCATATTGCATCGTTCCTTCTAGGAGTCTTTGGTAGCCCCATGACAAAGTCCATCGTAATATTGTCCCATTTCCACTCCGGTATGGGAAGAGGTTTCATGACTCCTCTAGGGTATTGCCTTCCAGGTTTCACTTGTTTAAAAACCATACATCTTGACACAAAATCAGCAATCTCCCTCTTTATATTGTCCCACCAAAAATGTTCCTTCAAATCTCTATACATTTTGGTACTCCCAGGGTGTATAGAGAAATTGGAACAATGAGCATCATCCAGCAATTCCCTTTTTATATCAGGTATATATCGGGAACACAAAGTCTCTTCCCAAATTTCAAAATTCCATATTCATACACAAAGTCTCTCAATCTCCCATCATTCACAGTATTAATCTTCTTTTGAAATTATTCATCATCGGTCTGAGAACTCTTAATCCTTTCTAGTAAGGATGGTTTGGAAACCATTTGAAAAAGAATTGATGTTTCGCCTTCCCTGGTTATTCCCATGTCCATCTTCACTAGATCCTTGAAAATTGGATCCCTTTCAATTCTCATATTGTTCAAAACTCCATGATCTTTTCTGCTCAAAGCATCTGCCACCTTGTTTGCCTTCCCTGGGTGGTAGTGTATCATGAAATCATAATCCTTGAGTAATTCAAGCCATCTCCTTTTCCTCATGTTGAGTTCTTTTTGTTAGAAAATATACTTCAAACACTTGTGATCAGTATAAATCTCACATTTTTCACCATAGAGGTAGTGCCCCCATATCTTCAAAGAAAATATCACATCTTCTAAGTAAAGATCATGAGTAGGATAGTTTTTTTCATGAATTTTTAAATGTCGTGATGTATAGGCAATAAACCTATCATTCTGCATAAGGACCCAACCAAGTCCTTTCTTCGATGCATCACTATAAATAACGAACCCATCATTCCCCGATGGTAGAGTAAATACAGGAGCATTGAATTATCTTCTCTGCAGTTCTTAGAAACATTCTTCACAATATTTTGTCCAAACAAATTTAACCCCTTTACGTGTGAGCTTCGTTAATGGGTTAGCCAATCGGGAAACATTCTGGACGAATCGTCAATAATAACCTGAAAAACCAATAAAACTACGTACCTCAGTTATACTCGTAGGTGCTGGCCATTCTTGTATTGCCTTGGCCTTAGAAGGATCAACAGAGATTCCATCTTTAGGGACAATATGGACAAGAAAGGAAATCCCCTGAAGCCAGAATTCACACTTTCTAAACTTCCCATATAATTCATGTCTTCTCAGAGTCTTCAGGATAATGCGCAAGTGATTGTCATGATCTTCGTAGATTTTGGAGTATACCAAGATATCATCAATAAATACCACCAAATATTCATCGAGATACTCCTTGAAAACTCTATTCATCAGATCCATGAATACAGAGGGTGCATTAGTCAATCCAAAAGGCATTACAGTAAACTCATAATGCCCATACCTGGTTCGAAATGATGTCTTCGGAGTGTCTTCCTTCTTCACACACGACTGATGGTATCTAGATCGAAGGTCAATCTTTGAAAAGTATTGAGCTCCATGCAGTTGGTCAAATAAATCATCAATTAGTGGTAGGAGATACTTGTTCTTTATTGTTATAGCATTGATCTCCCTGTAGTCGATACATAACCTCATAGATCCGTCTTTCTTTTTAACAAAAAGAATTGCGGCTCCCAATGGAGAAACACTAGGGCGAATAAATCCCTTATTACTCAATTCCTCTAGTTGTTTCTTTAGTTAAACTAATTCTAAAGTGGCCATTCTATAAGGGGTCTTCGATAAGGCCTTGATCCAAGAATTAAATCAATGGAAAACTCAACTTCTCATTCTGGAGGATGTCCAGGTAAATCTTCCGGAAATACATCTACAAATTCTTTCACAACAGTTACATCCTCTATTTGAACATTCCTTTCCTCACCCACGGTTCTTCCTCCCCAATAATTGAATTTAGTTGAGATACTAGGGGTGGATCTAGATAATAATTAGGTGGTGACGATTCTGCTCTAAAGATAAGGTGTTCCTTATCATCATCATAAAAAATCATAACCTCTTTCTTCTTACAATAAATATTTGCATCATAGTCCGATATCCAGTCCATACTGAGGATTATATCAAACTCAATCATCGGTATGACGATGAGATCAGCAGATAAAGAACATTTATGTGCTCTAATGGGGACTGATTCACAAAACTTTGTTGCAA
This sequence comes from Viscum album, assembly GCA_963277665.1. Classification (NCBI taxonomy): domain Eukaryota; kingdom Viridiplantae; phylum Streptophyta; class Magnoliopsida; order Santalales; family Viscaceae; genus Viscum; species Viscum album. The sequence continues at coordinate 1,512,246,561 of OY728143.1, read as the reverse complement.
TGATACTTCTCTTAGGTGTTTTAACTGAAAACTCCCTTGTTAAATCAAATTGGAAATATCTAATTTTCTTAGAAAACTGGGAAGATATGAAACAATGAAATGATCCAGAATCAAATAATGCATTTTCTAAACTTGAGGAAACCATTAAATTACCTGCCACCTCATCTTTCGGAGCTTCTACCTCAGCAGTAGTGATAGCATAAGCTTGGCCTTGATCCCTTGGCCTTTTTTGAGGTAAGTTCTCCTGACGCTTAGGACATTCATTTGTATAATTTCCCATCTCCCTGCAATTGTATCACTGAACGTTGGTGGCTTCCTTCTCCCCCTTGCAATCAGGAGCTTGGTGTCCTTTTTCACCGCACTTGTATCAAAATCCCATTCCCTTCAAGAAATTACCAGGGTGTTTCATCCCACATTTACCACAGGATTAATATTCAACCTTTCCCTTCTTCACCTTATTTCCATTCCCAGATTGATCAAAAGGTCTCTTCTTCTCTTTCTTTTCTTTAAAGTCATAAGACTTAGAGAATTCCTTTTCGGTCTTGATAGCACATGAGACAATGTCTTCGTACGACGAGAAGGATTGTGAGATTAATGATCAACGGAGAAATGGTTTTAACTCATCAATGAAACGATCAATCTTACTTCTTGGGATACATATATAATCTCTAGCATACGATTCTAACCTTGTAAAGTTAGCCTCATACTTTACGACATTATCATCCTCCTTCTGTCTCAGACTCAGAAATTTCCTTTCCATATCTGCTCGATGGTCGCGAGGAAAGTATTTTTTCTAAAAATAGATCTTTGAACTCCCTCCATTCCATATTTGATACTTCATCATCTTCCTTAGTATTTTGAATCAATGACCACCATTGATTAGCATCTCCAGTGAGGCGGAAACTTCCATGATAACATTTTCCCTTTCACTACTCCCCAAAGCCTGAAATATTTTCATTGAGGAAGTATATATTCATAAACCATTCATAATGATTTGTAAATAAAATGAGAGTTTTCCTAAGCATAGCCCCCGGGAGTGTCGTAACCAAGAGTGCAGCAAGGCCAGTTGTCGTGCACCAGTTCTCGTTCGAGTCTAGATCAAAGCGGTGTTTTCAGGTTTTACCCCTAGGTACATCTATTCCAGAGCCGCCTCTACCTGCTCGTATCCAGACAGGGATGTATTTCTCGGAAAACTCACAAAATTTCTACAATACCAAAATTCTAGGAAGTTATTCTATACTAATCCTCAAATTTCATCTTAGGTCTACGTGCTCTAATCAAAGTTTATATAAATCTAGCTTCCAAGGTTTGTACTAAACTTCCTCTGATACCAACTATAACGCCCCGACCAGTGTTACCCAGAGTCGGTGCATTATTACATGACATTGGCATGATCACAAGAAAGATCAAATCTCGAATGACCGATTGGTTTAGTAGCCTTGGAAACACTAGATATATTCATAAAGTTTTACATTACATCATAAATTTAAAAACTACTACAACAAAATATTTTCTTCATAGACCACACACATATCTGCATATAATATCCCTGCAGGTCATTCATAAATTACTTCTTCACATCCTGGCAAAAATAAAACATAGAAAAGGGGTGAGCTCAAATTCCCAGTAAGGATAACAATATAGCGGAAAATTTCATAAATAAGCATAAAAATTTAAAGCAATATATAACTAAAACAAAAACTTTTAAACTTGAACTTCAACATAGTATAGAAAAAGTAAAATGAAATAATGCCATTTACTTATTCACATGTATATTCTACTAATCGAATAATCACATGAAATATCAATAACCACTTTCATAATGATGGAATGGATAATGCCATACTATCATAACCACATAGCCAAGGCCTCGTGCCAAGACTGCAAATAAGATTTTTCCAAGGCCTTGTGCCAAGACACTAGTTTGTCTCATGAGACCTACCGATGCATCGTGGAGCTATAGAGGGCTCCACCTGTCACATATTAAGTCCAATTCATTCCCATATGAAAAAGGTTTAAACAAAACATAAACATTCGTATTAAAACTAGCATACGAAATGTCAATAATTTCACCATAAACTATGAACGGTATAAAAATAGCACATCCAAAGTCAAACATATCACAAAACCTTCAATACAATATATAAGTTTTGTATCATAATAAATCAACTTCAAATAAGCATAAAATCCATCAAAGGATGTTGACATAGACGAAATCAAAACTCTTTCTAGAGAAATATCTATTTCTATTTTGAAATCATTTAAGAGTCATATATTTATAAAATAAAACATTTTCTTTGAAAATATTCTTATAATCTTGTAAGTGAAGCTTCGATGATATTATAACGGCGGAAAATAACTTCACCCACCGTATAAGTTAAAAAAACATTCTTACCTTAATTCTGTCGAAAAGGTTAAAAAGCACCTTGTTTGGAAAATGACGGAAATATTCCTTTATAAACCTCTTATAAAAAGTAAAACAAGGGTATAAATAACTTTAACCCATATTTTAGTAAATAGTAAATTTTTTTGAAATTAATTTTTAAGAAACATGGATTTGGATGATAATGAGATCCCAGTAGATTATTACGTATAAACAACCTCGGATAATGAAGAGATTGTGAAATAAACCCTTACCTTGTACTTTTACTTAGTTGGGGTTGGTTAACCTCCTGTATAATGGTGAAATAATTTTTATTAAATTATACAAGAATCATATACATTAATATGATATCATATATGATCTCTTAACATTGATTTTTTAATAATATCTCAGTATTATCGTTGTTTCGGGTCTTAACTTACTCATTTTCTTTTATATGGTTTGTTACGTAAGCCATGTTTGTAATGGATAGGATGTATATTATTCATATCCAGAATGATATCAAGTACTTAAACATAATTTTTAAATCATCAAATGATAATTATACTTGAGTGGATATGATGGAGAATGAATCTCATCGCGTTCATGGAGGCGGTAGTCCGTACATACGCACGAGCGACAATTACATAATTTTGATATTAAAATAATATATAAAAGGATGTTATATCATATATATAGAATAATTAACATGTTATATTTATTATTTACATGAGTTACACATCATTATTATACCCATCCAAATAATAATATATTGAATAACAATTACACCACGACGTGGAGACGGTAAGCCGTACGTATGCACGTATGGTGACATGTTATTCAAAGGGTGGATAGAATAATGAATATGGTTGTACCATATTTATAATAACATCACAGTATATATATGATACTGGAGTTATTATTTTATAATGGTAACAACAAAGGAAGAAGAAGTGGAAGAAGAAAGGAACTTGGAAAAGGGTGGTGAAATTATTACCTCTTCTTCGGGCTCTTCCTTTTGATCAGATCAAAAGGGCTCCATAGGTTGGATTTTTGATCAAAATAAGGCTTATAGGTTGTAGTGAAGGATTTTGGGTGGGTATTTGGGTAGAGTTTGGCCGAACCAAAAGGCTTTGAATGTGTGAATAAATGAGAATGAGGAGTGCCCTTTTAGAAGAAGGGTGAGGGGCACCTTTGGAAAAGCTAGAAATATTAATTTATAATAAATTCATATTCGGTTTCTAATGGCTTGAAAGTTGATTACTAAAATTTTAAGGTGGGGATAGGTCGAAAACAACTAAACCAATGGAATTTAGATAGGTTTGGGTACTTATATTAACCTTATCTTTAAGTATTAACTCTATGTTAATTAGTTTCACTTCTAAAATGTCTCTTTGTATTTTTAATTATATAGTTAATAAACTTACCATATACATCCAAGAGACCCCCAAATGGTCCATTAATGATTCAAATATCATGATATAAGTATCTTGGCCGATCCTTAGATTTTTAAGAATTTAATAGAAATTTATAATATAATACTTGATTTAAAAACTCTTTTATGTCAATTTAGACACTATTCAATAGATAATTTTTGTGAAACTCATAACAGAATTATTACTTAGAAAAAAGTTGATTAAATCAATTATAATATGTCATATTATCCTAGAAAATTCTTTTAATTCATTAAAGGTCTCAAATTATATTTATTTGGGTATTTATAATATCAATTATTTTAAATTTTCACTATTATGGTAATTACTGTATCATCATTGTGTCATGAATAAATTAAATTAGTTAATCTCTAAAAATTATAAATAAAATATAATCATGTATGAAATAGTTTTATCTTCCAAATTAATATTTATAGTATAAAATCCAACATATATAACCCTATGTAAAAATTGTTTTTCTAAAAGATATATGCTTGTGTCATTGTTGTATTCATTTTAACTTAATTAAAATTTAGTGTCCCTATCACCTACAAGTGGCTCCATGGGGTCCCAAAATCGACCCAAAGATACCTATGGTCGAACATGTATAAAAAAATAAGTCTAGGACACGTTTTAGGGTAATTTAGTATTATTATAATATTATTTTTTAACCCTTATTTACCGGATTACCCTTAACCATGGTAAATAAAATATTTACCGCAGTAATTATTCAAAATGTCTAAAAATAAAAGTTACCAATTTACACAATTTGAACATCCTGATTCCAAATATGGAATACATTTTTCCAAATTAAAAATACAGAAGTGGCAGAAATTTATTTAAAATTAATTCCCATTGTTAAAAAAAAGCGTGTTTTTAAGAGATAATAACTATCAAAAGATTGACACTTGTTTATGTCCCGTGTAATTGTAAAATTATGTCCAATGATCAACATTGTATTAAATTGTAAAAATATATTATAAATATAAATTAAAACCTCTCATATTTATAATTTATCACTATTAATTATTTTGATTAAAAAAGTTGTTTTCTAATTAAAATTTAGTAATTTTCACTATTCATTAAAATATTAAAGTTATCCAAAAAGTACCAAAATTTCACCATAGGGTAAATTCGATATTTCGAATCCAAAAAATGAAGTCCATTTTAGAAAATAAAATATATATAATTTCAAAAAGTAGAGATTACTATTCATAACAGCTACTTTGATTGGTTATGGTGTGTTAGAACTCGGTGTTGCGTACAACACACGCTATCACATTATTCAAAGAGAAGCATACCGTAGAAGCTTGGGGTGTTACAGAAGACACCATGAACAAGACACCGTGAACAAGACACCTTGAACAAGACAACGTGAACAAGACACCGTGACACTCAGATACTGTGATCAATCTAGAAACCGTCTGAAGGAGACACCATTTCCATGAATTACTGTGACACTATTTCTTAAACTAGTTTTTCATCATTCAATTTAATTTCCAATGGTCTTATTTTGTGATTTTAATACAACTTATATGAATTAATGTGGGTTGTTGTCATGTCAGCGAACCGTACCTTATACCTGTAAAAGATAATCATTCCTATTGCCGGAGAAAATGAAATAAAAGGAATTTCGATCTACATGAGATAAATACAAGGACATATACATAAGGAATAATAGAAGATACATAAAAGACACATACAAGAAGATAAACACATACATGCAGAGAGGGAAACACAAATAACTTGAAGAACACTCATACTCATCAAGAACAAAAGTTCAAATAGAAGGTTCAAGCACTACAAGTAATACTTCCACATTCAAGCTGATCACCTGTACTGGAAGTGAAGGAACAAAACCATGAAACTCTATTTTCGTGACAACATCCCGAGAAGGAATCAAATATTCATCTGCTTCTATACAAATGAGACAAGATGTACATTGACATCACACACGAGCATTTTAATCTCATCTTTATATTATTGCTCTACTGTGATCATTTTTATTACATTACAAGCAGTGTGTTCTTATATATGTTTGGACATAAATTAACTTCTAAGATGAACTGTAGGATATCGAAATCCTCACACCAAACACTATATAACTTTGTGTATCCCATGTAGAACTGTTGTAGAGTTTCGAGGACCTGGACAACCTGTTTGCAGTTGTTCCTGCTTTCCCACATAGAACATTGGTAGAGGTCTGAGGACCTGGACAGTCTGAGTAATGTTGTAAAACACGATCCAGGGTGTGTATCAATGTTATATATCAACTGTTTGAGAGGACTAAGTCTCATCTTGAGACTGAATCTATTGGTTAAAACTGTTGTGCATATCATTTTAGTATAAAATATTTTCAATACTGAGCTGCTAATTTCTTTTAAATTTAAAACTGTGTTAAAATAACTCTTATTATTGAATTAGAAAGTGTTTGTAATTTTTCTGAATCACTAAGTTAGTTTTTAAATATAACTTAATCATCAGATTATATAAAGTAAGTAATTAATCTTTGAGAAGCTAATTACACACTTACAATCTTTATAAATTCATTACAGTTTAACTTGTTTTATTAATTGGAGGATTTCAATATAAAATTGTTAAACAGAAATTTTTAATAAGAACACAATTCGCCCCCTCTTGAGTATCCACTCCGACCAACATTTGGTATCAGAGGAGTTGAAATATGGCTTTCAAAACACTCAGTTAGTAAAATGTTTTCAACTGTGATTTTAGTTGTATCTTAAAGATCTAAAAATTTCAGTTTATTATAAAATTTTTTAACTTTATATATAATTTTAAAACCTAGTTATTATGGATAACAGATTAGAAGGTTTAGAAACCAACATACCACCTTTCATTAATCGTGTTAATTATGAAAATGGAATATCAAAATGAAAATTTATTTAGAAAGTATGGGATCTGACATCTAGACTGCTATAGAGACTCAATATAAGATTAGAAAAACTATTAGAACTACTTGGGATGAACCTATGAAAGCTGAATACAATAATAATTGTAATGAAATTAATGCCCTGTATTGTGATTTAAGAGATAAAAAATTTAATCGAATATCTGCCTGTAAGACTGCTTATAAAATGTTGGATACTCTGGCTGTTTACCATGAGGGAATAACCAATGTTATGGAAATGAGACTAAATACATACTCTATTAAGTATGATAATTTGAAAATGAAATTTGATGAATAAATTTATGATATGTATCTCAGGTTTGATGAGAATGTCAATACATTGAGCTCACTTGGAAAAGATGTTCCAGCAAAGGAGAAAATCATGAGGATACTAAGATTCCTACCAGATAGATGGAGAGGAACCTCTGTCTCTATACAAGAATAATGTGACATTGGAAAGATAGCTGTCAAGGAGATAATTGGTAAGTTGATGATGTATGAAGAAGAGATAAATCTAAACAATGAGGAATATGGTGAACCTAAGAAAAAGTCAGTGGCAGTTAAGTCTATTGCCTCGAAGAACAAGGACAGGGAGGAAGTTCACATACCTGTTGAAAGCACAACAGGTGAAGGTTCAGATTTAGATAGTGATAAAGAGATGGCTCATATAGCCCAGACATTCAAGAAGTTCTTTAGAAAGAAGATTTTTTTTATAAAATAAAATTATAAGGGTAAGTATGACCAATAAGGAAATTGGAAGATAGATTAGAATAAAGTAGATAAAAATGATGAGAAAATCTGTTATGAATGTAAAAGTAAAGGTCATGTTAAGGCTGACTATCCAAATTGAATTTTAAGAAGAAATATGATTATAAGGACAAAAAATATAAGAAAGCAATGAAGGAAACATGGAGTTCTTCAAAAGATATCTCAAGTGAATATGATGCTTTTTATTCTGGAGAAAAGAATCATGCCAACATGTGTTTCGGGAATGAAATATCTGAGGTACCTATTTCCACTATGCTGAATGATTATTATTCTAGGAATGAAAGTGATTCAAATAATTATGATAATATGTTTAAAGATGAATTATTTGAATACTGTAATATGATAGAAAACACTTGTAATGAGCAAAAAGATAAGTACAAATCATTGAAGAAACATTATGCCTTGACTAATACTGTTATATCTGATCATATTATAGAAAAGGAAAATAATGCTCCACTGTTTTAGGAGATTATAGAACATAAATTGTAAAATGAGAAACTTAGAAAAGACATAGAGATATTCACAAATGGAATGAACACCCTAAATAAAATTCTTGGAAAAAAAGCTACACCAAAGTATACAACTGGTCTAGGACACCAAACTGGATAGAGACCATTTGTTAAAAATAAATTTATTCCAAAATCTGGATAGTATGTCGCTAGTTCAAATTCTGGAATATCTTATGATTCCTCTTGATATTCAAATTTTTATAGACCGAACAATGTTTAATTATCAACATCTTTTGAATATGTTAATTATTAAAATCCCATTAGATAAATATGGGTGCCTAAAGTCTTACTTGCTACCCATTTTGGAGACAAGAAAATCTGGATACCAAAGTTATCTTCTGTCTAAATCTGTTTTGAAGGAATCTTGCTTGAAAAGTTCCTGTAGAAAGATATGGTACTTGGACAGTGGATATTCAAGGCATATTATATGAGACTTCTCATTCTTTATGAGCTTAATCAAATTTGATGGAGGACATTTCACCTTTGGGGATAACTCAAAAGGAATGTTGGACATCATAGGCCATATTGGTTATACTGATTCAATTTTAATTTCTAAAGTATAATTTTTTGATGGACTAAAATAGAATCTGCTAGGTATTTCTCAGTTGTGTGATGATGGTTTCAGTGGAATATTTGAAAATTTTTCATGTAAGGTTTTTATCTCTAAAAATGTTTTAGTATTTTCTGCATTAATAATTGAAAATTTATATGGTGTAGATTTGAATTCATTAGCTAAACAAAATGTTACTTGTTTAAATTCTTTTCATAATGAATCTTGGCTATGATAGAGAATCCTAGGACACTACAATGTGCACTCACCTAGCAAACTGACAAAGAAAGGTTTAGTTGGAGACTTACGTAAATTGGAATTCCCACTAAACTAAGTGTTTAATCCTTGAAAAAAGGGAAAAGAACCCCAAGTTTCAATCAAATCAAAGAAAAAAGTTTCTACTTCTCAACCTCTCGACTTGGTTTACATGGATTTGTTTGTACCATCTGAATTTTCAAGTCTAAATAGAATGCACTATGTTTATCTTCTTGTAGAATAATTTTCTAGGTACACTTGGATATACTTTCTTGCTCACAAAAGGGAATCTTGCTATTATTTTAATTAGTATTCCATGTCTGTAGAAAAACATAGTAAACTAAGGATCATGACCTTGAGATGTGATCTTGTCTGTGAGTTTGAAAATAAAGAGTTTGAATCTTATTTCTCACACAATGGCTATAGTCACAACTTCTCTGCTCATTGAACACCTCAACAGAATGGTGTAGTAGAAAAAAGAAACAGGTCTCTTCAAGATATTGCTAGGACAATTCTCAATGAATATGATTTTCAAATTTACTTTTTAGCTGAAGCAGTTAATACAAATTGTTACATTGTACATAGTTTCTTGATTAGACCAATTCATAAAAATACACTTTATGAGATTTGGAACAATAGAAAGCATAAGGTTAATAACATTAGATTTTTTGGTTCCTATGCCTTTACTCTCAAAACTATAGATAATCATGTCAAAATATCTTCCAAAAGTGATGAAGGAATTTTCCTTTGTTACTCAATATCGAGTAAAGCCTATAGAGTATTCAATAAGAGAACCAAATGTATGGAAGAATATGTATACATAAAATTTGATGAAACTGATCCACATGATCCTAAGACCACTATTTAAAATCTTGAAGAAGATATGTCCATTCTAATCTTTAATTATAAGAACAGTGAACCTGTTGTTAAGACAACTAGTTATGGAAATTTTCCAGAACCTATTTTTGTTAACCCGAAACAGTAAATGAACCTGAAATTTATAACCCTACATTTTCTAGACCAACAAGGACCCTTAAAAACCAATTTTTAGATGTTGTAGTAGAAGATTTAGATAGAGGGACACAAACAAGGTCTTCTCTGAGAAATCAGGTTGAACATCAAGCTTTTCATTCATAGCCTGAACCTAAAAATATCAATGATTAAATAAAAGATGAATTATGGGTGATTACTATGAATGAATACTTGAATCAATTTAAATGAAACAATGTTTGGAAATTAGTAGACATACCTATGGACACTTTTACCATAGGCACTAAAAAGGTTTTTAAGAATAAAGTTGATGAGGCTGATAAAATAGTTAGAAACAATGCTAGACTAGTTGAAAAAGGCTACAATAGAGATGAAGGAATTGACTATGAGGAGACCTTTGTAGCAGCATCCAGACTTAAAGCCATCTGAATTTTTCTTTCCTATGCTTCAAATCTTAATTTTAAACTATATCAAATGGATGTTAAGAGTGAATTCTCAAATGGTTATATAGATGAGGTTGATTTTATTGAACAACCCCTGGATTTACAAACCCCCCATTTTCCAAATCATATTTTTAAACTATCAAAAGAATTATATGGTTTAAAGTAAGATCTAAGATCTTGGTTTGACAGATTGAGTACTTTTCTTATTTCCAAAGGTTTTACAAAAGGAATATATGATCCTACCCTTTTAATAAAAGAAATTTATAACGAGGTTTATTTGGTTCAAATCTATATAGATGACATTATATTTGGATCTTCGAAGAATTCTTTATGTGTTGTTTTTTCTAAGATGATTCAATATGAATTTGAAATGAGTTTAGTGGGAGAACTCAAATATTTTATTGAATTTCAATTTCTCTAAAATGAAAATGGTATTATTTTAAATCAATGTAAATTTACAAAGGATATTCTAAAATGTTTTGGATTGGAAATCACTAAAGGTAGTGACACTACCATGAGTACCACTTGTAAGTTGGATCTTGATGAAGATGGAAAATCTGTTGATAAAAACAATTATAGATGAAGGATTGGAAGGTTACTTTACTTAACAGTTATTCATCCTGACATTATGTTTAGTGTGTGTATGTGTTCTCATTTTCAAGAAAACCCTAAGGAATCTCATTTTTATGCCGTAAATAGAATTTTTAAATACCTCAATCATACACCCAATCTAGGACTATTTTATCCAAAAGGAAAATCATTTTAATTAGTTAGTTATTTTGATGTGGACTTTTGTGGTTGTAAGTTAGATAGAAAAAGAACCTCTAGAAAATGTCACCTTTTAGGAATGTCACGAGGATCATGGTGTAGTGAGAAACAAAACTTTGTTTCATTATCGACTACAGAAGCAGAATACAAAGCTGCTGGTAGTTGTTGTGCACAAATTATGTGGATGAAACACATATTACCAAATTATGGATATCAATTCATACATGTACCTATAAATTGTGACAACAAAAGTTCTATTAACATAAAAATGAATCTTGTTTCACATTCTAGGACAAATTACATTGATGTAATACATCACTTTTTGAGAGATCGTTATCGAAAAGGTGATATCACTTTGGAATTCATTGGTACTGGGTATCAACTTGCTGATATATTCACCGAACTATTAAATTATGAGTGGATAGACTATATAATACATGAACTATGAATGATGAATCTCGAATAGATACCTTACTTGTCATTGTTTTAGGTCTTACTATTCAATTTCATACTATGTTATACTTTATTATTTCATGATTATAGTTTCTCACTTACTGTCTGACAATTATAGTCTCACTGTTAGTATTTTGTACTTACTGTCTGATGTTTACTATCTCACTGTAACGCACACTGAGAAGTTCGTTCAGGGTCTCACCATGATGCTTTTTTACTATCTCACCATAATGACCTGACATGGTCTCACCGTAAAATATTATTTATGTTTTTCTTTAAACCTGTATCACAGTAATTATCCTTTTCACCTTTTTATTTTCCCACATTTTTTTGCGATGTTTTGAATTCCCAAATGATAAAACAAATGAAGTATCACTCGATTCTTCAATCGAGGTTTCTTCTTCTTACTCCTTTAGATCCCTTCTTCATCCCTGCAACCCTTATCTCGCTCGAACCGTAAGTGAATGCCAAGATTGAAACATCCATCATTATCGACACCTCAAAAGCGCAGCTCGAAGAAGAAGAAGATTGCACCTCATCTGACACCTGGAGGACATTTAAATATGAATATGGTAAACCACTTTGTTGTACCTCAGAAATATATTTTCCCCAATTGGATTCTTTCAAGTAATTCTCTGGTATTTAAGTGTTAGAAAAACAAGGCTGGTTAGAGTGGTTCTCGAAGAATGATAGACCCATCTACTCGAGGTTATTGGCATAGTTTTACCAGTACATACAATTATCCTTTGATTCTAGTGAGAGTTATATTGTAAGAAGTTGGGTCAATGGCCAAAGATTCTCATTATTTTCAAGGTTATGGGATGCATGCCTTAAGATACCTTATGATGTCATCTGTGAGTATTATCATAGAGGGACTCCACTATCAATAGAATTATATGATTTAGATGATTCCCTGAAAACCATAACTGGGAATGGAACCCAGAGGAGATCCATTGCTGCTGAATTAGATCAAGAAACAAGGTTTCTGTTCAAGTTTGTACAAAATTTGGTTAGTCTGAGAAATGATGATTTTTATGTTTTAAAATATCACGATATGTTTTTGATTCACATCAAGAAAAATCTCCATAATATCAACCTGTGAAAGTATATCATACACCACATGTGTGGGTTGATCAAAGTCACATCCAAGTCAACATCTCTATTATACTCTCAGCTAATCTTATCCATGCTTCTTTCCAAAGGTATGGTTGGACCTAATGAGGATTTAATTGTAGAATGTGATTACTATCTCTCAAAATACATTATAAAAAAATAAATATAAACTGGTATCATTGGAAAAAGGAATGGTTGGAAGACAATGATAGAGTTAATGATAAATTCAATCCGGTGGATTTTCCCTCAAGACCATGAGATATTTCTGATCTTGGTTTGGAAACATATAAGATTGTTGAGTATCCTGAAGAAGAGGAAGAAGAGCCTGATGTGCCACCTAGGGAACCTTTTACTATTGAATAAGACAGGAAAACTGTTCTTCATGTAGTTCTTGAAGAAGATGTACATACTCCTAAAGAAGATGTTAATATGGAATCTCAAACTGAAGCTATAACAGAATCATTTCCAAAGAACCTAGAATGCATTCCATGGAAGATCCTACAGTAGAAGATCCTATATTGGAAGAACCACCTATTTTGCAAGAGGTCAATATTCAGAAAATCCATGTGCGATAATCTATTCCTGAAATCGAACCTACAGTTGAAGAACAGATGGAGATATCTTTTCATCTAGATAGACAATAAATGATTGAGGAACATAGAGCTGAGTCTGTGGAATTAGACCATTACACTAAGCCTCTCAATCCTGAGAAGTTAGCATCAATTGAGTGGATGACACCCCCAAATATTGATTCTATTAGAGCCTCACATCCAACTGATTCATGTCTTATAGACACACAGTATAAATTTACCTGTTTCTATGATGTGGATGACTTTAACAGGTTACAACAACCAGACATGATATTTCCTCTCTATTTCAATTAAAACCAGTCTCCAATATTGCACCTGAGAAGGAACTTGAGCCTGTACCAGTTCCTACTCCTGAACCCTTTTCAAAAAATCCATCCTTTGTGAGTAAGGATGATTTGAAAAAATTTGGTTCTACCCTCTTATCTGGAGTTGAGAAACTCATGAATACCCAACCTCATCATGTGACAAATTTAAGTGAGTGAGATTACTCACTATTTTTGGAGAAAAGTATTTGGAAAATAAAACCTAAGATGCCCTATGTTATTCAAGAAGTAAGAGTTGAAAATAAGCTGCTCAGTAATGATGTGAAGACCTTATAAAGTAGGGTTGAAGACTTGCAGAGAGAGCCGCATTCGAGATCTGATTCCGTTGCTCCTCCCGTAGAACCTCTTTCTCCTCAAATCAGATAGGATGGTGTGTCATAGATTCAATCTTATCTAGCATCTATAGATGAAATCATTGTTGAAAGAAACAAACAAATTGTGAAGGAAATGATAGAGCTTGTTTCTAATCTCAATAAACTCATTGATGATTATATCAGACATCTTTAAAAGGTTCCAAATCAAATAAAATCTCAAACCAAATCTGTCAAATCATCTAGTCAATCCTTGAAACCCTCAATGGATACTGATTTACTTAGAACTATAGTCAAAGAAGATATTTAGAATATAATTAGTGGATTCAATATGGCTTCTTTATCTGAAGTGACCAAGAACAGTGATAGAGTTCTTGAGCTATTATACATCCACTACAAAATTGCTAATGATTCTCAGCAAGAGAATTCCTAGAAAGTGGACTTTTACTTCAATAGAATATTCTCCAAGGCCGATTTGACAATTCATTTCAAGTATCTTTTATAAAATATGCGGCTTCCTCTTGTGACTCCCACATTTAAGAACCAAGTACATAAGCTCATAGAGTTTACATGATTGTTGGAAAAGTTTATGGAGAATGGGGATGATTTTGAGAAAGCCATGCAGTATGGTGGAGAGATCATTACAGATTTCATCAAACTCTTGAGGCCCTATCTTCATGTCCATAGTACAGCCATTGTTGCTCCAGCGGCTGCACCTCTCGGACATATGCTGCCTACCTTCACATTTGCTCTAGCATCAACCACTATGTCTGTTGGTGAAGCACTAAGTCAGATTAGGCCTGTGATTCTTGTTCACCAACTTCCTAGATCTTTTACCACTCCTACCTTGGATCCCTCGGTCTTTGTAGGTCTTATTTTACCCTCTTTATCAACAACCTCACTACCTTCTACTACCTCAACCTCTGCCCCTATGACTTCCTCTTCTGCCACTGTAGCTAAAATAAATGAGAATCCATCCCATGAAGAAGAACAATGATTACTTTTTTTATGATATGGATTATTTTTATTTTGTATTACACTTCTGCATTGTATTGAACATTGTTTGCTATTAGTGGAATGTTTCTTTTTTTACTTCTCTTATTTCATCTTTTTGATAATCCCAAAAGGGGGATAAATTTCTATATATTATCCATTTATCTCTAGTTGAATCCAATATACACTTTAACTTAATATTCTTTCTGATCATCAAAAAGGGGGATACTTTGGACTCCTCATGTATTAATAATGTTTTAAGGATCAGAAATCTTATTTAACCTAGTTACTTCCTATAAATTATATCCAATCATGTGTATTTTTGTTTAATGATATTTCATTCTTTAAGAGAGACATGCAATATCTTAATTGTTACCTATTCAGTTTAATTACTTTATACTATCATTGATCTACTCTCATAATATCTTATTTGACAAATTATTAAGTCTAATCCTTTCTATTATCATCATTATTTAAGTCTGAACACTGTTACATTGAAAAGTCGAAGACATTGTCTGTCTTCCAATGGATGTGTATTTCTGGCACCGCGAATCTAGACACCGTGAAGTAGACATGGTGAAGCTAGACACCTTGAAGAAGACACCATGAACAAGAAACTATGATGCAAGACACCATGAAGAAGACACCATGAACAAGAAACCATTAAGAAGACACCGCGAACAAACTCTCCATGAACAAGACACGGTGAACAAGACACCGTGAACAAGACACCGTGAACATGACACCGTGAACAAGACACTGTGTCACTCTGACACTATGATCAATCTAGACGCCATGTGAAGGAGAAACTATTTCCATGACTTACTGTGACACTATTCCTTAAACATATTTGTCGTCTTTCAATTTAATTTCTAACGGTCATATTTTTTGATTTTAATACAACTGCTATTAATTAATGTGGGTTGTTGGCATGTCAGGGAACTGTAATTCCTACTTGTAAAATGTAATCATTACTATTGCTGGAGAAAAATAAATAAATATAATATCGAGCTACTACAGATAAATACATACATATATGTAAGGAAGAATAGAAGATACAAACAAGACACATATAAGAAGATACACAGGTACATGTAGAGAAGAAAAAACGAACAACTTGAAGAATACTCATACATATCAAGAAAAGAAGTACAAAGAGGTGGTTCAAGAGCTACAACGAATACTCTCACATTCAAGATGAACACCAGTACTGGAAGTGAAGGAACATAACCACAACACTATGTTTTACATACAACTTCTAGTGAAGGACTCAAAGTTTTATCTGCTTCAATCCAAAGGAGTCCAGAGCTGCATTGACATCACACAAGAGAAATCGAAATTCATCTCCATATTATTTCTCTACTATGATCATTTTTATTAAATTACAAGTAGTGAGTTCTTATGTCTGTTTAAACACACACTAACTCCATAGCTGAACTAGAGGATATTGAAATCCTCACACCAAACTCTTTATATCTTTTTGTTTCCCATGTAGAATTGTGATAGAGGTGTGAGGACCTGGACAGCCTGTGTGTTGTTGTTGCAACTTTCCCACATAGAACAGTGGTAGAGTTCCGAGGACCCGGACAGTCTATGTACTATTATAAACCTCAATCCAGTGTGTAGATCAACGTTATATATAAACTGTTTGAGAGGACTAAGTCTTATCTTGAGACATAACCTCTTGGTTAAAACTGTTGTGTATCTTATTTTAGTTTAAAATATTTTCAATACTCCACTGCTAATTACTTTCAAATTCAAAAATATTTTAAAATAAATCAGATTGTAATGCCCCGACCCAGCTACCCAGATTCGGTGCATTATTATATATCATTACCATGATCACAAAATATCTGTCTCGAATGACTGATTAGTTTAGTTTCCTTAGAAACACTAGATACATTAATAAGTCTTACATTACATGATAAAGTGAAAAACTACAACAACATAGTCTCCATAGTCTACACTCATATCCCCTCAGACCATCCCTACAAGTCAGTCGTAAAATAATTCTTCACATGCTTGGAAAAATATAACATAAAAAGGGGTTAGCTCAGATGCTCAGTAAGGATAACAATATAGCGGAAACTTTCATAAAAAATATCCAACATTCAAGGAAATGTATAACTAAAACAAAAGCCTTTTAAACTTGAACTTCAGCATTATATGGGAAAAATAATATGAAATAATTCTATTTACTTATTCACATGGATATGCTACTAGTCGAATAATCAGATGCAATATCAATAACCACTTTCATAATGATGGAATGTATAATGCCAGACTATAATGACAACATAGTCAAGGCCCTATGCCAAGACTACAAATAAGATTTTTTCAAGGCCTTGTGCCAAGACAATAGTTTTTCTCATGAGACCTACCGATGTATTAAGAGGCTATAATGGGATCCACCCGTTACTTACTATGTCCAATGCATTCCTTTAATGAAAAGGTTTAAACATAATATAATCATTCATGTTAAAACTATCATACGAAATTTCAAAACATTATCCATAAAACATGAATAGTATAAAAACAACACATCCGCAGTCAAACATATCACAAAACCTTCAATACTATATGGATGTTTTTTATCATAATAAATCAACTTCAAATAAGCTTATAATCCATCAACGGATGTTGACATAGATGAAATCAAAACTATTTGAGAGAAATATATATTTTTTAATTCATTTAAAAGTCACATAATTACAAAAAAACATTTATTTTTAAAATATTCTTATACGATTTTGAGGGAAACTTCGGCGATTTTATAACATTGGAAAATATCTACAACTGCCGTATAATTTTAAAAAAGATATTCTTACCTTAATTTTTTCCAAAAGGATAAAAATCACCTTGTTTGGAAAATGGCAGAAAGATTCCATTATAAGCATTTTATAAAAAGTCAAACTAGGGTATAAATGACTTTAACCCATAGTCTATAAAATTTTAAGAATGTTTTGAAATAAATTTTTACGAAAAATGGATGTGGATGATAAGGAGGTCCTAGTAGCTAATTACTTATAAAAAACCTCAGATAATGAAGAGATTGTAGAATTACGACTTGTACCTTCCCTTGGTTTAGGGTAGGTCAACCTCTTATATAATGGTGAAATAATTGTTAGTAAATTATAAAATAATAATATACATTAATATGATATCCTATATGATCTTTTAATATTGATTTGTTAATAATATCTTAGTATTATCATTGTTTCGGGTGTTAACGGATTCATTTTCTTTTATATTCATTGTTATGTGAGTCATATTTTTTATGCATGGAATATATCATATTCATATCCAGAATGATATCAAGTATTTAAACATTATTTTTTATTATCTAATCAATATTATTCTAGAATGGATACAACGGGGAATTAATGTCATCGCGTTCAAGGAGATGGTAATCTGTACATACGCACGAGCGACAATATCATTATTTTGATATTAAAAAAATATTTAATTGGATGTTATATCATATATACATAATAGTTATCAAGTTATATTTATTATTACAAAAATTACACATCAATATTTTACCCATCCAAATAATAATGTATTGAAAAACAATTTCACCACGATGGGGAGACGGTAAGCTGTACATACGCACGTATGGTGACATGTTATTCAAAGGATGGATATAATAATGAATATTTTTGAACCATATTTATAATAAAATATCAATATATAGAAGATACTAGAGTTATTATTTTATAATGTAAACAACAAAGATAAAATAAGTGGAAGAATAAAGGAACTTGAAAGAGGTGGTGAGATATTTACCTCTTCTTTAGGTTCTTCCTTTTCATTTGATCAAAAGGGTTCTTCAGGCTGGTTTTTTGACTAAAGGAAGGCCTCTAGTATGAAGGGAGGAAATTTGAGAGAATATTTGGGTTGAGTTTGACCAAGCCAAATGGATTTGAAGGTGTGAATTATAGAGAAGTGGGAGTGCCCTTTCATAAAAGGGGTGAGGGGCACCTTAAGAAAAGATAGAAATATTATTTTATAATAAAAGAAATTTCGGTTTATGATGGATCGAAAGGAATTATTAAAAGGATAATGTTGGGATGGGTCTAATACCACACAACCAAATGGTTTTATATTGGTTTGGGCCACTATATTAACTTTATCTTTCAGATTTAACTCTTAGTTAAATAGTTTGAAATTTATCATGTCTCTTTTGTATTTTTATATTACATGGTTAATAAACTTACTATATACTTCCAAGAGAACCCCAAGTGGTTAATTATTGATACACCTATAATTATATACGTACTTTTTCCAAACCATATATTTTTAAGAATAATATATCAAATAATAATATAATATTTGTTTTAAAAACTCTTATGTCAATTTTGACAGTATTTGGTATTTTTTTCCTAAATTCCTAACAACATTATTGATTCAAAATGAAATCATAAAACCAATAATAATATGTCATATGAACCTATAAAATCAGTTTAATTCATAAAAATTTTAATATTACATTTATTTGGTTATTTATAATATCAATTATATTGATATTTCAGTAATTAGGAAATTACTGCATCATGATTGTGTGATAAATAAATTAAATTATATAATTTCTAAAAAATATAAATAAAATAACATTATGTAGGAAATAAATTTAGATTTTTTATTAATATTTATTATCAAATTTATCGTATGTGTAACCCTATATTAATAATGTTTTAGTTATTAAACATTGATTTTAACTCTTTTAATTCTTCTTTGAATTAAATAATAATAAATGTTGTAATCCAATCCAAGTGGACCAAAGAGGTTAATATTTTATTCATATGGTGGTTTTTTATCGAACTATATTTATCCAATAAAATTAGGAAATGTGTTAGGGTAATAATAATATCATTTTTACACTTAATTTCCCTATTTAATTTTAACCTTGGTAAATAAAAGTAAAAAGTATCTATTCACCAAAAATTATTTTAATCTTATTGAACCACATTTAAATTCTTGATATTAACCTTATCTCTCAGATTTTCGAAAATCAACTTATAGAAGTGGTAAAATTATGTTTTATGTGAATTTTAAAATTCTCTTATGAGGTGGGTAAAAGACGGTGAAAAGTTCAATAAACTTTTTATATATATACAATTATTATCAACTAACTCTAATGAATTACATTGAACTTATATAGGTATTAGGTATCTATTTTAACCTAAAATAAATTTAAATAAAAAAATAATTATTTAAATAAAAATTCGGGTTTGAACTATAAATCATTGTTTTTCACTATTTTTTAAAATTTGAATGTTTTCAGAAAATATCCAAAATTCACCCTAAGATAATTTCGATATGATGAATCCAAAAATGAAGTCCATTTTGAAAGAAAAAATTTATAAAATTTAAAAAAGTGGGTATTAATATTTCTAACGACTAGTTTGATTGGTTGTGGTATGTTATAACTCGAAGTAGCATACAACACATGCTACTGTATAATTCAAAGATAAGCATACCGTGGAAGCTTGGGGTGTTACATTCTCCCCTCCATCAAATAATTTCGTCCTCAAAATTTCTAGAATATTACTGCATAAAAATAGTCGGGTGGTTCATTATCATAAGTTCCTTGGGTTCCCACGTTTCCTCTTCCATCTTATGGCACCTCCATAGAAATTTTACTAGACAAGTCACCTGGGTTCTCATCACTTGTTCTCATGTATCTAGAACAATGACATGGACTTCACAATAAGATATATTGGGTTCTAGTTCTAATTCTACATAGGTGCGTACATGTGTTGGGTCAGGGATGTATTTTTTATATAGTGATAAGTGGAACACATCGTGAACATTGGAGACACTTGGCGGCATTGCCAAACGGTATGCTAGAGGCCCAATTCGTTCTAAAATTTCGAAAGTTCTGATGTACTTGGGACTCAATTTACATTTCTTACTGAAACGTATAACATACATCCATAGAGATACCTTCAAGAAAACATGATCTCCTACCTGAAATTCCAAATCCTTTATTCTGTTATCAGCATAGCTCTTCTGCCTTATTTGAGCTGCTTTGATGTGGGTCTAGATTACCTTCACCCTTTCCAACATTTCCTCTACAAGATCTAGGCCTACGAGTTATCTATCACCAACATCATCCCAACTGGTTGGTGTGCGACATCTCTTTCTGTATAACGCTTCAAATGGTACCATCTGAATACTTCAATAGAATCTATTGTTATAGGAAAATTCTACCAATGTTAAATACTGATCCCACATACCTTGAAAGTCAAGTGAGCATGATCTCAATAGGACTTTTATGGATTGAATTGTCCATTCTGATTGTCCATCTTTTTGAGAGTGGTTGGCAGTGCTCAAACGTAGTTCAGTATCCAGCTCTTTCTGAAGACTTTTCTAGAATCTTGAAGTAAAACGAGGATCATGATCAGAAAAAATCAATAGGGGTATTTCATGGAGACTCACAACTTCATTAATATATAGTCTTTCTTGACGTTCAAGTGGTAGATCTTCCCTTACAGTAAGAAAATGTGATGACTTGGTAAGATGATAAAAAATGACCCATATTGCATCGTTCCTTCTAGTAGTCTTTGGTAGTCCCATGAAAATGTCTATCGTAATATTATCCCATTTCCACTCTGGTATGGGAAGAGGTTGCATGACTCCTCCAGGCTATTTCAATCTAGTATTCACTTGTTGACAGACCATACATCTTGACACAAAATCAGAAATCTCCCTCTTCATGTTTCCCACCAAAATATTTCCTTAAATTCTCTATACATTTTGTACCTCCTAGGGTGTATAGAGAAATTGGAACTATGAGCATCATCCAACAATTATTTTTTAGATCAGGTATATTAGGAACACAATGTCTCTCCTCAAATTTCCAAATTCCATCCTCATACACAAAGTTACTCAATCCACCATCATTCATAGCTTTAATATTCTTTTGAAGCTCTTCATCATCGGTCTGAGAACTAATTATCCTTTCTAGTAAATATGGTTTGGAAACCATTTTAAATATTATTGATGTTTCACCATCCACGGTGATTCCCATATCCATCATTACTAGATCAATGAAAATAGGATCTCTTTCAACTCTCATCTTGTTCAAAATTCCATGATCCATTCTACTCAAAGCATCTTCCACATTATTTGCCTTCCACAGGTGGTAGTGTATCTTGAAATCATAATCCTTGAGTAGTTCAAGCCATCTCCTATACCTCATGTTCAGTTCTTTCAGTGAGAAAATATATTTCAAACTATTACGATCAGTATAAATCTCACATTTTTCACCATAGAGATAGTGTCTCGAGATCATCAAGATAATATTACAGCTGCAAACTCAAGATCATAAGTAGTATATTTTTTCTCCTAATGTTTTAGATTATGTGATTCATAGGCAATAACCCTATCATTTTTCATAAGTACACAACCAATCCCTTTCTTCGATGCATCACAATAAATAATGAACTCATATTTCCTCGATGGAAGAGTCAATATAGAAGAATAGACTAATATTCTCTTCAGTTCCTCAAAACATTCTTCAAACTCTTTTTTACAAACAAATTTAACCCCTTTACATGTGGGCTTTGTTAATGGGTTATCCAACTAGGAAAAATTCTGGATGAAACATTGATAATAACCTTCTAATCCAATAAAACCATGTACCTTAGCTATAATTGTTGGTGATGGACATTCTTAGATTGCCTTTGTCATTGAATGATCATAAGAAATTCTATCCTTAGAGATAATATAGCCATGAAAAAAAATATCTTGAAGCTATAATTCACACTTCCTAAACTTCCCATATAATTCATGTATTCTAAGAGTCTTCAAGACAATGTGCAAGTGATTTTCATGATCTTTGTAGCTTTTGGATTATACCAAGATATCATCAATAAATACCACTACAATTTCATCAATATATACCTTGAAAACTCTATTCATTAGATACATGAAAAAAGAGGGTGCATCAGTCAATCCAAAAGGCAATACTGTAAACATGTAATGCTCATACTTGGTTCAAAATGATGTCTTCGGAATGTCTTCCTTCTTTACACACAACTAATGGTATCCAGACCAAAGGTCAATCATTGAAAGGTATTGATCTCCATGTAGTTGGTCAAGTAAATCCTCAATGTGAGGTAGGGGATAATTTTTCATTATTGCTATAGTATTGATCTCCCTGTAGTCGATACATAACTCATAGATCCATATTTCTTCTTAATAAAAAGGAAAGGGGATCCACATGGATATACACAAGGGTGAATAAATCCCTTATTACTCAATTCCTCTAGTTGCTGCTTTAGTTCCACTAATTCCACAGTGGCCATTCTATAAGGGGTCTTCGATATGGCCCTTGAACAAGGAATAAAGTCAATGGAAAACTCAATTTATTGTTCTCAAGGATGCCCGGGCAAATCTTCTGGAAACACATCAAAATATTATTTAACAATATGTAAATCCTCTATTTGATCATTCCTTTCCTCACACATAGTTATTTCATTCTCTTCCTCCCCAATAATTGGATTTAGTGGAGCTACTGGGGGTGGATCTAGATAAGAATCAAGTGGTGACGATTCTGCTCTAAAGATAAGGTGTTCTCTATCATCATCATAAAAAATCATAACCTTCTTCTTCTTACTATAAATATCCACAATATGGTCCAAAATACAATCCATACCGAGGATTATATCAAATTAAATCATGGGTATGACGACGAGATCAGCAGATAAAGAACATTTTTATGCTCTAATGGGAACAGATTAACAAAACATTGTTGCGATGATACTTCCCTTAGGAGTTTTAACTGACAACTCTCTTGTTAAATCAAATTGGAAATATCTAATTTTCTTAGTAAACTGGAAAGATATGAAACAATGCGATGATCCCGAATCAAATAAAGCATTTTCTAAACTTGATAAAACCATTAAATTACCTGCAACCATGTCTTTTGGAGCTTCCACCTTAGCAGTAGTGATATCATAAGCATGGACTTGATCCCTTGGACTTTTCTGAGGTATGTTCCCATGACGCTTAGGAAATTCATTGGAATAATCTCCCATATCCTTGCAATTGTAGCATTGAACATCGACAGCTTCTTTCTTCCCCTTGCAATCACGAGCTTGGTGACCTTGTTCACAACACTTATAGCAGACTCCCATTCCCTTCAAGAATGTACCGGGGTGTTTCTTCTCACATTAACTGCATGATGGATATTCAACTTTTCCCTTATTCCCATTATTTCCATTTCAAGTGTGATCAGCATATCTCTTCTTCTCTTTCTTTGCTTTAAAGTCGTAAGACTTAGAGAATTCTTTTTCTGTCTTGATATCACATGAGACAATATCTTTGTATGATGAGAAGGATTTTGAGACTAATTCTCGACACATAAATCGTTTATCCTATCAAAGAAATGATAAATCTTACTTCTTGGGATACACATATATTCTGCAGCATGCCTTCCTAACCTTGTAAATTTAGCGACATACATTCCAACATTCTCATCATCCTTTTTCCTTAGGCTTAGAAACTGCCTTTCCATATCTGCTCGATGGTCATGAGGAAAGTATTTTTCTAATAAAACCACATTAAAATCCATCAATTCTATATTTTATACTTCATTATCTTCCTTTGTGTTTTGAATCTATGACCACCATTGATCAGCATCTCCAGTGAGGCGATAAACTGCCATTATAAGTTTTTCACTTTCACTACTCCGTATGGCATGGAATATTTTCAATAAGGAATTTATCCATTTTATAGATACTAATGGATTTGTACTCCAATTTAATGTTCGTGGTTGTTTCCTCATGAATAGATCTAACATTGATCTTACATGCTGTGGATCAGGGTGCTCCATACGGGTAAGGTTATTATTCATAACCTGATTAAGTTTTCCTATTATGGTAATACGCTGATCATCACCAGTTGTATCACCAGCTCCACGATAATTAACTTGAGCAGGAGGGCAATCCCTACATGGAGTGTGTGCATTGACACAATTTCCATTCCTTTTTAGTTGGCGCCATTTCTAAATAATGGAATAAACTAGGTCAGTTTATAAATAAAAATACATAATTCTAAACATGTAAACCACTTAACAGAAAATTGAATAGCTTATGGATATAATACATAATCATAAATAATGTTTTCTTTGATGAATTTTATACTCATAAACCCTTCATAATGGGTTTTAAATGAAATTATAATTATCCTAATCTTATCATTTGTGAGTGTCATAACTAAGAGTACAAAAAGGTCCGTTGTCGTTCACCAGTTCCCATTCGATTCTATCCCAAAGCGATGTTTTTGGTTTTTACCACTAGGTACATCTCTGTCAGATCTTCCCTTACCTGTTCATATCCAGATAGGGATATATTTCTTGGAAAACAAACAAAATCTATACAATACCAAAATTCTAGGAAGTTCTTCCCCACTAATCCTTAGAGTCTATCTTAGTGCTATGTGCTATAATCAGAGATTATCTATATATAGCTTCCATGGTTTGTACTAATCTTCTTATGATACCAATTGTAACACCTCGAACTAAGCTACCTAGAGTCGGTGCATTATTACGTATCATTGTCATGATAAAAACAGATCAAGTCTCGAAATACTGATTAGTTTAGTAGCCTTGGAAACACTAGATACATTCATAAGTCTTACATTACATGATAAAGTGAAAAAATATAACAAAATAGTCTTCATAGTCCACACTCATATCCCCTAAGACTATCCCTAATGGTAAGTCATAAAATAAATCTTCACTTCCAAGGAAAAATAAAACTTAGAAATTGGTGAGCTCAGATGCTCAGTAAGGATAAGAATATAGCAGAAACTTTCATAAATTAGCACAAACATTTAAGGAAATGTATAACTAAAAAAAAGCCTTTTAAACATGAACTTCAACATAATATGGAAAAAATAAAATGAAATAATGTAATTTACATATTCCCATGGATATTATAATCTTCTAATAATCACATGCAGTATCAATAACCACTTTCATTATGATAGAATTCAAAATGTCAGACTATCATAACCACATAGTCAAGGACTCATTCCATGACTAAAAATATGATTTTGTCAAGGCCTTCGGCCAAGATACTAGTTTGTCTCATGAGGCCTACTAATAAATCGAGGAGCTATAGTGGGCTCCTCCAGTCACTTACTAAGTCCAATTAATTCCTCATATGAATAGGTCTAAACATAACATAAACATTCGTATTAAAGCTAGTATATAAAATGTCAATACTTTATCCATAAAACATGAATAGTATAAAAATAACACATCCATATCTAAACATATCACAAAACCCTCAATACTATATGGAAGTTTTGTATCATAATAAATCAACTTCAAATAAGCTTAAAATCCATCAAAGGAAGTTGATATAGATGAAATCAAAACTTTTTGAGAGAAATATCTCTTTTTTTTAAATCATTTAAAAGTCACATAATTACAAAGAAAATATTTATTTTGTAAATATTCTTATAATATTTTAAGGGATTCTTCAATGATTATATAATGGAAGAAAATAGACACACCTTCCATATAAGTTAAAAAAAAGTCATTCGTAACTTAATATTGTCGAAAAGGTTAAAAAGGACCATGTTTGGAAAACGATGGAAAGATTCCTTCATAAAAATCTCATAAAAATTTAAACAAGGATATAAATGACATTATCCCATAGTCTATAAAATAGAAATAATTTTTTGAAATACATTTTTAAGAAACATGGATGTGGATGATGAAGAGGTCCCAGAAGATAATTACATATAAAAAACCTCGGATAATGAAGAGATTCTATAATTAACCTTTACCTTGTACTTTTCCTTGTCAGAGGGTAAGTTAACCTCCTGTATAATGGTAAAATAATTGTTATTAAATTATAAAATAATAATATACATTAATATGAAATCATATATGATCTTTTAATATTTCTTGGTTAATAATATCTTAGTATTATCATTGTTTTGTGTGTTAAAAGATTCATTTTCCTTTATATTATTTGTTTTGTGAGTCATATTTTTTATGGATGGGATATATATTATTAATATCCAGAATTATATCAAGTCTTTAAACATTATTTTTAATCATCTAATGAAAATTATTCGTGAATGGATATGATGGGGAATGAATCACATCGCGTTCGCGGAGATGGTAATCCATACATATACACGAGCGACAATATCATTCCTTTGATATTAAAATAATATAAAATTGGATGGTATATCATATTTACCGTGTAACACCCCAAGCTTCTACGGTACGCTTCTCTTTGAATAATGTGATAGCGTGTGTTCTACGCAACACCGAGTTCTAACAACCAATCAAACTAGCCATTATGAATAGTAATACCAACTTTTTGAAATTATATATATATCTTATATTTCAAAATGAACATAATTTTTGGATTCGGAATATCTAATTTAGCCTAAGATGAAATTTTGGTACTTTTCGGATAACTTCAATATTTGGATGAATAGTGAAAATTACTAAATTTTAATTAAAAACAACTTTTTTAATCAAAATAATTAATAGTGATAAATTATTAATTTTAGTGGTTTTAAAGTATATTTAGAATATATTTGTACCATTTAATATAATTTTGTTCATTGGACATAATTTTACAATTAAACCGAACATAAACAAGTGTCAATCTTTTGATAGTTATTATCTCTTAAAAACACGCTTTTTGTTTTGACAGCGGGAATTTATTTTAAATTAATTTCTGCCACTTCTGTGTTTTGAATTTAGAAAAATGGATTCCATATTTGGAAACAAGATGTCCAAATTTTGTAAATAGGTAACTTTTATTTTTAGACATTTTGAATAATTGCTGTGGTAAATATTTTATTTACCATGGTTAAGGGTAAATCTGGTAAATAAGGGTTAAAAAATAATATTATAATAACACTAAATTACACTAAAACGTGTCCAAGCCTTATTGGTTGATACATGTTC
Source organism: Viscum album (assembly GCA_963277665.1). Taxonomy (NCBI): domain Eukaryota; kingdom Viridiplantae; phylum Streptophyta; class Magnoliopsida; order Santalales; family Viscaceae; genus Viscum; species Viscum album. The sequence continues at coordinate 1,512,218,843 of OY728143.1, read as the reverse complement.
GACCATAAGCATATTTGGGTAGATTTGGGGACCCCATGGTGCCACTTGTAGGTGATAGGGACACTTTATTTTAATTAAGTTAAAATGAATACAAAAATGACACAAGCATATATCTTTTAGAAAAACAATTATTACATAGGTTTATATAGGTTTGATTTTAGATTATAAATATTCATTAGAAATATAAAAAGATTTCCTACATAATGATATTTTATTTATAATTTTTAGACATTAAATGATTTAATTTATTTATGACACAATGATGATATAGTAATTACTATAATAGTGAAAAATTAAACTAATTGATATTATAAATACCCAAATAAATATAATATGAAACTTTTAATGAATTAAACTAATTTTCTAGGATAATATGGTATCTTAGAATTGATTTAATTTACTTTGTTCGAAGTAATAAATCTTTTATGAGTTTCACAAAAAATCCACTATTGAATAGTGTCAAAATTGACATAAAAGAGTTCTTAAAACAAATATTATATTATTAATTGATATTAAATTCCTAAAAATCTAAGGTTCGGCCAAGAGACTTATAACATGATAGGTTCATCATTAATGGACCACTTGGGGGTATCATGGATGTATGTAGTAAGTTTATTAACCATATTATATAAAAATACAAAGAGACATTGTAAAAGTGAAACTAATTAACTTAGAGTTAATACTTAAAGATAAGATTAATATAAGTACCCAAACCTGTCTAAATTCTATTGGTTGAGTTGTTTTCGACCCATTCCCAGCTAAAAATTTAAATAATCAACTTTGGAACCATTAGAAACCGAATATGAATTTATTATTAATTAATATTTCTAGCTTTTCCAAAGGTGCCCCTCACCCCTCTTATAAAAGGGCACTCCTCCTTCTCATTTCTCCACACCTTCAAAGCCTTTTGGTTCGGCCAAAATCTGCCCAGATACGCTCCCAACTTCCATCACTACAACCTAGGGGCCTTAGTTTGATCAGAAATCCAACCTAAAGAGCCCTTTTGATCAAATCAAAAGGAAGAACCCGAAGAAGAGGTAATGATTTCACCACCCTTTTCCAAGTTCATTTCTTCTTCCACTCCTTCTTCCTTTGTTGTTACCATTATAAAATAATAACTCCATTATCATATATATACTGTGATGTTATTATAAATATGGTACAACCATATTCAGTATTCTATCCACCTTTTGAATAACATGTCACCATACGTGCGTACGTACGGCTTACCGTCTCCACGTCGTGGTGTAATTGTAATTCAATATAATATTATTTGGATGGGTATAATAATGATGTTTAACTCATTTAAATAATAAATATAACATGTTAATTATTCTGTATATATGATATACCATCCATTTATATATTATTTTAATATCAAAAGAATGATATTGTCTCTCGTGCGTACGTACGGACTACCGTCTCCACAAACGCGATGAGATTCATTCTCCATCGTATCCATTCAAGTATAATTATCATTTGATGATTTAAAAAATGATTTTTAAGGACTTGATATCATTCTGGATATTAATAATATACAACCTATCCTTTACAAACATGGCTTATGTAACAAAACATATAAAAGATAACAAGTAAGTTAACTCCCGAAACAACGATAATACTAAGATATTATTATCAAATCAATATTAAAAATCATATATGATATCAGATTAATGTATATGATTCCTGTATAATTTAATAACAATTATTTCACCATTATACAGGAGGTTAACCTACCCCAACCAAGGAAAAGTACAAGGTAAGGGTTATTTCACAATCTCTTCATTATCCGAGGTTGTTTATATGTAATAATCTACTGGGATCTCGTTATCATCCACATCCATGTTTCTTCAAAATGTATTTCAAAACATTTTTATTATTTACAAGAATATGGGTTAAAGTCATTTATACCCTTGTTTGACTTTTTATAAGAGGAATATTTCCGTTGTTTTCAAAACAAGTTCCTTTTTAACCTTTTCGACAGAATTAAGGTAAGAATGTTTTTTTAACTTATACGGAGGGTGCGGTTATTTTCCGCCGTTATAAAATCTTCAAAGCTTTCCTTACAAGCTTATAAGAATATTTTCAAGAAATTTTTTTATTTTATATGACTCTTAAATTATTTCAAAAATAGAAAGAGATATTTCTCTAAGAAGTGTTTTGATTTCATCTATGTGAACATCCTTTGATGGATTTTACGCTTATTTGAAGTTGATTTATTATGATACAAAACTTCTATATTGTATTGAAGGTTTTGTGATATGTTTGACTGTGGATGTGCTATTTTTATACCATTCACAGTTTATGGTGAAATTATTGATATTTCGTATGCTAGTTTAATAAGAATGTTTATGTTATGTTTAAACCTTTTCATATGGGAATGCATTGGACTTAATATGTGACGGGTGGAGCCCGCTATAGCTCCTCGATGCATCGGTAGGTCTCATGAGACAAACTAGTGTCTTGGAACAAGGCCATGGCAAAATCTTATTTGTTGTCTTGGCACGAGGCCTTGGCTATGTGGTTATGATAGTCTGGCATTATGCATTCCAACATTATGAAAGTGGTTATTGATATTGAATGTGATTATTCGATTAGTAGAATATCCATGTGAACAAGTAAATGGAATTATTTCATTTTACTTTTTCCATACTATGTTGAAGTTCAAGTTTAAAAGGCTTTTGTTTTAGTTATACATAGCCTTAAATGTTTATTCTTATTTATGAAAGTTTCCGGTATATTGTTATCCTTACTGGGCATTTGAGCTCACCCCTTTTCTATGTTTTATCATTCCCAGGAAGTGAAGAAGTAAATTATGAATGACCTGCAGGGATATTATGTGGGGATATGAGTGTGGTTTATAGAGACAATATGTTGTTGTAGTAGTTTTTCATTTTATGATGTAATGTAAGTCTTATGAATATATCTAGTGTTTCCAAGGCTACTAAACCAATCGGTCTTTCGAGATTTGATCTTTCTTGTGATCATGCCAATGTTATGTAATAATGCACCGACTCTAGGTAACTAGGGTCGGGGCATTACAGTTGGTATCAGAGGAAGTTTAGTACAATCCTTGGAAGCTAGATTTAGATAAACTCTAATTAGAGCACGTAGACCTAAGATGAACTTTGAGGATTAGTATAGAATAATTTCCTAGAATTTTGGTATTTTATAGATTTTGTGAGTTTTCCGAGCAATACATCCCTGTATGGATACGAGCAGGTAGAGGCGGCTCTGGCACAGATGTACCTAGGGGTAAAACCCGAAAACACCTCTTTGAGCTAGACTCGAACGGGAACAGGTGCACGACAACAGGCCTTTCTGCACTCTTGGTTACGACACTCTCGGGGGATATGCTTAGGATAACTCTCATTTTCTTTAAAAATCATTATGAAGGGTTTATGAGTATATAATTCCTCAAAGAAAACATTTTTATGATTATGGATTATATCCATAAATAGTTCAATTTATGTTAAGTGTTTTATAAGTATGGGATTATGTATTTTGATTCATAAACTGATCTAGTTTATGCCATTATTTAGAAATGGCGCCTAGTGGAAGAAATGGAAACCGTATCAATGCACGCACTCCATGTAGGGAATGCCCTCCTACTGAAGATAATTATAGTGGGGCTGGTGATGAAACTGGTGCCGATCAGCTAATCACCATACTGGGACAACTTACTCTGGTTATGAATAATAACCTTACCCGTATGGAGCACCCTGATCCACAACGTGGAGGATCAATGTTAGATCGATTCATGAGGCAACAACCACCAACTTTCAATGGGAGTACAAATCCCTTAGTAGCTGAGCAATGGATAAATTCCCTAGAGAAAATATTTCAGGCCTTGGGAAGCAGTGAAAGGGAAAAAGTTATCATGGCAGTTTACCGCCTCACTAGAGATGCTGATCAATGGTGGTCGTTGATTCAAAACATGATGGAAGATGATGAAGTATCAAATATGGAATGGAGGGAGTTCAAAGATCTGTTTTAAGAAAAATACTTTCCTCTCGACCATCGAGCAGATATGGAAAGTCAATTTCTGAGTCTGAGACAAAAGGAGGATGAGAATGTCACAAAGTATGAGGCTAACTTTACAAGGTTAGTGAGGTATGCTAGAGATTATATTTGAAACCCAAGAAGTAAGATTGATCATTTCTTTGATGGGTTAAAACCATTTCTCCGTCGATCATTAGTCTCACAATCCTTTTCATCGTATGAAGACATTGTCTCATGTGCTATCAATACCGAAAAGGAATTCTCTAAGTCTTATGACTTTAAAGCAAAGCAAGAGAAGAAGAGACCTGCTGATCAATCTGGGAATGGAAATAAGGGGAATAAGGGAAAGGTTGAATATCCATCTTGTGGTAAATGCGGGAAGAAACATCCTGGTACTTGCTTGAAGGGAAAGGGAGTCTGTTACAAGTGTGGTGAAAAAGGCCACCAAGCTCGTGATTGCCAGGGGAAGAAGGAAGCTACCAACGTTCAGTGCTACAATTGCATGGAGATGGGGCATTATGAAAATGCATGTCCTATGCATCAGGAGAACTTACCTCAGAAAAGGCCAAGGGATCAAGGACAGGCATATGCTATCACTACTGCTGAGGTAGAAGCTCCGAAAGACGTGGTGGCAGGTAATTTAATGGTTTCCTCAAGTTTAGAAAATGCATTATTTGACTCTGGATCATCTCATTATTTCATATCTTCCCAGTTTTCTAAGAAAATTAGATATTTCCAATTTGATTTAATAAGGGAATTTTCAGTTAAAACTCCTAAGGGAAGTATCATTGCAACAAAGTTTTGTGAATCAGTCCCCATTAGAGCACATAAATGTTCGTTATCTGCTGATCTCATCGTGATAACTATGATTGAGTTTGATATAATCCTCGGTATGGATTGGCTTTCAGACTATGATGCGAAGATTTATTGTAAGAAGAAAGAGGTTACGATTCCTGATGATAATGATAAGGAACACCTTATCTTTAGAGCAGAATCGTCACCACCTAATTCTTATTTAGATCCACCCCCAATAGCTCAACTTAATTCAATTATTGGGGAGGAAGAGAATGAAATAACTGTCGGTGAGGAAAGGAATGTTCAAATAGAGGATGTACCTGTTGTGAAAGAATTTGTAAATGTATTTCCAGAAGATTTACCTGGACATCCTCCAGAACGAGAAGTTGAGTTTTCCATTGATTTGATTCCTAGATCAAGGCCTATATCGAAGACCCCTTATAGAATGGCCACTGTAGAATTAGTTGAACTAAAGAAAAAACTAGAGGAATTGAGTAATAAGGGATTTATTTGCCCTAGTGTTTCTCCATGGGGAGCCCCTGTTCTTTTTGTTAAAAAGAAAGATGGATCTATGAGGTTATGTATCGACTATAGGGAGATCAATGCTATAACGATAAAGAACAATTATCCCCTACCTCGTATTGATGATTTATTTGACCAACTGCATGGAGCTCAATACTTTTCAAAGATTTACCTTCGATATGGATACCATCAGTTGTGTGTGAAGAAGGGAGACATTCCGAAAACAGCATTTCGAACCAGGTACGGGCATTACGAGTTTACTGTAATGCCGTTTGGATTGACTAATTCACCATCTGTATTCATGGATCTGATGAATAGAGTTTTCAAGGAGTATCTCGATGAATTTGTGGTGGTATTTGTTGATGATATCTTGGTATACTCAAAAACCTAAGAAGATCATGAAAATCACATGCGCATTATCTTGAAGACTCTAAGGAGGCATGAATTATATGGGATGTTTAGCAAGTGTGAATTCTGGCTTTAGGAGATTTCTTTTCTTGGCCATATTGTCTCTAAAGATGGAATCTCTGTTGATCCTTATAAGACCAAGGCAATCCAAGAATGTCCAGCACCTACGAGTATAATTGAGGTACGTAGTTTTATTGGTTTGGCAGGTTATTATCGACATTTCGTCCAGAATTTTGCCCGATTGGCTAACCCATTAACAAAGCTCACACGTAAAGGGGTTAAATTTTTTTGGACAAAGGAGTTTGAAGAATGTTTCAAAGAACTGAAGATAAGATTAGTCAGTGATCCTATATTGAATCTACCATCGGGGAATGATGGGTTCGTTATTTATAGTGATGCATCAATGAACTGACTTGGTTGTGTCCTTATGTAGAATGATAGAGTTATTGCCTATGCATCACGACAGTTGAAAATTCATGAACAAAACTATCCTACTCATGATCTTGAGTTAGCAGCTGTGATATTTGCTTTGAATATATGGAGGCACTACCTCTATGGTGAAAAATGTGAGATTTATACTCGTCACAAGAGTTTGAAGTATATTTTCTCACAAAAAGAACTCAACATGTGGCCAAGGAGATGGCTTGAATTACTCAAGGATTATGATTGCACGATACACTACCACCCGGGGAAAGCAAACAAGGTGGAAGATGCTTTGAGCAGAAAAGACCATGGAGTTTTGAACATGATGAGAATTTAAAGGGATCCAATTTTCATAGATCTAGTGAAGATGGACATGGGAATAACTAGGGAAGGTGAAACATCAATGCTTTTTCAAATGGTTGCCAAACCATCTTTACTAGAAAGGATTAAGAGTTCTCAGACCGATGATGAAGAATTTCAAAAGAAGATTAAAGCTGTGAATGATGGGAGATTGAGAGACTTTGTGTATGAAGATGGAATTTTGAAATTCGGGAAGAGACTTTGTGTTCCGAATTTACCTGATCTAAAAAGGGAATTGCTGGATGATGCTCATAGTTCCAATTTCTCTATACACCCTGGGAGCACCAAAATGTATAGAGATTTGAAGGAACATTTTTGGTGGGACAACATGAAGAGGGATATTTCTGATTTTGTGTCATGATGTATGGTTTGTCAATAAGTGAAAGCTGGAAGGAAACATCCTGGAGGAGTCATGCAACCTCTTCCCATACCAGAGTGGAAATGGGACAATATTACGATGGACTTTGTCATGGGTCTACCAAAGACTCTTAGAAGGAACGATGCAATATGGGTTATTGTTGATCGTCTTACCAAGTCAACACATTTTCTTGCTATAAGATAAGATCTACCCCAGGAACGTCTAGCAAGACTATATATTAATGAAGTTGTGAGACTTCATGTAGTACCCTTATCGATTGTTTCTGATCGTGATCCCCGTTTTACTTCAAGATTTTGGAAAAGCCTTCAGAAATCCCTGGATACTGAACTTAATTTGAGCACTTCTTACCACCCTCAGACAGACAGACAATCAGAACGGACTATTCAGACCTTAGAAGACATGTTGAGATCTTTCTCACTTGATTTTCAGGGTATGTGGGATCAATATTTACCACTGGTAGAATTTTCCTATTACAATAGCTTCCATTCGAGTATTCAAATGGCACTATATGAAGCGTTATACAGAAAGAGATGTCGTACACCAACCTGTTGGGATGACGTTGGTGAAAGAAAACTTGTAGGACCAGAATTGGTAGAGGAAACGGTGGAAAAGGTGAATGTAATCCAAAATCACATCAAAGAAGCTAAAAGTAGGCAGAAGAGCTATGCCGATAATCGAAGGAAGGATTTGGAATTTCAAGTCGGTGATCATGTTTTCCTGAAGGTATATCCATGGAAGGGAGTCATACGTTTTGGTAAGAAAGGTAAATTGAGTCCCAAGTACATCGGACCTTTCGAAATTCTAGAACGAATTGGGGCTGTAGCTTACCGATTGGCAATGCCGCTAAGTCTCTCCAAAGTTCACGATGTGTTCCACGTATCTCTGTTGAGGAAATACATGCCTGACCCAACGCATGTACTCACCTATGAGGAATTCGAACTGGAACCTGATCTGTCTTATTGTGAAGATCCTATCAGGATTCTTAATACAAGAGAACAAGTACTGAGAAACCGGACAACGCGTCTGGTAAAAGTTTTGTGGAGAAACCATAAAATGGAAGAGGAAACGTGGGAACCCGAGGAACTTATGATGAAGAACCACCCGAGTCTTTTCATGCGTTAGTATTCTAGAAATTTCGAGGATGAAATTATTTGAAGGAGGGGAGAATGTAACACCCCAAGCTTCTACGGTATGCTTCTCTTTGAATAATGTGATAGCGTGTGTTGTACGCAACACTGAGTTCTAACAACCAATCAAACTAGCCATTATGAATAGTAATACCTAATTTTTGAAATTATATATATATCTTATATTTCAAAATGAACTTAATTTTTGGATTCAGAATATCTAATTTAGCCTAAGATGAAATTTTGGTACTTTTCGGATAACTTAAATATTTTGATGAATAGTGAAAATTACTAAATTTTAATTAAAAACAACCTTTTTAATCAAAATAATTAATAGTGATAAATTATGAATTTTGGTGGTTTTAAAGTATATTTAGAATATATTTTTACCATTTAATATAATTTTGGTCATTGGACATAATTTTACAATTAAACCGAACATAAACAAGTGTCAATCTTTTGATAGTTATTATCTCTTAAAAACACGCTTTTTGTTTTGACAGCGGGAATTAATTTTAAATTAATTTCTGCCACTTCTGTGTTTTGAATTTAGAAAAATGGATTCCATATTAGGAAACAGTATGTCCAAATTGTGTAAATAGGTAACTTTTATTTTTAGACATTTTGAATAATTAATGTGGTAAATATTTTATTTACCATGGTTAAGGGTAAATCTGGTATATAAGGGTTAAAAAATAATATTATAATAATACTAAATTACCCTAAAACGTGTCGTAGCCTTATTGGTTGATACATGTTCTACCATAGGCATCTTTGGGTCGATTTGGGGACCCCATGGTGCCACTTTTTGGTGATAGGGACACATTATTTTAATTAAGTTAAAATGAATACAAAAATGACACAAGCATATATCTTTTAGAAAAACAATTATTACATAGGGTTATATATGTTTGATTTTAGATTATAAATATTCATTACAAAGATAAAAAGATTTCCTACATAATTATATTTTATTTATAATTTTTAGACATTAAATGATTTAATTTATTTATGACACAATGATGATGTAGTAATTACTATAATAGTGAAAAATTAAACTAATTGATATTATAAATACCCAAATAAATATAATATGAAAATTTTAATGAATTAAACTAATTTTCTAGGATAATATGATATATTAGGATTGATGTAATTGACTTTTTTCGAAGTAATCAATCTTTTATGAGTTTCACCAAAAAATCAACTATTGAATAGTGTCAAAATTGATATAAAAGAGTTCTTAAAACAAATATTATATTATTAATTGATATTAAATTCCTAAAAATCTAAGGTTCGGACAAGAGACTTATATAATGATAGGTTCATCATTAATGGACCACTTGGGGGTCTCTTGGATGTATGTAGTAAGTTTATTAACCATATTATATAAAAATACAAAGAGACATTGTAAAAGTGAAACTAATTAACTTAGAGTTAATACTTAAAGATAAGGTTAATATAAGTACCCAAACCTGTCTAAATTCTATTGGTTGAGTTTTTGTCGACCCATTCCCACCTTAACAGCTAAATAATAAACTTTGGAACCATTATAAACCGAATATGAATTTATTATAAATTAATATTTCTAGCTTTTCCAAAGGTGCCCCTCACCCCTCTTATAAAAGGGCACTCCTCCTTCTCATTTCTTCACACCTTCAAAGCCTTTTGGTTCGGACAAAATCTGCCCAAATACTCTCCCAACATCCCTCACTACAACCTAGGGGAATTAGTTTGATCAGAAATCCAACCTAAAGATCCCTTTTGATCAAATCAAAAGAAATAACCCGAAGAAGAGGTAATGATTTCACCACCCTTTTCCAAGTTCATTTCTTCTTCCACTTCTTCTTCCTTTGTTATCACCATTCTAAAATAATAACTCCAGTATCATATATATACTTTGATGTTATTATAAATATGGTACAACCATATTCAGTATTCTATCCACCCTTTGAATAACATGTCACCATACGTGCGTACGTACGGCTTACCGTCTCCACGTCGTGGTGTAATTGTTATTCAATATAATATTATTTGGATGGGTATAATAATGATGTTGAACTCATGTAAATAATAAATATAACATTTTAATGATTCTGTATATATGATATACCATCCATTTATATACTATTTTAATATCAAAAAAATGATATTGTCGCTCGTGTGTACGTACGGACTACCGTCTCCACGAACGCGATGAGATTCATTCTCCATCGTATCCATTCAAGTATAATTATCATTTTATGATTTAAAAAATGATTTTTAAGGACTGGATATCATTCTGGATATGAATAATATAAAACCTATCCTTTAAAAACATGGCTTACGTAACAAAACATATTAAAGAAAACAAGTAAGTTAACACCCGAAACAACGATAATACTAAGATATTATTATCAAATCAATATTAAACGATCATATATGATATCATATTAATGTATATGATTCCTGTATAATTTAATAACAATTATTTCACCATTATGTAGGAGGTTAACCTACCCCAACCAAGGAAAAGTACAAGGTAAGGTTTATTTCACAATCTCTTCATTATCTGAGGTTGTTTATATGCAATAATCTACTGGGATCTCGTTATCATCCACATCCATGTTTCCTCAAAATGTATTTCAAAACATTTTTATTATTTACAAGAATATGGGTTAAAGTCATTTATACCCTTGTTTGACTTTTTATAAGGGGAATCTTTCCGTCGTTTTCAAAACAAGGTCCTTTTTAACCTTTTCGACAGAATTAAGGTAAGAATGTTTTTTTAACTTATACGATGGGAGGGGTTATTTTCCGCCGTTATAAAATCTTCAAAGATTTCCTTACAAGCTTATAAGAATATTTTCAAGAAAATGTTTTATTTTATATGGCACTTAAATTATTTCAAAAATATAAAGAGATATTTCTCTAAGAAGTGTTTTGATTTCATCTATGTCAACATCCTTTGATGGATTTTACGCTTATTTGAATTTGATTTATTATGATACAAAACTTCTATATTGTATTAAAGGTTTTGTGATATGTTTTACTGTGGAAGTGCTATTTTTATACCATTCATAGTTTATGGTGAAATTATTGATATTTCGTATGCTAGTTTAATACGAATGTTTATGTTATGTTTAAACCATTTCATATGGGAATGCATTGGACATAATATGTGACGGGTGGAGCCTACTATAGCTCCTCGATGCATCGGTAGGTCTCATGAGACAAACTAGGGTCTTGACGCAAGGCCTTGGAAAAATCTTATTTGTAGTCCTGGCACGAGGCCATGGCTATGTGGTTATGATAGTCTGGCATTATGCATTCTAACATTATGAAAGTGGTTATTGATATTGCATGTGATTATTCGATTAGTAGAATATCCATGTGAACAAGTAAATGGCATTATTTCATTTTACTTTTGCCATACTATGATGAAGTTCAAGTTTAAAAGGCTTTTGTTTTAGTTATACATAGCCTTAAATGTTTATTCTTATTTATGAAAGTTTCCGGTATATTGTTATGCTTACTGGGAATTTGTGCTCACCCCTTTTCTATGTTTTATTTTTCCCAGGAAGTGAAGAAGTAAATTATGAATGACCTGCAGGGATATTATGTAGGGATATGAGTATGGTTTATGGAGACAATATGTTTTTGTAGTAGTTTTTCATTTTATGATGTAATGTAAGTCTTATGAATATATCTAGTGTTTCCAAGGCTACTAAACCAATCGGTCTTTCGAGATTTGATCTTTCTTGTGATCATGCCAATGTTATGTAATAATGCACCGACTCTAGGTAACTAGGGTCGGTGCATTACATACCAAACCGTTATCATGTTATATTTCTTATTTAAATCAATTACACACCATTATTATACCCATCCAAATAATAATGTATTGAATAACTATTACACCACGACGTGGAGACGGTAAGCCGTACGTACGCACGTATGGTGACATATTATTCAATGGATGGATAGAATAATGAATTTGGTTGTACCGTATTAATAATAACATCACAGTATATATATGATACTGGAGTTATAATTTTATAATGGAAACAACAAAGAAAAAGGTAGTGGAAGAAAAAGGAACTTCAAAGCAGTGGTGAGATATTTATCTCTTCTTCGGGTTCTACCTTTTGATTTGATCAAAATGTGTCCTTAGGTTGACATTATAATAAAAGAAAGGCCTCCAATATTAAGGGAGGAAATTTGAGAGGGTATTTGAGCAGAGTTTGACCGATCCAAATGTCTTTGATGGTGTTAATTAGAGAGAAGGGGGGGGGGGGGGTTCTCTTTTATAAGAGGGGTGAGGGGCACCGTAAGAAAAGCTAGAAATATTATGTTATAATAAAATCATATTCAGTCTCTATTGGATCCAAAACAGATTATTTAAAGGATAAGGTTGGTTTGGGTCAAAAACCACTCAACAAATAGGTTTTAAAAAGGTTTTTGGCATTATATTAACTTTATCATTGAGATTTTACTCTTAGTTAAATAGTTTGACATTTACCGTGTCTCTTTGTATTTTTATACTTTATGGTTAATAAACATACTATATACTTCCAAGAGAACCCCAGGTGGTTTGATAATTATAGAAATATCATTTTATAAGTTCATTGTCCGAACATTATATTTTTAGGAATAGAATATTAATTAATAATATAATATTTTTTTTAAAAACTCCTATGTCAATTTTGACAGTATTTGGTATTTTGTTTTTTCTAAATTTATAACAGCATTATTACCTCGAAAACAATTAATCAAACCGACACTAATATGTCATATTAACCTAGAAAATTATTTTAATTAATAAAAAGTTTCATATTACATTTATTTGGATATTTATAATATCAATTATTTTGATATTTCATTAATTAGGTAATTACTACATGATCATTGTGTCATAAATAAATTAAACTATTTAATGTCTAAAAAATATAAATAAAATACCATTATTTAGTAAATCTTTTTATATTTATAATGAATATTTATAGTAAATTTTATCTTATGTTTAAACCTATATTAATAATGTTTTATTTAATAAACATTAATTTTGACTATTTTAACTCTTCTTTGAATTAAATAATAATAAATGTCCTAATCTAATCGAAGTGGACTAAAGAGGTTCATATTTTATTAAAAAGGATTTTTTGTCTATCTACACTTATCTAATAAAATTATGACATGTGTTAGGGTAATAATAATATCATTTTTACCCTTAATTAAAATATTTACTTTTAATCGTGGTAAATAAAAGTAAAAAGTTACTATTCACTGAAAATTATTTTTATCTTATTGAACAAAATTTTACTCCTTGATATTAACTATGTCTATATAATTTTTGAAATTCAACTCACATAAGTGGTAAAATTATGGGTTATGTTAATTTTCAAATTCTCCTAGGAGGTGGTTAAAAGACGGTGAAAAGTTCAATAAAATTTTTATATATCTACAATTATTATAAGCTGGATCCAATATATTACATTGAACTTATATAGGTATTATGCATCAATTTTTACCTAAAATTAATTTAAATAAAATAAATAATTATTTAAATAAAATTTCGGTTTTTAACTATGACTCAGTGGTTTTCACTATTCATAAAAAATTGTATGTTTTTAGAAATATACAATAAATTCACCCTAAGATAATTTTGATATGCTGAATCCAAAAATGAAGTCCATTTTGAACGATAAAATTTATAAAATTTAAAAATGTGGGTATTTCTATTCATAATGGCTAGTTTGATTGGTAGTGGTGTGTTAGAACTCGATGTTGGGTACAACACACACCACTATATTACTCAATGAGAAGCGTACCATGGAAGCTTGGGGTGTTACACTGATAGTTGAACTAGCAAGTTTTTGTAATTATTTTGAATCAGTAAGTTAGTTTCAAAAGCTAACATAATCTTTAGATTAAGTTAACTGAGAAATAATCAATATTTGAGAAACTAATTGAACAGTTAAAATCTTTATAAATTTAGTACAATTGAACTTCTTTTATTAACTGGGGGATTTAAATATAAATATTTTAAACAGAATTTTTTAATAGGAACTCAACTAACCCCCCTATTCAGTATCCACTCTGACCAACATATGGTATCAAAGGAGTTGAAAAAACTCTTTCAAAACACTCTGTTGGTAAAACGTTTTCAACTGTGATTTTAGTTGTATGTAAAAGATCTCAAAATTTCTATTAATTATAAATTTTTATATCTTTATATATCTTTTTAAAACATAGTAATTATGGATAAGAGATTAGAAGGTGTAGCTACCAATAGGCCACCTTTCATTAATGGTGTTAATAATGCCCAATGGAAAACCAAGATGAAAATTCTTTGAAAAAGTATTGGATTTGACATCTGGACTGCTATAGAGACTCAGTATAAGATTCCAGAAACTATTAAAACTACATGGGATGAACCAATGAAAGCTTCATAAAATAATAATTATAAAGAAATGAATGATCTGTATTGTGCTTTAGGAGATGAAAAATTTAATCAAATAACTTCCTGTAAGACTTCTTATGAAATATGGGATACTCTGGCTGTTTCCCATTCGGGAACAACCAATGTTAAGGAAATGAGACTAAATAAATACACTATTAAGTATGATAATTTTAAAGTAAAATATGATGAATATATTTCTGATATGTATCTTTGGTTTAATGGATAGACAATTCAATGAGTTCACTAGGAAAATCTGTTCCAGCAAAGCAGAAAATCATGAGGATACTGAGATGCCTTCAAGACAGATGGAGAGGAACCTCCGTCTCTATACGAGAATCATGTGACATTCGAAAGCTACTTGTCAAGGAGCTGACTGGTATGTTTCTGAGGTATGAAGAAGAGCTAAAGGTAAAAAAAGTGGAAGATGATTATCCTAAGAAGAAGTATTTGGAATTTAAGTCTACTACCTCAAAGACCAAGGAAAAGGAGAAAGTTCTCATACCCGTCGAAAGCATAACAAGTGAAGGTTCAGATACAGATAGTGATGAAGAGATGGATCATATATCTGGGAGATTCAAGAAGTTTATAGAAAGAATATATTTTTTAGAAAATAAAATTATAAGGGTAAGTATTACAAACATGTTAATTGGAAGAGATATTTGAAGAAAGATGATAAAAATGGTTAGATATTCTATTATGAATGTAAAAGGAAAGGACATGTTAAGGCTGACTGTCCAAAATTGATGGTTAATAAGAAATATGATAATAAGGACAAAAAATATAAGAAATCTATGAAGGAAACATGGAGTGCTTCAGAAGATAGCTCAAGTGGATCTGAAGATTATGATTCTGGTGAAAAGAATTATTCCAACATGTGTTTCATGACTGAAACATCTGAGGTTCATTTT
Source organism: Viscum album (assembly GCA_963277665.1). Lineage (NCBI taxonomy): Eukaryota > Viridiplantae > Streptophyta > Magnoliopsida > Santalales > Viscaceae > Viscum > Viscum album. The sequence continues at coordinate 1,512,203,477 of OY728143.1, read as the reverse complement.
TCTACTATGCTGAATGATTATTATTCTGGGATTGAAAGTGATTCAAATAATGATTATAATATGTTTAAAGCTGAATTATTTGAATAATGTAATATGTTAGAAGTTACATGTAATGAGCTAAAATATAAGTACAAATCATTGAAGAAATAATATTCCTTTATTATGTAGATTCAATTAAATTGGTGTTTCTTGGTCCATTAACCAAAAACTACATGTTTAATGGTTAATTTTATGGTCGATTAACTAATTAAATAAACAAGTTTTGGTTCTTTAAACATTCAAAAAGCAGTACCATGCTCATCTAATGGTCATTGATTTGATCATTGAAACTCCTTTTTTACTATTCATTAGTATCGTTCATGGTCTAAATCCACACTAAAAGTTAAATATTTTTCTATGTTTATTTAATAAATTTTAAACAACCATTGTAATAAAAAAACTTTCTAACTCACTTTTAAACTACATGGCATGTACACAAAAGTATAAACCATGTACTATAGTTAGTGTTCTTTTAAACAATTATATCCACTTGTAAGTGAGTAGCTACCCCCGCCCTTGACTTGACATCACATGCGGCTGGTTTGTGGGACTACCTTGCATGTACTACCTCATCACATGACGTGTAATGTCATCTCCTACCACCGACCAAATATAGAAGTCATGACACGATGTGTATAAATGAACTTCATGGCATGTATTATCTAGCCATCTACATGGGAATGTACTCAGTCCTACCCATCCTTTTCGGGGTAATAGTGCACAGTATGTAACAAGGAAGTAAATGCTATGTATTTTTGAATATTTCATTAAATTTTTCTTGATTTGTGTTTTTATCTAGGAAACACCTAAAAATGATCATGAACACCAAAATAAAGAATTTTATCCATAAAACAAGAATTATTTGGTGAAAACATGTTTTAATACTCCATAATATATAAAAAAAGGTTTACACAAATCCGGCACATCAAATAATGCTGGAAATAAAACATGGCAATTAACACCTGAAAAATAAAAATAAAGAAGTAATTAATGAAAATGTGATAAGGTGTTATAAAAATAATCATATATGATATTATGAATATAATTATTATTATAAAATATGTTAATAATATTTTTAAAATAAATTTACAAGAGGTAAAAGAATGTTCATCCAGAAAGATTTGTAAGGTAAGGGATTTTCCTCTCACATTTTTTAGAGAAAAATATAATATTCACCACATGTTTTTTATGTCGTGTATATAATGAAAATAAATTTTTATTAGGATTATTATAAGAAAAATTATTCTTATTTAAAAATATATTTTATGATATATCTTCCATGAGTGTTACAGTTTCAACCTTTTCGACGATGTATGTGATTTCCTCTAAATTTACATTTCATTGAGACTAATTTTTAAATATAATCCAATTAAGTTTTATATGGTGTATTTACTACCCATTTGACATATAATATAATTAATAATTCATAATATATGGTATTTTAAGTTTCAATATTTATTATTTCACTTATTGAGATTTGACCTGAAAAATACCAAACACCTAAAAGTTATTTTACAATCTTAGTTTTATTTTTGTTTGTCAATATTTTCATGAAAATTTCACATCTATTTAATAGTTTTTCATTATAAATTACATTTTCCTTAAATATATATTTTAAAAATATGGATATAACTATTTCCTAAACAATATACCAGTTTTATATATGGTTATTACATTGAATTTTATTTGATTAATTGGGAATATATTGATAAATACATATCCATTACACAAAATAGATATCAAATGATATGGAAAATTGTTTATGAATTAAATAAATTATTCTATATATGATGAATGATTTAGAGATGAAATTCATGCATGTAGAGTATTTATATAAATTTTCTAAATCAATCAGTATGTTCCATAAGATTAAACCAGTTGGCCAAACGCTATGATTTTGTACCCAATATTTTGAAATTATTGTAAACGATATTACAAAAGATATATCGTTGAAAAAAATCTATCAGTATGGACCTTGTAGTTTATAACTATCCTATGAAAGGTATTAATTGTAAAGGTATCATGTTCATATGAAACATCACATCCAATAATTAAGAATTTCCGTCATTTATAATTACGTTATTATAATCGATGTGATTTTCTAAATGATATTATGTATAGATGCATTTCATTCTCAGTTACTGATTAAATTATTATTTTCATAGTTATTTACCTTTCTATATTGATTATTCCAGTTAGGATAATATTTTATTTTATTAAATTGAATATCTTTTTGTTATTTATTTATACATTTTGATTATTCTTATTTATTCAATATGTTTTCCGCTATACATAACCCTTAATAAGAATTGGGGAACCCCATTATTTATTTTCCTTCTTAGGAATCCATGAAGTGTACAATATTTGATATTAAAGGGAATTTTCGATGGGATAATTCTATTCTAAAAGAGAAATTATTTTTTAATTTGTGTATTCATATGTAATTCAAGTTTCAACTATGTATCTTCACTAACAGGACTAATAAACTATTTTGTCCATCGGGATTTGATTCATAGTATATTATGAAAATGTATTAATGTAGGTGTAGGAATTGTGATACTAGTTCTGGGATCTCTACACTGAGAAATTTATTCCGACATGGAAAAAAGTAATTGATATTTTTCATTGATTTATGAGGAGATTTGGGATCATCATAATCATCTAATTTAATTTGATGATTATAATTTTTTTTATTCATCTATATAAATTGAACTGTTTAATGCATTATATTAAAAGTGGGTTTCAACTCTATATTTATTGGGTTAAAGTAAGTTAATGAAAATTATTAGGATATAAATTAGTAGAATAAATTTTTAAGAAGTAAAATATAAATTAAAAACTTATTTGAATGAAATAAAGTAGCTATAAATGACATGATCAGATCCTAAATAAATAACATTCATTTTAGGTCGAGGATCTTGATTCTATTAATGCATATCAATAGAGAATTGGTTTTTTAAATGTATGATATGTCGATAGTTTATTAGAAAATTTGAAACCTATTGATTTTGTTTAATAGTTAAATGGAAGATGTACTTTGTTTTCAGTTAGTGTCATGTACATGAAGTATTTCATGTTATGTTATTGTAAAAATATGTATTAGATGCCTGAAATGTATTGAAAAATAATATAGATCAATTAAGATAAAACCATTAATATGAAGAATAATATATACATATTTAAACCCATAGGGATCATGAGTTATGTTTTCAAGTGATTCACCGAGAATGTTTTGCAGAAAAACCATATGATATAAAGAAAACATGGGAATCAGATAATTCTAGGAGGGAATGATATTCCAACTTCTTTAAATAGTAAATAATATTTTTCATAAAATAATTTCTAATAGAAGGAATCATGATACAACCCTTTAAATGATAATTCAAATCATATTCATGTATTAATATCTTTTATGTATTTTATTAGATAATGATATGTCAGTTTAAAAAATAATATATAATTTTTATTTGTAATTGTAAATCCATTATTACTAACCAAATTAAGTTTTTGGGAATCATATTAATGTATTTGTATTATATAAAATCATATTATATTAATTTAAAAATAATAAATGCCTTAATTTTTTGAATTTCTCATGCTTTAATTAATTAAGGATTCATTATTGAAATTTTTTTGGGAATTTTAAATTTTTTAATGAATACTAAAAAATAAATATTTTTAGAAACACATTATTTTCATATCAATTATTATTAATGTAAAATTAAATTATGGATAAATATTTTATATATCATTAGGTATTCTATATCAGAAAAAATGAATACTTGTCTTTTTAATGAATATTACAATTGAATATGCTAATAACAATTATATACATATTAAGGAATTTTTTTAAAACTATATTTCACCACATTTTCTAAGATATAATTTTTACTAAATTATTCCACTTATATATATTAAATCCTAAAAAATGTACTAAATATTTATATTCAAGGGGTAAACATTTTAAAATTTTGACCCTCTTATATTTGGACTTTATTTTTAACGATGGTTGTAAGGTTATTTACCATTAAAATTAATAAATAAGTTGATTCTGCTGAAAACTAATATGATACGGCTTAGAATACATTGAAACAACTACCTTTATATCATTTTATGCATTTATTCCATACATATGGGTAATAAATTAAAATATATTACCTTTTTTCGTTTTATCATGGTTATTTATCATTATATTATTTCATGTAGTGATAAATAAAAAATGTCACTTTATTTCATTGAAATACCACAAATATATTAACATTTGTATAGAAATAAATAATGATCCAATATTAAAGATTATTATACCAATAACTAAAATATATTTATGATTTTTATATATTTATTTTTTTTCAAATTCTATAATTATATTAAATAATTATGGAAAAATGGTACATTTTTTGGGAAAGTTGTTGAAAAATAAAGTTAATAATTTAAATAACACTAATTGTTAAATTATATGTGTGAAATAAATAGTCCAATGAAAATTTTGGATAAATATAACATTTGTTTATATTTTTAAATGTACTAAATTATAATTCCATTATTATCATTAGTATATTAAACTCTATGTAAATGAGTAGTTCAAAAAATCGGATGATAAATTAAAATAAATAATATATTAATAAGTGATTTTAAATTCATAAATATCATATATTCATTTAGGTGAATGGTATATAGTTGGAAAATATCATTTATTTCCAATAACAGGTCATTATTCCATTTATACTGACATTCATGGGCTCGTAATTATAATAACATTGATATCGTCATAATTTTTTTTAAAAGTGGAGCCTCGGTCAAAGACCCAGGCGCAATTTATTAATGAAAGAAAGAAAGGAGGCTACAACAATCTGAAAGAGGGAGACTTATTACAATCTTTCTCATAATGAGGAATCGAGTCGTCAGGAAAGACATCCAACCAGGTAATGTCATGATTGACTCCAATATTGGCCAGACTATCCGCAACCATGTTTGCTTCACGGAACACATGTGTAGCAATTTAGGAGAGATCCGCAAGCAAGGTAAGGCATTTCATCCATCTAGAGGTAAGTGGCCATGCGAGGAGCACCACCCCTTTCCAAATATCTTGGACCACAGTGGTAGAGTCGCATTCAATCCAGATCTTGTTCCATCCTTTTTTCTTGGCATAATCCACAGCATGTATGATTCCCAACATTTCAGCTTCCAAGGCCGAAGTCGTACCACATCCACTGAAGAAGCAGCCAAGGAATCTGCCAAGAAAGTCTCTGATAATGGCGCCGTATCCTGCCAGTCCTGGGTTACCCCTAGAAGCTCCGTCAACATTTACTTTGATCCAGCCTGGAAACGGGGCTTGCCAGAAGACCTCAAAGGTACGTCGAGGTTGTCTATAGGACCCCACAATCCGAAGGCGGCGAAGGATCTCAAAATCACCAACAGAATTGTCACAATGATCCTTCTAAAGCAAGGCGGCATCCTTGATGGCAGTAAGAATACATATTTTACCTGCATTGAGATTGAAAGAGCAGTTATTGTGAATAAAATTATTACGGACAAACCAGATCACTTGTAAATTCTCTGCCACCACAGCCAAATAGAGGTTCCTAATTTGTTTGGAAAAATCCCCATTCATTTATATTCTTTTTTCCTTGTGAATGTGAAAATTAATTTCTATAAATTTAATAACTAATGAAATTTTAATTATTTTCATCCGCTAAATTATGAAAGAGAATATAGTATTCTAAATTCCATACACCATTTGAACACTCTAAATTATAAAATAACATCATAAATACCTTCATAAAATTCCACCACATATTCAACTAGTGATACTATTTTAATAAGTCCATCCTTATAGTGATTAAGTTGCAATGGATAAGAGGTTTCCCAAAGAAGATTTATAAAATTTATGTAAATGACTTAGTTTTATTTATTTTTTATTTCTAATCCAAATAATCATAGACATATTAAAATAAAAACGCTAACATATTTTATGTTTATATGTTAATTTAATAACATATATCCATCAAATGCATCCATTTAATGGGACAAAACCAATCATTTACATGTATTAAAGAGTACCACCTCACAAACTAATGTAATTATTTATCTATAAAAACCAATTACGAGTACATATAATGTTGAATTGAATGTGTATATATGATATAAATAGATTAATTAACATTTTTAATGGTGAAATATCATATATTTATTTACCTTTCCTTCCATTTTAATATTGTAACATCGTCTAAGGAAATGTATGGATTAACAGTCCCCTGAATCAACACAATTCATTTTTCATCATCACGTCACATGATTTCTATATATAAGTGAAAGTAAATAAATAATATGATCTTAATTATATAATCAAAATTATTAGAATATAAAAGTATACTTTATTTATTTCATTCTACTTCATTCAAAAATGGAAGTGTAATTCATGCATACTTATAGCTGACAAACTCTATTATTATGACACATTTCATTTATCATTGTCATAAATCATAAATGGTTTTAAAATTAATGTTAATAAATAAAAAATTAGAAATATCTTTTGATTATTTTTATGAAGATGATATACTTATGATCAATTTAACCATATTCATCTTAAAAATTCAAATTTCAACATATGAGGCGAATATCATCAAAACATCCAAAGTGAATTTAATTTATTATAAAATTGAATAAAACATTATAAAAAATACTATAAATGGTATAATAAAACTAAAAAGGGTTATTTATAAAGAATATAGTTAATTTTTTTATTATTTTGAATGATAAGGAACATATATGAAAAACTAGACTCATAGTACATAAAGAATAACATAAAACATAAATTTTATTTATTTTCTAATATTTTTTCTTCCCTATCCATATTTATATAAAATTTTAATGGATGAATATTTATTTAAACAATAGAATTATCAAGAAAAATTTGTGTCTCTTTTTTACTATCATTACAAGGATTTGAAAATGGATTCTTTATATACATATGTACTGGGGTTATTTTCTATTTTTTTTAAAAGGCTAGAGAAACGATATATTTTAAGGTATATAACATCAATTAATTTCCCCACATACACATCCATTAATGTGTATTTTAATGATTATTTAACCTCATATTTTAAAATATATATGGAATACACTTTTTTGGAACTCATTTTCATAAAATGGTCAATGAATAATCATTATTGTTTTTATAAGTCAATTACTATTCATTTTTCACTCAGACAATGCTTTCAATTTTTTTCACCAGCTATATAGAAGGGAAAGAACAATAAATTTATAATGAAAAAGTTAATGATGAAATACAATGAACCAAAATCATTTTTAACAGTAAATTTTTTATACTATGGTAAAAATTGGCACTGAATGGAAGTTTCCAATATGTAATGTTTCGGCCTATTTGGTAAGAGTTATAATTTAATTCTTTCAAACACTAAACTAGATAAGATCTTTGGGAATGAAGGGAAATGTTTTCTTGATTTAAAATAATTTAATATTTAATGTTTTAAGTAATGGATCTCATAAAAATAGTCTTGATTTCTTCCATGAGTTGGTACATTGAAATTATTGATTAAAGTCAAATTGTGGAGTGATTCAATAGCCAAATGTGAAATTTCCTGATATGTAAGGGTTGTTCCATTTTATCAATGCCATCTTTTATATAATGCGATTTGGTTTATTAGATGGATGTTACCCCTAAAAAATTACAATGTTTTAATGATTAAAGGTTTCTTCTAATGCATGGTGATCTTTACATATTATAAGATACTGTAATGAGATATTATAATTGTTTGGTAATGTTATTACATGATGATTTCATAATGTTCCATGATTCCTACAAAATATTTCAGTGCATTTTTGAGTTATAATGGTTCTTTTTATCATAGATACAATTCACAAGGATGATTCTTGCATACATGAAATCATCATTTATTATTTGAATTTTTATACTAGGTCTCATGATTTATGATCTGTCTTTCAATATTTTTGAAATCTCTAATTATTTTCTCATTCACGATTATTTTCTAGTCATGGAGTTATTTATTTCATATTCTCACTAATTAAACATAATATTTAATATTTATTCTTCCCCTTAATATGTGTTTGGTATAAAATATGTTTTTTTTATTTCTAATGGTTATAAAAATGTATTTATAATGAATTATTAACAGAACAATTTTATGTGGGAAAATTTACATATGATATATTGAATATTATATTTGGAATATAAAAAGATGGATATAAAAGAAAAATAATCAAATAAATACATAAATATTGAAAGGGTTTTTATTAATTATATTGTACATTATACATAACAATACTTGATGTATTTATCTTATCCAATATTTCTTTCTGATGCTTTATGTTTTGGACGACTAAAATTGGGTCATGACTATCAATATCAAATTTATAAATTAAGAGAATATTATTATATTACCAGAAATATGAGTACTAGTATGGGGTTGTTATTCCATATATATCTAATAAATATGAACATTTATTTGGGAATTTATAAAATATCAACACAAGTATTTAATTTCCAGAACAATATTGAATTGAAAATAATATTGGGAATCAAAACCCTTATAATTTGAGAATATGTTAATGAAAACCATTTTCAACTTTAGTGTGTTTTCAATAAAATGAATCATTTTAAATTTACATAATAAAGGAATTAAAAATCGATGAATTAAGGTATTTTGGTAAAATAAATTCAGTTGGAGGAAATTTTACAATACATATAATTTATTTTCCTCGATATCTATGATATCCCAAAAAATTGAACTTGATACAATGAACCCCATACCCTATATTACCTCTATGTTTAATATTAATGTACCTACTAGATGAAAAATATAACACTATTATACATGTATTTTATATCATTATTTGTAACAATAATTTTTTATAATCATTCTTGACATGTATTTCATTAAATTTTATCTATTTTTAGTATCAGATGTGAGTAGTCATGATTTTTTAAACTATTTTCTTAAAAGTTAATCAAATTATTATTCATTTCCCAATATTCATAGATCTAAAATACTATGAGGTATTAAAATTGAATATTTATAAATAATATTCATATCATAATTTCTATCAAGGCTCTTTTTAAAATAAATAATTATGAATTCAATTATTATCACATTTCAATGATTCTTAGTGAAAAAATAGTGCTTATTAAATAATGATATAATATATTATATATGGAAAATACATTTATAATTTTATGAAAATTATTTATACTCATGGACATAAATCATATATCAATCCCTGAATGGGAATAATTAATGTTCAAATTTATCATTTTGTGGAGTCAATAGTCTTCACATATGTATCAATGACGATTTTTATTTCCACAAAACAATGAAAATAATTAATAAGAATTAGGATTTAATAATATAAAATAGGTTATAAATATAATAATAATATAATAAATTCTATTTTAGAACCATTAATGTAAGGTTTTTAAGTAAAAAACATGTCCTTTAATAGAGGTGGTAGTCTGCACATATACATAGTAGAGGTTTTCACATTCATTAACAAAAAATTGTTTTGGTAGATAATTAAGGTCCCATAAACATGGAAACATTTATATAAATAATATTAGATATATAATATAATATAATATATGGTTAATATAAAATCTAATATTTTTTTTATATAAAATGAAAGAGAATTAAAAATTATAGATAATGAGAAGTACTTACCTCATGATTTTAATCATTTTGTTGAAGAAAATCATGGAAATAGAATAATTTTTGAAATATCATTAGGGAAAACATTGGAAACTAGTGAAGGAGGATTACACAATAATTAATAATGTAATATTTTTGTGATAATGTATAATTTTTTGAGGGTTGTAGAAGGGGAAATGGGTGACCCCTTTTCTAAGGGATGAGAATGACTTGTTTTGTAAATATAAATAAATTATATAAATATAGCACATGTTTCATTTATATTGTGGCTCCAATAATGGATTAGAAATGAGTGGGGATGAGATGATATTTATAATATCCCTAAGAATATATTAGAAACAAGTTTTTAACATGTTTAACTATCAATAACAATAGATTAATTACATTTATTATTTATGATTTTAGCTTGGTATCTAGTTTTTACCTTAGTAATTTACTTTTAATTAAAAAAACCTAAATTTATGAGATAATGTTTTCCAAATTATTCCAAATGTCAAATCCATTTTTAAAAATAATATTTCTATTTTTATTAAAAATAATATTAACATTAATAAATGTAATTCATAAAAACATATTTTAAGAAAAAATATATTTTAAGAAAAAAATTATATATAGTGTAAAATAATCTTATATTATATGTTAATGATAATAATTGGTTTATTGTAAAAAATATACATTTCTTTAAGATAAATCTAGAAACAACTTTTACAAATATAATATATAAATAAATGAAATTAGAAAAAACATTATTTGTGGAAAATATATATTATATTGTTTAACAGATAATTTCTAAATTCATAAAATTATTATAAAATATTTAGTTTTCTTTCTCAAATATATAAATTTTAGTGAATTTTTCATGTGTTTTTTGGTGATTTGTAATTCAATATATATTCATAAAATTGAAAATGTTTTGAAAAAATTTATTATTATCAATTCCATAAAATGATAAAAGTTATATAAAAACACACAATTTGACAATAAGATAATAATGAAATTTTAAATTTTTTTATTTATTTTAGTTTTATATATTTCAAACTAAAAAAATTAGTGATTTATATATTAAAGGAAAACTTAATATATAAATGAAAATTTGTTTTTCAATGATATTTTTCAAAACGATGTTTTCATATTATTATTTCATACCAATTTATAATTTAGTATATTTAAATATATCATTTCTTATAAAATATTAAATGACATATATTTAATTTATTCTGATAAAAAAGAAATCAATAAAAAGAATTTCTTTAAAAAATTAATAATTATGTATTGAATAATCAAGTAGGAGCTACAATCTAAAAATTTAATATCTCTAATACATTTATATTAATATATATTTTCAAAGTAGATATTAGAATAATCAAATAATTATATTAAAATTATATATAAATTTTTATTTTAGTTTTTTATTCAATTTAAATCCTTTTAAATATAATTATTTTTTTTAAAAAAAATTATATAATAAATTATTCGATCATTACATGAATTTTCTCGAGAATGTTTAATATATACATAAAAAACTCATCATTATTGATTGAATCACAAAAATGATTTTTTTTCTTTATATTTTATGTTATTGAGCATGAAAATAGGATATCACAATGGATTCTTTGAAGGATTTACAATCTACCTAATTTTGACAAAGAAGACAACACTCACAAATCAATGGTAAAAGAGGTTCTCGGTAATATCTTGGAATACCTTACTAGATCATATTCGATGTTGTTTTGTTATATCAATTTATTTTTTGTTTCTTTATCCATAAAAATAAATTTTCTAATTTTTTACAATGACATACTATCTACAGTTGTTATATATTGATGATTTTGAAAATAATTCTACGAAATGTTTTGTTGATTTGAATTTATTGTTGTGATTGATAAAGAGATCTCTATAGTTTATATATATTCAAAGTAGTTGGACAAAATTTTGAGGGAGAATCCATGGAGTGTTTAGAATAGTGTATATTGAATACATTGATTAGCCTATCATGTATGATGTTATGGAAGAGCTAAATTGAAGCTAAAATTATTTGGCATTGTAGGTTATAAAATTACACTTAAATAATTAATTAAATGTTTTACATTACAATGGAAATATGGTTAGGTAGACTGTAGATATAATAATAATTATAAATAATAATCAAATTTTTTCTAAATTGACTTTAGGAGTTTTATAAGGTAAGAATTTTAATGTAGAAAAATCAAATCATTATATCAATTTGTTATATATTTAATCTAAATATGAATATTTGTTAATCTATAACTCATAAGGGTAATATATTGATACCTAAAATTGTTGAAAAAAAATATCTTCCTAAAAATCCATTAAAACATCATTAGAGTTATCTAGTTTAGATAAAATTGAAAATTTAACAATGAAATGACATTGTATTAGACATGAAACCATTTGTAAGATAATTTAATGACATGAGAAGTATAATATTACATTTATAAAGATTAAACAAAGGATCCAGAAGAGTTACTACCTACATAAAAAAATTTATTTCATTGAAAAATAAATATCGATATGTTTCATTTCTATAAAATAATTATTAAATCATAGCAGCATTATAGTAACTCCATGTACACTTTTGAGTAAAATTATTCAACATGTTTATCCTATGTAGATACTTTTCAATCGTGATCACAAAATTTATAAGTGTAATTATAATACTACACAATTCATATCATTTTTTATAATGGGGGAAAATACATTTATAATAGAATATAGATTACATCATAAGAATCTTCTCCATTTTGAAAATTCTAGAAATGAAATATTTAAAATGTATAAAAAATCATAAATATTATTGGATAAAATATTCTGAGTGAAACTAAATCCAATAAAAGTTAATCTTGTATATAAATATCAAATAAATATATTTATATAATAATCAACTATTATATAATTATGTTTTATAATATTGAATTAGATGATACATGATAACAACAATTTTCTATTAATTTTCCATTTAAAATATTTTTTTTTGAAATAGAAATCTTTGTTATCAATGTAGGATGATATTAAAATGATGTAAATATGATGATATAAGAAATATTATAAAGTGAAATAAATATTTAAAATGGGGATATAAATCATTATCAATTATTGAGAATATGTTATTTACCAGTGAGAAGAAAAAGATCTAGTTGATGTGGAATATTAATAAATTATTTATGTTGGAGTTTCACTATTATTATGAATACCTATAACTATGAATAAATGGAATATGCATTTAAATACATGAATTTTTCTATGTAATGTTTTTAATTATATGAAATTTTTCCAAGTCTGAAACATTTACAGTGTGTGATTCAGAGACCTGATATGCCCAAAATGAATTTCAGAACTTTTTAAAGGTACGTTCAGTAAATGCGCGAGCAGAATTTTCTTACTTTTGATCTAGAGCATGGATTAAAAATTAGAGGGAAAAGTTGAATCCATAGTGTTTGGATTCGTTTATAGGAGTCATTACTTTGACTGCAGATGGTCAGGAGAAAAAGTTAGTTTTTGGAAATTTAAGAGAAAAATAAAATAACAATATTATTTTATTTCTATATTTTTTATTTCCTCCAACAGACAAGCGGTAGTGGTGGGACCAACGACACATCAAGAAATAAAATGGATTGTCTCCCCTATATTCAGGTAACCACACTATTGGAATTAATAAGGTTCCTTAATTAAAATAACCCAGTTAATTCCATGTGTGTTAGTCACACTCCGCCTCTATTATTTAAATGGAGCTTGAGTAGGAGTGTTGGCACGGCTTCACCAAGATACAAAGCTCTAGAAACGTACCAAGACTCAAACCACTTGAAGGATAGGACCGGTTCCAATTATTGGTGATGAGCACCAACGAATATCGAATGATGAACACCGAATCTTCCTCAAAACATACACTTTATCCAATGATCTTGAGGTAGGGTTCTATTTAGTTTAGGTTTTAAAGAATTGTTATATCATATTCTTCCATCATGTTATCAAGATTACGCGGAGGGCACTGGCCAAAAGAACATGGCCTAGACACTCTGCTACTCTTTTGATCTATGCGATCTTTGTTCAAATTTTTTTCGAGTAGGACGAAACCTAGAACATATGGTTTAGTGATGAAGATGGAGTCCTGAGAAGTCTGTTGGCACATTTAGATAGAGAAACGGGCTTCCAGAGATCACCCGAGGACCTAAAGAAGACCTCTGGAATATGGCAGCAGTGGAAGATGTGATAGCGGCGGGCGGCATTGGCTGCACACAGAAGAGTGGAATCTTGCCGTCGCACGCTAACGGCGAAGAAGGCTGTGGCCAGAGCCTCGACAGGTGAAGATGCGGCCCGCTCGAGCCATCTATGGAAGGTGGAGCAGCACACAATGGCTTGCCACCGGAGAGAGGGATACGACACATATCCAGGGAAGACAATGACATCTGGCACTGAACAACCATGGGTGGAGGAGAGTTGCATGTTGTTGCACACCACTGAAGATGGTCGCAGCTCAGAAGTTGCAATGGAGGGCCAGGATAAGCTCTCGACAATTCCTGCCGGTGACCAGGTGGCACCCCTTGTCGTCATTGCTCAATCATCGAACATGGGGAAACGTTCCCACACGCTATGCTAGCTATTGAAGCCCCTTCTCTGGAGACCTCATCTCTTGCCGGTCGAGCCTCTCCGTGGGTCGAGATTCGAAAGCCCAGCGGGCCGCACCCTCCATGGATGGGGACACGAGAGCCCATTGGGCCGGGCTGCTTAAGCCCAGCTGGTAGTGCCCTACCTACGAGCCGGGACACTCCCCTTGTGATCTGAGCTGTTCCCCCCCCCCACCCCTATGCGTTGGGTCAAACAACAACACTGAGGGACTATCCCAGTCGAGTTAGCTCTGGAATGGGTTGAGACAACACAGACTGTGTCAGAGCAGGTCAGTCTGATCGAACCCGGGCCCTTCCTGCCCCAGTTTCGATAAAAAAGTCATAACTTCTGAAAAACATTCCCATTTAAAGAACTGTCACCGGCTCTGGGATCCATGGAGCGATACATTCTGTTGGGTATACTCCACATGAGTTTTGGTTAAGGTTGGGGTACGATTAGGTTGGATTAAAGATGAATCCAATCAGGGTCTCGATACTAAAATGCTTATAAGTCACAGACCGAGCGTATGATTGACGTGTTGTCTATCATGTTGGAACCCTAACCACATGGCGGTCCTTTTGGATACTTATTCATATAACATTTCGTTTGTTTAGGTATGACCTATTTCCGGAGGAGTGGATCCTCCTGGAATCAAGCGTAGTTAGTGCGGGAATCTAGTGACTGGCTGTAATGTGAAGAAAAAACATCAATCCTATGTGGGAAAGCATCTATCGATCCTTTGTGGGTCAATGCGAAGCAATCCTATATGGTTTAATATCTATAAATATTGTGTGGGTCAGTGCCTAGAGATCATGTGTGGGTCAGCATCTATCGATCATGTGTGGGTCTATAGTAGATCCTATTAACAAAATAATATGATCTAGTTTTACGAATAATCATCTGTACTTGAGTTATATACCCAGTGATAGTTGAGTATTTTACATTGATGGTGTTAACTGCATGGTGTTACCTTTGTGAAGCTTTTACCTTCGTGGTGTTACCTTTGTGCTACTTTTACCATTATGGTGTTACCTTTTTTGTCTTACCTTTGTGATGCGTTTACCTTCATCGTGTTACCTTCTTGGTATTACATTTTTGGTATTCTTCCCCCACAGATCATTAATGAAAATCGCTTAAATATTAGAGCCTTATGTTTCCTCATGTATAAGATGAGTATATTTTTAGAATATAATTATGAGTATGGGAATATTCCAAAGTAGAGTTGATGACTACTACTTCATGCATTGTGATTGAGGTCTTATTTAGTGGTTTTCCTTTTTTGAAATCTAGGAAACCTTCTGGGGTATCAGGGTCCCTACTGAGTATTGTTATAATCACCCCTGAATGGGCTATGATCGCACCTTAATGTGTCATGTGCAGATGAAAGACTACATTGATTAAGGATGAGGGAGATAGGACTGAACTTTCTTAGAGGTGCACCATTTGACTTGACGTGCTACAGTGACTACTGATCATGAGTTGTGCCTACCCTTCAGGTAGGACCCTTGGTGGATGATTGAGGAACTCTTTTCTCTTTTCATTTTTACTTGTACTTCCTAATAGGTCCTATATTCCATCCCCTTTACTTTCAGTACACTTTTTACTAAAGTAGTTTACTTGATGGTTTCTACTTGTTGTGTTCTTTGATTGTGTGTTTGTACAGGTTTAAAGGAAATTTATTTCCATTTTTGGGATACAGATTTCTAGTGCTAGTCACTAGCCCCTGGCCAATAGAAGGAGGTCTTGGTGTAGTCACAACATGGGCCCCGGGAGATGGGTCACGAGAATGTAACAACAATTTTATTGAGGTGTCATTTTTTTGTTGTTTTATAAATTTATTTTCTATATTCTTTGAAGTGATATGTTTAGATCATGTATCTATGGCTTCCTAGAATATTTGGATGAAAATTTATTTGTTTTGTATATGTTAAGGAGAAATAAGTTTAAGGGTAATACTATTAACGAAGTTGAGATATGAAGTTGGTGAAAAATGAATATTTGGGACCAGTGGGACACAAAGACATGAATATTGTTAGGAAACCTAGCTAGAGGATCACTAAACATGGATCAAAAACATTTTTTTATAAAAACAATATATAATATAAATTAAGTGATTTAGATTTATAAAATAGATAATTAGAGAGAGATAATGTAATTAGTTTACCAATTGCGAAAGATGAAAATAAAGATTACATATTGTAGAGTTAGGGATGAATATTCTTGATATTAAGGAGAAATTGGTTTTACATAATTTAATAAATCATATTTATTTGGTTGAGTAAAATATTGAACAACAAGAATTCCTAAAATACAAAATAATATAAATATTTGAAAGTGTGAGAAATATAAATGAATAAGAATATTTGATAATATATTTTTTCTATATATTTAATATAATTATTTATTATAAGTCAATATCCTTAATTATTTAAATGAGAAAATATATATAATACTATACAAAATTAAAAAATATTTTATGGTCACATAGAGAGATAAATGTTTATGATATTATTTTCAATGATATATTAATTGTCTAAGACACTACATGAATAAGGATATAACATAATATTAATTTAGGGACACCATGTGAAAACTGGGTAACTGCTTAATGTAGTAGGAGGGTTTTTGTTTGGATTCAATTAGAGAAACCGAAGACTGTGAGATGAATTATAAATCTAGTGTGATAATGGTAATATTAGTTTGATGTTGTTTATATGATAAATATATGGTTGGTTTTGGATAGCCCCTTCCCAAATGTTTTCTTTATTATATATTTATTATGTAAAATCTATTAGTATGAAACCCTAGTCATAAGAAGAAGTTGGTATGCCTAATTATGATAGAACATTGTAAACATATATTTGTGAAATTCATAACATCACACTCTTTATTTCATGGGGTTTTACATATCGTGTATGAGTGGAATATATCAACTATTATCTAAATTTATAAAAGAGGTTCATGAATTTAAATGGGAACAAGAGTGTACAAAATTTCAAGAGTATATTCTATCAGTAATTATTATTCAAAACTAATTCAACTCCACTCATAGGTGACTGTAAAAATTCATATTCACCGACATCTATTATAAATTTAACCATGTTTCCACTAGTTACATATATTTCTATGTCATTTTTATTATTATTATTCAAAATTGAAGGTGAATTTTAAATGTTTTCAAAAGATTAACAAATAGTAAATTATTATTTTATCCCTATTAATGATGAAATTGGATTTTCAAGAATGACTCAACTAAATATAATGATAATGGAATAAAAATACAATTAGAAATAAGGAGTAAAATAAAATTCCCTAGAGTTTAAAGGTAATTATAGTGTTAAATAAGTCATATGAAAAATTATTCAACTAAATTATCATATTCACACCATGATGAGGATAAAGGGAATGGTCTTCTTAATTATATTGAATATCTCAAATTTGGGGTTAGTGAATTCTAGAAAAAAATACTTGGTTATTTCAATTCTTACTTATTTTTTGTTTTCCAAGATTTATATCTGGAAATAGAATGAATAAGAATATATATTTAAATAAATAAGGTAGTGAAAATAAATTCTCAATGGTGAAATTATATATTCAATGAAATATAATATAAGGAGGAAGTCATATATGTTACTAGAGATTATAGTTTATAATTTTTTTATTACTACATTCATCAGTTAGTAAACATATATAATTCATTTAATTATATGGTCCATTAATTAGAGTTTAATAATTAATTTAATATCAATATATATTATTTTAAATAGGATTTCAATTTATAAAAATTAAAGGACATTTACCATTCTCAAAATTTTGAGACTAAAGTTAATTTTAATAATCATTAAGTGAGTAAAGTTGAATATTGTAAAACAGATGTGAAGAGCTGTAATACTAGATATACTTATTTATAAATATCTTCCATCAAAAGGTATATATCATGTTGTATACAGGTCAATATATCATATAATGATGAATATAATACAACAAAATGTATGAAGGTAAACCATTCAAATGGTAAATTAGATTATATAAATTTAGTTCTAATTAATTTATAGGTTAAAAATTAAAACATGGATAAATATGTGTGGATAAAATTGTATGGGATCCACCACTATATAAATATAAGATATATATATTTTAACAGAGGTACACTTTAAAAATATTGGTCAATTTACGTATTAATATATCCTCGAATAGTTATCTCTTTAAATTTGAATATATGTTACTGATCCTAAATTATAAAGGATAATTGTCTATTATGGGTTCTATTAATGATCTATGGATATGTCTATTTAGTGTAGAAACATATAAATATGCAGAAATGATATGATATCTTAATTAATGGTGCAAATACATGAAAATAAATGAATATCTATTTGCATGTTTTATTATTTAATATAAAATAATTAATCATTGAATAATGAATAAATTTATAAACATTTATTCTTCTTTAAAATAAATAATAAAAAGGTTCATAGTGAAGAAGTATTTTTTTTTAAAAAAACATCATGAAACTATAATAATTTTGTAAAGATAATACTATGATAGATGAAATTTTGTTATCAAAAAAATGTTGCATCCATGAAGATTAAATGTAAGAAGAAATATATATAATGTACTTCCTTAAATATAGTGAATATAACTAAAAAGGATACATAAACTAATACGATATTCTTTAACACAAGAATAAATGGTCAAATTCTGGTCTATTTTATATTGATATTTAATATTAAATCTTAATGATTTTCTTGAAAATGAAATGGTGAAAATATATAGATTGAAAAATATGATTGCTTTTTCAAAACAAATCTTAGATGAATAATAAAAATTTATTTGGTGTTTCAAAAATATGGCTACAACAAAAAATTGAAAATATGTGTGGAAAATGAGATATTATATTGAATAAATTTATACTTCTACCATGATTGAAGTTTTATTAAAAATATAGTAAACACCGGTGAAATATTGTACATAATATTTTACTTCTTATAGGGAATTTTTATATATAAAAAACTGATAAAAAAAAATAATCTTTCCTAATCTATCACTCCCACTTGAAATGGGATTTAAATATAAATATATACTAATATATTGTATGTTTACTTCCTTGTGAAATAAATAATCCCATTGTATCAATAAATAAATATCAAGTAGATAATAAGGACATGCTTTAAAAAGATGCATAGGTAAGGAAAATCATGGGTGATGATGGAATAAATATTTCTCAACATTTTATAGAAAATGATTTAATAGTATTTTGAACGAGATCAATTTTTGAACACTATTATCACATTATATCGATTTTGGGAAATCACATTTTTTCCATACATTAAATAATATCATTTTATATCATCAATGTACATCATTATCAATATTTCAATTGATATTATAAATAAACTTATATAACCAATTATTTTATAATTTTATTGAATAAAATCATCCGTAATATTTTTCATTAATGATATTTGGTTTTGGGCTATCTATCAAAAGGGAGAAGTTGTTAGTGTGTTTTTGTGTCATTTTTATATATAAAATTCTAGGTAAAAATTAAAAAAACATAATATTAATGATTTTAAATTTTTTTTCAAACTAATGTTTTTACATCCACTATTAAGTGAAGTTAGAGTTTATCGGACATTATTTATGACATATTAACTTATTGGTTTCCTAAATAGACCAGTATTGATTTATATTCAAAACATGGATCATATATACATAAATATGATTAATTTATTCCTCATTTATATATGGAGTGTGATTCAACTATTAAAGCATGTTAAATTTATTAATTCTCTAAATAAGGTTGATAAAACCCAAGGGAAGAAGTAGATTGTTTGAAATAAGAGTTAGAAAATGAGTCCTTAATAATGACCTTTCTAATTATCATAATCATATAGATAAACTCTGAACATTTTATAAATATTGAATGGAAAATAAGGAAACTAATTCATTTCAAGAAAAATATAAAAATAGAGATATCAACGTACCATATAGTTTATAATAATTGTTTTTTCAATGTCTATATAATTGAAATGTAATTGATTATTGTGTGAAGGAAGGTGATTCCACATAATTAATATAAAGAATATGATTCCTACATAATAACCTAATAAGATGGTTGGAACTACTTACATTGAATACCATGATTGACCAATTATAAGTAGAAGTTGTTATGTCTGCTGATTGTAGTGTTTTATTTCATGTTAGAGATATGAGCTTCTGATTTTTTAGTGGTACTTCATATAATAGTGATGAACTGATGGTTTTGATGTGTTGTACGATAATATTTCAATAAAATATCTTGTAATTATATTTTTAGAAAAGATATATAATAATGATAAATTTTTATCAAGAACTTTTAAAGAATTTTTATCATTAATACCATAGATTTCAGGGATCCAAATATCTTGGATGATGGTTTAGAGAAGATAAAATTAAGATAAAATGAAAGGGGAAGTCTATGAAAATGAAATAATAATATTCTAGAAATTAATATCTATAATATAATTAGGAAAAATATAACTTCTTTTCATATTACATTAAAAATAAAAAAATTAATGTATTTTTGTTATGATGTTATTTGAAGATAATTTAAATGGATTGATGTCGAATTTAATACTATTTATTATTAATTAAAGAACTGTGTTATTTTATATCAGTGTAAGATATAAGAAATTTATAAATTCACAAGATTCATATAGAGTAACCAACAAAATGTCTTTGGATATAAAATATATGTTTTATTCCTAACATTATATTTTTTATCTACATTTATTGATACTTAAAAGTTGAATGTTTCATGTTTGAAAAAATTTCTTTATGCACAGTGTAAGAGTAATTAATGAGGTATGTATAGTCACTGACTACTTTAGATGGGTAATATGAATCTTATTAATAATAATACAAAACATCAAAACATTAAATTCCTTCTTCATATGAGTTATTTATTATTAAAATAAATTTAAGTAAGGGACATTGATATGTTTAGAAGATTAATTTAGATATCTGATTAGAGAAACTATTTTCTAATAAAATATTGAACAATTTTTGTAAATTTTGAAATGGTAGATACATTATACAGATGATTAATAACATTATAATATTATTTTAATATCTTTATTATTTATTACATATATCTAATAGGTTATTACTAAAATTTAATGGGAAACAATATACATTATAAAGAGATGTTTTTATTATTAAAATATTATTATTTTAAAAATTAAAAAGAATAAAATATATAAAATATTATAGAAATAAATATTATGATGGGAGCTAAATTCAGAGATGATGAAGATCTTATTGAAAAATAATATAAATTGATTCATTTTAAAATCATGGTTACACATTTGATTAAAAGAAGATTGAAACAGAATAAAAATTAGAAGATCATTGTTCCCATAATTTATGAATTATAATTTCGGAATTTAGAAAATAGATATTATTGAATAATGAATGGGGATATTATAAAAAAGGAATTGTTGTGGAATTGTAACTATTTTTAATTTTTTTAAATATGAAAAACATATTTCCTGTTAAATATATTAAATGATAAGTAGATCATCATTGATATGATTATTATGATAAATATGATATAAAATATGAAAAATAATGAAGATGAAGAAATATTATTTCTGATGCATGCATAAAGTTAACAAATATCCCATGATGATATGATCTTTTTGTTTTTTATTTAGATAGAATTTTTGGGGAATTATTTAAATTAAATTTTGTATGCATATTTTGGAATGAAATATACAAATTATTGTAAATGATTTTTTAGGATATTTAATTTTAAGGGATAAATTGATATAAAATATTTTTGAAATTACAATAAATTAAGTGGTCATATGAAATTTTGAAAAATTGAATATATGGTACCATAGAGAAACACGCGTTTTTTAATTTTTTGGAAAATGTTTTGGTGGATCACCCATTGAATTTTTTGGTTTCATTTAAATTCCAAATATAAAAAACCTAAATTCTATCATAAGCATATATATATATGTGGTGATAATAATAAAAATAATCTAATAAATATATAGTGAAGAATAAAAATCATAAAAATAAATATGAAGAATAAAACCTGATTTTGGTGACCATATCCATTTAGTCCAACATGAGATGGAAAAAGAAGAAGACATGTGATACTACTCATCACATTAGAATGAAACCAATGAATTTAATGAATTGAGATAACTTTTTAACAAGGAAATTATATAACGAGTTTCTAAAATTATTTCTTGGATTTTTGGATCCATGAATATATAGTTGAGTATGTTCAACTCCACAAATTCATAAATTGATTCATTTAATTGGTCACATTTAAAGACCAACATGTTTACTATTATTCTAGAAGGAACATTCGGGAAGCAAAGTTGGATGTTTTGTATGTACAGATGTGAAATGGAATATGGCCAATCCATTCCTAAATAATATATACATGATAGTAGGATAATTAATGTTGAATTTTTGAAATGGAAATCCGAAGCATGGAGAGGTGTTGGTATCCCACTTTTGGGTCAATTCATTGAACAAAAAGACTTTTAAAATGTATAATATTTTTTATTACATGAGGTTTTTGAAATTTTTTAGTATAAAAATAGATATAATATTATCTTAACTAATAAAAATGTTTTCAAATATGAGAGGTGGAAAATATATGAGTAAATGTTCAACATTATAAAAACCTCATAAAAAGTTGTATTCCCATTGTTTTTCTTTGACTATGTTTAGTAAAAACAAACTCTTTCTTACCAAACATACTATAATGTAAAAATAACACATTATTAACAAAATAATGATATAAGAAATATAATTTTTTTACATGATACATTAAATATTTGTTTTTGATATTTATGTCCAATAATTGTTCAATTTAAATAATTTTCCTAATCTTCACCAACTAAATATTTTTAAAATAAAAATTTAGATACTTGTTGTCCCATATTTATTATGATATATTTTTATTTTCCTAATTTTTTGTCTAATTTTTTTGTGAACGTTTTTATTTTAAGAAAATAACATATTCTAAAATATATTTTTATGGTGAAGTCATTATTTTCAATATATTGTCAAACAATTATTAATTATTCATTTCAAATGTTCTAAATAATTATGGTTCTCATATACCCAAGATAAGTTATTTCATATCAATCTATATTAAATTATTTATAAACACTTATAATATTTACTCTAAACCACGATGTGATCAATATAATCCTACCCTTTTCTGATCCAATTACATAATATCATTTTATAACATGATGAACATTAAAATGGTTTGAAACATGAGTCTCAAAAGAAACAGTAAACCATATATACTATAATAATCTATAAAAGTTATTAGATACATATAACCACTAATAAATTGCTTATTTCTCGAGGTAAATATTCATTGGTTTTTGGGATAAAAATCCATAGATTTTTATCATATTCTTATAAAATTTATTGAATTATATGTAATATTAATTTTTTTTTCAAAATAATTTAATGATTTTTCATCTTATATTCCTATAAAATCGTAGTGTTAATGATTATGTTTAGTTTAATATCATGTTTATATGCAATGTGGTAATTCTAAATTTATTTCATATTTTAATAAACATACATTGTACTTTTTATATTTGAATATGAAAACATTACTTGTATATGTTATTAAACTAATTACATACAATATAATACATAATATTTAATAAATTTGAAACAAATTTTATATTGATTAGAAATTTAATTAATATATTTTCATACATGTAATATTAAATAAGGATTGAATAAATATATTGATAAATAGGACGATTTTATATTTCTTCAATAAATTGGAATAATATATGGATATAGTGTGTCGAATACACAAATTTAAAAACAATAACTTCATATCAATTATTTAGATATAAATATCTCTATTTTAAATATTTCCAATTTTTATTATATTTATACGGTAAACAATTAATTATATTCATTCAAAATGAACAAAAAAACATTTAAATGATATTTTATAAAGTAAATAACTGATCTAGACCCTTAATAATACATTTTATGCCCTATCAATTACTATGGATAATACCCCTTCCAATAAATAAACATGTTCGCAAAGAAAAGAATCGATTTATTTAAAATACCACATTTTACATTGTGAAAAAAGGTTTTCCATTAATACATTCACCATTTATATTGTATTATTTTAGGATAGTTCCATTAGTTAGGCCTCTTTATACTATTGAAATATAAATAGTTAGAGAAAAACATTATCCCTTTGTAAAATCCTTATCATATCAAAAAGATATTTGCAATATTTTTTAACTGAATTCATATTAGTTTTGCATATAAGCATTAAAAAATAATTTCTACTGCAGAAAATTAGTTTTCATAGGAGCCCTTTGTAGATATTTTAACCAATCAAAGTTTTTCATCTTCATTACAATTTTATACATCTATTTTTAGAAAAGTGTCTTCTAAATGAGATCAATCATTCAAAGATATTTATCATTTATATATATCTATTCAAAAATATAATTTTTTATTTAAATTGATTATTGTTATTAAATTTATCATATCATTTGTTATATTAATAAAAAAATAACACAACCACACTATTAATCATAAGTGGATTCAATAATTGTTAAATTAACAAAATATGATAACCTAAAAAAATTATATGAGGACTACATACTATTATTGTATATTTTTGGTAAAAATTATTGATAAATATCCAATTTCTAATTTCTTATATGTTTTATATATTATTTATAAGAATCATAAATTTCAATCCTAATGTTTTTCTCTTACACGACATACTAAATTGTTCAAAATAATGGAATAATAGTAAACATGAAATTTTATTTTTATGTAGCTCATATTAATTCATAACATATAAAAAAATAATACACTAAATTTATTTCCATATAATAATATTAATAAATTTTTTTGGATAATAGGATCATTTGATTTTAATAGAATTTTAATTAATAAATAAATTTTAAAATACAATAACATTAGTAAGTGAACTGATCCCTTTTTTGTTAATTTTTTTTGTATCAAAAATAATATTAATATAAAAAAACCATGAAACAATAACCTACATCTATATTATATAAATTTATTTTGTTAAAATATATGTGATTTGTGGAATTATAAAATACTTTGTATTCTGAGATATGAAACCACAAACCATAACATATCTTAAGCCATACAATTCTAAAATTACAAAAAAAAATTTATTTACAAAGAAACTCACTAATTATTTTAAAAATTATAATTCCCTATTTCATAAATGAATATACCACAATAAAATTTAGAATAATATCAAAAATATTTTTTTATAAAACTAAACTATCTTGTATGATATATTTGTACACTAAACTATATATTTCTTGAAAATTAATCCTTATTTTTATAACACTTTTATTTTCTATGTATGAATTTTGATGCATTTAATGTGATTTGGAATTAACATCATATAAATATATGAAAATTTTAAACTCTACATAAATATAAATACTACTCATGATATTATGAAATTTTATCATCTTCAAAAAATACTTATATTCCCATATGAATAAAACTATTAAAATATTCATGTCCATCAAATATATTCTCATAAAATCCATTAATCACATACACTAAATATATCAATGATAGTAAGAATATTTCAATCTCATATAAAATACATCGTATATCATGGCCTTTTTAATTTTGACAAGATAATTTACATTAATACATCACACATGATTAATTTAATTTTATTAGAATATCACATTTTATAGAAGTTATGATCAAAATATAATTTCTCAATCTTATTATATCAAGGTATGAAATTTATCACCTTTCATCCAAGGGGTGGTTTTATGTTACTGAGGTAAAAAAATAGTGATCAACCATATATTGAACCACACATTATTTTTCCAATATAAAATACTAGAATAAGAATTGTATCAATGTATAGATGATCACATATAATGTTCTTTTTCAACCAATGATATTGGTTATTTATAGGAATTTCAAAAACCAATTATATTAATAACATGCATGTGTGAAATTACACACCTTTAAAATAAATTAATATTAGAATATAAATCACACTTTTGCTTCATTGGTGATATTTTTATCTCTATACATGACTTTTCTTAGTATAATTTTAATTTATCTTCACACACAATATATTTCTTGATGATCATATTTTGTTGAAAAGTCGACATTTTCCTATAAAGGATTCTTAATCATTAAACTATCATGTCATAAACAATGAAAAAAATAATGATTAGTAAGTTATAAATTAACAAAAACAACGTAACAGTATATAATCCCATGAGACAAATCAAATGAAATATTTATTGTAATTGATTAAAATAGAATACTTTTAATACATGATTCGATATACATAATTCTTAAATATTTTACATAACCATCATATTATTGTTATGAAATCCATTCTATATATAATTTATTTTGTTATCCTCTCATCAATAATTTATAAATATTAAATAATACCTCTTAAATATTTCTATAATGGTAAATACCCGAAAAGAATGATCTTATTACCTTTGATGTATATTGATTTTTAAGAAGAAATGGTTAATCTTCTATTGTCACAATAAGTAATTAAAAGATTTAAAAATACAAGTAAAATCCCTAGTTTATTAATGAACATCCATATAAAATTAAAATTCGTCAACACATAATGTTGAAACACAATCCACCACTATTGTAAAATATACCATTTTAGACATTATAGAAGTCTTATAGGTTTTTAATCCACTATTGAGGATACAAATAATCATAGAATGACCACATAATTAATAATTTATCATCAACACTAGTATCAGTGTAACCCTATATAATTCTCTACTATAACATTAAAATACTTATAATATCTCTAGAATTTTATTTTGTAATTTATATTACTCATAATATTTTTCAAATTTGGTTGACATAGTTATAATTGGTAATGAAAATCTACTCTAATATTATCTGACACACTTGGATTACTATGAAATATAAAATTCATAATGTATACATCTATATAGGAACAAAGAATCACATTAATGTTTTTCCTCTCTATATATCATTAAAATTAAATTGAGGTATTTTATAACTTGCACCACATAACACATGTTAGGATTATATAAAAGAGATTAGAGAGTGGACATCATTATTAGTTTTATAAATATGTTCATTGAATTATCCTAATAAATTGTCTCTATATATAATTTATGTAACTCTTATAATCGAGAATTTAGTATTATTATAATATTTAAATAAATATCACTGTTTCTAGATGAAATATTATAGTGATTATTCATTATCAAAGAGGATATTCAGGCTCTGAGAATATTTTTTAATCATGGAAAATTTAATTTAATTTTTTATAATTTTATAAAAACATTTTCTACATAAAGTCTTTATAAAATATTGAAAACACAACCTAAAAAAATTCCACATTAAAGAATTATTTTTTAATCTCACATATAGGATATTTCATTTTTATATAATAGATAAGTGGTAAACTAAAGTCCATAGGGATATAATCATAGAACATTATATATATATAACTATATTAAATACCATGATTCATTTTATGTCCTTATAAAAACTATAAGTCCTTACAAAATACATTAATTGGTATATTTATGTTAAAATGACTTACACACTACATGTTGTTTCCATTCAAGTTGATCAAATGAGATATAAAATTACTTATGAGGTAGTGATTTTATGACAATTTCGAGGTCCTATAACAATTTCATGGAATTTGAACTCTCAATCCCCACATAATTGATATTTGTCTCATCATGATAGAAATCAAATTCATCATAATTTTGTTTAATATATATTTTTCTCTCCTATATTTTAAAAAATTATAGAGGTTGTTCGAGGTTCATCACGTACATGAGATGGTTTAGTTTATATAACTGATTATTGATCCATTTGATATTTCATCACACTTCCAATAACAAGTTATTATCCTTAATATTATTTAATTATATTCTATAGTTAACAATTACCAGATAAAATATATTTTTATTCTCCCAGAATAATCTATAACACGTCAAAAATTATACCCCTTGATATTATTGAAATATTATTCATAAAATAAATATTTTGGAAAATTTATTTATTAATAGAAAACAATGAACCTCAAAAGACCACAAAACATATTGACATTGTTTTCATTAACAAAAAAAGGTATCCTTTAAATAAACGGGTACCAAAATTTATAACACCATTATAAAACAAATTAAAAATTTAATATTTTTCAATATGTGTAGTTAAGATTACTATAACTTGTTATTATAAAAAATTAATTTTTTGAGAAATCGGTAATTTCAAATTTGTGTTGTACATTTTCTATAAATTATAGTTTCTCATAATATTTAGAAGAAAACATAATATATATAAATAATTTTTTCACATAAAAAACATTCTTTAGTCATTATTATATCATTTTAAAAATTATATATTTTAATTTATTGAAATTTTAAAAATTAAATTAATATTTTAAATTATCATGAAATTAATAGTTTTGGATAATTTTTTGGGAAATTGATTACTATTTTATTTTTATTTATTCTATGAAAAATAATTTTTCCTCTAAAACTACAACACATACAAAATTATTTTTATATTAATTTTTTTCAAAATATTTTAAATTTTATATAGAAGAAATATTAAATTTATAATATTATTTTTATATAAAAACTGTATATTTTTTATTTTAGATAATAAGTTTAACTTTTTCAAAAAAACATTTAACACATTATACACTTATTATTCTAAAAAATATTTTAATAACTTCATTAAAGTTAATAATAAAATTTTATTTAACAAATGGAAATATAAGGTCCAAAAATTTAAAAAGGATAATTTTACTGTATGGTGATAATGGATAAGATTCATTATTAGAATAATCTATTTTCTATAATGAAAAAGCAAATGTCTATGAAATATTAACATAATGGGTATATGTAATAACATGTAAAAATCTATTTATAATTGAGTATTTGAGGTGTTTCTCGAACAATACATCTATTTAATCAATTATTTTCTATTTATGGAACAACATGGCAAGTTTAAAATGTATTTTATTTATATTCTATTTTTATATTTACAAAATTTAAATTCTTCTAACTTAAAAAAAAAGATTCTCAACACCCCATTGAGAAAAATAAATGAATTTAGACTCTTTCAGTTCTTAATGTGAGTACATTTTCTAACAAAAATTTGAGTTATTTCATAGTAATAAAATTTATTATTTTTATTTAAAAAATAATTAAATATGTGTTTTATACTACTATCAATATTTGTAGTAAATAAATATTAGCCCCTATTTCAGTTTTATATTCACAATATTGAAACATTCATTCGTGCATTCTATTGACTACCACATGCAAGAAATGGTAATAGAAATTTCTTTATCCCAAACCTCTCCTTGTAAATTATATTATTAAAATTAAACTATAAATGAGACTAATATAATATTATTAAGATTGTGATGAAGAAAATTGTAATCGACAGTATTTATCATTGATTATTTGACAATGGAAAATGATATCTTTGTGTTTTATGGACTATTAACTCAACGATGTAAGATATATCAATTTTCAAATATTTTCATTATAATTTTTTATATTATCATAAAATATGATAATAAATAAAATTTTCATCTAAATAATATCATTATACATCCATACTAGTAACATCATTCCAAAAAACCACATTCTTAATTATAGTCATCAATAGCTTATTATCTATTCATGTTTGGGTTGGTCTACTCACCGAATTGAGTAGTGATAAAAAATAAAATCATGGGGGAAATTAGAACATATGTAATGATAATATATGAAATAATTATGTAAGTAATGATTTTAATTTTGTTCTAGAGTGGTAATTTTATTATTTATCTACTAAATTATTAAAAAAATTCCTATTCATTAAAAACAATCCAAACATGTTTATAGCTAATTTTGTCTTTAGGGATCATAAAAAAACATACATATAATGAAATTATAACAGTATAAATATTTAAGATAATTAATTTTATTATATTTTTTAATATATGAATGATTCAATTTATTATAATATCCAACAAAAATTCTAAAATTACAAATCCTGAAAAATTTTATAAAATTGATCACATCTGATGTTGAATATGGATATGAAAAGAATAAGTAACACATAGAAAACAATTAAAATATTAGAACTAAAAAGTTTATATTGGTGAATAATGATCAGAAATAGTTGACTGATACTTTTACTTAATAGGAGGAAAAATAACTTTCAAGGTAGTATTGAATAAATGTATGGTTTTTGGAAACTCAAAAATCTCCCTTTTAAGTATATGAAATCTTTTAGATTTCACATTCCCAATGTTCATGATTTTTTCCTTTCTAAAGGATTCTTCCCCTATTATATATAGGGGAAATATTTATTTAAAATCCAATTCAATCTATTTTTTTATATTTACTCGTTATTAAAAAATCTATTGAGTTTTTATTTCAAATGAGATATTAACAACAAATTTTACATCTATTATTGAAAAATATTTCAAAAATAAAATTTTATGAATTGAATTTCATTTTACACAATATATTCATGGAAATGATTATTTAATGCAGTTATGTTTCAGGTTTCACAAAACAATTTTCTTTTATTATGATTGTTGTTTTTGGATGATCACATTTTTGATGTCAATGTATTTAATTATTTATTCAATTTTATACAAATTATACATTTTATTAAATATATTCTTATTTTTGTCAATTTTTTATTCTATTAAATTTGATTTATTTTAAGATTTATTTCATTAGAAATATATTTTCATTTATAGTGGATTTTTATGAAGTTATTTTTGAATTATTTTTGTTTGAATTATTTATGATACCCATATTTATTTATTTGAGTTCATTATGAAATTTCAATGATATTGAAATAATAATCTTAGACAACCAATTTTATTATGATGTATTATTTATCCAATAAAAATGTATTTATTTCAATGTTAAACTTATATGTACATATGATAATTGTTGGAGATTTATATCTCCAAAAAAGTATTTGGTTTAATGATTATATCTCTTCATAGTAGTATTCTTGTGTATGATATAGTTTCTTGTATGTGTGGTAAGTAATGGTGTGGTTCACGAAGGTCATGTCTTCAATTATTAATGTTTATTACATATTCAAATGAGTGTAATAATTCTACTTTTATTCTCCTCTGATTCTAGGTTTAGGAAAGATGTTTCTAATCCATGTATTTTATATTATTTTTCTTTCTTAATATTTTATAGATATGTGTTCTTATAAAATTTCATTTGAATTTCAAAAATGTTGTATAATAATTACTCATGAAGATATGATATTAATCATATGATCATTTTTTCGCAAACAAACATGTATAAATAATTATTCAGTAAATATTGATACTTTTAGATCACCGATTTCATATTTTTTCATTACTCTTATTTTGAGGATGAGTTTTTATATTGAGATATCTAAAATGTGGTCTAGTATGGTCCACTTAAGAACAAATGTTCAAAATATCTTTAAAATAATCTAATTATGTAACTTATATCTAGATATAATGAAACTTTTGGATGTTTGATTATTATTATTTCTATTTATAAATATAATTTAAAGGATATAAAATAAAGGAATATTTAGATTGATATTTTGTAGTTCAGATCAGATCAAATGTTACGTTATTTATAGAAAATAGAGAAGCCCATTTTTTTGTATTATGTATACAAACCCATAGTTAAATCACAATTATTGATTTAATGAATATTATGATATCCATAAATTTCAGTAATTTATTGAATATGTGGTTTAAAAGAAATTAAATCCTTATCATGGAACTATAATGTAAACTTTCATGTAGTAAAGATGCATCTAGGGGTAATCCTTCAAAAATATTGATTATGAATAGACTGTATTATCACACTATTGCACAATACATGGGGATATGATTGAAACCTCGATATAATCTATTGAGTGATATAGTATGGTGATTTATGTAATCATTATTAACCATTAAGAAGTAAATACCATGTTATAAGCGTATATTTTGGGATCTAAATATGAAAAATACCATGAATAATATATATTTAAGTATTAAAATTAATTTGTTAATGTCCAAATTTTATTTATGATTAAATCCATCTATGATATTTTTACTCACTATAGATATTGTTATCATTAAATTTTATTTATTCATGAAATGAAAGTAACAGTAAATGAAATGATTTCACAAAAATATGTATAATGGGTTCTAAGATGGTATAAATAATCTTATTGAAATTATCTCCCAACTATTCCAATATATTTAAATATAGATATTAAGAGAAATTACATTGGTCTCTCCATCAAACCAAGAATGGTACAGTTTCTATTAAATCATACATGGAACAACATTAAACTATTGTTAGTGTGTATTCCAATCAACATATCACTATAAAATGAATAAATTCAATAGTAAATATAATTCTGATTCACAAATAATTATAGCATGAAAGTGGCACCTCACCCATCTATAATTTGGAATTAGAGGTCTATGAATGGTCTAAAAGTATTAATAAGATATTTGGGATAGGGAAAAAATATGTAATGACTGGATTTCATGAAGTTATTCTTAAATAATATCATTCCCCAAAATCATCACTCATGTATTGAATGAAAATTACCAATGCTGAAATAAAAATGGGGAGGATTATGTTATAAATCATAATTAAAAAATCAAAATTCTATCATGTTAGGTCTTTGGTTATATCTCTAAACATGAAAAATAATATCCACCATCTTGTTAGTGGTTTAAAACTATCTCTTAAATGGGTGTTATCTATAACACTCTATAAGAGCTACAAGGAGATTATTGAGCTGCTATAAAGAGAGAGATATAAATAGAGGACAATAATTATTTTACAGAAAATAAAATAATGAGAGACTATCAATATAGATAAGGTGGTATGTTATATATTGTGCAAAATTCCAACCTCATACATTCCATAATAGTGTTAAAAATGAAATTTCCATATATGATAATGGAAGTTTATTATGTATAGTAAAGTTTAAGACCAAATCCATAATTTTAGAAGTAAGTAAAATAGAATAAATAAAGAAATAGTTAAGATGAATGTCCCAAAATAGTGGAAAATAATGGGAATTAATAATTATAACTACTAATTTAGATCATGATAATGAATTGGGGTCAGGTTCAAATTATATCTTTTATAGATCAATTAATACCATACAAGATTATTGTTCAACTAATTATTTTATATTAGACTTGTATTCGATGATTATTTAATCACACCCCCATGAAATTGATTTTAAACTTTCAGTGAAAACAATTGGTTAAACATAGATCATTTCTATGATATATAAATCATATCATATTATTATATTTTGGATAATACTACCTTTTGAAAATATTAATCTTTATATGGTTAAATGTTACATAATTATGGGTATGGATTCAATTTTTATTCATAATGTTCATATCAATCTCCAGGTAAATAAGTTCCCATTTCATATTCTATAACATCACGTTATTGATTATAAACCAAGGAATGACCATGGAGACTCAACTCAATCAAATTTCATATGATGAATCATAAATCCCATGAGTAAAAAATTTATATCCCAATGTATAATGGAGGAATTTAAAATTTATTATATTCTTATTTTATAAGAAAATAATAATATATTTCTAAATAAACTAGATAAAATTCTCATAGAGTGTTCAATTGAGGTTTCAATTTAACTAATACTAGGATACATGAATATATCAAATAGTTTATATAGAATGTCCCCATTGATATAGAGGTATTTAATAATTAAAATCATTAAAATTGGTATAAGGGATTCATATGTCTAAGTGGTTTTTCATGGGGTGCACCAATACTCGTTATTAAAAATAAGGATGTATCGACGCATTGTTTCATTGTATATTATGATTATAATAAATATTGATAATAACATGTTTTAATTACCCTATATTGATGATAGTTTTTATCAACACAGATTAGTACACTAATACATAAAGATTGATCATCGTTATGGATATCAACATTTAAAGGTAAAAAAGAAGTGTATTTATAAATATGATTCCACACATGGTACATATAATATGAATATATTCCAATTATATTTGGACATTGAAAATCACCTACTATCATTATTCACATCATAAATACATTCTTTAGGTATTACATTGATGATTTTTTTACTCTATATAGATAATATTATTTTATATTCTAAAATAAATAAAGGGTATAAAGATGATTTCAATACTGTGTTGAACACCATCAAATTGGAGAAATATTATGAAATGTATATCATGTTTTAATTATAGATATATAAATATTCATTATTGGGTTACGTAATAAAAAATGATATAATTACATCTTTAAAAGAAGGATATTATCAGTAAATGGGGTAAACCAACCACAACAATCATGATATATAGTTTTTTTAATTATATAATATATTTAAATGCTTAGTGATAAATTTCACAGAAATAAAAAATCTAATTTTTTTTACATGGACTGGATTAATGTTCATTTTCATAGTTTAATTAGAAGATGTTTTCAGAAAACAAAAAGATGAGTTTGGTCACTAAATCTACACTTACATTACATCATAGTTATCAATAATTTGTAATATATAGTGTTGTATTAAGAAATAATCTTGCGTTTTCCCTCACAAATAATTATAATATAATTTATTATGTATTGTATCAATTGATGAATCATGTATAAAATTATATGACACATGATTGGGAATTGGTAGTGGTGAAATTTTCATTAATTATTTATAGAAATTATCTCAATAGATAAAAGTTTGATATATATACTAAATAAAAGTGTCTCATATTTATATTCACGCATGGTGAGTTTATAATGGGTGAAATGTTATGGTTTTTTCTAATAAAATATTATGGATGGTCATTATATTACCATATGAGGGAAGAAAATAGTGTGTTGGATTCTAGAGGTAGTAATGATCATGATAATTAATCAATGATGATGGTTGAAAAATTCCAAATACTCATAGATTTTAGGTGGATGAATATTATAATAATAATGGTATTATACAAATCCTATCATTACCAACTTACTTATTAGTCATCCATTCACATAATGATCAATGATGTGAAAAAGATGATGCATAGGTATAGTAAAATTTAGTGTGTTATCTAGAGTTCATATTTGATAATGATAGATTTATAATGATTGGAAATAAAATATAAGTATAATAAAATCATGAACTAAAGAGGGATCTTATAGAATGATGTTAAAAAATCATAGGTCGATATTCAACTAGGAAGAGCGCTATTGTATAGAGAAAAAATTGGGATAATTTAAATAAGGAGATCATATATAAATATATAAATTCTTTTTATTCCACCATGTTTATATTAAATGATACAATTCAAATATTTTATTGAAAAAATATACATTATATTTTGTAAATGGCATATAATTACAATTAGTTTCATTTTAGGAATCCCCAAAATGAGTAAGGGCCATAAATTGTTTTTTGGTTGTAGCCAACCACCTTACTAAGATATTTCATTTTATTTATATAAAATAATACTTATATATTTATAATATATCCACCATACTCATGAAGAAAGTGGTTAAGATTCATGAACATACACTCTCCATTAAATCTAACAGAGATATTTTCTTTAATATATGTTTTTGGAGGTTTCCATTAAAAAATTGGAGACAAAGTTCTATTTCAATGGGGTTTAACAAACTTATACAAATGGATATTTCCAAACAACTATTTGATCTCTAAAACCCAGGTTGTGATCTATTTCAATGAAATTAATTTGTTTTAGAGATAAAATTATATACATTAATGGTTTGTAGCATAAAAAATATCAATTATAGTATTCAAATGTCACAATATAGGGATTAGTATGGGAAAAGATGTAGTTCTCTATCATACTGGGACAATGTTACAGATAATCATTTAATTTAATTAGGGATTAGCATTAGTGAATAAATATTGGTAAAAATATATAAATGGAAGCGGGTTATGTGATTTTGGAAGAAATGGAAGTAAAAAACATTTTTATATCAGTCACTTCAAGATCCAAGATCATGTCAAAGAATTTTCTCATCTCCTAACACACTGTAACGCCCCGAGCCTAGTTACCTAGAGTCGGTGCATTATTACATAACATTGGCATGATCACAATAAAGATCAAATCTCGAAAGACCGATTGGTTTAGTAGCCTTGGAAACACTAGATATATTCATAAGACTTACATTACATCATAAAATGAAAAACTACTACAACAACATATTGTCTCCATAAACCACACTCATTTCCCCACATAATATCCCTGCAGGTCAATCATAATTTACTTCTTCACTTCCTATGAAAAATAAAACATAGAAAAGGGGTGAGCTCAAATGCCCAGTAAGGATAACAATATACCGGAAACATTCATAAATAAGAATAAACTTTTAAGGCTATGTATAACTAAAACAAAATCCTTTTAAACTTGAACTTCAGCATAGTATGGGAAAAGTAAAATGAAATAATGCCATTTACTTGTTCACATGGATATTCTACTAATCGGATAATCACATGCAATATCAATAACCACTTTCATAATGTTGGAATGCATAATACCAGACTATCATAACCACATAGCCAAGGCCTCGTGCCAAGACTACAAATAAGATTTTCCCAAGGCCTTGTGCCAAGACACTAGTTTGTCTCATGAGACCTACCGATGCATCGAGGAGCTATAGTGGGCTCCACCGGTCACATATTAAGTCCAATGCATTCCCATATGAAAAGGTTTAAACATAACATAAACATTCGTATTAAACTAGCATACGAAATATCAATAATTTCACCATAAACTATGAATGGTATAAAAATAGCACATCCACAGTCAAACATATCACAAAACCATCAATACAATATAGAATTTTTGTATCATAATAAATAAACTTCAAATAAGCGTAAAATCCATCAAACGATGTTGACATATATGAAATCAAAACACTTCTTAGAGAAATATCTATTTCTATTTTTGAAATCATTTAAGATCCATATAAAATAAAACATTTTCTTGAAAATATTCTTATAATCTTGTAAGGAAAGATTTGAATATTTTATAATGGTGGAAAATAACCGCACACGCCGTATAAGTTAAAAAAACATTCTTACCTTAATTCTGTCGAAAAGGATAAAAAGGACCTTGTTTTGAAAACGATGGAAAGATTCCTCTTATAAAAAGTAAAACAAGGGTTTAAATGACTTTAACCCATATTCTTGTAAATAATAAAAAATTTTGAAATACATTTTGAAGAAACATGGATGTGGATGATAATGAGATCCTAGTCGATTATTATATATAAACAACCTCGGATAATGACGAGATTGTGAAACAACCCTTACCTTGTACTTTTCCTTGGTTAGGGTAGGTTAACCTCCTGTATAATGGTGAAATAATTGTTATTAAATTATACAGGAATCATATACATTAATATGATATCATATATGATCGTTTAATATTGATTTGATAATAATATCTTAGTATTATCATTGCTTCGGGTGTTAACTTACTTGTTTTCTTTTATATGTTTTGTTACGTAATCCATGTTTGTAAAGGATAGGTTGTATATTACTCATATCCATAATGATATCAAGTCCTTGAAAATCATTTTTTAAATCATCACATGATAATTATACTTGAATGGATACGATGGAGAATGAATCTCATCGCGTTCGTGGAGATGGTAGTCCGTACGTACGCACGAGTGACAATATCATTCTTTTGATATTAAAATAATATATAAATGGATGGTATATCATATATAAAGAATCATTAACATGTTATATTTATTATTTACATGAGTTAAACATCATTATTATACCCATCCAAATAATATTATATTGAATAACAATTACACCACGACGTGGAGACGGTAAGCCGTACGTACGCACGTATGGTGACATGTTATTCAAAGGGTGGATAGAATAATGAATATGGTTGTACCATATTTATAATAACATCACAGTATATATATGATACTGGAGTTATTATTTTAGAATGGTAACAACAAAGGAAGAAGAAGTGGAAGAAGAAATGAACTTGGAAAAGGGTGGTGAAATCATTACCTCTTCTTCGGGTTCTTCCTTTTGATTTGATCAAAAGGGCTCTTTAGGTTGGATTTCTGATCAATCTAAGGCCCCTAGGTTGTAGTGAGGGAAGTTGGGAGAGTATTTGGGCAGATTTTGTCCGAATCAAAAGGCTTTGAAGGTGTGAAGAAATGATAAGGAGGAGTGACCTTTTATAAGAGGGGTGAGGGGCACCTTTGGAAAAGCTAGAAATATTAATTTATAATAAATTCATATTCTGTTTCTAATGGTTCCAAAGTTGATTATTTAAATGTTAAGGTGGGAATGGGTCGAAAACAACTCAACCAATAGAATTTAGACAGTTTTGGGTACTTATATTAACCTTATTTTTAAGTATTAACTCTAAGTTAATTAGTTTCACTTTTACAATGTCTCTTTGTATTTTTATATAATATGGTTAATAAACTTACTAAATACATCGAAGCGACCCCCATTTGGTCCATTAATGATTAACCTATCATGATATAAGTCTCTTTGACGAAACTTAGATTTTTAGGAATTTAATATCAATTAATAATATAATATTTGTTTTAAGAACTCTTTTATGTCAATTTTGAAACTATTCAATAGTTGATTTTTTGTGAAACTCATAAAAGATTGATTACTTCGAACAAAGTCAATTAAATCAATCCTAATATATAATATTATCCTAGAAAATTAGTTTAATTCATTAAAAGTTTCATATTATATTTATTTGGGTATTTATAATATCAATTAGTTTAATTTTTCACTATTATAGTAATTACTACATCATCATTCTGTCATAAATAAATTAAATCATTTAATGTATAAAAATTATAAATAAAATATAATTATGTAGGAAAGAGTATTATCTTTCTAATGAATATTTATAATCTAAAATCCGAAATATATAACCCTATGTAATAATTGCTTTTCTAAAAGATATATGCTTGTGTCATTTTTGAATTCATTTTAACTTAATTAAAATAAAGTGTCCCTATCACCTACAAGTGGCACCATGGGGTCCCCAAATCGACACAAAGATGCCTATGGTCGAACATGTATCAACCTATAAGTCTAAGACACATTTTAGGGTAATTTAGTATTATTATAATATTATTTTTTAACCTTTATTTACCAGATTTACCCTTAACCATGGTAAATAAAATATTTACCACAGTAATTATTCAAAATGTCTAAAAATAAAAGTTACCTATTTACAAAATTTGGACATACTGTTTCCAAATATGGAATCCATTTTTCTAAATTCAAAACACAGAAGTGGCAGAAATTAATTTAAAATAAATTTCCGCTGTCAAAACAAAAAGTGTGTTTTTAAGAGATAATAACTATCAAAAGATTGACACTTGTTTATGTTCGGTTTAATTGTAAAATTATGTCCAATAACCAACATTATATTAAATGGTAAAAATATATTCTAAATATAATTTAAAACCACTAAAATTCATAATTTATAACTATTAATTATTTTGATTATAAAAGTTGTTTTTAATTAAAATTTAGTAATTTTCACTATTCATCAAAATATTAAAGTTATCCGAAAAGTACCAAAATTTCATCTTAGGCTAAATTAGATATTCCGAATCCAAAAATTAAGTTTGTTTTGAAATATAAGATATATATATAGTTTCAAAAAGTAGGTATTACTATTCATAACGGCTAGTTTGATTGGTTGTTAGAACTTGTTGTTGCGTACAACACACGCTATCACATTATTCAAAGAGAAGCGTATCGTAGAAGCTTGGGGTGTTAAATTCTCCCCTCCTTCAAATAATTTCGTCCTCGAAATTTCTAGAATACTACCACATGAAAAGACTCGGGTGGTTCTTCATCATAAGTTTCTCGGGTTCCCACGTTGCCTCTTCCATCTTATGGTTTCTCCACAAAACTTTACCAGACGCGTCATCCAGTTTCTCAGTACTTGTTCTCTTGTATCAAGAATCCTGATAGGCTCTTCACAATAAGATAGATCGGGTTCCAGTTCTAATTCCTCATAGGTGAGTACATGCGTTGGGTCAGGCATGTATTTCCTCAACAGAGATACGTGGAACACATCGTGAACTTGGGAGAGACTTGGCGGCATTGCCAACCGGTAATCTACAGCCCCAATTCGTTCTAGAATTTCGAAAGGTCCGATGTACCTGGGACTCAATTTACCTTTCTTACCAAAACGTATGACTCCCTTCCATGGAGATACCTTCAGGAAAACATGATCACCAACTTGAAATTCGAAATCCTTCCTTCAATTATCGACATAGCTCTTCTGCCTACTTTGAGCTGCTTTGATGTGATTTTGGATTACTTTCACCTTTTCCACCATTTCCTCTACCAGTTCTGGGCCTACAAGTTTTCTTTCACCAACGTCATCCCAACAGGTTGGTGTACGACATCTCTTTCCGTATAACGCTTCATATGGTGCCATCTGAATACTCAAATGGAAGCTATTGTTATAGGAAAATTCTACCAGTGGTAAATATTGATCCCACATACCCTGAAAATCATGTGAGCAAGATCTCAACATGTCTTCTATGGTCTGAATAGTCCATTCTGATTGTCTGTCTGTTTGAGGGTGGTAAGCAGTGCTGAAATGAAGTTCAGTATCCAAGTATTTCTGAAGACTTTTCCAAAATCTTGAAGTAAAACAGGGATCATGATCAGAAACAATCGATAAGCGTACTCCATGAAGTCTCACAACTTCATTAATATATAGTCTTGCTAGACGTTCTAGGGGTAGATCTTCTCATATAGCAAGAAAATGTGCTGACTTGGTAAGACGATCAACAATAACCCATATTGAATCGTTCCTTCTAGGAGTCTTTGATAGCCCCATGACAAAGTCCATCGTAATATTGTCCCATTTCCACTCCGGTATGGGAAGAGGTTGCATGACTCCTCCAGGATGTTGCCTTCCAGCTTTCACTTGTTGACAAACCATACATCTTGACACAAAATCAGCAATCTCCCTCTTCATGTTGTCCCACCAAAAATGTTCCTTCAAATCTCTATACATTTTGGTGCTCCCAGGGTGTATAAAGAAATTGGAACTATGAGTATCATCCAGCAATTCCCTTTTTAGATCAGGTAAATCGGGAACACAAAGTCTCTTCCCGAATTTCAAAATTCCATCTTCATACACAAAGTCTCTCAATCTCCCATCATTCACAGCTTTAATCTTCTTTTGAAATTCTTCATCATCGGTCTGAGAACTCTTAATCCTTTATAGTAAAGATGGTTTGGAAACCATTTGAAAAATCATTGATGTTTCACCTCCCCTGGTTATTCCCATGTCCATGTTCACTAGATCCATGAAAATTGGATCCCTTTAAATTCTCATCATGTTCAAAACTCCATGGTATTTTCTGCTCAAAGCATCTGGCACCTTGTTTGCTTTCCCCAGGTGGTAGTGTATCGTGCAATCATAATCCTTGAGTAATTCAAGCCATCTCCTTTGCCTCATGTTGAGTTCTTTTTGTGAGAAAATATACTTCAAACTCTTGTGATCAGTATAAATCTCACATTTTTCACCATAGAGGTAGTGCCTCCATATCTTCAAAGCAAAGATCACAGCTGCTAACTCGAGATCATGAGTAGGATAGTTTTGTTCATGAATTTTCAACTGTCATGATGCATAGGCAATAACTCTATCATTCTGCATAAGGACACAACCAAGTCCTTTCTTTGATGCATCACTATAAATAACGAACCCATCATTCCCCGATGGTAGAGTCAATATAAGAGAATTGACTAATATTCTCTTCATTTCTTCGAAACATTCTTCACACTCTTTTGTCCAAACAAATTTAACCCCTTTACGTGTGAGCTTCGTTAATGGGTTAGCCAATCGGGCAAAATTCTGGATGAAATGTCGATAATGACCTGCCAAACCAATAAAACTACGTACCTCAGTTATACTCGTAGGTGCTGGCCATTCTTGGATTGCCTTGGTCTTAGAAGGATCAATAGAGATTCTATATTTAGAGACAATATGGCCAAGAAAAGAAATCTCCTAAAGCCAGAATTCACACTTGCTAAACTTCCCATATAACTCATGCCTCCTCAGAGTCTTCAATATAATGGGAAAGTGATTTTCATGATCTTAGTAGGTTTTGGAGTATACCAAGATATCATCAATAAATAACACCACAAATTCATCGAGATACTCCTTGAAAAATCTATTCATCAGATCCATGAATACAGATGGTGCATTAGTCAATCCAAACGGCATTACAGTAAACTCGTAATGCCCGTACCTGGTTCGAAATGCTGTTTTCGGAATGTCTTCCTTCTTCACAGACAACTGATGGCATCCAGAGCGAAGGTCAATCTTTGAAAAGTATTGAGCTCCATGTAGTTGGTCAAATAAATCATCAATACGAGGTAGGGGATACTTGTTCTTTATCGTTATAGCATTGATCTCCCTGTAGTCGATACATAACCTCATAGATCCATCTTTCTTTTTAACAAAAAGAACAGGGGCTCCCCATGGAGAAACACTAGGGAGAATAAATCCCTTATTACCCAATTCCTCTAGTTGTTTATTTAGTTAAACTAATTCTATAGTGGCCATTCTATAAGGGGTCTTCGATATAGGCCTTGATCCAGGAATCAAATCAATGGAAAACTCAACTTCTCATTCTGGAGGATGTCCAGGTAAATCTTCCGGAAATACATCTACAAATTCTTTCACAACAGGTACATCCACTATTTGAACATTCCTTTCCTCACCGACAGTTATTTCATTCTCTTCCTCCCCAATAATTGAAATAAGTTGAGCTACTGGGGGTGGATCTAAATACGAATTAGGTGGTGATGATTTTTCTCTAAAGATAAGGTGTTCCTTATCATTATCATCAAGAATCGTAACCTATTTCTTATTACAATAAATCTTCGCATCATAGTCCAAAAGCCAATCCATACCGAGGATTATATCAAACTCAATCATAGGTATGGTGATGAGATCAGCAGATAACGAACATTTATGTGCTCTAATGGGAATTGATTCACAAAACTTTGTTGCAATGATACTTCCCTTAGGAGTTTTAACTGACAATTCCCTTATTAAATCAA
Organism: Viscum album; assembly: GCA_963277665.1. Lineage (NCBI taxonomy): Eukaryota > Viridiplantae > Streptophyta > Magnoliopsida > Santalales > Viscaceae > Viscum > Viscum album. Next base: position 1,512,159,918 of record OY728143.1, on the reverse strand, counting down.
ATTGGAAATATCTAATTTTCTTAGCAAACTGGGAAGATATGAAACAATGCGATGATCCAGATTCAAATAATTCATTTATTAAACTTGAGGAAACCATTAAATTACCTGCCACCATGTCTTTCGGAGCTTCTACCTTAGCAGTAGTGATAGCATAAGCCTGGCCTTGATCCCTTGGCCTTTTTTGAGGTAAGTTCTCCTGACGCTTAGGACATGCATTTGCATAATGCCCCATCTCCAAGAAATTGTAGCACTGAACGTTGGTAGCTTTCTTCTTCCCCTTTCAATCATGAGCTTGTTGGCCTTTTTCACCACACTTGTAACAGACTCCCATTCCCTTCAAGCAAGTACCAGGATGTTTCTTCCCGCATTTACCACAAGATGGATATTCAAACTTTCCCTTCTTCCCCTTATTTCCATTCCAAGATTGATCAGCAGGTCTCTTCTTCTCTTGCTTTGCTTTAAAGTCATAAGACTTAGAGAATTCATTTTCGGTCTTGATAGCACATGAGACAATGTCTTTGTACGATGAAAAGGATTGTGAGACTAATGCTCGACGGAGAAATGGTTTTAACCCATCAAAGAAACGATCAATCTTACTTATTGGGTTGCGAATATATTCTCCAGCATACCTCGCTAACCTTGTAAAGTTAGCCTCATACTTTGTGACATTCTGATCCTCCTTTTGTCTCAGACTCAGAAATTGCCTTTCCATATCTGCTCGATGGTCGCGAGGAAAGTATTTTTCTAAAAACAGATCGTTGAACTCCCTCCATTCCATATTTGATACTTCATCATCTTCCTTCATGTTTTGAATCAATGACCACCATTGATCAGCATCTCCAGTGAGGTGGTAAACTGCCATGATAACTTTTTCCCTTTCACTGCTTCCCAAAGCCTGAAATATTTTCTCCAGGGAATTTATCCACTGCTCGGCTACTAAGGGATTTGTACTCCCATTGAACGTTGGTGGTTGTTGCCTCATGAATCGATCTAACATTGATCCTCCACACTGTGGATCAGGGTGCTCCATACGGGTAAGGTTATTATTAATAACCTGAGTAAGTTGTCCCAGTATGGTGATTAGCTGATTGGCACCAGTTGCATCACCAGCCCCACTATAATTATCTTGAGCAGGAGGGAAATCCCTACATGGTGTGTGTTCATTGATACGGTTTCCATTTCTTCCACTAGGCACCATTTCTAAACAATGGCATAAACTAGATCAGTTTATGAATCAAAATACATAATCCCATACTTATAAAACACTTAACATAAATTGCACAATTTATGGATATAATCAATAATCATTAAAATGTTTTATTTGAGGAATTATATACTCATAAACCCTTCATAATGATTTGTAATGAAAATGAGAGTTATCCTAAGCATATCCCCCGGGAGTGTCGTAACCAAGAGTGCAGCAAGGCCCGTTGTCGTGCACCAGTTCCCGTTCGAGTCTAGCTCAAAGCGGTGTTTTCGGGTTTTACCCCTAGGTACATCTGTGCCAGAGCCTCCTCTACCTGGTCGTGTCCAGACAGGGATGTATTGCTCGGAAAACTCACAAAATCTCTACAATACCAAAATTCTAGGAAGTTCTTCTATACTAATCCTCAAAGTTCATCTTAGGTCTACGTTCTCTAATCAGAGTTTATCTAAATCTAACTTCCAAGGTTTGTACTAAACTTCCTCTGATACCAACTGTAACGCCCCGACCCTAGTTACCTATAGTCGGTGCATTATTACATAACATTGGCATGATCACAAGAAAGATCAAATCTCTAAAGACCGATTGGTTTAGTAGCCTTGGAAACACTAGATATATTCATAAGACTTACATTACATCATAAAATGAAAAACTACTACAACAACATATTGTCTCCATAAACCACACTCATATCCCCACATAATATCCCTGCAGGTCAGTCATAATTTACTTCTTCACTTCCTGGAAAAAATAAAACATAGAAAAGGGGTGAGCTCAAATGCCCAGTAAGGATAACAATATACCGGAAACTTTCATAAATAAGAATAAACATTTAAGGCTATGTATAACTAAAAAAAAGCCTTTTAAACATGAACTTCAACATAGTATGGAAAAAGTAAAATGAAATAATTCCATTTACTTGTTCACATGGATATTCTACTAATCCAATAATCACATGCAATATCAATAACCACTTTTATAATGTTGGAATGCATAATGCCAGACTATCATAACCACATAACCAAGGCCTCGTGCCAAGACTACAAATAATATTTTTCCAAGGCCTTGTGCCAATACACTAGTTTGTCTCATTAGACCTACCGATGCATCGAGGAGCTATAGCGGGCTCCACCCGTCACATATTAAGTCCAATGCATTCCCATATGAAAAGGTTTAAACATAACATAAACATTCGTATTAAACTAGCATACGAAATATCAATAATTTCACCATAAACTATGAATGGTATAGAAATAACACATCCACAGTCAAACATATCACAAAACCTTCAATACAATATAGAAGTTTTGTATCATAATAAATCAACTTCAAATAAGCATAAAATCCATCAAAGGATGTTGACATAGATGAAATCAAAACACTTCTTAGAGAAATATCTCTTTCTATTTTTGAAATCATTTAAGAGCCATATAAAATAAAACATTTTCTTGAAAATATTCTTATAAGCTTGTAAGGAAAGCTTTGAAGATTTTATAATGGCGGAAAATAACCGCACCCACCCTATAAGTTAAAAAAAACATTCTTACCTTAATTCTGTCGAAAAGGTTAAAAAGGACCTTGTTTTGAAAACGATGGAAAGATTCCTCTTATAAAAAGTCAAAAAAGGGTATAAATGACTTTAACCCATATTCTTGTAAATAATAAAAATGTTTTGAAATACATTTTTAAGAAACATGGATGTGGATGATAACGAGATCCCAGTAAATTATTACATATAATCAACCTCGGATAATGAAGAGATTGTGAAATAACCCTTACCTTGTACTTTTCCTTGGTTGGGTTAGGTTAACCTCTTGTATAATGGTGAAATAATTGTTATTAAATTATACAGGAATCATATACATTAATATGATATCATATATGATCGTTTAATATTGATTTGATAATAATATCTTAGTATTATCGTTGTTTCAGGTGTTAACTTACTTGTTTTCTTTTATATGTTTTGTTACGTAAGCCATGTTTGTAAAGGATAGGTTGTATATTATTCATATCTATAATGATATCAAGTCCTTAAAAATCATTTTTTAAATCATAAAATGATAATTATACTTGAATGGATACGATGAAGAATGAATCTCATCGCGTTCGTGGAGACGGTAGTCCGTACGTACGCACGAGCGACAATATCATTCTTTTGATATTAAAATAATATATAAATGGATGGTATATCATATATACAGAATCATTAAAATGTTATATTTATTATTTACATGAGTTAAACATCATTATTATACCCATCCAAATAATATTATATTGAATAACAATTACACCACGACGTGGAGACGGTAAGCCGGACGTACGCACGTATGGTGACATGTTATTCAAAGGGTGGATAGAATATTGAATATGGTTGTACCATATTTATAATAAAATCACAGTATATATATGATATTGGAGTTATTATTTTATAATGGTAACAACAAAGGAGGAAGAAGTGGAAGAAGAAATGAACTTGGAAAAGGGTTGTGAAATCATTACCTCTTCTTCGGGTTCTTCCTTTTGATTTGATCAAAAGGGCTCTTTAGGTTGGATTTCTGATCAAACTAAGGACCCTAGGTTGTAGTGAGGGATGTTGGGAGAATATTTGGGCAGAGTATGGCCGAACCAAAAGGCTTTTAAGGTGTGAAGAAATGAGAAGGAGGAGTGCCCTTTTATAAGAGGGGTGAGGGGCACCTTTGGAAAAGCTAGAAATATTAATTTATAATAAATTCATATTCGGTTTCTAATGGTTCCAAAGTTGATTATTTAAATTTTAAGGTGGAAATGGGTCAAAAACAACTCAACCAATATAATTTAGACAGGTTTGGGTACTTATATTAACCTTATCATTAAGTATTAACTCTAAGTTAATTAGTTTCACTTTTACAATGTCTCTTTGTATTTTTATATAATATGGTTAATAAACATACTACATACATCCAAGAGACCCTCAAGTGGTCCATTAATGATGAACCTATCATGATATAAGTCTTTTGGCCGAACCTTAGATTTTTAGGAATTTAATATCAATTAATAATATAATATTTGTTTTAAGAACTCTTTTATGTCAATTTTGACACTATTCAATAGTTGATTTTTTGTGAAACTCGTAAAAGATTGATTACTTCGGACAAAGTTAATTAAATCAATACTAATATATCATATTATCCTAGAAAATTATTTTAAATCATTAAAAGTTTCATATTATATTTATTTGGGTATTTATAATATCAATTATTTTAATTTTTCACTATTATAGTAATTACTACATCATCATTGTGTCATAAATAAATTAAATCATTTAATGTCTAAAAATTATAAATAAAATATCATTATGTATGAAATATTTTTATCTTTCTAATGAATATTTATAATCTAAAATACAACATATATAACACTATGTAATAATTGTTTTTCTAAAAGATATATGTTTCTGTCATTTTTGTATTCATTTTAACTAAATTAAAATAAAGTGTCCCTATCACCTACAAGTGGCACCATGGGGTCCCCAAATCGACCCAAAGATTCCTATGGTCGAACATGTATCAACCAATAAGGCTAGGACACGTTTTAGGGTAATTTAGTATTATTATAATATTATTTTTTAACCCTTATTTACCAGATTTACCCTTAACCATGGTAAATAAAATATTTACCACAGTAATTATTCAAAATGTCTAAAAATAAAAGTTTCCTATTTACACAATTTGGAAATCCTGTTTCCAAATATGGAATACATTTTTCTAAATTCAAAACACAGAAGTGACAAAAATTAATTTAAAATTAATTCCTGCTGTCAAAACAAAAAGCGTGTTTTTAAGAGATAATAACTATCATAAGATTGACACTTGTTTATGTTCGATTTAATTGTAAAATTATGTCCAATGACCAAAATTATTTTAAATGGTAAAACTATATTCTAAATATACTTTAAAACCACTAAAATTCATAATTTATCACTATTAATTATTTTGATTAAAAAAGTTGTTTTTAATTAAAATTTAGTAATTTTCACTATTCATCAGAATATTAAAGTTATCCGAAAAGTACCAAAATTTCATCTTAGGCTAAATTAGATATTCCGAATCCAAAAATTAAGTTCATTTTTAAATATAAGATATATATTTAATTTCAAAAAGTTGGTATTACTATTCATAACAGCTAGTTTGATTGGTTGTTAGAACTCGGTGTTGCGTACAACACACGCTATCACATTATTCAAAGAGAAGCGTACCGTAGAAGCTTGGGGTGTTACACACACCGTTCATACTAATACAATTTTTTTATGTCTTCCATAAATTACATTTGGAAATAATGATACTAGTCACACACATATATTATACATTGAGGTTATGAAACATGAAAAAGATAACTCATATAGGGAATATCTAGTATAAATTATGCATCAATGAGTTGTGGTATTACAAATTCCGACCACATATCATTACAATTATATTAGGAGGAGACATATATTTTTGGAATATACATGGGAATATTATAATGTAATGAGAAAAAACTAAACTCACATATTTTATATGATTAATAATATGTGGAAGACATAATTATTTTTAAGGGGTTTGAATATAATGACCCATTATGTGAGAGAAATTATTGCAACCCCAACCATATTAACTAAGATGTAATTTCAACATTAATAATTCGAACATGATATAAAGAATCTCATCCCTAAGGGTATAATATTTTAGTAGAATTTTAAAACTAGATTTATTCTTAATTCAAATATAGCATTTGAAAACAAAAATTGCAAAACATTTTTTTTTCAAGAATAACATTATTTCCTCTAGAATATACATTCATATCCATCATAATAAACATTAAAGATCCCTCAAAATAGAATCAAAATAATTGTCATGTCATATTCATATTAAATGCTATGTATATGGGAAAATATAATAAATCAAGAATCATAATGAACATGGAATGTTAAATAACTTAAGATACATTACATTTAAATAATTTGTCTAATATTATAAAATAATGAAAAATCAATATTATAAGGTAAATAATTGAAATTACATTTCATTTAAGAAATAAAATGATAATTAAATTCATCGAATGATAATATCCCTATGAAGAAATATTAGAGAATAATAACTAAAATTCTAATTAATGAAAAAAATAATTGGTAGACTCCCTTATATAAAAAACATTATACCTATAATTTCAAGATAATTTTAAGGAAAATTTAATATAGATGTGGAGGTATACACTAAAAACTCATTTAACTAAGGCAATCCATCTAATTCATCTCATTTGAATTCAATTGCATCGAAATGCTATATTTATCTATTCTACACTCTTAAATTTAGGTCAAAATCATTACACATATATCATATAAACTATTTTATTCATGAAAATAGATATTTCCATTAAATATTTATATTGATTGAATAATATATATTATCAAAATTTCATTATTTTATAAAATAACAGTAAAATTGAACCACCATATGTAGAGATGAAATATCATTTAAGAAATAATCGTATCCCTGATAATAACTATGGACATTCAGGATAATATTATTTTCTAATGATCACATGATTTTGATTAATTCAAGATAAATGTAATGGCTATGAAATTCAATAAAGGAAGTGACTTTCAATACAATCCTTTGTCAAAAAATCATAAACCATAAATAGAAATTGTATATATTTTATAAATAAAACATATAACAAGTAGAGTATTTATAAGTTATTTTTTTCATTGAAGAATAAAAATACTATAAAATATATTTAAATACATTCTTAATGAAAATATAAGTTTCACAATGAAATTAAATTATACAATAAAATTTATAGAATAATAAAAAAACATTACTCACATAATATTTTTTAAAATTTTAATGGAATAACCAAAAATAAGATTAATCACTATGAAATAAAATTACTTACATATAATTTAAGTTAATAACCCATTCTTATCACACTATTATAATAATCATTATGATAACCTTGTTGGAAGATAAACATGGCTGCTCGTTTCTATCATATTTGTAAAAAGTAAAACAAGGGGGAAATTATCATGAATAAATGATTTGGATAACATTAAAAAAGTTTACATTTGGTTTTTCAGAACATAGATATGATTGAAAATTAATTTCTGTCTAAACGGAGAAATTATGTTTCCTTCCCGTGAAGTTAATTCATAGTAATTTTATGTGCCAATGAGATTTAAATTCAAAATGTTACAGGAAATATTAATGAATAAACATGTGGAAGGAAAATTATATTTATTTTATATCCAATGATCAAATAATTTCTTTTAGTGATAACTCACCCATAAATAGTCTCAGTTAAGATGGGATAGTGAAATTAGCCCTTACAAAGATGATAATGTTGAAGGGAGAATTAATCAATTTATTGATATCCTAATTCATATATAAATAAAAAAAATCGAAGACAATATAACATAATTAGAAGTCATTAAACAAATAATCGTAAAATATCAACAACAACGATGATGTTATATAACCCAATTAAATAAAATGTGGTTATAGAATTGTTTTTCCACTTGGTAAATTTTTTATAAAATACTGTTAGATGAATTAATTCAAATTGAAACCTAATATAACATTATGTATTAATTCATCATGATATTAAATTAAAAAAATATAAGTATATACATGATATAAAATAGGTGTATAACATTATAATATCCCTCAAATGTAGATATTTTAGATAAAGTGCCTTATATCACACATCCTTTTGGATAAAGATTATATTTTTTTGAATTTTCATTTAAATTATAGCATAAAAATAATCATATTAATAATATAATATAGTTTTCTTTTATAACATTTTATCACCTTTTCATTAATAATCATTTACTATTGCGAATGCTTTTGGTGATAACTATTATGTTTTCTAATGTATTTTATAAAGTGAAAGTCATTATTCTTGAGAAAATTACATAATTCAGAAATCCTAGTAATAATATTAATGTTATAGATAAATATTTTATTTATATATAATATTACAGTCATTATTTAAATTTGAACATGAATAATGGATCACAACGCTTCGTGGATTTGGTTGTTCATATGTAAATAAGAGAAACATTATCATTACATAATGTGTTAAAGGTTATGAAGGTTTGTGATCTATTAATATTATACAATTAATATCATTTCATATAAACCATATGTTTTTATTAACTTTAACTTCATTATGTTCTATTTAAATAGTATATGACAAAATAATCACATCACTTAGTGTGGCGGTAGTCCACCATATAAACAATCGATGTCATAATAATTTAAATAGAATAAATCATAATAAGTTATATGTGATATAAATTTAGAGAACCATACTAAAATAATTTATATCATATATATGTGTTTTATCAATCATTTTATATAGCTTTCAAAATTTGTGGGGGAAATAAAATTATATCGGTTCACGATGTGGTAGTCCACCGTACACATGATTTAATATTTTATTTCCCATTTAATGTATAGGAATATTGATATTGGTCATTCATGTAACATAATATTAACTTAGTATCTAGAGATATATGCTATTTTAAGGGGATTAGTAAGTAATTTGTGACGTTCTTGGTTGATAAAAATGGATTCTTATGTATGAATAATGGATAAGATGAGGTGGACTTTTATAAGTGTGAGAGAAGACACACATGAAATGTCTGAAATGAATTATTTTTTCCAATATATGTATCAAGAAAAATCTTCCCAAATGAGTTGTTTATGTCCCTTATATATTATAAGGTATTAATATAGTCATCTAAGGGGTATTGTAGAAGTTATTAGGTCATATAAACCACTATCTTCTTAGTATTCCACTGGTAAATTAGTTTTTACCTTAACCACTATAATTAATTTTTACTACATTAAGAAATAATAATGGGAAAAATAAAATTTTTCCTTCATAGATAATATATATTATTTTTTCAATATAAAGAGGCCAATTTTTAAACTTCAATTCATATAATTGACATAATCTAATTTAAAATTATACTAGCATATAAGATGAACAAATTTGGTTTTCAATGGAAAAAATTAAAAATTAAAAATGAATGTATATAAAAATTCGATATGAAATTAATTATAATGACATAAATTATTGAAATTGTAATATAATTGAAGTGATATCACTTTAAATACTATATAATATATATATATATATTAACATTATAATAAACTTTTTCAAAAAGGTAGTTTTCTTTGTAAATTAGTATTATTAGTTTCAAAAAAAAATTAATATTTTCCTAAAATAGTCAAAACTTCACCAAAGGATAATTTGTATAGGTATATATTAAATAGATGCCATTTTATATATAATTTATAATTGTGTTAAAATTTAGTATTAAAATTAGTGCTAAAAGAATTACTAAACTTCCTTTTTAAAAAATACAATTTATTAAAAATGTTTCTTTTTTTAAATGATTCTTATTTTGGATCAAATCAACATATAATAATTGAATTTATTTTATACAAGTTTTAAAAATATAATTTTTAAAAAATATTTAGTCTTAGTCATATATTCATACTAATATTTTATTTTATAACATTGTTTTATTTTATGGTCCCTTGAGAACCAGGTTAGTATGTGTCTAAAGATATCAAAGGGACTAAATTTATTGGGATATATTTCATGAATTTTTTCATCCCTATGTTTTTTTGTAATATATTCAATAAAATATATTGGATTTATTTTATAATTTAGGTTGTTAAATTATCCCCACTATAATAAATTTTCATCCTTGAAATTTTATTTTATGATATAGAATCAGGGGACGGAAATTGGGAAATTCTTCTGATTAAAACCTACATCATAAAAATGGTTAGTAAAACATTCACATAATAAGATATAAATTGTTGTAAAATGGTAATATTTAATTAAACTAATCTAGATTTATATGTAGGATAACATTGGTGGAATTTGAGGATATGGACACTGAATAGAATCACTAATAATTTTTGAGAGCGATAAAGACTAATGATTATACGAAGGTGAATTATAATGTAATGTTGTGGACCAAAAAACCCAAAACAAGAGAGATTTAAAATAACATTTTATTCATTTTATATATATTAAATTTTAAAATTCTTATTTTGATATCTATTTTTGAATTTTGAAGAATAAAATTTGTATATATGAATACAAAGAAAAGTAATTACATTTTTTCTTTAAATTTCATATTCCCCACTTCCCCTATTTGATTTTAAGTGATTAATATCCTATTCATATATTTCACCATGTAATAAATATATAAAAATGAAATTTTTATACATGATTTAGTAATATCATCTTTTCATGGAATGTTAGATCCATAAGATAGTTACAAGTCATTATATCTTGCTCCAAATAGTTTTAAAAAAACAATTTTGATTGAAATTGTCATTCAACATTATACAATAATTTAAAAAATACAATAGTAACAGAACTTTATTAACAATAATATTTTTATCAAATCATTTATAAATAAATAAGATATTATATAGAACATCCCAATGGATATTAATATTCAAAACATAGTTGTCATTCTCTCGTTTTAGAATCATTCCCCATGGACTTTATGGATGAAATGGGTTTTCACCTAACATGTAGGGTGTCCATTATCTTCTTTAATAATTAAATAATTTCAATAAGGTTCCTAAATTGTGATAACCCCTAATTACTTAAAAATGAATGATATGATAAAACATATTGGTTACAAATACCATTAATAGTAAATAAAAAATGTTATATAATTATGAATCAAATAATTCTTTCATATACTAGAAAATATGTTGTATTACCGTAATTGTTTTCTAAAAATATCATTAATCGCATTTTATTACAAAACAAAATTTTCCAAAGTGATGTTCATAAAATTGGACTTCTAATAAGCCTTAAAATCATAAACCCATGACAGTTTTAATAAGACTTATGTTAATGATAAAATATATGTTTCTAAAATATTAAAAAATTCTTTTTATTTTTCTTGATATTTTTAACCAAAACACATTTTATAAAATATTCTATAATTTAACTTCTGAATCATGATACATAAATAGTAAATCATTTGTAATTCAAAATAAATCCTATAATGGTATTGGGATCATCCATTAGAATACTTAATTATATTGAATAATTCCACGGTTCCCCATATTTGAATCAATGACTTATAAATGGATCAATATGATAAAAAATAATTTATATTCATCATATTTTACATTTTCCCAAAAATTCATTTATTTAGGTATCAATTTCTCACAAATTATTTTTGTTCCCATTCTATGAGACACCATTATTGTTATATAATTCAAAATTTATGCCATGTAGTAAATTTATCTTTCTTTTCTCTAAGGTCTCATCCACTCTCGCTCTTAGTATAATCCATGAACCTATTTTTTGTGTCCAAAACATTGTAAACTTGTAGTTTATTTATCATATTTTTTGGTAATTTATTTGGAATAATAATGACATATTTCACTAATTCATTATTACATTTGATTTATCAATATCATAACATTTTCATTTTTATTAAATATTAACAAAATTTTATTCTGTTCCAACCATTGAAAAAATATTAAAAAAATAGTGTGGGAAAAAATAATTGTATTTAGATAACATTATAATAATGTATTGGATGTCTAAATAATTACAATTTTTTTCCAATATAATAAAACTACGGTTTATCCTAGGTTATTCATTTCAATAATCTATTTCAATCAGTCAAAATGTTTATTGAATAAAATTTTAATGCTCAAAATCATATCCCTTGGGGGTGTAAAACCAGGTTCTTTATAAGGATCATTTTCATGTACCATGGGATGGTTAGGTTAATCTCAATATGTCATTTGTTGTGTTATTACTCTAAGGTAAAATTGTTCTAGATCAACATCTAATTAAAGTATCCATAAATTGATATATTTCCATGAAAAATGACATAATCACTAACATACCAAAACATTACTGATTTCTTATATACTTATTCTCAATGCCTATCATAGGGTTATTTTATAAAATATATATTTTCTTTTATCTGGTTCTGAAATTTTCTACTAATATTTATATGTTAATATATTTTTAAACCTTGACTCTAGTATCACGAAGCCAATTCTTATTTTATTACACTAGAATCGGATAAAAGGAATCACATTCAAAAGGATTGAATAATTTTTTAGTGTTTTAAAATAGATACATACATGACTCACATATAATTTTTTTTTAAAATTATAAATTATTACTTTTGAATAATAATATCCCACATATAATATCTTTCCTTTTCAATAATTCAACACTCCCTGAATTACTAACAAATGAAATAAATAGGGGTATTTCAAATGATAAATAATGGTTATTTATTATGGGATATATCATTAATTGATAATAATAATCAACATGGGCTGATAAATAAATAAACACACATTCTATTTAAATATTTTTAACATTATGAATTGATAATTCATAATCAACATGGAAAGATAAATAACTAAAAGTACATGTAATGTAAATAATAAAATGAGAATGAAATTCATCCAATTGTAATCTCATTATAAAAATATCATTGATAAGAATAACTAAATTCTTAATTATAGAAATGTTTAATTATATGGTTCCTTGATCTCTAGCATCACGATACCACTACTATTAAGACATTTCAACAGAAATTTTAAATCACAGTGATATGGATTCCACAAAAACCCCTTTATCTACGGATATCAAAATTATTCATCTCATTAGACTACCGTTGCATCAATGAGATATCTATAACTAGGTTCCACCCATCACAAAATTTCAAAATTACTTCTCATGTATCGAATACATATTTTAATTCATAAATAATATGAAAAACTAATAAATATACATATTTAATAATGCAGTCATAATATCTATTCTATAACAATCAATAAAATAACTTCAAATTAAAATTGTATATGTTAATATGATATATATTTTTTGAAATAATAATATCCATTAAAAAAATATTTACAATTTTTATTAATTCAATTTTCGGTGATCACTTGGAAATGAATAATTCACGGGAAAGTTAATGAATTCCTAAACGAATCAATGAAGAGGATGCTAATATTATCTTTGGTGAAAATACTCAAAATAAATTAATATGAAGAATATGGATTGAATCAAAAAAAAATCCACAACAGATTATATATATAAAAATGGTTTTTTGTCAATAAATTTAAATACCACAAAAGTTCATTAAATCATTATTAGAAAACATAACAATTTCAATTTGAAAAATTATTTTATAAAATAATATGTTTTAGAATATTATTAATAAAATTTACATAAAAAATAATTTCATGGACCATGTATTATCATATATTGATATTACATCATTTTTATGGTCCTTTATTACATTACAAAAACTCATTCTTGTGGATCATAAATTTAATGTACCTTTTGAATCTTTAAAACACAAACAACTTCTTAATAAGAAAATAGTACAATCATTAATTAAGTTCTTCATAACTATCACCATTATTTTACATATAATATATACCTAATTAGGGTAAAGGAAATGCAAGAGGGGTGAGCATGAATTATCTGTAAGGGTCAAATAAGGATAAATTTAAGCATAACATAAAAAATGAGTATGAGAACCTAAAAATTACATTTGAAAACTATACCCCTAATATTAAATAACATTATATAGGTCTGTGAAATATATATTTGATGTTAAAATAAAATTAATCAAAATTGAAATAATGAACACGAGCCCACAAATAATAACAATGACATAATAAACAATTTTTCTGAATATACATAACCCTAAAAAAGTAATGTCTATAGTAGTCTAGTCTCAATAAAAATGTTATCATGGTTGAATGTATATACTCCCTAAATGCTCATTATAGTAATGGATGAATCCCAATAACATCAAATTAGAAGACTACCCTTACATAACTGGGTTCACTACAAATTTTAGTTTTTTCAATCTTATTAGTTATAAATTTTTTTCCAATGAATTTTTGGGATATATAAGACACATCCATCACATAATTTTAATCGTAAATATGTGTTCCAAATGATCATAAAAAATTAACTATATCATAACCCAAGAAAAAATATGGGTTTCAAAAATATTTCATCATATCATTATATTTGGAAAAGAGATAGGTTTCATAACAATTTCATAATTTCATCATAGAATACCCATTGGAAAAGTATGTTTCATTTGAATAATTTTATATTGGAATGACATGAGAAAGAGAAATTGGATTGATAAATATATTGGAATCATAAACCATTTAATGAATATTTATAATGCTTTACTAGGTTTATATCCAATGAAAACCAAAATATTCATCAAAGGATTTCATATTAGATTTATAATGTTTTTGAAAGATCACTTGGGACAATTTTTACCATATGAAACACTTAGTCATATCATCACATTCTTAGAAATTCTAAAAGAATTTATAAAAGATATCCCAAAACCCCACTTCAATAGTTTGGGTGGTTCTCACCTCCCATATTCCTCAAAATAACGCATGCTCTTCTTACCCCCTTATAAAATACATAATTTCTTATGATGTTCCCATAGATCTTGATTAGCCTAAAAGTCATAGATCGGTATGAAATATTTCCTTATATTTCAATCTCACCATTAGAGTTCCCTAATTTTTTAGATCAATTCAACAAGACCATGGTTCCTATATTGTTATATTAGTAACATTTGTTGATGCATTTTATCAATTTTTTTATATCCCGGTGTTTACATGAACACACAATTCTCGAGATTCTATATAAAAACCATATAATGAACATGTTTAGGTTGAGGTATGATATCAATACTTCATCATACAAAGATCCTATAAAATGTAATATGTGATTATACAATATAATTTGGTGGAAAATTTATTTATATATTATTCGAGATGCTCTACTTTCATCAATTTGGGAATGTTTCCCAGAAATCATGTTACCCTTCCAAAAACCCTCTAAGTATTGTATTCATGGATACTTTTTAGGTCTTTAACAATTAAATGATTATATAATATATTCTATGAGTCATCCTATTCATCCCCACATTTTTGTGGTGTTTTATATATCTATGATACATGTTGATTGTGTGTGGTTAATAGTTAGAGATGAATTTCAACAGAAACCTGTTGCTATCATTAAATCATGAAAAAATTATTGGAAGTCTAACATTATACATAGAAACATTGATTCAGTTAGTCATAGTGGATGTTAGAATAGACTTGTATAGGTTAGTAAGGAGAGGTATTTTGTAACCCATGATGACGTTGCAGTGGATCCTTAGACCCCTTAATAGAAGGAACACCCTAAATTCATAGCAATATAGGAAATAATAATTAACCCAGAGCTTAAGGTTATGTTTATCTATGATCTATTAAAGAGCTATTTTTGTGGAATAATCCTAAGGCAGGATTATGGTTATCTACGAGTGCCTAGGTGTCAAATGAAAGTTAATTATCTATCCAAATCTTTAGATAATCGAACTCTAAATCATATTCATAGGTGCTAAGGCATGGTTCGTATATGAAATTATCATTAGTTGAGAAGGAATTATAGTTTAATACTGTAAAAATTAATAATTCTATTGGGACGTTAAAAACAATCAAACTAATCGAAAATTATAAGGGTTTGGATATCAAGGTGTAAAATAGATGAATTTTATTTTAACATGACAATGGGTAAGAGATAGATAAGGAACAATGAACTAATGTCATGTATAAATATGATCATAGTGAGAGATTCATCTAAGGTGATAGTGAAAAAGAAAGACTCAAAAGTAAAATTCACTACCCATGACATTGGAAAGGGAATAAGGGGTGTAAATATTCAATGATATATATAATGACAAAATGGGAAAACATAATGGAAAGATTGATTACTAACATTTTCGCAAACCTATGGAAAAAAGTTTTTGAAGAAGAACTAACTCAATGTTAGAGAAGGTGAGATAACAGACATAAGGAATACATTTGAGCTAATTTTACACTCTAGGGATGTAATGGTGGAGTGGGACAAATAAAATAATACCCCTTATAAATATTATTATCAGATAGGTGAACGATTACCTCCCATGGGCACTAATGATGAACAGTGTGGGTGGTTGATCAAGAAGTAATTTATTTTGATCATACACTTAAATAATATAAAATTATATTCGGACACTTTTATCTAGACATGGTAAAAATGTTTTATTACTTCAAATGTCTTATAAAGGAAGAACCTAAATTAAAGGGTAGTACTCTGCACAAGAAATTATGCATGGATAATGTTTCTAAAATACATAAACCTTATTTTAATGTCTCCATGAATTCTTATATGACTTGAAACATTTTTACTTTGAAATATGGGGGTATATTTATATTTGTTTTGGACATTTATGGGTATGACATTTTTTTGAGGTCTCTCACTTCACACATAAATGGGATTTTTTAGAAAGAGAAATATTGAATTTAGGAGGACTTGGAAATTTTCTTGAGTAAAGTTCCATTAAATTCAAAATATTTTTAAAAAACATAATTTTTTTGACATCTTTTAGAAAATAACAAGAAAAACATGAATATTAATCATCAATGAATGTAATGGACATGATGGTCGAAAATTTTGTTGATTCAATATAAGTTAAAACAATGATTCCTTTCAATTATTTTATATTATCTTAATTGGAATTATAAGGAAAATAACATGAAGATTCCATTGAGAAATTTGTGGTAAAGTAAATGACAGAAGAAAATGTATTTAATTAGTTATTTAAAAATGATAAAACATTTTTATAACATTCTTAGAAGACAAGTGTTTGGATGAAAAATGGTTTTGACCAAATTAAAAAATAAATACTATTTTTATTACAACATTATTCCCACTTATTTATTGTATAATATAGTGGTAAATTGTATTATTAATAGAAAATAAAATTTATAACCATTGGAGGATACAATTCATGATAATTATTCTATGGTAAATCGTGATATTTAAATATTAGATACTTCATCATAAAAAATGCATCAAAGAATGAGTGTAATATATCAATCTTGTACAACATTGGTGTGGATAGATCCTAAAATAAACACATAATCCCCATATGATTTATTTGAATCTTAATACAATGAATTAATTTAAAATATATTAACCACAAAAAATAAATATGTTGATAATATGGTATTTAACACATATAAGTTAAAAGTGGTATTGAAATCCATTATAATAAGTATCTAGATTCACTGTATGCATTCAAAACTACTATATAATATTTATATTTATATTATATATATTACATTACCCCAATCAACTATATCGTACCAAATATTAAATAATTATTACCTTCTATGGAACATTTATTAATAATTCAAGGTTAAAGCTCTGTTGAGGGAAATAACAGCTTTGTTCAACATGTACGTTTGGAATTAAGACTTTTTTTCATACTACTTTCATAAAATTTTCATTATCAGAAAATGATATCCATAATATAAATATCATATTATCTAATTATATATGTTTTAATAGAGATTACTTAAATTAATATATAGAAAATGAAATAAACTGTTCATGGATGTGGTAGACCAAACAAATGCCTGAAAGTTGTTTCCATTTTTGTTAATGTAAATAATAATATTATGTTATTTAATATATTCCCCTAACATAATCATTTATATTTAATATATTTAATATATTTTTATTACAACTATCCTTGTAACCTCTTATGATTGTTCACCGTACACATAAGGATGTTATCGTATTCCCAAAGATTGGAATGTATGATGGTTTATGTGATATAATAATTAAAAATAATAAACAAATCCTATATATTATATACAATCACTTAATAAAACATTATAATTAACTAGGATATGTGGTAATGGAAAAAAGTGTGATATCTGTTTATAAGGAGAAAGTCCACCATAAACACGAATAATGATTTTATTATCTATTTAATGGAAATGGATATGGTTTTAGCCATTCCATATGAAAAAACATCCCATTAATACAGAATATACTAATTCAATTATAACATCATGTTTTAATAGTAATTGAATGAGGTTGGGTAGAAATAAAAAACACTTCAGCAAGAACAATTTCTTTTTCCCCATGTAACCTTCTTTGGATTTACATAAAATCATTCCAATGATAGATTTTAAAAAATGAGGATTCTAAAATTATAGGGGTGATGTTGGAAAGTTTTGTGGTTATATATTTATCAAAATAATGGTTTATATGGGGTGATGAGTAGAGGATATATTGTGTCATTTTATAAGTGTGGTGAGTAGCCCACATATAATTCTTTTAAAATAAAAAGGTTTAGCGACATTTTTATCCTACCAGATAGCTAAAAAATATATTATTCTTAAGAATTATATAATATATGGTGGAATTATTTCCAATTTTTTTATCATGGTATTTAATTCAAATAAAAAATATATTTTTAGTTTAACCTCCCGAAAGACATTATATTACCTTAACCGCAAGAATTAATTTTTACTATGCTCATAATTCATATCTTTAAAAAACATTTATATTATTTGGTAATATAAGTTTTTATAATTCAAAATATTTAAATAATTATTCTAAATTCAATTAACAAAATTTTTAATTTTTAATTTCAAATTATTCCCAGAGGTTTGATGATAAAGATGGGTTTTAACGAAAAAAGGTTCACAATATTACAAGGTTTATATATAAAAATTCAATATTTAAATAAAAAAAATATCATTAATTTGACTAATAAATGTATAATTTGAAAAATATTACTTAAAAACAAAATTAAAAAGTAATTTATATTTATAAATTACTAAAGTGAAAAGGATGTGTTCAATTAAAATTTGTATTTTCACTATTCATTAAAAATGTCAATTCAGAAAAATAAAAAAAAACTCTACTTATGATAATTTTGATATTATGATTTCCATATTTTAGTTTTATTTATCCTATATATTTTTTAAATTATTAAAAAATTGATTTCAAATTTTTTATAAATAAATAAAAAAAATAGATCTTAAGATTTTATTAACTTATAATGACATTAGTAAAAAATTATGTGCTTTGTTATTAATATTTTTTCATTTTAGAAAACCATTATACATAATATATTACAATTATTAATTTATATTAATATCTCTATTATCAGTGGCTTGGTTGTAAGGATCACTTTTGAATAATATTAATAATATATTGTAGTTTTTTTAAAACATAGGGTCATGTGTAACAGAATGTAATTTTAGAGTTTCATGTAACTTATGAATACTTTTTTGTTTCACGTTAAAAATTTATAAAATAATTTTATTTTATTCAAAAAATATATATTTTTTAAAACATTTTGTGTTACAATAGACTTTTAAAAATTTATGGAATTTATAATTAAATGAATTGTCTTGAAAGTAGATAATTTTGAACATATCCTATTTGGTAAGAAACCTTTCATTCTAACTATTTGAAAAAGGCTAAAAAGAACATAGTCCCAAAAGAGAAAAGAATATTCATTTCAATAATTTTAAAAAATTATTTCCCTTGTAAAAATTCCTTAGATAAAACATTCTTAAAATTTTAATAAATTGTTGATATCATAAATATGAATGAAACAATTTCTTTGTTTAAAAATAGAATCAATGTTTCCATTTCATAAAAAAATTCATAATAACATTATTTACTAATGAGATGATAATTTATACTATTACTTGAAAACATCATGAATAACAACTTGATTATTTACCAATGATCTAATAATTTAGTTCAATTGAAATTAAATTATAAAAAATCTCGATTAAAACGAGGTTTTGAAATTAACCATTACAATTGACATATCATTTAAGTGAAAATGAATAAATTTTCTTTTGTGTATAAAACTTAAATCCAAAAAAAGGCATGTTAATAAAATTGAATACAATAAAAAGTTATTAAAAACAAAATATTTTAATATTATGGACTTTGAATATGTAATACAACCTAATGAAAAGAAATTGAGTTAGGAAATTCATCACCACTTGGTAAAATGTAATTCAAATAGCCTAAAATGAAATATTTCTAATTTAAACATAATAACCCCACTTTTTGTTTTATATTCTGGGTACTACCTAAAAAATATGTAGTATATAAAATATATGTATCAAATTAGGCTCATAACATTATAATATATCTCTATAAAGGGAAATTGTGACCATAAAACTGACCTCAATCAACATTTTGGATGATCATGCATTTATATAACATATAGTGTTCATAAATATTTTATTAAAATATAAAAATAACAATACTAATATGTAAAAAACATTTACTATCATTTTATATCATACTATGTATTGTTCATTAATAATCTGTCATTATTACTATTTTCATGTAATAAATTACTTGTTTTCTAATGCATGTTTGTATATGAATGTAACAGTTATTATGAATTATATATAGTTAAATCATATAAATAATTATCTTAATGTTTTATATATCATTTTTATTAATTTCACACAATTTATATAGAACAAATTCAAATTTATACATGTATACTACACCACATCACTTTTTTGGGGAAGAAGGGTGTATATATGCATGAGTAACATCATAATATCCTTAACAGGTGAATGGTGAAGGATGTGTGAGAGAAAGCTTTTTTATAGATTCAATATAATGTCATAAATATCACATATATTCATTAAATTTATACTTATTATGAACATTTAACATGTATGTGATTAATGAATAACATAACTTCACGAATATAATATAATAATGTTAAATCATTTAGAATATCTTTTCTTAAAATATGGTGATGGAAGACGAATTATATTGGTTCCCAAGTTAATAAATTCATATACACACGATCGATATTTTAATTTCCCATTTAATGGAATAGAAAATTGGTATAGGTTATTCCCTTAAAATAATAACATCATAGTAGATTTATGATACTGAGTATATTATATAATAATGGTTTAAAAATATTCTAAAGAGGTGTATTAAGAAACAAGATAAAAAGCCCATTTTATAAAATTTCCTCTTCTTCAGACAACTTATTTTGATTTACACCAAAATCCATCCTAGTATAGATTTATGGTCAAAAAGAAAATCATGAATCTTTAAGGAGGATTGTGAAATTAATTTTGTTATATATTCTCCAACAAAAATGTAATTTGAGTTTTAAAGAGGGGAGGAGTTTTGTTGGATTTCAATATATGGGGGAGAAGAAAGACATGGAATATCAAAAAACAATCGACTACACCAACATTTTATCCTTACAAAATACTAAAAAAATTAATTATATACCATTATAGGTGATACAGTTGATATATTTCCATAAAATATGTTCTGAAAAAATCTATATATTAATTTAACAATTACCTTTTTTGTTTATTCCTTGGAAAATCAGTTTTTACCCTAACAATATTAAGTATTTTCTATCACGTTTAATATTTTTAGTGGTAAAAAGATTATTTGACCATATTAGATAAAATATATTATTATTAATACTAATATGTAAACCTTTTTGAAAAACTTAATTCATAGATTTTATATAATGAAATTTAAAATTTTGAACAGAGATTCAAGGTAAAAAACATTTTCCAAAGAAAAAAAATTCAATTTTTAATATGTTTTTATATCAGAATAAAATATGTAATTTATTATAGGGGCATATATTAGATACATATTAAAATAATTTAATTAATTTCACTATGAAAATATTTAACATTTAATTTAATATTCTAAATATTATATTGATAAAGATAGTTTTGAATAAAAATATGTATTTACATTATTCATCAAAAAAATATTTTTCCCCAAAAATTATTTATAATTCAATGAAGGATTTTTTAAATGTAAATTTTGAAAATGAAATTTAAATTTCCCAATGATGTTTTTAAATGTGGTAAAAATTATTATTATGTTTTAATGCAAAATAAAAACTAAACTGCCTTTTAGAAAAATATCGTATTTTCAGAAAAAATAGCATTTTCTTCCAAATAATGATTATTTTAATTCTAATAAATAGATAACTATTTAATTTTTTTGAGATATATAATCTATATCTTTATCATAATTTTGGTATTCCTATTTATACCTTCAAATTTAACACTATGGTTAAATGGTATTCTATTTTATGATTCCTTTAGACATGATGTTGTGTGTGTCAGTAGAAATTGATGGGATTTAATTTAATAAAATATATTTTGTGTGTCATTTAAGCCCGATGTTTTGAATTTCATACACTATCAAATAAAATTGTATTATTTAATAATTTCATAGTTTTATAGAAATTTTCCTTCTAAATAATTAATTGTGTTTCCTATCGTGCATCAAAAAAACAAACAACCACTACATTCCATGAAATATTTTAGTAAAATATTAATCAACCAAAGTAAGGTATCTACTAAATAAGTAGAAAATATACTTATAACAATATTCTCAAATAAATTTATTTTAAAATAATAGTTTAAATTACTTTTTTATGAAGGTAATACATTATTTGTTTACATAAATTTATTTTCAAAAATAATCACTTTTAGACTATAATATAAATTTTTTATAATTAAAATTTTATCCCTAATTATATTAGAATAGTTATTATCATTATAAATAATTTCATTTTAAATTTTATACTTATATTTAATATAATTTTACGTACAATTTATATTTATTAATTATAGAAATAAAATTCTAAAAATTAACTTATTTTTTAGAATAATATTGACCATATTGAGATATGATTAATTTGGGGAATTTTTCAAAAGGTTTTATGTTTAAGAGAAAAGTGAAAGTTAATATTTTAATAAATAAGTTGGATTTTTAAACATTATAATTGTATATAATTTAATTGAAATATTATATCTATATTCGAAAAAATATATTTTGAAACTATCTTAATAAAATTTTATTTATTTGTAAGCATTAAATCAAATATTATATTTTTAAAAATTATATACATGCATTATAAATATATAATTTATATATAGAATTTAATTAAAATTTTAAAACATATAAAATTAAATAAAATTAAAATGTGTAAATATATTATCCAAGTATTTTAATAAGGACCACTGTATTTTAATGTATAAATGATATTTTACCATCATAAGAAAATTGTTTACCATACTGTAAAACCAAAATGATTAAATGTTGTAATATAGGAGTTAAAAGGAGAAAAAGTTTAAAACAAGATTATAATTGGGTGGTTGACATGTGGATTTACTAAAACTCATATACAATAAATTATTGTCCCATTATTATTTCACTTTAATCCTCAAACATCTTCTATCATTCTATTATGTTGTTATACAAATCAAAAAGCCATTCTCTCTTCTTACAAAATAGTACATTGCCACCACTTCAGGACTACAAAATAAATTTTGTTTCCACATGAATTTATAACTATTTTCCTTAATTTGTAACCCTATTCTTTTTAAATCATTCTTTATCCATAAGAATTTTTCATAAGATCTTTATTTCAAAGAATAATATAATGGAAAACATATGGTCTCAACATGAATACATATTTTAATAACATAATTTATTTTCATTTTTACCTTACCAATATAATTTCCTAATAATCATGTAATAGAATAATTATAATATATATTGTTAAGATTATTATTCCCATGGAACTATGTAATGACCCAAAAATTCAATAATAAAAATTTCTCTTCGTCTATTTAAATGTATTCTTATTGTTATGTAAAATGTATACAGTTATTTTGATCTATATTTTGGATTTTAGAATACCATTAAGAATTTTGACCATTGCTAATATAGCCATTGAAATGTGATCTCATGATTAGTATAAATATAGGGCTTTAACAAATCCAATTTACTAAGACCACGGAAGTGGTGAACTAATCTAGTAGAATTTCCCTATATGAATCCCATTTGTCAGAGCTCTGAAAGAAGGTGGCATTATTGGGTTCACTATTTACCATTCCCAAGCCAAGATTGAATACATTAAGCTCAAGCGGAACCGCCTACGAGAGAAGTGGATGTTGATTTAGATTACTACTTGAGTAATGCTATCCAAGCCACCCCAAGAGTTTGTTACCATCGCACATCTTATCCAAAGTTCTTATGTGGTTTTTTAAGGGGTAATGTAACAAGACCATATCAATATGACTATGTACATTATTTTTTGTATAAAGATTATGGATTCATTTTATTATAGTTAAAATTTAAAATGTTTTTAAAGTAAAAAATAACATTTTTATTTAATTAAGAATTCTATTTTAATGAATTAATTTATTTTTTAATAAAATATTATTATAATAAAATATTATTATTATTATTAAATTAATTTTTGTTAAATATAAAATATCGTATAATTTTATGAATGCAATTTTAATTTTTATTAAGGTTTGAATGATTTTTTTGGTAAAACCCATGAATTTTTTTATAAATGCAGGCTTTTATATTAAAAGTAAAAATTCATATATTTAGATAAAATGAATATTATTTTTTGGAATTAGGGTGTCAAAATTACCCAATACTGAAGTTTTCATAATTTTATGAGACAATCAAATTTTTGGGTAAAGATTAAATACCGTTAAAATATATAATGTGTTTTATGGCGACAAAAGGAACCAATAGTGATGTAATAAAATAAAATAAATGATATTTTCGTCCAATATATGATTTATTCTTCAAATATTGTAATTTTTTATTTGTTTTATTAATTTTATAATGCCTTAGTTTAACCTCTATGACCTATAAAACAGTTTATATTTTTTAATTGTTTTCATAGTGAGTGTGACTCACCACCACATAAACAACCCTGTTATTTTAAAAAGTTTCGCCATTGGACTTATAATATATTTTTTTCCACTCCCCTTTGGAAAAAACCATCGGCAAATAACATGGGATGGTTTTTGGTTTTGATTAGTTTAATGTGTGTTGTCGCAAAGCTAAATAATAATGAAATCCCTCTTCATTCCTATATAAACCACCCTGAGAACCCACTTCATCTTCACTAAAATCCCTTATAGTTCTTCCAACAACATCCCTCCTCTTTGTAAATCCTCCCAAGGAACCTCAATCTCTCATGAAGTATCTCTCAAAATTCTCCCAAGACATTGGGATCACACTTCCAAATAAGAGATTCCTTCCTTTCTCATTTTATACATGTTTTTAAATATGGTTATGCCATTTTATTTTCAATTATAAAAATTAGGCTATAATTTTTTACCTCCTTCATACATCCCTTTTTATGTTTTAATTATGAGAGAACCATTTCCCTCTCATTAATTCCTCCTGTGTACACCAATTACTATACTTAAATTATGTTAAAATTTTCTCCCACATCATTTAAATTCAAGCAATTTTTTTGTATTATGAATCTAAATTCCATTACATATATTGGGATGTGTTTATATATGATCTTCTTACATTAAATTTCTTGTACATATTATGATACCCCTTTTCTCTCTCATCAACCATTTTTATGAATTCTTATATCACATCGTTACACTTCTGAAATTGCACGTCGATTTTCCAAGCCAATGTCATCGTGTAGGGAATACCATAGCCATTTCACTATTAATGGAATTACACATTAGTCATAATTAATTATGGATTATAGTTTTTCATTTATAAATTCCACATTAATTTATCAGGGAATAAATGATGATGTTTAATGAAACCATGTTGTATGATCCATGTGGCACAATTATGCATGAAATGAAGAGTTTAAGAAGGGTGCACCCTGATAGCACTCCAATGCATTGGATAAAGTATAGTTTCCTGATACGTTGTGTGAAATTATTGTTGACTCTTGCTAATTCAAATTCCATGATAATTTACTCATGTTTCATGTGCAATTAGGTTTTACTCATGCTCCATGTGCAATGATCCATGGCTCATCCTATTTACTTGTTATGTGTTGTTTCAACATTTCCATATTATGATTATCATGCTTTATCATGAATTTATGTTCATGATTCTCTTATGATCCATTAATATTCCAATTATCTAACATTTATTTTAACTCCTCATGTTATTCCATGTTTATTCCCTTACTGGGCTTTATATATCACCCTTTTCCTTTGCAAGTCCTTAGGTTATCCAATGAAATGTTAAGTATGAGAAAATGTAGTGGTCATGTAATGTAAGTTTTCAATAAGATGTTTTGGTATATGATTTATGTTTTTATGTAATGTTCCTTATACCTTAATACAACACACCTCTCAATTTTATATGTTGTATCAATTGGCAGTTTTATGTAACAAATCACTTTTAAGTATCTAATAAAGAATAGAGTTTTCATTGCCGATATCAAGGGATATGTTTAGTTATTTTTGGGATTAGGATTAGAAAACCCATGTGAAGCCTTCGAGACTAGACTATGTATAATAAAAACATACCCATGTTTTTGTGGGTGTTGTGTTAGTAGTTTATTAGGAAAATATATCCGTATATAGATACAATCAGGTAGAGATAGCTCTGGCATAGATGTACATAGGGGTAAAAACCTTAACAAGGAGTTTCAGTCTTGACGTAGGGTATCCTAGTACACAACAACATGCCTCGCTGCACTCTTTTTTATGACACTCCATGGGGATATGCATTGTTAAATTCACATGCCTAGTATGAAAAATTATTACGGAAATTAAAAAAAATTCCCCAAAGAATATATGATTTAAAGTACATCATGGATAACATATATTGAAGCATGTACATAGTTATATTTAGGAAATAAAAGCTATATATAAGTCATATATTTTGTCTAGGGATTACCCTTCTTGTGTTACCCATAACATTCCTTTTAATCCAGCCTATGGCTAGTAATAGGAGGACTCAGGCAACCAACCGATGTGAGGATCAATGTGATGACTCTGCTAAGGAGATGGCTAATCCAATGGGAGTGGGAATCATGAACTATGTCATGATTATTTCTCAGTTAACTCATGATTTGAATAGATACAAGGGTCAAGAGGAATTTAAAACCCCAAAATAAATAACAAGTCGCTATCGATAGCTTCATGAGACAAAGGGATCCTATTTTTAATCGATCATCTGATACCTTAATCATTGAGAAATGGAGCAACTCCATTGAAAATATCCCCCCCATCCTTCAACATTCTGAATAATAGAAGGTTCACATGGATGATTACTGTTTGGAGGATAAAGCAGATCAATGGTGTACATAGCTAAAAAAATATTAAGTCTGAGGAGGATGTCGAGGAGTGGTAATGGAAGGTTTTCTAGAAGATTTTTTTTTCGATAAATATTTTCCTCACACCCTCCACCATAAGATGAAAAGGGACTCCATATACCTAAAGAAAAAATGAAAACGGATATATCAGACAGTATAAGGAAAACATCACAAGTCTTTTAAGATATTCTTTTAGCTTTGTCATTACCCCCAAATACAAGGTTGATTGCTTTATTGGTTGGATGAAGCCTAGCATGTGGAAATCCCTTGAAATATGTGACTTAGATATCTATGAATAAATTGTCTAATGTGCCCTCATGTTCTAAATAGTGTTCGACAAATATAAAGGGAATCATAGAAATATAAAGAATATGGTGGATTTCAATTCTGGCTGTCCGATGGACAAATCCAATGGTGCTAAGAAGATCCAGCACCCCACATGCCAAAGGAGAGAAACGAAGCACCCTAAAAATTGCATGAAGTTGATGAGGAAATTATTTCGGTGTGGAAGAGGACACATAGATCTTAACTATAAACAAGAATAATCCATGGTTGCAACATAGGAGAGGAATTCTCTATTAGACTCTCAATGAAATATCCATTGATTCAACTACAAAGAACCAAGGAATCTTGAAAATCAGTTCCCTAAGACAAGGTTTTTCTTAGGCAACCACCAACCTCCAAGGAAGAAGGGATGATATTTTCCCATCACTACAGCCAAAGGGAACCCCGAAAATGAAGTGGTGATTGGTAGTATAGTTATACATTCTTGAATAGTGAACGTAATTTCTGATTTAGGTTCTACGCATTCCTTTATATATTTAATGTTTAGTAGAACAATCCCAACATCACCACAAATCATGGAAGTATAGATGTTGGTGAGTACAAAAAATGGTGAAATCATTTCATCCCATGAATATAACTCATCCCCTATAATAATTTTTTGATTAAACTTATTTTAAAAACTCATCATACTTACCCAGGTGGAATTTGATGTAATTCATGGAATGGATTGGCTTTCCCTATATAGATCCAACATAGGTTTCCATGAGAGGACAATCACTCACCATATGAAGAATCAACCTCGGATTTTATAAAAGTGAGAGGAGGAATATGAATAATCTTTAACTTTATCATCTCATGAGTGGATATTACTGCCCTATAAGAATTATTATTTGGATCAGATGATTGATTCTGAGGATGAAATCATCCTTTAAGTCATGCTTGTTGTGATGGAATTTACTGTAGCGTTTCCCAATGAATTTCATGATTTTCTTCCTAGAAGAGATGTTTAAATATCAATAGATCTTATACCTGGGGATTTTATAATATCAAAGACTCTATATAAAAAGGATTTTGTGGAGGATGACGGGATGATGAAACAACTACAGGAGAATCTGGATAAAGGGTTTATATGCCCAAGTGCTTCACCATGGGGGGCACCAGTCCTCTTTGTCATGAAGAAGAATGTGTCAATGCGTCTTTACATTTATTATCTTGATCTTAACAAAATTAGGATAAAAAAAATTATCCTCTTCCATAAATTGATGACTTTTTCAATTATTTATATAGATCACAATACCTTTCTATGGTTTATTTGCGGTCGGGATATTATCAAGGGTGAAGAAGGAAGATATCCCCCAAACTGCTTCTCCAACAAGTATAAGCACTATGAATTCAAAGTAATGCCTTTCGGACTCACAAATGCTCTATAAATCTTCATGGACTTTGTGAATAGATTCTTTAATGATTTCCCCAACAAATATTTGGTACTCTCTAAAGCTAATATTCTAATATACAACAAAATGAAAAAGGATCATGAGGAGTATCTAAGAACTATATTTGAGACCTTGCCAAAGGAGAATATCCATGCAATGTGAAACAAGTGTGAGTTTGGGTTGAAGGATATCTCATTCCTGGGGTATATCATCACAATCCATGGGATATCTCTAGATCCCTCAATGATCGATGCAATAGAGAGATTTTTGAGGCCATCATCAGTAATAGATATTTGTAGCTTCTTGGGGTTTTCTGGATATTATCAATGATTTGGGATAAATTTCTCACAATTGAATGACCTTCTTACCAGGATAATTTGGAAGGGTATAATGTTTTCATGGAGTGATGAACGTGAAATTTTTTTCAAGGAGTTGAAAAAGAGGCTTATCACTACACTTGTTCTCACCTTACCCACAAGTGGAGAAATATTTATTGTATTTATCGATTCATTGATGAAGGTTCAAGGTTGTGTGTTGATGTAGAATGATTAAGTGATAGAATACTCTTTAAGGAAGCTAAAAATCAATGGAAAAAACTATCCCACACATAATTTGGAGTTCGCAACTGTGATCATTGTGTTGAAAATTTGGAGGTATTATCTCTATGGGGAGAAGTTTGAGATATATACACATCAAAAGAGCCTCAAATATATATTCACAATGAAATAGCATAATATATTCCAATGAATATGGTTATATATGATCAAATACTGTGAATACTTAATCCATTACCACCCTGGGAAAAAGAATAGGGTGGATTATGTTCTATGTAGAAAATACCTAGGGATTCTATCATTTATGAGAATTGAGAAGGATCCAATCTTTTTAGATTTTTTGAAGATGAACATGGGAATCATAATGAAGGGATCATCATAAATCCTTGCGCAAATGATTGCTCAACTGTCTCTTTTGGAATGTTTTTTGAATGATCAAAAAGATGTTGTGGGAATTCAAAAGAAATTGGAAGTTATCAGAAAAGAGAAATCATCATAGATAAATGCTAATGAGCACAGAATTGTGAGATTTGGGACAAGAATATGGGTCCCATCGTGTCCAGAGCTGAAGAAAGAATTGTTGGATGATTCACATAGTTCAAACCCATCTATTCTATCAGGGAACAAAAAGATGTATCATGATATCTTAAATCATTAGTGAGAAGATAATATGAAGAATGAGATCACTAAGTATACAACAATGTTCCTGGTGTGTCAGTAGGTGATGGCAGAGAGGTAGAAGTCTAAGGGGATGATGCAATCATTGACCACACTAGAATGAAAATTGGAGAACATCACCATGGACATTGTCGCCGAACTTATGAAGACATACAAATAAAATAATTCAATATGGGTAGTTATGGACTGTCTTAAAATGTCTTAAAACATAATTACAATTCAGGAGGATTTATCATTGGATCAACAAGCCCCTATATACATCAAAGAAGTGGAAAGGATTCATTGAGTACCACTATCTATTATATCTGATCGAGATCTGAGATTCACCTTTATGTTTTGGAAGATTCTTCAACATGCTCTGGATACTGAATTGAACATCAGTACAACCTATCAAACTCAAACTGATGGCCAATCTGAGCGAAGTATTCATATGTTGGAAGACATGATAAGATAATTATCAATGAAAATTAAAAGGGTATGGGATTAATATCTTCATCACATTGAATTATATTATAATAACATTTTTCACTCGAGCATCTAAATGGAACCCTATTAAGCCCTATATGGGAAGAGGTATAGAACACCGACATACTGGGATGATGTCGATGAGCATAATCTTCTAGGACCAGAAATGGTTGATGAAATGATGGGGAAGGTGAAAACCATTCAGTAGCATATCAGAGTTGCCCACAGTTAGCAGAAAAGTTATGAAGATATTCATCGACGAGACCTTGAGTTCAATGTTAGAGACATGGTATTTATACACATATCTCCACGGAAGATGTTCAAGTGTTTTGGAATGAAAGGGAAATTATGTCCTAGGGAAATCGTCCCCTTTCGTGATTCTTGATCGTAACTTGGTTGTAGCCTATCGACTAGAAATTTCACCTACCATGGCCAAAATACATGATTTCCTTCATGTATACCTCTTAATTACATACCATACCATTCAAATGTACTCTCTTCAGAGCTAGTACAATTGGTGTATGTTGTTTCTTATGAAAAAAAACTAGTGACGATCTTATATCATAGAGAACAAGTCCTATGAAATAAGACAATTTCCCTCAAGATGGTGTTGTGGAGAAACTAAAAGTTTGAAGAAGAAATGCTGGAATCAGAGGAAGTGATGAAGTAGAGTGGCCCCAATATTTTTTAATGAATGAAAATTTCTAGGGAGAAAGTTATTATGGGGGGAAGATTTTAACTACCAAAAAATTTAGCTTTTTAAAATTGCTCTTGGTCTATTTAACTATATTCTTGTAGTGATATATAACATATTAAAATATTTGGTTCTATGATATGGATTTTAAGATATCGTTATGAATTTTTACTATTTCTATTACAACCATTGAACAATGATCACATGGTTAGTATAAATATAGGAATTTAACAAATCCAATTTACTCAAACAAATGAAATAATGGCCTCATCCAGTAGACTTTCCACATATACAACCCATTTGTAGGAGCTCGTTTCAGAGGTGGCATTAATTGGAGTCTTTCTTAGCAAAGCCTAAGCTGATATTGAATATGTTAAGCCCAAGAGGAACCACCTATGAGAGGATTGTATGTTAATTGAGATTACTACGCGTGGAATGTTATCTAAGCTACAAAAGTTTCTGTCACCATCGTGCAACATACTCTAAGGTCGTATGCAGTTGTTTTAAGGAGTTATGTAACAATACCCTAGCACTATGACTATGTACATTATTTTTTATAAATATTATTCATTCATATTATTATTATTACATTGTAAATAGTTTTTAATGAAAAATATGAATTTTAGTTTATTAAGATATCTATTTCGATGAATTAATGGATTTTTTAATTATATAATATTACAATATATTATTCTTATTAAAAAATTAATTTTCATTAAATATAAATGACCATAAAATTTTTGATTTCAATTGTAATTTTTATTAATGTTTGAAAGATATTTTTGTAAAACCCAATGAATTTTCAATAAATGTCTGTTTTTATTTTAAAAGAAAAAATTCAAATATTTAAAAAATTATTTAGAATAAAAGAATATTATTTTTGTAATCAGGATTTCATAATTATCAAATGGATTATATTTCATAATTTTTTGAGATAGTCAAATGTTTGGGTAAAAATTAAATACCGTTTAAATATATAATATGTTTCATGACATCATAATGACCCAATAGTGATGTAATGAAATAATATAAATTATATGTTCGGCCAGTATATGTTATTATCTTCAAAATAATATGATAATATATTTGTTTGATTAATTTTATGATGCCTTAGTGGACCCTCCATGACTAATAAAACATTTTTTCTTTTTAAATTGTTTTCCTTGAGAGTGTTACTCGCCCCCACATAAGAACCCCTATTATTTTAATATGTTTTGAAACTGGACATCAAAAATATTTTATTCCACACCCGTTTGGAAAAATGCATGGTCAAAACCCATGGGCTAGTTTGTGTCTTTGATTATTTTAATGTGTGGTGTCCCAAATATTAATAATAAAGAATTCCTTCTCTATTCATATATAAACCCACCCAAGCTCCCACTTCTTCTTCACTCAAATCCCTTTTAGTTCATCCAAACTCTACCCTCTTATCTCTAGAATCATCTTATGGATCCTCAAGCTCCCAAGAAGTCTTTAAAAATCCCCTCCCATTCCATTGGGATCACACTTCAAAGTAAGAGATTCCTTCTTTTATCATTTTATCTATGTTTCTTAATATTGTTATGCCCTTTTATTATCAATTATAAATGTTTGGGTATGATTTTAAACCTCCCCCATAATTCCCTCTTTATGTTCAAATGATTATTCACCCATTTGTCTCTCATTAATTCCTCCCTTGTACACATGTTACTATTCCAAAATTCTGTAAGGAATTTCTCTCCCATCATTTACATTCAAGTAATCCTTTTGTATTATGAGTCTAAATTCCATTGAATATTTTGGGACATGTTTCTATATGTACCTAGTACTAAATATTTCATATACATATTTTTATACACCTCTTTATCTCTCATGAACAATGTTTTTTTAATTATTATGTCACGTCGTTACGCTGATGAAATTGCACTGTGATTTTCTAAGCCAATGTCATTGTGTAGTGAATACCATGCCCATTTATCAATCAAGGGTGTTCACCATTATTATCATCTACATATTGATTATATAGTCTCATGTATTAATTTTATGTTCCTTTATTGTATAATAAATGACGATGTTTAATGAAACCATGTTGTATGATCCATGTAGGACACTTATGCTTGAAATGAAATGTTTTAGATGGGTGTGCCCTGATAGCGCTCCAATGCATTGGGTAAATTATAGTTTAATGATACATCATGTGTAATGACTGTTGACACATGCTAATTAATGTGAAACGAAGTTTTACTCATGCTTCATGTGAAATGAGGGTTTACTCATGCCCCATGTATAATGAGCCTTGGATCATTCAAACTCTATGTTAAGTATTGTTACCACATTTCGATGTTATGATTATCATTATTTATCATGACTTTATGTTCATTTTTCTTTTATTATCCATTTATATTCCTAACATCTAAAATGTATTGTAATTCCTAATGTTATTACATGTTTATTCCCTTATCAGGATTTATAGCATACCCTTTTCTTATGCATGTTCTCAGGTTATCTTATGCAAAGCTAAGTATGAGGGAATGTAGTGGTCATGTAAAAGAAGTATTCAATAAAATTTTTCATTCTATACAATAAATTGATATTTGATGTTCCTAACCCCCAAAGACACTGGACCTCTTGATCTTCTATGTGGTATCATGTGATAGTTTTATGTAATAAATCAATTTTAAGTAT
Organism: Viscum album; assembly: GCA_963277665.1. NCBI lineage: Eukaryota > Viridiplantae > Streptophyta > Magnoliopsida > Santalales > Viscaceae > Viscum > Viscum album. The sequence continues at coordinate 1,512,125,858 of OY728143.1, read as the reverse complement.
GTAATAAAAACAGGGTTTTCATAAATAATATTTAACTATAGTTTCTATTTTTTATTGAGAATAACTAAACATCCATTTATACAATTTGAATACTACTGCCTCCATGAAGAGTTGACATTTTTTTCTACTTCATCACATCACTTATTATAGTTATAAACGATAATAATAAATGAGTCTTATATATATATATATATATATATATTTATTATTTCAAATTTTATAATCAAAAATTATTTCTTCTAAATCATTGATAAATGAAAACATGAACTCTGTGTTGTGTAAACTATCATCTCCACAAATTATCATATAAAAATATTAATATATGTCCATTATTATTTATTAAAATATCCTAAAAAATGTTTCACTCCAAAAAAATTATGTAAATAATATCAATAATATTTTTAATAATAATATTACTCCAAAAGTAATATATTTTATAGCCATTTTCTTACCGTAATTATAGAATACTATGGTTTGGGTAATTCTAACAGACTAAATAAATAGTGTTATAAAATCATAACATGGTTGAATATGATATCAAAACTTGTTATAATATATGATAAAAATAAGAAAATAAATTTTCAATTACTTTCTCTAGTGGTAATGTTTACATTAATAACCTTAAATAAGAAATAAATTCATAATGATTAAAGACAATTTATGTATGATAATTGACAATTTCCACGTTAAATATCATTATACAAACTACCATAGAATGAAATTATGAAATTATAAATAATTAAATATAAATTTTATACTATCTTTTATTATATAGGGATGTTGAAATAATGGTGAATGAGGAATAACAGTTCCATGATTATGGAACTCGGTCAAAACCATCATGGTTACTCACACTCAATATTTAAAACTGAAATAAACTAACTAATGAAACTATTATGTATAATGATAAATTATATTTATAAAAATTTATAGATATTAATAAGAAGCATAAATATATTATTAAGATAGTTATTGTTATTATCAATTTGGTTGAATAACTTCTTTTGAAACTGATAATATAGGCTGTTTTTTTTGATTAGTCAACAATCTTCTATGGATATATATAATTTATTATTGAATTTTATGGATATATGTTAAATAAATTTGAAATTTTTAATGAGAATATTACATATATTTATTAGGGAAAAAATAATAATTCAAATTCGACCAAATAAAATGATTTTTTTTCATCATTTTATTGATAAAAATGATTCAACTTGACAATTGTTTATTTACAATGAATTTTATTTCGATGATTTAAATATTTTTTTTAAAATATTATTTGTAATTAAATTTACATTTTCCACTATGTATTCAGTAATATGAATCACAAGTGATGTTATCTTTCAAGTTTCACTAAATATTATTATTTATATTATATGATTATTTTTATTGATAATGTGTTTGATAAAAATAAATTTAATTATTGTTATTATTTTATACTATTTTAGAAATTTATGAAACCAACATTTATTTTAATTAATTTTTTATGATATGAATTTTTAATGATTTTATTTTTTTTCTAAATGAAGGTAATTTTCTATTCCTTAGATTACATATTCAATTAATTGAAAAATATTTTCATTTGAGTGTTTTATTTAAAAAATATTTATTTCTATTATTTCCTATAAAAGGATAATTATTCTTATTTAAACATTTTATGAAACCCAATTTATTTTAATGGGTTCATTATTAGTTGATAATTTTATTAATTATAATTTTCACTCTTAATTATTTATTATTATTGGTACGGTAAAATATTGAACTAAAAAAATTAATAAAATGGTTAAATATCATGTGACAGTTATTTAGGACATATTTTTGGATTCATTAATAATATGCACTGATAATGTAGCTCATGAATGTTTAATATCCATATGATAATGTTTATTCTATAGTTGAAAGGTGTTATTCTCATAAATATCATGATCCCATAATTCAATGTAAATAATAAATTTTTTAAATTTATTTGAATAATTCTATGCTTTGAGGATGAAATTTTTTCTTTAATGTTATTATGCCATGTAACATGTTTTTCACTATTTAATTATGATTAGGAATTCTATATTTTTGATATTACTCATAATTTAATTTCATTATGCTTATGAACTCATCCTTTATGATATACTTATTCACCCCTTTCTAGGATTTTGTTCTCACCCATAGTTGTTTTTCATTCTTGAGGTTATGAGGTTGAGTTTTACTAATTATATGTTCAATATATGGACTATAATAGTAAAAAGAATGGGAAGTTATCACAAATATTATAAAAGAATGAATTTATAAGGCCATTCTCTATATACACTGAAACCATTGGTTTGTTGGATATTTTAATTACTAATTATGGAATTTCATATAAAAGATATATAAGTGTAGAATTATTAAACTTAGCTAAGATAATTAAAATTGTATATTCCTGTAAACTATACAAAAAATTAAACCCTAATTTAGTTGGGATACAAAAAATATATAAATTTATCATTTTTTTCTAAGGATTTTTTCTATTTTTATGTTTTTAAAATTATTTTCAATTCCAATTTATCATATAATAAAATTCATTGATATAAATAGTCAATATCTCCCACAGTGTCTATTGAACATCATTAATAGAATATTGTTTTTTGTGAAGTAAACTCTCAAAATCGTGTACCCTTAATATGATAAAATAAATTTAAATTTTCTTATGAATGATTGAACTTTGGATAAAAAATTATAAAATCTCCTTTAAAATATATTATCCAATTTTCTTTTACTTGGAATTTTATTTATTATAAAATAATACATTTCTCTCTTATATGATAAATTTGTTTCTCATATAGTTATTCACAATATTTACTTCATCTAATATTTTTATTATTCATTTAATCAAATATTTTATGTCATGCTTTATTAATTTTAATATTTCATTAGTTTCAAAAATAATTTACACAATATAAAGATAACCATGTAAACAAAAATCATTAAAAAAAATCCTTTAAAACAAATAGTAGTATATATTATCATTAGATAAGATACACCAATATGTATTAACCATAAAAGAAAATTATATTTTCCGCATATCCCTATAAATATTTCTCTAAGAAAATTAAATATTAATGAATATTTACATGTTAAAACTATTCATTATAAAATGGCTCATAAAACCTATAATTATAGAGACATATGAAGTAATAATAAAATTTATCACCTTTAAATTATGTTTTTATGTTTTTATCATAGATTCATAGATATTCAATGTCTTATTTTGAGGATTAAAAATATGTTTAACAATTTATAGAAATTATAAAATGAATATTGGTTAGAAATATGGTTTATATGTCACAAAAATATGTGGGAAAATTTTATAATAAATTGTGACATTCAATTTTCAACCAACTCAATGTATATGTTGATGAGATGATATAAAAGATGATCAAATTTGAGTATATGAATTTAAAAAGAAGTGGAATATAAATCCAATAAATTATGGATAAATATTCTAAAAAACAAGCACCATTGAAATTAATTTTTTTTTATAGTGAGAAATATATATGCATAAATAAATAAAACTAGAATCAATTACAATCCTAACACAATAATGTAAAAAACAATTAGTGGATTTTTGGATTAAAATTATAAGACAATAAAAGAATATTATTCTTTAATGATATTAAATGTCATAATATTAGTTTCCATTTTTTCCAAATGATTTGAAAATATATATCATAGTAAAAGGATCATCATTTAACCCATAGAAATTCATCAAAAATAATCTTTTCAGATTGTATTAATGTTCTATCACTTGAGACTGTTATCTTTGATTACCATAAGCTATGTATCAAGATGATAATTTCATCAAGCTTCAGAAACACAAGATTCATCAACTATAACATAATATTTTGGGATTTTTCATCCAATAACTTAGACACCTTAGTCACACTAATTGAAAACCCATTTTACATAACCTACTGTAACATATATCAGGAAGGATCATAAAATGAACAATTGCAAGATTTATTTATTCTTGTGCATTTATAACACAAATATAACACATTGGTTCTCTTTGAAAATCCAAATTGGACAATATAATAATAGGTACACATTGAAAATGGTATAATGTATAGATTAAAAATAATTGAAAACTCTATATCATTATTTCATTCTTATTTATCCCAACGAATACTCAGGTTGAATTTAAAGAGGTCCTATAAAATTGATGGATAAATTCTGAGATCTTTGGGATCAGTACAAAAAAAAATATGTAATCCATCATATAAAGGATCTATATTTTTATTCATCATATGGTGTTGTATTTCATTATTGATTATTATAATTCCAATGATCCCATGAAAACACAAAGAATATGTCTCGCAGTGGATTTATCATCACATAAGTGCATTAAATGAAATTGTACAATCATCATAAAAAGAAACACAAATGATATCCCTTACATTTAATAAATAGATTTATAAATGAATTATGTATTTCTATATAATGACACCAAATAATTCATTGAACATATAATATAAACATTTTCATCAACCATAATACAAGTTTGAAACAATGTAAAATTGAATGAAATGAAACACAAACACTCATTATTTTATTAGAGAGTATATATTTCTCATTAAAGGATCTAATACATTAAATGATAATTAAAAACACATTGATATCCCAAAAAATAATTTCACTAAAGTAAAAATATATCACAAATATTATCTACCAAACATTACAAGGGAAATGTAAAATTTGAAATAAAAATAAATTATAATTTTTAGTTCTTATAATTTTCAAAGGGAACATTTTTTATTAATATCCATCAACAAGAAAATTTAATATTAATTTAAACTATCCCCCATAAATAATGAAAACATTCTATCTAAAAAAACCTCTTTGTGATTTAATATTATAAATCAAATATAAATTAAAAATAAAATAAAATCAATCAAAGAAACTAATGTTGAAATTAATGCCTTGAACAGAAACAATAATATTATTATATTTTCTAAAAATCTTACAATGTTTTTTATTTCTCTCATATAATTTTTTATTAATTTATTATTCTATTTCTCATTATAATCCCCATATTGTTTTCATAAATATGTGACATATTTTGATACCTCTCTCCATGATTTTCTACTTTTCTCAATTTCATATTATAATATAATAAGTGGAACATCTAATGAAAATAATTTATAAATTATTAAATCATCTAATATATTTAATATAAATATAGTTTTGGGAAAATTAATACATATATATTTAAAATTTAGTCTTTATTTTTTCTATTTTGTTATTATTTCATTCCACATTGTAAATCCCCTCTATTACTAGTTTTTTCATCTAATTATAATCATTTATAACAATGATAATCTCTTCAATGAATTTTTAATATTCTAATAACGTATAAAGTTCTCTATGAAAATGCCATTATATATATCCAAATTTTCATGAATCATTTTTATATTGAAATCTAGGGGATATTTCACCATCCTTATAACTTTCCAAAAAATATACTAATAATATTTCATGAAATTACGAATGTTCGGAATGTGATAACCTTGATAATGTGATTCCTAATTTTTTTAATATAATTTTTCATTATTATTATAGAGGGAATAATAAGGAACATATATTTACCATCAATTAAAATATACATCATTCTATAATATGTTATCAATTGTTATGAATTTCGTATAGTCTTCTCTTTTATTTTTTGATTTTTTATTGCTTAAATCATATTCCAATGGGAATAGTTATTTAACATCAAACATTACTCAATGTTCTACATTATTAAATATACTCCAATGTATATCTGTATAATAATGACTTAATAACTATATATTATCTTTAGAATATACATATTCAATATATATACTAAATCTTTTCCAACTATAATATTCCATTGAATTTAATTTATATATCCAAAAGTAGAATAATATTCCATCAATATTACATTAAATGAAATATAATCTATTGATTAAAATTTTCCCCTGGTTTCCCTTGTTAAATATTCATTCGATAATAAAATAGAATTTGAATCCATACACCAAAAGGATTTATTAAGAGAGTTGTCATCAAAAAAATTTAGTGGAGCACTAACTATGTCAGTATTTGTGAGAGATGTAGTGAGATAATTTTAGATAAGTTTTGTGAAACCTCTTGAATTACATTAAAGTTTCCCTTTTCATTTGTGGTTTTAGGTAAATTAATTGTTTCGAAGCATTTTGAGATTCTATTTAGTAGTATATGATAGAGATAAACATAATAGTGATTCGATTTCTCTTAATGTTTATTGAAAATTAAATTTTCCTACAATAATGTTTTTAAATAACATAGTCCTATCTCAAAAAGTTAACATGATTTTTATATTCTAAAAACCAAATTTTTAGGCAACATTTAATTTAAAATACAATGAATTTGATATTCTTTCTATAATCATGTATAACTGTAATGATCTGAATGTATCTTATATTTCTCTCTAATGGATTGGTAATCTGTAAAATATTTCTGTGGAAACTAATTAGAAATGTTTAGTTCCAGAACTATTTATTGGATTCTATATGTATTTTTTCACAAGACATATTAATTTTATGTATGTCTAGTTTTTTATCTTATATTCACCATTTATGGAATTTGGTCTCTTCACTAACATATATATGTTGTTTCTTGTTTACATTCTCATGATTAAAAAATATTTCAATTATTCATTTCCCTACGATAATATCTAACATAACCTCAATATAAATAATTTACATAATCATCATATTCATAAATCTAAATTAGTTTAAAATTTTTAACTTTAAAAAACAAGAAAATATATAATATATGTAATCCTACTAAAAAATCAATAAAATTATCGTCATAATACTATAAAGGAAATAAATATAGTATTTTTTTTGAACATTAATACTATAGTTATCATATTAGCATATAGATAAATTGTACTTTACAAATTGAAATAATAAAATAAATTTTATAATTTGGCAGTTTATATTGTATGCATTTCTATTGATCATAAAGTGGGTTTCCACCACTCTAGGCTTCATAAAAGACCTATTTGTTTTGGTATTAATGTGTGTAGAAAATGTGTCTTCAATTATAGTAGTTTTACATTGACCACATCCAAAATAATAAAGGCTATTATAATCTAATGATCCTAAACTATAAATTTGTTTTACATTTATCCATTAGAATCACAAAATATACATGTTTAGAATTTTGAAAAATAAGTGATTATAAAATACTACACATTATATAGAATTTCTGTATATATGATCCTAAATTTTTTATTTTATAAAATTTCATATAAAACATTCATGATGATTATACCAATATAAGTCAATCAACTTTTCTCAAACAATATCTCAAATATAACATTCCATAGAAATTGACATATATATTTCAGAAAAGAAATGAATAAGAAAACCAAAGTTAAAATATAAATGGTTAAATCATCATTCAAAATAATAACTATGTAAAAAATGGGGGTTCACATTCTATTATACAATAGTACAATACTACTACAAACCTTTTATCATCACATTGTATATATTTGAATATAAAAAACATTAATAATATAATAACTCATTAACCATTTTAATTTAAAATATCATAAGTAATTAATATATAAGGTAATTTAAATTACCTAAATTAACTAGGTAGTGTAAAAACATAGAATATATATATATATATATGAAAATTATAATAATTCTTTTTAAAATAAAATCAATTCACAAGGAATAAAAAATCAAACATTTATAAGGCCATCATAAATCATGCTAGAATGAAATATATTCCTAGAATATGGTTTAAAAGTATTTTAAAATTAAAATTGACATTATATTTGAAAAATAAATTTTACAATAAAAAAATATCTATGAATGTAATAAACAAATATCAACTCCTATTACACAAAATAATTACTCTTTATTGAAAATTATCCATCGGGAAAAATTTATGGCAATTGTTTAAGACATGGGGAAGAAAAATAAAAGAATCACATATAACTAAAATTCAGTTATGATGTAATATATTTATCAATATGTCGGTACTTTAAATTAAATGATATCATGTCCATAGAAAACAAACATGATTTTTTCTGGAATTTATCGAAAATATACCCATTTGAACACTAAAAATTCTATTTAATTTATTTTCAATGATTGTTATATACTTTCAAATATATTTACTATTTCTCCCAAATGATTTATCTTCTTTCAATAAACAACATTTATTTCTAAATCTTCCATGTTGAAAAATCAAGTTAAATTAATATATATTAGGAATAATCTAATTAGTATTGTAGTGTACACTTTTTATAGGCTCTATTACAGTTTATGAAATGATCTTCATTAACTTTTGATGTTTATTTAACATCTCAGAATATTATCTTATGTTAGGGAATTTTTAATGAATCTATTTCAAACATTATAATTGGGAAATAATTTTAACAAGGTTATTCTTATCATTCAAGGATTAAATAGGGTTTTATTTAACAATTATATACATAACATCGGTAAAATATAAACATTTCATATTCTTCATGGATGTTTTTTAATAACCATTATTCTATATTTTATTAAAATAAGACTATTTTTATCATTACTATTATTTCTGTAGAAAACACATATACATATTTAATGTGATTATTTTTTATCTTGGTTCTTTCTGTATAATTTTTTGAATATTTTATGTTTAGGTTTTGGTACATGGGTCCACATTCGACAACATTAATTTTATCATAATTTGAGGAATATGGTCCCCATTATATAATTTTTATTTAAAATTTTATTAAAATGAATTGACTTCTTTAATAATAAATCCAACATGGAATATATAATTATTACTCATATATATTATGGTTTATTCAATTGAACTTTTTCTTATAAAAATAGGGCTTCACTATATATAGTCTATATAACCAGGATAATTATTGAAATATGGGTTTCCACCCAAAACATAGATATCATTGGTATCCCAAAATGATTTTTTTAATTATATTTAATTATATTATATATTTCTTTATTTTTGACATCAATATATGAATTTGAGGATTGATTTGTTCAAAATTTTTTGTATTCCTAAGAGATATAATCGAATAATTATTTTTCTCACACGTATCTTTTCAATATACTCAAGTAATATGGTAATATATCTGGATGATTATATTATTTTGATTACCATTTAGATGAATTAAATACCACATCATCTGTATCTATTACTATTTTATTTATTTTAATGTTTCATTAATGTATCAGTTAAATCCTCATGACTGAGTTTAGGGATATTATTTATTTCTTTTATTATCATCCATTTTGATTACCAAAAATTTGGTAGGACGTCAATAATACTTTCTACTGAAAAATTTATTAATATTTCATTTTTACAAGAATCTATAGAATATATATATTCATTATAAACAACCGGTTCTTTTGAGAAGTCGTGTCATTTTGTATATATTTTTGGCATTGATAATTTTCCAACGATATTACACATTTTGTATCATGATATTTTTATTTTATTAAAAACATGACTTACATAATCCTCCTAATATATTTGGCATTTTTAAGGAGAATGGTTGGATATTATGGTTTCATTTCATAACACTTAAAAGATTATCAATCAAATGATAATTATGTTAAAATTATTTTTTTCAACATTAGTGAATTAGGATTACTTTTTATGAAATTTTATAATATTCCATAAGTAGTATATATATTTATATTCCAATATTAATTGGATTTTTATAATTGAATCCTTTCAAAATAAAATCATCTATATGATTAAAAATTGGTTTCTTATTTGTATTTATATTCCATAAAATTGATCATTAATAAGAAATTCCATATATAAAAGGAATAAATTTATTATAATATATTTCAATTTAACAAAATAGTATAAATATAAAAAGACAATCATGGTATAAAATTAATGAAATGTCTTGATATCAGATCAAACATAAATAGTTTTACTAATACAATGTGTTTGTTCCAAAAAATGTTTGATATAAAACTATAAGAAAGTGTAAATTGTTGATGGTAATGCGACTAGAAAAAATTATTCCTAATAAAATTATATGATTATATAACTCCACATTAAATAATACTATTTAATGTATAAATTTTTGGGAATAAAAATGAGATAGATTTGAGAAATAATACAAATGAAAACAAATAGGTGTAATAAGAATTAACATCAATGGTCATTAATCAACTGTCTAATATATGAAAAAAGGAATGTAGAAATTAATAAATGAACATATCAATGCTATAAAAATGAACTAACATAAGTATAAAAATACTAAAACTCTAAAGGATGTTATTTACCAATATCATATCGTATTAATCAGAATCCCATAATTTTACCCAATGTGACATGTGAAATATTATTTACAATTAACCCATCAGAAAGTTTAAATATATCATCCCATGAAACCCAATATTCTAATCATCTGAATCCCTTGATCAATTTGATTGGACTTAGTAAGCTCAAGAACATAGATCATCATTTATTATAAGACTATCTAAATGGATATATGTCCATATCCTTATATTACATTGATTGAAATTATCAGAAAAAATAGATTCCATTTCCTGAATCCTCTTTAATCACAATTGATTAAAAAAATACTTAAAACAAAATATTTGATAATTTAAACTGAATATAGGTACATATTTTCTCTGGGAATATTAATCTAAAGAGAATAAAATATGATGTGATAAATGTATATATTAGCCATTCTATTGAATATGGGTAGGGAGAAACGTTTTCACCAGTCATATATAAAAAATAAAAGTTTAACTCATGTTGAGAACCCAACATAAGAAAAATAAATATTTATTTTTTAGTTTCTTGTTTTTTCATTTCAATATTTTACTAATGTATTATCTTTTTAAAAGACAATTCCTTATCTAATAAAAAATATCCCCTTAAAAATTAATTACTGAAAATGTCATCAACATAAAAAAAATTAGATATATTTTTAATAATATTAATTAAATTATTTAGAATCATTGCCTATTTATTAAACATTTTTTTTATCATTTTTATTACCTATAAATTAAATTTTCTAAACATATCATTAATCTTTCCATTCATTAATGTGAGAAAAAAATTAAAAATTTGTTTTTTTATAATTTGATTTTTAATTTATATATATAAATTAAAATTTGATCATAAACTGATTAAATCACCGTATTTATATGATTTTAAATCATTAATTTATATAAAACTGAAACTAAGTATCATGATCAATATTTTTCCACTTTTAACCCTATAAAATTGAGATCACAATTGTGTGACTATCTAAATGAATAAATAATTTATTTTAATTTTGGAGTATCAAATTACATAATTTCTTATTTAATCTATATTAAAATTAATAATAATAAATTTTGTAATGATTTTTATTAAATCATCAACCCTAACGGACATTCGTAGTTCATAAAGAATATTACATTTTAAAAAAAGGAAACATAGAGACTATTGTAGTATATATACAACTGTATACTATAACAGATATTTTTTTGAAAATATTATTTAATAAAAGCTATAAAAACATCCAATATTCTATGATAATATTACCTCCCCAAAATGTGTGGTTAATCATTGTAGGATTCTATTTAATCACTGATTTGTTTTTAAATTTTAATGAAAATACATGCTCATTTCAATGGTTTCTATCATTTAATATATTACTAAGAATCTTGAAATGTTATTGAACAACTATTGAATCATTTTTAGAATATTTAATGTCTTATTGATATTTTGTTATTTTCTATGTTCAAATAGTTTCCTATTGACATCGTCTAATGGTTTCAAATATAAATTTTCATTTTATGAGTTCGTATGGAGTAATGTTAATTTTAAAAATAAAATAACATTGAAATTAATATCATCTATGTTGGATTATTTTAGGAATATTTCATAATTAATTTGAAATGTGTGGTCTCTCTATGGATTTTAAATTAAAACATGGTCAATGTGTATAATTTTTTACATCAATTATAACTTATTCAATAAATTATTATAATTTTGATTCATGTTATATATTGAAAAAATTATTTTTTTAAAAAATAAATTTGGTTAATTCTTTGTCTTTAGAAATTTAAATATTTATAGTTTTAGATCTAGGTATTATAAATAAATTAATGATTATAATGATAATGTTTTTGAGATTTGCAAACTATTACTGCTTGATTTGATCATTTTATATCCGTTTATAAATTAATAAATGATATAATTCCAAAAAAATGATGACATTAAATTTTTGGAAAATGTCATTCTAGATGAACTGTATGATATCTCAATAATTATTCCCAGATTGTTTTATGAAATTACCATGAAAATATATTCTCATTCTCCGAATATTAAATATTTAATTTGTGATCATGAAATAAAGAAAAATTTCTATTTTATGAATTATTTTTCCATTTTAATATGGTATTACATTACCTTGGTTAGTGAGAAGTTTAAAAAAATCAGGGGATAAGAATAGGTGTTAATATAAAAATGTTCTACATAATATACACTCTTTTTCATAGTATTGATAATTTGATGAATTTTATTAACATAAAAAAAATTTATTTACAAAATATATTTTTTGGTTTATTAACATCATATACCTTATTTTTTGGTAAAATATTAATATATGTATGGAATGAATTGATATTTTTTATATCAAAATTTAATTGATAATAAGATAATGTTTTCATAGATTTTGTAATGTAATATTCTTTTCTAGCACATTAAATTATTTTTTATGAATAGAGAGCTCATAAAAGATGTACCAAATGGATTGGTGGTAGTTGGTGTGGCAGTAGAACTACAACAATCATATTACACTATAATTGGGAATTTATGGTGCATGTCTGTAGTTTACAACTTATGGCTAAAATTTTAATGGTTTTTTGTGTGGGGAACCATGTGAAAATGATTTATTCAATAAATAGATGTTTACAATGTAAATATAAAAAATATTAAGTCTGGATGTTTTCTATAAGTAATGGTATTAAGAGAGTAAATATGAGTTTCACATCATAAAGAGTGCAGATCCAAAGAATTTAAACTGAAAATGTTTAGTTTATAAAGTAGAATGGGAACAACAAGCCATTTTTATATCGTTCTATTCCAATTTATCTTTTTTAATCCTTAAATAACCATATTTTAGGTGACACCTATATTTAAAATGAGGTTCTTCGAGCCAACAATCCTCATTCCTTGGTCATTGGTTCTAATAGTGGTGTTTTTGAATTTGGTGGTTATCTTGTTTCACATCCTCCATGATTCCTTATGATCCTCATTTAGAGTATGACTAATGTTTTGTTTCTATCACCTTAGGTTTTGTGATTCATTTTTTAAAACACTTTTTCATGGTTTCTGGTGATAATGTTTTCCCCTTATGTGTTCTTGGTTTGTGGGATGTTTCAACATCCCCATGTGGCATGCAAAAATATTATAAATATTCATTATTATAGGGGATTCTCATTAATTTATTTTGTATGTGATATGTGTGGGATTTAAATGTCTTCTAATTTCATTTAATAGATATTAATGGTAAGTGTAATATGATAATATTGTGTAAGAACTGTAATTAAAGTGTATGGAATATTTTGCATTCTTTTACTGCGGTAATAACACTATTGATATGATTGTCCAAGACTATTTTAAATAATTAAAATTAAAGGTTTGGGGAGCCTTTATTGTGTATTATATGGCATTAGTTGAGACAATACATATATAGTTATGGGATCTAACCCTCAATAAAACATTAAAGAACATATACATGGATAAAGAAAGGGGTTTCTTGAGAAAATTGACGATTGGAATCATACCCACAATATTGAATAAGTAATTTGATGAAATATGATTTAATAATTCATTTAATTTCGGATAAGATGATGATGTGTGCAGTTTTCATGTTGTGTTTCCCTATGTATAATAGGAAAATGTTTTTTTGGAGGTAAACATAGATTTTTAGTGTGTAGGGATGTTATGCAGCAGTTTTTTTAAATAGATGTGATGCTAGAGGTAGTGATAAGGTTTTGTTGTGTAGTGGGGTGATGCACGTTGTAGATTATATCTTGTATTATAGAACTTTTTGTGTTTTTGTGTGTAATGGTTTTAGTTTTATATATGTTTGTGGTATTAGGTTACGTTTTCTGTTGTGTAGTTGAAATTTAATGGTTGTTTTTTTTGTTTTGGTTGATTATTAAGGCTGTTATTCTGATATTGTTTTTTATAGGGGCTTAGTGATTGTTGTTGATATGAGATGGGTGAGTTTAATTTTTGAATGATTATGATAGTTATCTAATAACATTTGGATAAATTGGTTTTCTAAATTATATGAATGGTGAATTAATTAGAAATATTTTGGTCTTAAATGGATTAAAAAATTGAAATGAAAACATTTTGGGTCCTGTAAATGTAAATGATCTTTTATAGTATGAGAATGTTGAAGAATGATGTATCTAGAAAGTGGTGAACTTTTAAATTAATGTGGTATTGCTTGGGGTTTGGGTGTGGTCATTGTGTGTTTTTTGAATATAGTGGTGGAAAAATTTATGATGGATGGGATGTGGTGTAGTGGTAGAGAAGTGTTGTGTTCTAGTGTTGTTTGTGTGACCACATAGCATTGGTATTATTTTATACCTATATCTTATGAATGATTATATTATTTCTATTAGTTACATTCCCATTTTTTATAACCATACTAAAACATAAATAATTTAGGTTCACGGTGTTTCCCTCTACATCTTATATAGTTGTGATACTAATTTCTGGATACCCCCTCTTCTTAGCTCTCCCTTTATAAGTGATGGCCCATGTGTTTTCAGGTGACATGTGTAGTGATGGACCATGTGTTTTTAGGTGAGATGTGATGGTATGATGATAGTATGTGATGTCATATATGGTGGGTTCCTTTATGGTATGAGGAGTGAATGAGGTCGATTTATTTCATGTTCATAATACCATAAAACTCAGGTTAGGTGAAAAAATGTCTTGATATTCACATGTTTCGTTAAGTGATATGTGTCGTGATGGCCTATTCATCATTGGAAATTATATTTTGTGATGGAATTGGTGTTTTCGGGTGACACATGGTGCAATGAATCCTAAGGATATCACTTGATTCTAGAACATGCAATGGTTGGATATGTATTGATGTGTCCAGAACCACATCAATAATGGGTGGTATTTGATGTGATCTTGATGGAAGCTATTTGAGAAGTATACATTTTATTTTGGGGTATTATAGTGGAATATTAGTCTGAAATAATAATCAGGGATCCATAAATTTTAATGAACTAAATGATATAGTACTATATTGGATGCATGATTTTTTTAGTGATCCATTTGTTGATTTCGATGGTATAGTTTACCTGTATTGGTGCATTCTTGGTTTTATTTTTTAGGCCTCATTTTCATTCCATTTTCACATTTTCACTTGATACCTTTGGGGTAAACCTGTTGACCATACATATAATCTCTCCCAACATTCAAAAAAAAATTATTCAGGTTTCCCTCAGTACTTTGGGTACTGATATGTACATTTTCTGCATGGGTTTGAGCTTCATTTTAGTCACTTTTGTATGAATTTAGTTTTGGTACATTTCATTGTTCACATATATTATAAAAGTTTATTTTTGTTCATGTATTATGGGATACTTCTTTTTTTTCGATTATATTATATTTCGTAGTTTTTTTGGTTGGTTTTTTCTCATATCTCATGATCCAATTTAATATTATATTGGGTAATGCCTCAAATATGTGATATTATTATACCATAAATTCAATTATCCAACCTAGGATCTACTTCCAAAGTGGGACATGTTTCATTATTTCTCTTCCTTTATTGAATTTTATTTTGAGGGAGGGTCTATGATAGATGTGAATCAATGTATTGGTCAATATATATGATAGATTATGCATTAAGGAACAATATTGTTTCAATTGTTTAGTAGGGAAACAACTATATATGTCCTTAGATCACTAAATTATCCATAGAGATATGAACTGATATAGGATTCTAAGGCCCCCATTATTTGGCCCATAAACATTGAATACACTAAATATCTATGTGAGGTGGACCTATTTTTTGGCTATAAAACTATGATATGTATATCAATTAGGATTTTTTGTGTTTCAGTATAAATAAAGAATATGTTGGAAAATAAAATGAGTTTATTAAACACCCATTTATAAAATTCCTTTTTACTATGAATTGGATGTTATCTATATGTTTTTGATGGTTCTTGGCCACCATTCATTATTAACTTATATAGTTGTGGATTAATAGGATGTCTTGATTGATCATCAGAGTAGTTTTCTAACTGAATGGATAAACCATGAAATATACAATTCTACGCCTTTTGGAGGTAGAGATTGGGAAGGTGTGAGGTGAGCCTCCCTAAACTAGATATAGAGCACTTATAATATGATGTTGAGATAACATTCAGTCTGAAAATATAATTATATGAGTTCTATTTTTTATTAGAAAAAAATAAGATGGTGGGATTTTATTTCATTGGTGGATGTTTTTTCTTTATGACTATTGAGAGGAAAATGTTTTCTGGATTTACTTTAAATAGAGGTTTATTTAATAGTTCTTATCATTGATGAATAGGTAAACCAAGATTCAAGAGCTTCACACTCTATACAATGGGATCATGAGTGTGTTGGAGTGTTACATCTTGTTCAATGACCACCATAACTTTTCTCTTGATGGTTTTCCAGATGCGGAGTTCATAGCATGGCACATGGAGGAGGCTTCTCAACCAATGATCATATATGCAGTAACACCATTTAGGCTCTATATGTATATAAAGGTGACAAATAATAATAATATTTTTTAGTGTATTCCTTAGTTAGGATTTGATTTTCCAGAGTGTGGTCAATATAGTTCTTCAAAGAGTAGTTGTTAAGTAGTTTGTATGGGGATTTCATGTAGGCAGGGTTTTGACTAGTTGGGAACTGATTAAAATGAATCTCATTCAGTTATTTTAGAGAAGGATTCTCTTAGAAACAATCCAAAGTATATTTGTATTCATGATGTTTATACAGAGGATATGTGACCTTCTAGGAACACATTCTGATTGTTTGGGTATGCCAGTATCAATTGGGTGATGAGCATCATGTTTAGAAAAAACAATATTTCCCTCCAAAATAGTTTTATTTGTATGGGAATTCATAATTTAATCAACAACAAAGATTTAGTGGAGTTTGTATAGGTAATACTCATGATGGTGCCCATTAATAAGAACCTAGGATATTGTGTGTTCATTATGGTTGAAAATAGAGAGGAGTATGAGAATGGAAATGGTCTAATACATGAGTTAGAGCTAGTAGTTTATATAGAGTTAGGAGTTGTCAGAGAAATTATAAGATTATCATATATTTTTTGTGTAATTTTTTTATTCAATATAATCTTACTCATTTAGATCACAAAAATTATTATATTATATGTAACTTTTTTCTACATCAGTTGGTGTTTGATTATTATTTTTTGAGTTTTATAAGTACTGTATTCTTTTGATGGGATATAATAAGTTAGTGTGAGATTTCAACATTCTAATGATACAACAATGTGATGTTATAATTGAAATGGATTTCATTTATTTCATGAAGAAAATATTCAACTAATTATGGTTTTTTGTTTTATTATTTAGTGTTTTTGGGAAGTGGATATCATTTTTTGGTGAGCGAGGACTGTATATGGGTGTTATATATTTATGGCATATTTTATCACAAATGGCGGATAATTTAGTGTATTGTTATATTTATGTAATTCCATGGGATTCATAGTTGTTATTATATGTCTTTCTCGAGGATGTTGTATCATTTCACACTTAATTCAATTTTGAGATTATGATATAGTTAGAACCATGTGATTTTATAATTTCAATGGATCACTTTTTAATAGTTAAAATAAAGTTGTTTTTGATGAGTATATAGGGGGATGTTCTTATATAAAGTAGATTCATGTGACTATGTGAGTCTCAATTGGTGAGACCAGTGTTGTTAACCGTGGAGGCTATTGGGTTTTTATGGTTTTAAGGACTACATGAGGATGAATGAGAATAACACATGTTTATGAATATCCGGATTTCCTTCCTCAAGTGAAGTTATGGTCACTTCGAGTATATAATCATGTTGTTCAGTGTTATAAATATACAATTTGTGTTCATTGAGCTTATGAAATCTTTGATCTATAATATCCTTATCATGATCATTATCATATTCACAAATCATAACTTTATTATAGTTGATGTTAGAGGAGGAGAATACTAATAATCTACTAGTTTTTATATAGGTCATTCAACACCACCAGTACAATAGATGGTTTAATATGTTTAACATCAAGATGCAAGAGTTTCCTTTAAAGGATCCGTTGGTGTATCAGAAATATGTGTTCATAGAGCCTTCTATGATCATTGAATTTGTTTCTTAGTATGCTCCCAATAACATGGAATAGGTATATAACTTCCTTTTCCTCATAGGGCTTTATATTAGTTTTGTGATTAATTTTTCTTGGATTTCATCCCTACTGACTGATTTGAAAAGAAACGAATAGGTTTTTTTTTGAACGATTAGTGTCAGTAAAATCTAATTTATCTACTGTTGAATTGAACAGCTCTAAAGTGTTTCTATTTCTCGAGGAGGGTGATTTTTTAAGTGTTTTTGTGAGTTTTCCTATCAACACAGATGATTCATATTAATTTTTTACATGGAATTGATCTTCTATTGTTATATGTAGTCACATCTACATAATAACTACTAGGAAGAAAATGATTTCAAGCCTCTAGAAGTTGTGTATGTTCTAATTTTGAGCCTCCACTACCTCATATAAAATCAATATTTGTTTTTTATAGACCATAAGAATGTGGATAATGTTTTCTCTCAACATGAATATAATGTTTCCTATTATATTTTGATAGATGTTCTTTTTTGTTATAATATTCATATCTCATATAGCAAAGTAATTGGGAATTTAACAGATGATGTGTTGAGTGGGAATTATTGACGGTATTATTCTTGTATTCTACAAATATTTGGTAATTTTTGGAACACCATTTAGTTTTTTACAAGACATTAGAGATAGAAGTGTCTATGTTTGTCTTTGAAACATGATTATAGAGTCATAATTGATGTAGTAGATGGGGGATTATTAGTGGGGATACTCAAAGGAGGATGTGATGTGTGACCATTATGGACATGGTGATACTAATGATTGATGTTTAAATGGATGGTCAGAAATAGATGTTATTCTAGGTAATATTGGCTATTATGGTGGTGATGTTCATGGGAGTTGTCTATGAGATTCAAATTTGAACATTAGTAGTATATTAAATATGAAAAATATTTACCATTAAGTGGGATGCATCTATGGTTGATGGGGATGATTATTTTAGTTTAAATGATTATGGTGAGGTGTCTTGTTTGATATTATAGAATAGAAGAAAAGGATATTCCTAATCATTTTTTTTTCTGAAATTAGAGTTTCCAAATTATAAATGGGATTAAATATCAATGGATTTAATAATAGGTTTTATATTGGATCATGTAGGTTGAGACACAATTTAGGTAATATTTGATTGAATAATGAATTCATGTCTATTTATATTGATAAATGAGTCATTTGAAATGTATATTTTAGAAAGGAGGTATGTGGTTGTTGTAGTTTTTCATTATTGGGTACTATAGAGAATCATCTCAGTAAATTACCATTATTCTACATCATGGCTATTGAGGGTATTTTAATGCTATATTTTTTCCATGTTATGCCTTGTCCCTAAATTACTCCCCCCATATGGATGGGAAGAAGTAGTGTTCCATCAAGACCCTAGGTGATATGCTCTGATCTAGAATCATGGTATTTGGTGTGTCCTGGGTAGGGATCTAACTATTGGTTGATTTTTCATAAAATAATAACCATCAATATTAAATTATTATATCCCATATTGAGAAATTTTATGGGATATTTTTTTATTCTTCATTGTGTTGGATGCAGGTTATGAAATCAACCATTCCTTGTCCTTATGTGCTACATCTCAAAATAAAAAGATACAGTTGGTTATAGAGGTGATCAAAATGGTTCTAAAATGTTAAAAAACATGTGTTGATCATTTAAGGTTCCCCTTTTATTCTAGGTATGATACCATGCATTCTTGAGCGTCCCCCATGACAAGGTATGTGGTGTTCTGGAATGGGTACTCAGATACCTCCAATATTTATTGGGTCATTTCGGGAGTTGGGGAATGATGGTGTGGTAGAAAATTGATTGCCTTTTCCACCACATCTAGAGTGGATCTAAGATGTATTCCATGTGTCAATATTAAATCACTATCTTCATGATGAATCCAACATTATTTATTGAGTGGATTTGGAAATTGATGTTGGCATGATTATTTTGGAATAACAATTAGAGATCCAATGTCGATTAGATAATGTGTTGGGTGGACTAACCATTCACTTATTTCACATCTTGAAGAGGCATGATTTCCATGAAGAGTGTTTTTGGGGAATGATACATATTTATGTTCTCATTACCCAGTAATTATTTGAGTTTTTATTTTCTTTATTGGAATTTCGGTGTTATGTTTGATCTTAGTGTTTATGATATTTGATTATTCTTGTTGTTGTGAGGTAGGTAATTGGTTCATTAATTTACATGATTTTTAGTAATTGGTTCATTAGGAATTAGTTCATTACAAATCAATATATGTTATACATTGATATGATTAAAACATTGGGAGTGAGTTAGTTCTACATAATGTTGATAATATAATGATGTGGAACATTTATTTACATGATTTATGTGATCAGGGAAGTGCTGGGAATTGCTTGCAGTAGGGGTTGGTTTGGGAACTTTGAAGGTTGATATGTCTGTTAATATAGAAATATAAAAAGGTGTTGGATGATGTGATGTTGGTCCTGGCATTAGTTTGTGATTTATTTTGTGTGATTTGGTTTTAAGTGTTTCTGTTGTGTGTGATTGGATAGTGTTAGGTTCAAGAATAAAGTAGAACCTTAAGAGGAATATCAAGGGGTGGTTGTTCGGACCCTATTTATATTAAATTTTTTGTATTAATTATATAGGAATACAATTATTTGATGGTTAACTAGTGTGATGATTTCTAACTTCACATTTAATTAAATTTCTAGTTTCCTAGATGTAGAGTGTTGAGAAGTTCATAGATGGTTCAATAGATATTGGTGTTATAGGAGAACTACATCAGGATTTCTATGTCATATAAGGGTTTTTTAAATATTATATCATTATTTTACATCTTATGTGGAAATATAGTTTAGGGATAATATTCAGTGAAGAGTATGACATGAAATGGGAATATGTCATAAAATATTGGATTCTAATACAATTCTTTTAATGCTTTTGGAACCATTTTCTCAATGGGTATAATATTCACAATAAAAAATGTATTTATATGGCATTAATGTGTATACCCATTGAATTTTGGCCATAAATATATTTTTCCAATATAATATTTGGTACGTGTGACATATATATAATTTTCTCTCTTGATATTGTCCTCATTTCTCTTTTGGAACAATTGGTTTGTTGGGAAAAATAATTTATGATGGATGATCTTGTAGCTCTATTTTATCCAGCTATGGTCACTGGTTCTTATGGTGATGTTTTGGAATTCGATCATTAGCATTTCTTCCTTTTCACTTGTTTCCTTTCATCCTACAATTGTATGATCCATATATTGGTATTTTTTTTGAATGGTGTGTGTGTTGGGTTGTGTTATTTAAAACAAACTATGATTGTGGTATTTCTTGTCTAGTTTTTATTCTTGTATAGTTTCTTATTCTCCCTATAGTGAACATTTAGATCATATAACTTTTTAAAGTATAGATTCCCATTATCACCCTATTTTATTGATGTTTATAGGAATAAAATGATTTTTCATTCCATTGTGTGTATAGTAAGGGTTGACATAATAATATTATAAATTATTATAACTATAATTTATTAGAAAATTGGATATTGAATGATTTTACTAATTTTATGATATTATTTATTAGATTGCGTATAACTATTTCCAATTATGAAAATAATATCTCATGGGACACTTTGTTGTTTTTAGATGAAATTAGTAGATTCTATTGTCGTGTTTTTGGGAGGTCACTCATTAAATGAAATGATAATGAAATATACATGTATAAATAGTTTTTTCCGCATCTAAATATGGTTTATGTGATAAAATATTTGATAATGTATGTTATAATGTGGTGAAATACCCTGGAATATTTTTTTAGAATATAGGATGTGTTTTTTAAGTGTGTGGATCACTTGTTGAATTTCTATTACTATTACATGAATTTTTGTTTTGGTGAAGATGATCGAATTGGTATTATAGTGCGTAAGTATGTGATGTGGAAGTTGGATTAGATAGATGTGATGTGTATAGTTCTTATGTGGTTATGATGCACATTGGTTTAATGTATGTTTGGGATTATAAGTTATTGTGCAATATATGGTAGTGGTTTTTTAATGTAGTTGTGGTGTGTGGTGTGGTTCATATGTAAAATGATATTATTTGGTGTGTAGTTGATCTTTCATAGTGGTTACGGTTTTGTGGGGGATGTGATGTGTTGTGGATATTGTGACCTGGTTTTTCATGATGTGGAATATTTATGATGGTTGATTTAGGATGGTGAGTATTTGTGGTTCTTTGATGTGATAGCTTCCCAGTTAGGTATAGAATAAATTTTCATGCTAAATGAAAGGAATTGTGAATGTGGTGTAATCAGTCATGTGTCATGTATATTAAAATAATTGAAATGAACAAATAAACAAGATATTTAACTATGAAAGAAATCGATTAATATATGAACTATAGTAGAAACACCATGTGTATGGAATTTTTATTACATTTAAATAAATGTTGGAATTTTTTTTTGTGTAGTAGTTGTGTGGTGTATATATTTAGTGGTAGAAGTGGTTGGGATAATTGGCATGTGGTGTATGGGGTGTTAATTTATGTGTATTTTTACCATCATTGTGAACCCATTGGATGGGAACATTGTTCTACCAATATTTCATGTACCTTTATAGAATTTATATAAAAACCACAAAAGTTTGATAACCTTACAAATGAAGAAACATTTTGGGTAGCAGTTATTTTACCATACATCCTTGATGGTGGTTTTAAAAAATAGAAGTCAACCACTCTTCTCAGTTATTCCATTTGTAGTGGTACCCCTTGTGTCTTCAGAGAAATGTTATGTGATAGTAAAGATTTTTTTGGTGAGATAAGATCTAATAAGGATGACATGGGATGTGATATATGGTCGGGTTAGTTCATGTTGGGAGTAGGGAACATAGTGGTTCTCTTTGATGTTCAGAATACTCAACATATCTATTTATGTGAAGAGATGTGTTGTGTCGGCCCATGTGTCTTTCATAGAGATGTGTTATACTGAACCATGAGTGTTTGAGAATTATGAGTTGTGATGTCCTAGATGTATTTGTGTAAGAAAATGTGTGATGATATCTGGTTATAGAATTCAATGATATACATGTCATAGTTTTTTATGTAAGGTTCCATCCTGACCCACATCAGTGACAGATGGTATGTGATGTGATATTTATAGAAGGGATGGAGGCATTGGGCATTCAATATTGTGTGGGACTATTGAAAAATAGTGGGTAAAAAAATCCAGGAACTCACATTGTAAAGATATTGATTCTTTATTACAATATTATAATCATGATTTTGTAATCTATCGCTGGATAATTTAGGATTGGATAGTTGATATTAGTAGGTTGTTTTTAGTTTAGCTATTCATTTTCTGGTGAATTAGAGTTCCATGTTCACATTATAACTTGAGACCCTTGGTTCTATACTACTGATTATAAATGTTTTTGTACACAATGTATTTAAACTAATTTTATTCTTTATATGGGTAATTTGGGGATTGAGTTGTACATTGAGATCTTAGGATAGAGATGTTGTTTTTTTCGCTACCATATGAATCAACCTTTGGTACTATACATTGGATTATTTAATTATACTAGTTTAATTTTTATCTTTAAATGTTTCAAAGGACTAGTTTTACCTTTATCATATGTTTTGGTGTTCTTTTCTTCTTATTTAACCGATCTACAAATAAATTTTTTATTATATATGGTAATGCATCCAATAAGTGAAATTTTTATATCCTCTATTCTGCTATCAGACCAAGGGAATATTAGATGATACTCTCTAGGTGGGAATTCATTCTCATCCTTTACTGTGGTTCCATGGGATTGAATGGTTCTTGATAAAAAAACAATTTAATAAAGTTTTTATCATATATTTTTTAAAAAAATTGAAAATATATTATTATTTTTTGGGAACATGAATCATAAAATTACTACACAATTTCTCCCTCAGAAATGGAAATTATAAAATTGTTTTATCTATAATTTTTTTCAATAATAAAAATTATATTTTTAAAAACAAAATATCCAATAAATTTTGACTTTAAAACAGTTAGAGTTATAAAAATTAAATCATAATAACATTTAGGGTCATATACAATTTCATTTATGGAAGGTATTTTTATACAAGTAATTAATAAATGGAAACTTATTTTTAAAAAAATTATATCCATTAAACCTTATTTTATGAATTTGTATCTTTTGATATATATTTTGCATTTAAAAGAGAAGAAAAATTCCATAATGGGCATTTCTATAATTAATTAACAATCAAATGTAATGTTTACCTAAAATTATATATATTTTATACAAAACAATTAATGTGAAATTACATTTATTCTCAAGATTACCAAAGAAAAATTTTATCCATTTCAGTAGATTGAATTATAATTATTTAAAAATGAGTTATAATTGAAGAATTAATTTTCGATAATTCTTTCAAAATTAAATGATTATTTTATGTTTATATTATTTATTTCAATAAATACTTATCATATACATTTTCCATAATTGGGTTTTAAAAAAAATTATATCATTTGATGTATATTAACCATTTCATAAACGTTTTTATTTAAAAAGTTCTTATTTTTCAATAATTAGTAAAAAAGGTTTTATCATTGGATGATTTTTAACTGATTCATAAAAGAAAAAATAATTAAATTTTGATCATTGTACTATATTTTATGAATATATTACTTTTTATTGGTATTTGTTTTCTAGCACACTTGAGTATCATATTAAATTAGTTAGAGATGAACATTTTTCAATATTGAGGAGAAAATATTTTATATTGATATAATTATTACTCTCAATATGTAATAAATTAATCAATTACCATTGTCCAAAATGTTAAAAAATTACATAATAAAGTATTTGATTTTGATCATTAACTACATTTTGGTAATAAATAATTTATTATAAATAAAATAAAAAATTATAAATTATCACTACCTAGAACATCATATATATATATGTGGGTTTCTATTATCTAAAAAATCATTGGTTATATTATTAATTATTTTGGGATAAAATTTCCTTTCTTTAAAAGAAATTATCATATGAAACATGATTTTAAATATAAAAATTAATACAAAAAACTATTATTCCTATTTATTTATCAAGTAATTTCATATTGACATTAGGATAGTTATAACTCGATAGAAATTATTTTGTTATTTTTTCTCAAATTTTATCAACTATAATTTCTTGAGTTTATTTTTTTCTTATTATGAATTTTTTGTAGATACATATAGTCATATATATATATATATATATATATGAAAATTTCATTTTATCAATTGATACAAATCAAACATGAGATTGAAATGTAGTATAACCCTAAATTTAAATTATTAGTAAGATTATATATTTTTAAAAATTTTATGAAGACCTAAGATGGGTTTCGAAATTTTAATATCTTAATTCATTTATATATATATATATCATAAAAGTAATTCTAATTTAAAAATTATTCATCGAGGCTTTAGGAGTATAAATAATTAAATACTTTTTTCAATTCCTATTAGAAATCCACTAGTTATTTAAATTTCAATATCATAAATTTTTATCTCAATCAAAACTTATTTTCCCTATTTTTGATCATGTGATATATTTTTTAAACATAAAAATATATATAACATAAGAAATTTTTTTCTTGGGATATTAAGATAATATTGATCACTAGACTGATGTAAATTCTTTTCAATATAGTGACATTTTTATAAAAAAAATTACTTCATAAAAAATTATAATAAATTGAGGGAATTTTATTTTATTGGATTCATGAATAAATTTTATTAACAAAAGATAATTTAATTCAACAAATGGTATTTTAGAAATTAATATAGATTCAAATAGAGGATTGTATTACCTGCATATGTGGAAAAATTGATGAGTGGTTTTTCGTATTATATATTCTTTAATGAATAGTATTTTTATATTAGTTTTGGTAGTTTGACATAAATTTTCCCCATTAAAATGAGGTATATCAAAAGAAATATGAACTAATACTTTGTTTAAAAATTTATTATTAGATTCATTGAAGGATAATCCATATAGGTAAAAAATTAATCAACTCTCATTGTATAAATATTTGGAAATAATTTACACTTGTTTTCTCTATGTTTATTTTTATAATGTGTTGGTAACGTAGAATAATATATAATCAAGGAAACAAAACATTCACCACTTTTCGAAAATTCCACGTTAAATTGAACTCAAATTATATATATAAATATATACATAATAAAATTATCTTTTTAAAATTATTTATGATAATTCAATAAATTTTCATTCATTTAGAATTTTCGATGCATTTTCTTCATATTAAAAATTAGAATTCATTATATAACCTTCAAGTCCTTCAAACTCATATAATATCATATTTAAATTTCATAGAAGTTTTCATTATTTAATTCCTGTTCATTGTCACAAATTCTAATGGCTATAAATGTAACACCCCAATCTTCAACGGTATGTTTCCCTTCGAATAATGCAATGGCATGCATTGTACGTAACTTTGAGATTTTAACACACCACAACCAATCAAACTAGCCGTTATGAATAGTAATACCTACTTTTTGAAATTTTATAAATTCTATCTCTCAAAATTGACTTCATTTTTGGATTAGGAATATCGAAATTATCCTAGGGTAAAATTTTGGTACTTTTCGGATAACTTTCATATTTTGATGAATAGTGAAATTACTAAATTTTAATTAAAAACAACTTTTTTAATCAAAATAAATAATAGTGATAAATTACGAATTTTAGTGGTTTTAAAGTATATTTAGAATATATTTTTACCACTTAATAAAGTATGGGTCATTGAAAATAATTTCACATTTAAACCAGACATAAACAAGTGTCAATATTTTGATAGTTATTATCTCTTAAAACACGTTTTTTGTTTTAACAACGGGAATTAATTTTAAAATAATTTTTTCCACTTCTGTGTTTTGAATTTAGAAAAATGGATTCCATATTTGGAATCAGGATGTTCAAATTGTGTGAATAGTTAACTTTTATTTTTAGAAATTTTGGATAATTACATCGGTAAATATTTTATTTACCATGGTTAAAGAGTAAATCCGGTAAACAAGGGTTAAAAAATAATATTATAATAATACTAAATTACCCTAAAACATGTCTTAACCCTATTGGTTAATATATGGTCGACCATGGGCATCTTTGGGTCGATTTTGGGACCCCATGGATCCACTTGTATGTGATAATGACACTTTCTTTTAATTAAGTTAAAATAAATACAAAAATGACACAGGCATATATCTTTTAGAAAAACAATTGTTACATAGGGTTATATATGTTGGAGTTTAGACTATAAATATTCATTATAAATATAAACAGATTTCCTACATAATGAAATTTTATTTATAATTTTTAGACATTAAATAAGTTAATTTATTTATGAGACAATGGTGATGTAGTAATTACCATAATAGTAAACAATTAGAATAATTGATATTATAAATACCAAAATAAATATAATTTGAGACTTTTGTTGAATTAAACTAATTTTATAGGTTAATATGACATATTAGGATTGATTTAATTAATGTTTTTTCGAATTAATAGTTCTGCTATGTGTTTCACAAAAATCAACTATTGAATAGTGTCAAAATTGACATAAAAGCGTTTTTAAAACAAATATTATATTATTAATTGATATTAAATTCCTAAAAATCTAAGGTTCGGACAAGAGACTTAAATAATGATAGGTATATCATTAATGGACCACTTATGGATCTCTTGGATGTATATAGTAAGTATATTAACTATATAATATAAAAATACAAAGTGACATGGTAAATGTCAAACTAATTAACTAAGAGTTAAAACTAAAAGATAAGGTTAATATAGTGACCCAAACCTATCTAAATTCTATTGGTTGAATGGTTTTCTACCTATCCCCACCTTAAACTTTGAATAATCAACTTTGGATCCATTAGAAACCGAATATGAATTTATTATAAATTAATATTTCTAGCTTTTCCAAAGGTGCCCCTCACCCCTCTTATAAAAGGGCACTCCTCCTTCTCATTTCTTCACACCTTCAAAGCCTTTTGGTTCGTCCAACCCCTTACCAAATACTCTCTCAACATCCATCACTACAACCTAGAGGCCTTATTTTGATCAGAAAGTCAACCTAAGGATCCCTTTTGATCAAATCAAAAGGAAGAACCCGAAGAAGAGGTAATGTTTTCACCACCCCTTTTCAAGTTCCTTTCATCTTCCACTTCTTATTTCGTTGTTATTACCATTATAAAATAATAACTCCAGTATAATATAATTACTGTGATGTTATTATAAATATGGTACAACCATATTCAGAATTCTATCCATCCTTTGAATAACATGTCACCATACGTGTGAACGTACGGTTTACCGTCTCCACGTCGTGGTGTAATTGTTATTCAATATATTATTATTTGGATGGGTATAATAATGATTTTTAACTCATGTAAATAATAAGTATAACATGATAATGTTTCTGTATATATGATATATAATCCAATTATATATTATTTTAATATCAAAAGAATGATATTGTCGCTCGTGCGTACGTACGGACTACCGTCTCCACGAACGCGATGAGATTCATTCTCCATCATATCCATTCAAGTATAATTATAATTTGATGATTTAAAAATAGTATCTAAGGACTTGATATCATTCTGGATATTAATAATATACATCCCATTGATAACTAATATGGCTCACATAAAAAAGAATATAAAGTAAAATGAACCTGTTAACACCCGAAATGACGATAATTATAAGATATTATTAACAAATCAATGTTAAAAGATCATATATGATATCATATTAAAGTAAAATATTCATGTATAATTTAATAACCACTATTTTACCAATATATAGGAGGTTAAACTACCTCCGACCAAGGAAAAAGTACAATGTAAGGGATTTTCTTACCTCACATTCAATTCCGTGAGATTTCCATTGTTCACCACTAAATTATTGAAAGTGGTGTATTGTGTACTTCCATTTGATATATACTATCATGATTCTATTCATATTAATGTTATAATGTAAATAATTTGGTGGTTATTAACTTTTGGCCATATGACTCAGTTTATTACAACGTGGTAAGGGGTTTCTTAACTTACTCTTAATATCGTGAGAATTCCATTGTTCACCACTTAATTATTGCATGTGGTGTATGTGTACATCCCATGATTGTATTCATTATGTAATATACTTTAATTTATGGGTATTTACATCATCATGGTATGATACTTCTTTCATGGGTGTATGTTTCGTAAGTTACCTAATCGATAAGGGAATATGAGATTTCAATTTCCACTCTTTTGGCTTTACGCATATTTCATTGATTAGATTACCCGAAGATTATGTGTGGAATCACTATTCATTTGATTATGTCATAATTTCCACTCCCCTTCCTGTGGATATACTTTTGATACACATAATCACTCCATTGATAATTCTCAAGTCATTGATATGAATTTGATAAGAGTAATTTTAACTCATTCACCATTTGTTGAGTTAAACATCCAATTCGTTGGTGTTGTTTTTACACAAATATGTGTGAATATCCTTTGATTGTTTAACACTGAATATCCAATCATATTTAGTGTATTTATATTTGTCACACATAATTATGTCGTTGATTTATCCTTATCCTAAGGATACGGCCTTTATGAGAGATTTCATCTCAATTTAAATTCCCTTGAGACTTCTTTGTTGATATACACCAAATCACTTTTATGTGGTGTATATAATGTACTTTGACAATGTATATAATGAATCCCTTTATTCTCATGATATTAAAAAGTTTTGATTACCTCAATTATTTGTATTCAAGTGTCTCTCTTTTGGTTAGAATCCCTAACTAATATACCATTTTTAAATGTTTTAAAGACTTATTCATCTAAATATTTCTCATTAATGTCCATGTTTTAAAAATGGTTTTAAGGATTTGTTTATATGGACATTAAAGTTTAGAAATTAAAACTCCTTTTAAAAAATTTCAATGTGGTATGGGACACTTTGATTCAAAAATCTATTTTTAAATGGATTCTTGAAAAATAGTGTGACTTTTAAATGATTTCAAGAAAAAGTGGGATATTTCTCTCAAATAGTTTTGATGATTATTTTCATCTATGTCAACATCCTTCATTATTCTAGATTGAGGTTGATTTGATACAATACAATCTTCCATATTGTATCAAATGAGTTATGTTTGACTGTGGATTGTTATTTTTGTACCATTCATCGTTTGTGGTTAAAGTATTTACATTTCGTATGCTAGTTTTAATATGAATGTTTATGTTATGTTTAAACCTATTCATATGAGGAATTAATTGGACTTATTAAGTGACTATGGAGCCTGCTATAGCTCCTCGATGGATCGGTAGGTCTCATGAGACAAACTAGTGTCTTGGCACAAGGCCTTGGCAAAATCTTATTTGTAGTCTTGGCACGAGGCCTTGGCTATGTGGTTATGATAGTCTGGCATTATGCAATCCATCATTATGAAAGTGGTTATTGATATTTCATGTGATCATTAGACTAGTAGAATATCCATGTTAGTAAGTAAATGGCATTATTTTATTTTATCTTTGCCATTTTATGCTGAAGTTCAAGTTTAAAAGGCTTTCGTTTTATTTATAAACTGCCTTAAGTGTTCATGCTTATCTATGAATGATTCTGCTATAATGTTATCCTTTCTGAGCATTTGAGCTCACCCATTTCAATGTTTTATTTTTCCCATGATTATGAAGAAGTAATTTATGAATAACCTATAGGGATAGTATGAGGGGATATGAAGACAATATGTTGTTGTTTTTTTACCTTATGATGTAATGTAATACTTATGAATATATATAGTGTTTCCAAGACTACTAAACCAATAGGTCTTTCTAGATTTGATCCTTTGTGATCATGCCAATGTTATGTAATAATGCACCGACTCTGGGTATCTAGGGTTGGGGCGTTACAGTTGGTATCAGAGGAAGTTTAGTACAAACCTTGGAAGCTAGATTTAGATAAACTCTGATTAGAGCACGTAGACATAAGATGAACTTTGAGGATTAGTATAGATGAACTTCCTAGAATTTTGGTATTGTAGGGATTTTGTGAGTTTTCCGAGAAATACATCCATGTCTAGATACGAGTAGGTAGAGGCGGCTCTGGCACAAATGTACCTAGGGGTAAAACCCAAAAACACCGCATTGAGCTAGACTCGAACGGGAACTGGTGCACGACCACGGGCCTTGCTGCACTCTTGGTTACGACACTCCCGGGGGATATGCTTAGGATAATTTACATTTTATTTACAAACCGATTTATGTAATATATATATAATATGAGGGTAAATGACCTTGGTTAATCCTAATATGTTTCAAATTGAGAATATGGTGACATGTTAAACTCTAAATGATTTTACGACTACTGTTACTCACACAATGATTTCTGGTTTTATTCAATGGATGGATTCCAAGGAAGTCATAGTTACTTTGAGAATGATGTACAAGGTGGGAATGTTGGTGGCGATGAGCAACAAAATGGAATGTTTAAAGGCGTAAAAGATATCATCTTTATACCAAATTAGTTTTCCAAAAATATGATCAACAACATATATATTAACCAACTCCAAGACTCAACAAGGAAGAGAATGGTGATGAATGATAAGAGCTCCATCAATGGAGACCATGGAGAAAAGAACCCTCAATTTTCATCATGCAGGAAATGTGGAAGGAGACACCCAAGAAAGTGTCTCAATGGGACAACGAAATGCTTTACGTGCGGGAAGGAAGGACTTAAAGTGAATAATTGCCGATGAAAAATGAAGAGTACTATGTAAGAAGATAAAAATGGTCCAAAGAGTCCATTTACAGTCATTTGCCATAAATGTAGGGGACTTGGCCATTACCTGAGTGAATGTCCGAATTTATAGGATATTTTCTTGGTCGAAGAAGAATCTATGTGGAAATAAATGGTTGGAGAAATGTTAAAAAAGTATTAGAGCTCCTTGTTGATGGGTTTACTTTGGAATAATTTTCTCTTGTATTTGTAACCCTGCAGTTTGCCATGTGAGAATGATATTTGAGGAAGAATTGTCTCTTATCTTGTGGATATAGGTGTAAATAACCATTTGGTTTTATATGATCATTGGGGTTTGAGAGAATTATTAGTTATTATAATTTGGGATGAAAATACAAGGTATGATATAACATTTGTGGTTAAATTATGTTATTTTGAGAAATTTATCTCATTTTGGTAATATTATAAAATATAGTTTTTGAAAAAGGACAACACGTAGACCGTGTGACAACCCGTCGCGTCGGACAACGCTGTGGGAATCGAACCCACAACCAACGTGCGATTGGGATTTATCGCCTACCACTGGACTACGTGAAGTCCCTTGTTAGTGTGACTATTTTTTTAGTTAAATGATTTTATTGATCAATAATAAGTTGATTTGGGTTCTTATGTCTTATCAAATGAATACCCTTGGTATAGGAAAATGATTTGGTGATTAAGTTAAAAATGTTATTTTGGAAGATGTTCGCTTTGTTGGGAACACTATATGCCCAAGGAAAATAGAATACAATGGGGTTTCATTTTTGGAGTAATGGTAGATTTTTATCTACATTTTTATTGTGGATTTATAGTGATTTGGTTTATTTATAGAAATGATTAACCTATAACAGAGAATATGTGATGAGGTTAATTACTTTTAAGTATGTGACTTTAAGAGTATTTGATGTCATTTGGAGATACAATTTAATATGGGAGACTACATAATCATATTCTTATATGTTTTGGGTTTCAATATTAGTTTGGATTATATTGAAGGATTTTAAGGACAATTGATTATTGAATGGTATTTATTTAACTTTGGGGTATTGTTGGTTTAATTTTACAAATTAAAATTAGTGCATATTTATCTCAAGGAATATCCTTTTGGGGGATCATTAGATCTTGCAATAACCATTTTGGTTTTGATTAATCTTCAAGGACAATGTAAATATATAGTTTATCCTGCATGGATCATGTGATTCTATAGAAGTTTATTCTAGCTCTTCCAGTGTGACCAAGTCTTCTTGAATACTCATCGTTTAAAAAAAATTGAGTTAGTGGTGGAAATTTATTAAAGAATGAAACTCTACTTAAAAAGTAAGTATATCTCTTTATGTTCTTAGTCAATATCATAAATGAATTACTCTTCCTTATGTAATGTAACTTAAAAAAAATGTTGTCCGTTTACTTTCCTACTAGGAGAGTAATGGCCGTTTTTCCCAATACAAGTTTGTGGTTTTCTTATTGTTAAATTTCTCCTGATCATGATTTCTATCCCTCTACATTAGAACATGACACTTAGTTTATCATCCATATCCATGTTTTCCTACATCTAATCCAAGTATGGTTTATCATTGATGACCTTTATACCTCTCTTTCTTTCATTTAAAGTGATAGTTTTATTGACTCTTTTTCCGATGTGGGACTTTCCATTATATTCCCAAGCACAATTTTAAAAATTGTGAGAACATAATTTATTGAAGGAGGGGAGAATTTAACACCCCAATCTTCCATGGTACGTTTCCCTTCGAATAATGCAATGGCGTGTATTGTACGCAACTTTGAGATTTTAACACACCACATCCAATCAAACTAGCTGTTATGAATAGCAATACCTACTTTTTGAAATTTTATAAATTCTCTCTCTCAAAATGGACTTCATTTTTGGATTCAGAATAACCAAATTAGTCTAGGGTGAAATTTTGGTACTTTTCGGATAACTTTCATATTTTGATGAATAGTGAAAATTACTAAATTTTAATTAAAAACAACTTTTTTAATCAAAACAATTAATAGTGATAAATTATGAATTTGAGTGGTTTTAAATTATATTTAGAATATATTTTTACCATGTAATACATTGTGGGTCATTGAACATAATTTCACATTTAAACTAGACATAAACAAGTGCCAATCTTTTGATAGTTATTATCTCTTAAAAACACACTTTTTGTTTTAACAACGGGAATTAATTTTAAATTAATTTCTGCCAATTATGTGTTTTTAATTTAGAAAAATTGATTCCATATTTGGAATCCGGATTTTCAAATTGTGTAAATAGGTATCTTTTATTTTTAGACATTTTGTATAATTACTTCGGTAAATATTTTATTTACCATGGTTAAAGGGTAAATCCGGTAAACAAGGGTTAACAAATAATATTATAATAATACTAAATTAGCCTAAAACGTGTCTTAACCTTATTGTTTAATACATGGTATACCATGGGCATCTTTGGGTCTATTTTGGGACCCCATAGATCCACTTGTAAGTGATAATGACACTTTATTTTAATTAAGTTAAAATAAATACAAAAATGACACAAGCATATATCTTTTATCAAAACAATTGTTACATAGGGTTATATATGTCGGATTTTAGACTATAAATATTCATTAGAAATATAAAACGATTTCCTACATAATTATATTTTATTTATAAATTTTAGACACTAAATAAGATAATTTATTTATGACACAATGGTGATTCAGTAATTACCATAATAGTGAAAAATTAGAATAATTGATATTATAAATACCCAAATAAATATAATTTGAAACTTTTGATGAATTAAAATAATTTTATATGTTAATATGACATATTAGGATTGATTTAAGTAATGTTTTTCGACGTAAACATTCTATTATGTGTTTCACAAAAATCAACTATTGAAGAGTGTCAAAATTGACATAAAAGAGTTTTTAAAACAAATATTATATTATTAATTGATATTAAATGCCTAAAAATCTAAGGTTCGGCAAAGAGACTTATATCATGATAGGTATATCATTAATGGACCACTTTTGGGTCTCTCGGATGTATATAGTATGTTTATTAACTATATAATATAAAAATACAAAGTGACATTGTAAATGTCAAACTAATTAACTAAGAGTTAAAACTAGAAGATAAGGTTAATATTGTGACCCACACCTGTCTAAATTCTATTGTCTGAATGGTTTTCAACCTATCCCCACCTTAACCTTTTAATAATCAACTTTGGATCCATTAGAAACCGAATTTGAATTTATTATAAATTAATATTTCTAGCTTTTCCAAAGGTTCCCCTCACCCCTCTTATAAAAGGGCACTCCTCCTTCTCATTTCTTCACACCTTCAAAGCCTTTTGGTTCGTCCAACCCCTTACCAAATACTCTCTCAACATCCATCACTACAACCTAGAGGCCTTATTTTGATCAGAAAGTGAACCTAAGGATCCCTTTTGATCAAATCAAAAGGAAGAACCCGAAGAAGAGGTAATGTTTTCACCACCCCTTTTCAAGTTCCTTTCTTCTTCCACTTCTTCTTTCTTTGTTATTACCATTATCAAATAATAACTCTAGTATAATATATATACTATGATGTTATTATAAATATGGTACAACCATATTCAGTATTATATCCATCCTTTGAAAAACATGTCACCATACTTGCGTACGTACGGCTTATCGTCTCCACGTCGTGGTATAATTGTTATTCAATATATTATTATTTGGATGGGTATAATAATGATGTGTAACTCATGTAAATAATAAATATAACATGATAATTATTCTGTATATATGATATAATATCGAATTATATATTATTTTAATATCAAAATAATGATATTTTCGCTCGTGCGTACGTACGGACTACCGTCTCCACGAACGCGATGAGATTCATTCTCCATCATATCCATTCAAGTATAATTATAATTTGATGATTTAAAAATAGTATCTAAGGACATGATATCATTATAGATTTGAATAATATACATCCCATTAATAATGAATATGGATCACATAACAATGAATATAAAGTAAAATAAACCCGTTAACACACGAAATGACGATAATTCTAAGATATTATTAACAAATCAATGTTAAAAGATCATATATGATATCATATTAAAGTAAATGATTCTTTTATAATTCAATAACAATTATTTCACCATTATAAAGGAGGTTAAACTACCATCGACCAAGGAAATGGTACAATGTAAGGTATTTTCTTATCTCACTTTCAATTCCGTGAGATTTCCATTGTTCGCCACTAAATTATTGAAATTGGAGTATTATGTACTACCATTTGATATATATTATCCTGATTCTCTTTATATTCATGTAATTATTTAAATCATTTGGTGTTTATTAACTTTTTTCCATATGACTCAGTTTATTACAACGTGGTAAGGGGTTTCTTAACTTACTCTTAATTTCGTGAGAATTCCATTGTTCACCACTTAATTATTGCATGTGGTGTATGTGTACTGCCCATGATTGTATTCATTGTGTAATATACTTTAATTTATGGGTATTTAAATCATCATGGTATGATACGTCTTTCAAGGGTGTATGTTTCGTAAGCTACCTAATCGATAAGGGAATTTGAGATTTCAATTTCAACTCATTTGGCTTTATGCATATTTCATTGATTATATTACCCCATGATTATGTGTGGAATCACTATTCATTTGATTATGTCATAATTTCCACTCCCCTTCCTGTGGATATACTTTTGATACACATAATCACTCCATTGATAATACTCAAGTCATTGATATGAATTTGATAAGATTAATTTTAACTCATTCACCATTTGTTGAGTTAAACATCCAATTCGTTGGTGTTGTTTTTACAAGAATATGTGTGAATATCCTTTGATTGTTTTACCCTGAATATCCAATCATATTTAGTGTATTTATATTTTTCACACATAATAATGTCATTGATTTATCCTTATCCTAAGGATACGACCTTTATGAGAGATTTCATCTCAATTTACATTCCATTGAGACTTCTTTGTTGATATAGACCAAATCACTTTTATGTGGTGTATATAATGTACTTTGACAATGTTTATCATGAATCCCTTTATTCTCATGATATTAAAAGGTTTTGATTACCTCAATTATTTGGATTCAAGTGTCTCTCTTTTGGTTAGAATCTCTAACTAAAATACTATTTTTAAATGTTTTAAAGACTTATTCATCTAAATCTTTCTCATTATTATCCATGTTTCAAAAATGGTTTTAAGGATTTATTTATATGTAAATTAAAGTTTAGAAATTAAAACTCCTTTTAAAAAGTTTCAAACTGGTATGGGACACTTTGATTCAAAAATATTTTTTTAAATGGCTTCTTGACAAATAGTGTGACTTTTAAATGATTTCAAGAAAAAGGGGGATATTTCTCTCAAATAGTTTTGATGATTATTTTCATCTATGTCAACATCCTTCATTATTCTTGATTGAGGTTGATTTGATACAATAAAATCTTCCATATTGTATCAAATGAGTTATGTTTGACTGTGGATGTGTTATTTTTATACCATTCGTGTTTTGTCGTTAAAGTATTGACATTTCGTATGTTAGTTTTAATACGAATGTTTATGTTATGTTTAAACCTGTTCATATGAGGAATGAATTGGAATTATTAAGTTATGGGTGGATCCCGCTATAGATCATCGATTCATCGGTAGGTCTCATGAGACAAACTAGTGTCTTGGAACAAGGCCTTGGCAAAATCTTATTTGTAGTCTTGGCATGAGGCCTTGGCTATGTGGTTATGATAGTCTGGCATTATGCATTCCATCATTATGAAAGTGGTTATTGATATTTCATGTGATCATTAGACTAGTAGAATATCCATGTGAGTAAGTAAATGGCATTATTTTATTTTATCTTTTCCATTTTATGCTGAAGTTCATGTTTAAAAGGCTTTCGTTTTAGTTATAAACATCCTTAAGTGTTTATTATTATCTATGAAAGCTTCTACTATAATGTTATCCTTACTGAGCATCTGAGCTCACCCCTTCCAATGTTTTATTTTTCCCAAGATTATGAAGAAGTAATTTATGAATGACCTGCAAGGATAGTATAAGGGGATACGAAGACAAGATGTTGTTGTAGTTTTTTTACCTTATGGTGTAATGTAAGACTTATGAATATATCTAGTGTTTCCAGGACTACTAAACCAATCGTTCTATCGATATTTGATCCTTTTTTATCATTCCAATGTTATGTAATAATGCACCGACTCTGGGTATCTAGGGTCGGGTGGTTACAATAAAATCCATTTTTCATGGTTTTTATTTCTTATCACAATTATAGGACATGGGTAACATTTTATAATAAAAATTATATTCTATGTATGGGAATGAAATATGAAATGTTGTTGTTTTAAAACACAAATGATTTTTATTTCCAATATGTTGTGTATTGTTTATTTATTTTTATCCACACTATTAATTTTGATGCCTTTTTTTATTTCAGGAAACTATGCACATTGACTATCACATGGATGGAATAATTATTTGGATAACCAAGAAGACACGTGTAAAAATAAATATTTTTACATATGTGGTGGTTTTTATAATTGGTGGAGGGATTCTATAAAAATTAATCCACACTGTGAAACGTACCTAGTTAAGCACATATCCACCCATATGCTTGGCACAATCTTTAAAACAAATGGGGACAAACCTCATTACCAGACAAGATATGAGAAAATATTAAATACTAAAACTACCCCTTCTTGAAATATACCCCCTAATACTCATTATTCCCTCACAAAAATACTATGTCCATATTAACCTTGATTGGCCTTCCCCTAATCTAAAAAGTGTTTATTATAAAGGGTATTCTGTATTACACTTAAAAAATAACCCAAAAAGTTATTCTGTTATTCATAATTATGTCTAAACACTTATTTCATTGATTTGAACTAGTATACCATAAAACATGTGTACATTAATTAAAATCAATTTTGTCCCTCTTAATATCTTTGTTTTTTAGTTTTTCCATATTTTGATAATGGTTTATCAGATTTGAGTATATTTTCAATTATTATGTATATTTTTAATAATATTTCTGGCCAAAACACTTTGTACCATGTGGCGTCCCTCCGAACCATTCTAGGGAAGTGTCAAATATATCATGATTGGTATAAAAACTCTATCTAGAGCTTCAGATTCAATAACAAAACAATTAAAATTGGTTATGCCATGGTTATACTTTTCTTCGTGTATTTTCCTTAACAATTTTCATGGAGGTAAAGGTTGGGATGTGGATGGTTAATCCACACGACATATTACTCTCCACATCATTTATATATGTAGTCTTTTAAACTATAATTACTATGGGATATGGGTTTAAATGACTTATTTTATAATTTATTTGAGGTAATTAATTTCTAAAATATTAAGAGGCTTTAGGGGTGTTTATTCCTTCTAATTCGACCCCTAAATATTCTCATTAATGCACTCGTTCCTACCTATTCATTCTACAACACTCTAAGTGAAATATAGAGATATATATTAGACTCAACATTATAGTGTTTCTCCTTACATAATAGTAGTGACCCACCCAAAATAGTTCCACACTCTAAGAAGACCTAAAACACAATCTAGGTAAATTTTTGGAACAAAATATTGCAATAATATCATATTAGTTATTTTTTCCATAATAGAGAATTGATTCCATAGTCAGACATCATATTCCACTGGGTTCTTTCTATAGTGTGCACCTGCACCATCGTATTTCATCATTTACTGTAGTGTTTGTTCCCCAACCACCATCATTCCATACATCCATTATGAACTATGTACCCTTAAATTTTCCTAGGAATATGTGTTCATCATCCATTATTATGAGATAGACTGCCTCCATTTTCTAATGAAACATTATAACTCCAATTTATGGTGCTCATCCATGGGTGGGAATTTTTTCCACCGTTATGATTTTTTCACAATTATTTACTATATAACCCACAAAATGTTGTATTGTAATATGATTAAAGAGTTATTTTTTGTTATCAAATCAATTTGCATGTGAGTGAGATTTGATAAATACATCTTTGAGAAAAAATTGGCATTCAAATAAATACCTTTTGAAGTATAATGTTAGATATATATGATATAGTATATTAACTTTTTTACCTGTATGTTTCATGGGTTAATATAGTTTTTTTATTCTATTTATAGAATTATGTGAGGGTGAGTGAATTGACTTGATAACCACATATGATCCTCCATTCAAATAGAATTTCTAGATAACATGATTTTGTGTATTATGTTATTTAACTTGTTTATATATGGGGCTATTATTTATCTCCTAATATCATGATATGTTTTTTATCAATCCATACCTTCTAATGAATTTTATTTCCATTTGATGTTTAGAATATGATACATGTGATATATGAATATCATGGTATAGTTTTTTTGGTAGGGGGTGTATGATGTTCATTAATGGCCACATAGGATCATGATAAACTAGATGTTACATACAAACTAATCCCCCAAAAATTCTAATAAATATGGTAAAACATATTTTATTTTATATTTTGAGTAAAATTAAAAATCATTGAATTTTATTTTCTGTTTAATTTATCTATTTGATGCCATGTAAATTCAATGTGACACTCCAACACCAATGATTTTGGTTCTCAAGTAACATTTCCTCTTAATACCTTATGTATTCGAAGTAAAATTATAATATCTTTGAGGCAATGTCGACTCATTTATAGAAATATATTTTATTATTTTAGAATCAAGTATAACTCGGTGCGGTAGGGGGAGGGGGTGGCTACATGGTTAGTGAATGACCACATGTTACTGGATTCTGTGAGGTTATAATTCTTATAGATTTTTTATATTTCTTGAATAAAGATAATATAGTTTAACAAACATTGTTAAGGATGCATTGGTGATATCTTACTGAGTCTCGTACTCACACATACTCAAATATTTCAATGCACCTATAGATTTCACGACTAGAAATCTACAGAAGGGTAATGTCTTTATAGTTTATGGATGAGTAGAGTAGCATTGAGTTGGTTATGAGCTAGGATAGAATTAGGTGGACCCATATTTTGTTTTATATATTAATATATATTTGTTTTCTTTATCTAGCTTTCCACTTGGGGATTCCACTATACTATTTTTGTGACATGTATGATATCATTTCTATTTTCCACATATATTCGGATAATTTATTAAATTATTAGTTATATTTATTACATGTTTTATTATTCATCTTATGTTACAATACTGAGTGTATTTTCACCCCAATGTTGAGATGAGACCCTCACTATTAGTTAGATACAACATTCATAATGGGATTCTCACATAACATCATGTTACCCTCTAGAATGGACCCAATTATTTGGGTTGGGGTGTTATAAAATTGAAAAATACAATAGTTCAAATATTAAACTTATTTACTTGTTTATACAATTTTTAATTTGTAGAAATGAGATTGACGTGTAAGTAAAATATTTAACAGTTGAACATCATGTTGCCAAAATTTAGGGAAAATTAATTATAATTGTTAGTATTTATTACATTAACCATAGGTGGTACACATGGGGATGATATGTAATTTATTAAATTTTGGATGCATTAAAATATCATGTATAGTGATAGAGAAAAATATTCCGTGAATATATCTATTTTCATATTGTATACTAATTCTTTAATTATATTCCATGATGTATTCTATTTATTCAACATAGTTCCTCATTGTGTGATATGTTTTTATTTCAATAATGTTATGATATATTTTTACTAGTTTAATTTGCAATAAATGAGAATGTTGTTTTTGTACGTTTATATATGATGAATATGACTAATGTATTGGGATAATGACTGTGGTTAATTCTACAAGGGGAATTCTTATAGTTTTTTGTATACTCTTACGAGTGCCTTGGGTTATCCCAAAGACTATAAGTGATCAATATATCTTATTAATGTTTTTCATGTTGTATAAGATACAACATCTATGGTTTTGATGATACTTACAACTGAAGAGTCATTTGGAACCTTTGGTCCACCATTCTTAGAGAAATAATATGTATTAAAACATGATCATGTACTATCACAGGTGATCCAGGATGCACAATACATTCATCCGGGACTATTCTACATAGTTCACACCCATGGAAGAGACACTTATAGGACCTAGATTGATCAATAAATGGATATCCGGCACCATCATCATTCCAAATTATTGGTTACTAGAGTCATATATGATATAGAGGAATTGATGTAATTTATTTATACAAATTTATAGTTTTTCTCAACTCATCAGGTCGGGGGTGATCCAAGATTCCTTCATATTCCATGGACCTTATAAGAGACGGTGGACTTCAATGATAATTTTAAGAGATGTGAGGCTATTACATAGGTGACCATTGATGAGTTGTTTCTATTGGAAATACATCCCAGTTAACTTGATTTTGGACCATGAGTATTAGTTCATGGAGTTTCAGAAGGGATCATGGATTTCACCTACGTATTCTACAATGATTATGGTTTAAATTAAAATTTACCTTTTTTCTAGGAATGATTTACAAAAGGCATAGATGTTCCAACGATTCCTAAGGTTGGATATCAAAAATTCGGTTTGGTATTTTGACCTACTATAGTACACACAGGTTCTATGTAAGGCCATATTTTTTGAGAGGGGGATATAGAATGACATAGTACCTAATTTAATTAAATTATATATAAGTCTTTTTTTGAAAATTCTCTCACTACTATGCAAGTATAATATATCTATAAGAATATGACAGACGATTACTAATGTCTATGTAATCACCCATGGGTATAGAAATGTATTTCATCATCAGTAACATCAAGAGGATTCCAACTATTATTTGACGATAGAAATAGTTGAAATTATCATCGGTTATGTATAATTCCTCATAGTGTATGAAAATAGTGTGGTATTATAGAGAATTTATTTTACATTTTATCCAGTGGTTCATTGACTGAATTTCTATTGATGTTGGGGTCATACAGAATTGTCAACTTGAGGATTCATCCAAAGATCATAATGGAATTCTCATATGACATAAATATATGGATAGGGACATAGATCTAGGTTGGATTGGGTTTCTTTAACATAAATGACTCTAGAAGATAGTGGTGAGGGATGGTATATTATTTTAGGTACTATTTGGATCACATATAAAATATCAACTATTTTTTATAAAAGTGAAATTCATTACATTATGATTTACTAATGGATAGTAAACATTGATGACTAGTCATGTTATCTTATAAGTTTGTCTTCCTTGATATTCTATTGAGAATGAAAGTACACCATCTTGAGTTATGCACAAAAAATCTAATATTCATTGATGGTTTTGGGAAACATTGGCCAATCATGGTTCTAGAGACGATGAATTTTATTTTATTCTCCATATGGATTGGATAACCAACTACTATTCTCACATTTATTTTTACTAGAGGGAGATTTAATCTAATGTTAAATATACAATAACAGT
This sequence comes from Viscum album, assembly GCA_963277665.1. Classification (NCBI taxonomy): domain Eukaryota; kingdom Viridiplantae; phylum Streptophyta; class Magnoliopsida; order Santalales; family Viscaceae; genus Viscum; species Viscum album. Next base: position 1,512,082,073 of record OY728143.1, on the reverse strand, counting down.
TGTGATGATTAGAAAGCCTGAACTAGGACTAGGGACTATTGGAAAGAATTGAGTGATCATGTGATGATTTTGGCAAAGTCAACAGTATTGGATATTTTAGTGGGATTGGTGGAACAACACTTGAATATTCCTCATGTCAGGGATCAATATCATGTAAGTTTTCCATAATACATTATAGGTATCCCTCCCCATGGAAGAGTTGATTATTTGATTGAGACTATGTAGAGTGAACATCCCATATCAATACCCCTTTATCATATTGAACCAATGGAGCTGAAAATCCTTAAGGTGTTGCTAGATGGCTTTGAGAAAATGAGAATTATCAGGGTAAGTACATTATCTTGGGATCCACCTAGGTTTTTATCTATGAAAAAAGATGTTATTATTGTAATCTAAATCTATTACACAAAGATGAATCAGGTGATGGTGATGAACATATTTTTTCTCTAGTATTCTCAATCAATTTAATCAATTATGGGGAACCATGTGGTTCAATAAAATTTATCATTAATTATTTTACAACCACATGGAGTTATAGAGAGGGAATTAAAATGATGTAATTTCATGTTATTTATGGACTCTATAAGTAATGTCTGATTCATTATAGAGAAAAAAATCACATGTCAGTGTCCAATACCATTATGAATAGGATTATCCACATGAACCTTTACCCATTTTTCATTGTATTTATCAGAGTCATTCTAATCCAATTGTTGAACCCATAGAAGCATGAAATCTCCATTATTATATTCCCTATTATACTCTATGTTTATTATAATTATGCTGATATAGATAATTATGACTTATATATTTGGAAGGATATATACTAAGGAAATGTGTATTCTGGGATGGGTATAATCATGGACATAATGAAACTAGAGGTGGTGATGTCTGAGAAACATCATAGGAACATATTCAATATCAGGATCATTCTGGGATTAATAATATATTACCAGTAGTTTAATCCAAACTAATCTTGATTATAAGCATCCAGAAATAAAGAAATTGAGGAATAATATTGGATAGACTAGTGTTAAGAGGCATTTCATTAGTGAAATATGAGATTAACTGCAATACCACTAATGATAATACCAATTTAATGGATCATATATTCTATATAAAATGATGAATAATTTGTTTTTAGAGTAGTAATGATGTAGTTTGATAAGGTACATCATTCGTGGTCCCCTAAGCCATACCTCCATGATTTAAACTTCTTTACATAATACATGGATCTTACAGTTTTGAATTGTTATTGACATAATCTCTTCATTTAGATATTTATTATAAATAATAACTCGATTAGTCATTGTTATATCTTTAAACCAAGTGACATGAATATATTTTTTACTTGTTGGGTAAACACTATAGATACATTCAACATTGAGATGGATTATTCACCACATAAAGGTAACATCGTTATGGATTCTCCTAGTCCTAAGATATATCTTGAGAAGTAGCATGGTGATTAGCATTTAGTGGTGTAGTTGATCTTTATTAGAATATTGTGTGATTGAAGTGTTGATGCTTCTGAGTTCTATGGTTATATTACTTATTAAACTTTGGTTTTAAATATTCCATTGTGGACCTAGTGATGGCTGTACATGACCTAGAACTAGAATGTGCATTTATATGGAATCTATTAGTTGAAGGTGACATGATACCTAGATAGAAAATGAATTATGATAATTTGATCATGGTGTATAAAATAATAGCAGTCTCAAATTACATTTGATAGGATCTAGTGAGATATTCTAGACCCTCAATAAAGGATGTAAATCATAGTGTGATGAAGATGTACCCTTACTTCTAGAATCGGTTCTAGTTTCAATGAATGTAGAGGTTAAATACTAGTATTGTGTACTAATTCCTTATCCACTATAGCTTAATGGTCGACCACTAGTATCTTGGTGGGATTCTCTAAAAAAATATAGTTCCCATGTTGATGTTAGATGACAACACAATGCACTTTTTTTATGAAGATACCCAAGTCCCCATTGAGTTATCATGCTATATTGGTGGTTACCAGTCAACTACTGAATGATTCCCACTTTTTACCTATCCATGAGACTCAAATAGTGATATCATATAGAAAAAAATTATGTTCAGTAGATCATATGTTTATATGGAGTCTCTTTGACTAGAAACTGAGGTATTACATCGTTGTTTTGGGTAGGATTATAGAAGTACATAATGAGTCAACTATGATTTGTAAAATCATTCCATCCTTAAATACACAAACAAAACCAGTTGATGATACACATAGTGGATGATATTATTATATAATATTTCTATAACTCTATGTGCCTCGGGATGAGAACCTATCAATGTCTGTGTTCTTTTATGAAAATAGATTTCATTATTTGATACACATTTCACCTTAAAAGGATCTTTTGTAGTGATATTTTCCTTCACCGCTCTATTGGAACACGGTGTGTGAGTTAGTGTACATGGGTTCTAACTTGGTTAAACAGACCAATGAGAGATTGTAAACAATTCAAAATAGATTGTCCATTTTATATAGTAGGATGAGGTCAATTTTCTACCATTGTAGGATACCCTTGATGTTCACTATGGGTGGTCTAGTTTTCTTTTGAGCGATTCATTTGATAGGTCATTAATATCATTGGAATCCAAGTAAGCTATGGAAAAATTTCATTGGAATCATTGAGACAACTGAGTGGTATGGGAAATTTTTATACTATTATGACAATACTTCTTGAAACCAAGGTATATATGATGAATTTTATGTTTCCATGGAATATCCTATGAATTTCCTTTACTTGGAGGATATTGAGTTGGAGTAATATACATCTTATATGGAGTTTCAAATGTGAATTATAGAATTGAATAAGAAATTGCATTGAGGAGAGATGTGGAAAATAATATTAGATCCTTCTGTGGAATGAATTGATATTGTAGGATACCTTGGATAATATTGATAATATTATATCATAGTTTTCTTATTTTTGTAATCAATATCCATAGAGGTGCTTCTCAAGGAAGAAAAGTCCTTAGTGGGTGATAATTGATAAATCAAACAAATTTTTCATTCATTAAAAGTATTATTTCACTATTCCTCTTATTGTGTTTTAGTTATGTTATTTTTGGTAATGGTTTTTAATTTCAGTGAAGTTTATGAACAATTTAATGTTTTTTGAGATCTTTCTGAACAAAAAATTGAACTGTCTTAACACACTCAAGTCACAGTGTGTGGAAATATGTACTATTTTTTTTTTCAAATACAATAGAGTGTAATACTAAGTACCTTTAACTTTAGGAGATTAATATATTATTCTCATTCTAATTATAATTTTCCTAAAACCAATTTTATACTAGATAATTAAAACATTGAAATGATATGTGAGATAATGACATAATTTATATCTAAACTATTGTAAAATGAAATGAAAAGTGGACAGTGATCAAAGATATTGGCCTTATGTTTTGGTTTTTCAATCATTCATTATCAATATTTTGTAAATTCATTTTAATAATATAATTATGAAATTTCAATCTATAATTACTAAATATATTAGATGTGAAATTATTTATTACATGAAAGAATCAATTACACATCCCCCAATAGTCAATGTTGATAACATAACTTCGATTGGGGGTGTCGAAACTTACAGATCCTAGATTCATATTGTGTTATTTAAACCATTGAATATCTCAACTCTGTCATATATATATCTATATATAAATTTTAGGTTGGGAAAAAATATACCTAAATGAATAGAGATGAGTTTGATATCCTTTTCATAGTAGATAATTCTTTAAACATTAAACATCACCCTTATTCACTAAGAAACATAAATAAAATATATGGAATAAAAGAATATAATAAAAGACACAAAATTCCACAGCTCGGTTAAAATCCATGAGTTAGTTTTTCATTATTTAAAGTAATATTTCTGCATGGAATGAATTGGAATATGGGAGAAGATGATTAAGAAATAGATGGACTAAAAATAATGAAAATGGATAACATTTTAAGTAAATTTTCCTATGAAATTTATTAAAAAATAATTAATTAAACAACAAACCGATTCTACAAGATGATAAAAATCTAATATTATATAATAGAGAAGTAGTTAAATTATACTTATTCAATCATATGATCACCTATTAATTCTTAAACATGATATCATTTATAGATGGAAGAATCCCATCTTTCATCTTAGTAATCACTTGCATATATTTAGGGTCAAACTTTCATAACATTTTTCCTCGATGTATCTTTCTTCTATATCTCTGCAAAGAATCTCCAAAAATAACATATATTTAATATTTGACATAAAAAATCCAACTATTTAATTTATAATTCCATTAATTAATGTTATGAATAAGAGGGATTCTATATTCTCAGCATCCATGCCTCTCAACATTGTGTATGTTTTTGTAAATTATTCCTTTGTTCTTCAATCATAAATATAAATTCATTTTTCACATTTTCCCATTTTTATATAGCATAAAATTATAATTTTACAAAACATCATGCATCATTTTAAAGTATAAATCTTTTAAAAGCTTATTTTTCCAAATTGGGCTCACACAAAAATTTTCCTAGATATTTTAGATAGTTATAACCCATCTAGATAATGATAGATCTGATTCCATTCTTGTGATCATGTACCCAAATCATTATGGTGTCCCAAGAAACCATTTTTATACCACAATCATATATGTCTATATTATAATGTAAATAGTTTTATTCAATCATTGATGTTTACATTTTTAAAACTCTCCTTATTAAAACCTCTTCATTTCTATTTTGACCAAGGAAAATATATTTTAATTATAGTGGAAACTATATAGGGATACTCATGAGTCTCATTCAAAATACATAGTGGCGGGATTGATATAAATGGATTTATTATTCATATGATAAATTCATGGGATTTGTTTCATGTTCGTTTTGACATTTTTAGATATAATTTACCTCAAAAGAAGAAATAACCTATAGATCAAGTATTCCAAATGGATATAGTGGACTATTCCATGAGTTCTATATGGTCACAATCTGGTGACACATAACAAGTAAGTATTTGTTGAGTGTCATGGAAATGTATTTCAATTAGAGACACATGGGTGATGCAGGATGACAATGTTTTTTGTTATAAGGAGTTATATCAACCTGATACATATCTCACATAGAATATTCATTAAGATAAACTATTTAATAAATTTTAATACAAGGAATCAATGGCTTAGATCTCATTCTATGAGGATTTTCACCTTTATATACTTCCATAGACTGAAATAGTTCATACTACAATGCAAGTCATGTGCAAGATTTTTTCTACATGATGGGTATACTATAAAAACATGATCACCACCTTCAGTGTCATCCTAGCATGAATTCCCATTCAGAGAGCCCTTCTATACTAGTTATTTGATTGTCCAGCCAACTGAATGACCGATTGGTTTGGTTGGATGAAACTTTTTCCCAAAAATGGGTTCAGATAGTATAATTTTGTAAACTAAAATAAATAAATTAAATATCCATAATACAAAATTTTTATCCATTTTGATATATATTATTTCTTCAATGTTAGCATCCTAGAATTTAAAAACTATTTAATTATATTAGATTATACATTAATATTTATTCATTTTTTTAATAAATGTTTGATTTTTTTGAAGCTAAATTTACTACATTAAATGACCCCACACTTGAACGATTCTTGAATACTCATAGATAATCTCAACATTGAATTATAGAGGTACAATATTATATAAATAATTAAAAATCCAATAAATAAATAAAAAATATTATCAATGATAAAAAGTATCTCATTCCATAAAAAATATTGATTCAACTTCTCATTTTTCAATTAAACAATTAATACACTATTTTACATTCTTTTTTTTTTAATTGATGGATTATCTCCTTTATTTCATTCATGTTTCTATATTAATTATTATTAATCAATTTTTTTCAATATCTACCTCCCATTGAATATTTTTACTATCATCACTCTTGATACAAATTCATGTATAATTGTCCTCATATCATGGATATGTGCACCATTCTATATGCATTCAATGAAACAAATATATCCACTTCGTAATGACCAAAATTCATAATAAATCATGATTTATTCTCAGGTATGTCACTAATGACTCTGAGTATTGTGGTTGAAAACAATTGATTTGAAAAACATTCAGGCTCAAAGATGATGTTTATATTATAAAGCATAATACATGCTACCAAAAAAAAGTTTAATAAAAATATACACTTTAAATGGAAAACTCAAACATCCCATGAAAGATATAAGTATTTTTAATAGTTAATCATAATGAATTAATTGAACTTTTTTGAATTATATATATATATATTATTCTTTTTTTTAAGATGATCATTCATTATTTTCTTGAATATTTTTCTTCAAATAAACCACACATCAACAACCCTAAGAAATATTAAAAAAATCATATGTCTAGAAATGATGTGTTTTCTTTATTTAATAAGTGAAAATATGTACTGTAAAGTGGATGAATCAAAAAACATTATCAATACACAAAATTTCGCCCCAAATAATTTTCATTATAATGTAGGGAATCCATTCCATATGAATTTCCTGACATACCCCCCCCCACATGAATATTTTGAATGGAATATTGAAATTATATTTCATATAAATATTATTGGATAATGGACATGTTTTTATGGATAATAACCACTTGAATGAATAAAAATTAAAAATCAATCCACATGATTTAAAAAAATCAAAGTATAAAAAATTGTTGGAAAATTTCATTTACATGAACAACTTTTTCTCTCAAATCATGAGTCAATAATTCATTATCTATGAGTCAAGATAATAATTTAAATTTACATTTTAATCCTTAAATTTCATTGTAATTGATATAAAAAACATTATATAATAGGTTTAATATGAAACTTATGTCTCATGGAAAAGTCTAATTACTTATAAAAATTCAGTTTGGGAGTGAAATTTCTTATTTTACATGGCTTCTATAATGTCCAATATAAAAATAGAAAATATGTTGGTTATTGATAATTTAATGAATGTATGTATAAATTGAAATATCCAATTAATATTTATTCATATATTCATTTTGTTTCCGAGGGATACCATGTGTCATCATTATCATCAAAAAAAGTTAATAAATCAATTAGAACAAAAGGATCAGTTCATTAAATCCAAAAAGGAGTAGGTAATTGAGACTCTTATTAAACTAATTCATATGAAATAAGTTGAAATTTATATCCTATAAACAATTAAAAATCATAATTCCTAGTTTAATCCCCCTAGTGGGTTTTGGGTTTTTTACTTCTTATATATAGGAAGTACTAGCTATAATCAATAATAGTGTGATGGGAGGATCTTCATGGATATTAACCACTGCATATGGATTTTTCCATCATTCACTTTATAATTGTTGATGAGGAGGGTTCCATGGATAGATTACAATAAATAAACAATCTAAAAAATGATATACATCAATCATAGTGTGGGTAGGATGATGTATAGATCATCACCATTAATGGTCTATACCATTGAAACAATGTATTTCTTGTCTAGTTCCTCCTCAATTCGGGATGAATGAATCAAATTATATAATAAAGAGTTAGAATGTATTTTTATTTTCATATAATTATACATAATGAATTTTAATTGAAATTATCTTAAGAAATCCGAGTAGCCCGAGTCTTAGGTCACTTAGGCATGGTGACATGGATATCCCCATGGTCTTATTCAAATGAATTTTCAATATGTGATATATTTTATATGTATTTTCTAGGTGGTGCATGGTTTTACACTTTATCTTCTTCCATGAAAATAATTCTTTGATGAATCCGAGAAGTCAAAATACTCTGAGTTAACAATAAATTCAAATAGAATGAAACTAGAAATGTGATATTTTAATAAAACATCAAATTCTTATATTTGGACATATTCTTTCTCTTTCTCATCTATGGGGCCCTTTTAATGTTTAATCTCACTAGATAGAGGTAGGTAGCTAGTCGCCTTTATAATTTATTCAAGATACATCATGTGGGTAGTGGGTTAATTCTTCTTCTATGGATATGGAGATACTTAGTGGTGATGGGTCTTAATATTTTCAAATATGGGGAGATGATATCGGACCTCATACCCCTTCATGAAATTATCCAGATCTTGTTGATCTCCCAGACGTAGCATAAAAAGAAATTATTCATCTAAAATATCCACTAGTTTTGGTTGAGATAGGTTGAATTTATTTTTATATAATTCATACATTACCTCATTAAGTGCATCAAATTGTGTAATTGGATGGTATATTCTTTCATCCACTAACTCAGGATCAACATTTGGTTCTAGTTTCGGTTTCTCCATCAATATAATAACATATTAAAACATCATTTTACTCATTATAATTAGTTTTTTGATATCTTATCAGAGTTACTGTACCTTTCTTATTTCATAATATACATATTATTATTATTATTCCAACAAATATAAGTAAATTGAACCCTGTAACTTAATAAAATATTAAAAAAAATAATATTAATATATTTTTTGAATAATATATTGAATAAATATATACAATGTGAAGAAAAACAAAAATAAAAAACTATTGTATCCCTAGTCCCTGATAAATGGATGCAAAAAAATCTAAGAGTATTGAAAAAGTTACTATTTTTAATTTATTAACATAGCACAGTGGATAACTAGAGTCCTAAAACATGAGGAGGCTAAATTTTTATTTATATAATATTTATAATTCTTCAAAAACTACTTCGTTATATTAATTTTATTATTTAATTTGAAATATGAGAAGATGTGTGTGGGAATGAGTGAATTTAATAGTATAATATCATGAAATATAACAAAATATGATCAATGAAGATACTTCTTGTACATATGTTTTGTTTTATTATTCATTCATTATTCATGTTTGTTTTTATAAATTTTTTGTGATAATAAAATTTTTTATTCTCACTATTGAATTTATATCCTCAAAATTATTGTTTGGGAAATCTTGAGTTTCATGATAGACTAATTTCTACCTCTTGTTATCATTATGGATGGTGATAAAACTAAATGAATAGTTTTGAAGGATCCAAGATCTAACCCTATCATAAATTATTTCAACCCTTGAATATATCAACTACATCATGTTAAAAGATCACATTCAATGGAATAGATTATAAAGATATTAATAAAACAATATATATGAGATTATATTTGTGTCGTGGTGGGTACTTCATACAAATGTAAATATTACTCATATTCCTAAAAAAATACAAATAAATCAAATTTAATTTAAAATAATACTCCAGGACACAACTATACTCCCCTAATGCCAATCCATAAGGGAGTCTTCCATTATTGGATGTAAGAATTAATTGACGAATGAATGAGAATAATGGACAATAATATTTGTAAAGAGATAGATATATATAGAGGAATGATGAAAATGAGAACTAGTGGAATAAAATGATTTAGAAAATTAGTTTAAATATAATTAATTACATAATAATGTTATCCTAAATTAGATGGAATGTAAATCATAAGAAAAAAGTGCAGTAACAGCCTTTCAATCACATAATCCTCTAATGACCATTCATTAAAAAATATTGCTCATGTATATTGAGATTAATCATTTATTTCATCATTCTAATCCATTTCCTACCATTGTGGTAGAATATTTATACTCTTCTATAAACAGACTGTCTTTATTTTAATTCCTCACATTGAATCTTCATAGTTTTTGGTAATTTATTATTTGATAGTATATCCCTTTTGTATTGTGGATAAAGTAGGTACATGATGTGAAAAGTAATAGGTCTTTTATCTTATAAAAATCCTTGTATATATACTTTAGGAATGTTTAAATTACTCTAACCTTTGCCAATTTTTTTCATAAATAAATACATTTTACAATATTCCCTTATTTTGTAGTAGTGAATTTCCATTTTTACTCCATTTCACATATCCAACGTAATTAAAAACCCATTCACATGGTGACTTTTCTATATCGACCTTATTAATGATTACCTCAATTTTTCTTGATGTCGTTTCCTATATGGTGTGTAATTTTGATAATTCTCTCCGTGGAATTACATAACCAATTCTTGATGGAGATTCAGATATATCTTTTCTTCCAATAGGATTATATATATTTTATTGCATCTTTTCATATAGCCATAAAACTGTTTGTACCTATAAAAATCTCATTATTTAATCGATATAATTTATATTTCATTAAGTGAGACTTCAACATAGTGGTGGTATATATATAATACAAAAACTAATGAATCTCACGTAGCCTTCATAGTTACTGGATCGATCTACATTGATTCATTCATCTGCTACTTATATAATTAGACGTAATATCAAGATCCTAATGATATCCATGGTTATTCATGGACACATTTGTAGTCTTAATATTGATGATCATATTTTTTGAGTGGCTAAAAATTAATCTCTATTGAGTATTTGGTGCTGGTGGTCTAGTGATACAGAGGGTGGTAGGCATCATCAACTGTGGAGAAAATGTATGAGCCCAGAAATTTTTTGGGAGAAGTTGGGCCACAACGTTTTCATTATAAGGATCATTGCATTCATAGGATGTGCTACATGTTAATATTTTTTAAGACACCTAATTTAATAAATTATATTACCTAGTAGCAATATCTCATATCACAATCCATTGAAATGGTAACCCACATACACATGAAGACGCTAAAATGATTAATTCTTTCTTGTGTGGAAAATATGGACCTCTCACTCACACTGCATGAACTATGCATGGATCATTCACTTCTTGACATTCATTAAGGTCCTCCTGATAGAATGGATTGTCTAGATGGAACTTCTAGTTCGACTAAGTGGATACTTGGTCTTCTGGTTTAGGGATACCTTTGGAAGGCCCTTATTCTTACCTATAATGTTTTCAAAAAGAATTGTATAATATTCTAGGATTTCATAAATAAATTCAAAAATCAAAAATAAATCCAATTTATCAATTTTTATACTATTAATTCAACTATAATTTATAATGTTTTAAGAAACATTTATATAGTAATATTAATTATTTTCCATTCAAAATTTTTAATAAATGTCCAAATTTATAACATTATTAAATTTTTTTCATCACACATTGCAGAATTCATGATAATTTAATAGAAGTTTCATCTACTCTATGATGGATATGGATGCACTATAGTCATACTATAGAGTAATGGTCACACAATTGATGATGTTGTTAACTTTGGTAGGATATGTTTTCTATCTGTGTGGTACGGTTCACTATGGATATAGATTTAGCACTGTGGATGGTTTGAAAAGAAAATAGTGCCTTTTCCATGTATGTTTCATATGGTTGTTCAGTATTGATTTTCTTTGAGAGTTATGTGTTTAAATGATCCATTTAATAATATATTTTGGATATGTCAATTCAAATAAATTAAGATGATTTATGATTTCTTTTTCATATGTATTTAACATTTGATGATTCAACTATATATAATTATTCCTCCCTATTCGTGGGGCATTATTCTGATAGTTATTATGGATAATAGAAGATACATTATTCCTTAGTGTTTTTATATATACTACAGTAGTCAATAACCCCACATGTTTCCACACCATAGTAATCCTAATTACACCATGGAGGTCAATTTATTGATCTCTAACAGGTTATAGAAGATTTTTTGAAACCATTTTCACAAAAAACTAATCTCTCATGACGTAGCCATAAGTTATATTCCATGGTGTTGTTAATCTAGTGAAACCCATCATTACAATATTCTACCATGTGTTGTAGTGGCTAATCTGAGTAAACTTCCTCACTATAGTTCCCTACACGTGTCATAGAGCTATCTACTTTTTTAAGAATACTTGTCACATTATCATTGTTTCATGAGTAATCTTATCAGAATTCAAACAAAATAGGAGGACTCATACTTAAAAAATTCAATGTTGGGTAAAAATTGGTTATATACTTTGGATTTTATCTCCTTTTCAAGCACAAGAACTCGTACCATGTCAGATTTTATCCATTCCTAAGATTTCATGTCATCTGAGGCTTTTGGTTAGTGTGGGAGTGAGATTTGGTATTGAAATCCATGAAAAACATTGATTTTGACATTATTGAATTCAAAATTAGGATGTTCCATGTCTTTTGGGATCCAATATTACCTTTTTCCTAGTGTTATTCTAGTGTTAAGATAATATTTGTATTCCAATGAGGTTTTTATCATGTATGTGTGTGTGGTGATGTCATACACACATATGATGTCGATTCACTAAAAATGTTTTAATACCTTGATTGCATCATTAATTTTGTATCACATGTAAATTTAGAGTTTTATTATTTATTATAGAATGTGAGGCTATATCTTATTATGATGTGATGACTTATCATGAATATCATTTAGTATATTGGATTAGTGTATAGTAAATGTCATATGTGACAATCTTGGAATTTTTATCCAATTGAGTGGGATTGTGAAAAATGTTTGATAATGATGATGGAATATGATATAATTACTCTCCATTGTCCATCTATTCCTTGTGGAATCAGGTATTACTTTTGAAACTCTAAGACTTATAAATTCTGAGTAACATTCAAACCTGATGTTTTTAGACAAAAAATATACGAATAATTAATATTCAAAACATATAGTTGTAGTGGTGTTTGGAGGAGGTATTGATTATTTTGTACAGAAAATTAGTAGATGGATGGATAATCTATATGGATCAAGTAGTACTTTGTGGATCCTTGAGTTGTTACACGGGGTTATCACTATGGTGAGGATTTTCCAATTGTAGTATAGATATACTAGTGATAGATTTTTTATGCCACATCTATTTTCCGAATGTTTATATCATAGTTATAAGATGCAGTATTGTATTGTTATGACCTTTCACGTAGATTTTATAGCTACACTAAAATATGTTGGGAAAGTGTTTTTTGTGGTTATATATTTTTAGTTACCACTACCCCAAGGATATGGGGATACAATGTTTCACCCTTCCAATTTATGTGTTCAAAAACATTTTGTTCTTACTTATGTGATGGAATTTTTCATAGTTTTATTAGATTTGTGGATTCTTAATAGCCTCATATCTTAGAGGCTGGATTGTAACGACCTATCCTCGGGGCTTGTGTTGTGACTACCCCAAGCCCGCCTTCCAAAGGCCAAGGGCTGGTGACTCGCACCAATGGAGAATCCATTATAAAAAGGGAAGTCATTGCCTTTAAACCTATAACTCACATAGTCTGAACACAAGCAGTAGAAGCAACAAGCACTAAAATAGAATAGAAAAGTGTGCTGAAAGGAAGTAGACTAGTATACAAACCCAACTAAACAACAAGTACAAGTACATGTAAAGAGGGAAAAACAGCTCCGGGTTTGTCCACCGGGGAATCCTACATGATGGGTAGGTACAGAACTTGAACAACTCATCCATGCAGTACACCCATCTAGTCCAGCTCTGAGTTGCCTCTCATATGTCAGCCTCACCCTTAATCACGGTTTTCCATCATCTGCACAGAACACTACAAGGTGCGTATGCATCCCATGTAGGGGTGAGTATAACAATACTCAGTAGGGGAGCCCGAGACCCCTGAAGGTCTCCGATAATCTAGTAAGGATAAAGCACAGATGAAAGACACAATCACGAAGTATCAACCAACCCTACATAGGTATATTCCCATACATATACCTAAGATACATAGTCCAACTCCAACTCCCGAGCCTAAGCACAACCCATTCCACAAAGGATGTAAAGTCAATCATCTCGATAATATTGACTAAAATTCAAGACTCAGCTCACACAGGTATACATCTTTTGTAGAGTGATTGAGATGATCTGCTGTAGTCATTGATTCATCCAAGTTGTCGGACCCATATAGTATTCAGGACCTGCTATGTTGTTAGAATCACATAGGATCCAGGATTAGTTATTCTGTTGGACCCACGCAGGATCCCGGAATAGAAGTCAGAACAGTCGAACCCATGGAGGATACTGGTACCGTAGTCATCGTTGTCCAAACCATGAAGGATCCGGGTATAGTAGTAATCTTTGTCGAAATCACGGAGGATTCCAGTATAGAATTCATCATTGTCGAATCGATGGAGGATCCAGCTATAGTATCGTCACTGTCGAACCCACAGAGGATCTAGTAATCTCAGTCGCATACATCCCAAGGTTTCTTGCACACAATATTCTCGATTTTGGTAGGGTTATCTCCTCAATCCAAGTGTCGATACATCAACTACCATGATGTATTTAATTGATGTATACCATAGTTCTGTCTCATCATAAAGAACCCAACACGGCAGACAGTGCGTCAATCGGATGCCCGGTCTGTGAGTTATTGTCTTTTCCGTTCTAGGGGCTTGGTTGGTTTTTTATTGTCAAACCAAATGAACATACCCCAACTATGTCCGAACCATATTTGGAGTATGCCAAAATAATAATCTAGCTCCAATAAATCCTTTTCCGCAGACGGTTTGTCATTTGGACAATAGTAGCCCAAGATGCAGGCTAAAAGGTGTAACTGGCCGTAGTGTGTCCGGGTCCTGTCCACCCCAGTCAGACGAACTCGGCCCGACCCAGTCCGAAATGGGGTCTGACCCAGTCCGCAAGTGCGCCCCGACCTGAGTGGTCGGCCCAACCCAAAGGTGCAGACTGGCCCAAAGGCGCGACCCAACCCGAAGGCACGGTCGGGCCTGAGGGCGGCCCGACCAAGGAGGCCCAGCCGAGGGGCAGCCCGACCGTGGCGGCCCGGACGAGGGGCGGCCCGGCCATGTGGCGGACTGACCGTGGTGGCCTGGCTGAGGGGAAGCCTCGCCCTCGGGCGACCTGTCTAGGGAGGCCCGGCCGAGGGGCTCCCTTGGAGCGGCACGATGACGCCGCACCGTCTTCTTTCTCCGTGGCCCGAATAGCCACGTCCCCCTTCATGCGGCGCAGTGTAACGGCACCACGCCTCTTCCATCTGTCAGGGCCCGCCTGGCCATGGTTCTTCTCTTGCACAGTGTGTCAGCACCACACCCTTCTGGATCTGCCTCCGTCGTCAACCAATCAAGAACCAATCAGAGGGATGTCGGGCTGTGTTTTTTCAGCACACGCCCTCCACATTAGGTGATAACAAGTGACCACCGTCGAACCAAAGAAAAATGAGGAACAAGTTTATAATTCATACATTAAAATAATCAAATCCCCCTACATTGTAATCGGTGTTCGCTCGATAGAGTCACGGGAAGGCGTCGTCATTTCGTTGACGTCAGGAGGAGATGACGTCGTCGTTGGAAACGTTTTTCACGGGCGTTGTCATGACACTTTTATTCCGGTAGGAGAAGGAAGAAGATGTCTAAGGAAGAAATTTAAGAATGAAGGATGCTGCATCCATTCTTCACGTTCTTTTTTGGAATGAAGAATAAATTTTCATGGGTGATGGTTCTACGTTAGAGATGATAATTATCCAAGGATTCTCCCAAGTTTCCACCAAAGAAAACTAAGGTAAAGTAATAGAGGAAGTTCTCTACTATTTTTATAGAATAATGACACAATAGTTGTCATTAATTAAATTTGATAACTCAATTAATTTAATACAGTGGAATATATTCAAAATTCAAAACAAGGGAGGTATAGAGTTTCAATTAATGAAGAGGGGTTTGGCACCATTATGAGGGTAGTCCAATAGTTTTCCCCATTAATGGAAAACTCAAGGGGTTAAAGGGGGTTTGGGGGGGGGGGTTGAGCTCATGTGGGCCCCACCACATAATATCCTAACATGGGAGGTTATGAACGGGTGGGCACCACATCAAACCTCCCCTTGGATGATTAATCCACCACTCAAATAAAAATAAGCTAGACATATTTGTATTTAATTTATTTAGAAATCCCAAAAATTAACTTCCATCCTCGATAAAATTCAACTACGGTGAAGGTCTCCTTACATGAATACCGGCGCTGCGAGTTCAACAGTGTTCTCAGATTTCAATTTCGAGCACCATTTCAAAAGATAAAAAATCCCACATGTATGATTACTGAACGTACCCGAAAAAAACTTCAGAAATTGATTTCGGGCACACCGGACCTCAGAATCAAGCGCCATCAGAAACTGTGGACTCGTAAAATTTCCATGTATTTCTTAAAAACAATTCATTGAATTTCTAGGTCTTTACATTCTCTCCACAATAGGGATTTACGTCCCCATAATCTACAACACACACTAAGGGAACAAGAGTGGATACTGAGCACGCATCTGAGCCTCCCACTCCAATGTGCTCTCTTGGAGGTTCTTATGCTGCCAGCTAATGCGAACAAGAGAAATCGAACATCCACACAGGACACAGTCCTGTCGATCCTCAATTTCCACTAAAACCTCCATGAATTTTTCCCCGTCTTCGATGTCCAGCTCCCCATGGTCGATGATGTGGGATGGGTCATGCACGTATCTCCTCAGCTGAGATACGTGGAAGACGTCGTGCACCCGGTGCAACTGAGGTGGAAGAGCCAAGCAGTAACCCACATCACATACCCTACTGAGAAACAGGAAAGGTCCAATGAATCAGAGGGATAACATTCCACCTTGGACAATTCTTTGTAGACCTAATCGAGGTGAGACCCATAGACAGACGTGGTCACCATCCTCAAACTCTAGTGGTCTCTATCTTCTATCAGCATTAGACATCAGCCTACTCTGTGCAGTCTTCATCTGCTACTGGATGATATGAACCTTCTCCATCGTAGCCTGGAGCATCTCTGGTCCTACAAGTGCTGACTCCCATGGGTCAGTCGAGCACACAGGTAATCTGCAAGGTATGTCGTACAGTGCCTCGTAAGGTTCCATCCCGATGGTGGATTCGTAGCTGTTGTTGTAAGAAAACTCTACCAAGGGTAAGTGATTCTTCCAGCTACAACCTAAGTCGAGGATGAATGCACAAAGCATGTCCTCAACAGTTTGAATGGTCCTCTCAATCTATCAATCCATCTGAGTATAGAAGGTGGTGCTCATGAAAAGCTTCACCCTGATAGCATCCTGCAACCCCTTTCATAGATGGGATGAGAATCAAACACCTCTATAAGAGAAGATCATCGATGGCACACCATGAATCTGTATGATATCTTGTACGTAGATGCATCCCAAGCTCTCTACTGAGCCCTAATCTATGATTGGTAGGAATTGGGACAACTTGTTGAGTCATTCTATGATCACCCAGATAGTTTCCTTTACTCTGGATGTACGTGGATGTTCCATCACAAAATCCAGGGATATCCCGTCCCACTTCCACTCTGGGACCTCTAAGGGCTGAACCAAGCCTGCAGGAACTTGGTGATCCACCTTCACTTTCTAACAAATGAGGCATCATGAGACAAACTATGCTACTTCATTCATCATTCATGGACACCAGTGCCATCATCAGAGGTCCTGATACATCTTCCATACTCCTGGACGTACCGCTAATGGAGATCTGTGGAACTCCCTCAAGACTTCCTCCTGAAGTTCAAATGGTGCCATGGTCCATCCTCTGAAAAGAATGATGTTCTCCCCACCTTCATAAAATCCATCAGGTGTCTTCCCAATGGATATCTGAGCACGTGACATCTCACAGTCAACGTCCCCACGATGTGCCTCTCTGACTTGCTGAAGAAGTGGAGGTGTGACTATGAGAGACTTTAGAAAGGCTCCTCCATCTCTATCCACAAATTATATCTGCAATGTGACCAGCTGCTCCGTCACCTATCATGGCAGCTGAATGCCTAATCTCTTTCTTAGATCATATGATTCTACGTTCCCCTTCCATGGAGTATCGACTATCTCGGATTAATAGTCCTGGAGGAACTCGATCCATTGTCGATGTCTCCGGTTTAGGTCCTTCTATGAGAATATGTACCTGAGACTTTGGTGGTCTGAGTAGACTGTAAAACCCTCACCCATATAATAGTACCACAATATCTTCAAGGTGAAGACCACAAATACTGACTCCAGGTAATGGGTAGCGTAGTTCTACTCATTTTGTCTCAACTAAAAATATCCACACGCGACCACTGGTCGCTCTTGAATCTAGATATACATGAGTCTGGACCCTGATGCATCATAGTATACTACATACCCTACACCCTCCATCAGTAGCCTCATGATGGGTGCACTAGTAAACCTCTGTCTCAGCTCCACAAAGCTCTACTAGATTCTCTATAACCCCACAAAGGGTTTCCCCTTCTTCGTAAATTCTAAAAGCGGTGCTGCAACTCTGGAGAAGTCTGGTACAAATCTACGATAGTACCCAGCTAGTCCCATAAAACTCTGAACCTCCTTCACACTCCTGTGTGGATCCCATGAATGTACTTACTCGATCTTCAATGGATCCACTGCAACTCCATCCTCCGAGATGACATGTCCCAAAAAGTGTACCTCTTAGATCTAGAACTGGCACTTCAAGATCTTACTATAAAGCTGGTGCTCTCGGAGTGTGTCCAATATTAACTGTAAATGGAAATCATGATCCTCCTCAGTAGTCAAGTAGATCAGTATGTCGTCGATGAAGACTATGACAAATCTATTGAGGTAAGGCTTGAAGATCCTATTCATGAGACTCATAAACACTGTTAGAGCATTGGTTACAGCAGAGGGAATATCCAAGAACACGTAGTGGACATACCGACACCTGAAGGTCATCTTCTGTGCATCCTCATCTCGAACTCTAAGCTAGTGATAGCCTGAACTAAGGTCAATATTAGAGAACCATCATGATCCCTTGAGATGATCAAAGAGGTCTTCAATTCTTGGGTGTGGGTACTAGTTCTTCACGGTCACCTTATTCAATCAACCGTAGTCAAAACACAGTTGCAAGACCCCATCTGTCTTCTCAGTGAACGAAATCGGAGATGCCTTGGGTGAAACATTTGTTCAGTTAAATCCCTTCTCTTGCAAGTCCTCCAGCTGTCCCCACAGCTCACGAAGCTCAGCGGGAGCCATCTAATATGCTGGAGTAGATATCGGTGTCGTCCCGTGGTACAGTTCAATATAGAAGTATACCTCTCTGCGAGTAGGTAGTCTTGGAATGTCGTCAGGGAAAACATCTATGTACTGATCCACCATAATAAGAAAACTCAGACACCGCACATAAACCTCTCTGAGGATGAGACTAGCCAACTGATTAGAGATCATTACCCCCTCCTCTGTGTAAGTCCATCTTGCACTGGAAAGGCTCCCTTCTCACTGGTTAAGGTGAACATGGTCCCATCTATGTGGACACACCGCACTTTGTGCCTAATATAGTCAATCTTGGCATGAACTGTGGATAACAAGTTCATACCCAATATGACATCTTAAGGCCTCAAGGATGCTATGAGGAGATTCCACTCGAAGCTATCGCCTCCTAGAGTATTCTCACACTGTCGCCACCAGTGCGTAATCACCGAGTCTACTCCAATAGGAGTCTCAAGTCGTAAGGATGGACCCAAAAAATGTGTTGGAATATCTAAGCTCCGAATGAGGGAAGCAGATATAAATTAATGACCTTCACCTGTGTCTATTAGTACTGCCGAAAGGGTGGAGTAGACACATATAGTACCTCAAAACATCTCAGGTGCACCGTGGTCATAGGCCTCAACGGCCTAGAGATGAGCCCACCTCCGTCTGCCAGCTCCCTGTGGTTGGGGTGGACCTCCTGGTGGTGGTGGTGGTTGGGCCTCGAAATGTCGTCCACCACTCGATGCTCGGCCTACTCCTCCGTCACGTCTTCCTGATCTCAGTGGGCCACTATGTCCAAGCCTCGACCTCTTCCTGGTAGGTCCCTTTACTGTTTGCTACTCATCTGCATGGCGGGTCGGGTAGTCACGATCCATTTGACTCTGCCCGCTGCATGCATAGCACTGCTTGCCTCTTGTATAACTGGCTCTGTCTCATGTGCCCCGCACAAACGAACATGTATCCTGGGGTCGCCCACCTGAGGGCCTGGTCTTCTTGGAATTTTGTGACATCTTTCTACTGCCAGATTCAAAAGACTCTTCTATGTGTCACCCTATTGTGGGTCTCATTGCAGGTGACTGCTAATCCGGAAAACTCTCCTCTAGACGGGCTCGCTCGAGCACCCCTGCCTACGTCAGGATTCTAGGGAGATCATCAGAGCTCTAATCTCATCCCTGAGTCCCTGCTCAAAGCTATGTGCCCTGAAGAATGGGTCCCGTACCATATCTGTGGAGTTGTGTGAGAGGTCAGTGAACATCGCTGAGTACTGAGCTATTGTCATGTTTCCCTACTATAGATAAAGTAACTCCTGAATCCGCATCGCATGAATGGTGGCTGGAAAAAACTCTGACCAGAAGAGACTCTTGAAGTCTCCCAGAGTAATGATGCCTCATCATGAACCTAGAGTATTAGGCTCCACCATCTACATGCTACTTCATGCAGGAGACTCGCGGCAAGGATCAACATGGGGTCGACTGGTGTCCCTACCAATTTGAAAACTCTCACGATAGACTCCATCCAATTCTCAGCTTCCTGTGGGTGTGTCTCTCCCTAGAACCAGGGCGACCTCTGGCACTAGAATACGTGAAACACACTTAGATGGCATGAAATATATGCTTCTAGAGCTAGTGGTATTGGTGGCTCAGTGGGTAGTGGTACCGTTGGTACCTCTGCTGTGATGTGGACCTGCACTGAGGCCTCGTCCCTCGGTGGGCTACCATCTTGTACGTAACTCTGGACCCTAGATGGCTACCTTTAAGGGGCCATCTAGAAAATAAATATGCGCGTCATGGTTAAAATAGTATACCTGGTGAGCTGACATAATGTATTAACAAGGAAAATTTTTCAAATGAATTATACGTGAAATCAGTGTTTTTGTGTACTGAGTTGGAAATCAGAAGTTAGATTCCTAGTGTATGGATACGTCGGCCACCACACCCAAACCGGTTTCTCCCAACTGATAACCACACCCAAAACACATAACGCTATTTCCATTAAAAAAATTAGAATCCATGTTCTGCAGTAGAACCGACTCCTCTGATACCAATTTGTCACAAACCGTCCTCGGGGCCCTTGTCGTGACTACCCCAAGCCCTCCTTCCATAGGCTAGGGGCTGGTGAATTCCACCAAAAGAGAATCCCTAATAAAAGAGAAGGAATTTCATTTAAACCTGTAACTCACATAGTCTGAACACAAGCAGTAGAAACAACGAGTACTAAAAGAGAAATGAAAAGTTTTCTAAAAGTATGTGGTCCAGTATACAAACACAACTGAACAAAAAGTACATATAGAAGAAAAAAAATTGAAAAACAACTCTTGGTTCATCCATCAGGGAATCCTACTAGAAGGATAGGTACAGAACTCGAACAACTAGACTCTATGGTACATCCTTCTTGTCCAGCTCCGAGCAGCCTCACGTCCATCACACTCATCCTTGATCACGGCTGTTTGTTTTCTTCATAGAATACAACAATGTTCAGGCGATGCCCATATAGGGGTGAGTATAAAAATACTCAGTAGGGGACCCCGACACCCCCAAAGGACACCCAGAATCCACTAAGTATTAACCACTGAAAAAAGATACACTCATGAAGTATCAACTAACCCTACTTAGGTATATGCCCATACATATACCTAAGTTTCAAAGTCTAGCTCCAACTCTCGAGCCCAAGCACAACCCATTCCAAAAAGGAATTAAATTCAATCATCTTGATAATATTGACTGAATGTCAAGACTCAAGTCACACATGTATACATATTTTGTAGAGTGATTGAGATGACCAGATGTAGTCACTAATTCATCCTAGCTGTCAGACCCACACAGGATTTAGGACCAGCTAAGCTGTTGGACCCACAAAGGATCCAGGATCAACTGTTCTGTAGGACCCACACAATATCCAAGAATTTAAGTCAGAACTGTTGGACCCAAAAAGGATCCTGGTATAGTAGTCATCGTCGTCGAATCCACAGAGGATCTTGGTACAGTAGACATCGCTGTAGAACCTAGGGAGGATTCTGGTACAGAGGTCATCACTGTCAAACCCACAAGGAATCCTGGTACTGTATCGTTGCTGTTGAACACACGGAGGATCCTGTAATCTCAGTCACAGCCAGCCCTAGGGATCTCCCACACATCATGCTTGATTCTGGGAGGGTCCACTCCTAGTGCCAAGTGTTGATACATCAACTTCCACGAAGTCTTGAATTGTTGTATCTTGTAGTTCCGTCCTAAACATAAGGAACCCAAGGCGACAAACGGTGCCTCAATTATACGTTCGGTCTGTGATTTATTGGAATTTTCGTTCCAGGGGCCCGGTTGGGTTTTTAGGCCCAAAACAACCCAAACATACCCCAACTGCGTCTGAACCACATGTGGAGTATTCCAAAAGAATCATCTTTGTCTAAAAAATCTTTCACCATATACGGTTCATCGTTCAGACACTATTAGACAAGTTTGCGGGCTAAAAGGTGTAAATGGACGTAGCAGGTCCAGGTTCAGTCTGACCCAGTCGGACAGACCTGGACTGACCCGGTCTAAACCGGGTTCTGACCTGGTCCGTAGGTGCAGCTCGACCTAAGTGGTCGGCCTGGCACCAAGGTGTTTCCTGACCTGATGTCATGGCCCGACCTGAAGGCGCGTCCCGACCTGAGGGCGACTAGGCCTGTGGCGGCCCGATGGTGGTGCAGCCTAGCCATGGTGGCCCATCCGAGGGGTAGCCCGATCGAGGGGTGGCCCAGCCACGGTGGCCCCGTCGAGGGGCGTCTCGGCTGTGGTGGACTGGTCGAGGGGTGGCTCGGCCTTGGTGCGGCCTGACCGAGGGGCGACCTGGCCGTGGCAGCCCGTCTGAGGGGAGGCACGGCCGTGGTGGCCCTCCGTGGTGGCTCGTTCAAGGGGAGGCCCGACTGTGGGGTCGCCTGGCCATGGTGGCTTGACCGAGGGGTGGCTCGGCAATGGCACCCCGGCCGAGGGGGGGCCCGGCTGAGGGGTGGCCCGGCTGTGGGGCTGCCCGGCCGTGGCAGCCCGACAGAGGGGATTTGTTGGCATGGTGTGACGGCGTCACGCCTTCTACATTCTCCACGACCCGCATGGCCATGACCCCCTTCCTCTGGAGCGGCATGACAGTGTTGTGCCACATCCATCCGTTGTGACCCTCCTGGACACGGTTTTTCTCTGGCGTGGTGTATCGGCACCGCGCCCTTCTGGCTCCGCCTCCATCGTCAAGCAATCAAGAACCAATCATAGGGATGTAATTCCATGTTTTTTGGTCCCACAACCTTCGCATTAGGTAATAACTAGTTTCCATCATCAAACCAAATAAAAAGATGATGAACAAGGGTATAATTCATACATTAAAATAATCAAATCCCTCTACCCTGTAATCTGTGCTCACTCGGCAGCGTCGTGGGAAGGCAGTGGCATTCCTTTGACATTGGGAGGAGATTATGTCATCATTGGCAATGTTTTTCATGGGCGGAGTCTTCCATCCTTTATTCAGCTAGGAGAAGGATGTCCATGTAAGAAGTCGAAGAACGAAGGATTTCACTGATGTTCATCACGTTCTTCATTGGAATGAAGAAGCGTTCTTTGCGAGTGATGGTTCATTGTTGGAAAGGATGGTTCTCCAAGGATTATCCCAAGTTTCCACCAAAGAAAACTAAGCCAAAATAATAGAGTAAGTTCTCTATTATTCTTATGGCACAATGACACAAGGGTTGTCGTTAATTAAATATGACAACCCAATTAATTTAATTCATTGGAATGTATTAAAAATTCAAAACAGGGGAGGTGGAGATTTTCAATTAATGAATAGGGGTTTGGCACAATTATAAGCGTAGATGAAGAGTTTTACCCATTAATGGGAAACATAAGGGGTTAAATGGTGGTTTAAGGGGGGGGGGTTTGAGCTCCTGTGGGCCCCAACAAATAATATCCTTCCATGGGAGGTTATGCGCGGGTGGGCCCCACCTCCAATCTCCCCTTAGAGGATTAAACCTCCACTCAAATAAAATCATGCTAGACATATTTTTATTTAATTTATTTAGAAACCCCAAAAATTAACTTCCAACCTCGATAAAATGTAACTACAATGAAGGTCTCATTAAGAGAATATTAGTGTTGTGAGTTCAACGGTGTCCTCAGATTTCAATTCTGAGCACTGGTTCAAAAGATATAAAATCCCACATGTATGATTACTAAACATACCTGAACAAAACTTTAGAAATTGATTTCGGGCACACCGGACCTCGGAATTAGGCCGCGTCAGAAACTGCAGACTCCTATAATTCTCATGTATTTTAAAAACAAATTCAAAAAATTTATAGGTCTTTACATGGATTGAAAATATTCATTATGTCTAGAAAATCCCTACTACATTGTGGTCTTCATCCTTTATAGAATGTTGAAGGTTGACTATGTCATGGATTTGTAATATCCAGAATAGTAATAACCTCAGAATGATGTATGAACCAATTTTTTCAATATTACTATCATTTCATGGGATCCCCAAGTACCTCCCAATGAGTCTTTTTATCCTCCTTTTAGTGGATACCTTCAAAAAAGTTGGTATAATAACTATGGTGGTTTATGTTAGTTCCCAAATAATCACTCTCTTTTCCCCCAATGTCCTTTATTAGATTGTTCATATCAGTGGTTATTTATTTGTTGATATGGTTGTGATATTTCTTTATTGTGGATTTCATATTATATTCTCATAAATGTGATATACATTATTATAGTTCTTGGTGGTGGCTTTCCTTTTTTTATTATATGAAAAAATAGTTTAAAATATCTATTTGAGGCAGAGGATCCTTCATTTGTAATCATGTGTATCTTGTGGAAGGTGTTATACTCATATTATCTTTAGAGATGATAGTTTTTATCTGATAAAATAAATACACGGAATAGAAAAATTGTATTTAAACTTGAATTGAAATCCAATCATGTATTTTACAACATTTTATATTATATATATTATTTTTGTTTAGTGTAGATTCCTTGATAAATATTCTTGATGTTGTGGGATTTATTTTTATTGAGGTAGATGTATTTTAATGACCCTTTTTGTGTGTTAGTTTGTTATAAAAAAAATTAGATAATAAATTATTTTAGGTAAATACATTTTTACCATGAAATTTTTGGTATTATAATACACTAAAAATGAAAAGGTTGATGTGATTATAATACCCTTATAAAAATTCTTATTGATGTGTGATTATTATGTGAAAAGTTTTTTAGTGTTTGTTTATGTAATGTGTTGATATGATGTGTGGTTTTTATGTGATGGTATATGGATGAAGGTTGTGGTATATGTGATGTGAGAAATGGTTGGTATATGAAATTTGGTTATGGAAATGAATAGGAGGTGATGTGGGCTTGTTGGCATGAGGAGGTTGGTTTGTTAATTATATTGTTTCATGCAATATTTTCATGTAGTGGTGGAATTATTAGGATAATAATGAATTGAAATGGATTTGATAGTATTATTATGCATAAATATATTAATATAGTTAGGAAACATGATATAAATAGTAATTCACAATGGAATTTGTTGGTAAATGAATATATAGATATTGGAAATTTTTGGGAATGAAGAAGAAATATTTCATGTGTCATTTTCAATGGCATGTGTTCTTGTGAATTAATTTCCGCAAAGGAAGTGGAAAATACTTTTGAGACATTTGGGGTATTTTTTTATTAGATTGGATCTTTTTTGAAACCTTAGAATGGTCATTATTATATATATATATAATTTTTTTTATTTTCTATTGGAATCATATATGCTCTCCACCCATGTCTAGAACCATATTTAAAAAATGACTAATATGGATGTTGTTTTTCCAAAAATACTTATCCTGATTTCGGATGACTATATAAACAATTGTCCCGACTCAATCTTACAGGTGACATAGTTATAAAGGTAAAGTGATGTAAAGAATATAAAAGTACACTAATGGTGGTTTTTTATGAGATGAAGAGATATATTATCATGGGTATCATTTATAGTAAGATAAGGGAACATGATTAATGTAATACATGATCACAATACCCTACTATTTTGGTTATGGTTCGGATTTGATGGACCAAGTTTTTTTGTTAAGATGAAGTGTTAAGGACCTTGTTTCATTGGATGGGATATGATGATATAGACCATGTTTCATCAGGCGAGATGTAGACTGATCACCCAAGAATCTTCATGCGATATGTGGTGTGATGTCCAAATAGTATTTGGGTGAGATTAAATTTTATGGATCAGGTGTATTCATGGGAGTTGTGATGTTATGAGTAACAAATTTTAGTGTGTTTCAAATAATGTGATGTTTGAAAGTGTTGGTCAAACAAATAAATAAATCTTTTCGGTGTGAGAGTGGAAAATCAATTTGAATGAAATTCAGCATAAAAATTATTTAAATGATTTATATTATTCACTACAAAATATCTTTTTTTAGTTATGAAGCCGTGGTGAGAAATGTAAGCGTAATTAGACATACATGTTTGTTGTCATTTTGTAGTTTTCTCACTTGTCTATTAGAATGATACTTTTACATATCCATGATTGAATTTGCGTATCCTACAAAAAGTTTTTATCACCCCATATTAACTAAAACTAATTTTCATGTCTACATATGTATTATATCCACATTTTTATATATTATTATTTTTGATTGTTAAGTTATTGTTGAGCTTATGACTATGTACATTATTTTTTTAAAATCATTTAGATATTTTCATCTATATATCATAAATTTATAAATTCATTATAGGATGGTTTTGGATTTCATAACCTTATAATATTATATTATGTTTATAGATCAATGAAATTATATATCACAATACAATTATTCTAATGGGAAAATCCACCAATTTTATATTTTTATACCCTAATTTCTAATCGCCAACCTGAGGACTCCTTGAGGAAATAATATAGGGATATTATCTATCTTACCCCATTTTCATCCCTTATGGTGTATCATTAGAGGGATAATGTTATAATTGAATGAAATAAATGGTTTTGGTTGAGGGATAAGATAATGTTTGGATTTACGAGGAGTGAGAATTTAATTATTTTGTTTGGAAGTAGTGTCAGTTGATCTTGGAAGGTTCCATTATAATATGAACAAAGCCTATTAAGCAAAATTATTGGGCCAAAATGATATAAAGAATATACCATGATGCTATTGAAAATTAGAGTGAGGTAAATCATGTCACAAAGTATGAACATAGTAGCGTTATGTGTATCATGGTAGACTTATGTTATTGTATGAATGAGTTGGTTTTGGGAAAGTTCAAATAGGTTAAAATTAATTAAATGAATAACAATAAAACATTGTACTACCATGATTCTGAAATCATTGTTTCTCTTTTTGTTGAAGACTATTTATTATCATTTTTATTTTTTTAGGTAGTGGTGGTTCAACATGGTAATCCAATTGATCATTTTAGGGTTGATCCCATTAGGGAAGATGATAAGTGGTAGAAAAAATTATAGTCCTTTCCGTAGAAATATTTGGGAAACTATAAGATTTGTTTCTTTGATTAGAAGAAATAGGTCTAGATGAAGTGTCCTATTATTTTATCTTATTTAATCCCAGGAACCTTCGATTAAATGGTTACATTGGATAATATTTAGATGTATGGAGCTATGTGTCAGTGGTGGACATTATATATTGGTTATTAAAATGAGGTATATATTCTTTACGTTAAATTATAGAAACATTTCTATGTAGAGATTATCTCTTCAACAAGAAAGGTAGTTAAAAGGATGGACCAACCCTCTTTATCATGAGATTATATAAGTGAGAAATGTTTGAATCATCTTAACAGATATTTTTGGTTTCTTCATATATAATATCCTAATAAGGATTCCTTAGTGAATCCTTTTAAGGGGGATATCTATCATTATAACTATAATAATATTATTCCTTTTTTCACCAAAACATTAAGGGTTTATTGAATGGAAATCCGATATAGTTTTTCCACTTGCATGGACTCTTACCACGAGAGAGGATCTAAAAGTGTTCGTCAAGAAGTCGGGTTTTCATGTAAGTTCATAGGTTCTAGGGACATCGAGGCTTCTATCAGTGGTGAGAAAACCTAAATAGATTTTATGCGGGACTTCTGGTGAAAATGGTATCTATTATATTCTATGGTCTTTTGAGAAAAGTTTCTTTTTTTTTTGTGGGGTTTATTTCATCTTTAGAAATAGTTCAGTAGGGTTTATAGATCACTATATATTGGTGGTGGGAAGGTTAAGTATTAGCCTCTGTAGTAAGCGCTATTGACTTATTTTCTAATATAGTGGTGGAAATTTAGTGATATATCAAGTGGATATGTGTAATGAATATATTGACCTATGTATTTTCATCGTTGACAAGGACATTGACCTATGTCTTCCAATAGAGAGAGCTATTAGTAGAGTGGTAGATATGATGGGGGTGATCAGTTGCATGAAATTTATGTGGTAGTTACATATGAGTAGGAGAAAATTAGAGGTATGATCTACTAGTCATTTAAACATCATTGTTCCTTTTGAATTAGGATTCATGCACTTATATGTTTCACCACTGCTATTTTAATTATATGGGATTGACATAGATAGAATTTATGTTCCCATGTTTGGTGATTATAATAGTAATATGATATTTGCATTTTTTGATGTGTACTAGGGGTGTTGACTAATTATGGGGCCACAATGGTCATGTGTATTATTTTCCAACTTCATATATAGTCACACAATTTCTACCATTTTATTGAATGTTTGTATTCTATGGGTTCTTTTATTAACTAAATCTAGAGTAGAGTTTTTTATGTATTTGGATGTCCAGAATGTGGTCTTTATTAGAATATGAAATTGTTAGTTGGATATTATTTGTATGTATCACCATAATTTCATGGTAGATGATATTTTTTTGGAATTTATGAGAATTGGGATGGTGGAGGTACATATAATCATTGGGTAATTTATGGATGTTTTTTCTAAAGAGGATGTGATGTTAACCACTTAACCTAAAATGATGCTCAGGATTTACCACTAGCCCTACCCTTATTTGATTTAAATGTATCCATTATTGGATGAAATTTTCTTCATTTCAGCTTTCATTGTCTCAGATATATGATCTGATATGGAATGGTTTCATCTAGATCTAGGTATCTCTATTGGATGATTTGGTGTTATTCTCCATAAATATAGAAGGTCGTTTGATGTTGTATTTATACTAATGAAGTTTTAACCTTGTGATGATCATGAATTATTGACCACAACCAAGGATAGATGATATTTTCCACTAGTTTATATGGATTATATGGATTTGTATAATGAATATGCGGTATTGTTTTAACTAGTTGATAGTGAAGTAGGGAGATATCCAGATGTCTACCTTTAAATGTTGTAATGGGAACTTCCTATTCACAATTAGTCATTTATGGAAACGAAGAAACCCAATGTGTCTATGGGGATCATGAACACTATTTTATATTATTCTATATATGAGTTTTTATTTCTTCTAATTGATATATTTTGATCTAATCAGCCTTAGAGATGATTCATGTTTATCATAACAGAAATTTCCTGCATTTTCTTCATTAGCACTAGCCCTATGTGATATTACAAAAGAGAATGTTTGGAAATTAATGGTATATATTTTTGGCCATGTGGTGTCTGAGTAGTTGGAGGTTTTGGATTACTCTAATCCCAAGGATATTATTTCATTACATCACCCATGAATGTGGATGAGTATCATAACATTTTTGTTCTGTCTTGATATTACATGACGTTCATATAAAGAATATCAGGGATTTTCACCATTGATTTTTTTTTCTACAAAATACTAGAGTTTTATATTAAATCAAAAGTGTCAATTATCATTTGACTATCTGAATGGGTTGTCGATCAGTGCTCATGTGATCCAGTTTCTAGGGGAAATATTTAATTTATCTATGTTTTCTAACTCTTTTGGTTAGGTCGTGGGATGTTTCATTCTATATCTAACGTAAATGACCTCTTATCGATCTACAAAGTTACACCTTTTTGAAATTAACAATTCATCCAATTATATTAATCAATAATAAGTTTTTTCCATAATTTTTTTGATAAATTAGCTAATTGGGGTGGTCAATGTGATACTCATATTTCTTAAGAGAATGTGGTATAACTTTTCTCTACATGATCTGAATCTGTGGTAATAATGGTTGATAGACTTTCTTCATGAAAAAAAATTAGATACATCATATACCCAAGGAAAAGGAAATGTCACAGATGAAACATTTAGTTGAATCTTCATGGTGAATGTTATCAATGTATCTAAAGATGTTTATATTGAGTCAAAGGAATTAAAAGACCATAATTCAAGAGAATGTGTGGTCAATGGTATACATATTGACTCAATCTTTCCAAAACTAAACATTTAATCACTTTTTAAGAATATTGAAACCATTACACAAAGAGATTCTAAATGACTGTATTAGGTTAGTTCCTTTGGAAACATATAAACATAAGCATTGTCACATAACTACATTATATATCAATAGGTTATTCATGAAAAACACCCTTCTTACTCACATCATACATTATAAATTTCTTCAAAACCTATGAATGAAAACATAAAATATGGTGAGATCAGTGCTCATTAAGGGTAAATAAGGGACAAATGTAAGAATAAACATGATCTCAGGGGTATGATAATGAGATAACAACATTAGATGATCATACCATGTATACTATATGATCCTAAACATTAATCATGGAATAAATATTGGTAATTAATAATACATGAATCATAATGGAATAAATAATATAGTCCATGAAAGAAAAAAATTGGAATAATACTGGAATTGTGGAAGATAAATAAGAAAATAAAAATATTTCCATTGTATCCTTGTAATGACAAATAATAAAATCTTAGTACTATGGGTTCACTACCCATACCATCTTTATAGTCATGGTTCACTCCCATGACCATATTGTTTGTATGATTTCACTCCCCATACTATCATGGTAGTTATCGTTGACTCCCATGACCTACATATTAATCAAGGTACACTACAAAGGCTATCTTATTCTATCTTATGTGATATAAATCATTACCCCATTTATTGGAGGGGGATATAGGTCCCATCAATATCATAATGAAATCATACATATATGTTTCAGAAAAACATAAAAATCATACCATAACCCATTAAATTAAATGAGTCTCATAAACATGTAACCATATCCCAACACGCGGAAGAATATATTGTTTTTATAATCATTTCTTAAAAATCATATCTCACTAAAATAAGCTAGATTCAAAAGAATATAACATGTTTAAGATAAAAGTATTTCTTAAAATTCATCCCATGATAAGATAAACCATATATAAAAATAATATGAAAGGAAACATTAAACAATTTACCTAGAAATACATTAGTTGCACAAATAGATTTCATCATAGATAGAAAATAAATTTGAACGATTGCATAAAATAATTTATTGAGAAAATTACCCTTAATGAAAAAATATTTTCTAAAAATTTAACCTTCTGAAAACAATTTTCATTGAACCATAGCATGTACCAGATAAAAAGGATTATTTAACAAGATTTTTAAAACATTTTAATTTCAGAATATGTTGAAAACATATAAGATAAATAATTATAACGTTTTGAATACCATTTCATTGAATTTACTTTGAAAACATTTAATGAAATCATGGAAATGTTTTGGAAAATTTGTTTCTTTAAAAACTAATAAATGAATATAAAATATATTTGAACATATATTCTTCGAAAATACTTTAAAAACACATAATAATGTAGTCATAAATAAATTAAATAGTTTGTTTTCTGAAAAAAATACTTTTTAAAACTTATATAAGTAGAAATGAAAATAATTTAAAAATATTTTTTTAATGAAAATTCATTTTTGAAAACATTTTTCATTACAAAAACATTAAAATATATAACTTACATAATGTAAAGAATGTGTTTTCTTTTAAAAAATTAATATTTTATTATTGAAAAGGGTTATTCAAGGGACTGTTGGTGATGAAAGTGGGTAAATCCGTACATTCCGAACAATCATTTTTCATAGAAAAATGTTTAGAAAAGTTCCTCGACTAGAAAATGTCAAGAAGTTTAATTTTTTATTTAAGAAAAAATTATGTATAAAAGGAAATAAATTGGTAAATTTTATTTTCAATATAATATTATAATGTTAGAATTTTTGGGAAGCCTTTTAGAAATCATGGTTTTGAATGAACACTGATTTCTGACTGAAGAGAGAGGTAAAGTCAGATATTTATAAGAAGACATTATCAATAATATTATGTAAAAAAGAGTATAAAAATGTACCATTACTTGAATATAAAATGTCTTAATAGAGGGTATGAATCATCATTATACTTACTAACATAGTTATCATAAGACATCATCAATGGATGGAAAATCATAATCAATTTTGTTAAATAATGATATAGTTTTAATAAACACTTACAACATTGAAGCAAGAAATCATACTACCCATGTCAGAAAATTAATTATATGGGTCAAAATTAAATTTTAAATAAATAATATTCTTGAAATAAAATTTCAAATCGACACATATACACTTAAAAACAAAAATTTTCTACAAAACAAAATAGGAGTCTCAATTGTAGGAAACTTTCAACAGAACAATCTTACTGATATGGTATCTTTGAAAACATACTGAAAAATATATAAAGATCATAGAATTTATATTTACATACCCATAAATTTATTAATAATAATAATCACATTACACATTCATGTGAAGTATATACACCATGTAAAAGAAAACAGTGGTGAACATGGCATGTATCTCATAGATATAAAAAGTTAAATGAAATGCAGTTACCTTATTTCTTGACTCTTTTCATACTCATTCAAATCTATGTTAACTAAAATTTATGTTAATCATAAATATTTAAAGAAACATATTCATATATCAAATAATATATATTATTTTCTTATTACTTTATATTACCCACTTGTTATCAATTTTATGTAATGGCTTCACTCCAGGTAATATATGATTTCTTATTCATACATGTTTTGATTTATTATACCTGATTTTCTAACATAGATAATGATTTAATTATTCCATTAATTTAAGAAATTACATAAATATCATATATAATACAGATATATATATATATATCTAATAATCAATAAAATATATAATGATGAAATGGAATACACCATTCATTGAGATGGTATGCCATACACACACATTAATGCAGTTTGCAATTTTTTATCATATTGAAAGAAACTGAGTAAATAAAATATATTTATATAAATATATAATATAATTTTTTTACAATTATTATTTTATTTATATCATATATTTTAACTATAACTGTCCTTAACACATTCCATGAAATTTATGAATGATTCACATCCATTTGTGGAGGCGGTAATAAACATGTCCACCAAGGATGCTATATTATTTTTAAAAGATGTAAAGTATAAATTTATGTTTTATAATAGATTTAAATATAATAAATAAATATTAAATATAATATATATCATATATAAACATCATTTCCATCATTATGACCAACCATGAATGGTGGTAATTAAAAAAATGAACTATTGTCTGATTGTGGGGAAGTAGATCATGGTACACCAAAAAACTATGTTTGTTACCCATTAGAAGGAAATCTGTGTATGTGTTGGTTAAACCCTTAACAAAAAATGTTAGTATATTGATGATACGTTTTTTATAATAATTTAATAACGATAATTTAAAGAGTAGAGAAGAAAATAAAACTATAAAGATTGAGAAAGAATTTACCTCTTATTCAGGTAATTCCTATTGGTCCCACCAATGAGATTCAATTCAATGGGTTTATGTCCATGATTATTAGTATATAATGTCGTTAGGGGTGTTAAGGTTCTATTTGGGACGATCATCCTCATTACAACGTGTCTTGAGATGTGTGAGGAAGTGGGTGGAGAGGAGGAGGATTTCCACTCTAGTAAATTTTGTAAAATGGAATTCAATACCCATTTTTCACATTCAAATAGGATTCAATACTATAAAATTTTATAGAAAGTGGGGATAGGGTATAAATACTGACAACCAATGGAATTTGGAAAATTTTCTATGTAATTTTTGGACCATATGTTTATGGATTAGTCTCAAGTAATTCTTATTTTCATTATATCTATTGTAATTAATTTTAATTAAATTAAATATTTTTTTGGTCAGAAAAAAATGTTGACCAAATTATAAATTATAAATTTTTCTGATTCTAAAAAAATAATCCACTTTTTAAAATTTAAATCATATAATTGGTATAAATTAATTTAAATTTAATCTAGCAGATGGTATGGAAATGTGGGGTTATAAAGAATAATCCTTCAAAAGATAGTCTATTTTTTTATTCACTTTCATTTTGAATTGATTAAAAATATTTTAATTGTATTTATTAACAAATAATTCATGTAATTAACATTAAACCCAAATTTAAATATTTTTTTGTCACAATAAATTAACTAGATGGTAAATAAATTTTGGAATAAAATTCAGAATTTTCATTATTCATTAATATGAAACTTTACAGAAAATACCACATATTAACCCTAAGCTAATTTTTTTATTTCAAACTCAAAGATGAAGTTTATTTTGAAATATAATATTTATTAATGTTCATGAAATTGGATTTAAAATAGGTTAACCATTAAAAAGAGATAAAATTGCATTAAGAAATATATTGAGTCTTATGTGAAATATTGGGTTTTTTCATATCTTATGATTATAAAATATATTGGATGAATATCATATTTATTTCATTTAAATTATTATATAGATAATTTTATTTTTTAGGATACAACAACTTTTTGAGTATAAAAATAGTTCTCTATAAAAATATTTCATTTATATTTAATTACTTCTTATATCTATTTCAAATTTATACATAACCAATGAATTCATTTTATATTTTTTATAAACTAAATATTTTCATAAGATAGTAAATAATATTCATAAATTCTAAATTAATATATGTTCTATATATTATTAGATTAAATTATACTATTTTAATAATGTATTTTTGTTCCAGAAAACTCAGAATTTCATCTAATATAAGATTGAGAAAAATGTGTTTGTTTCGTGAAAATCATGAAAAATCGTTATCATGAGAATTTATATAAGGTACCAGCCTTAAAATTACTTAATCATGAGTTATTTCAATAATACACAATGAGGATCTTTTCAGGTTTAGAGTTTTAGATAATTAGATCATAAATCATGCATTACACTCAATATTTAAACAATGTGGTTACATAAAAGATAGTAATCATTTTTCCTATCATCAGAAAAATATTTTAAATAAAACATAGATTCTTTCTTGACACTTCCTTGACACTATAATCACATCATGTACCTTTCCCTTGACCCGTGAAAAACATTTCAAAAACATGGGATGAGCATAAAAAGCGTTGTAAGGGATATAAGAATACCTAAAGGAAACTTTAGTACATGTATACATAAAAGTCAATAAAATCATACATTACTCATAAAACATAAGCATGTTAACATACCCCATGAAATCATATGATTTATGAATAACTCATAGAAAACATAAGGCATAGAGGTAACTCGAGGCATTCATAACATTCTTACGTAAGGAGTAACCCTCATGGTTACGTTTGGAATACCCATCAGAGTATATTCAATAAATCTCTTTGGAGAAACCTTAAAATTTAACCCCTTTACATTACCCAATGCATTGGAGATCTATATCGGGCTCTACCATCCTTATTTTATCACGGAACCACCCATCTTCATAAACAATTCCCAAGAACCATTACATAATCGTATAACATAAAACATGCATAAAGGAAACATAACATTTCCACATTTCAATCACAAGATATCAATAACACATTTATGTAATAAAAACATTATAAAAAACATTTTCAATACAAAAATAAAAGAAAAGTAACACATGGTATTTATTTTTCATGAAAAAAACTTATGGCTTGTAGAGGAATTCGAAATTCAAATAATGGTCACGGTGGCGGAGAAGTCATTGTCACCGCATATGCACGACAAAAAAAACATTCCATTTTTCATTTAGTAAAACTCTTTGTATAAAAAATATTCCTTTTGAATATCTGTAAAATTCAAAGGGGTTAATACACCGTATAAAAGAAAGTTGTGTATAAAACAAAATATGCCTCAATGAAAGTAGATTCAGATGAAGTCCCTTACCTCGTATCCGACTTGAATCGATCGTTCTTTAATCTTCTAAATAATAAACTTGAGTAAATTTCTACTTGCTTAAGATCCTTTTTCATGTTCATTATTCCTTTTATATCACTTATTACCATGTCATGAACACTATTTAATTATTTAAGTTAATAACGGTCGTTTTAACGATCATTAGTACTTGAGTCAAAAATAAACTCTTTATAATTACAAGTTGTTCATGTATCCATTATATCTGGAGTAATATTCAAGATGTAGATATCATATATATCATATATATATACCAAGTATATACATGCATTTATAATATTACATTACATTTAGAGGTAAGAAATGAAATGCACCGTTCATGGAGACGTTAAGCCGTACGTACGCATGAACACTACTTTCATTTCTATTTCGTATTTTATAGAATAAAATCATAACAATATAAAGTTATATTATAATTCCAGTATAATATCATATATAATATAATTAACTCCATCCTATATACGTCCCACATATGGCATTAACGAATCCAATCACTTTGAGGGGGAGGTAGTCCGCACTTCCTAAAATGAAGATATCGCGTTTACCCATAATGGAAACCATAAAGGTATGCAAAACATGAAAAAGAAAGAAGATTAAGAAAAATATAAACATACTATATATAATATACAATTATATTGTCATCTTAATGGCCACATTTGAAGGTGTTAGAAGAATATTGAACAATCATCGTTTCGTGAGGCAGAAATTCCCCATCCACGGAAACAATATGCTCTTTAACCATTAGATGAAGGTGTGTGTAAGTGTAGATCTAATACTTATTATGAAAAAAACCTAGTGTATTTATGATACTTGTGTTTTTACAAGAGAAATTAGTAAAAAGAGTTTAGATGGTTGGAAAAGAAAAACAAAACAAAAGAACATTAAAGAGGACTTTACCTTTAAATTGGGTAACACTTCTTGGTTTGAACCAAAATGGTATCTTGTAGAGATTTCTGCCTAAGGTAAGGATAATAGGATTAATATAGGGATGTGTAGAGATAATATGAGCAGGTCTTGGCCGATAGAGAGGCTTGATAAGTGTGGGTAAAGAGGTAGAGGTGGGGGCCTTTTATAAGAGGAGAGGAGGGCACTCATGGAAAGTAAAAAAATGTTACTTTATATTAAAATGTGTTTTGGATTTAAAAGGTCTCACATAGATTTATTTCTAGGATAAGGTGATAATTGTTTGAAATATACTCATCCAATAGGTCTTTTACAAGTGTATGTCTTAGATTTTACATTATCTTTTCATTTTAATTAAATCGTTTATTAATGAGTTAATCGCTGCATCATCATGATGTAATAAAGAATTTAATTTATTTAATGTCTAACAATTATTAAAAATAGTATGATGTAGGAAATATTTTTAGCGTTCCAATTACTACTCATAGTCCAATAGATCATTTATGTAGAAAAAATTAAAAATGTTTTACTTAGGTGATACATTCTTTGTTATATTTAAATTTTTTAAAAATAAAAAGATAAAATGTCATTATCACACAAAAGTGATTCCATGGGGTCCCAAAGTTTGGCACAAGGCATCCCATGGTCGGCCATGATACAAAAAGTAGAATTAGGACACATGTTTGCATCATTTGTTATTATTATGATATTATTTTATTATCATTAACTACTTGATTACTAATTAATCAAGATAATTAAAGATAATTACCGTCATTACTATTCATAATGTCCAAAAACAAAAGAGTATTGATTACATAATTTGGACCTTATGAAAAAAATAAGTAATCCATTTTACCAAATTCAAAACATAGAAATTACAATAATTAATTTTAATATAATTCCCATTGTCAAAACAAATAGCGGGTTTTTTTAGAAACAATATCTATGAAAAGTTTGGCACTTGTTTATGCCCAATTCCAAAGTAAAATTAATTCCAATGACCACCATTGGATTACATGGTAACAATATATTCTATTTTCACTTTAAAACAAATTAAAAGTATAATATATCTATATAATTAAATTAGATGAAAATGCAGTTTTGATGTAAACTGCAGTATTTTTCACTATTCATTAAAAAATGAACATTGTCAGAAAAATATCAGAAATTTATCCAAAGTAAATTTCATTATACAAATCATAAATAATGAGTTTATTTTGACAAATAGTGCTTATAAAAGTGTCAAAAGTTTTATTTAAAAATGGTTTTCCATCAAAAGGCAGTAAAACAATCTTTTAAAAATATTAGCGTATTCCATGCTTAAGATTGGATTTATTCACGTTTTAAGCCTCTAAAACACTATCTAATTCATAAATAGACATAGATAAGAATATCTATTATTCATTACTTACTTGGGCTGTTACATCCTTCCCCCATTTAGAATATTGTGTCCTCGCAATTTATTTACTTATCGAATAAGTTGGCTATTTAGCCCTATTTGCATTTTCAGATTCACATGTTTCCCCTTCACTCATGTGGGTTTTTAAAAAAACCTTTACTTGATGAATCTAATTATTCCACAACACATTCTCCCTGTGGTCAAGAATCTTGATCGGTTGTTCCCCATAGGATAGATTTTCTTCCAGCTGAACTAACTCTGGACTCAAAACATGAGATGGAGCTGGCATATACTGCCTTAACATTGAAACATGAAAAACATTATGTACCTAAGATAAACATGGAGGTAAATCCACTCGGTATACAACTAATCCAACTCTCTCTACAATTTCATATGGTCCAATGAACCTTGTACTTATCTTTCCCTTCTTTCCAAATAGCATCAAACTTTTCCATTGTGAAACTTTGAGAAAAACAAGATCACCGACCTCAAAAGAGAGATCATTCCTCCTGTTGTCCGCATAACTCTTCTGCCTAATCTGACCTGTTCTCATGTGTTTCTGTATCAGCTGAACTTTTTTTTCCAACACTTCTACCAATTCTGGTCCCATCATCTTCTTTTCACCTACTTCATCCCAAAAAGCTGAAGTTTGACACCGCTTCCCATATAACGCCTCAAATGGTGCAATCTGTATGCTGGAATAAAAACTGTTATTATAAGAATACTCAACCAAAGATAGATGTTGGTCCCAACATCCCTGATAATCCATCGAACAAGCACGAACCATATCCTCCATAGTCTAAATAGTTCATTCTGACTACCCTTCTGATTGAGGATGAAAATCTGTACTAAAATTCAATTCAGTACCCAATGACTTTTCAAGGCCTTTCCAAATGTTAGAAGTGAACCTGGGATCACAGTCAGATACAATAGAGAGAGGAACTCCATGTAACCCAACTATCTCTTTAAGATACAAACGGGAAAGTTGATTTAGGATAAAATTATCTCATATTGCAAGGAAATGAGCAGATTTAGTCATGCGATCAACAATAACCCAGATTGAATTATTACCTCGAGGTGTCTTCGACAATACCACAACGAAGTCCATGGATATATTCTACCATTTCCACTCTGGCACTGGTAAAGGCTGAAGCATCCCTTTTGGTAACTTCCACTCTGCTTTAACCTGTTGAAATGTCAAACACTTCATAGTAAAATTAGTAATGTCTCTTTTCATTCCTTCCCACCAGTAACACTCTCCAAGATCTCTATACATCTTAGTACTGCATAGATGAACTGAAAACAAAGAACTATGAGCATCACATAATAACTCTCTCTTCAACTATGAGTCACACGGAACACACAATCTCTTCCCAAATCACAAAACACAATCATTATCAATGTTGAATTTTGGAAAATTACCCTTCTGAACTAGCTCTACCTTTTTCTGCAACACATTTTCTTGCTTCTGTGCTTTCTTAATTCTGTCTCATAGAAAATATTTCACTGATAACTGAAACAAAATAGAAGGACATTATGCATCAAAAACTTCTATGCCGAAGATCATCAAATCCTTAACCAAAGGATCACATTCCAAACAAAACATTATTAATGAAGCATTACTTTATTGACTCAAAGCATCAAACACTTTATTTACTTTTCCTGGATGGTAATGAATTGTACAATCCTAATCCTTGATTAATTCCATACATCTCATCTGTCTCATGTTCAATTCTTTCTATGTGAATATATACTTTAAACTTTTTTGATCGGTATATATTTCAAACTTTACTCCATACAAATTGTGCCTCCAAATTTTTAAAGCAAAAACAACAGTAGCTAATTCCAAATCATGTGTAGGGTAATTTACCTAATGTGTTTTCAACTGTCGTGAAGCATAATCAATTAACTGATCATTATGCATTAGGAAGCAACCATGTCCTTTTAATGAAGAATCACTGTAGATAACAAACTCACCATTCCTTTAAGGTAGTTCCAAAAATGGAGCATTCACCAATTTTCGTTTCAATTCCTGAAAAAAATCATCACATTCTATTGTCCAGATAAACTTAACACCCTTACGAGTTAGGTTAGTCATTGGACTAGATAACTGTGAAAAATTTCTAACAAACCATTGGTAATAGCCTGCCATACCAAGGATTCTACGAATCTCAGTTACATTTGTTGGTCTTGTCCATTCTTCAACAACCTTTGTTTTGGTAGGATCAACAGGTATCCCATCTTTAGAAACAATGTGACCAAGGAATGAAATTTGTTTCAAACAAAACTCACACTTGCTGAATTTCCCATACAATTTCTTTTCTTTTATTCTTTGAAAAAATAACCCTTAAATGTCTTTCATGCTCCTCTTTACTTTTAGAAAACACAAATATCATCAATGAAAACAACCACAAACTTATCCAAGAACTCATCGAAAATTCTATTCATATGGTCTATGAATACAGAAGGTGAATTCGTTAGACCAAAAGGCATAACTACAAATTCATAATGGCCATATCATCTTTGGAATGGGATCTTTGGAATATCAACTTCCTTTACCTTCAATTGATGGTACCCTGATCTTAGGTCAATCTTTGAAAAAAACTGAGCTCCCTGGAGCTGATCAAACAAATCATCAATATGAGGCAATGGATATTTGTTATTAACAATGATGTTATTCAAGGCTCTATAATCAATGAAAAGTCTCATTGAACCATCTTACTTTTTGACAAATAAAATAGGAGCACCCCATGGTGATGTGCTAGGTCGAATGAAACCATTCTCTAATAAATCTTGCAATTTCTCCTTCAACACTAAAAGTTCAATTTGAGCCATTCGATAAGGGGGTTTCGAAATTGGATTAGCATCAGGAACTAAGTCAACAATAAATTCAAATTCACGATATTGTATTGTTCCAGGAAACTCATCAAGAAAAACATCAGGATACTCATTTACCACTGGCACATCGTTAATCTGAATAGTTCCATTGTTTTCAACGATATTTGAACAGTAACATTCATTTACATCTTTTACAAGTTTAGAAGCCTCTTGATATGTTATCAACAGTAAGGGTTCATTCATGTACAAAAACTGAAAGTCATTCTGAAAAGAAACTTCTTTAGCTCTAATTTCAATATTAGCATGGTAAATAAATAGCCAATCCATAAACAGGATAACATCAAACTCTACTAGAGGTAAAACAATAAGGTTTTCAAGTAGGTTCTTTTCATGGATAAGGATAGGAAGATTCTTATAATTTTTTTTGCCTCAGCATTTCCCCCAGGTGTTTTACCACAATTTCAAGAGTCATTTCTTGATATGGTATTCCCATTTTACTAGAAAAGTTTTCAGAGATGGAAAGAATATATAGACCCTGAATCAAACAACCCACTAGCATAATCTGAAAAAATAATCAAAGTACCTGATACCACTTAATTTTATGGACCAACATCTACTGAAGTAGTTGCAATGGATTTCACCACCCCTTTTTGCTTGTAGTCTAACTAATTCCCATAACTCACGCTCTTTTTCGGACACTTGTTTTCATTGTGACCCATCTCATTGCACTTAAAACATTTCACTAAATGTAAATCAAATTTGGCCTTACCATTACCCTGATCTCTTTCAGTGAAATCACATGCCTTATGTCCCATCTTACCACATCGGTAGCAATTTCTAGAATTCATAAGACATTCCCCAGCATGCCTTTTACCACATTTATCACAAATTGGAAACTTAGTTTTCTTACCGTAAGACATTTTTGAAGAATTATTTCCTTTCTCCTGCCACCTCGGTCTCTTCTTATGCTGTTTGTTATAGAACACCTGATCATTGGAAAACTCCATTTCCACCTTCTCAGCACATCGAACAAGCTTTTCATAACTCTTGAACTCAAGGGAATCTAAATACCTTCGATATTTTAGAATTAATCTTGAGTAAAAATGATTGATTTTTCTATCAAGGTCTCGAATAAAATTTGGAGCATACCTATCCAATCAAGTGATCCTCTCTTCATAAGAATCCACTAATTTGTCCTCTTACCTCAATTCCAAGAAGTTTTTTCAATCCTAAGTTGATCAGCCTTAGGCAAATAATTCTCAAGAAACATACCTTTGAATTCTTCTCAGTCGAGAGCATCAATCTCATCAGCGTCCCTGATATTTTTAACAATAGACCACCACTGATCTGCTTCACCCTCCAAACGGTAAATAGAAAGACTAACCTTTTTATTGTCTGAAAACACCATGACATCGAAAATATTCTCCAGTGCTTTAATCCACCCTTCAGCTAGCACATGGTCAGATGATCCTCTAAATGATGAGGGATGTTGCCTCGTGAAATTTCCCACCACTGACATATTCCTCTGCGATTGATCTGGCTGATCTCGTGCATAGATACCACCACTATTTATCGCTTGAATCAACTGCGCCATTTCTACAACAAACTGTTCAGTTCCAATCCAAACCATCTCAGGATGATGATTCAGAAGGTTATTTCCTTCGGTATGCCTTCCTCGTACTAGTTCCATGTATCCTCTGCGGGAAACCATTTTGAACAAACATGTCTTAGATGAAGCAACATAGTTACCTCCAAATGCTATATCATTTCAATTTGACCATAAAATTTTTTTTTGGATAATCATTTAATATAATTCCAACTCCTATAGTTATCTAAACCGACCATTGATACCAACTATAAGGCCCCAGCCTTAAAATTTTTTTAATCTTGAGTTATTTAAAGAATACACAATGATGATCATTTCAGTTTTAGATTTTTATAGAATTAGATCATAAATCATGCATTACACTCCGCATTTAAACAAAGTGGTTACATAAAAGGTAGTACTCATTTTTTCCATCATCGGAAACATATTTAAAATAAAACATAGATTCATTCTTGAAACTTCCTTGACACTATCATCACATCATGTACCTTTCCCTTGACCTGTGAAAAACATTTCAAAAACTTGTGATGAGCATAAAAAGCTCAGTAAAGGATATAAGAATACGTAAAGGAATATTTAGTACATGTATACATAAGAGTCACTGAAATAATACATTACTCATAAAGCATAAGCACATTAACATACCTCCTGAAATCATATGATTTATGAATAACTCATAGAAAACATAAGATATAGAGGTAATTTGAGGCATTCATAACATTCTTACATAGGGAGTAACCCTCATGGTTACGTTTGGAATACCCATCACTGTATATTCCCTAAATCTCTTCGAAGAAAACTTAATATTTAACCCCTTTGCATTACCCTATGAATTGGAGAGCTATATAGGGCTCACCCACCTTTATTTTATCACGGAACCACCCATCTTCATAAATAATTCCCAAGAACCATAACATAATTGTATCACATAAAACATGCATAAAGGAAATATAACATTTCCACATTTCAATCACAAGATATCAATAACACATTGATATAATGAAAACATTATAAATAACATTTTCAATACAAAAATAATATAAAATTAAAACATGGTATTTATTTTTCATAAAAAAGTTATGGCTTGTAGAGGAAGCTGAAACTCAAAAAATGGTCACGACGGCAGAGAAGTCGTTGCCGCTGTATACGTACGGCAAAAAAAAAACAATCCTTTTGTCGTTTAGTAAACCGCTTCATATAAAAAATATTCCTTTTGAATAGATTTAAAATTCAAATTGGTTTACACACCGTATAAAAGAAAGTTGTGTATAAAACAAAATATGCCTCAACGAAAGGAGATTGAGACAATGTCCCTTACCTCGTATCCGACTTAACTCGATCATTATTTAATCTCTTGAATAATAAACATGAGTTAATTTATACTTTATTAAGAACCTTTTCAAGTTAATTAATACTTTTATATCACTTATTACCATGTCATGAACAATATGTAATTATTTAAGTTAATAATGGTCGTTTTAACGATCATTGGTACTTGAGTCAAAAATATACACTTTATAATTAAAATTTTTTCATGTATACATTATATCCAGAGTTAT
This sequence comes from Viscum album, assembly GCA_963277665.1. Lineage (NCBI taxonomy): Eukaryota > Viridiplantae > Streptophyta > Magnoliopsida > Santalales > Viscaceae > Viscum > Viscum album. Next base: position 1,512,037,580 of record OY728143.1, on the reverse strand, counting down.
ATTAATGATATAGATATCATATATATCATATATATCCATTATATACAGACATATATAATATTAAATAACATTTAGAGGTAAGAAATGAAATGCACCGTTCATGGAGACGGTAAGCCGTACGTACGCATGAATGATGATTTCATTTCTATTTCATATTTTATGGAAGGAAATCACAATGATATAAAGGTATATTATAATTACAGTATAATATCATATATAATATCATTAACTCCATCCTTTATACATCCCACATATGGCATTAACGAATCAAATCACTTTGAGGGGGTAGTAGTTCGCACTTCCTAAAATGAAGATATCGTGTTTACCCATAATGGAATCCATAAAGATATGCCAAAAATGATAAATACAGAAGATTAAGGAAAACAAAAACATACTATATATCATATATAAATATAGTGTCATCTTAATGGCCCATTTTGAAGGTGTTATAAGAATATTGAACAATCATCGTTTTGTGAGGCAGAAATTTGCCATCCCCGGAAATAGTATGCTCTTTAACCATTAGATGATGGTGTGTGTAAGTTTAGCTTTAATCCTTCTTATAAAAACATCCTTGTATATTTAATATACTAGTGTTGTTACAAAATAAATGAATAAAAATAGTTTAGGGGGTTGGAGAAGCAAAATAAAACAAAAGAACATTAGAGAAGACGTTACCTTTAAATCGGGTAACTCTTCTTGGTTTGAACCAAAATGGTATATTGAAGTGCTTTCTGCCTATGGTAAGGCTTCTTAGATGAAGAGATGGATTTGGAGATATAAAATGCGCATGGATTGGCCGCAAGAAAGGCTTGATAAGTGTGGGTAAGGAGGTAGAGGTGGGGGCCTTTTATTAGAGGAGAGGAGGGCACTCTTGGAAGGTTACAAAATGTTACTTTATATTAAAATGTGTTTCGGATTTTAAAGGTCCCATATTGATGTATTTAGTGGATAAATTAAGAAGGGTTCTAAATATTTTCATCCAATAGGTCTTTGACAAGTGTAAGTCTTAGATGTTACATTATCTTTTCATTTTATTTAAATCATTCATTAATGAGTTAATCGTTGCATCATCACGATGTCACAAATAATTTAATTTATTTAATGTCTAAAAATTATAAAAAAAATACTATGATGTAGGAAATATTTTTATCTTTCCAATGACTATTTATAGTCCAATATATCATTTATGTAGACAAATGTAAAAATATTTTACTCAGGAGATACATTCTTTTTATATTTAACTTTCTTTATAAATAAAAAGATAAAAAGTCATTATCACACAAAAGTGATTCCATGTTGTCCCAATGTTTGGAACAAGGCATAACATGGTCGTCCATGACACAACCAGTAGAATTATAACACATGTTGGTGTCATTTGTTATTATTATGATATTATTTTATTATCCATAACTACCCGATTACTAATTAATCAAGATAATTAAAGATAATTATCATCGTTACTATTCATAATGTCCAAAAACAAGAGCCTTGATTACATAATTTGGACCTTATGATTAAAAATATTTAATTCATTTTACCAAATTCCAAACACAGAAATTACAATATTTAATTTAAAAATAATTCCCGTTGTCAAAACCAAAAGCGGGTTTTTTAGAAACAATATCTTGAAAAGATTGGCACTTGTTTATGCCCAATTCCAAAGTGAAATTAATTCCAATGACCACAATTGGATTAAATGGTAAAAATATATTCTATTTAAACTCTAAAACAAATTATAAATATAATCTATCCATATAATTAAATTAGATGAAAATGCAGTTTTGATGTAAAATGCTGTGTTTTTCATTATTCATTAAAAATGAACATTGTCAGAAAAATACAAAAAATTTATCCAAAGTAAATTTCAATGTCACAATCATAATTAATATGTTTATATTGGCAAATAAATCTTATAAAACTATTAAAAGTATGATTTAAAAATGGTTTTCCATCAAAAGGCAGTAAACAATCTTTTAAAAATATTAGTGTATTACATTCTTAAGATTGGATTTATTCTAGTTTTAAGCCTCTAAAACACTATCTAATTCATAAATAGACATAGATAAGAATATCTATTATTCATTACTTACTTGGGATGTTACATCCTTCCCCCCTTTAGAAAATTTCATCCCTGCAATTTATTTACTTATCGAATAAGTGGGGATATTTAGCCCTCATTGCATTTTCAGATTCCCATGCTGCCTCTTCACTCATGTGGTTTTTCCAAAAATACTTTACTTGATGAATCACTTTATTCCACAACACTTTCTCCCTGTGGTCATGAATCTGGACAGGTTATTCCTCATAAGATATATTCTCTTCCAGCTAAACTACCTCTAGACTCAAAACATGAGATGGATATGGAATGTAATTCCTTGACATTGAAACATGAAAAACATTATGTACGTGAGATAAACTCGGAGTTAAAGCCACTCGGTATAAAAATGATCCAAATATCTCCAAATTTTCATATGTTCCAATAAACCTTGGACTCAGCTTTCCTTTCTTACCAAATTTCATCACACTTTTCCATGGTGAAACTTTGAGAAAAACATGATCACCTACCTCAAAAGAGAGATCCTTCAAACTATTGTCCACTTAACGCTTCTGCCTACTCTGAGTTGTTATCATGTGTTTCTGTATCAGTTGAACTTTTTCTGCCAACTCTTCTACCAATTCTGGTCCCATCAACTTCCTTTCACCTACTTCATCCCAAAAAGCTGGAGTTCGACACCACTTCGCATATAACACCTCAAATGGTTTCATTTGTATACTGGAATGAAAACTGTTATTACAAGAAAACTCAACCAAAGAAAGATGTTGGTTCCAACTTCCTTGATAATCCATCGAACAAGAACGTAGAATATCCTCCAATGTCTGAATCATTTTTTCTGACTTCCCATCTAATTGAGGATGAAAAGCCGTACTAAAATTTAATTCATTACCCAATGAATTTTGAAGGCCTTTCCTAAAGTTAGAAGTGAATCTGGGATCACGGTCAGATATAATGGAGAAAGGAACTCCATGTAACCTGACAATCTATTTAAGATAAAAATGGGAAAGATGATCTAGGGAAAAATTATCTCGTATAGCAAGGAAATGAGAATATTTAGTCAAGCGATCAACAATAACCCAGATTGCATTATTACCTCGAGGTGTATTCAGAAATCCCAAAAAGAAGTCCATGGATATATTCTCTCATTTACACTCTAGAACTAGTAAAGGCTGAAGCATCCCTTTTGGTAACTGCCACTCTACTTTAAACTGTTGACAAGTCAAACACTTTATAGAAAAATCAGCAATGTCTCTTTTCATTCCATCCCACCAGTAACACTCTAGATGATCTCTATACATCTTAGTGCTGCCTAGATGAACTAAAAAATGGAGAACTATGAGCTTCACATAACAACTCACTCTTCAAATGTGAATCACACGGCACACACAATCTCTTCCCAAAACTTAAAACACAATCATAATCAATGTTGAATTCAGGAAACTTACCCTTTTGAACCAGTTCTACCTTTTTCTGCAACTCACTGTCTTGCTTCTGTGCTTTCTTAATTATGTCTGATAGAAAATATTTCACACATACCTAAAACAAAACAGAAGGACATCCTACACCAACAACTTCTATGCCAAAGTTCATCAAATCATTAACCAAAGGATCACGTTCCAAACACAAAATTGTTAATGAAGAATTAATATTTTGACTCAAAGCATCAGCCACTTTATTTGCTTTTCCCAGATAGTAATAAATTGTACAATCATAATCCTCGATTAATTCCAGCCATCTCCTCTATCTCATGTATAATTGTTTCTGAGTGAATATATACTTTAAACTTTTGTGATTGGTATATATTTCACACTTTACACCATAAAAATGATGCCTCCAAATTTTTAAACCAAAAAAATAGTAGCTACTTCCAAATGATGTGTAGGGTAATTTTCCTCATGTGTTTTCAACTGTCGTGAAGCATAAGAAATTACACGATCATTCTGCATTAGGACGCAACCAAGTCCATTCAATGAAGCATCACTGTAGATAAAAAACTCACCATTCTAGGAAGGTAGTGACAAAACTAGACCATTCACCAATCTTCTTTTCAATTCATGGAAACAATCATCACATTCTTTTCTCCAGATATACTTAACACCCTTCCGAGTTAGCTTAGTCATTGGACTAGATAACCGTGAAAAATTTCTAACAAGCCTTTGGTAATATCCTACCAAACCAAAGAATCTAAAAATCTCAGTTACATTTGTGGGTCTTGGCCATTCTTCATCAACCTTCTTTTTTGTAGGATCAAAAGTTATCCCATGTTTAGAAATAATGTGACCGAGGAAAGAAATTTGTTGCAACCAAAACTAACACTTTCAAAATTTACCATATAATTTATTTTATTTTAAGGTTTGAAAAAATAACCCTTAAATTTCTTTCATGATCTTATTTTCTTTTAGAAAACACCAAAATATCATCAATGAAAACAACCATAAACTTTTCCAAGAACTCATGGAAAATTCTATTCATAAGGTCCATGAATGAAACAGGTGCATTTGTTAGACCAAAAGGGATAACTTCAAATTCATAATGGCCATATCATGTATGGAACTTGGTTTTCGGAATATCATCTTCCTTTAGCTTCAACTAATGGTACCCAGATCTCAGGTCAATCATTGAAAAAAACAGAGCTCCCTGGAGCTGATCAAACAAATCATCGATATGAGGTAAAGGATATTAGTTCCTAACAGTGATGTTATTCAAGGCTCTATAATCAATGAAAAGTCTCATTGAACCATCTTTCTTTTTATAAAAATAAAACAGGAGAACCACATGGTGATTTGCTAGGTCAAATGAAACCTTTCTCAAATAAATCTTGCAATTTCTCCTTCAACTCTAAAATTTCAATTTGAGACATTCGATAAGGGGGTTTTGAAATTGGCTTAGCACCAGGAAATAAGTCAACAGTAAATTCAACTTCCCGATCTGGTATTATTACAGGAAACTCATCAGGAAAAACATCAGGATACTCATTTACCATTGGCACATCATTAATCTGAATAGTTCCCTTGTTTTCGATGATATGTTCAAGGTAACATTAATTTCCATCTTTTACAAGTTTCTCGGCCTCTTGATATGTTATCAACAGTAAGGGTTCATTCTTTTACACAAACTGAAAGTATTTCTAAAAAGAAACTTCTTTATCTCTACAGTCAATCTTAGCGTGGTAAATAGAGAGCCAATCCATACCTGGGATAACATCAAACTCTACTAGAGGTAAAAAATAAGTTTTTCAAGTAGGTTCTTTCCACGAATAAGTATAGGAATATTCTTATAAATTATTTTTGCCTCATCATTTTTCCCAGGTGTTTTTACCACAAGTTCAGGAGTCATTTCTTGAGATGGTATTCCCATTTTACTAGGAATGTTTTCAGAGATGAAATAATGTGTAGACCCTGAATCAAAAAACACACTGGAATAATCTTTAAAAACAAACAAAATACCTGATACCACTTAATTTGATGGCCCAAAATCTGCTGAAGTAGTTGCAAAGGATTTCACCACCCCTTTATACTTGTAGTCTAACTGCTTCCCAAAACTCAAGCTCTTTGTCGGACACTCGTTTGCATAGTGACCCATCTCATTGCATTTAAAACATTTCACTAACTATAAATCATATTTGTTCTTACAATCACCCTGATCTCTTTCAGTGCAATCACGAGCCCTATTTCCCATATTATTGCATCAGTAGAACATTCCATAATTCAGAAGACATTCCCCAGCATGACTTTTACCACATTTATCACAAACTAGAAACTTAGTTTTCTTACGTCAGACCTTTTTGAAGAATTCTTTCCTTTATCCTATCACCTCGGTATCTTCTTCTGCAGGTTGTTATGGAACAATTGATCATCGGAAAACTCCATTTCCACCTTCTCCGCACATCAAACAAGCTCTTCATAACTCTTGAACTCACGATAAGCTAAATCCCGTCGATATTTTGGCTTTAATCCTGAGTAAAAATGATTGATTTTACTATCAAGATATCAGATAGAATTTGGAGCATACCATACCAATCGAGTGAACCTCTCTTCATAGGAAGCCACTGAGTCGTCCTCTTATCTCAATTCCAAGAATTGTTTTTTCATCCTATGTAAAACAGCCTTAGGAAAATACTTCTCAAGAAACATACCTTTGAATTAATCCTAGTCGAGAGCATCAATCTAATTAGTGTACCTTATATTTTTAAACATTGACCACCATTGATCTGCTTCACCCTCAAAACAGTAAATAGAAAGACTAACATTTTGATTGTCTAAACACCCCATGACATCGATAATCTTCTCCAGTGCATTAAACCACCCTTTTCTAGCACAGAGTCAGATGATCCTCTGAATGATGGGGGATGTTGCCTCATGAAATGCTCCACCACTGACATGTTCCTCTGTGGTTTATCTGGCTGATATCGTGCATAGATACCACCACCATTTATCGCTTGAGTCAACTACGCCATTACTGCAACAAACTGTTCAGTTCTAATACCTACCATCTCAGGATGCTAATTCGGAAGGTTATTTCTTTCTGTATTCCATCCTAGCACTGCTTCCATATTTCCTCTGCGGAAAACCATTTAGAACAAACATGTCTTAGATGAAGAAAAATGGTAATCTTCAAATGATATATCATTTCAATTTGACCAAATTTTTTTTGGATAATCATTTAATAGAATTCTAACTCCTAAAGTTATCTAAACCAACCTTTGATACCAAATATAAGGCCCTAGACTTAAAAATTACTTAACCTTGAGTTATTTCATGAATACACATTGAGGATCTTTTCAAGTTTGGAGTTTTAGAGAATTAGATAATAAATCATGCATTACACTCCGCATTTAAACAAAGTGGTTACATAAAAGATAGTAATCATTTTTCCCATGATTGGAAACATATTCAAAATAAAACATAGATTATTTCTTAACACTTCCTTGACACTATCAGCACTTCATGTACCTTTCCTTTGACCTGTGAAAAACATTTCAAAAACATGGGATGAGCAAAAAAAGCTCAGTAAGGGATATAAGAATACGTAAAGGAATCTTTAGTACATGTATACATAAGAGTCAATGAAATCATACTTTACTCATAAAACATAAGCACGTTAACATACAACATGAAATCATAAGATTTATGAATAACTCAAAACGAACATAAGACATAGAGGTAACTTGAGGCATTCATAACATTCTTACATAGGGAGTAACCCTCATGGTTACGTTTGGAATACCCATCATAGTATATTACCAATATCTCTTCGGATAAACCTTAACGTTTAACCCCTTCGCATTACCCAATTCATTATAGATCTATATTGTCACGACCCGCCCTCGGGGTCCGTGCCGTGACTACCCCAAGCCCGCCTTCCATAGGCCAGGGGCTGGCGACTAGCACCAAGGCGTAAATCCCGGTAAAAAGGGAAGGCATTGCCTTTGAAAAGTAAACACACACCACAGAGTAAGCAAGCGGAAAGTAAACACTAAACAAAGCAGAGTACAACTAAAAGTGCGGAAAAGTAAATGGGCCAGTATACAAACCCAAACTGAAAGTAAAGTACAACTCGAAAAGGGAAAAACAGCAACTAAAAAGTAAAAGCTGCTACTCCGAGCTGTCCACTGGAAATCCCACCTGATGGGTGGGTACAGATAGCTCCTCTGCTCCACGGGTCCCACCGTCCGCTCCGAGCACGTCCCGCCCAGTGGTCCACCTCCGGGTACCGTCCCGCTGTGCAAGCCTCAGCTAAGGTCAACGCTGTCCGTCGTCTGCAACCAACACAACGTAGTGCGGGCAAAGCCCGTGCAGGGGTGAGTATAAGCTACTCAGTAGGGACCCCGAGAGCCCTGAAGGTCTCTCAAATCCACAAAGGATAAACCACGAAGAAAAGTACAATCACGAAGTAACAACCGACACTGCTTAGGTATATGCCCATACATATACCTAAGTCATCAATTCAGATACGCTCCAACCTCCGAGCCCAAGTACAACTCAGTCCACGCAGGAAAGTATACGTATTCCACATAGGGAAGCAATACATAATCCACACAGGATTGCACAACACAATCCACACAGGAAAGTAACAGGATTCAGCTCACACAGGTATACTTCTTCAAGGACGATAAAGATGATCACTGATCCATCTAAGTCGTCGGACCCACGAAGGATCGATAGGTAACTAACCCCCGCAGAAGACCCACACAGGATCGGGCTCACACAGAACCTGTAGGCACTGGCTCACACAGAACCGCTGAGCGCAAGGACCCACACAGGATCGGGCTCACACAGAACCTGTAGCACTGATCCACGTAGGATCGCTGAGTGCTGTAGTCGTCGTCGTCGAATCCACACAGGATCTCTGTACTGTCGTCGTCGAATCCACACAGGATCTCTGTACTGTCGTCGTCGAGTCCACACAGGATCTCTGTACTGTCGTCGTCGCAGTCACAGTAGCAGTCGTAGCAGTAGAACAGTCGCAGCCAGCACTAGGGTTCCCGCACACAGCAAGCTCGTACGGAGGATCTGCTCCACGAGCCGAGAGGCTGATACATCAACTGTCACAAAGACCGAAGTTGATGTATCCAAAAGTTCCGTATCGCCAACAGGAACTCAACGCAACAGACGGCGCGCCGATCGGACGCCCGGTCTGAGAGTTATAGGCATTTTCGTCTCCGGGGCCCGGTTGGTTTTTAAGGCAAAACCAACCCGACCGTACTCCACCTGCGTCCAAACCTCGGGCGGAGTATGCCAAAAGATCCGTCTCACTAAGAGGAACACAACGTGACTGACGGCGCGTCAATCGGACGTCCGTAGCTCAAGATATGAGCGTTTCCGCTCCGAAGGCCCGGTTGGTTTCGTGAACGAACCAACCCGGCCGAACTCAAAGTAAACCGAAACCTTGAGTGCGATATACCGAAACGACCGTCTCGATCCAAGGATCGCGTTGCCGCAGAAGGTTCGTCATTCGGAGGTCCGAGGCTCAAGTTATGAGCCAAAACCCGAATCTGGTTCGAAACGGGGGGTCCGGGTCCGGGCCGACCCGGCCCGACCCCCCCCCCCCCCCCCTGGGCGGCGCGGTGGCCGGCGGCGGCGGATGGCGGCGGCGGGCGGCGGCGCAGCGGCGCGGCGGCGGGCCGCGGTGGCGGCGGCGGCGGGCCGCGGTGGCGGCGGCGGCGGGCCGCGGGGGCGGCGGCGGGCCGCGGCGGCGGCGCCGGGCGCCGCACGTGGGAGGCACGCGGGGGCTAAGCCCCGCGTTTTGTCAAGGCGGCACGGCCTTGTGCCGTGCCTTGCAACAAACGGCCCCCGCATGTGGGGGCCGGCTGGAACGAACCGGGGGGGCTGTTGCCCCCCCCCCCTCCTTTTATGAACCGCCCCCCCTCATTAAGAGGGGGGTTTGTTGAACCAGCCGGGGGATTTATTCCCCCGGTTTTATGACATCCGGCCGGCCAGCTGGCCGGCTGGTTTTTACCAACGGGACCGGAAATTCCGGTCCCGCCCTCGACTTCCGACGCCGGCGGCCCGGCCGCCGGTCTTTCCTTCCGCCGCGGCCCGGAACCGGCCGCGGTCTCCTCGTCCTGCCGCGGCCCGGAACCGGCCGCGGTCTTCTCGTCCCGCCGCGGCCCGGAACCGGCCGCGGCGTTCGTCATCCGGCGCGGTGCGACGACACCGCGTCCCTTCGCCGTGCTTTGATATTATTTAACGCGGCGCGACGGCGTCGTGTTCTTGTTGTTACTTCCAAGGTGCGTGCGACGGCATCGCGTAAGATATTCGCACGTTCATCCGCGTGGTGCGACGGCACCACGCCACTTGCTTTCCTCCGCAAAATAATTAAACAAGAACGATGGAGGGGGGTTCGGCCGTGTTCGTGCGGTCCGGCCCCCCTCTCGTTAAAAATAATAACGCAACTTAAAACATTTAAAAGTCTCAAGTTTGACATGCGAAAACCAGGATCATGAAACGGAATAAATAAATATTGAATCAACAACCCCTACCTCGGGTTTAAGATTCAAAGGTTCGGCTACGCTCCGCGGAAGATGGCGTCGCGGAGGTCGGGTGTCGCGGTCGACGTTCGTCAAATCCGTTGACGAAGTGTTATGCCTGAAGAGACACGACGTTGGCGGATCTTCGTTTGCCGACGAAGAAGGTCCGAGGAGGAAGAAGAGGTCCGAAGATACCGGGTTGCCGAGTCGATGATCCTTGACGAAGTGTTGTCGTTCTTCGTTGAGGATGAAGACGTTCTTCGCCGGAGAAGATGAAGAGGAGCTCTCAAAAGCTCTCAAGGGAATAAACCAACAACCCATAAACAAATAAGATTACATCTTATTTTATTAACACATAACTCAAAAGAATTTCAAATGTTTGAAATTCAAAAGAGTTAACTCCCAAAATTAATTAAGAGTAACATAGGCCAATTAATTAGGGGTTAAGTACGTTGAGAGAATTTGAAAAGAAAAGGGGTTCGTGTGGGCCCCACCACACTTAATCCTCCCAAGGGAGGTTAAGTGGGTGTGGGTCCCACTTCCAACCTCCTTTGATAGGTTTTTAAATAAGTTAAAATAAAATTTGTCTTACACAAATTTTATTTAACTTAACTGAAAAACCCCAAAACGTAACTTTCAACCCGCAACAAACGCAACTCCCGATAAGGTCTCATTAAGCGAATATCGGCGGTGCGAGTTCATCGGTGCCCTCGGATTTCAATTCCGAGCACCGGATCAAAAGTTAGGAATTCCCGCTCGTTCGTTCACTGAACGTACCCGAGCCAAACTTCGGAAATTAATTCCGGGCACTCCGGGCCTCGGAATCAGGTCCCGTCTGAAACCGCGCTCTTGTAAAATTCTAAAGAAAATTAAGAAAAAAATTCCCTTGAATTTTACGGGTCTTTACATATATCGGGCTCACCTTCCCTTAGTTTATCACGAAACCACCCGTCTTTATAAACAATTTCCACTAACCATAACATAATCGTATCACATAAAACATGAATAAAGGAAACATAACATTTCCACATTTTAATCACAAGATATCAGTAAAACATTGTTATAATAAAAACATTATCAAAACCATTTTCGTTACCAAAATAAATGAAAAGTAAAACATGGTATTTATTTTTCATTAAAAAATAGTTACGGCTTGTAGAGGAAGCTGAATCTCAAATAATGGACATGGCAGAGGAGAAGTCGTTGTCACCGCATACGTATGACAAAAAAACATTCCTTTCATCATATAGTAAAACACATAGTATAAAAAAGTTTCCTTTTTAATATATGTAAAATTAAAAGGGTATTATACACCGTATAAATGAAAGTTGTGTATAAAACAATATATTACTCAATGAAAGGAGATTGAGACAAAGTCCCTTACCTCATATCGGACTTGACTCGATAATTATTTAATCTTTCGAATAATAAACTTGAGTTAATTTATACTTGCTTAAAACCTTTTTCATGTTCATTATTCCTTTTATATCACTTATTACCATGTCATTAACACTATGTAATTATTTAAGTTAATAACGGTCGTTTTAACGATCATTGGTACTTGAGTAAAAAATAACCTCTTTATAATTACAAGTTGGTCATGTATACATTATATCCAGAGTTATATTCATGATTTAGATACCATATATATCATATATATCCATTATATACATTATCATATAATACTACAAAACATTTAGAGGTAAAAAATGAAATGCACCATTCATGGAGACGGTAAGTCGTACGTACGCATGAACGCTGATTTCATTTCTATTTCGTATTTTATAGAATGGAATCATAATGATATAAAGGTAAATTATAATTCCAGTATAATATCATATATAATATCATTACCTTAATCTTTTATACATCCCACATATGTCATTAACGAATCAAATCACTTTGAGGGGGCGGTAGTCCGTACTTCCTAAATTGGAAAGATAAAAATATTTTATTCATTCAGCGGCAGTTTTTGTGATGGTTTCTTTTAGGTTTGTGCTATTAATGGTATTTTTATTTTCGTTTTGTTTTAAATTAAGGTGTTTTATTGATTGTTGAGAAAAAAATTCCTATAAAAATGGACTAGTCATGTTTTTTCACTTGTTTTAATGGTTTGATCTAGTTTTTCAAAAAAAAAATACTAGAGAATGATATTCCATTCAATTAAAAAATATAGTGCTAGAGTTGTACAATGTGTCTGAAAAATCTAGAAAATGGAACTAGAGTATTCTCAATTCCATTTATTCCAGAGTGATAGTTTTACGATGATAATGAAGGTGATGCGATGATGCTGATACGGGGTGTCACTAAAAAGTTTATATGTCTCCGTTTTCCTAGAATCTACTCATGTTATAGGACTCCTCTATTCTCTCTGAGGTAGAGCAAAGCAGTGGTCTTCCTAGTCCTTTGGGACATGAGTTTGAGTGGCAAAATCAGGGATTTTTATGGTAATTATTAGAGTTATATACTTTCGGTGACTTTTTTAATTTGAAATTGGGAATATTTTTAGCTTTGGTATTTCAATATGCTTTAGAAGTTCGTTTTGTTCTGAATTTTTATGATGAAATCAACCGAAATTATATTAGGATAAACTACAGATGAGGATGTAGGGCATCAAGAATTCATCTAATAATGGTCATTCATAATTGGATTAAATAGAGAGTATAGAATTTCCATCGGTGTGAGGTTAGTGAAACCCTATGCAATATAGCTTTCCAACTAGTCATTTGAGATGGCGGCTTGACATATTGTTTTAGTTTCTATGGAGGGGATGTTCCTGGTATTTTTGATCAGGGAATATTTATGTATTATTTTTCTATGTTTTTCCCACTTGTTCCTCCAAACTGTTTTTGAAAAAAAAAATACTATTTTCATCCAGTCACATAACAAATTCTAGAATCTTTGTTGCAAGAAATGAAAAATATCTGAAGAACGGTTAAAATTATTTGAAAAAATATGTCATAAAATCATGGGGTATTACATTATACCCCCGCCCCCCTTAAAATGAGTTTCTCCCCCTAAATTCTTATGTATTATAAATGATTTAAAATATGGATGTTCCTTTTTATATAATCCCAAATAATAAAATGAAATACTAAAAATTAGTTAAAAAAAGATAAAACCATAACTATTACCCTAAGTAACTCGGTAATATATTAAAACATAGGAGATAAAATGTGATAACTGAAAACATGGACGTGAAAGTGAAATATAACCACCATGTTCTGTATGATTGTGATAGAGGACAAGGTTAGGAGAAAGGTAAAAATCACAATGAAATAAATAGGTGATGACCAAATGAACCATTTGATTCATCATAATTGAAGGTCCTCAGATAGTAGGATAGGTATGAATATTTTTTTTACTTAAGTAGAATAAAATTCCAGAATAGATATACTTTTATGATTATAGGTCAACCTCACCCATTTTTTTATCCACTTCCCCAGTTTCTATAAAAAAATTGAATGTTTTATCCAAAAAGTGCTAAAAGATCACAAGATCAATGATATAAAATCCCATTGGTAATTAGTTATCCAATGATGTTTAAGTTTAACTTAAACATTCCCTTAATGGTTAAACTTATAAATGTAGAAACCCTATCCTTTTACACATATTATTATATGATTTCAACCATCATATACAATCATTTATTGTAACATCTGTCCTCCTTTGAATATTAGGTACATTAAATTGAAAACATGGGACAAAAAAATTCCTTTTTTTCAAATCCATAATTAGATCTTAACATCATTTGAGCCCTTACATCTGAATAGGACAAACTAGGAAAGACATGAACAAAGAGATGATCAAAAAATACTAGTAAGGGGATAATCATATGAATAAAGCATAATTCATACCATGATGACATAAAAGGTAACAAATATACATTAGGATGTATAACATTAATAATCATTGTATCATTGGAGATGTAAAAACAACATAAAACATGACATAAGAATGTGTTATTGATCATTTGACTTGGATGAGAATGAGTCAAGGGTAACCACCAAGGCCCTCATAAATGGAGCATGAGTCAATGATAACCACCAACAACGTTTCAGCTAGAGCATGAGTCAAGGCTAACCACCAAGGCCATTTCACATAATTTCTTATGAGACTAAACATTACCCAATTAATTGGATATATATTTTTTTCTCCCATAATTACATGTTCATTAATAGGTTTTATTGATGAATAATCAATTATAAGTAATCAAACATAAAAAAATGTTTTATCAAGGAAATAATTGTATATCATTATCATGTGAAAAGACATTAACAAAGGTAATATCATAATGGTGTCTATGAAATAATGGATATAAATAATAAATAAAAATTTAAAAAGGAAAATAGGCATATATAATGACACATGTTGGTAAACTAAAGTGAACACATGTAAAATTTTTGTTTAATAAACATTATAAATAAAACAATTTAGTGGGGTTTAAGGAATATATTATTGATTCCATAAAATGGAAAATGACTAATTTTGTGTATAAACCATTAATTAAAAATGATATTTCTACATGATTGAATGGGTGATTTTATAACCATAATAATAATGAAGGCTTCAAAAGATGATGTATGGTAGTTTAAAGTGGATATGAGGTCAGGAAGATCCATTTAATCAGGTTTTCTTATCTGGAATAATTAATAATTGGACATTTTGAAAACATGTATTACTCATAAAATAAGGATTATATGATATATTTACCTTACATTGGAGAATATAAGCATAATTTAAAATTATTTAAAAAAAATTAAAAGATTTTCATTGGGGTGAAGAGAGAGAAATTGTAATCTGATTGATAAATGTAGGATTAAAATGAATCCCTTACATTTTGTCAGAAAGTATTCTGTACTTATACCTAATTTCTTAGATAATAAAATAAAATAAAATAAGATAATTTATTAATATATAGCATATTACATAATTAATTTATTTTGTATAATTATATTCTGTTCATTTATGAAATTTGTAGGGATTTTTAAGATATAATTCCATCATTCATGAAAGTTATTTTCCTTGGTTTTCAGGATTGGTCCACTAGTATACTTATATGGAAAAACATTTTAAATGAGAATAATTTTCCACAATTAAAATTATATGTTATTAATTAACATAATGGATGTCAAATAGACATATATATCATTTTGTTTCTAGGTTTTTAGATTATTCATTATATAAAACATTAATGATTTTTTTTGGCTTTATATAGTAGTTTTTTGAGCATCACGAACTAGTTTTTATTATTATTTAATACCAAATATATATACTAGTTCCATAACATTAAATATGTTTTAATAAATATATAAAACTCTTTTTAAACCATTAAAATTGCTTTATGACCATCCATTAATGATGAATTGAAAAACAAAAGCACGTCGCCCATAATGGCTGTAAATCGACACCTCACAGACGATGTTTTATTTTTTAGTAGAAAAGGGGAAAGGGATAAAAAATATTACGAATTATATAAATAAAAAGAAAAAAATAGCAACATATATAATATAATTTTTCTTTCATGTCACTTGGATAAGTGGAGGCGAGGAGAGAATAATAAAATAAAATAAGTTTAAAAAGAATTAAGTATTTACCTCTTTAATTCACTTCCTTGAGATCCTCCTTGAGGAACATGAGTTTGGTATTTTATTGAGACCGATGTCTCTTAGATGTAATGATGTGACTATGTAAAATTATTAGGCAAAATTTGGATATGGATCAAAGCTAAAATGGTGCAAGGAGAAGTGGTTGTATTTATAGGGGATGAGAGTTGTGTTTTCTTGTTATTTTTTTCATTACATTATTAATTTTCCTCAAGACACTGAATATTTTTATAATTTTTACTCAATATATTAAAATAATTATAGTGAGCTTTATATTATAAGATTAAATATAAAATACATAATCTATGAATCAATAGTTTTTGCATTTTTCTTATATTCTAAATTATCATATTTTACAATTCCTCAAAAATTCAGATATTTAAAAAAACCAAAAATTCACCCTAACTATTTTTGACATGTATTATTCAAAAAAGAACTCATTTTTATGAATTTTTTTTCTAAATATGAAATATTATATATTTAAATATAATAATTAATTAATTGATAATTACAAATTTTATAAATATAACTATTTTTACAACACATTGAAAAAATAATTAAGGCCTCATAAAAATTACCTATAATAATAAGAAAACAAAATAACAATTACTAAAATCTATTTTTATGAAAATAAATTTTATTTTGAATCAATATATTAACGAAAAATGTAAATAAATGTTTTTGTTTCATAAAAAATAAGAAATAATAATTTACCACATCCAAAATATTAATAAAATTTTATTATTATATAATTATATAATATTTTCTTTTATAATATGTCAGATTTTTATTTATACTTTCATAAGATATGTTACTATTATATTAGCTGGTTTACTACACATTAGTTTCATATTACTATTTGAAAGGTCAAATTTTTATTCCATTGGTATATGTTCTTTATCTTATATATATACCACTAAAATCATTCATTATTTATTTATAATGTTTTTATTATGTCATATATGTTATTTTCTAGTATTTATAATATATAGAATAACTATAAGAAGTGAATTTCCATTGATAGAATTCCTGGTTGTTACATTCTTTCCCCCTTATAAAATTTCACATTCGAAATTTCATTTTACAAACTAAGGGAACAACAAATATGGGTTTCAATGATGAACGGATAATAAAACAAATTAACCCTCAAATATGGAAGGAAAAAATTTTAAATGATAATTATTTCCTAACATGTAATTCCATATATTCTAATATTGGTTATCTAAGGAGATATAATTATACTAAGTTTTCTTACTAAAGTTGGTTATCTCTAATATTGAAAAATAACTAGAACATTATATGATTCCAAATACAGGGAACCTATACTTTTACACACATTATTACAAGATTGTTACCATAAAATACAACCACATATCACAAAGAGTAGTTCCTTTGGAAGATTAGTTACATAAAATTGAAATCATGGGATAAAAAAATAATTATTTAAATTCCAAAATGAGCCCATAACTTCTTTTGATCTCTTAAATCTATAAATTATAACCTAGGAAATACATGAATGATGGTATGAGAAAAAAATACATTTAAGGGAATGAGAATATAAATAAACCATACCACATGAGTTATAAGGCATAACATAATGGCCTTAAAAGTAATGAATATAAATAAAGAGGCATAAAATATTAAATCATGGTATCATAAGAGATACTGATATGACATAAACCATGAAATTATCATGAGTCAAGGGTCTATTTACATAGTAGATCTTGTTTCATGTCTGACCACCAAGAAAATTTCACATTGAGCACTTATCAAATCTAATCACCCATAACATTAAACTAGGATCTTGAGTCAAGGTTAACCATAGAATCCATTGCACAAGATTTCTCATGAGACTAGACATTATACTATTAATTGGAGCTATATCTATTTTCACTCATCATAAAATGTTCATTAATATGTGTGACACATGAATAATCATACATAAGGAATCAAATATAAACATAAGGATTACCCATAGAAATAATTGGGTATCATAATAATTTCAAAAGGTGTAACAAAAGGAAATAACAAAATGGTGTAAATACATGAATGGATTTAAATAATAATTATAAATTAATTAGGGAAAGTAGGAATAAATCATGATATTTTATGTTAAAATGATGATAAAAATCTAAATGTAGTGTTTAAGAAACATTAGAAAAAAATCAATTTAGTGCGTTTTGAGGAAAATATTAAAGACTAAATAAAATAGAAAATGAATGATTCATGTGTTAAACCAGAAATGAATAGTGACAGTTTTTAATGAAAAAATGGGTTCTACTATAAAAAAAATTGTGGGCTAAAATAAATTATAGATGATACTAGAAAATATGTATGAATTCATGAACTTCCCTTTAATCGGGATTGGTTTACAAGAAGAATGGTGAAATTGACTTTTTTAAAACATGTATTTACCTTTAAATTAAGAATGATCTTATCTTGATACATGATTTTTGAATACAAAGAAGAAATTTATAATAAATACATAAAAATAAAGAAGAATTATATTAGGGGAAACGAGAGAGAAAATGTAACCTATAGAAAAAATGGAGGTTCAGAAAGAATCCAATACATTATGTTTGAAAGTGTCTTGAAATTATACATAATTTCTTATATAATCAAAATAAATACAGTAGTTAATTAATTCCTAACCTTTTATAAATTTATTTTATATACTATAATATTCTTCTATTCATATTGTGGACTTCATGGTGAGGTGTAAGATAGAATTTAATCATTTGGGAGTGTTTGTTTCCTTGGTTTTCCAGATTAGTTCACATATATACATGTTTCAAAAATCAATTAAAATGATAATATTTGTCCTGAATTGATATTATATATTATTAATGAAAATAATGAATATTAAATGATCTTATATATCATTTTCCTTATAGGTAATGATGATTCAGTTGATAAAACGTTATTGATAATCATTTGGATTAATTTAGCTTATTTTCGATCATCACAAACTCATTTTTAATAGGGTTTAATACATATTATATATTCATTTTTAACCATAGAACTGGTTTTATGGTTATCCTTGAAGGTGAAATGGGGAAAACATATCATCCACAAAGGCTGTAAATTGGAATGTCACAAACGAAGCTTTCATTTCTAGTAAAAATGGATATGGTTAGTGAAATTAATATTAATTATTATTTTAAATTGATAAAATTATATTATATATATGTTACAATATATATTCATGCCACTTGGTCAAGGGGACATGATGATATAATAAAAAAAATAATATAATTTAAAAGAAATTAAAATAAAATGAAAGAAGTTTTTACATCGTGAATTCTACCCCTTGAGAACCACCTTGAGGGACATGGATTTAGTCTTTTATTGTAAAGAAAGGATCCTTGATGTGGGGGAGACACTGGTATGAATATTAGGTATAATTTATAAATTTCTCATAGATTTAAATATTTGAGGAGAGGTGGTAGAGAGGGGTGGCATTTTTATGGAGGAGAGGGGTGTTTTATCATTATTTTATTCATTTGTTAATTATTTATCAACATGATTATAAATAGTTTTAATGTTATTTTTTTATATATTAAAATATTTAACTAGTGTTCAATATTATTGGCTTACATCATCTATACATCATCTATGACTCAATAATTCAAGTGTATACTCAAAAATCCCTAGAGCGAGTCAGAACTGCTCCTACCAAATTGTATTAAAAAAATAAAGGACATAGTTAGAACATCAAAAGGGAGGTTCAAAAATCCTAGTAAGAGACTTAGCACATGAATATGCCTCAAAAAAAGGCACAAAATAATCAAAATCCATAAAATACCATTCAGAATTGGATTCCACAATAGCCTTCTTTGACAAAGCATCAATAACCTTTGAAAAATAAGTTAAGATGTCATACAATTATCTTATAGTCATAAAAAAATTATTATTGATGATTCAATTTTATAAAAATTAATTGTTTTGAAATAATATAATTAATTATAAAATATTAAATAAACATTTATATTTCACAAAAATACCGAATCATTAATTCCCAAAACATTATTGTACATATAATATAATATAATTATGTATTATTTTCATTTTAAATATTATTAAAATTTATTCAGACATTCAGAAGTGATATTAAAATTATATTGTATGGTTTACTATTCATAAGATTCCTATTACTATTCCAATGGTCATGTTATTATTCTGTTGGTAAAGGTTCTATTATTTATAGAAAAACCTCTTAATAAAGACAATATTAATTTATAAAGTTTTTATTATTTTATATGTATGATTTTATGTTTCTAATAATATATGGAATAACTATGAGAATAAATATATATTGATATAATTTGTGGTGATTACAATAACCCTTCCAAAAAACGAAAATCGATAACTATTGAAAGAAATTAACAAAATAATCTTAACATTGATCCCCCATATATCACAAATTACATCTTGGATGTTTCATTCCACACATATGAATACCGACAACATATATTCCCTTGAAACATGGTATCAACTAGAATTAAAATACATCCTTATTAAAATCATGCATGCTTTTTTATTCCAAATATTACTGGATACATTATTCAAATCTATGAAGTTGTAAACACCTTCTCAAATTACATAAGACACATTTTCAATAACAAGTTCTAGGGTAATCCAAACCAAAAAATTACATATTCATATCTCAACGACTGACATTAATTTATGGTTACCTTCCCTTTATCTAAATATAACTCTTCCATGAAATCACTAATCTTATTCTTTATCACCATTCAACTTGTCATTTTCAATACATAATGAAAATTTATACTGAAAATACATATATATATATATATATATATATATCGTGATTCATATAAAAAAATCATTGAATTTGAAATCAAAAATACTTTATTCATAAGACATTATTCCTAAACCATTACTAATGATTCATCAACATATTCCATAATACCTCTTACCAAGAATATGAAAAATGAATCATGTTTTATGGTTCATCAACATTAATCTATTCATACTTATAATTTTTAATGTAAAAAATATGTGAAGAACATCACATACCCAAAAAGTCCGAGAGACAGGAAAATCCTGCTCCCACCAAATTATTAATAAAAAAGTGATAAACAACAGAGTACAGCTCAAAGATGTGGATCCTTACAAAGCCTCATATAGACAACACCAGCACTATCATCATGCACTAGGCCATTGCAATAACTGGGTAACATAAAAAGACCAGCTGGAACGGACCTCCATAATTGCTCTTTTAGAATGAGAATCAGCAACCTGATTTGCCTCCCTGTAGACATGTGAGACATCAATACAAATCCTCTCAGAAAGCTTGAGAAACTTTATCCAAGTAGGTAGAATTCTCCATGGGACATTCCTGGATCGATCCTTCAGGATCTGCACAGCAACAGAGGAAAATGACTCGATCCATAACTTTCACCATCCATATCAGACCGCATACCTGATTGCTTTTATAATTGCCCAAAGTTCTGCTTCAATCGCATGCCCAATCCCAATGTAATGAAAGTAGAAACCCTTCAAAAAGCCCCGGGAAGACCAAAAAACTCCACCACATCCAGCCAGGCCCGATGCACCATGGGCCGCTCAGTCCACATTGAACTTCAACCAATCACGGATTGGTGGAATCCATCTAATGTAATTCATCACAAATGATCGCCTGCCCCTAAAACTTACACCAAGAGTCTTCAACGGGGTAAAGTCAGAAATATCATTTTCATGCTTTCTTATTGATGTGATGAAGCAATCTGAATGATTCGGTGAAAAAACAAAACACCTTCCTTAAACATGGGGATTCCATTATTAAAGACCACACTATTTCGAGCTCTCCAGATGTATGAAAACCCGAAACAGTAGCAGAAGTGAGCAGGCTTTTCATTTTCTCAGTTGCTTCTATATGAAGCACCGAGTTGAAGAATGTATCAACCGAACAGAATGTCAAACTGCAGTGAAAAATGGCATGTAAATATAGCCATAATCGCACAACAAGAGGACATTCAAGGATCAAATGGAGGACAGATTCTTCATTACACAAGCAAATGGGACACACCGAGGCAAGGTGTACACTAGTGAGTTGAAGGGAAGACTGAATCGGTAACCTTTTCTTCCAGATTCTCCAATTTAGCAGAATGACATTTGGAGAAATAAAGGGCATGAAAATTCATTTGATCCATGAAGGTATCGTGGATACGGTACCACATTCTAGCTTATATAAATCATGAATTAAGAAAATTCAATTTAATGCAGGTTTCCAAACAAGCATTTCATGATCAGCATAGTCATAATTTGTAATTTCCACACAAAAGTTACTGGGTATAATAGCCATTGCATCAGTATTCCTCTGCATGTCACATATAGACATCTGCTTCCAAGATGATGGAATATCAATGACTTACTTAAGGGGAGAGGAAAGCCATAAAGTATTCCAGAAGCTAAAAGATAAATTGAAACATACTAGCCATTTGGAATGTGCCATGAGTTGAGAATAGGTACTCCGGATAGAGGTCCACATAGAGGACTGCAGGTAAGCATCACTATGATTATGTAGCCTGTGAGTAAACCTATTGGTCAGAAATTCCAAGGATTTATCTCCATTTATAAGTCTCCCGGTAAAGTTCATAATCATAGAATCATTAAATATCCTAACATCTTTCACCCCCATCCCACCAATGTCCACCGGCTTGATACATTCTTTCCATGCCAACGTGACATGTTTCCTCTGATTAACAGAGACACTCCATATAAAGTTGTGTATCATCCAACTTAACTCATTTAATAATGTTCTAGGCCACTTATATAATGATAACGAATAAACAAACATTGAAGTGATGACAGAGTTGACCAAACATACTCTCCCAGCTTGGTACATGGTTTTCCCCTTCCATCTAGCTAGCTGATTAGTTATTTTTATAGCTATCTCCTCCAGATATACCCTTTTTACCCTCCCCAAAAATAGAGGCAGTCCAAGATAAGTGAAGGGAAAACTAAATCTCTTCACACCAAGACTGCTAGAAACACTTATCTGATTCTGTGTTCGAATCCCTTCCCCAAATACAACAAAAGACTTCCCCCAACAGATGACCTAGCCTGCCACTTCCTCATAATGTGCAAAGAGATTCCTGATGCAACAGATAGTTTTCCAATCATCCTTGGAGAATAAGAGGATATCCTCATCATATAACAAGTGATAGGGTACCATACAATTCCTACCATCTCTCATCCTCTACTATAACCAACTATTGACATGATTTTTCAAACAGACACTGAAGTAATCCTCAGCGATGGAAAAAAGTAACCCAAAGAGAGGGTCACCCTACCTGACCCCTCAAGAACATCAAAAGAAGCCCCTAGGGGATCCATTTATCATAATCGATAGGCTAGCACTTTTCAAAATTGCAAATATCAAACCAATGAATTTCCCTAAAAAGCCATGAATTTTAAGAACATTGAAAATAAAGTCCCACCTTATTGTGTCAAAGGCCTTCGAAATGTCAATCTTCAAGGCCATATGACCATCTTTGACTTTCCTTCTCATAATATTAACACACTCTGAAGCAGTGAAGAGGCAATTCTGGATATTCCTACCAGGAACAAAACCAAACTGATTAGAAGAAATAAGATGATTAACAATATCACCTAGTCGTACAACAATGACTTTTCTGATTACTTTAGGAATCGAGTTCCCAATGGAAAAAGGCCTGAAGTCCTTGATATCCAAAGCACCATCCTTCTTTGGAATAAAGGAAATGAAATTGGATTTCATCCCAAAAGGCATGTAGGAATGACAAAAGAATTCTTTCACAGCCTCAATCACCTCTTTTTGGATGATATCCCAATAAAACATAAATAATTTGTTGGGGAAGCCATCAGAGATGGAGACACTATCCATATTTAAAGAAAATAGAGTATAATGGACCTCCTTGAATGTAGGAATGTCAGTGAGTTTATTATTTTTTATGTCATAAATACTTGGCTCTATGCATTGAATGATCTGGTTGGAGTTATCATCCCCAGATTCAGAGTAGAGATTCTCAAAGTAACAATTCACTGCATTGGATATCTCATTCTCAGTAGTAAATATGTTGCCATCAATCTGCAGTGCCTTAAGAGACTGCTTTACCTTTTTTTCTTTGTGAATACAATGAAAAAATCTTGAGTTTATGTCTCCTTCCTTTAACCATCTAACATTGGACTGATATCGAGCAACGTTATCCTTAAGATCCAGTAATGAATCAAGCTTTGCAGCCTCCTGTATCTCCTCTTAAGATGGTATGTCATGATGCATATTAGATTGCTGACAGTTATCCAGGTGAAAGTCAGCTTCCGCAATGTCATTTTCTAGATTGGAGAAAGACTGTTTGCTCTACTCTTTAATTCTGATCTTCACATTTTTCAGTTTGGTAGTCAGAATATGCATAGCACTACCCTCTACGGCAACCTCCCAAACCTCTTTAACAAATTCCCTGCATCCTGGTACAACTAAATAGGCATTGTTGGATTTAAAAGGAAAGGGAGTAGATCTGATGTTTCTGAAACAAAGATCAAGAAGTAAGGGTTGATGGCCAGAATGGAATCTGGATAAAGTCATGCCGGAGATTTCCATAAAATCATTCCCTTCATTCATTTGCACAAGGCACCTATCCAGCATGCTCACTTTCCTTCCATTGATAGTGTATCTGGTCCATGTGAAATCAGCTCCTGAGACTGGTATTTCAGCCAGTATACACTTATTAATATAGGAGGAGAAGTCCTTAGATGATGCTCTATAGAAATTGCTTCCTGTTTTTTCAGCAGGCCTCAAGACTGTGTTGATGTCACCCACTAGGATCCATCGCATATTCATGCTGTCAGAAATTTCAGATAGGTTCCTCCACAAAGATCTTCTCTTGATATAATGTTTGAGTGAAAACACAAAGGTAACATAAAAGTAGTTTGACTGAAAGCAGCAGGTTAATGATACCAACTGCAGATTAGTTTAACAGGAGTCAACAATATCACTATTGTGCTTTAGCACCCATAAGGACTCCACCCCATTCTCTGAATGATTAGAAGATATAAAGGAGTACCCAAGATCATGCCAATCAAAATCCATCTAGCTCAAAAACTTTAATCTAGGTTCAGCAATCCCAAGGAGCATGGGTTTATTGGTCAGAATTATATTTCTCATGGCTCTGACCGTGGGTGTGTTCCCAAGGCCCTGATAGTTCCAAAAGAGATTTTTCATTGATGGGAGGACCTTTTCCTTGTGCAGGGTCCAGCATAACCAGTTTCTATGTATTCTTCAGATGCAGTGAGTTCTTCCCCCATATTGGTTCCTTCTCCCCGGCCAGATTCGGGTTCATCCTCATGAAGAGATGTGAACCTGTTACACGAGATTACAGGTGCTGCCAATGTTGATGGTAGAATCCTCATTGTAGCCTTAGCGAGGGGAACTTGAGAAAAAGCTCTATTCAACTCACTACTATCCATCCCATCAGTTCTCCCTTCAAGGTTCAACTCATCCCCTGTAGGGGTGTCAAGTCTTGTCGGGGCAGTAACCCCTACAGATGTATCAGGTGAAACACGATGGACCGCCTGCGCATTGTGGCTAGGAGTGATCATCGCATCAACCATCTCTATAACTTGTCCTTGAACAGAATTATCATCAGCATGAGCAATAGAAATTCCATCTTCAGGTTTCCCATCAGACTCATCAGGTTTCCCATGCTCAGATTTCCTATCACTGCCATTACCTGTCTCAGTATTGAAAGATTCTTTAGGAGGAGCAGCAATGATAATATTAGCATCGGCTGCATCATTCCCTTTACTACATCCTGCTTGATCAGATGACTTGAGATTAGAAGCACCATTGTCAGTAGATTTTTTCCTGCAATGATCAGCATCATGTCCTCTAATGTTGCAGAAATTACATACCTTATTCATCTGACATTCAGGAATAATATGCCAAAAAACATGACAGTTGAGGGAAAATTTTGGTTTCCGCTCATAACCTATTTCTAGGTTAATACCGGCTTCCCTTGTGGTGAATACAACCTCTTCCACAAGGGTGTTAGGCATATCCACTTCAACAAGAATCCTTCTAATGTGTCCAACGGTTGGATTGTCTGTCTACTTGTCAAGCCTGATGGGATTACCCACTGACGAAGCAATATCCCACAAAATTTTGGGTGCCAATAAAGCCAACTAAACTTATGGATGCGTATCCATATCTGTGCAAAGGTATTCTTGAAAGAGTTAGGATCAATGTTTCAATCCCATTTAGGAATTCTAAGTAATCTAGGTTTCAACGGAATGGAACCTAGACTCCATGCACGCCTCTTACACTCATCCGTAGGAAAGACAACATGATAGAAACCCCTTCCCATAACCGTCATTTTCCAGTCACTTAAACCCCATAAATCCGCCAACCTGTTGGTGAGATCATGAAATTTCCTGGGATGAACCCCTTTAACAATTACCGCATGAGCAATGATTGAGAATTTTCATAATTTCACCCGTTCTTCAACATCCTATTGATTCGCATAGACATGCACGACCCTCCCTTTTCTAATAATCCTTTCGGAATTTCTCGGATCATGATCCAAGAAGGAGATGTCCCCCGAATTCTTGATCACATCTGTAAAACTTCCCCCCTGAGAAAGTACATCCTTGACAGCGAATTCTTCAGATTTCCGTTTGGAACAGAGACTGAATAGATCATTATGTCTTATCTGGTCTTCATCATTCACCTTTGTGAAGAACATAACATACCTTTCATAAGTCATTTGTTATCTCATTTTCTTCTAAAGAATTACCAATACTTATACCACCATCCCTGATCTGTTAATGGAATTTTCCATAGGAAATCTACATTATTAATACCCATACTTTCCACATCCAAAACATTAAATATTGAACATGTTCCTTCTAGTTCTCTCAATTTTGTAAAACCATATATAACTGGGTTAGGTACACATATCATCGAAGAACACACCATGATAATGAAAAATTATACATAGTGAGCCTTAATCATGAAACCTACCTTTTAGTAGTTCCAAAAAGTTTTTTATCCTGTACTATTCATATCCAACCTCCATTTATGTCTGTAATGATGGTTCATGAAGAGTTTGTGAATCTCTAGGGAATATCCCTATTAGTGTGAAACTAGGTTAAAAATAAATATTGTTCTCGTATACCAGTTTAAAAAGGGCCTAGTCTGACACACCTTGTCGAAGTTGTTACTATTAAGAACATATGTGATAGAATCACATCCACTTGTTGTATACTAATAGTGTTGTATTTCATAGAAACCACTGACTTTACCCTTTAGCTATATCCCAGTACATTTCCATAAACATTAATTCATCTGTGTACTTATCCTTATAGATATCCCACGATATATCCTTACAAATATATCTACGGATGTCACCATGGTATTATTATCCTAGTTTCTAAAGGTTGAGAAAACCTTTTATATGATTCCAAATATAGGTACCCTCTCAATTCCTAAATTGACATTACATATGTTTTTGGAAATATTTAAAACATTATAAAAATTATCTCCCAAAGATGATATTAGTTTATAGAATTTTGAAACATGGAAACAGAAACACTGGTATAGGAGTGAAATAAATTATCTCCTAGAAGGTTTCTGAGGACTTGAACCCTTATTAGACACATCATACATGATACATATTTTTATAACCTTGGAATGGAAAAAATGGAATGATATTAGATGCTCATTAAGGGTAAAAAATGAAGAAATATAATCAGACTCATGAGAATAAGGGTCTAATAATGAGATCATGACAATAAAATATCTTACCCACCATATCATAAGATAATAAACATGAATCGTGGAATAATTCTTGAATGTTCATAAGATATTAATAAAATGGGAATCAATAACATAAGCTATAAATTCATAACAAAATAATAATTCTTGAGATTATAGAAGACATGTAATCATATAAAATAATTTTTATATTACCCTAATAATCACTCCAATATGGATATTAGTAGTTTGGGTTCACTCCCCATACCACATTGGTAACCATGGTTTACTCCTATGGTAATCTTAGTGGTATGCGTTCACTCACCTACCAAATCTATAGTAATGGTTTACTCCCATGTACCTATTAGTAGTCAAAGATCACTAGGAAGGCCATATTAATTTACCTAATGAGATATAAATATTTAACGAATGCATTTTAGAGAGATATAGGCCCACCAATCTCAAAATGAAATTATACATACATGTTGCACAAAAATAAAAAACAATAATACCATTATCATTAAATGATATCGGTTTCATAAACATGTACTCATTCCATAACCTATGAAAAATGATATTGTTTTCTCAATCATTTCATCACAATAATAACCTGCGCTGATTTTGGTGTCTCAAAATAATTAAAAAAGTGGAAGAGAAACATGTTTTATAAACCACATTCCATCATAACATAAATCATTTAGAGAAATAATATGAATGAATCCACTGAATCACTTCCCCATAAAGGCATGACTAAAACTAAAAGATGGCATTTTTTATCAGATATAATTTTTATGATATTTTAAAAACATTTAATAAGGAAAATAAGAATCATTTAATTTTTTCATAAAGTATTTAACCTTTCTAAAAACATTTTAATTTTTAATAAACATTAAAATTTAATCTAGGAAGCTTTAAGAACATCCTAGAAACATTTTTATTTGAAAATAAATTGTAAACTTATAACATAATCAGGAAATTTTTTTGAAATAATATATATGAAATTAATTTGAAAACATTGAATGAAATATTCAAAATAATTTAAAACCCCTTTAATGAACCTGATTTTCAATATATTATCATTAAATATTATATGTAATTAATTCGATACCATGCTCTGAGATGACGTTTGATTTGAAGGACAGATGTCCCTGGAATAAATGTTAGAAATTTTATAAATATATTAAATAATATTCAACAATTTTTTTCAATAAAAATTATAATAACATCTAAATAGGTTTGTGGATCTGATATCTAAGGGAACTATTATCTTTAGAACATCTATTTTACCCCATGAATGACAAAACATCGATCTGCACTTGTCATCTGTGGGAAGTATATTTTTTCTTTTAATAAATATAATAAAATTATACTTTTTTTATTTTAAAATTTTCAGTGACGCAAAAAAATTAATTTAAAATTATCTATTTTAGAAGGGATAGAAGGTTTAGATAATAACATTAGAATTACCTAGAGGCTCTGGATAGAACTTGGAGAACTCTCTCGACAGTGAACAATGTACATATTGGAGATTGGAGAATGAAAAATGCTATTTTTGAGTGATCTAAGAAATGGTGTTGATGTGATGTACTATATTATTCAACAAATTATCTAACCCCGAGGTTGGGTGTTGTTATTTTAATTTATTTTCCCCATTCATAGATCAAATGATTAATGTGGACCATGAAATTAATAGGTTGGTCTACGATTCACACATTTTTTCAAGAAGGTCTGTGATAAATGAATTATTATCAGGGTATGATTTTTTTGAGAATATATTTTATACTTGTTATCTCTCTTATAGAATGGATGGAGGCTGATATGAAAATCATACATTGCTTGATCCTTGGGTATTTCTTGGCTTTTTATCTCCTGATAGTTCATTGCATTCATTGAATTCATTTTGTTTTATTAATGGTTTGTTTTTTAGCCTCTTTTTAACATTGCATTGATCCGAAATTGATGATCCAGTATTGGGACAACTATTCTGAGGTGTGATGATGATGGTGACATATAGATTGGAGCAATTTAGGATATATCATTCCTTGAGCAATTTTCATGAGGGTGATGATAATCAGATTTCAAAGCCTTTTGAAAGCTCAAAACACACCGATTTGGATCTATGACGATGATACAACCATAGAAATATATATTTCTGAGGTTAATGGACCAATATATTGAGCACTAGAGGATTAGTTATGGAATGTGAAAAAACAAAAAATATAGAAAATTGTGATGAACACAACTTGTATTCTAGAATATGCAGCGTATAGGCCCCGTTGAGTGGTTACTAGTGTTTTAGGTGTATATTTATTATCACACAACGTGTGTACACATCCTTGATATGCATAGTTTATCTCAAAAGATAAACCGATATGGGGTGGAGTTTGTAGGGTTCTCACACGGTGTGTACTCCCCCACATCACATGGATGAACAGGTTTAGAGGATTACCATATGTTCTGGAATACATGAAGTGCTACCCAGGTTAACACTATATACTCAAACATGGATAATATACACAAGTGGACCCCAAATTGAAGGAAAAAACATGTAATACTTTCTACACATCATGTACTATCTTCTTAAATGACATTTTTTAATAAGACAAGTCGTTTTACATGGGAAGTATATTGGGTCAAGGAACACTATGAGATTCACTACTACACACAGTGTATACCTTTCTACATAGCTTAAATCTATTTTCCATAGTATCATGTACATTATTCATTTGTGTTCATTCCCTTGATCATTTCACAAATGGTTGGTGGGAATCATTTCCAACACATAGTAGTATTATCCCTTTAGTAAGACTTTCTGTATAGAGTCATTGGAATTCCCTCTAAGAGGCCCGAAGAAATATCCTCTATTCATTATTTGTTCCCTAGGTTGAGTCCATTTTATTTATGTGACAAACTTCACCTGCCATTGATACTCTACATGGAAGGTTAATATATATGTATTTTTAGTATCACACAATGAACCAAGATCTAATCCTCATATGTGGTATCATATCTCCAGTTGGATCTTTCAGCATATCTCTCTTATAATAGTTTTAAATGGACAATAAATCTCGGATAGAAGAAAATAGTAAAATCAGACTCTGGAGTGTGTTCTCCCAGAAGACTGCTTCCTGGAATCATCAAACATTATCTATAGTGAGGGTATGTGGGGATTGGGACATACCATTGGACTGTGTGTCTTGGTTTGATTATATCTGGATATTCTTATGATTTGTGTTGTCGACATATATTGTGTAGAACTGTCTTAATCTTACATTGAGTATTTCATTTAGGTTTTATAGAGTCTTATTAAGTACTGTTATATCCACCCCTTCATTAGATTTTCCCAAATGTGTCATTTCCTATGTAGACAAGAAACCTTTTGATGGAGTCAATGGTGGACAAGGACTGGATAGATCATTGTATGTTCAGGCTGGTTGAGGTGTTCCTATAGCTTTGAGTATTATTCCCAGTACCTATTTTTTTCATGTTGGACTTTGTAGTTTGTAGAATCTTTCAAATGGTTATCTTATATTCTAGACTAGTTTACATTACACCACTTTACTTCCTTTCGTACTCAGTTGGTTGGGATAGTGGAATACATACATTTATTTCTTAGTGGTTTTTATAAATTTCATCATTTATGGGATTGGATATGTGTGTGTGTGTTCTAGTATATAGGCAATGCATCCAATGTTAGAGATATTCCTACTCGAGTGTAGTCACCATCCCTTGTACTATTAGAGGTGGGCTTTGGGAGTCACGGTACAAGCCCCATTAAGATAAGTCGGGACAGAGTGGTACTAGAGGACGTCAGTTCTATGTTAGTATTGATATTCTTTGAGATTTGTTTTGTGAAAATAGTGTTATGTGTTTCAAGTTCGGATTTCAGGCTAGGGACACCAGTGTTGGTTCATGCAGCCAATGTATCAATACACCCATACTCTAATAACCTGTTTTTTGACTTAGTATATAAGAACACTTTTTGCAGGGAAAATAATGGCACATGCTTCATATAAGAGTGGGATGTGGTTCTATTTTATTATCGAGTCATATCTCGAGTTATACACATTAACCGTGGTACATATTGATTTATTATAAGATTCCCTCTAGAGGTATACCAGTTTCCATTTTTCACTCAATATTGAGAATGACCCCATTAGTGATGAGGCTTCGATATAGGGACTTGTTCACCAAATGTTTCTTCCAAGTGGTGTACCTACTATACAACCACTAGTGGAGTAGCACGTGGTAACTCTAGTACCTGCATATGAGGAGTGATGGATGAGGGAACTCTATGTGTTTTGGAGATAGATAAACCAATGGTTTTAAGGCAAGCCCAACCATATGGATTATTAGAATTCGATTGAGGAACTGTGAAAATTTTTTCATCTATTGAGGACATAAGAAGTTTAGACGACTGTCCTTACTGTAAGCCTTTTACATATCTTAGTAGGAAAATGGTAGAGTTTGGATATCCAGACTAACAAAGAGGCCACACTTTTAAGAATCTCCTTAAAGAGTAGTTCTCACCGTTTATTCTGAGATATGTGCACATACATGAGCATCATCAGCTCCGGCATGGTAGATTGACGATGGTTGAAGATTGGTCTAGGTACACCGACATTTCCAGGTACTTGATGGATATATTTAGTGGTGAGTACATTTGGGATCACACCTTCATGTGAGGCCTATGTAGATACATATGAGAAATATTTATCCCACTATATATTCTAACTTATGTTGGAGGTGCCTGAGTCAGATTTTGTGGTTGATACCTTCTTAGGGGAGATGGTGAATTCTGTAGTAGTCAGGAGTTGATGAGTAAGTTAATCTAGCTCAGAAGAAAGGAGTCGACATCATTCATAGTGATTTGGAAATGGGAGACATATTATGATGAGGTCCCATGATATAGGGTCTATAGTTTAGGGTTCACACGATACATCTAGTTATCCTATATTCTAATCAAGTGACAAAATGTTGATCTCTCCTGAGATTATGCAACCGATTATGCTGGTGATAAAGATATAGTTGGTGGACCACCAAGGTAAGGACATAGGCATGAGAAGCCATATTCATAGGGATAAATATGTGATAGAGATGCAAATATATTAGTAGTAGGTGTTCAACATTTTAAATTGTTACCAAGACCACCCCTATGTGGGCCATGGTATGTTTAGGGTGTTGGATGACATGGGTGGGGAAAACTGTAAGATCCCAGTGTTTGCTGCGAAAGCCTTTGGAATATTCTTGATTATATTCCAGAGTATCTCATTTAGACGGCATGCGATTCCGAGCCCTGGAGTGGCCGGAATTAAATTTTCAGCGCATTCACACTGAGAATGCCAAATAAAAGGGATACCTCCTAAATGGTGCTTCATATCAGAGATCTGAGTGTACGGATGGGTCTGTAATGGGGTGTTTACCCTAGGAATGAAATAAAACTTGTCGGCACAGGACGTTTGGACCCCTCGCCCAGTTTTGGAACGTTAAACAGATAATAAAATGAATTAATTTATTCGTTTAACAACATAACTCAAGAATCTATTTAACGGTGGTTCAGATTGGAAATCCAAGGGTACTGTTGAGTTCGAAGCGTTCCGTTTACCCTAGGAGGGGTGTAAGTTTCGCTGGTGCGGTTCATTTGTGAAAAATGGCCCCAGGGGCGTTTTCGTAATTTGGAAGCCTCAGGCGCTAAGTTTAGTAACTTTTGAATGGGGTCTTGGAATAAAATTTTGAGACCACCGTTGTGCTCGGTATGTGGTTTTTACCTTAGGGGAGGCTTAACCTCGACCCCATCGAGCGTTTCAAAGGATGGTTAAATTGGGAGTTTTAATTAATTAATGTTTTTAATTAATTAATTTCCTACTTAAACCAAACCCCTTACCCTTCCTCACTTGTTATCCCTACGAGAAACCCCCCTCAAGGCATCCCCTCAAGCTTCTCCTCTCCTCATCCTCTAAAGGGGGTTCTAGATTCGGCCGGCAGATCGTTGCGAAGCTCCGGGCAACGCCCACGATGTAGGATCTTGTTTGTTTTTATTTTCCCGCACCATTTCTCCCAATGTTTTGATTTTATAAATTCTGATTTAGTTTTGAGAAAATCCCATACCCTAGTATTTCTTATTTTGAGATTTCCGTCGCATTTTACGGATTCGAAATCCGAGTTATGAGCGAACCGCAAGCGATCGTCGAGAATCGGGTGTTGAAGGGGGTTTCCGGTGGCCCGGCTCGGCGGAGGCGGCGGCACGGCTCGGTCGAGGCGGCTCGGTCGGGTGTCGGCCGGTGGGAGCGAGCAGTAGGGGAGAACCCATGGGGGTGCGTGGCTACGGCAGGTGCAGGGCGGGGGTATCCAGCGGGCGCCGGTGAGGCACGGCACGCGGGTGACGAGGCACAGACCCTCCTCACCGGGTTGACGTGGCGATGACAGGGGGGTCCTCAGGAACCCACGACAGGCAAGAACCACCATCGGTGGGTCTTTGTGGAAAAAGGAAAGCGGGACCGGCTTTCTGCCGGTCTGGGCGGGGAATGGTCGGCCCACGACCGCGTGCCAGTTCTCGAGAGTGGGCCGGACGAACCGGCCTGGCCCACTAAGTTTGTTCTTAATTTTAAACAGCTGTAAAAGTCATCCCGGGTGTCAGATTCACGCACCGTCAGCAGCGACACATTACTTGGGATGAAGAAAATATTTTGAGATGGTTTCAGGTAATTTTTATTCCCGAAACGAGGGGCTCAGAGGTGCAACACGTCTTTAAGTAAATTGACGTTTTCATCGGGGGATCTTGTTTTGGACATCCCGGACACGCCCGACATCTATTTCGAGCGTCGTCAGTGGCGTTGAGACCCTGGTGTCGTGGCGGAGTTTTCCAGTGTGGTTTTGGGCGTCGAAACTGAAGTTGAGGCATGGGCCCCATGACCCATCTTTTGAGTTGCGAGCAGTGTTTAGCAACTTTCTCATCGGGCGTCCGTTCGGGGCATCCGAGCAGCCGATTCTGGATGTTTTTTTGAGGGGATTGAAATAGTGCAATCTGGTTGCTCTAATTAAGCACGATGGTGTGGGCCCCACGAGTGTCATTTGGGCGTTGACGGTGACTTTCCATCTCTATCACTGGGTGACCGTTTTGGACAAGTGAATAGTCCATTTCGGGTATTTTTTCAAGAGGATCGCAACTGTGTGATCTGTTCGTTGTGTTTCAGGACCGGGTTGTGGGTCCCACGAAGCACTGCTCGTGTGCGGTGCGCCGAAATGCATCTTTTTCTCTGGATATTCATTCCAATCAAGTGAGTAGTCCTTTTGACGTGTTTTCCCGAGGGGATCGCAATGGTGTGGTTCCCCCGACTGTTCTCAGGACCGAGACTCGGGGATCATGGGACGTCGTTCGGGCGTGAGGCGATGTTGGTTACTTTTCCATCGGATATCCATTTGAGGTGAGTAAGTAGTCAATCTCGCATGTTTTCTCACAAGGATTACAGTGTTGTAATCTATTCAGGCAAGCATAGCCTCTTACGTGATCTTATTAAATGTGGAATGTGAAGGTTCCCTAGTGGTGGTTCTTCATGTGGTGTTTGAAGAGAACCCTTGGCGTGTGATCGCATGAACTCTCGTGTGAGTGAAGTTATTCTTAACGAGATGTGGTTGGATGTGCCTCAACCATTGAGGTGGCAGGTTAGAGTTGTTACGTCACGCCTTCGCGTTGACCTTGGGTGCCGGGTGCATGTTAGCCTTTGGGATGGAGACATGGTATACTCTGGGAGTATACGGGAATGCTTGGTGGTACATGTGGTTGTTTGTACCTGAGAACGTTTGTGAGTTCGGTTGGGGTTGACGTAGGGCCACATATCGTGTGGGACCCATGTGCGTTCCAGGTTCTGCTTTGCGTACTTTTGACCTCTGGCGACGTAGAGGGTTCATCTAGTATTGTTTGTTGACTAGAAGGGTTGAGTCTTCCCCTGGCTTTGTGCTCATTTGTTTGACCAGCAGGGTTGAGTTTTTCCCCTGGTTCTATTCTCGATGGTTTTTTCCAGCAGAGATGGTTTGGTTCCTCTGTTTCTTCAGCTGTAAGGGGTTTCAGTACCATGCCCCTTTCACCGGACTACAGATCCTTTTGCGACTACAGGCGTTCATACAGTGTGGGTGTTTTCCCCACTTTCAGTGATTAGTTGTCTCAGTCCGCTTTGATAGTGATCCAGCGGATTGGAGCGTCATCGCCTTGAGAGGCATGAAGAGTTTCTTCCGTTTCTTTGTGTTCCCTAGTAGAGTTCCTGTGGATTCGGTGTGACCAACACATTACACAGGCACCGATCCTCTACCCAGGAGGTTGTTTCCAGCAGGGATGAGGTTGTTACCAGCATGGCTGAGGTTGTTTCCAGAAGGTCTGAGGTTGTTACCAGCAGGGCTGATGTTGTTTTGAGCAGGGATCGCCAGTGGTACCATCCAACAGGTATGACCAGCGAAGATCCTAGTTTAACTCCATTGGGGATGGGTAGTGGTCCCCGATGCCGGGCTTACCTCTAGCTGGGCTAGGTAGTGGTCCCCGATGTCGAGCTTACATCCTGCTGGGCTGGGCAGTGGTCCCCGATGCTAAGCTTACCTCTATCTGGGCTAGGCAGTTGTCCCCGATGCCGGGTTACCTCCAGCTGGGCTGGGCAGTGGTCCCATCGCTGAAATTAGCCTGGTCTCCCTCAAGTGGATTACCCTATTACGGAACTGGGAAGTGTGGCACCCGTCGACTCTTTCCAGGTCTACATATAGTAGGAACCTGTCGACTTCTTGGGACCCTCCATTGGGGATGGGTAGGGGGTCGCCTGTCGACTTTGAGGATACCTCTTGAATGTGGGGCAGTGAAGAGTTGTGTTTGATGTTCCCCCAGAACTCTGAAGTATGAGGGGCGCTTTACCCACCGAGACATGTCCTTTTGACGCGACCTAAAACCATGCCGATGAGTCAATGCCGCCCAAAGTGGACAGTTTTGAGGCGCGGTGATTTGAGCCCTTGACTTGCAGTTCGGGGCAGATGAGCGCGATGCCGGGCATCGTTGGTATTTACTTCTGGGACTGTTGGCTACTTACTTTTTTTGGGATTATCTATGGGATGGAGATCCCCTTAAGATCTTGTTCGGGCTTCTTGATTGAGCATATGAATATGTATATACCTTATTCCAGTACCCAATTCTTGGGCTTGGTTAGTATTACTCTAGGAGAGGCGAAGACGCGCGGGGTATGCCATGTGCCCTCCGTGTCAAGCTTCTCGTGGTTGGAAAAGTCTACACTCTTGCTATAGGTAGTGAAGAATCGATGAAAATTTCATCTTCTCACCATTTCCCGCTCCTTGTGTTTGGACAAGTCTAAAACCTTTCTCTTGTTGGGTTGAGTTGTACTCTTTACTGCACTGTTGGTTGCACTCCTTTACATTCCTCTGTTCAATCTACTGCTCACCATTCAGTACCTCCATTGTTGCTCCCTCGAGCCTTCTGGGTATCCTACTGAGTATTTTTATACTAACCCCTTCTTGGGCTTTTCCCGAACATGGTGTGCCCTTGCAGACGACAGACAGGTTGGTCGTGACTTCAGTAGAGCTTAGTAGTCCAAGAGTGTGGACCGCGTGGAGTGGTCAGAGTCAGGTTTTAGGTGGGGGACCCTTCCAACTGTTTTTCTTTTTTTCACCAGTTGCCGGGTTGTGGGAATTTTCTGGTTGGGTTTGTTTTTCCCCTTTTCATTTCAGCTTTTACTTTGTACTGTTTAGAGGCCGATGCACTCTTGTTGTTTATATATATTAGTTTCCCTTTTCTTTACATGTATTTTCTTTTAATATGCACTTTTTCATTGAGTGTGTTGCGTGTGTGTGTGTGTACAGGTACTCAAGAAAAGGCCTCCCTGAGTTGTTTAGCCTTCGACCCTTGTCGAAAGCCCCTGACCTATAGAGGTGGGATTGGGGTAGTTGCGGCTTGAGCCCGGGTAGGGTCGGGTCGTGACAAAGTGGTATCAAAGGTGGTTCGTTCCTTGGGATGTTGTGAAAAAGTCCCTAAAATAGGAATTGGTTGGGATCTAGGGAAATAGTATTAACGTGTCTCAAGAGTGGCTCTCAGGCCAGGGAGTCCAGTGATGGTGCGGCGGCTGACGTATCCATTCACCAGGACCTTGATAACCCCCCTGTTGACTCGGCATTCTGAGACAGATGTTGCCTGGAAAATTGGTTTGTTCAACACATAGGATTGAGTCTTTGACTGTCCTTCTTGAGTCAGCTCCCCATTATTGTTATTGGTATATACATATATGCTCATCTGACCATGGCACTCCTGGATAAAATTCAGGATGTTTCCGTGAAGACAGCCAGCCAGGATATCGATATTGGTTCATGACGACAACCCTATAATCTAGCGGCCTCAGTCCAGGACCCATCATGTGAGCCCCATTCTCTAGGTGGTCCGGAAGTAGTACCCCCACCTGTTGAGCAGTAGACAGCTTCAGTAGAGCAGGCTGAGCTTGAGCGCAGGTTGAGAACGCACCGAGAGTTCCAGCAGTAGAGAACGCATAGGTTCAGTGGTGAGCCAGACCCTCAAGAAGCAGAGGATTGGCTAGAGACAGTGGTTATCCTTTTCAGTCTTCTACCGACACCGACAGATCAGATAGTGGCTTATTCAGCCATCCTTTTTCGTGGAGCTGCTCAGTGTTGGTGGAGTCTGGTGACTCAGTTTCTTGACGAGTTGTCGCTTTCGTGGGGTGAATTTCCGATGTTGTTTTGTGAGGAGTTTTTCTCCTCCTTCTTACACTCTATTCATATATAGGAGCTCCTGCAGTTTCACCAGAGAGGGATGATGGTGGCCGAGTACACTGCCAGTTTCGCAGACCATGCATGCTTTTACCCAGACTTGTCCATGACGACAACATCCAAGCGCTGAAGTTTGATTAGGGTCTTTATTGAGAGATTCTTGCTTTATAGTATCCTTGGGAATTTTCACATATTCCGGGGTGCTAGAATAGGAGATGGTGATAGAGAGCTTCCTGTCACGTTCTAGAGTTGGTGGTGTCAGCAACCATGTCGGAGCCTAGACGTCTGTCGTAGCTAGCGGGTGACGGAAAGCAGATCCTCGACGCAGGTGGATTTTTGAAAACCAGGCTCAGGGGCGTGGTCGTACACCACAATGGCGCCGGAGGGCACCAGTGAAGGCCGAAGTGATTCAGTGGTATTCTTGGGATGTGTGAGGTCACTTGGCACGAGACTGCCTGACCAGGCATGCAGAGAGCTTCAGGCAGGCAGCAGGTGCACCACCACGACAGAGGTAGTGTCGTGATCAGAGTACCCCCCTGAGAGGTGGTTCTAGAAGAGGAGCGGGAGGAGCTGGTAGTGGCGGACGACTTTATGAGATCACCCCATCACCATGAGGCGGTCCACGTCAGGCTCCAGGAGATGATAGTTGTGACCACGAATAGCTACGAGCTTTGGGTGTCTACGATCCTACAGATCATGAGGTGAGAAGAGGTGTGCTCTATGGCTCTTCTACCCTTTCTGTAGTATAATTTTAAGACTCTACATGTGGAATGGTTTTCTCCCTGCTCTTTGCTTGAGGTGTTACTTGGGTAGCATGGGGCGTCGGTGTAACCCTGTGTTGGTATGATAAAAGGCATGTGACCTTTTTCTCAAGTCGATGGTCTCAACTCCTTCACTTTCCAAGCATGTAAGCGAGTCTGGGTTGTGGGACATCGACTATGGAACCTTGCGTGACCAGATACCCTTGGGTATTTCACGATATGAATGTTCTGAAGGAGGTAATCACCAGGCCTTGTTCCAGGTGCGGGCAGTGATTCCAGTCATGGAATTCGACGCAAAGGATCGATCGGGGAGGTGTGCTACCCTCGAGAGCCATCGGGCCATGTGAGACCGTGCAAAGAGATTGCGAGGTTCCCTACCGACTTGACCTAACCCAATGTTCGGGTGTGGGTGCACGTCGTATTCCGCGTGGAATACCTGAGGAGATGTGTGCTTTCTACTATGCACATCATTGGAAAGGGCCGACCTTGCATGAAAAAATAAAATCCTTGGGTCTGTGTGCGGTGGTGCAGAGCTGTGCAAGAGTTCTTTTGGGTATGGGAGAGCCAGGTGTGGTCTTAGTACACTAAGTTATTCCATGGTTTTACTTTTCGGGGACTAAAATCTTGAAGGAGGGTATGATGTAAGAACCCAATTATTTCTGTGAAAGACTCTGTAATATTCTTAATGATATTCAAGAGCAGCGCCTTCAGACGGCGTGCGATTCCGAGCCCCAGAGTGGCCAGAATTAAATTTTCAGTGTGTTCACACTAAGAACGCCACATAAATGTGATACCTCCAAAATGGTGCTTCAGATCAGAGAGCCGAGTATATGGATGGTTCCAGAATGGGGTGTTTACCTTACGAATGACATAAAACATGTCGGCGCTGGACATTTGGACCTCTCGGCTGCTTTCGGAACGTTAAATGGATAATTAAATTAATTAATTTATTATTTTAACAGATTAACTCAAGTATCTCTTAAATCGTGGCTCGGATTGGAAAACTGAGGGTACCTTTGAGTTCGGAGCATGCCATTTACCCTTGGAGGGGTTTAAGTTTTGTGGGCACGGGTCATCTGTGAAAAACGGCTCCAGGGGCATTTTTGTAATTTGGAAGACTTGGGAGCTAAGTTTAATAACTTTTGAACGGAGTCTCAGATTAAAATTTAGAGACCACTGTTGTGCTCGGTAGGTGGTTTTTACCCTAGGGGAGGCTTATCCTCGACCCTGTCGGGTATTTCGGATGTAGGTTAAATTGGGAGTTTTGATTTATTAAAGTTTTTAATTAGTTAATTTCCTATTTAAACCAAAACCCTTCCCCTTCCTCCCTTGTTCTCCCCAAGAGAAACCACCCTCAAGGCAGACCCTAAATCTTCTCATCTCCTCCTCCTCTGATGGCGGTTGCAAATCCGGCCACTGGATCACTGCGAAGCTCCGGGCAACGCCCACGAGGTAGGATAGTTTTCGTTTTTGTTTTCGCGCACCCTTTTGCCCAATGTTTTGATTGTCTAAATGCTTATTTAATTTCGATCAAAGCACATAAACTAGTATTTAATATTCTGATCTTTTCAACTCATTTTAACGATTTGAAATCTATGTTACGAAAGAACCACAATCTATCATCGAAGATCGGGTCTTGAAGGGGGTTTCCAGCGGTTTTGGTGCGGCCCGGCTCGATGGAGGCGGCGGCGCGGATCGGTCGAGGTGGCTCGGTCGGGTGTCGGTCGGTGGGAGCGAATAGAAGGGGAGCACCAGCGGGGGAGTGTGGCGGTGGCAGGTGTAGGCTGGGGGTATCCAGTGGGCGCCGGCGAGTCGCGGCAAGCGGGCGACGAGGCACCGACCCTCCTGATCGGGTTGACACGGCGACGACAGGGGGGGTCCTAGGGACCCTTCTGCAGGCAAGACCCACCCTCGGCGTGTCTTTGTGGAAAAAGGAAATCCGGAACGACTTGCTGCTAGTCCGGCCATGGAATGGTTGGCCCGCGACTGCGGGCCAGTTCAGGAGAGTGGGCCAGCCGAACCGGCCTGGCCCACTAAAGTTCATTTTTTTTAATTTGAAATGGTTGTAAAAGTTTGCCCGGGTGTCAGATTCACGCGCCGTCAGTAGAGATGAGTTTCTTGGGAAGAAGAGAATATTTTGAAATGGTTTTGGGGAATTTTAATTCCCTAAAAGAGGGGATCAGATGCATGACACGTCTTTAAATAAATTGACATTTTCTTCGGGGGGTCTTGTTTTGGAGGGTGCGGATGCGTCCGACATCTGTTTCGAGCGTCGTTAGTGGAATTGGGACCCTGGTGTCAAGGCAGAGTGTTCTAGTGTGGTTTCTGGCATCGAAACTGGATTTGAGGTGTGGGCCCCACAACCCTTCTTTTGAGCTGCGAGCATCGTTTAACGACATTCCCATTGGTCATCTATTTAGGGTGTGCGAGCAGTTGATTCTAGATGTTTTTGAAAGGGATTTCAATGGTGAAATATGCCCACTGTAATTCGGCACGATGGTGTGGGCCCCATGAGGGTCATTTGGGCATTGACAGTGATTTTCCATCTCTATCACCGGGTGTCCGTTTTGGACAAGTGAATAGTCCATTTCGTGTACTTCTTCGAGAGGATCGCAATGGTGCGATCCTTTCATTGTGTTTTGGGACCGGGTTGTGAGTCCCACGAAAAAACGCTCTGTGCAGGGTTCCGAAATGAATCTTTTTCTCCAGATATTCTATCCACTCAAGTGAGTAGTCCGTTTGACATGTTTTCCAAAGGGGATCACAATGGTGCGATGCACCCGACTGTTCTTGGGGCCGAGGCTTGGGGTCACGGGATGTCGTTCAGGCATGAGGCGGTGTTGGTGAATTTTTTAGTCAGATATCCATTTGAGGCAAGTAAGTAGTCAATCTCGCATGTTTTTCTGCAAGGATTACAATGGTGTAATCTGTTCAGGCGAGCGGAGCCTCTTACATGATCTTATTAAATGTGGAATGTGAAGGTGCCCTGGTGGTGGTTCTTCCTGCGGTGTATGAAGAGAACCCTTGGTTTTTGATCGCATGCACTGTCGTTTGAGTTAAGTAATTATTAATGAGGTTTGTTTGGTTTTGCCTCAACCATTGAGGTGGTAGGTTTGAGTTGTTACATCACTTCTTCGCGTTAACGTTTGGTGCCGGGTGCACGTTAGCCTTTGGGCTGGAGACGTGGTATAATCTCGGAGTATATGGGAATGCTTTGAGGTACCTGTGGTTGTTTGTACCTGAGAACGTTTGTACGTTCGGTTGGGGTTGAAATGGGTCCACACATTGTGTGGGCCCCATGTGCGTGCCTTGGTCTGCTTTGTGTACTTTTGACCTCTCACAGTGTAGAGGGTTCCTCTGGTCTTGTTTATGGACCAGCAGGGTCGAGTCTTTCCCTGGTTTGGTGCTCGTTTGTTTGACTAGCAGGGTTGAGTTTTTCCCCTAGTTCTGTTCTCGATGGTTTTGGCGGGCAGAGATTGGTTGGTTCCTCTATTTCTTCAGTTGTAAGGGGTTTCAGTACCGTGCCCCTTTCACCGGAATGCGGAACCGTTTGCGACTACGGGTGTTCATACAGTGTTGGTGTTTCCCCACTTTCTGGGATGAGTTTTCTCAGTCCGCTTCGACAGTGACATAGCGGATTAGAGCATGATTTCCTTGAGAGGCCTGCGGATTTTCTCCTGTTACTTTGTGTTCCCTGGTAGAGTTCTTGTGGATTTGGTGTAACCAACACTTTACGCGGGCACAGATCCTCTACCCAGGAGGTTGTTTCCATTAAGGCTGAGTTTGTTACCAGCAGGGCTGAGGTTTTTTCCTGTAGGGAAGAGGTTGTTACCAGTAGGGATGAGGATATATCAAGCCGGGCTGACCAGTTGTATCATACAATAGGGACGACCAGATCAGTTCCAGGTTTATCTCCAGCGGGCTAGGCAGTGGTCCCTGATGTCGGGCATACCTCCCGCTTGGCTGGGAAGTGGTCCCCGATGCTAGGATTTCCTCCACCTGGGCTGGGCAGTGGTCCCCGATGCAAGCTTACCTCCAGCTGGGTTGGGCAGTGGTCCAATCGCCGACTTTAGCTGGGTCGCCCTCAAGTGGATTACCCTGTTATGGGGCTAGGTAGTGTGGCACCTGTCAACTCTTGCTGTGTTTCCCTATAGTGGGAACCCGCCGACTTCCAGGGACCCTCCAGTGGGGCTGGGCAGGGGGTCACCTGTCGACATTGGGGAGACCTCTCTACTGCGGGGCAATGAGGAGTTGTGTTTGACATTCCCCCAAAACACTCATGTACAAGAGACGCTTTCCCCACCGAGACATGTCCTTGTGATGCGACCTAAAACCGTGCGGGCGAGTCTGTGCCGCCCAAATCAGATAGTTTCTAGGTGCGGTGATTTGAGCCCTTGAGTTGCAGTTCGGGGTAGACGTGCAGGATGTTGGGCGTCGATGGTGTTTACTTATGGGACTGTTGGCTACTCGCTTTTCTTGGGCTGATATACGAGATGGATATCCCCTTATGATCTTGTTCGTTCTTCTTGATCGAGAATTTGAATATGTATATACCTTATTCCAGTACCCACTTCTTGGGCTTGGTTACATCCCTCTAGGAGAGGCAAAGATGTGTGGGGTATGCCACATGATTTATGTGTCTAGCTTCTCTTGTTTGGATGAGTCTACTCTCCTGCTATAGGTAGCGAAGACTCCACAAGATGTTCATCTTCTCATAGGTTCATCTCCTTATGTTTGGATGAGTCTAATTCATTTCTCTTGATGGGTTGAGTTATACTCTTTACTGCACTCTATGTTGTACTCCTTTACTTTCCTATGTTTGATCTACATCTAACACTTCGGTTCCTCCTTTGTTGCTCCCTCGATCATTCGGGGTATCCTACTGAGTTTTTTTATACTCAACCCTGCTTGGGGTTTTCCCGCACTTGGTGTTCCCTTGTAGATGATGGACAGGTTGGTCGTGACTTTAGTGGAGCTTAATAGTTCAGGAGCATGGACCGCATGCGGTGGTTGGAGTCGGGTTCCAGGTGGGGGACCCTTCCAGCTATTTTTCTTTTGATCACTTGTCGCTGGGTTGTGGTACTTTTCTGGTTGGGCGTGTGTTTTCCCCCTTTTATTTTCAGCTTTTACTTTGTACTGTTTAGAGGTCGATGCACTATTGTGGTTTATATATAGCAGTTTCCCTTTTCTGTACTTGTATTTTCTTTTACTCTGCACTTCTTCATTGAGTGTGATGCATGTGTGTGTTTACAGGTACTCAGACAAAGGCCTCCCCGAGTTTTTTATCCTTTGGCACTTGTCACCAGCCCCTGGCCTATGGAGGCAGTC
Source organism: Viscum album (assembly GCA_963277665.1). NCBI lineage: Eukaryota > Viridiplantae > Streptophyta > Magnoliopsida > Santalales > Viscaceae > Viscum > Viscum album. The sequence goes on along the minus strand of OY728143.1, from coordinate 1,511,993,338 downwards.
TTGAGGTAGTTGTGGCTCGAGTCTGGGTAGGGTCGGGTCGTGGCAAAAACTACATGCGGCCAAGGTGTATGACCCAAGGTCTCTGAAAATGATTTGATATAAAATCTGTGTCTTTTCTACCATAGATGTAGTACTGATAGATATATCTTCTAATCATTCCTTTCTCACCACATATCTTATTTGAGACCTAGAGATTTTGGTTTGACAATTAACTTCACCTTACAGTTGGATATACCCACTGCAGAAGTCTATGTGACCAAAAATCGATAAAGCAGTGTGACCTGCTCATTGTATGCGAGAGTTTCAGTTTAACGTTATTGGTGGCATTATTGTGTCCTTATTATGTCATTATTTGTATGGACTGGTTATCCACATACCATATCCAGATTGACTATTTTAGAAGAAGTTTCTTGTGTTTCTGCATTGATGGAATGAGGTTTTTATTTTTAGAAAAAAGGGAATCCATGACGAATAGGATAGAATCATCCATTGGAGGGTGTAGTTGATTACACATCAGTTTTCTATCCTGATCCTCGGTGAAGAAGATGTTATGAGTTTCCATTTCCCAATAATAGAAGTGATGTATAAAGTTGTCTTCCAGAAAGATGTTTGAGGATTACCACCCAACCCAAATATAGACTTCTAGATCGACATACACCCTAAGATAAAACTAATATCATCACAAGAATTTAGTGTGGATCCCTCAGAACTTTGTGAACTGAGGGAGAAATTGGAGGACTTACAGAAAAAGGGATTCTTGAGACTCAGTGTTTCACCCTGGCCAGCCCCATTTTTTCCAAAAAGTCATTCTGGGACATGAGTTTGTGTGTGGACTACCAGTACATTAAAATTATTTTTGTGAGGAATAAGTATCCAATATCGAGGATTGATGAAATATTTGATTAGTTTATTGGGGGATGATGGTTCATGATGGTTTGCCTTTGATCATACTATCACTAGTTATGAGTATGAAAGGAGGATATATCAAAGACAAATTATATATTCAAATATGGTCACTATGTATACTTGGTGATTCCATTTTTCATGTTGAATGCCCCGATTGTGTTTATGGTAAAAATTAACCAGATCTTTTGGACATACATATAGAGGTTTACAGTAGTTTTCATCATTGATATCCTTGAGTACTTGGTGTCCATGGAGCAGCATGTGTGACAATTAAGGATGGTTCTAGAAAAACCCTGAGGACCCCAGCTCTCTAGGAATCTCTCATAGTGATTGTTCGAAATTCATGCAGACCACATTTTGGGACATGTTATCTAAGTATATGGAGCGGTAGTTTACCCAAAAAAAGGTGGAGACATCATTAACATTGCAGCCAACTTGGAGTGTGATGGAGGTTCAGAGCTTCCTTGGTTAGGTAGGATATTATTGGAGATTCATATATGTTTTCTTCAGTATATCAATACCCATTACAACTTTGACTCAAAAGAGGTAGCCTTTTGTATGGATAGAGAAGTGCCAGTAGGCTTTCCAGAAGTTGAGGAAGATTTTGAAGAGCACTCCATTAATGATATTTTAGGAGGAGAGTGTCGATTATATATTGTTATTCAATGATTGAGGGACCAGACTTGGTTGTGTCCTGATGCAGATTCCGGATTTGGCTGCCCATGGGTCACTCTAGTTAAGGCCACATGAGCTGAACTATATAATCTGTGATATTGAGATAGAAGTGGTAGTCATCACATTAATGATGTGGTGACACAACTTGATGGGTGAGTGGTCTAACATCTAAACATATCACAAGATTCTCAAATATGATTTCTTTTAAATGGATATGAACTTGAAACAGATCTTATGGCTAGAGTTCCTATGGTACTATAAACATGAGATTGTTTATACTCTTGGTAAGGGAAACATGGTGGCAATTATCTTAAATATTGATCTATTTTTCAAATACTAAATGAGGCATTAGAGATGTTTTCATCATTATAGATATCCATTGGGGTCGGAGATGAAGAATCATACCTAGAGTTTATGGTTTTCACCCCTCCACTCTTATAGTGAATCACTCAGGCATAGCTTGGGGATATCAACAAGAATAAACTACTTTCTCATTTTTCCACAGAAAATGCACATGATGGATATTCACAGGTTGGGGACCATATCGTCCTTTTTAATGGATGTATAATTAGACAATTGATATTATAGGAGGAGGATCTATGGTAAATTTATATGTTCCATTTGGTAGTACATCCTATAGTGTAGAATATGTACTAGGACCTCTGAAATCATTTTTGTTAGATAAGGATGAAGAAGGCAGTGGAATAGTTTGTCTCTCATTTCCTTACGCTCTAGTAGGTAAAGGATGTACACTAGGTTCCAATGGGTTTTTCAAAAACTATTGAGGTACCATAATGGATGTGTGATTAGACATCTATGGACTTCATGATGTGTTTACCACATCCATCCCAGGGACACAATTCTATATTGGTGATCATTGACTGACTCACCAAGTCGACCCACTTGTTAACTATCTTAGGAGTAGTTTCTTGTAGATAACATGTGATGACTCTACAAGTAGGATATAATTCTACTCCATGGAGTCAATTTGACGATTATTTCTTACTATGATTATTTTTTTAAATCCCAGTTGTGGAAGGGATTGTAGGAGGCATCTTGTACTCAGTTACAATTGAGCATGAAAATTCACCCCCAGAAAAATAGATTGAAGGAATGAACCATTCAGGTCTTGGAATATGTGTTGTGAGATTAAATTTTGGATTTAAGTAAACGTTCAGAGGAACTCCTACCTCTTGTGCAGTTTGTGTATGAAAAATTCTACCACTCAACCATTGGTACAGAACAAATCAAGGCTTTGTATGGGATACCCTTCTAGTCACCCCTTTTTTGAACTGACCTAGGAGATTCGCACTCATGGGAATGGAGATATTGTGAGCTACTAAGATTAAGGTATAGATCATCTAGGATCAGATGAATACTTCTCAGAGTCATTAGATATGTTATTAAGAAAAGTGGAAAAGGAGTTTGGAGTTCGAATAAGGAGACAATTTTTCATTTTTAGTTTCACCTCAACTTGGTTTTTAAAGATTTAGTCAGGCTAACAATTTGTATATGAGGGTGACTTGGCCTTTTTAGATACCATTCAAATTTGGGGAGATGACATTTACATTGGATCTACCCTCGTAGTTAGGTAGGCATCAAGAAATATTCCACATGTCATATATGAAGAAGTATGTGCATGTCCCATGAAATATCATCGAATGAGAAGATATAGATATTGATGATGGAGTGACTTTTTCGGAGAACCAAGTTGATATTGAGGATTGGCCAGAGAGGATCCTTCATCGGTTTGTGATTCCTTTCATGTGTGTCTGATAGTAGCATGAGAATCCCCAGGAGTACACATGGGAGTGGGAGGCTCAAATTTTGGCTTAGTACCCACATATTTTTGAGTTGCCTTCATTTTCTCTTTTCAGGGACATAAATCCATATGGTTGGTAGAATATAATGTCTTAAATTTTTAATGTTTTATTTTAAAATATTATATCTAATTAATTGGGGATATTGAATAGGGACAACATGCGATTCAGAGCCCCTATGTGCTCAAAATAAATGTTTGAAATATATTACACATATTAGATAGCACAAGCATGTAGTTTTCTAGAAAATTTTGAATAAATTATAGATTGTTTCCCAGATTTGAAATATGAGTACACCATTGTGTTCATAGTGGTGAGTTTACACTAGGCATGACCTAACATCAGTCATCATGGGTCATCTATGAAAAATAGATTTTATCATTTTAATAAATTAATTTATATAATAATTTATCTTATTTTAGCATTTCAATGATATTAATTAATTTTTCCTTTAAATTATACTTTTAATAAGTGATCCACTTTTAGCATCATAAACCTATAATTTTTTGGAGGAGTTGGACAGAACCTGTAGAACACTCTTGATGGGGAAAAATGATAGGATTGCATATCAGATTTTGACAGACACTATTTTTGACGAATCTCATCAACAACAGCGACATGAATGTATATCCTCTTCAGTGAATTATCAAACCTTGAGGTATGATTTTTTTATTAGGATTTATTTTCAATGTTTATAGATTCAATTATGATCATTGGAAATCCAACGAACGGAATGTCCCATGGTTCACTCATTCTTATGGGATGGTCTATGATTGCAGGATTTTTGTCGATGTATGATTTTTTTAGAGAATTTATTTTTTATTCATGATCATTATTACACAATGGGTTGATGCATAAATGAACGATACACCAGGTTCTTTCCTTATATTTTTCTTGTGCTCCCCCAAATATTTCTTCCTATTAAACATGGTTTAGGAATGGTTTATTTTTGTTCCTCTGTTTAATGGTATGATGATCTGATATAGAAGATATAACATCATACAACCTAGATGTGGTGCAACAAAGATAGAAATATATAGATCATAGTGACACAAGAGATGTCATTATTTGATTAATTTCCATGTGGGTGATTAGAATCAGATTTGAGTGGTGATTAAAGGCCCTAAATGGGCCGATTCAGTGCAATAATGATGAGATGACCTTGTATCTCCCATTTCAAGGTGGAAAGGACAATAGATTGAGCACCGAAGGATCGTTCGAGGCACAAGGAAGAAGAACAAAATTACGTGAAATCATAAAAAACATGATGTGTATTCCAGAATACATTGTTTGTGGGACCCACTATAAGGCTACCAGGGTTATGGGAGTTGATTGGGTGTAACATGGAATTTGACCCCTATAACATGGATGATGGGAAATTCCTCGTGATTAGGCATGTATCTCAAAAGATACAAAAATGTGAGTTAGAGTACATGAGGTTCCAACACGATGTGTACAACCACACACAGCTTGGATAAACCGACTACGTAGACTACCCCATGTACCAGAACATGGGATGAGCTATACGAGTTGACAATGTGTACTATAATATGCCCAGAGTACATGAATTAACCCTGAATCGAAGGGCATGATGTGTAAGTCATTCTACAGGATGTGATCCCTCTTTTTTGACAACATGTTTTAATGACATGGGTCGTTGTACATGTTTAGTACCCAGGGTCAAGGAACATGACATGTGACCCTACTACACTTGTGTATACCTTTCTACATGGATTGACTCTATTGTCCACATTATCTTGGGAAATATTCCTTAGGGTTCACGACCTCGATCGTTTCCCTTACTATTGGTGGTTATCATTTTCTACTCATAGTAGTATTATCACTTCAATGTGATTTTTTTAATAGAGTCATTTGAATCGACTTAGAGAACCTTCGAATAGGATCCTGTTTTAATTCTTCATTCCCTAGGTTGACTTCATGGTATGGATGTGACCAACTTCACTAGGTTTTGATCTTGTACATAGTAGGTTAATCTAGATGGTTTTGCTAGTATCACCCCATGTCCCATACCATGATCCTCCTATTTGGTATCATATACCTCTTCATATCTAACAGTGTTTCCATCTCTTAATAGTTTCTGATGAACGATACTTCTTAGATAGACATCATCAGTGAAATCGGACCTAGGAGTGTGTTCTCCCAGATATTTCCTTTGTGGAATCTTCTAACTGAATCACTAGTGTTGGTATGCGGTGGTTTCGACTAGAATATAAACTATGTGTCTTGGTTTAATTATATATGAATATTAATGTTAAATTTTTTGTAGACGTATACTTTGTAGGGATGGTTGTATCGTACTTTCTGTATTTATTTGTGGATTCAGGGTGTCCAACTTAGTATTGTTATACTCACCCCTACATTTGATTTTCTCATGCATATCACATCTTGTGTAGTTGAATAACATTTTGATGGAGTCCAGGGTGGACCAGTACCAGACATTTATTTTTGAGCTTAGATTGGATGGGGTGTTCCTTCTGATTCATGAAATATATTTAGTACCTATATTTCATATAGGTAGTACATTTTAATTAATAAACACTTTCTTTGGATGTGATTGTATTTTACCCATGTTTACCTTACTTACAATTACTACAATCGTCATCTTTCTGTTTGTATAGTTGTTAACATTCATTTATTTAATATATGTTTTTTATATTTCAAAATATGTGGGAATGTAGATGTGTGTGTCCATATAAGTATATAAGAAATTCCTCCCATGTTAGTGACGTCCTAACACAGTTCTAGTCACCATCCCATGTCCTATTATAGGTGGGAATGGGGTGTCATGGAATGGTCCCCATTATAGTAGGTCATGAAAACCCCATTCCTTGAAAAACATGTATAAAAAATCATGAAAATAGTTTGAAAACCATTTTCATTGAAAATAAATTAAAAAAATAAATTACATACATTGAAAATCATCAAAACCCTTCTCATTTAAAACAATACTTTGGAATCTTTTAAAGGATTTTTACCAATTCATTTAAAAACACTTTTTATACATAAAACATTTTAAAAAAAATTTCCCTTGAAAACCACATAGAAATAATGAATTTAGAGATTATTAAGAAAAAAAATTATTTTTATGAAAATAGTATTTCTTCTTTTAAAGTAAGCATCATGGGATATTTAGTAATGGAAACTGTTAAATTTTTACAAGCCAAATATTTTTTTTCACTATAAAATGGATTATAAAATTGTATCCACTAGAAAATTAAATAAATTTAACATATAAATAAATTTGATTGATAAGATAAGCATGGTTATAAATGGATTTTTAGGATCATAGGATAATTGTAGAATATTTTCGGAAACCTTTTAGAAGACATGGTTTTGATTGAACAGAACATTCTGACTGATGTGTGAGGTGGAGATAGAATTTAATAAAAAGAATTTCTTGATCATCTTATGTACCAAAGAGTGGAAAATTGGAACCATTCCATGGATATAACATGAAAAAATATAGGGTAATGAGACTAATTATAGTTAATTAAAGATGGTCATAGTATTTCATCAATGGAATAATAACCATAAAATCTTTTGATAATATCAATAGATTTTTCCACAAAATATTACCACTTAGTAATATTGAATAATACTCTCTTTGTATTAAATTAAAATTAAATTATTCCTGATAAATCATAAAATATATTTTAATCGTTATATAATATGTCAAAGTATATACACCTTCAAAATAAAATTAGGTGCATAACAGAACATTAGTCTTGATGAATGAAAACTGAGATTAAATTATGTTACAAATTCAGAAACATTGAAAATATAAACACAATGAAGGAAAGATAATAAAATGTAAATGTAAATACACCTAAATTTATTTTTTGTAATCATATAAATATATTGGGTAATATATATAGCACATGAAATAAATTAATGGTTAACATGGCACATATCTCATGAATATAAAAAGTGGGATGAAATTCCCATACCTTGTGTTTAGACAATGATAATATAAATTCATTAAAACCCCATGTATAATAAGTATATGTTTATTATAAATCTATAACACAACCATATGATTATACAGAATACCATATATAGTGTTATTATGGAAATATATTTCCCACTTATTACAAATTAAATGTTATGGTTTCACTTTAAGTAATATCTACCATGTCCTTCATTAATGTTATGACTTATTATTCTTGATAATATTACATAAATCATGATTGAAATACTTATATAATTTAAAAAATTATATAATATATATATATATATATTTATATAATATTTCATTAAATATAGAAATATGAAATTGAATACACCATTCATAAAAATTATAGGCCGTAAATACACAAGAATGACGATTCCATTTTGATTTTGTATTGAAATAAAATAAGGAAATGACATATATGAATATATATATATATATATATTATATAATTAATTTAGGATTATAAATATATATATTTTATACATTTTCACTAGAACCATCCGTAACACATTCCATGTGAAGTGAGAAGGAATCACAACTCCTTGAGGAGGGGGTATTGCACATATCTACAAACGATGTAATTTTATTAACACAATATGGAATGTATAAAGGAATACATTAAAATAGAATTTTATAATTATAAAGACCATATATATATCATATATATCATATAAAAACACCTTGACCATCATAATTCCAAACCATGAATGTTGTTAAATAAAAAATGTACAATAATCATTTTGTGAGGCGCTAGTTCATTATACACATAAAAAATATATTTTTTACCCATTAGATGGATAAGGGGGTAATTATATGTCTAACCAGTATAATAAAAACATCTCAATATATTGATGATAAATGTTTTTATTATAAATAAATAATATAACTGTGTGAGTGGATAAGGAAGTAAAACAAAATAGATTGATAAATAATGTTACCTATTATTCTAGTGACATATATTGTTTTTCACCAAAGGGATTTTATTGATGCCTTAATTACCATAAATTTCTATTTAGGGTGTGGGTAGAGACATTGAGGACATATTTTTGAAGATCTTGGTTGATTCAATGTTTCTTGAGAGTTATGAAGAAGTGGTACGAGAGGAGTCATTTTTACATTGAAGGAAGAGTTCCACTCTTTTAAATTTTGGGAAAGGGAATTCCACCAATTTTTTCCAATTCATATTTTATCCAATAATGTAAAATGTAAATACAAGGGAGTTTAGGGTCTATATATAGATAACAAAGTACAATTGGATAGTTTCTAGGTCATTTTTGCCCTAAATTTTAATGTTTAGTCCCTTGGTTAACATAATTTCGCTCTAATCATTGTAATTAATTTTAATTAAATTCCCTAATATTTATTATAAAAACTATGTTGAAATTTTTATAAATTATATTGTATTATAATTCCAAATATTGAATCCATTTTTACAAATTCCAATCATAAATGTATCTGAAATAAAAATGAATTTAATCATGTATATGAGACAAAAATGCGGGTTTTTAATGTAAAAATATTGAAAAGTTTGCTATGTTTTTATGTTCAATTTCAATGTGATATTTATTTCAATTACATAAATTGTATTAACATAAAAATTATATATATATATATGTTTACTTTAAAACTAAATTAAAATATAATTTGTGACTTTAAATAAGTAAGATGAAAAACAGTTTTGAATTATAATTTATTATTTGTCACTATTAATTAAAACCATGAACCATTACATAAAATTACAAAAATAAAATCTAAATAGTTTTATTTTTATACATATATTTAAAATATTGATTTTATTACTTTATTTAATAAATATAAAAGTTCCAAAAATTGTATTTAAAAATGATTCCCCATTAAAAGGCTGTAAAAATGCCTTTTTAAAAATATTGATTTTTATGACAAATATTGGGTTTGTTATTATACCATGATTATGAAATATATTTTATGAATACAATTTATATTCTATTAATATCAATCTCTATTTAATTAAATTTTGTAAGATAAAACAACATTGTGAGTATAAATATGGTTCTCTATAAAAATGTTTCCTTTATATTCAATTGGATCTTATATCCATTTATATTTTATTTATAACTAATGAATTCATTTTATATTTTGTGACAACCATATATTTTCAAAAGTAAGATAAAAATATTCACAACTAGTAATTTAATAGAAATGTTTTATTTTATTATATTATATATTAATATATTAATAATTTATTGTTGTTCATTAAAACATGGTAACACATCTATCGCAAGTCAAGGAAGAAACACATTATTGCATGCGACACACACTAACTTGTCATAGTATGCATTTCATGATATATAGAATTAATATAATATATTAAAAAATATTAAATATATTTTGAATTATAGGGATATTATATTACCTTATGCACTTCAGGTCGCATGTATCATAAGCATAACATAGTGTTTCATATAACGTATTCCAGACATAATAATTTCATATAAAAAAGAGAGATTCAGTGTCATGTGAAATGAAAAATATGGAAAAAGATTAAATTATTTAAAAAATATATTTAAAAAAAACTATAGGTGTTATATTGGTTGTGTCTTATTTAAAATTAAAGTGTAATGTTATTTGATATAGTATAAATAGGATAATCAATGGTGATTCATGATCGTAGATGTGATGCACGGTCATGTTGTACATTAGGTTGTTTTGGGGGGATTTTATAAGGATAGAAGGAATCATATATTCTTTTACGATAGTATTTTAGTTTTCCTAGTGGTCTTCCTTAGTGGTACATATAAGAGTGCCTAAGATGTAACTTAGCTTGATGGAAATTTTTTTCTATCCTATATTGAATCACATGATCATATTTTTTTGTTTTATGTTTAGTCTTCTAGAATGTGAAGGAAGAAAATAATTTTCATGTAAGATTTTTATAGGCCTTAGATGATACATAGTGGAAATGAGATGAAAGTTAGATATACATCATCACCAGGTTACACTGAACCTTTGTATGATGTTCTAAAAGCACAATAATCACTGAACAGTTTAGAATTTCGACCCACAAATAGAAATAAATGTGTTAAAAGTTTTTTGATATTTCACTGATATTGTACATTGATGAGTTGTAGTGGTTAGATGTATTTATATGTTGTATTGTTTTATGTTATGTTACATTTTTACCAAATGAATATGGATGTGATTTAAATATTCTTTTGGCCCCTAGTTACACATCATTACATATTTTCACACTTAGATGGATAGAAAAACATAAGTGTATTATCACAAATCAGGTTACATATTTTACCCAGGGAATATGGAGGGGATTCAAAAAGGATATTGGAACCCATTTACACCTCATTAATTCATTCTACACTTAGTTAGATACAAAACATATAATAGTCTATCCAACCACATGATTATTAGTTATAGGTATTTGTCTTGTACTTGAGTCGATATTGGTAACAACACTATAATTTGAGAGAGTTTACTTATTTTAATATATATCACCCTTACATCGGCATGGACCTATCTAATGATTTATAAATGTGATCTCATAATTCTCTATTTTCTTGGATGATACTGAGGAGTCACCAGTTATTGGTCCTTATGTGGTTATAGCATGATATTTAAGGACATTACTGTTCACAAGAGAACAAAATCCACACAAAATAAGTATAATTTTTATTCCAATCACTAGATGAGGCCCAAATAGTTCTATTTTAGTGAAAATGTTTTCTTAATGTATTCCCCTTGATGTGGGAAATTGAGGTTTGACATAGGGAGTAACATATTTCCTTGGTTTGATGGCCCTTTCTAGGTTTTTCGTTTTATTATTGAGGTGGATTATCTATTTAAAATTCCAACATGGATAAACATAATACAAAAAATCACCCATTCCTCTCCTTTCGATGTGCATCATCATGATGACTATAATGATATTGACTGTGGGAGTTAGAAATCAACGATGATGTGCTGTTTTTTAATGGTAATTGGAAATCTATGATCATTGAGGTAAGGTTTTATGTGAAAAAATTAGTCCAATTTATAATGTGTTGTAGAGTTATGTTGTCTTGTAGGAGGGTATATGATAGAAAGAGGTGAATATTTGAGCTTAGTAAGAATGGTGGTTTTAATATTGTCTTTTTATTCAATGTTTATTTTTCCATTATAATTTAATTTTTCAAATCACTCTTATTTTTGGGTTTTCTTTTACTTGAGGTGAAATCTATTTAAAAACATCAAGAATAAGAAATGAGGAGGACCTGATTACAATTAGAGATGTATTATACCAAGGCATGATCGAAACCCTGAAGGTGAGTAAGTGTCTCTGAAATGGAATAAAATCATTACATGAGAGCTATATCAAATGGGTTTTTGTCAATGGGGATAGTTATATTTGTGGGTTTTGGTTGTCGGTTCGGGTCATGTGGTTGTTGAGGTTTTAGTGTGAATGTAATTTAAAAAGTAATGTTACTTTTGAATAGTTAAATATTATATTAATTTGGGTTTTTGGTAATTTTTTTAAAAACATTGAGATCAGATTGGTGTGTTTGGTATGTTATTGTTTTCAGTTGTAACTAAATCATTCAAATATATCTCATGGATTGGTTTTTTGGAACCCCTATGCCTTTTTAGGGCCCGTTTTGATTATTTAGTGAAATAATCGTTTCTTGATATATTATGTAACCGAATGGGCCTTCAAAAAATATAATATCAATAATTATTACCTTAAAATTTTCTATTTAATTTCCAAATGATTTCTGGTAGAAAAAATGAAGACTAAGCTGGAAAATTTGACTAGATGTGGGTCTATGGTCTGTATCCTTAGGATACACTATAGGGGTGGTCAATGTGGATAGATGAGGTTAACTACGACATAGGGAACCCAGAAGAGTATTTTTTTAGCTTCTATATTTTTTTATGGCTTTTCCATCATTTTGGGATGAAAAATTATATTAGTGAAACCTACAGAATTGATAATATATATTTTGTGTTTGGTCCTCTTGGAAGAGAGTTCAATGGTAATTCCATCTAAGTACAATTGTGCTATGGATATGGGGGTGCAGCAAAGATGCTTTCTAAATTTAGTTTGGTAGCTTATAGATTCCAACTCTATCATTTAGTATTCCACTATTTTATAGGAACTAAAACATAAAAATAGAAACATGTATTAGAGTCATGATGAACCATACATGTTGTAGTGTGTTCCTCTGGGTTGTGCAATAATCCTCTCTCTCTCTCTATGACATGGTGATGGGTGTCGATGCCATTGTATTGTATATTCTACTCTACCAATTAATTATTAAATCATAATAATGATAAATCTTTTCAACTATACACTCATTTTATAGGTTAAAAATTGATTCCTAATGACCCGTTTCACACCCCCCCCCCCATTAGTAGATTTCTACCCCAGCCTTTCGAAATCGACCATAGTATTTTTAGTTTGTTTCTAACTTGTCCCTCTCATTTTTCATTCATTTTTTTTATAAAAGTGTCTTTATTATGAGAAATTATTTTTTATGGTGTTTTTATAATTCAATGATGTGGTTTTTGTATTGTAGGATGTTAAAGCTAATCTACATCGTTCAATTCTCACTGGTGGCCTTTCTCTTTCATTTAACATTGTGAATATGATAATAAATGATTATTTGATGTAGGATATCCATATTTTATCAACAATTGTATCACAATGGATTTTTTATACACTCTTTATCTTTTTGGATTTAGTTTTTCAATATCCAAGTTCGAGATAAATTTTCATCCCATTGAAATTGAACATTAAATGAGATTAAAATAGTAATTTTTAAATCATTTGATCATATTGATATTGTGATTGTTTGGTATTGATAACTCACTTAAAAGATTATTTATTGGAATATTTTCTTCACTATGATTTAAAAAAACTTACTATGTGGTGTTAAGTGATCGCCTAAAATTAATATTGGTTAATCACTTATATATTCTTAACAAAATGAATGCTAGTAAAAAATTACTTGTGATATAATAACTATAAAACTATGAAATGTATGGGATAAAATCCCATTTCAAAACTTAAATATTGTTCATTGAATGTGATGTTAAAAGATATAATAGTTTTTCATTATGAAATGTAGGGGTGGTGATGTGTGGTTATTATGATTGATGTTGATGTGATTAGAAGTGTATGGAATGCATAAAAGATTTTATATGAGTAATGGTTATGAGATTGAAATTTTTATTTTCTATGAATGGGTGGAGATGAGGGAATGATGGAAAGAGGGGGTGGGGTTGTTAGTTGCATTTTTTCTATATTTTCAAGTTGTTATGGAATAATTATTTTAATAATTAATGATAATTGAATAGGTTTAATCTTTATTGAATATATGGACTAAAATGGTTAATAAATATGAAATAAATGGATAGACATTATAGAATTGGGTAGAAATGTGGAATCTGGGAAATTGAATAATTTAAAAGAGACAGTAGAATGTGGATTACATCCTATTTTGTGGTATTTTTCATTAATTTTAGTATTGGATGTGGTGAATGGATGTGATACCCAAGGGGGAATACTGTGAGTTTTTTGGATTTTTTGACACCATTGGTTTTGAGTAGCTATGGCTATTATATATATATATATATATCTTGTATTTTCCAAGTTGTCGATATTAACATCACACCCATGTCGAGTACAGTATGACTTTAAAAAGATAATTTGGATGTATTTTTTCAATATATATATGGTTTGGATTAATTGATTGTTACCCACTCATTCCCACATTCTCTTCCATGTGAGACTGTTATGAATGGGTTGGGACATCAATTTATCAAAATTTCACTAAGGGTGTTTAATTGATGACATGAATAAATGGATTACATTGGTGGTAATCAATGGTATGAGGATGTGATTTAGTTTATTTAATTTTCGTTCACTATACCACACTATTATTGTTATGGCTGTGATGTGTTGTCCAAGGTGTATTTCTGTGAGATATGTTGTAATTTCACTATTGTTCTCATGTGAGATGTGGTGTAAAGATTATGTGTCTCCATGAGAGATATGGTGTGATGAACAATGTGTATTTGGGAAATATTTTATGTTATGTCTAGTTAGAAGATGGGTTCTTGGCATCATGTAATGATTAGAAGATATTAGAGCACCATGATATACAATATTCAGTTATGAGAGTGGAAAATAAATGATAAAGTGTTATAGGGTAACCTTTATCTCCATGCTACATATTATAATAAAATACATGGATGTTTTTGTAACACCCCAAGGTTTTAAAAAAATAAATTGAAATGCATGGAACTTTTTTATGTAGATTTTTATAACTAACCATTGAGCATAATATTCCCTCTACTATGTTTTGAATTTCAAAAAATGGTTATCTACAGTTGTGTTCAATAAGATATTTGGAGTCTAATAGAACCAAATGTCTTTTTAGTGAATAGTTACATACCCTTATGAGTACTGATATGAATAGTAATATGACCCTTATGAATATTAAATCATATTATTATATTATTATATTAATTATATAATATATTTTTATTTGGATTAATTTTTCAAGGTGATAAAACATGAGTTATAGATTTAAAATAGTTATTTTTGAATAAATAATGATTTTATTTAAAAATTAAATTAATAATATTTATAAAAATACTTTCAAAAAATGGATTTCCTTTTTTAATTCTACACATTAAAAAATGGTTATAGTGAATTTTTATGAATTTTCTAAAATTATATAATTTTTGATGAATTGTAAAATATGATAAAATACGATAAATGCTAAATACATGATTTACTACATCATATCTGATGAAAGGAAGCAGTATTGCCACATGGTTTGAGATCACATTACATTATTACTATATGGGGTCACATGAATTAATACTATTCATTATCTTGAGAAAAAATAGCATAATAATGATTAAAATAATGTAAAATACCTTCTCTCCTCCACTATAAATACTTCCTTCATTCCCCTCTTCCTTCCACACATCTCATGACATGAGCCCTACCTATGTTCTACCCAATTCCTCTCACAAGGATCTTCCCAACGTCCTAGAATTTCTGGTCTCCCCAAAATATCAAAATCTACGGCCTTAAGAAGGTTCTCAAGTGGAAAAGATCAAGAGGTAAACATACACTATTGAATTCTTTCTTTTCTTTTCGTTTTCATTTAAATTATTCTACATTACTCACCACTTCTTATCATATAGGCATTAATGATCCAGTATCTTACATATTCTGGATTTTATCATGTTTGTGGGAGAATCACCATCATACTTCTTCTCCTCTACCACTTATTAAAAAATTAAAATATCATCCATGATATATCGATTTTCCAACATTGTGGATGACATGTTTTAAATTTAAATATATTTTTCATGACTGGATATGAATCCATTTTTATGGTTGAACCATATTATAATTTATGTATTATTTCTTTTAAAATCTTCTTGAATCATTTTTACAAATGTTATTTATTGATAAAACTAAATGAGTTCTTTACAGTTGAAGAATCACCAAAATAACCTAAACAAATATCGACAATGATTTAACTGATGAATTATCCTAATTAAAGAATTAAAAATAATAAATTGTGTATATTATAGTTTTGGAAATATGTAAATACCACTATTTTTAAATTCTATAGTTTTACTTATAATCGATATGAATATCCACCATTAACTAGTAATGGAAATCATGTATAGAACGCACCAAAAAAAATGAAAGAACAAAATAATAACAATTAAAGGGAGAAATGAGGTAATAAAATAATCATATAAGGTATTATAAACATGAATATTTTTCTTTGAGATATTAATAAGACTCTTTTAACCATTTTACATTAGTTTTAAATGAGTGTGAAGTTAGAAAAACCCAAGGTTAGGGAATTATTAACCCGATTTCAATTCATTGGGATTACATTTTACTTCATTATTTATGTGTTATCAGAATTGTTTTTGTGATTAATTTTGTTTATTTTATGTTTAAAAATGGTTATTTGTAGTTTATATACATTTTTCATTCACACTATTATTTATCACTTCAATTATATGTCATTTTTACGGGGCTTTTATATTAAAATCTATTTTTAAAATCTTGTTTCTTAAAATCCCAAAGTAATTATTTTGTGAAAATTTTAATGTTGTATAATTATTTTATCGTTTTGGGGAATTATTTATGGTGATGTTTGGTACCTATATTTCCCAACAATTCATTGGTTACGTGTATTTCGGAGGTCCTTTGTATGGTTACTCCAAGAATAAATGCGATGTTTAGAAAAATTTTCAAGTAGCCGTGAGGGTTACAAATTATAAGGTAGCCATGACGGTTATAAGATTATGAAAGTGATTCCCCAAGACACATTTTTTGTTAAATTTAGGTTATTCATGTATTTTAGTAATCTTATATAAATGTAATGTTTCACAAAGTAAGTATATATGGGGGAAAAGTAAGTCATCTAAAAATGATTTCTTAAGATACAAGTATTCATGGAAGAATGTGTTATTTCCTTCTTTTTATATCCCTTACTGAGATTTTTGTGCTCCTCAAAAAATTTTAAATTATTTTCAATGGTTATAAGGATGTGTAATAAAAATTAGGAATCCAGGATAAATGTTTGAAGAATTTTTTAAGAACTCATGTTTTATATGAAATGTTTTATATTTTTGAAAAAATAATAATTCATTGAATGGTATCCACTCTATATAAATGTCTAATGTTATGAATGCATTGTTTACAATTCTCTAATGATATAAACATAATGGAAATGATTTCTTTATTAAATTCAATATTATGTAATGTAATATTGTCAGGTCCATATAGTTGGTATCATTGGTGTGTTTAAATATCGTTAGGGGTTAGGATGATGTTAACATAATACCATAAATGTTTTTTTACACTATGGTTAATTTGAAATGATATAGAATTTAAATATTATCATATTTCTTCAAATAAGAGATGATTGATAAATATGGTTTTCCATAGAAGAAATAGGGAAGCTGAAGAGGAGAGGCACCGACAGAAAAACATCCATCTTAATATGCAACCTAGAATGGTAGGGTTTGGAAACAAACGGTTTTTTATAGTAATGGTTCAGCTAATGCAGGAAATATATGGAGGCAGCATCCTGGAAAGAGAAAAAATAGTGTTACCCCAATGAAACATGAAAATTATGGAACATTTTATAATACAACACCCTCCTTCATTCAACGGATCATATGACCTAGTAGCTGCTACTAAATGATGGATTAAATACATTGAAAAGATATTCGATGTTATATGATTTTTTTCTTATCAAGAGGTATGTCCTCCCATTTATTTTTTTAATGTGTATATAATTAGTGGTGGTTAATGGTATCAAATATTTGGGATATGGAAGATATTTATTCCTTATTTGAGATGAATTTAAAATTTATATCCTTGAAAAATATTTTCCTGAGGTGGTGCGAATTAGGATGGAGAAACAATTCCATGCATTGAAGAAAACTAATGATGATTCAGTGGCTATGTATGAAGTTATCTTCACCATACAAGGGATGTATTCTACAAATATTATTATGAATTTTTATTAAATAATCAACAGCTTTTACACTAGACTGAATCCAAGGTATATAATGGTGTTGGACTCCCATTAATTCAAAAGTTATGCGAAACTTTTCTGATTTACTAAGTGGGTAGAGATGGACATATTATATTATCATGTACATTTTGGCTACAAGTATAAGAAATGACTCAGATGGAAAGTGATGGGTATGAATCGCCCAATGAAATACGATGGTAATAAAATCCAATTTCCAGTTTGTGATAAGTGTAGAAAGAAGAACCCATGGGAAATCATTACCAAAAATTTTAACTATTTTCTATGATGTAATATAAGACATATGGATAGATATATTTATGAAAATGATCCTATGATGAATCTTGATGCGCAATGTGTTATGTGTTTTAATGGTGGTGAGTTGGGTCATTCTGAAAATGAATGCAAAAATAGCGATCTAAATGATGCAAGTAATCAAGACTATCAGCAAAAAGGTGTAGTGAGATCCTTTTCCGCAATGTCAGAAAATGTTGAGACATCCAATGAAGTTGTTTTAGGTACTTTATTTGTTTACTCAAATGTTTCTAATGTTTTTTTTCTATATGGGGTCTACAAATGCCTTCATTTATGGGAAATTTTCAGGTAAATTTGAAGTATCACCTCAACAAATGAGACAAAAACTTATTTTCAATACACTAGGGGGAAATATTATAGCATAGATGAATTATAAGAAACATTATATTTCGGTATGTGTAAATACATTACCTGAAAACGTTGTTGTTTTTCCCATAGTAGAGTTTGGTGTTATTTTGGGAATAGATTTTCATTTTGTTTATCATGCTATGATGGATTGTATAACTTATTAATTTGTTGTTTAGAAAGAGTTTTAGTTTTTATATAATAATTAACCTACACAATTGACAACATATTAGGAAGGTGGGAAATTGTTGAAAGTTTTAAATGAAGGTTATCTAACTCATATTGTTGGAAACATGGGAACTATTCAGATTAATGATATTATAGTGTTAAATGAATACCTTGATGGTTTTCTTGATGCGGTACCAAGTGTGATACTTGATAGTGAATGGGAATTCACATCATACTTAGTTCTGAATGATAAACCAATTTCAAAACCCCTATGTCGTGTGACTCAAATAGAACTTCATGAATTGAAAATTTAGCTGCAGGATTTTTTTGGTAATGGGTTCATTCATCATAGAAAATCACCATGGGGTGATCCTATTTTGTTTATTAAAAATTATGATGGATCCATGAGAACTTTCATTGATTACAGGGCTTGGAATAAAATCATTGTTATAAAACTTATCCTTTTCCTCATAATAATGACTTGTTTGATCAGTTCTAGGGAGCTCAGTAGTTTTCCATGACTGACTTGAGATCTGGATAACATCCGCTGAAGGTGAATGAATATGCAATTAAAAAAAACTTTTCATACTAGATAAGAGAAATAATGAATTTTTTATTCCATTTTGGTAATCTAAGGGAGATACTATATTCATGAATATTATAAATAGAATATTTAAAGGGTTATTGGATATGATTGTGGTTGTTTTTATTAATGACATTCTGTAATTTTTTTGAAGAGAAAAGAAGATAATGAAAAACATCTAAGGATTGTTGCAAAAACCTTAAAATAAAATAAACTATATGGATAATTCAAAATGTGTATTTTTTGATACAGAAAAATTCTTTTCTTGGGTACATTGTAAATAAGAAGGAAATAACAATTGATCTTGCCAAGCAAGTGTGGTTGATGGATAGAGAATACCCCCAAATCTTATAGAGATTCGTAGATTTATTGGGTTAGCATAAAATTAATAACGGTTTGATAAAAACGTTTTCCTATTATCCATCCCTCTAACCATGTTAATGTGAAAATGGGTAAAATTTATTTGGATAGATGAATGTGATGTTTGTTTCCAAGAACTGAAGATGAGAATGGTGAATGCACTAGTTTTGTCCTTGCCTTCCTAGAATGGATATTTTTTCATCTATAGTGATGATTCATTGAAGGGAATTGGTTTTGTTTTGATTTTGAAATGTTAGGTAATTTCTTATGCTTTAATACAAAAAAAAACCTCATTAGTTAAATTATCACACAAATTATTTGGAATTGGCAGATGTGGAATTTTATTTGAAAATTTAAAGGCATCATTTATACGAATCGAAATGTTGAACATATACTAACCATAAAATTTGGATGAATATATTCACTGAGAAGGAACTAAACATGAGGATGAGAATATGGCTTGAACTAATAATGGATTATGATTTCATGATAAATTACTATCTTGGAAATGTAAATAATGTGGAATATACCTTGAGTCAAAAAAATCATTAATAATTGAACATGTTACATTTGGAATAAGATCTATTGATTAATGATTTGATGAATTTGGGATTAGATGTTTTTTGATAATGAAATACCACTATTTTTTCAGTTTTCAGGTAATTCATCATTATTAGATAATAATATGAATGCACAGATGGAAGACAATGATCTAACAAAAAAATGCAGAATTTGATAAATAGGGAAAATTCCAGAATTCAACCTTGATAAATATTTTGTTTTTTTCATTGGGAAAAAGGTTGTGTATGTCTTGTAGTTCCAAATTGAAGAACGATTTGTTGTGTGAAGCTCAATTTTCTCCATTTTCAATTCATCATGGAAGTAGTAAGAAGTATCATGACCATTTGAAGTATTATTGGTGGTATGGAATGAAAAGAGATGTTTCTGATTTTACCATGAAATGTTTGAAATGTCTACCAGTTAAAGTAGAAAAGAAATAACCAAAGGGGAAGGTTCCCCTTTCCTAGTTCTAATGTGGAAATGGGAGAATGTATACATGGAATTTTTGGTAGGACAACCTAAGACTTCTGAAGGTAACAAAGTGACTTTGGTTGTTGTTGATCAGCAGACTAAATCTCCCATTTTCTTTCTATTTGAGATATAATGTATTTAGAACATCTTTATCGACAGTACATCAAAGGGATTGTATGGTTATATGGAGTTATTTTTTCCATAGTTTCTAACTTTGATCATAGGTTAAAATCTAAATTTTGGAAGGGCATTCAGAATTCTTTGGGAGAATAATTAAATTTCTGTAAAACTTTTAACCCTCGATCAGATGGGCAGTCCGAACGAATGATTCAGACCTTGGAGGATATTCCTCAAGTTTGTTCAAAGGACTACTAGGGAAGTGGGGATCATCATATTTTTATAGTTGAGTTTTCTTATAATATTCATTTTCATTCCAACATATAGATGGAACCTTTTTTGGTATTTTATGGGAAGAGGTGTCAGACTCTAGTGTTTTGGGATGAATTTGGTGAAATAATGTTGATAGGGCCAGAATGAGTAGAGGAATTGGATGAGAAAGTGAAGATGATCGTACAACACATGAGGGTAGCTCAGAGCAGGAATAAAATATTTGAATATAACAAAAGAAAATACATCTATTTCAAGGTAGGCGACCGTGTTTTTCTTAAAATCGCTCTTTAAAAAAATGTGATTCGTTTTGGTAAGAAAGGAAAGTTATATCTGTCGTTCATCTATCATGTTGAAATCCTAGATAATGTTTGACCGATTTTAAACTGAGTATCTTTTCCTAAAAGTTTATATTGGGTGAAAAATATTAATAATATAATTTATATTTCCTAATTATATATGATATATAGATGTTGATTAATTTTTAAAGTTGTAATAAAATAAGATATAGATTAAAAATTGTTATTTTTGAATAAATTATGATTTTATTTAAAAATATAATTAATAATATTTAGAACATTATTTTCAAAAAATATATTTGATTTTTTAATTCTATATGATGATAAATGGTTAGGGTATATTTTTGGGAATTTTTAGAAATTCGAGAAATTGTTATGATTAATAAAACACGAAAAAATAGAATAAATGCTAAATACTCGATTTACTACATCATATGTGATGTATGGATGATTTAAGACCACTTGGTACAAAGCCACATGCCATTATTACGAATTGGGGTCCCATTAAATAATATTATTCAATGTAGTGTGCAATAATATTATAATAATGATTAAAACAATGTAAACTAATGCCTCTCCTCCACTATAATGACCTCCCTCATTCCCCTCTTCCTCCTGCATCTCTAATTCCTTCTTCTATATCTAATATCTTCCCAATACTCTTCCCAAGGCTTTTATCCATGTCCTTGAGATGATGGTCTCACTATAAGGCCAAAATTAAAGGCCTTAAGAAGGATCTCAAGGATAAGAGATCAAGAGGTGTACATCCTCTTTTGTTTTCATTCATTTCATTTCATTTTATTTTCAATTATTTTTATTTACTCACCTCCCCTTATCCAAGAGGAATGAATGTTCTAGTATCTTACATATTCTAGATTTCATCATGTTTATTCAAGACACACCATTATACTTATTCTCCAATCCCAGTTATTCATGAAATTTGAAAACCATCCATGATGTGTTGATTTACTGACATCAAGGACATTGTGATTTTAATTTCATTTACATTCTTCAAGACTGTTCATGAATTTTTTTATGTTTGAAATATATTATAATTTATGAATTATATATTATATATGGTTATATATTCGTTTTTGACACATTTTATTAATTGATAAAACAAAACGAGTTATTTACGATCGAAGAATCTCCAAAAACAACCTAAACAAATATCAATAATGATTTAGCTCATGAATCATCATCATGAAAAAATTAAAAATGATAAATTGTATAATTTATGTATCAAATAATATGTAAATACCTCTCCATTCATGTTCTATAGTTTCACTTCAAATTAACAAGAATATCCATCATGAACTAATCAAGGAAATCATATAAAGAAAGCACCCAAAATAGTGGAAGCAATGAAATAAAAACAATTAAAGGGAGAATTGATGTATGGAAATGATCATACAACATATTATAAAAATGAATATTTTTCTATTTGATATTAATAAAACTATTTTAAACATTATGCATGACGTTTAAATGAGTATGATGTAAGAAAACCCCAATGTAAGGTAATTCTTAAAGGGATTTCTATTCTTTGGTTTAACATTCTACTTCATTATTTTTGAGGTATTAAAATTGTTTGTGTGATTAATTTTTTTTTATTTTATGTTACATTTTTTGTTTTAACAATTTATATACATTTTCCACCAACTATATTATGTTCCACTTCAATTATATGATATTTGTATGGGGATTTCTTTTAAAATCCTCTTTTAAAATTTGGTTTTGAAAAATACCTATGTAATGATTTTGTGGAATTTTTCATTTTGTAAGATTATGTTTTTGTTCTTGGGAATTGATTATAATGAAAGTTTGGACTAATATTTCCCTCTAATTCATTGTGTATGTGTATGTTGTTGGCTGGACATATGGTTAATCCATGTGTAACTGTGATTGTTACACAAATTTATGGTAGCCACGAGGGTTACAATTTATATGTTAGTCGAGAGGGTTACATGATTATGTAAGTTAATCAAAAATTTAACTTTATCATTCTATATATGTTAATATGTATTGTGGGAATGTTGTGGAAATATCATGTTTCACCATGGTAGTATATATGGGTGACAAGTATGCCTTTTAAAAATGATTTCATTCGTTACAAGTATTCATAGACTAATGTGTTCTCTCATTAATTTTACAACCCTTGTTGAGATATTTGATCTCCTAAAAATTTTTTAAATGATTTTCACATGTTATAAGGATGTGTAAGAAAAATAAGAAATACGAACTAAATTTTTGATGAATTTTTTGATAATACATATTTTTTTTTGAAAAGGTTTATATTTTGGATGAATGGAATAATATTTTTATGGTATCCACTTTGTATTAATGTGAAATGTTATGACTATATTATGTTAAATTATCTAAAGAACTAAACTTGAAAAGATCCTCAATTTGAAAAGATGTGATTTCTTAATTAAAATCAAAATTACTCAATGTAATAAGGCCAGGTCCATATAGTTTTACTTAGCGATCATACCTTAGTAAGATGGAATTGATTAGTTATCCTTCAAAGGTTTTATAGTTTCAACATTCTTCTAACTACTAAATTATAATTCATTTTTCACATTTGGGAGTGTTGAATTTGGAATAATATTTAGTATTCGTTATTCTCAACCAAAATTTATAAAAATTGTTTTTCATTTTTCAAGGAGGACTACATGCAATATTCTAGACCTTAATATCTATGAATTCTAGAGTTATTATGGATTCACATCCATAAGAATTGATTTTTTATGTAATTATTTTGAAACTATTATCATTAATTTTTCATTTCATAAATAAATTGTGGGGTTTTTTTGGTTTCTGTTATCATATGTTACAACATGGAGTTGATTCATCGATGACATTCGATCTCCTGATTATATTATTATTAAATCTAATGCCAATTTTGTTCTATTTTAATATACATAGTAATAGTCCACAACTAGTGTGCTACTCGATGTGGTGCTTCTGGATTATTATCTTCCATTACCCATTGACGACCCAGGAGGGATAACTATGGAAGGATGGGTTGATGAAAGAAATACCTTATTGATTCTATGTAATGGTTCCACTCTATGATTTGAAGATTAAATGTGAATAACAAAGATCCTTTAGTCTGGTTCTATAGTAATGTTTCCACTCAATGACATGTAGATTATGAGTGACATAATTATATTATAGAGTTTGGTTCTCATCATTTACTTGTATCATTTTAATAATATCATCATAGAGTCAAAACTAATATGGAAGAGGGGTTATGGTGGCTATTTTATCCCCAAATACTTTGTTTTATATTCTTAGTTGATATATTTTTCTTTTTATTTATTATATACATGGAATAGACCTATTATAAATGAGCATACATGGTTAAAGACACGTTGGTGGTTTCATAGTTTGAATTGTAAATAGACGCCACTTCAAAATTTTGGTTCAACTATAGATTTTGTTTCAAGAGATTAACTGAATGCAAATGATTCTATAGACATTAGTTGTGCAGATGAGAATAGAGTTGATAGTGGACTTGGACAGTCTCTGGTGGAAACATAGTTCCTTGTATTTATTTATCTTCATTTATTTACACTATTTATCTTACCCTTTATGGTACCCTTTATAGTTTCTATGTGACATGTATGAGAGCCTTTCATTTATTTAAATGTACTATGATTAGTTATTATAATAGTTTTTAATTTTGTTATTATCACATTTACCAAATACTATGTCTCTAGTATTTCAGGTGGAATGCATGAGGTCATGTTACGCACTAGGTGTGACTCGATTGTTAAGGTCGGGGAGTCACACGCATTAACCCGTAATTTATATGGTCTCATATGGTGAAAAAATTGTAGTATATGTTTATGCAATTTCATATTTACAGTTAAATATTTCGTTGTATTTATTGATAAAAATTAACAATGATCCATTATTAATTGAAAAAGGCTGATGAATAATTTTATATATTTAATTTCAAAATTGGGTTTTTTAATTTCTTTTAAAAAAAGTAATGTATGTAACACATGGAAGCATGGTACTCTGGTCATTATGATGGAACTCTGTATACACCATTTGGTGTATGGAAACAATGTTTGATCTAATTTTGAAAAAGGATAGGAACCCCTCAAAGGTGGAAAAGTATCTTGTTTTCCTCACCAATTTTATAGATGTGACCTTGAGTTAGGATTCTTTCATGTCCCACATAGATGGGTAATATATTAATTTTATTATCTGTTTTTTATTTTTAGTTTACCTTTAATGATCATGCATTTCATATTCTTTTTCTCACCAAATTGATTAATTTTTTTTATTTTGGGTTGAATTGTAAGAACCCCAACCGTAGTATCCTAGAGTAAGTGTCTACTTTATGTAATTTGTATACGATTCAAAAAAATTCATCACAAAATAACAATTTATTTTTTTAAGAACTAGATATACATATATATATATACCATATTTAATTAGCAGTGTAAAACATAAATCATTAAATAATTTTGGAATACATGATACTATCTTGGATTCTTTCTTATAATCCATTGGAAAATGTGAGAGCTCAAATGCGTAGTAAGGGTAACATTCAATTGGAACTATCATGATAAAAAAGAATAATCTATAATTCAATGTAAATAACTTTAGAAACATGTCATTTAATCAATAATATAGGTATGGAAAGTATCCAGTAATAATATCAGTGTAGTATTTACACAGATAATAATAAAATAATTATCAATTATTGAATTACATAATATTTATATTTATTCTTCCGAACATCTAGATATTTTTAGTATTATGATAATAAGCTAATATTGTTTAAACAATGGGTATTCAAACACCTCAGACACATTTAATAGAATGTAAAATTATTTTTAATCATTAGCCCCATCGATGCATCATGTTGATCTCTACATATGGGAAAAATAATAACCATACATCTAATTCATGAATCATATATTTAATGATTTATTTAATTTGAGAAATTTTTTCTTAGAATAAAATGGAATATTCATTTATAAATATGTATAATCAGTATTTTCCAATTGTATATTGTAAAATTTAAATTCCAAAAAAAAATTCAAAGTGATATATGTAATTGGAAGTAACAATACCAATTATTCAAATTATATTAATATTAAATAAAAAATTAATTTAGAGTGATTCAAAGAATATAACTTTTTCAAGAGAATATTCATATCAATAAAAATAGTCAAATTATGGTATATGTCTAATAGACATTTTCATTGTATATTCATATCCATTCCATAAATAATAAATATAAATCAAAGAAAAAAATATAATATAGTTTTTTATAAATAGTTTACATTTTAAAATCATAGAAATATAATAGAATATGTTTAAGTTGGTTAAACTTTTATGGAAATGAGATATTCTGTTAAAGATGTATATGTTAAAATGAAAGTAAACTCATTTTGACATCAGAATGTTTCCTTTTTGGAAAACATTAGAATGATTCCATTAATTTTTTAAATAAATCATTGAAAATGTAAACATCCATTAATAAACAATTTAATTTATAAAAAATATATCATGAATCAAATTGCAAGAATATTTTTATGGAAGAAAAATATATCTAGTCGAAAAGAAGAATAAGATAAACATCCCTTTTAAAAATTCATCTAGAATAAGTCACATGAACTGAAATGTAAAATATCATGAATAAAAAATACTCATTTATATACATCAAAAGTGAATGTACACACCATGTAACAATAACAATGTGCATATTACCAAATATGGATATATGGAGTGGAAATTCAAATGTAATCTATTTCCACTATCGTATCATTATATTTGGAACTGATAAATCAATTGATTTGGTTTATGAAATATAAATCCCAAAAAATATGGGAAGTAAAATATAATACAATCAGAGGTCATTATACAGATAATCACGTAATAACATAGTTAGTTAAGTATTTATATAACCCAATTAACAAAAATTCAGTTTTATAACCTCTTACAACTTGGAAACATTCATGTTAAAAAATAAATAAATAATTTTAATTGAACCATAAAATACCCTTAAATATTTATTATTCAGGAAATCATTTGTAAATTAGAAGTATATACACCATATAAAATAAATCATTGTATAGAATTTAATTAAGTATAAATAATCATAAATTTAAATGGAATCCCTTACTACATCTTGAACACATCATGTATGATATTTAAATTCTTGAATAATTAAAATATATTTATTATTTAATTTCTTAAGAAAATTTATTATTTTTATGATTATTTTTATTTTATTTATGAACATATTATATTCAATTATGTACTCAATTAAGTTAATGTTAGTCATTTTAATGATATTTTCCTCGTATGTAAGATATGGATTAATTAGGTTAACTATGGAAAAGACGTAATAATTTAATAATTTAAAATATAATATTTTTTAAATAATTATAATCACTATAAATCAAATAAAATTTAAGAAACCCCCAATAATTATGGACATGAAAAATGAACTCTGAGAAAATCAAGGAGACAATACACCATACATATGTATAAGTAGTATTCCCATTTCTCAATTAGAATGAGAGAAATAATTTTAGTAATATATTATATCTATAAAATTAATATTATATAATAATTATAATATTACTTATTTAAATTAATTTATATATAGCAGCAATTTGATATGGTGTTGAAAAATGGATCACATATATTTATGGATGTGGGTGTCCACCCATACGCACGAATGACAATATAATCTTTCAATGAATTGAATGGTAAAAAAATGTATAATTTACTGTTTTATAATAATGATAAAAATTTTATGAATATAAAATGTATACATTAAATCAATTATTATATATTGTTCTGAGATTTGAGGATAGAAAATAAATTACATCATTTCGGGTGGCAGTAGTCTTCCGTACACACAAATGATCGTTTTGTTTCCTATATTATAGAATATGAGATGGAGATAGGGTATTACATTTACCCAATAACATATTAGTGTAGGTATGTTCTTGGTTTTATTATTTTATAATGGTTGATGAATATTTTATATTAAAGGATGATGAAATAATATGAAAAAACATTGTTATTATCCATATATCTAATTAGGAAAACATTATTTGGTTTATACCTAAACCCTTACTTGGATGGATTTATGATAAAAAGGGACTATAAGTCTTTTAAAGGGAATAAATTAAAGTGTTTATATAGGTTTTTGCTAAAACAAGATGGAATTTAAGTGTGGAGAGGAGAAGAGTGGTCGTATCCTTTTATATGTGGGGTAGAGGACACACTAGGACATTTCAAAAAGAATAAAATATATTAATTTATTAATGAATAAAAATATTTTGAAAAATACCAATTCATAGGATTATATTATATAGGGTTTAATTATATAAATGAAATAAGGTTTTAAGAAATTTTATGCAAAATCTCCTTAGTTAGACCCCCTTGTAAACCGGTTTTAACATTAATTGTGGTAACAGATTTATACTATGTTTACTATTCTATATGGACAAATATGAGAGAGGGAAAAATAATAATTTTGTTACATTGTGATTGAAAATATGGAATCCATTTTATTTAATTCCAATTAAAAAAATTTAGAATTCAATTTAAAAATATACCCCTTAAACCCAATATAATAAAATTCAATGAATTCATTGTTTTCAATAATAAGATGATATTAAATTAACTATAATACTTGTAATAAACATTATATTGAGTTAAATTCCCATATTTATATATATATACGATTAAATTAATATAAATAATTTGTTATTAATTTTATTTTATGTAATTAAAATAAAATTATGTTTTCAATTCTTTATTATGTTTTCAATATTTCGAAATCTCATTCTAGGATAATTATCCCATAGTTCAATGTCAGTATTCATCTAGAAAATTTATAATCTCATCCAAATAAATATTTAAAAATCTTATTTTATTATATTTTAATATAATTAAAATTTTCATGTACTCAAAATAAATCTTGACTGTCACATTCTAACCTCTTGAAAAATATATCATTTTCAATGTTTTTATGGATATTACTCTCAGAAAAATGTTTTTGTAATTATTCATAGCATCTTATGTCACACAACCTTTTCCTCCATTTTATGATCTCCAATGATTAGTGACTAGTCAATTTTCATGAATAATTAATATATTATTAATAGATTCAAGAATCTATATGTTCACACCATTTTATAATAGCCAAGGTTCCAATTAAATTTATATAAAGGTGAGAATATGCATTATGTCAGGAATATACTTCTATAATAATGAAATTGGGAAGATATTCTAACAACCAATGGGTTTACAAAAAATTTAATATAGAATTCAATTCATCAAATACTAATTCCTTGTGAATCATAAAATTTTTATTATAACAGAGTTATTAATCCTAATTTTATCTACCTCTATATTTTGAATATCGAAAAACTCACATACAAAATTTCAATCAGGAAGATATTTAGAGTTTCATATGATCAACATAATTTTTTTAATTGATATATGACTTTATGAATAGTAAAATACACCTATAAATAGTAATGTTCCCCTTTCAATAGAAACCTCAAACTTTTATGTATAAATAAATTATAGGAATCATATTTATGATATTGAATATTTAAGAAAATTAATAACTAAGTGGTTCTATTTTGTGAGTTATAAATATTTATTTACCACATTAAATTAATAAATTGATTTAAAATAAAATTATTTTCCATAACATGTATTTATAAATAAATTTTTTGTTTTCATATGATTTTTGGGTAATTTTATGAGATATCACTTAATTTTTTAATTTACTATAAAATAAGGTTTAGATATAAAATTTATATTTTTTGAGTAAATGATGATTTTAATTAAATATTAAATATATCATATTTAGAAAATTATTTTAATAAAATTTAGATTATTTTTTAATTTTACATGTCAAAAAATGTTTAGGGTGTATTTTTGGGATTTTTATCATACTCATGAATTTTTATTGAGTAGTAAAGTATGAAAATATATGATATAAATACATTAGAAGCTATATAGACTTTTCCATGAGTCCAAATTAATGTAGTCACACTTTGTTCAAACTCATATACACTTATTAATATTTTCTGTCACAAGAATATAAACTATTGGGTTTCTTGATGAAATGATAAAATAATGAATTATATTTTCATAAATCACCCCCTCCTCCATTATAAAAACCACCACCCAATCCCTATTCTCCTCACTCATATAATCCTTGAAGTTTCTAAAAGTTATGAAAAAAATACTATTTTCAAGTCTATCCCCACATTTAAGAGAACTTGTTCTTTCCAAAAGAATAAAAACACTTCCAAATATTCTAAAAAAATTTAACTAAATGAATTTTCAAATTATTTATCCCAAAAATATATAACAAAATGATATATATAAAAATTTACTCCTCTGGATTATGATTAAAATCATTAAATTCCAATTATGGAGAGTTATACTAATTTTGGATGAACTATAATACTTATAATAAAGAGAACTGATCATTAAATGAATGAAACAAACACTCTCGTACAACAACATTAAGTCATATAACATATTAATAAGGCCAAAAATTAATATAAAAATATTATAATGAATAAAATAAGTTTATAAAGGTTTATGAATTAATTATTTAATTGTTTTAGTTTTATTATCCATGAAGTTACGGTCCAGTAACGAACATGTTCATGCAAATAGTAAGGGTTTTCGACCTGATCCTCTATTTTCAGTCAGGTTACTTAGTGTATCTCTAATTCCTAATTATATTCTTAATTATTTATATATATTCCTCATAAATTCTATATGACTATTCAATATAATAGTACCTATCAGAATCCATCTTGATGATTTTGTTAGAGAAGTTTTGACTATTTCAACAAGTTTTTTTATTTTTATGTGTTCTTGATTTTAATATCTCATTTTTATAATCTACCATATTTTATTGAGTGTTTATTGGTCATTTTTACACTCGGTTTTCTATATTGATACCATTCACCATAATAGCTATAATGTTTCGTGTTTATATGTACAGATTAGAGAAATTTATTTCAAATGTTCATCTATTTTCTGTTTAGCCTCATTAATATGAGAAATTAATTGGATATAAAGAGTGATTTGGGGGTATTTATATCACCCCTTTATTCATTAGTAGGTATCATGAGACAAAACATAATTTTATTTTGGCTGAATCCTTTCTCTTGGTTTTTTATACGTTCTGGTTTAAGCCTTGAAAATTTGTTTCTGATGTCTAGAATTATTCATTTCCTAAATATGGTACTTCTTTTTGAATCACCATGTGATTATTCAATTAGTATAATATAAATTTGTATCATTCATTCTATTGTGATCATTTCTATGGAATTACCTAATAATCATTAATTCCTTCCATATCATGGTCGATAATATTTTTAAAGGAATGTGTTTTTATTTTTCCACCATGCTTATTAATTATATATATGATACAATCTATTATATTACATAACCTTAATAAGAATCTATTCTCATTCCTTTTGAATGTTTTATATTCTAATGGTTTTTAACATGAATATAATGAATGAAATTTTTGTATAATCATGGATTCATAGATGTTTCTAATGTGATTTTTATTTTGTATTTTATTTCAAGATGTAATGTTGATATTATGATTGTATCTTATTTTACAAAAAAACTAAACTATTAGTTCCAACATGATAAAATATTCTTATAATCATTCCAATGGATTAATAAAAGGCACCAGCTCTAGGGAACTGGGGTTTGGGTCCTTACTTTTGGTATTCAAATATGTTTTGTTGTAACCATTCAAACTAGGTAGAGAAAAGGTAGGTTAGGGACCAAATATCTAAGGTAGGTGTTGGGGATAATCAAATATGAACAGCCTATAATTCTTTAAAGGATGTTATTATGTTGATATTACCAAAAAATACTTCCTTTTTGGAATACTATATGTGGAAGTGGTTTTGGGAATGATATACATAAAAGTAATAACTATGACAAGGTTTTTCATGCTTGACTTGGGGTGACCTGGTACATAATGATGATCCTTACATGTCACCTTGTTGTCACCCTCCAAGGGATATGCTTATAATAATTTCCATCATATTTATAACACATTGTGATAAATTTACTTGTAAATACTTATTCAATGAAACTATTTTTATGATTATGAATGTACAAGTGCATAAAATTTCAATTTATGTTAAGTGATTATCTAGATTTAAATTATACCTTGTGAATCATAATGTAATTTAGTGTATTGAATTATTTTGATATCGAACCTAGTGGAAGGTATGGAAACAACATGAATGAACGTATCCCATGTAGGGATTTACCTCCTATGAAAAATAATGATTTTGGTTTTGAAGTTGTGACTGGTGCGGAGCCATAGATAACTAAACTGTGATAGTTGAATCATGTTATGAATAATAACTGTACCCATATAGAGCATCTGGATCCCCCACATGGAAGAACAATGTCAAACTGCTTCATGTGACAACAACCTCCATAATTCAATGGGATTAAAAACCCATTCATAGATATGAAATGTATATGTTCATTATAGAATATATTTCTTTCCTTGTGCTGTAATGAATGGTATAAGGTTTTCATGGATTCTTATCATCTAACGAGAGATATATATCAGTGGTGGTAATTAATTCAAAACATGAGGGAGGAAGATGAAATAGATGAAATAGAATGGAGGGAAATTAAATAAATATTCATTGAAAAATATTTTCGTTGAAAACAACAAAAAGATATGGAGATGTACTTATTGAGTTTGAGAAAAATGAAGGAGGACAAAGTTACAATGTATGAAGCCAATTTTACATGAATGATAAGGAATTCAATGGACTATGTTCATTATAAGTGGAAAATATTGACCCGTTCTTTGATGGTTTACGAACATTCTTC
This sequence comes from Viscum album, assembly GCA_963277665.1. NCBI lineage: Eukaryota > Viridiplantae > Streptophyta > Magnoliopsida > Santalales > Viscaceae > Viscum > Viscum album. The sequence continues at coordinate 1,511,960,021 of OY728143.1, read as the reverse complement.
TGAAAGTCCTTGGGTTCCCAAACATTATCATCATATTAATATATTGTGTCATGTTAAATCATGATAGTTAATGAATTCTATATGTCTTATGAATTTAAAGGAAAGTGAAAGAAGAAGAGGGTGGTGGAGGAAATAATGGATAAATGGTTGAATAAAAATTAGTGTTTCCCAACATGTGATACACGTGGAAAGAAACACATGAGAACGTTCTTAAAAGAAAAATGTGTTTGATAAAAATGTAGAGAAAGAGTCCACTAATCATGAGATTTATTGGGAAAGAAAAAATCACCAATGATCAGTGTAAAAATTTTGAAGTGGTGGGACCTTATTCCAATTATTATCCTAAGAACCAAGGAAACATTCCCCATAGAATCCCAAGTGGGAGAGGACAAGATAATGTTATCCCAACTATAGAATATGAATTTCTTAATGATGTAATGGAAGGTACTTTAGTCATTTCCTCAAACATAGAAAATTATTTTTTTATTCTAGATCATTTCCTTTTTTTATATATTCCTAGTTTTCAATGAAAATTAGTCATTTACAATTTGATATAATAAAGGAGTTATCTATAAAACCCTCTAGGGAAGTATCAATCAATCAAAGATCTCTCGATCAACCCCATATATGACATAGAAAGGTTGTTTCTTCTCTTACATGATAATTATGCCCATGATTGAATTTGATATAATTCATGGTGTGAATTGACTTTCCAATTACTATTAGAAAATCTATTACAGTAAGAAGGAAGTTACATTTTTTTGGAATGATATATAATCCCTAATCATTAGAGTGTAAACATTTTCATTTGATTATTATCTAGATCCTCCTCTAGTCGCTCTAATGATTTCAAATCTTGGCGAGGAAGTTAAAACAATATCTATGGGTGATGAATGGATTTTTCAAACTAAGGACATACATATTTATCAATAATAAGTTGATGTATTCCTAGAAGATTTATTTGGACATCCTCTAGAGTGGGAAATCATATTTTCTGCTGATCCAATTCCTAGTTCAAGACTTATATGAAATACCCATTATAGAATGGACATAGTGAATTAGTAGTGAAGAAGATGAAACTAGAGGAATTTTGTAATTTATGATTTGTCCACCCTAGTGTTTCTCATGGGGAGACACTATTCATTTCATTGAGGAGAAAGTGGGACCTATGAGGTTGTGAATTGATTATAGGGAGATAAATGATATTAAAATAAAGAACATGTATCATGTTCATCTCATTGATTATTTATTTTATCAACTTTACTAAACCCAATATTTTTTAATGATTGAACATTAATTTTCATATCATCAGTAGCGTGTGAGGAGTTAATATATTCCAAAAATAAAATTTCATACCACATATGGAAAATATAAGTTTATATTAATGCCTTTTGGTTTGACTAATGAACCCTCTATTTTCATGGATTTAATGAATAAGGTGTTCAAGTAAAATCTTGATATCAATTTTGTGGTATTTATTGATGATATCTTGGTATAAACCAAAATCTATGAAGAACATAAGCATCACTGGTGCATTATTATTGAGACTCTTAGAGAAACATGTTATATTGGAAGTTTATCAAATGTGAATTCTAGCTTCGATGAGTTACTTTTCTTGGACATATTATCTCTAAGGATGGAATCGTAGTAGATCATGAAAAGTCAGTAGTAGTTTAGGAATGGACTACAAACCAAACATATTCATGGTATGTAGATTTTATGTTTTGAAGGATATTATTAGCATTTCATTAAGAACATAACCCATTTATCCTACGTGTTGAAAAATATTACTCGTAAAGGTGATAACTTCATACGTTAAAATGAATGTAAAGAATGTTTTGAGGAATAGATGAGGAGATTAGTGAATTCTAGGATACATAATCTATGTTTAGGAAATGTTAGGATTATGATTTATAGTGATTCATCAAATAATGAAATGGGTTTTGATCTTATGTAGAAAGATATATTTATTTTAGATGTATTAAAGAAATTAAAAATTCAAGATAAGAAATATCCATCTTATTAAATTGAGTTAGTAGTTGTAATCATTTCTTTTTTATTTAGAGAAACTATCTCTATGGATAAATATGTGAGATATAAATGCATCACAGGAGATTAAATATATATATATTCTAACATAAAGAACTAAAAATGAGGCAAATAAGACGGATTGAGATTCTCAATGATTATGATTTTTCCATACAATACCATCGAGGAAATGAAATTAAGGTATGTAATGAATTGAGAAGGAAGGATAATGGAGTTATAAATAAAATTAGAATAAAAAAGTATCTTACATTCATGGATATAGAAAATATTTATATTGTAATTATTATTGAAGGTGAAACATCATTTCTTTTACTATTATTTTACAATCTATCTTCATTATAATGGATTAACACTTCTCAGTATGATGATGAGAATCTTAAAACTAAAATTAATGGTGTGAAAGATGGAATGTTGGATGACTTCATGTGTGATGATGGAATTATGAAATTTGGGAAGGGTCTATATGTACCTTCTATACACGAGTTGAATAGAGAGTTATTGGATGATGGACCTTACATGAATATATATATATACACCCTGCTAGCACAAAAATGTTTAGATATTTAAATGATCATTACTTGTGGGAAAAAATGAAGCTGGAAATTGCAAATTATGCATCAAGATGTTGAGTCTCTCAACAAGTGATAGTAGAAAGAAAATATTTTACAGGAGGTATGAAACCCCTTCATATTCTATTTTGGAAATGGGATGACATGACTAGCGATTTTGTAACAGCCCAAGATTTTATGAAAAATATTCTTTTAATTTCACTAATGTCTTGTGTTGTACGCTACACCAAAAGGAACTTGCACAACACGCATCCTTGACTTTCCTTGCATTACACTCAATCGCGACCTTCCTCGATAGCGTGTGTAGTACGCAATAACGAGTTTCACTAAACTACAATATGATATTAGAATATTATTAAAACTAGCCATTATGAATAGTAATAACCACTTTTTGAAATTTTGTAAATTTTATTTTTCAAAATGGAATTCATTTTTGGATTCGTAATATCAAAATTAGCTAAGGGTGAAATTTTGGTGATTTTCGGATAACTTTCATTTTTTGATGAATAGTGAAAAGTACTAAATTTTAATCAAAAACAACTTTTTCAATCGAAATAATTAATAGTGATAAATTATTAGTTTGATTGGTTTGAAAGTATATTTAGAATATATTTTTACAATTTAATACAATGTTGGTCATTGGATGTAATTTCACATTTAAACCAGACATAAACAATTGTCAATCTTTTGATAGTTATTATCTCTTAAGAACACGCTATTTGTTTTGACGACGAGAATTAATTTTTAAATTAACTAATGAAACTGATATGTTTTGAATTTGGTAAAATAGAAATCATTTTTGAGTTCATAATATCAAATATATCTTAGGCCTAATTTTTGGTATTTGTCTGAAAACATTCAATTTTTGATGAATAGTGAAACCACTAAGTGGTAGGTTAAAAACTGAATTTTGCATAAAACTTAATTTTACCGCTTCTGTGAATGGAATTTTAAAAATACGACAGACAAGGTTGATATCAGTATGTAAAATTTGGTTCAATGAGAAAGAAATAATTTTTTTGGTGAATAGTAACTTTTACTTTTTTTACCGCAGTTAATAGTAAATAGGGTAACTAAGGGTAAATATGATATTACTATCACCCTAACACATGTACTAATTCTATTGGATAAGTGTAATTCGACCAAAAACAACCTTAGGAATATAATATGACCATTTAGGTCCACTTGGAATAGATTATGACATTTAATATTATTTTATTTAATGAATAGTTAAAATAGTTAAAATCATTGTTTAATAACTAAAACATTTTTAATATAGGTTTATACATAAGATAAATTCGATTATAAGTATTCATTAGAAAGCTAAAAAGATTTCCTACATAATTATATTTTATTTATAATTTTTAGACTTTAAATAATATAATTTATTTATGACACAACGATGATGCAGTAATTACCCTTTTAAGGAAATGTTTACATAATTGATGTTATAAATGACCAAATAAATGTAATTTGAGACTTTTTATGAATTACAATAATTTTCTAGGTTACTATGATATATTAGTGTTGATTTACGCAACTTTGTTCGAACATATAATTCTGTTATGACATTCACAAAAATCATATATCAAATAGTGACAAAATTGACACAAAATAGTTTTTAAATCAAATATTATATTATTAATTGTTATTTTATTCCTAAAAATCTAAGGATCGGCCAAATGACTTAGATAAGGATATATATATTAATAATAAACAACTTGGGGTTCATTTGGCATGTTATAGTAAGTGTATTAACCATATAGTGTAAGAAAACAAAAAGACACGGTAAAAGTTAAATTATTTAACATAGAGTTAAATCTAATTGATAAGGCTAAAAATAATAACCTAAACTTATCTAAATCCTATTGGTTGACAGGATTTAGACCCATCCCCACTTTACCTTCAAAATAATACCCTTTGGAACCATTATAAACCGATTTTTACTTTAATATAAAATAATATTTTGAGATATTCCTAAGGTGCCCCTCTCCTCCCTTATAAAAGGGCACCTCCTCCCCCTCCTCCTCACACCAATTTTAGCACTCAAGCTCGGAAAACCCCTGCCAAAATACCTTCTCAAATTCCCTAGAATAATCCTAGAGGTCCTGGTCTTCTTCACAGACCAATCTTAGTTCCCTAAGTGGAGGATTCAAAGAGGCGTTTCAAAGAAGAGGTAATATCCATTACCGATCTTTTTCAATTTCTTTCTTCTTCAAATTCTTCTTATTTAGTTGTTTCATGATAAAGTAATAACATCAGTATTTCTTATATACTGATATGTTATAATAAATATGAAACAACCCTAATTCACCTTCTATCCATCCTACGGAAAAATGAAATCTCCGCGCGTGCGTACGTATGGAATACCATCTCCACGCCATGGTGTAATCTATTTTCCACCATCACCTTACAAGGATGGGTATAATGGTGTAATGAGTAACTATATATGATTATTATAAAGTGATATTGATACTGAAATAGTATAAATACACTTGAATACAATTCCACGATCATGGGAACAATATCATCGCTCGTGCGTACGTACGGAATACCGTCTCCACGATGTAATGCGACTCGTTCTACCTGATCATCATTACATAGTAATTATATAAATGAATTGAATGAATAAATATGATATATGTTCTACTAATACCATTTTGGATATAAGGTATCTATAACCTTAAAAGAAGAATAAGAATTCATTCGGCAAAACACGCATAAGAACAAAAGGAAATAAAGACCCGAGTAACAAGTAACAATGAAATATTACTAATAAGAAGCTATAAATATGACCATATATGATATCATATCAATATGTATGATTCTGGAAAAAGTCAATAACATTATTTAAACCATTATACAGGAGCTTCGGACACTTACAAAGAAAATCGGACGTAAGGTAAGGGAAATATCACAATCTCATTTTTATCAGAGATTGTTTATACTTTGGCATTTACTGGGGTGTATTTTATCATACACATCCATGTTTCCTCAATATGTAATATTATTTCCGTCCACCTAAAATTGTTTAAATCCAATTTTACCCTTCGGTGATTTTTATGTAAAGGATATGAAAGTAATCTTTTATCGTTTTTCGTACGAAGTACTTTTTGACTTTTCCGAAAAATATACGAAGAATGTTTTTTTAACTTATACGGCATGAATGGATTTTTAAAACATTATTTCCAAGAAGCTTAATTTACATGTTTTCAAGTTTATTTTTAATAAAGTTCTTTTAGTTATGAATTGTATGACATTTTAAGAAAGGAAAAGTGTTTTTGAAGTAGAAAGGATATTTTCCTCAAGAATGGAGTTCAAGTGTTTTATCAAAATTATTTTTCCATCTAAGATAATAAAAGTTTCTGTTTATATCCCTATTATTACATTGATTTGATTATGCTGTGATGGAATTATTTTTTTATGAATTCCTTTATCTTATATGAATTGTTTTATGATGTCACATTGTTTAAGATTCTCATTTTTATTACGTGGGTTATGAAATGATGTATGATTTAAGATTTTGTGGCACAGATAAGAATGGTATCATTATGAGATGGGTGGGACATATATCTCCTTCCAATGATTTGGGTAAAAATTTTATATCTCATTAGATAGACATGGCTAGAATGGTAGGTTATACCGGTTCAGTGAAGCAGGACTAAAACGAGGGTAACTCTGTTCAGAAATGGACTTTTCCCACTAAGATAGTCTTGACAATGAGTCTTGACTAATAAGAAATGATTCTCTATGATTATGTGTGCATTCCACAAAGTTTCAAGTTTTATGTTATGATTATGGGGATCTCATTTTCACTTCTATGATTTATTCCATGTTATGATATTATGATCTCTTTTGCAGGTTATGATTTTCAAAAAGATATGATATGATTTTTATTTCCTTTATTTGCCCTTGCTGAGCATTTGAGCTCACCCTTTTATGTTTTCTTTTCCCCAAGATATAAAGAAAGGTTTTAGGTATAAAAAAAGGAAGATCTTTATGGGAGATGTTAAATATCTTTCACCAGGATTAGAAGATTATAATCCGAGTTTCCAAAGACACTAAACTATTAGGATCCTTGTGTGTGTGTTTTTGTTATGAACTAAGTATTCAGCATATGTAATGTAATGTCAATGTACGTCAGGATTCGGGTCTCTACTGTTGGTATCGGATGAAAGGTTTAGTCAACCTTTGGAAAAAAGGATGCAAAAACATTAGTGAGATCCCTAGAGATATTTCTAAGGTATTTCTTGGGATGTCCCTATGGTTAAGTATACGTATAGGTTATAGTACTAGAATTACGCTAACGATCATAGAATTAAACCTTAGATGTTAGATTTTGAAGACACTCTACCTTTATTATGTTGTTTTCCCTAGCATTATTTTTTCCTCTCACACTATTCTTTTTGGGTTTTAGACGATGGTTGGAACCCGAAGGAACCGTGTTGATCAATGCAATGGACAATGCAATGATTGTCCTCCTGAACAAACAAATGTTATGGGAGATGGAGTGCAAAATCTTATTGCTATACTTACACAAGCTATGTATCATTCTGGACTTCCAAATGAGAAGAGAAGGGAAAAATATTCTATTGAGTCCTTCATGAGGCAACGTCCACCTTCTTTCAGTGGGTCTTCTGATCCACTTGTTGTTGAACAATGGATCAGTACCACTGAAAAGATATTTTCAGTTCTTCAATGTTCTGAACATGATAAAGTCATCTTAGCAGTATATCGTTTGGAAGGTGAAGCTGATCAATAGTGGAATCTTATCAAGAATACGAGGCCAAGAGATGAAATTGAGTCCATGGAATGGGACGAGTTCAAGAACTTATTTTTCAATAAGTACTTCCCTCTTATTCTTCGAACAAAGATGGAGAAGGAGTTTCTTGAACTAAAGAAAAAGGATGATGAATTTGTTGGTATATACGAAGCAAATTTTACAAGACTTGCAAGGTATGCATATGGCATTATCATCCAACCTGAATGTAAAGTTGATCGATTTTTCTGTGGCTTAAAACCAAGTCTTCGAAGGGCATTAGCTATAAGAGACTTCAGTAGCTTTGAAGAAATTGTGCGTTGTGATATCAAGGTAGAAATGGAAGTTGGTGTTACTTATCCATCTCATGGTTTTGACAAGAAACGAAAGATGGAGTTCAAGGAGAAATCTCAGAATAATGGTCAAAAGAAGATGAATGTTTTCTTATAATCAAAGTGTGGAAAGAAGCATGGTGGGGATTGTCTTAAAGGGACTAGAAAATGTTTTAAGTGTGGAAAAGTAGGTCATCAAGCAGCTGAGTGTCGAGGAAATGGAAAAAGGGTTTCCAATGATGTGAATAAAGAAAACACTCCATAGAACGCACCACCAACACTTCAATGCTTCAAGTGCAAGGAAATGGGGAATTATGCTAATAAATGCCCTAATACAAGGGTTAGTGATGATCAACATGAGCAACCACTTAAGGAAAAGTACAAAGGGAAGTCACATGCGATTACTATTGGCGATGTTAAATATGACAACGTTTTGTTGGAATGATTAAGTGTTTATGTAATGGGATTCCAAAATAATGTTGTATAATAGAGTATTGGAATATTTATGTATTTGGTCTAATGTGGTATTCAAAGTGATTGAGATATTTTTGGAAATAAGATGATATGCACATAATGAAGGGAAAACGAGAAAATGAAATGTTTAACAGTATTCATGAGCTCATGATTGATATAAGGACTAAGTGATATCATGGTTTGAGTATATAGAATTTTGAGGATTTTGGTACGTGGAAGGTGTTAACTTTTAACTGCTTTCTTGTTTTCACTAAGGTTCAATGGGTATTCAAGAGAATACATGATTAAAGACTTTGAATGTTTGTAATGTGACCAACAAAACATATCTTATGATATATGGGGATCAACGATGGTATTAAATCTCTGGTAATCGTTTTCACTATGTTATAAGAGTGGACTGCAGTATTATGGATAAGCCTAAAGATTGGAATGGATTATGTTGGACATAAGTTAGTATTGTTTATGGATAGAATTTTTATCGATATTATTGATGGGATTTAATATAGCCTTAGAAAAAGGACAACCTGCAGGACGGGCGACAACCCATCACGTCGGACAAGCCTGTGGGAATCGAACCCACAACCGAAGTGCGACTGGACTTTATCGCCTACCACTGGCTTACAGGAAGTCCCTGTTTAGTAGAAGCTAGTTTTATTATATTAAGCAGTATGATATATGAAGTATAAGTCCATTTTAGGAACCATATATGATTAATCTCACTATAGAATGACTTATGTATATTTAATAACTTTTTCTAACCTTTTGTTTAAAACAGATGGAATGACCCGTCATTTTATCACATGATCTTCTAACACTTCACGAATAACAAATTCAACTTCATTTATTTAAGAGATGAAGTGGAAATTGTTCAAGTCATGAACAACAGTGATATTGTACCAAAATAAAGTAAGTATTTATTCTAATTCAAATTCTTCAACTTTAGGAAAACGATCATGAAAACCAAAAATGTTGTCCTAGTGCTATTATATCTGATTAATCAGATGGTACCTTAGATCGTCACAAATTTATGGATTTGTGATTGTTGGCTTTTCCATAGCCATGTTCTCTACCACTCTCCATCAGAACATGATGGTTAGAGTTTTCTTCCATATCCATATTTTCACCTATGTGGAAACCCAGTGATTAGTTTATTTGGGTAACCGTTACGTTTCATAATTTAGTTTTTAAAGATTGGTTTTGGTATTCCTTTTTACGATGTGGGTTTCTATTAAAGAAACTTTCGAATAGTAAACCATTTATAACCCCGACGAATTTCGAGGGCGAAATTCATTTTAAGGGGGGTAGAATGTAACAGCCCAAGATTTTATGAAAAATATTCTTTTAATATCACTAATATCTTGTGTTGTACGCTACACCAAAAGGAGATTGCACAACATGAATCCTTGACTTGCCTTTCATTACACGCAATCGCGACCTTCCTCGATAGCGTGTGTAGTACGCAATAACGAGTTTCACTAAACAACAATATGCTATTAAAATATTATTAAAACTAGCCGTTATGAATAGTAATAACCACTTTTTGAAATTTTGTAAATTTTATTTTTCAAAATGGAATTAATTTTTGGATTCATAATATCGAAATTATCTTAGGGTGAAATTTTGGTGATTTTCGGATAAATTTCATATTTTGATGAATAGTGAAAAGTACTAAATTTTAATCAAAAACAACTTTTTCAATCGAAATAATTAATAGTGATAAATTATTAGTTTGAGTGGTTTGAAAGTATATTTAGAATATATTTTTACAATTTAATACAATGTTGGTCATTGGATGTAATTTCACATTTAAACCAGACATAAACAAGTGTCAATCTTTTGATAGTTATTATCTCTTAAGAACACGCTATTTGTTTTGACGACGAGAATTAATTTTTTAATTAATTAATGCAACTGATATGTTTTTAATTTGGTAAAATAGAAATCATTTTTGAGTTCATAATATCAAATATAGCTTAGGCCTAATTTTTGGTATTTTTCTGAAAACTTTCAATTTTTGATGAATAGTGAAACCACTAAGTGGTAGGTTAAAAACTGAATTTTGCATAAAACTTAATTTTACCACTTCTGTAAATGGAATTTCAAAAATCCGACAGACACGGTTGATATCAGTAAGTAAAATGTGGTTCAATGAGATAAAAATAATTTTTTTGGTGAATATTAACTTTTTACTTTTTTTACCGCGGTTAATAGTAAATACGGTAACTAAGGGTAAATATGATATTACTATTACCCTAAAACATGTCCTAATTCTATTGGATAAGTGTAATTCGACCAAAAACAAACTTATGAATATAATATGACCATTTAGGTCCACTTGGATTAGATTATGACATTTAATATTATTTTGTTTAATGAATAATTAAAATAGTTAAAATCAACGTTTAATAGCTAAAACATTTTTAATATAGGTTTATACATAAGATAAATTCGATTATAAGTATTCATTAGAAAGCTAAAAAGATTTAATACATAATTATATTTTATTTATAATTTTTAGACTTTAAATAAATTAATTTATTTATGACACAACGATGATGAAGTAATTACCCTTTGAAGGAAATGTTTACATAATTGATGTTATAAATGCCCAAATAAATGTAATTTTAGACTTTTTATGAATTAAAGTAATTTCCTAGGTTACTATGATATATTATTGTTGATTTAATCAACTTTGTTAGAACATATAATTCTGTTATGACTTTCACAAAAATCATATATCAAATAGTGACAAAATTGACACAAAATAGTTTTTAAATCAAATATTATATTATTAATTGTTATTTTATTCCTAAAAATCTAAGGTTCGGCCAAATGACTTAGATAAGGATATATATATTAATAATAAACATCTTGGGGTTATTTTGGGATGTTATAGTAAGTGTATTAACCATATAGTGTAAGAAAACAAAAAGACATGGTAAAAGTTAAATTATTTAACTTAGAGTTAAATCTAATTGATAAGGTTAAAATAATAACCTAAACTTTTCTAAATCCTATTGGTTGATAGGTTTTTGACCCATCCCAACTTTAACTTCAAAATAAGACCCTTTGGAACCATTATAAACCGATTTTGACTTTAAAATAAAATAATATTTTGAGATATTCCTAAGGTGCCCCTCTCCTCCCTTATAAAAGGGCACCTCCTCCCCCTCCTCCTCACACCAATTTGAGAACTCAAGCTCCGAAAACCCCTACCAAAATACCTTCTCCACTTCCCTAGAATAATCCTAGAGGTCTTGTTCCTATTCAAAGACCAATCTTAGTTCCATATTTGGAGGATTCAAAGAGGTGTTTCAAAGAAGAGGTAATATCCATTACCGATCTTTTTCAATTTCTTTCTTCTTCAACTTCATCTTATTTAGTTGTTTCATGATAAAGTAATAACATCAGTATTTCTTATATACTGATATGTTATTATAAATATGAAACAACCCTAATTCACCTTCTTTCCATCCTACGGAAAAATGAAATCACCGCCCGTGTGTACGTACAGAATACCGTCTCCACGCCGTGGTGTAATCTATTTTCCACCATCACCTTACAAGGATTGGTATAATGGTGTAATGAGTAACTATATATGATTATTATAAAGTTATATTGATACTGAAATTTTATTAATACACTTGAATTCAATTCCACGATCATGGGAACAATATCATCGCTCGTGCGTACGTACGGAATACCGTTTCCACGATGTGATGCGACTCGTTCTACATGATCATAATTACATAGTAATTATATAAATGAATTGAATGAATAAATATGATATATGTTACACTAATACCATTCTGGATATAAGGTATCTATAACATTAAAAGCAGAATAAGAATTTATTCAGCAAAACATGCATAAGAACAAAAGGCAATAAAGACCCAAGTAACAAGTAACAATGAAATATTACTAATAAGAAGCTAAGAATATGACCATATATGATATCATATCAATATGTATGATTCTGGAATAAGTCAATAACATTATTTAAACCATTATACAGGAGCTTCGGACACGTACAAAGCATATCGGACCTAAGGTAGGGGAAATATCACAATCTCATTTTTATCCAAGATTGTTTATACTTTGGCATTTACTGGGGTGTATTTTATCATCAACATCCATGTTTCCCCAATATGTAATATTATTTCCATCCACCTAAAATTTTTTAAATCCAATTTTACCCTTCGGTGAGTTTTTAGTAAAGGATATGAAAGTAATCTTTTTTCGTTTTTTGTACGAAGTACTTTTTGACTTTTCCAAAAAAAGTACGAAGAATGTTTTTATTAACTTATACGGCATGAATGGATTTTTAAAAAATTATTTCCAAGAAGCTTACTTTACAAGTTTTCAAGTTTATTTTTAATCAAATTCTATTAGTTTAGAATTGTACGACATTTTAAGAAAGGAAAAGTGTTTTTGAAGCAGAAAGGATATTTTCCTCAATAATGGAGTTCAAGTGTTTTATCAAAATTATTTTTCCATCTAAGATAATAAAGGGTTCTGTTTCTATCTCTATTATTACATTGATTTGATTATGCTATGATGGAATTATATTTTTATGAATTCATTTATCTTATATGAATTGTTTTATGATGTCACGGTGTTTAAGATTCCCATTTTTATTACGTGGGTTATGAAATGATGTATGATTTAAGATTTTGTATCATAGATAAGAATGGTATCATTATGAGATGGGTGGGACCTATATCTCCCTCCAATGCATTTGGTAATGATTTTATATCTCATGAGATAGACATGGCTGGAACGGTAGGTTATACCGGTTTAGTGAAGCAGTACTGAAACGAGGGTAACTCGGTTCAGAAATTGACTTTGTCCACTAAGATAGTCTTGACAATGAGTCTTGACTAATAAGAAATGATTCTCCATGATTATGTGTGCATGCCACAAAGTTTCAAGTTTTATGTTATGATTATGGGGATCTCATTTTCACTTCTATGATTTATTCCATGTTAAGATATTATGATCTCTTTTGCAGGTTATGATTTTCAAAAAGATATGATATGATTTTCATTTCCTTTATTTGCCCTTGCTGAGCATTTGAGATCATCCTTTTATGTTTTCTTTTCCCCAGGATATAAAGAAAGGTTTTAGGTATAAAAAAAGGAAGATCTTTATGGGAGATGTTGAAGATCTTTCACCAGTATTAGAAGATTATAATCTGAGTTTCCAAAGACACTAAACTATTACGATCCTTGTGTGTGTGTTTTTGTTATGAACTAAGTATTCCGTAAATGTAATGTAATGTCAATGTACGTCAGGTTTCGGGTCTCTACATAAATTTTCACTAGATTGACAAAAATACAATGAATAATGATGAAATATGGGCGATTATTGATCAGATTACCAAATCTACACATTTCATCCCTATAAGGGAGTATTTTCCACTGGAGTGCCTTGTACGACTCTATATTAAAAATGTTTTGAGTCTTCAGGGAGAGAATCTATCAATTGTTTCAGATTGTGTAGTATTATTTATATAAATATTCATAAGAAGTCATTATTAATATTTGGATTCTATGTTTCGATTGAGTAAATCTTGTCTCCCTCAAACTGATGAGCAATCATAAATGTTGATCGAATCATTAGAAGATATATTGAGATCATAATAAGTTTATTTTCAAGGTATATGGGATTAGTGTTTACAATTTGTTGATATTTTATACAATAATAATTTATATTAATTTATTCAAATGGAACCATATGTGGTATTATATAGAAAGGGATTTAATACACTGACATGTTGGGATGGATTTTGTGAGAGGAAGCATGTGGGCCATGATCTTGTGTAAGAAAATAAAGAAAAGGTAAATACTATTTAAACACAAATCAATGTTGCTCAATGTAGGAAAATGATCAATGTCAATAATCAAAGGTAAGAATTGGAATTTCATGTGGGAAATCATGTTTTTTTTATTTTTTACATAGAAGGGTGTTATAAGATTTGGGAAGAAAGGGAAATTGATCCCTAGGTATGTTGGTGATTTTGAAGTTATTTATATAATTATATCTATTGATTATCATTTATAAATGCCACCTAAACATTCTAAGGAACATGATGTGTTTCGTGCCTCATTGTTGAGAAAGTATATTCCTAACCCAACCCATGTACTCACTTTTGAACATATAGAATTTGAACCAAAATTATGTTATAGTAAAGATCCTATCAGGATTCTAGACACTAAGAAATACTGTTGAGGAATCCAACCACATAGCTGGTAAAGGTACTTTGTAAAATTTAAAAAATTAAAGAGGTGACATGGGATCCTGAGTCACATATATTGAAGACATACCAAAATATTTTATTGAGGTAACATTTTGGAAATTGTGAGGATAATTTTTTATGGGGGGGGGGAATGTAACATCCCCAGGATTTAAAAATTAATTTAATATAAAATATAATTCATGAAACACATAGCCTCTATGAAAGAACACTTTATTATTAAAACCAAGTCTTTGTACTTAATTTTTCCACCTCTTTGTTTTAAATTTCAAAAAATTGACATACATAGTTGTGTTCAGTATGTTATTTAGAGTCTAATATGATCAAAATACATTTCTACTGAAAAATAACATGCCCTTATTAATAGTAACTTACCCTAATGAATATTAAAATACCCTTATGAATAGAAACATCACCCACATATTTATAAATTAAATTTAGGCAACTTCTAAATGAGAGTGAATATATAAAAATTTAATAACTACGTGTTGATATTTTTTGTGAAGAATAAATATTTAATTACAATTTTAAATTAATAATTACAATTGAAATAATATTAATTTTCATTAAATTTATTTTAAAATAAATATTTTTTTATCATATAATTATTGGAAAACTTTATGAGACCTCAATTAATTTTTGATTGTATTATAAAAATTGTTTAAAAATTAAAATCAATATTTTTTAGTAAAAGATGTTTTTAATAAAATAATTTATTTCTCAAATTTAAAAAATTATTTTCATAAAATTTAATTCATTTTTTTTATACATGTAGAAAAAGGGTTATTATAAAATTTTCAAATTCTTCTGAAGTTGTGAATTTTTAGTGAATATTAAAATACTATAATTTATGATATAAATACATTAGAAGCTAAATACACAACTCAATAAGTCATTAATTATTTTAAAACACATGGTTTTTATTGAAATGAACCTTTTTATATTTTTGGACATAATAATAAACACTATTTGTTTTCTTAATAAAAATGATAAAATAATGAATAAGATATTCAAAAATCACCGCCTCATCCACTATAAATCCCCTGACTCCAACTTTTGCTCACTCATCTAGGACTTGAATATTCTAAATGTTCTACCCAAATAATATAACATAGTCCCAAATGTGTCCTAGATCTATTATTCTTTAAAAAAATACCAAAACCCCCTCCCTTAAGGATCATCTAATGAAGGATATTTCTAGATTATAACCCTATTCATTTTTCTTTTAATTTCATTGTAAATTTATTTTTCCTCTTATATTCTCCTATTTTTCTATTTAAAAATGATCATGATAACTACAATATCATTTATATACTTTAATTATATCTTTATAGTTGAATATCATTCCTCAAAATACTATCTCTCTAATTTTTGTTTAAAAACCAAAATCACTATCTTAGAGGTTCTAATTTACGACATTCATGGATGACGAAGTTTCATTCTTAAAATTATTCTTCAAATCTTTTCATGAAACCATTTTAATTGTCGAAAAATATTGTAAAAATAATAATTAAATAGTTTTATTGTTATTTATGTAACTTATTTACATAATACCAAGCGATAATACAAAATGAGTTCACTATGATCAATAACTCTCGTAATAATGTCAAAAATTATTCCTAACTATATTATCTAAAGAATAATCCTCATAATATATAATCAAAGGATATATATAACCATTTAAAAAGATTTATTATAAAAAATCAATCAATTAACAATCTATAGAATTATAAAAAATTTAAATGAACGCCATTACTTATAATCAAGTGATCTGATCATTAAATCAAGGAAAAGAACACTCTATAACAATGAAATTCAATCATATAACTTATAAATAAGTCCATAAATGAACCTAATAAAACTATAATGAAAAAAATACTTGTATAAAAGGTTCTTAATTAATTAATTAATTTAAATTTATTATCATGTAATAAAATTCAATTATTGACCATGTTTATATATAAGGTAAGTGTTTTCTAACGGAACTGCCATTTTCATCCTGTTAACTTTTTTTCCCTATTAATACCAATTAAATTCTGGATTATTATTATTTACTAATCCTAAATTCTAATTGAATGTTCTATATATATATACCAATCATATGCTTTCTTTGTTTTATGGGGAATTAATTTTTTATAAATATATTTCTCAATTTCTCTCGATAAACAAGCCCGACTTAGTGGAACTTTTAAAATTATAACATATTTTCAAGTGAAAAATATAATATATTTTATGCCGAAATTATTTTACTGAAATTACTAATTTAGACATTGAAATCCCAATTTATTTCATTTTTTGTTTTATGCAAATATTTTTCCAAAATTACTATTTATTACAAAGTAAAAGTGTATTTCTCCCATAAATGCCTCGATGATTTTATTAGAGTATTTTTTTTCTATTTCAACACCCATATTGAAATTTATATTTTATTGAGGTTAATATCTTATTTTCATTATCTAAAATATTTTATTCAGTTTTTTATCATCAGTTTGACTATGGATGTTCTATCATGATACCATTCACCATTATACTAAGAATAGTTAGTGTTTATGTGTATAGATTGTGGAAAGTTATTACATATATTCATATAGTTTATGTTTATCCCAATTCATATGTGGAATGCGTTGAAGATAAAAATTGATGGGTGGGGCCCAATATACCTTTTGATGAATCAGTAATCTTCATAAGACAAAATATAATTGGTTTTCGGATGAGGCCTTACCCTAGTGTTTTTAGACATCTTGATTGAAGCCTTGAAAATATATTTCAAATGTCCAACATTGTTCATTCCATAATTATGGTATTAGTAATTGACTAATAATCTTATTACTCTCCTATTATAATATTAATGGTTGTGTTTTATTCACTTATTATCATTTATATGGCCTTATTTAATCAGCTTTTGTTCCTGTCATATTATACTGAAGAATATTTTTAAAGGCTCTTATTTTTTATTTTTCAAAATACCTTTTTTATGATATCATCTGTTGTTTTACAAACCCTTACATATCATATGAGCCCACCTCTTTCATATGTTTTTCTTTATGTTTTAAATATGAATATAATTAATGACATTCATGTATAGTATATAAGTTATTGATGTTTCCAATGTTATTTCAATTTATTTAATTCATTTCAAGTTGTAATGTTTAAATTATATTTTTATCTTGTTATTCTTGACTATAAAACTATTCATTCCATTATGATAAAACATTATTGTGTTCAGTCTAATGTATTTATATAATAGACCAGCTCTGGGAAGCTGGGGTCTGGGTCCTTGCACATATCATATTCTTTAGAGAGGTGTGGTAGAATTGAAAAATATTATGGAAAATCACCAATTATTTTTATAATTTAAAATGATATGGTGTATATGGGAATATGTTTTCCATTCTTACTGATCCTTACAAAACCCTTCCATGGATATACATTAATGAAAAAAATATCTCCCACTAGAAATTTTTTTATTATCAAAATAAACAATTTTCAAAAATTTTATGCATCGATATGATTCTGAATAGTTTTTTACATTTTCATCAAATACAAATCTTGTTGTAGTCCACCAATATTCCATTAATAGAAATCATCTATAAGATTTGTATCACTACATATTCTATAATATAAGGCTACATACAACACTATTTAAAAAATTTAATGAATAATATGGTTGTATGAAAAATCTATAAAAGATAAATTTGTAAGAACCCAGTTCTTATTCTAGAGGTACAAGTTTCTTCTTTTCTTTTTTGATTAAGTGTTTTTTAAAAAATAAAGAAAATGGAAAAAATCCCAATTTTATTGGGTAAACACCTTGTACTTTTCCACATGTCGTGTACTTTGGCCATGTGGGTTGAGTACACAGGGTCTGTAGGCCGGTCAGTGATGAAGGGTGTAAAAACTGACTACACGCCATGCACATAGTATATACACACTGTGTAGTCAATCGGCAGGTGAATAGTAAGGTGGCAGGAGTAGCTTCCAACGGAGTGACAGTACATGTCGTGTATTCGGAAATACATGCAATGTAATCTTGTCGATTGATGAGTTGTGTGGCATTGAGAATTATCCGCTAGAGGAATAATTAAAAAAATGAAAGTACAGGCCATGTAAATTGAAGTACACTCTGTGTATTTTTTTCGTAAAATGGGAAGTAGAATCCTCTTTAATTAGAGGAAAATTAGAACGTTGGAAGACAGTGGGAGAGTCGGTCGAACCTTGAAAGAGCTATCGACTGAACATCGGGACACCGATTCCTTTTCCAATGTTCACATTAGGACCGCGCAGGTAAGACCTTTCCACTCCTTGTGTGTTTTCTTCTAATTATTTCCCGAGGGGTAGTTATTTAGGTTTGAATGTGTTATCAATATTTCCAAATCTACGTCATTCTTGGACATCTCGGAAGGCATTGTTCACGTATATTGATCAGAGCAGATCAATTAAGGTGTTTAATTACAATAGTTGAATATTTTTGTTACAATTATGCTACGCTCCCATGTTTGGGGTGTCGTATGGCTTGGGCCTTGATTAATTAAATGCCTATAATTTCATAGGTAATTTAATTAATATGTAAATCTATTTTTTGGGATCTTTTCTTTGATCTAGGGCAATGTCGTGGGTGTGTCTCCCTTGTTTAGTTGTTTGTCCAGGATACCCATAGGTATGTCGTAATGATAGCATCTTTTGATTTTTCTTGAGAGGAAACATATTTATTTATTCCTAATGTTGTTAGGCTTGGCCCAGTTATTTTCTTATTCCGAGGTCAGTGTTTCGTTCAGCCTGAGCGCAAATTTTCTCATGCATGTGGGCAGTTGCTTCTGTGCCTGTAGGAGACACCTCATATACCAGAGTCTGATATTCGTTATGCCTATGGGCAGTCATCTTCAGGTTTCGATTCTGATTACCTAAGGGTAAGGAATTTCTTGTCGGGGGACAATGTTTACTTATTATATTCACTGTGGTGATTTCACATGTTATACCAACCACACTAAAGCACATGGTTGGTATTGTTTACCTTCCACTTGTTAGATATATTGTTGTGGTTTTTGCTGTGGCACTATTTAGGATATTGTCGGTTGAGGTTGGGTCTCATGAACATAAAATTCAATTATATTTAATTGTTAAATAATAATTAAAATGGAAATGTAATTGGTAGGAATGTTTACTTTTTATTACTTCCTAGTTTACTAAATTTCATTATTGCACGTTGTTATTTCACAAATTCACTGATAGTTGGGCACGAGCCTTTGGTGGTTGCCAACTAGGATTTATTTATCACACACTATTAAGGTAATTTCTTAGGCACAAATAGATTATATTTCTGTTGGTGTTGATAAGGTAAATAGTTCCTTTACATGTACTTGATCATTTCATAGGAGTAAGAAAGCATTGGAACAAGCTTAGGCTTGCAATGCTGCTGAGTTCCCACTATTCTGTTTTGTTTTTCTTTGTTGTATTATTCCCTTGTACTGTATTATTTGAGATTGTAGTCTATCCTATTTTGGATTCTTTCTTAGTATTCGGGACATATGTCATCATCATATTTATATCATAGTTATTATCTTTTACTTGTATACTGTTGTCCATTTCAGTTTGGTATTGTCGAATTCTTCCTCATTTAACATGTTTATATTTACAATGTTGCGCTACACTTTAAAAAATGAGGTCATAGTTTCCCCGCTATCAGACCTAGGACCTCACTGCTAGTTAGAACCCTCTAGCATTTGGGGAAATTCACTTGAGGTCTTTTGATCAACCGATTTCGGGGCACCCATTGAGTGGCACCTGGATTCAGGACGTTACAAAGTGGTATTAGAGAGTTTTTCTTTTCTCTGAATCTGAGTTATTTTTTTATTTGGTGACAATGGAAAGAGATACATTGCTAAGGTATTCAGTAATAACTGTGCAAGGGAGTAACAACCCTATGTACAGGTAAAGGCAGGATTTCCTCGAGGTAAATTGAGATTCTTTATTATGATTATTACAATGGATTTGATTTTCACTATTAGGTGAGGCACATGTGGTGTGTTGTTTATACTTTTATACCTGGTTTCTATTTAGTTGCAACCCGATGAAATAAGGGTATGCCATCTCATGCATCATTTACGCACATGTTAGAATCACATGTCATGCAGAGTTTCCATTCTATGTAGGTGCATTAGAAATTTCATGTTGTTCCGATTGATTTTGTGCTAGAAAATGCATGATATTGTGATAGATTCCATGTTAAAATACCTACTATTTGATAGAGTATTGTTATGTAATGTTCTGTGAATGAATGAAAAAATTTTGTTTTTAAGGTGTATGGGCCCTCATCAACCAGAATTTTGTGGATCATAGATTTTTTTACCTTGTTATAAAGAGTTTAAGATGCCATGATTTGATTGTCGGGGTGTTTGGGACCTCACGGATCGGAATATGGCACTTAGGTGTTTGTTTCAGTGTTTCTCCAGGCTCTGGAGTAGTTTCTAAGGCTTACTGTCTAGATAACCTAGACTAAATGGCATGTAATTTTGAACACATGCCATTTAATATACTATTTGGAATGAAATGAAAAAATTTTAAGTACGTGACGTGTACCCAAAGTACATTCCATGTAGTGTCTAACCATTTTATAGGCCATGTGGGCAGAGACACGGGATGTGGATGTTCTAGAAGAAACATGTCGTGTACTGATTGTACATGACGTGTCATGTTAAACCTGTGTCTGCCCGTGTAACTAACAACATTGACATAAGAATCTTCATTTTTACACGTCGTGTCAATGCCGAAAATTCTGTGTAGTGTAACCTAGGAATACGGTCGTGTAACTAACAACACAGGATGGTTTTATCCTTTATAGTATACACCATGTCCATTTGGAACATGCTGTGTAGTGTGATCTTTGTGTCCGGTCTTGTCTCGAGCAATACGGCCTGAAGAAGCTTGTCTAGAAAACATTGTGTACTTGTGGGACACACCGTGTAGTCATGATAGGTGAGTGACCTTGTGTACATTGGCCGTGTGGCTGGGGAAACAGTGTGGTGTACACACCGTGTGTGGGTGTAAAACGCCATGTAGTGTTAACTGAGTAGTCGTCTGTGTCACTAACAACACGGGTAGTTGGAATTTAAGTTGTACGCGCTATATCTATCTAGAACACGTTGTGTAGAGTGAGCTGTGTACCCCTCCATGTCATGGGAAACACGGGTCAGTGAAGCTTGTTGAGTACATGGCATGTAGACCTTATACAAGCCAAGTATTCTCATTCAAATGATATTCATGTGGCTAAGACATGTAGAAGGACTCGAGCTGGGAATGAAAATTCATGTACACACCATGTATGTGGACAACACACCGTGTGTTTGGGTTGTTACATGACAAGTGATGGCTGAGTACAATCCCAAGTGAAATAGTTGAGGGAACACACCATGTAGTGATTATGCATATTGTTTAGACTTGTTTGTTAAAACATGAATGTTTTCTTTTCCTTGTTCCTTCCATACGCTTCCATTTATTGGTCCTTGATAATCTAAATCCATGGAGTGTGTTTAACCTTGTATAGTCATGCCACTGAGATGACAATGACTTGTTCACCAAGAGAGCGGGAATGAGTATACTCTAGAGACAGTAGGCCATGGGCTACCGAGGGATTCTGCAGCAGATCCAAATGAAGTTCCATCCATTATACAGGGCAAAGGTGCAGAGGCTCAGTTCCGTGGAGGCTTCATGCGGTTCTTGTAGATATTCCAGGGAGCACCGCCGGCTACCACATCTATGGCAGAGCTGACATGTATATTCCATCAGTAGCATCTGCCAATGTTTTCAAGGGATGGCAGGCCACAAGCTGTGGAGGCTTGGTTGGGTTCTATGCAGACTATCTTTGAGCTTCTTGAGACACCTTCAGGGATTCCTCTAAGAGATGGTGGGATGTTATCACCTAGAATGAGCATCATAGAGACATGGCACACAAATATTTTCAGGAAGTCTTCTTGGACATTTTCTTTTTAGAGATGCTGAGGAAAAATTGAGCTCGAGAGTTCATGAATCTACACCAGGGAACTATATTAGTGATGGACTATTCTTCCTACTTCACCGAGATACAATGCATTGCACCTATTCTAGTGAGAGATGAATTGTTGGGGGCTAGATTCTTGGAGGATGGTCTTCGATATGACATCCATGCATGAGTGAACGTTTTTAGGTTTCCTACAGTGCATGCTATTATGAACTAGGCAATGATTACTAAGAGGAACCTATAGGAATTTAGTGGTGAAGGCCTGGGAGATTCAACTCCAGTCTCTAGTACTATTTCTACTGGTAAGAGGAAGAGGTATATGGATTTCTCTCACAATAGCAGTACTAGCCAGAAGAATTCATTCGGTGGCCAGGTCATGTGATACCAGTGTGGTAATGAGGGGCACAAGATATAGTAGTGTCGACGTGACCTAGTGAAGTGTCGAGCTTGAAGTAGGATGGGTCATCTATAGCGTGTTTGCAGGGCATTTCCAATGGTGGCTAGGGAGAGGGTTTCTGTGCAGCCTCTACATGCTATAGTAGGGCCATCATCTTCATACCGGTCAGGGAATTGAGATACGTTAGGATGATCATGCCAAGGTGGTGGTCTTGGCCGTGGTATCCAGACACCAAGATCTCAGAGATAGTAGGGTGGGTCTTCTTAGGGTAGCCAGGTTATGTCATAGGGCCACAACACTGGGCAGGAATATATAGTGCAATAGACCCAACCATTGTAGGATCTCGGACCGTTCACTATCAGAGGTACTATTCTAGTTTCTTCTGTGTTGTCTTTAGTAGTTTTTGATACTCGTGTCACACATAGATTTATATATGTGCCCATTGTGGAGAGACTTAGGCTTTGTGTTTCTTTTTATTCTGATATTATGACTCTAGACACTCCATTGGGGACAAGAATGACTGGTGTGAATCTAGGTAGAGAGTTCCCCCTAGAGGTTGGTGGGTGTCACTTTCTATGCGACCTCTATGTCATAGAGATGACAACCTATTATTTCATTCTTCAGATGGACTGGTTGGTACCCTTTAGAGCCTTTTTATATTTCTATCGTCACAGGGTGAGTTTCATGTCACTAGAGGGCAGAGAGTTTCTATACATGGGTGAATGAGATGTCCAGGCGAGTTGAGCTGGACCCGAGCATCGTGGGTGAGAAGGTGTAACAACCTAGATTTCAAGTTTATATCAGGATGACCAAGGTACTTTTCAGAAGGATTTCCCTCTAGTAGTTGATCATTGTAGGGATGTCTTCCTGGATGACATTTCAGTTCGACCTTGAGAGTGAGATGTGGATTTCTCTACTGAACTACTGTGAGGAGTAGCACCGGTGTCCATTCCTCCTTATAGGATGGCTACACTACAGTTCCAGGAGAACAAGATGCAGTTAAACGAGTTGTAGGAAAAAGGTTTCATCCGACCCAGTAATTCTCCTTGGGGTTCACCTGTCCTGTTTGCAATGAAGGCAGATGGTACCCTCAAAACTTTTTTGGATTGTCGGAAGCTGAACGAGTTGTTAGTTAAGAACTAATATCCTTTCCATGGATTGATGATATTTTTGATAAACTTCTTGGAGCACGAGTGTTCTCAAATATTGACTTGATATCCTAATATCATCAGTTATGCGTTAGATCATCAGATATACAGCACACATCGTTTTAGAGCAGATATGGTCTATACGAGTACTTGGTCATACTGTTCGGGCTCGCCGAATGCACAAGAAGTTTTCTTGGCTCTGTTGAATCGTGCGTTCTACCCATATTTGGATTCTTTTGTAGTAGTATTTTTGGACAATATCATGGTGTACTCTGACAATCTACACAACCAAGCTACCCATCTTGAGATCAAACCTAAGTACATTGAGAGAGCATCATCTATATGCAATGATCTCAAAGTTCCACTTTTGGAGGTACGAGATACAATTCCTGGGACATATTATCTCAGATGCTGGAGTTGTAGTAGACACAGAGAAAGTGAGAGCAATAGTCTTCTGGGTGCAGCCTAAGAATGTGTTTGAGAATACAAAGTTTCATGGGGCTGTCTGGATACTACTAGTGTTTTATACATAACTTATCCTGCTTAGCAGCGCCATTGAAAGAGTTTGACTAAGAAGGGTATGATGTTCGTTTGGTCAGAAGATTTCGAGACAACCTTTCAGGAGCTGAAGGGAAGGATGACATCATCACCATCCTGTTACTTCTGGAGCAAGAGAAGAGCTATACAGTTTACTCTGATGCATTAGGTATTAGGTTGGGAGCAGCGTTGAAGCAGCGCAATCAATTAGTTGCATAGAGGTCTCAATAGTTGAGGTCAAATGAGAGGAATTACCCGACTCATGATCACGGGTTGGCTGCAGTTGTTCATGCGTAGCGCTGTTGGAGGCATTATCTCATGGGAGAACATTTGGCGGTGTTTACGGACCACTAAAGACTTATATACATCTTTACCTAGCGTGACCTGAATTAGAGATAGTGAAGGTGGGTTGAATACCTTCAGTCATTAGAATTTGAGATTGCCTATACACTCGGTAAGGGTAACGTAGTTGCTGATGCATTGAGTAGGAGGAATCAGTTACAGGTAGTGCAGGGAAGCTAGTGGTGAGTGGTAGCTCCTGGAATTGTTCTCTAAGATGAATTTAAAGGTGCATGATATTCAGGGGAGAGCCTATATTTCATACTTAACTGTGACTTCTACCCTCGTGGATAGAGTGTGGATTACAAAACAATCAAATTCAGATGGCCTAGTTCTAAAGGAGTCGGTGGCATTTAGGGACCCTCCTCCTAGTTTAACGATATGTGATGATGAGGTACTATGTATCCATCGACAAGTGTGGGTTCCAGGGGATATACACAAGGAGTTGATGTGGTAGTTTCATGCTTTAGCTTGGTAAGTGCATCCCGGGGGTTACCAAAATATAGTGTGACTTGAGACATCAGTATTGGTGGTCAGGTAAGAAACGAGAGTTTGCTGGTTTTTTTTAAGAGATGTTCCACCTGTCAGCAGGTGAAGGCATAGCATCAGAGGCCAGCCGGACCTGTTACAATAGTTAACCATTATTAAGTAGAAATGGGAATGATATCATGAAGGTCTTCATGACCGATTTTCCGAGGTAACCTCGAGGTAGTGATGTTGTGTGGGTTGTAGTTGAAAGCCTTATGTAGATATCTCACCTTTTGCCGATCAAGGATACCTTCGGTGTTGACAAGCTCTGAAACTTGTATATTCGAGATGAGGTACATATTCATGGGGTTCCTCATTCTATAATTTTAGATATGGATTCCCATGTTACATATCTTTTATAGAAAATTTTTCACAGGGCACTGGGTACACAGTTGCTTCTGAGAATAGCATACCACCCTCAGACTGATATCCAGTCAGAGCATAAGATACAGGTGCTAGAGGACATGTTGCATGCATGCACCTTGGAAATTAGGGGCTCTTGAGAGAAACACATACCCCTAGTTGATTTTGACTATAATAATAGATTTCAGGAAACTATTGAGATGGAACCGTAACAGTAATTATATGGTATGCCATGCCGATTACCTTTGTGATGGTTGGAGGCTGGTGAGGAAGATTTACTAGGACCACGTCTCGTACAGGAGACTTCAGATCAAGTCTTTTTGATTCAGAAGTGGATGGCTAATACACAGTCTCATCAAAAATATTATGCTGATCACCGTAGACGACCCACGGAGTATTTTGTTTTGGATCAGGTTTTCTTACATGTTTCACTGAGGTTGGGACATACGTGGATCAAGAGACAGGGTGAACTATCACCAAGGTATGTGGGGCTATTTGAGATTCTGGAGAGAGTTGGTCTAGTTTCCTATCAGTTGCAGTTACCACAGAGATATTGGGCCTTTCACAACATCTCCCATGTATCTCAACTACGCTGTTATCACTCAGAATCATCTCACGTTTTTCAGCCCGAGAAGGTTGAACTTCAGGTTGATGCGTCCTTTTAGAAGCATCTGATTCATATTGTTGATAGGAGCACGAAGGTTCTTCGAGGCCAATCAGTTACTCTCGTACGGGTGAAATGGAAGAATGGCCAAGTGCAAGATGAATCATGGGAGTGGGAGACCGATGTACGTGCTCAGTGGCTAGAGTTTTTTTGAGATTTATCTCCAACACCCTTTGAAATGCAATTTGAGGACGAATTGTTTAATGGGGGGATGTTTCTAAGAACCAGGTTCTTATACATGAGGTATGGGTTTCTTATTTTCCTTTTTCCTTAAATGTGTTTTGAGAAAATAAGGTAAATAAGGGAAAATGCCATATTTTGTGGGTAAAAACCTTGTACTTTTCCACACTCCATGTACATTGTCCATGTGGGATGAGTTCACAGGGTGTGTAGGCCTGTCAGAGATGAAGGGTGTAAAAACTGACTACACGTTGTGTACATAGTATATACACGTCATGTAATCAGTCGGCAGGTGAGTAGTAAGGTAGTGGGAGTAGATTCCAGTAGAGAGATAGTACACTCAGTGTATTCATAAATACATGTTGTGTAATCATGTTGATAAATGAACATAGTGGCGGTGAAAAGTAATCTTCGGAGGAACAGTTTGAAAAATTGATATTAAATTCCGTGTACTTGAGAGTACAAGACGTGTAGTTTTTTTTTCATTTCAAACTTTATTTTTCCTCCTCTTTCAAAAAATGAATCTTAGAATGTCGGAAACTATGATAGAGAGGGTCGAACCTTGGAATAGCTCCTGACCGAACACCAGGACTCTGATTCCTTCGCCGACGATCACGTTAGGACCTCACGTGTAAGACCTTCCCTTTCTTTGTGTGTTTATGTCAAATTTTTTCTTGAGGGGATGTTATTTTTGTTTGAATGTATTACCACTATTTCTAGATATACATCATTACTGGACGTCTCAAAAGGCGTCGTTCACATATATTGATCACAGGAGATCAAGGTTGGTGGTCTCATGTTTAATTCTAATTATTGAGTGTTTTTGTGTGCCATTGTGAAACACGCCCATGTTTGGGGTGTTGAATGGATTATTCATTGATTAATTAAATACCTCTAATTGCATAGGTAATTTAATGAATATGTATATCTGTTGTTTGGGATCGTCTCCTTGATCCAAGGCCGCCTCGTGGGTGCATTTACCCTGTTTAGTCGTTCGGCCAGGATACCCATAGGTATGCCGTAATGATAGCATGTTATGAGTTTTCATGAGAGGAAACATATTTATTACATGATTATCTGTTGGTATTGGCTCAAGTAGTTTCATAGCATGAGGGCAGTGTTTCTTTTAGCCTGAGGGAAACTTTTCTCACACTTGTGGGTGGTAGCTTCTGTGGCTGTGGGTGACACCTCGTACACCTGAGGGAAATATTCATTATAGCAATGGGTAGTCACTTGTGGGTTTTGATTCTGATTACCTGAGGGTAAGGATTTGTATGTTTGCAGACAATTTTTACTTTTTATATTCATTGTGGTGATTTCACTTGTTAAACCTTCCAATCTAAAAACATAGACATGGTATTGTTTTACATTCTAGTTGATAGATAGTTATTTGTTGTTTTTACGGTGGAAATGTTTAAGAGATTTTCAGTTGAGGACGGGTCTTGAGAACTTATAATTCAATTTTATTGTGTTGTTAAATAATAATTAAAATGGAAATTCAATTAGTTGGATTTTTTACATTCGAGTATATCCTAATTTACTACATTTCATTACTGCACACTGCTGTTGCACAAATTCATAGACAGTTGGGCATGGGCCTTTAGTGGTTTCCTGTTAGGATTTATTTCTCATAACCTATTTGGGTCATGTATTGGGCCTATACAGATTATATTGTTGTAGGTGTTGATAAGGGAATGAGTCCCTATACAGTTAGTTGATCGTTGAAGAGGAGTAGGAGAGAATAGGACCAATCCTAGGCTTGTGATGCTACTGATTTCCCACTGTGCTGTTTTGTTTCGCTTTTATATATTTTTACCTTGTAATGTATTGTTTCATATTTCTGTGTATCCTATTTTGGTTTCTTTCTTAGACTTAGGGACATATGACATCCTCGTATTTATATGACAATTGTTATCTTTTACTTCTGTACTGTTGTCCATTTCAGCTTGGTATTGTTCACTACTTCCACTTTTAGAAAGTTTATATTTTCACTGCTACGTTAAACATTGAAAAATGAGGGCATAGTTTCCCCACTATGAAACCTAGGCCCTCGCTGCTATTCGGCAGTCTCTAGTGTTTGGGGAAATGTGGTTGAGGTTATGTGACCAACCATATTTGGGGCACCCGTTGAGTGAGACCTTGATCTCGGAGGTTACAAAATTAATAGCACATATTATTTGAATGTTAATTTTGAATTACTTAAAATTTTCAACCAATGATTGAATATTCCATTTGTATGTCCCATAATTTTGAGGTTCATAGTTTGTTCTCTAGTGGAGATCAATATCCATTGCCTTCTATATAATTATCCCAAACATAGACGTAAATTATGGAACACCGTATATTATAATTGAAATTGGTGCACCAAGAAATATAAAAACATCATTCATATAGATTCATTTTTGTTGTCCAAGAGGTAATTAATCATATATATTATGGAAATATACATATTTCATAACATGATCAA
Organism: Viscum album; assembly: GCA_963277665.1. Classification (NCBI taxonomy): domain Eukaryota; kingdom Viridiplantae; phylum Streptophyta; class Magnoliopsida; order Santalales; family Viscaceae; genus Viscum; species Viscum album. The sequence goes on along the minus strand of OY728143.1, from coordinate 1,511,930,966 downwards.
TAAAAACAATTATTACATCATTCATTATCGGATTATTTGTTAATCCATTATATAATTTCATAATAATGTCATTCCATTTCCAGATTGGTAGTTATAAGCTTTATATTAATCATAAAGAATAACATCTCTTAGAATTCTATTATTGAAAAATGAAAGAATCATTATATATTGTCAGAAATTTCTTACTTGACATTATATCACAAAAAGGTTTTTTAAAAACCCTAGTCATTTATGTGTCACTATAATCTTTTTAGAAATTAGATATATTTGAATTATTTTATAATTAATTTTTTTAAAATGTATGGAACAAATAACATCTATACAAATAGAATACCACCTTATTCATTAAACCATTCTTACAATTTCCATCAACTCAATTATTTAATATTCTTTTTAAAATTCATATCGTTAGGCCAAAAACGTTTTAACATTTATAATAAATATTGTTTGTAAATAAATTGAAAAATGAATGATGTTTTACTTGAGTAATTCCCATATTTTTCTTTAATAAATCCTCGAGCATAGTATTCCATTCAACCATAATATTTTTTTCAAGACTCCTTGATCTTTACTAATTACTGTATCCACTATAATATAGTCATTTCCTGGGGATAGTATATTGATTAATCATAATAAATGAGTATAAAATTTTATCATCTATGTTAAATGTTGATCTATTTCATTAACAATATGTATTATAGACTATTATGGTCTACAGATACATCATATATTTTTCTAGAGCGATAATGTCTGTATATTGTCAAACCAAATATCATGGATTCAAACTCTATGTAATTAAATAGTTTTTTATTTTCATCAATAATTATGAAACATGATAAATAGGAAATAACATTATCCATATATATTAGGAAAACACATTTACCATGTTCATTTAATCACTATATATTACAAATATGTAATTTTCTATTGGTATATTGAAAATCATTAAATTTACTGATGCCTTATTTAATTACTAAAAACACTCTTCATATTTCTTTGTCTATGTGAACTCGATTTATTTACAGGTCATAATTATTAATTGGATATCCATTATAGAAAATCATTGAAAAAGATTAAATGATGAATTTAAAAAAAAAATACGTAACATGGTTATGTTTATGGTGTAGTTTATTCTTTGGTTGTCATTTTAATTACAGAGTCAATACTAATACCGACCTTGGAGACAATATGGGGTTGAAAATATAATTTATAATGCCCAAATTCAATGTATGAAATAGTACCTTTTTAATCCTTTCATTTAAGAGCCTTAATAATGTCCATTATGTGAATCTAATACTCCTCATAGATTTTCAAATATACCATGATGTCATCAATAAATACCACAAAAATATTATCAAGATACTACATGAATAATCTTTCCAATATATGCATAAAAATATAGATAGTATTAATATATAAAAATGTATATACTAGAAAATATATAACATCAACAACTAATATTAAATTTTTTAATAGAATAACTTCTTTCATTACTCACAATGGAAGAAAAAAATAACAAAATTCCATCACTGAAAAATATTGATCTCCTTGATGTTGGTCATGGAATCCATCAAGGAGTTATGGATGATACAATTTATTAATCATCAAATTTTTTATTTCACTATAATAAATTCATGGCCTCAATAATCCATCTTTACTCTTAAATAAAAAGAAATTGACTCCCCAAAATGAAACACAATGGAGTATAAATCCCAGACCACACAACTCCTATGGTTGTTTCTTTAACTCCACTACATCCATAGTGTCCATTCTGAATTATGTCATTAATATTGGACTTTTATCAAATTATTAAGTTATTGTAAAACTTATTTTTATGATCTTGTGGATTTATAAATAATTACATAAGAAATAAATAAATTTACTTCATTATATTATGTACGTCTCAAATGTTATGATTAAATTGTCCATTTTTATATTATTCCATATCTTCTTCATCATGAATATATTTTAGAAGGTCTTCTTCTAGCGGGGGGGGGGGGGGGGGTCTAGAAATGAATAATATGGAAATTTATCTAATATAATGTTATCATATTCTATTACATCATAGTTAAATATATTTTTGTTGTATTTGTAATTATTTATTCCATTGTACATTTAATGTCATTGCATACCCTGGATAATCCTAAAATAATAAAAATATATTTATATTCTATATGATTTTTTTTAAATAAAGTTCAAAATTAGCCAAGAAAAATTTCTTAGTGATTTAAACTAGGTGTTCAAAAAATTTAAACTCATTGTGAATCAGAATTATGATTGAGATATACCCAACCATCCCGTTTTGGAGTATTTACCCCATGTTGAATTTGTAGAAAACACATACCCACTTACATTATCAAGAATAAGATGTATTTCCATAAAATCCATATAATCTCTACCAAAAAAATTTATGATATTACACTATAATTACACATATCCTCGGGGAACTTTACTGGGTTATGTTCATAAATCTATATTTTCCTATTTATAGTTATATGTATTTCATCTATACGTGTTGCGATACTAATTATAAAAACGATTTCTCCAGAAACCTAAAAACATTTTCTACATTATTTGTTTTTGTATATGGTACAAATTGTATCATCCCAAAAGACTGATTCATTTACTAGTATTCCAGAACTATAAAAATCAATGATTATAATATTACATTCAAATAAAATATAAATAGAATAAATACATTGTTACTTCCTTCATATTATTCACAATATATTTCTTCATACCCTAGGGAAACGATCAAAAATAAATGGTGAGATCACATACTCATGAAAGAGTTATTCACAGTAGAATATATCATGAGTAAATAAGGATAAATATATATATAAAGTTAAATAACTAGAAATGAATTAAATTTAGTCAATAAAATTCTCCAAAGTTATTCTATGAATAATATAAATTTATTTATTTCATAGACAATGATTAATCCATTCTTTATTGTGAAAATTATAATCTTGGGACATCGTGATCATCAACATCATGATATCATTATCATTAATACATTTCACCATGAAAGCTTAATCTATGGGTACTAATACAATAAAACGTATTCAGTAAAGTTATCCCACATATTTGCAACATAAAACCCATTGATGAATTGAGATACTATCAATAAATAAGCCACACCCATCACTGCATGTCCAATGTATTCGACATATAATAAATGATGAATCTAATTTATGAAAAAAATATTACTAATCCATAAATCTATTAAATGAATAAATAACAATCAAATTAAATATTTTCCAATAAATAAAAATTGAATTTCATAAAAAACTTATATATAGTAATGCAATGTGGTTTAAGATATAATCACATCCATTCTTGAAGGAATATGGATCTAATGAAAATTTTGATATCCAATAATCATAATAAATTTAATACAAGAAAATAAATTTTATTCCTATATAATTAATTAAGAGAACTGAGACGACCATTATAAAAGTATATTATGTTGTAAAATATAGCCTTTTAAATTTTAGTTGAAAATTGAAGAAAAATAGATTATATATTTTTTATTAATTTTTTTGATCTATAAAAAAATTATAATATTATATAAGAAGTTAGATATAATAAAAATTTTATGTTGTGGGGGGGGGGAAGTATATTATCATCATTTATGATAAAAAAGAAAACATTATTTTTTACAATTAATATTTTCTATTTTTAAAATAAATATAACGATTTCAAAATATCCTTTTAAAAGTAAATGAAAACATAAAATGTCTATAATAAATCATCTGAGTAATAAAACAAACATTTCAAAAAATTTAAAAACAAAGATATAGTAGAACTGAATCGAAAAAAAATTATGATGAAATCACTAACAAAAATTGATTCATTGATGCAAGAACTTTTCAACCAATTGATTATGTATGATAAATAGGGATAATAAATAAATTATATTTCATGATAATACACTCATTGGTCATTTCTGAAATAAAAAATAAATTATTTTGTCAACTAAGTATAAGTATAACCGAGTAAATAAAAAATGTATTATGAAACCCCTTACCACTTTCTCCTATTAATGTAAATCTCCTTGGATGTAATAAAATTATTTTAGAACATTAAATACCACTTCTTTTAAGTGATATATAATATAACATGTAAAAGTTCAGTATGCACACTATATAAATATAATTGATAGATAAATAGTAAATATTTCACAATGAAAGGAAAATGAGTTGGACTCACTAATATCTAGTTTGAATCATCACATACATTATTTATCATCACAAATAACATAGATATGTTATTTATTTAACATATGATGATTTTTTTCATATTTATTATTTATTTAATTTTATTTTCAACTATGTTATATTTAATAATATATTCATGTAATTTCACCACATACATTATGATGATATCTGGTGTATATGACCAAAATGTTTTTGGCATGTTTACTATGTAATATAACTAATTATTAGATAATATATTTATCAATAATCCTGGAATAATTATAATTTTAATATATATATTATACTTTTAAAAGAAATCATGATAGAAGGTTATGAAACATATATTATTTCACAATCATTTATATGGTAGACATTGTGAATGTTCAAGTAAGAATTCTATATTTATGTCATTATAATGTAGGGGAGATAATAATTATAATTTATTTTTATGGTTATAATTATTTAAAAAATACATTATTATTTCATTAATTAAACTTATATATACCTTCCTTGTGATGTGATGGTGAAAAACTAATCACATTGGTTAGTCGAGGTGGTAGTCTGCATGTATGAATAAATAAAATTGTCATCATTCAATGAATGGAATGTTTAAAAAATATATAATATTTAATTTCTCAAGATTGATTAATTTTTCATGAATATTATATATATTCAATAATCCATCACCATATACATCCATGATAGGTGGTCATTGAAGATGAATTACATCGACTCACAATATGGTAGTCCACCACACACTAGAATAGTGGTTTCATTTCACCATTGATGTTAGAGGGGATGGATATAGCATATTAACTAAAAATAAAAATATATATTTATATGGAATATTCTATTCTTATTATTTATTCATGATTGAATACTATTTTAAGGTGGTGAAAATAATAAAAAGACAATGCATTTTTAATAATTATTCCTCTTTTTTGGCCAGCCACTATTGGTTTGTAAATAATTATTTCTATGGTTGGGTTTATGTTTAAAATAGTGACTCTATTACATTGGTATGGTTATAATTAGTTGATTGGGATAGGTATTTATAGTTCTTAATGGCTCATGGATTGTTTAGAGTAGAGGATATGTTGTTTCCTTTTATTTTTGGGCAGAGGAGAGACCTTGAATTTATGTAAAAATAAAATATATTAAAGTATTAATGAATCAAAATATCCCTAAAATGAGACTCTTCTAAAATAATATATCATATTGGGTCTAAATAGAACCAAAAAATATAAAATATAAATTTTTTAGTTTATTTTATCTTGTATCTCTTTAGTTGATCCCCTTCGAGTAAAAAGGTTTTAACATTAAATGTGGTAATAGAAATGCACAATTTTTAAAATTCATTATGACTAATGATGATTTTTTCCACATTAATAACATTTTTATGATTTTTATAAATATATAATCCATTTTATAAAATTAAATTCATATATTTGGAATATATTAATATAAAAGAAATCCCATAAAACATGATGAAAATTGAGTTTTGATGAAATTCATTATTCAAAAACAATATGATCATAAATTAAATCTATGTTTATTAGTAATCATTAAATTTATTTATATTCATATATATATATATGTATAATCTATAAATTTCATTTAAATAATTCATTATAAAATTATATTTTAATTAATTAAAATGGAAATAGAAAATTGATATTAAAAAGTTTTTAGTAAAATATACCATTAAACTCCAAATGATATTATCTATATTTATATGAAATTTATAATCTATGAATAGTATATGATACACATTTTAACACATTTTTATAAAAAATGATTAATAATAACACTATATGTTTTAATAATTCAAAAGTCTTATTTCAAAGAGATAAATAAAAAAACACAATCTGATAATATTTTGACCTATTAAATTCAAAATCAAAATTGATCCTTTCATATTTAAAAGTTTAGTTAAATTTAATATTAAAATGTAATATATATTATAGATTCCTTAAATTTAATTATTTCTTGAAATAACTTAATTTCGTGTGTTAAATGTGTTGATAGGGGTATTTAATATGGTCTTGGTATCATGATTCATTTTATTTTTATAATCTTGATATCCATTGTGATGTTTTTTGACCATTTTATTTATTTCATTAATCTTTAATTAATGGTGATTTTATCCCCCATTCTTAGTGAGGACCAACATTGTTGTCTTATTCATCAACACTATATTCCATATGTGTTTTGTTTCATGGAATATCATTGGTGATATAGTCAGCTATTCTTTATGTTGGTTTGTTACATGCATGGTTTTTCCATATAAGTTAAAAATATATATTTTACATCTTTTATCAATTTTAATATAAAAATAACTTTTCTACTCAAATGTTATCATTGGATAAAATATTATCTTTAAAATTATTTATAATTTGATTTTTTTGATCCTTCAAATGTCATTCAATTCATATATAATTTTTCCTTAATCTTAATACGTAAAAGATATGTACTATTTATTGCCATAAATATTTATAAAAAATCTATTATGATTTTCTAGGTTTTGATTGTTAGACCATAATTTGAAAATTTAAAAAATGTAAAATTTTATAAACCCATTTATATAAATATAGTCGTGTCTCATGATATATTAGTAAACTATGTCTCAATAGACATTATAATTTAATTAATCATCATTTTTTATAACTTTGAGTAAAAATCCCACGTTTTTTTATTTATTTTTATCATTTCACACACATTATTGACTTTATAAAAGGATTATAATTTAAGAAAAAAAACATTATTTAATTTTTAATAAGGTAACTCACGTAAAGTATATACAGTTCATTTTATTCACTCTCAAAAAATGGATCACAATGATGGGAACTAAAAATAAGTTAATCATTTTGAAATAACATTACTAATATATGAGGGTAAGTTCTAATTTATTGAATAAGTTGTAATTGATTTTAATATAATCATAATAATGATTTCTATTAGGAAATTATTCTCTATACAATTTAATCACCATATTTATACAAATTATTTAAAAACATAAAAGGAAAATATATTATAACGGGATTTATGAGCATAATATTTCAACACTCTGAAATGTTTTTTATATCTTCAATATTTGAGAATATACTGAAATATATAAATGAAATAATTTCTCGATAATTTAGTAGATATAAACATACATTAAGATCATATACTATAACTTTTTAAATAAATTTTAAAATACAAACATTCCTACGATCATGAAACAATGGAATACTTGAAAACACTCATGATAGAATATAAAAAAATATTTCATAGTGTGATAAATCAAATTATTAACACATACAAAATAATAGAAATAATCAAACATATTTTTAAGTAATAAACAAAATATATATATATATTCAGTGGAAATAATGTTAAATATAAAATTTATAGTTAAAACTAATAAATTTGATATTGATAAAAAATTGATAGAGTTTAGAAATATTATAACACAATTTTAATTTCCCAATCATCTAAAAAAATATTTTGTAAAATTAATTAAAATAAGAATCCACATAGTTATTTATATCTATAAATAAAATTTTTAATATAATATTTCAATGTAAATTTATATATTAAATCATTATCCAATTCCATAAATTCAATTGTTTTTAAATTTTTTTTATTAAATAGAAAACATATTGTAAATATTATAAAAAAGATGTTAATTTTTTTTATTAATTTATTTTTTTTGAAAACGATTAATTGACTAAAATATATAAGTATTTTTTGTTAAATGATTAAATAATTAAAAGTATTTTTATAAACACTTACAAACATGCATTTATTGATATAAGTTTTTTTTATATATTTATATAGTGCATCAAAACGATGATTTAAGGGGAAAATAAGGACTATATTATATAAGAATAAACAGATATTAGTATAGATGATATAAAACGTAAAAAAAATATTTTTTTTAAAACAATAGAATCGAAACTATAAAGAATGGCATATTATTTTCTAAAAATGGTCTTATTTATTTCAAAAAATAATTGGAAAATAAAAAAACCTAAAAAATCACCAACTTATCAGCACTTCAAAAATAATAGATAAATAACACATTTATCATTTATTTTCATCATCTATATTAATGACCACCATTAACAGCTCTTTTTAGCTCATATAATGGACGACGTTATCAATTATTCTTCATGGGTTGATAAAGTTGTATTTGATAATCTATATTGTTAAGACTGATAAAATTTAAAAAAAGTGCATTTTCCACCCTCATGCCCCCTTTTGTTCATTGTTTGAAAAAACCATTATCAACCCTCTCAAAAATCCCTAACTCTTTATTATGTGTGATAATGAATAGTACCCCATTCGTTAAGAACTTCTAACTACCCTTTGTTATCACTCGACTATTTCCCCACTACCATATCTCCATTACACATCTTGACTTGATCATGTGTCCTCCCTGTGATTATAAAACCCTTTTAAGACTGCCCTATTTTTTATTTTTATTTATTTATATAGGTATACATAAATATTTTTATCCATATATGTATATATATATATATATTAATATAATTATTTTCAAATCCAATTTTAAAATACATATTTTTTTGTGCATGTATTTATGCATATGTCTGTAAGCATATGAATATATATCTATGTTTTCATAAATATATTATATATTAATATTTATTTGTATAAAATTTAATATAATGTTTTTTTTTATTAACACAAAAACAAATTTATATTTAAACAATATATATAAATTTTAGTATGTATATATATATATATATTTACATTTTTATACATGGAAAAATGGTTTTTTATTTTATATAAATAGAATAATAATTAATAAATAAAATTATTATTATTATCTTCAAATATATTTCAAATTATGTCTACGTATAATATATTGTGATATATATTTTACACATAATAAGTAATACATTTATATATATTTATATTTAAATAAAAATTTAGACGTAACGTTTTAATAATTTTATTTAGCTAGTTTTATTAAATACACATATTGACAAAATTTAAGGATAATGACATATTAATAATGATTCATGTAATTATGATTTATTTATATATTATTGACACACATACACATACATATTTACAAACATACAAACGCATTTATATTTATTATATAAATTTGGTTTTTCAAAATATGTATTTTAATACATTTATTGAAATATACTAATAGGAATATTTTTTTATTGACACACAAATATTCTTATATAAATATTACATATGCATAAGTATATATTAATATATATTATTTATTTAATTAAGTTAAATAAAATATATACTTTATTATTTTAAATATAATGACTATTAAATATTTTTCAATATGGTTAACAAAATTAAAAATAAGATATTAATTTAAATGGATATAAATTAATTTTTAAAATTAATTTATTTTAATTAAATAAAGTATATACATGTATATATCTTTATATGTATATATATAATTACACTAAAATATGAAAATAAATATTTAAAACATATAATATCATTAAGGGTTTATATTTTTAGATTAAATTTCCTTTTCAATGGTGGAAGTCACGAATACACCCAAACATGGTTAAATTATATCAAATGGTCAAAAATTAATGTACTAAAAAAACTCAGTTTTTGAGGACATTAAAACCTTTATTCATTTTAAAAATAGTTATTATGGTTCTCCTCGATCACCTCTATTTTTACCATATCTAATGATTCGGTTTGATTTTTGGTAGAGTCTAAACGAACAACCATATTAGATGTTTTGGATGGTTGAATTACATATCGTGTGATAAATTTATTTTAGATCATTAATTAGTTATTTATGTCATTAAATTGTTATTAAATATCTATAAGTCAATAATGATTAGAAAGTTATTAATTAACATTATTTTTACGTTTTTTTATAATCAATGTTTTACTATAGATCATATATATGAAGTGCATATGCATATTTTTATTATATAATCCATATTTCATAAAATAAAATATATTATGAAAAATATAAATATATTGATACATTAATATATGATTTTTCATGATATAGATTTTATATGGTATATTCATTTTATCAAAACTAAAATTAAACTAATATAAAAACCCTTTATCCAAATTTACTAAAAACTCTCGTAAAGGCAACCCTTATCATCATTCAGATATGTACTAGAAAAGTGAATGTCAAATCAATCAATTTTTATTCTAATAAAGCTATCATTTATCAGTACTTTTAGCTAGAATTGATAAGGTAAAATCCTTTATCATCATGTTTTTTATCACTAACAACATGTTGTATTAAATATCATGTGATATATAGTATTGAGTGAAATCCATTAAATATTGAAAAATTTGACATCCATAGATACTTTTTTAGATATCCAATAATAATATATGTATAACAAATCACCAAAATAGATACATTTATTTTTAAGAGAAAAACTATCTTCAAACAAATTATTTAGTAATTAATAATTGATAATTAGTTCATCAAACTAAAAAATTTCCCATACCTATACATAGATTGTAATTTCTTCCAATTCTGTGGTTAATTCATAATATAACAATCTATTTAGTACATTTTTTTATGCACATCAACAGGTTTTAGTCTTATTTTTATAATTTAATTAGTTTTCATTTTATATTATATTTAAATTTAATAAGAAAAAATATGAATAAAAATATTTGAGGTCCTATTCCACTAGGGGATATCATTTTTATCCATCGATAACCCACCCCTTTCCATCTCTATGTTATTCACCTATATATCCTTAACTTATCATTTGAAGTCACTTATTTGTTATTTTTGATTATATTCTTCTCTATATTCATGTATTCATTATTTCTAATATTTATATGCTATTGGAATATACTTATTATACAATGAATGCATGTTAAAATTATTTTTTTCATTTATAGGTGGATATATTTATCCATATTTTATTTTATGGTTTCATTGGTCTTGTATCTATGATCCACTCTATGGGTAAGTTCTTGGTAGGGTAATCATAGATGTTATCTTTTTTATATGAGATTTTTTGATAGAATAATAAAACCCTAAAATGTTTTTTATTTTTTATATTAAATTTTAGATTCATAGTTACCACCTAATTAACCATTTTTGGATGGAGGTTTTGGATTATTCCTTATTGTTCATGTTCCATATTTATTAATAATCACTCTTTTTTTATTTCTTTGTTTTATATTTTTTATAAAATTTTGTCGGTGATATATCAATGAATATTGTATCATGATTACTATATATGGATCAATAATGGTATAATGATATGGTTTCATAACAACTGGGTTTGGATTTTGACATTGTATTTGAGGTGATTGTTTTTTAAATGGTTTAGAGGTGATATTTTCTAAAAGTGAATTGTATCATCTGTGTAAAATTTAAATGATCATAATATCCTAATGTGTGTGGTATTACATGTTTCATAATTCTACCCTCAAAAGGAATGATTATATTTCCCCTTAGAAACACCACATTAAGGTATGTGAGGTTTGAGGTGGGCTTTTAATCTATAAATAGAATCCAAGAATTTGAGTTTCATATTTTTCTTAGGTGTGGGATTTTTATTCAATAGGCTCTGTATATGTACTAAACATAAATTTTATTTTCGGGGTTGTATTTGGTATGGTAAACAAAAAAGAATACATTCTTTAAATTATTCAAGGTAATATATAAATAGTGTGTCTTATTCAAAAATGCACTAAAAACAATGATATAGGTAATAATTAGGTTTCAAAATTAAAAAATTATACTAATTTATATTTTGATTATAAAATATTCTAACTAGGTAAGTTTGGGAATTTCTATTTTATTATAAATATAAATAATTAAATCTTCTTTGTGTTGTGGATACATGATCAATATATAATGTCAGTTTTATTTCCATTCTAAACATGATACACATTTCTACTATTAATTTAAATAAGTCATTATATATATGAAAATTTTAGGATCTGAAGTTGTCATCTACATAAAAAAATTGATTCATTAGATTTTTATGAACAATATTTTATGATTAACCATTTTCTATACCAAATTTATTATCCAATATTTATCCAATACAAAAGATATTAAATATAATAACATTTAATTATTAAATAGTACATATAATTTTCCTATATATGATTAAATGTACATACTATTTAATTTCTAAATCATGTTATATGATATCAATAACATTATAATCACCTGTATTATATAACTAAAGAATCATCTCATAATTTAAATTAATCTGAATTCCCATTTGAAATTATGTTAATAGAGTAATTAGATGACTGTAACCTGTGATTTTATTCATAGAAAATATATAAGAGACATTATATAAAGTTTTTGATTGATATAAATAACATTCATTTTCATCCTAAATTGTTATAATATTACTAGGTAACAAATGCCTATTTATTTAACATATAATATATAATGAAATAGAAAATGAATAGCTTATGAAAATTCATAATTCATGTGGAATCAACTGTTGATATTTGGGGTACATGTCTATGTATATTATTATGTTTATTTTATGTTGTTTTTTTGTTGACCCCACCAAATAAATCATTTTATTATTGAATTTTTTGAGCTTAGTTTTTTTATTTTTCATTTAATATATCCTTCATGGAATTATTTTCAGTATTTTATCATATTAATTTCCCTTTAGAATATTTCATTTTGTGTGTTTTCCCAATAATGAATCTTTAGAAGCCATTATATCCATAACATCTAACATGAATATATTATTCTATATCATAAACTATTATTATTAGAATATTATCTTGATTTATGATTCCTAAATTATATTGTGTAAAGGACATAAAAAATTTGAAACAAAATTTTTTCATTATAATTATTAAATATATTAAATATGAAAAATTTTATTCTTCTTTACCAACTAATAGGGTAAATATTTCTTATAATTCCCATTAATATGATTTCAGCATTGTCAAATGATACATACTCTATAAAATTTTTTGTTAAATGGGGGAATATAAAATCTATTGATTAATCAATATGTATATATATATATATATTTAATTGTATAAATTTATTCTATTTTTCCCACATCAATGAATAAATATATATTCATAGTATATATAATATGCCTCATAATTTTTAATAAAAATACTTGATATTAATTAATTTATAGTGGATTGTTTTTACATTTTAAATTAAAAAACATTACATTTTTTAAATTATTCATTAAATTCTGATATGAAAATGTAACGAATATATTATTTATTATTATGTGTGAACATTTATATTATTATGATTGTGTAGACGTTAATAATGATTATATCATTCTTGATTAATATTAATGACATAAAATTATATAAAATTATATATTTTACTAAGTGATACATTCAATCCCACTATGTATTTCCATGGATAGAATCATGGAATGTCAACAGATTCATTGATGTTCCTACTAAGAGAATGGCCACACTTCTCTAATTAATTTGTCTTAGATTTTTAAATCCCCATCATAACACCAAAGGGAAAAAAATATTTATATATAATAATAGAATTACTTTGATGATACCTCCTGCGTTATGATTTATATTAATGCCCTCTATGGATTATTACTCAGGCTTGTTTGAAATATTGTACTAATCCTACATCTTTAATGCTCCCATGGATTTTGTGTAATATCCCTTATTAGGTGAAATACAAAGGGAATGCCCCTATGATATAACCTTATTTTAAAACAAAAATTATATGGAAATTTGGAAAACTAATATGACTATCCCTATATATAGACACCTTAGTGGATTGAATTGGGTCCTAGGCATATAATTATAAATGAAAATTCTAATTACCAGAGACATTTCTAGATTAGACTATTATAGGTAGTGTTGAATAGGTATCCTAGGAGGAAATAAAATAAGATCATTAATTTATTTACTAAAATTATTATTCTATACTTACTCAATAGTTATTATATATCCATAAAATGTATTGGACTTGACAACACTGGTGGTGGACTGTAAATATTTAAAGAAACCCTATATGTGTTGATTAATTGTACTTGGACATACAATATGAATGAAAGTAGGGATAATGGGAAACATAGATCTATGGATAAATGAATTTGTATATTCACTATGATATAGTTTGAGAGAAGAATACAGAGCTTATTCTCATGATGCTATTAGACATAACTATTAATATGTTTATAATTTTTTTTCTACACATACTGTTTATTATAATTTTTTTCCCGCTAACATATCTCTATATTTATAGGGAATCATTACATGCCCATTTTTATATGGTATTATATTACAAATTTTTATTTATGGTTATAGTTACATATTTATAATTTCCATTACATTAAAATTATTATTCCCCAATTAATTTATCCACTATATTCATCTTTTCTCCACTTTGATAAATAGTGTATAGACACCCCTCTATTCCATTGAAGACCCACACTACTAGTCGTTAGAATATTGCATGCATGAAGTCTGTCATATGGGAAGGGGGCCAACCAGGACTGCTTTCTCCTAAGTGAACTAATTCAAGGGAATCATATATGATCATTGTGTTGTTTGTTCCTTTGTATTAATGTTATGTGATGGTAGATTAGAGTGTTGGATTTGTTATAAAATGGTAATAATCATGTTCTATGACAGAGAAAACCAATGTATAGTGAATATAAATGTTACCAAGGATAGAAATTATATTTTAAGATTATTCCTAATAAAATATATCTTTTTTACCATTGGGTGACACACATGACTTGTGGATTTTATTATGTTATATGTATTATTTTACACATGATCGTGTAATGAAAAGAAGTGTATTCTCATGAATAATATTAGGAGAATGAAGGATTATATTTCATGTATATTTGAAGTAATGTTTTTTTTAATAGGAATATACAATAACATATTTTTTATGTGGGGAATATAATACATCTATTTGGAAAACATTTTCATATATGTAAATTAATAAGTAATTGGTTGTTTATATTTTATAAATCAACACATGTGGGGTCTTTATTCATTTATTTTTATTTTCACATAAACTGATAAATTATCATTTTTCTGAGATATGTAACTATTTTTACATGAGATGAATAATTAGATGGTTTGAATTATATGGATTCCAATTATAATTTATAAGGTATATACTTTATATATTTTCAATATTTAACTATATATTATAAAAATATATAGGTTAATTGTACATTCTATGGAAAAATATCATGGTTTGGCCACTGTGTCATGTGTTTTCAATTGTAACATATAAATTTTTCATCTTTGTAACACGGTAGTGGTAACTTATCTATATATAATATCATATGTATATATATTTATAATTTTGAACTAAAGATCTCTAAAATTTATAAAAAAATTATTATCATTAAATATGGATGTCAATTGATTGTTAAATATAATTTCCCTCTATAAACTGCATTTAAAACAACTTATAGTGGAACATTTATTAAGAAATAATAAAATCTCTCCTAGACTGACTATAGTATTAGGGAGTTTTGAGTTTCCCAAATGACTATTTAGGACTTATATATCCCATAGATTAGGCTTTAAGAGTATATTTTAGGGTTTTCCTCTTGGTTAGGATGTATTGAACATTTCAACTACTTTAATTATCGATAATTTTATATATAAATGTTTCTAATGAATGTGTTTTTCATTATAGAAATATTTCCCCACAACAGAATCATGTTGAATTCTGAGAAAGAAAATACCACCACACTCCAAAGGTGGACGAACCCACAGAACTTGTATTACCTCCTAGTATTCATGATCGAGATATATATTCATTATTTCGAGAGGGTTTCATTAAGTTAATGAAGACTATATAGGGATCCCCATGTCCTTAATCTACTATGTGAGAGATATTGTGGGAATTCTGGTAGTGACACCCTCATACCATTATAGATAATAGTGGAATCCGGGACTCCATTTCATGGAAATAGGTAAATTTTTTTAACAATTGAGCACTTGGAGAGTGTTACATTTCATGAGGGTAGTGGTCATAACTTATATTATTATTGGGTATTTCGGGAGATAGATGAATGATTTGACCTAGGATTACCATCCTCAGGTTATGGTATAGAGGTTTTTCTAGACTACTTTTTATGATTATTTCATAAATAATAATTTGAGGGAAGTCTGAGAAAGAGAGCTCAGAGACATGGATGAGGGTAGAACCTCATTTATAGAAAAATATTATCATTTGAATAAGAATTATAATTAAATATGATATCTCCCCATTTATGATCATTCACCATCTTAGAAATTTTAGGATGTGATTTTCGGTTTCATGTGATGACATGAAACAATAGGGACCGACCTGTAACTCTCCCGGCCTACCTCTAATAGGACATTGGATAGAAACTATCACTCAGTATA
The DNA here is from genome assembly GCA_963277665.1 of Viscum album. NCBI lineage: Eukaryota > Viridiplantae > Streptophyta > Magnoliopsida > Santalales > Viscaceae > Viscum > Viscum album. Next base: position 1,511,914,416 of record OY728143.1, on the reverse strand, counting down.
GATATCAAATATATGGGATCCTCTTAACTAAAATACATATACACACCAACCCTTAAACACCCCAATGCAATATTGAAAAGATATAAAATTATGGAAACTAAAATGCATGAAAACAACAATCCCAACTAGAGTATAATATAAGTACTTAAATCATAAAAGGGAAAAAATGTTACAACCAAAAGAAATTTCTAAATGAATCCATCCATATTAGAATTATGGGATTTATGTCAAAATAAATTTGTGGAATACTCATTGTCTCATCTTTAGAAAACACCTTGGTCGATCCTTCTCACAATCCTCTGCCTGCCTCGGGCCATCCGGGTACTCCCTTGAAAAGGATATGTCCTGCATGAGAAACAACACATGAGGGAAATTCTTGTGAAGGGTTAATATATGAATACTCATTTGGCACCCCCAACACCCAGAAAAATATAGAAATTTAAAGGTAAAAAAGACTTTATGTACTATCTAGAGGAAACCCAATTGCGAGAGAAACTCAATCTCGAAACATCCTCAACTATGCATGACTAGTCATCTCATTCCAAAACGTGTTTCTATCTTGTCACTCGAAAACACCACAAGGACTACAAGAAAATCATCCAGATATATAATTCTCATTTCCATGTCTTATAAGGTTTTGATCTTTTATCCAATAATAGTATTCTACTCAAGGATCTAATGGTAACACAAAACCAGGATAACAAACTCCCTGAGATCAGTTATCCTATATGTCACCTATTAGAGAGATACACTCTATCGGGAACAACTCACACAGTCCACCTCTTGTTTCCAACAACATTGGTTCTCCAATCAATGAACAACATGTTGTGCAGGGTCGTAAGAAAATAAAGGGGAGGGGGACCTGGCCCTCACCACTAGACACAATTGAGGGAGAACTACTCCAAACTATTCCCTGTGTGAATCCTATCTAACATGAGATAACATAGTGACCTGAACCGCTCCACTACCCTATATTCAACAGATTACTCTCTCCAAACCATACCATGAATCCCTTCACAGTCATGAATGGAGTTCCCCAACCATCAATCTGTTTAGGGAGAACTAAATCATAACCATGAATCACACATAAATAGGGAAGTGTCTCACTCCTTGTAACTGTACTCAACAAACAAGGGAGAACTAACTTTAATGGGAGACCTCCACACTCGTATGAATGGAGAATACCACTATATAGATAGAGGACCCACACCCTGGTCTAGTAGGGGTGTATTACTCAACCCAATAAATTATTAAGGGGGACCCACACCCAAACATGACACGGGAGTACTGACCCCAAGCTTGATGACCTGCTCCCTAGTAAAATTGGGAAGTAAAACTCATATAGAACCCAACATGTATGGATGACCAACACCCAAGAAAAAATAGGTGAGTTCGGACTCCACAGATAATGGACCCACACCCTAAAAGGATAGGGGATTACCCATTCTATCTACACATCACATATGAAGCACCCTCACCGTAAAATGTTAGGGGAGGTCCTACTCTAGGAATAGGGGAACTACACACTAGTACAAAATGTGAGTAACTACTCAATCTGGATAATGAATATGGAGGGCCCGCACCCTATCTTGACAAAGGGAGAACATACTCTAACTACTTGAACAATATGAGGAATAAGCTCCTTGATTCAACAGGGGAGTTTTGGCCCCAGTGGAAGTACTACATAATCATATAACCTTAACCCATGACCTACGGAGTTTAATCTCTACCAACATAGAAAGGTTATTGAAATTTTCTCTATGATGCCACATTTGTGTACATGTCTCATCATGTATTTCTAATAACGACACCAATCTCTATCATTAGCCATAAATTGATGATAGTAGAATCATGCTTAGCGTACCTCAAATCGTAAGACAACCAGATGTAGGATATCCACACCATGGTACACTAATGGATCACTATTATACCAGATTAAAGAGTCATGTATACCTAATTCCCCATGTAAAAGGGATGGGTACTAACCATGACATCATCCCAGTGATCCAACATGATAACTACACATGTTTATACACCACTTCTACACTGTCATACTAAAACCACTACACACTATATTATATAGGCTGAAATAGAGGCCACCGACCCATTCCATGGGGATAACTGTATAGGATGTGCTACTCGCAAGGATGAATTCCTGTTCGAGAGAAGGAGATATGTAAGGAGAAAGATCTAAAAAATATTACAAGGAATGTACATGATGTGTAATAGATCCCAGACAATGTGTGATCCCACCATATAAACAAGACATGTCTCAGGTTCACATTTCCTTACTTGGCCATGTAGGAATACATGGAATTTTCATTATATACACAGCTTGTTCTACCTCACTCAGGCCATGGCCATGTTCCTCTTCTACACTGCCTATAACCTATGTCCCACAAACACTATGCATCTCATAATACATGGTGTTTTCATGTTAAATGGCCACCTATGAATGGGGTTTTTACCTTCTAATGTCTCAATCTCCATTTTCGTGTACATTTCTATGTCGTTTTACACATCCATGTACAATCACATTGATATCATGGAAATTTCCTCTTACCACATGATAAGTTGTCCCAACATTATTTGTAACTCAGATACATGACATATAGGCCCCAAAAATCATCTTCCCCAAATAGGAAGAGACACATAGTGTGACCACTAGACAACACACCATGTAAATGGTAATTATTATCATGAATTACAATCAAATTTTATCAAATTCAGCCTGATTTACCCCAATACAAACAGATCTTCCTTTTATGAATCACTAAAAAATTTAATTGGAATCACAAAAAATATAAAAATTACAACAAAGAGGATCAGGACTAAATCCTTTAATTTCCTACCCTGAGGGTGAAACTATAATGATTTTAATATAGAATGACACTAAAATCATGATGATCCTTTATGTGATGAATATCAACACCATTAATTGAGATCTATAGTGCCTTGTTGTGTAGATTTTCCTAAATTCTGTTCTTCAGGAAATAGAGGACAGGATGAGTTCACACTCCTTGAATTTAATGTACTGAGATAAGAGGATTAATATTCGGTTAATTTTAGCAATTAACATCTCATTTATTTAACAATTTAACCACTCAACATGCCTCCAAATCACCTCTAACCATACCCCATGCATATAAAACATAATATCTCATAGCGGTTAAACATGATGTCAAATACTGCACTGCGATTTCAATATTCTTATAAGAGACTTTTATGGGGATTTATTTTACATTTGAAGAGAAACTACACGTGAATGGAAATTTACATTTAATATTTTTTAAATCAACACTTCAATGGTTTCTAAGACTTGGATTCCCATGATAACTTAGTGTCTCGATTTGGGGATATTCTCCAAAATATTCAAAATACTTACATTTCAAACCTGAGTCACTACATTCTACCGATCTAATGGCTTTTTTCCCTAAAAGGTGAAATCCTAGGAACATTGGAATGAAATATAGCTCTCTAATGGAAGACATATGTGTAACAACCCAAGATTTTATGAAAAATATTCTTTTTAATTTCACTAATGTCTTGTGTTGTACGCTACACCAGAAGGAGCTTGCACAGCACGCATCCTTGACTTGCCTTGTATTACATTCAATCATGACCTTCCTCGATAGCGTGTGTAGTACGCAATACTGAGTTTCACTAAACAACGATATGCTATTAAAATATTATTAAAACTAGCCGTTATAAATAGTAATAACCACCTTTTAACATTTTATAAATTTTATCTCTCAAAATGGACATCATTTTTGTATTCGGAGTATCGAATTTAGCCTAAGGTGAAATTTTGGTACTTTTCGGATAACTTTCATATTCTGATGAATAGTGAAAATTACTAAATTTTAATTAAAAAAAACTTTTTTTAATCGAAATAATTAATAGTGATAAATTGTTGATTTGAGTGGTTTTAAAGTATATTTAGAATATATTATTACAATTTAATACAATTTTGGTCATTGAATGTAATTCCACAATTACACCAGACATAATCAAGTGTTAATCTTTTGATAGTTATTATCTCTTAAAAACATGCTATTTGTTGTGACAGCGGAAATTAATTATAAAATTAATTAATGAAACTTATATTTTGGGAATTTTGTAAAATAGAAATCATTTTTGAATTCGGAATATCAATTATAACTTCGGGTGAAATTTTGGCATTTTTCTGAAAAACTTCAATTTTTGATGAATAGTGAAACTACTAAGTGGTAGTTAAAAAAAATTAATTTTTTTCATAAATCATAATTTTACCGCTTCTGTGAATGGAATTTAAAAAATCCAAGAGACACGGTTGACGTTAGTAAGTAAAATGTGGTTCAATGAGATGAAAATAATTTTTGGTGAATAATAACTTTTTACTTTTATTTACCACGGTTAAAAGTAAATAGGGTAATTAAGGGTACAAATGATATTAATATTACCCTAACACATGTCCTAATCCTATTGGACAAGTGTATTTCGACAAAAAACAACCTTAAGTGTAAAATATTATCATTTAGGCCCACTTGGATTAGATTAGGACATTTATTATTATTTAATTCAAAGAAGAGTTAAAAGAGTTAAAATCAATGTTTATTTAATAAAAAATTTTAATATAGAGATATACATAATATAATACCGACTATAAATATTAATTAGAAAGATAAAAAGATTTCCTACATAATTTTAGTTTATTTTTAATTTTTATACTTTAAATAATTTAATTTATTTATGACACAACGATGATGCAGTAATTACCTTTTTAAAAAATATTAACATAATTGATGTTATAAATGCCCAAATAAATGTAATTTGAGACTTTTTATGACATAAACTAATTTTATAGGTTAATATGACATGTTATTGTTTATTTAAGTAACTTGGTTCGAACTTATCATTCTGTTATAAATTTCATAAAAATCATGTACCAAATAGTGTCAAAATTGACATAAATTAGTTTTTTAAAAAAATATTATATTATTAATTGTTATTTAATTCCTAAAAATCTATGGTTCGGCCAAATTACTTAGATAAGGATATATATATTAATTATAAACAACTTGGGGTTCTTTTGGCTTGATATAATAAGTTTATTAACCATATAGTGTAAGAAAAGAAAAAGACACGGTAAAAGTTAAATTATTTAACTTAGAGTTAAATCTAATTGATAAGGTTAAAATAATAACCTAAACTTGTCTAAATCCTATTGTATGAGATGATTTAGACCCATCCATACTCTATCTTAGAAATAAGACCATTTGGAACCATTATAAACCTAATTTGACCTTAATATAAAATAATATTTTGAGATTTTCCTAAGATGCCCTCTCCTCCCTTATAAAAGGGCACCTCCTACCTCTCCTCCTCACACCAATTTGAGCATTAAAGCTCGGCCAAACCCTGCCAAAATATCTTCTCCACTTCCCTAGTATCATCCTAGAGGTCCTGGTCTTCTTCAAAGACCATCCTTAGTTCTTTAAGTGGAGGTTAAGTGAAGGCGCGTTAAAAAGAGGTAATATCCATTACCGATCTTTTTCAATTTCTTTCTTCTTCAACTTCTTCTTCTTTAGTTGTTTCATGATAAAGTAATAACATAAGAATTTATTATATACTGATATGTTATTATAAATATGAAACAACTCTAATTAACCTTCTATCCATCCTACGGAAAAAGAAAATCATCGCGCGTGCGTACGTACGGAATACCGTCTCCACGCCGTGGTGTAATCTATTTTATGCCACCACCTTAATTGGATGGGTATAATGGTATAATAAGTAACTATATATGATTATTATAAAGTGATATTGATACTGAAATAGTATACATACACTCCAACACAATTCCATGACCATGGGAACGATATCATCGCTCGTGCGTACGTACGGACTACCGTCTCCATGACGCGATGAGATTCATTCTGAATGATTAACCATTCACGAATGATTAAAAAGTATATATAATAAGTACTAATGAAATATATGAAATAATAATGACACTGGATTTATGTATATTTATATGTATGTCATCTACTTAATTCCATTCAATTCAATAAGGAAACGAAAACAGCGTTCCTGCGTACGTACGGACTACCGTCTCCATGAACGGTGTATTTCTATCCATTTACTGATTTATTATATATATGTATATTATGAATATATATATATAAATCATGTTTTATATTATGTAATTAAGTAATCATATGATTAATTACAAGTCAAAACACAGATGACAAATGAAATAATTTTACCCAAAACGCTCTTTAACATGGAATTTACAAAAGAATGGGTAATATAAAGTCATAAGTGAACCATATATCATAACAATGAATATGATTCTGTAATAAGTCAATGACATTATTTAAATCATTATACAGGAGGTTCGGACACTTACGAAGCAAATCGGACTTAAGGTAAGGGAAATATCACAATCTCATTTTTACCCGAGATTGTTTATACTTTGGTATTTACTAGGGTGTATTTTATCATCCACTTCCATTTTTCTTCAATATGTAATATTATTTCAATCCAACTAGAATTTTTTGAATCAAATATTACCCTTCGGTTAGTTTTTAGTAAAGGATATTAAAGGAATCTTTTTCCGTTTTTCGTATGAGGTACTTTTTGACTTTTCCGACAAAAGTACGAGAAGAATGTTTTTTTAACTTATACGGAATGAATGGATTTTTAAAACATTGTTTACAAGAAGCTTCCTTTACAAGTTTTCAGGTTTATTTTTATTCAACTTCTTTTAGTTTAAAATTGTATGACATGTTAATAAAGAAAAATGTTTTTGAAGTAGAAAGGATATTTTCCTCAAGAATGGAGTTCAAGTGTTTTATCAAAATTATTTTCCATCTAAGATAATATAGGGTTCTGTTTCTATCCCTATTATTGCATTGATTTGATTATGTTGTGATGGAATTATTTTTATGAATTCATTATTCTTATATGAATTGTTTTATGATGTCATGTTGTTTAAGAATCCCATTTTTATTACATGGGTTATGCAATGATGTATGATTTATGATTTCGTGGCACACATAAGAATGGTATCATTATGAGATGGGTGGGACCTATATCTCCCTCCAATGCATTGGGTACAGATTTTATATGTCATGAGATAGACATGGCTGGAATGGTAGGTTATACCGGTTCAGTGAAACAGGACTGAAACGAGGGTGACTCAGTTCAGAAAGGGACTTTGTCCACTAAGATAGTCTTGGCAATGAGTCTTGACTAACAAGAAATGGTTCTCTATGATTATGTGTGTATTCCACAAAGTTTAATGTTTTATGTTATGATTATTGTGATTACATTTCACTGCCATGAGTTATCCCAGGTTATGAAATTATGATCTCTTTTACGGGTTAAGATTTCCAAAAGTTATGTGCGTATGTATATGATGTGATTGATATATCTTTTTTTTTTACCCTTACTGAGAATTTGAGCTCACCCTTTTATGTTTTTTCCCCAGGATATAAAGAACAGTTTTAGGTAAAAAAAAGGGAAGATCTTTATGGGAGATATTGAAGATCTTTCACCACGATTAGAAGATTACGTTCCGAGATTCCAAAGACACTAAACTATTACGATCCTTGTGTGTGTGTTTTTTGTTATGTACTAAGTATTCCGCAAAAGTAATGTAATGTTCATGTACGTCAAGCTTCGGGTCTCTACAGTTGGTATCCGAGGAAAGGTTTAGTCAACCTTTGGAAACTAGGATATGAGAACGTTAGTGAGATCCCTAGAGATATTTCTAAGGTATGTCTAGGGATGTCTCTAAGGATAATTATACGTATAGGATAAAGTCCTAGAACTACGGTAACGATCATAGAATTTAACCTAAGATGTTAGATATTGAGGATACTCCACCTTTATTATGTTGTTTTCCCTAGCATGATTTTTTCCTCTCACACTATTATCTTTTGGGTTTTAGAAAATGGATGGAAACAAGATGATTCACGATAATGGAGGATATGATGGACAATGGAATGATATTCTTCATAATGAAATGGGATTTGGAAGTCCAAATATCATTATTATGCCGAATCAGCAATCTCATAATATGATCAATAAAGTAAAATTTGGTAAGTTTCCTGACTCGGCTAATAAGAGAAAGACGGAGTTTCATGATGATCATAGAGGAAAGAAAGTTCAATTTCCCCTATGTAAATCATGTGGGAAGAGGCATCAAGGAGAATGTTTCAAAGGAACTGGAAGATGCTTTGGGTGTGGAAAAGAAGGACACAAAGCAAGTAAGTGCAAAGGAAAAGGTTCAGTTATCACCATGGATGAGGATGATGGTATTGCTGCGACATTAATAGTGGTTAAATATTTTAAATGTGGAATGTACGGGCATTATGAAAACCAATGCCCTAAGGGAAAATCTCATGAAGAGAATCAGTATGGTCGTATGGGAAGTATTTATGTTGATGATGATTAAGAGATTACAAATGATATGTGAGATGAAAGAATTATTGAAGCTCAGTCAATGGCTTAAGAATGTAGTGAAATGATGACATGTTTATCATGTGTAATGTTGTATAAGTAATCTCATGGTACTATGGAATAAAGAGACATCTAAGGATTGTAATACTATTGTCTTTCCTTGAGTTTTGAAAGTGTATGATTAATAGTACCAGTATCCAAGAAAGGTTATTCAGATATTTTTTGGAATGTAGATGATATGCGCATAATGAAGGGAGAAGACGATAATGGGATGTTTGATTATATTCATGAGCTCATGATTGATATAAGGACTAAGTGATATAATGGTTTGAGTATAAATAATTTTGAGGATTTTGGTTTGTGGAAAGTGTTAAATTTTAACTACATTCATGTTTTCACTAAGGTTCAATGGGTATTCAAGAGAAAACATGATTAAGGCCTTTGAATGTTTGGAATGTGACCAGTAAGACATATATTTTGATATATGGGGATCAACAACAGTATTAAATCTCTGGTAATCGTTTTCACTATATTATGACAGTGGACTGCAGTATTATGGATAAGACTAAAGATTGGAATGGATTATATTGGACATAAGTTAGTATTGTTTTAGGATATAAGTTTTTCGATATTATTGATGGGATGTTATAGTAATATAGTTTTAGAAAAAGGACAACCTGCAGGACGGGTGACATCCCATCGGGTCGGACAAGGCTGTGGGAATCGAACCCACAACCGAAGTGCGACTAGCCTTTATCGCCTACCACTAGCCTACAGGAAGTCCCTATTTAGTAGAAACTAGTTTTTTTATATTAAGCAGTATGATATATGAAGTATAACGTCCATTTTAGGAACCATATATGATTAATATCACTATAGAATGACTTATGTATATTTAATAACTTTTGCTAAACTTTTGAGACAGATGGAATGACCCGTCATTTTATCACATGATCTGCTAACACTTCACGAATAACAAATTCAACTTCATTTATTTAAGAGATGAAGTGGAAATTTTTCAAGGCACGAACAACAGTGAGATTGTACCAAAATAAATTAAGTATTTATTCTAATTCAAATTCTTCAACTTTAGGGAAACGATCTTGAAAACTAAAAATATTGTCCTAGTGCCCTTATATCTGATGAATCAGATGGTACCCTAGATCATCACAAATTTATGGATTTGTGATTGTGGGATTTTCCATAGCCATGTTCTCTACCACTCTCCATCAGAACATGATGGTTAGATTTCTCTTCCATATCCATATTTTCACCTATGTGGAAACCCATTGATTAGTTTATTTGGGTAATCGTTACGTTTCATACTTTCGTTTTTAAAGATTGGTTTTGGTATTCCTTTTTACGATGTGGGTTTCTATTAAAGAAACTTTCTAATAGTAAACCATTTATAACCCCAACTAATTTCGAGGGCGAAATTCATTTTAAGGGGGGTAGAATATAACAGCCCAATATTTTATGAAAAATATTCATTTTAATTTCACTAATGTCTTGTGTTGTACGCTACACCAAAAGGAGCTTGCAAAACACGCATCCTTGACTTGTCTTGTATTACACGCATTCGCGACCTTCCTCGATAGCGTTTGTAATACGCAATACAAAGTTTCACTAAACAACGATATGCTATTAAAATATTATTAAAACTAGGCGTTATGAATAGTAATGACCACCTTTTAAAATTTTAGAAATTTTATCACTCAAAATGGACTTCATTTTTGGATTCGTAGTATCGAATTTATCCTAAGGTGAAAATTCGGTACTTTTCAGATAACTTTCATATTCTGATGAATAGTGAAAATTACTAAATTTTAATTAAAAACAACTTTTTTAATCGAAATAATTAATAGTGATAAATTGTTAATATGAGTGGTTTTAAAGTATATTTAGAATATATTTTTACAATTTAATACAGTGTTGGTCATTGAATGTAATTCCACATTTACACCAGACATAAACAAGTGTTAATCTTTTGATAGTTATTATCTCTTAAAAACACGCTATTAGTTGTGACAGTGGAAATTAATTATAAAATTAATTAATGCAACTTATATGTTGGTAATTTTTTAAAATAGAAATCATTTTTGAATTCGGAATATCAATTATAGCTTAGGGTGAAATTTTGGCATTTTTCTGAAAAACTTCAATTTTTGATGAATAGTGAAACTACTAAGTGGTAGTTAAAAAAAATTAATTTTTTTCGTAAATCTTAATTTTACTGCTTCTGTGAATGGAATTTAAAAAATCCGAGAGACACGGTTGATGTCAGTAAGTAAAATGTGGTTCAATGAGATTAAAATAATTTTTGGTGAATAGTAACTTTTTACTTTTATTTACCACGATTAAAAGTAAATAGGGTAATTAAGTGTAAAAATGATATTATTATTACCCTAACACATGTCCTAATCCTATTGGACAAGTATATCTCGACCATAAACAACCTTAAGTTTAAACTATTATCATTTAGGCCCACTTGGATTAGATTAGGACATTTATTATTATTTAATTCAAAGAAGAGTTAAAAGAGTTAAAATCAATGTTTATTTACTAAAACATTTTTAATATAGGGTTATACATAATATAATTCCGACTATAAATATTCATTAGAAATCTAAAAAGATTTTCTACATAATGGTATTTTAGTTTTAATTTTTATACTTTATATAATTTAATTTATTTATGACACAACGATGATGAAGTAATTACCTTTTTAAGAAAATATTAAAATAAATGATGTTATAAATGCCCAAATAAATGTAATATGAGACTTTTTATGACTTAAACTAATTTTATAGGTTAATAGGACATGTTATTGTTGATTTACGTAACTTGTTTCGAACTTATCATTCTTTTAGAAATTTCATAAAAATCATGTACCAAATAGTGTCAAAATTGACATAAATTAGTTTTTAAAACAAATATTATATTATTAATTGTTATTTAATACCTAAAAATCTAAGGTTCGGCCAAATGACTTAGATAAGGATATATATATTAATAATAAAAAACTTTGGGTTCGTTTGGCTTGATATAGTAAGTTTATTAACCATATAGTGTAAGAAAACAAAAAGACACGGTAAAAGTTAAATTATTTAACTTAGAGTTAAATCTAATTGATAAGGTTAAAATAATAACCTAAACTTGTCTAAATCCTATTGGATGAGAGGCTTGCGACCCATCCCTACTCTATCTTCGATATAAGACTATTTGGAACCATTATAAACCTAATTTGACCTTAATATAAAATAATATTTTGAGATTTTCCTAAGATTCCCCTCTCCTCCCTTATAAAAGGGCACCTACTCCCTCCCATCCTCACACAAATTTGAGGATTCAAGCTCGGCCAAACCCTGCCAAAATCTCTTCTCCACTTCCCTAGTATCATCCTAGAGGTCCTGGTTTTATTAAAAGACCATCCTTAGTTCTTTAATTGGAGGTTATGTGAAGACGCGTCAAAAAGAGGTAATATCCATTGCCGATCTTTTTCAATTTCTTTCTTCTTCAAATTATTATTCTTTAGTTGTTTCATGATACAGTAATAACATCAGTATTTCTTATATACTGATATGTTATTATAAATATGAAACAACTCTAATTAACCTTCTATCCATCCTACGGAAAAAGGAAATCACCGCGCGTGCTTACGTACGGAATACCGTCTCCACGCCGTGGTGTAATCTATTTTCCGCCACCACCGTAATTGGATGGGTATAATGTTGTAATGAGTAACTATATATGATTATTATAAAGTTATATTGATACTTAAATAGTATAAATACACTTCAACACAATTCCACGACCATGGGAACGATATCATCGCTCGTGCGTACGTACAGACTACCGTCTCCACGACGCGATGAGATTCATTCTCAACGATTAACCATTCATGAATGATTATAAAGTATATATAATAAGTACTAATGAAATAATAATGATACTGGATTTATGTATATTTATATGTATGTCATCTACTTAATTCTATTCAATTCAATAAGGAAACGAAAACAGCGTTCATGCGTACCTACGGACTACAATTGTAACAGCCCAAGATTTTATAAAGAAATATTCTTTTTAATTTTATTAATGTCTTGTGTTGTACGCTACACCAAAAGGAGATTTCACAACACGCATCCTTGTCTTGCCTTGCATTACACGCAATCGCGACCTTCCTCGATAGCGTGTGTAATACGCAATACCGAGTTTCACTAAACAACGATGTGCTATTAAAATATTATTAAAACTAGCCGTTATGAATAGTAATAACAACTTTTTAAAATTCTGTAAATCTTATTTTTCAATATGAACTTCATTCTTGGATTCGGAGTTACGAATTTAGCCTAAGGTGAAATTTTGGTACTTTTCGGATAACTTTCATATTCTGATGAATAGTGAAAAATTACTAAATTATAATTAAAAACAACTTTTTTAATCGAAATAATTAATAGTGATAAATTATTAATTTGAGTGGTTTTAAAGTATATTTAGAATATATTTTTACAATTTAATACAATGTTGGTCATTGGTTGTAATTTCACATTTAAACCAGACATAATCAAGTGTCAATCTTTTGATATATATTGTTTCCTAAAAACACGCTATTTATTTTAACAGCGGGATTTAATTATAAAATTAATTAATGAAACTTCTATGTTATGAATTTGGTAAAATAGATTTCATTTTTGAATTCGGAATATGAAATATAGCTTAGGATGAAATTTTGGCATTGTTCTGAAAAACATCAATTTTTGATGAATAGTGAAACTACTAAGTGGTAGTTAAAAAAACTGAATTTTTCATAAAACTTAATTTTGCCGCTTCTGTGAATGGAATTTCGAAAATCCGAGAGACACGGTTAATATCAAGGACTAAAATGTGGTTCAATGAGATGAAAATAATTTTTTTTGGTGAATAGTAACTTTTTACTTTTTTACCGCGGTTAATAGTAAATAGGGTAACTAAGGGTAAATATGATATTACTATTACCCTAACACATGTCCTAATTCTATTGGACAAGTGTAATTCGACCAAAAACAAACTTAGGAATAAAATATGACCATTTAGGCCCACTTGGATTAGATTAGGACATTTATTATTAATTTATTTAAAGAAAGGTTAAAATAGTTAAAATCAAAGTTTAATAAGTAAATCATTTTTAATATGGGGTTATGCATAAGATAAATTCGATTGTAAATATTCATTAGAAAGATAAAAAGATTTCCTACATGATGGTATTTTATTTGTAATTTTTAGACATAATATATTTTAATTTATTTATGACACAACGATGATGCAGTAATTATCTTATTAATGAAATATTGACATAATTGATGTTATAAACACAAAAGTAAATGTAATTTGAAATTTTTTATGAATTCCACTAATTTTATAGGTTACTATGATATATTAATGTTGATTTAATCAACTTGGTTCGAACATTTAATTCTGTTATGATTTTCACAAAAATCATATATCAAATAGTGTCAAAATTGACACAAAATAGTTTTTAAATCAAATATTATATTATTAATTGTTATTGTATTCCTAAAAATCTAGGGTTCGGCCAAATGACTTAGATAAAAATATATATATTAATAATAAACAATTTGGGGTTCGTTTGGCATGTTATAGTAAGTTTATTAACCATATAGTGAAAGAAAACAAAAAGACATGGTAAAAGTTAAACTATTTAACTTAGAGTTAAATTTAATTGATAAGGTTAAAATAATATCCTAAACTTGTCTAAATTCTATTGGTTGATAGGCTTTCTACCCCTCCCCACCTTATCTTCGAAATAAGACCCTTTGGAACCATTATAAACCGATTTTGACTTTAATATAAAATAATATTTTGAGATATTCCTAAGGTGCCCCTCTCCTCCCTTATAAAAGGACACCTCCTCCCCCTCCTCCTCACACAAATTTGAGCACTCAAGATCATCCAACCCCTGCCATTTTCTCCTCTCCACTTCCCTAGCAACATCCTAGAGGTTCTGGTCTTCCTCAAAGACCAATTCTAGTGCCCTAAGAGGAGGTCTCAAAGAGGCACTTCAAAGAAGAGGTAATTACCGTTACCAATTCTTTCATCTTTATTTCTTCTTCCACTTCTTCTTCTTAGGTTGTTTCATTATAAAGTAATAACATCAGTATCACTCATATACTGATATGTTATTATAATTATGAAACAACCCTATTTCACCATCTATCCATCCTACGGAAAAAGAAATCACCGCGCGTGCGTACGTACGGAATACCGTCTCCACGCCGTGGTGTAATCTATTTTCCACCACCACCTTACATGGATGGGTATAATGGTGTAAAGAATAACTATACATAGTTATTACAACATCATATTGATTCTTATATATTGTATAATCCACTCCAATTCAATTCAATATTTATAGAAATGATATCATCGCTCGTGCGTACATACGGACTACCGTCTCCACGACGCGATGAGATTCATTCTCCATGTTAACCATTTAAAGAATGATTATAAAGTATATATAAGAAATAATAATGAAATATATGACATTATAAAGCTACTGGATTTATGTATATATATATATGTATGTCATCTACTTACTTCCATTTCAAGACAATAAGGAAAGTAAATCAGCGTTCATGCGTACGTACGGACTACCGTCTCCATGAACGGTGTTTTTCATCTATCTATTATATATATATATATACTGAATATATATGATATATAAATCATATTTTATATTCTACAGGTGTAAATCATGATATAAGTAATAGTGATGTCAAGAACAACAAGTCAAAACACCTAAGATAAATGAAACGATTTTACCCAAAACGCTTCTTTAACATGGAATTTACAAAAGAACGGGTAATATAATGTCATAAGTGAACCATATATGATATCATAACAATGAATATGATTCTGTAATAAGTCAATAACATGATTTAAATTATTATACAGGAGGTTCGGACACTTACAAAGCAAGTCGGACCTAAGGTAAGGGAAATATCGCAATCTCATTTTTATCCGAGATTGTTTTTACTTTGGCATTTACTGGGGTGTATTTTATCATCCACATCCATGTTCCCTAAATATATAATATTGTTTCCATCCACTTACAATAGTTTTAATCCAATTTTACCCTTCGGTGAGTTTTAGTAAAGAATATGAAAGGAATCTTTTGTCTCTTTTTTGTACGAGGTACTTTTTGACTTTTCTGACAAAAGTACGAGAAGAATGTATTCTTTTTAACTTATACGACATGAATGTATTTTTAAAAAATTGTTTACAAGAATCTTCCTTTACAAGTTTTCATGTTTATTTTTAATCAAATTCTTTTATTTTAAAGTTTTATAACATGTTAAGAAAGGAAAAATGTTTTTGAAGAAGAACGGATATTTTCCTCAAGAATGGAGTTCAAGGGTTTTATCAAAATTATTTTCCATCTAAGATAATAAAGGGTTCTGTTTTTATCCCTAATATTACATTGATTTGATCATGTTGTGATGGAATTATTTTTATGAATTCCTTTACCTTATATGATTTGTTTTATGATGTCATGATGTTTCAAGAATCCCATTTTTATTACATGGGTTATGCGATGATGTATGATTTATGATTATGTGGCACACATAAGAAAGGATTCATTATAAGATGGGTGGGACCTATATCTCCCTCCAATGCATTGGGTAAAGATTTTATATCTCATGAGATAGATATGGCTGAAATGGTAGGTTATACCGGTTCAGTGAAACAGGACTGAAACGAGGGTTACTCGATTCAGAAAGGGACTTTGTCCACTACGATAGTCTTGGCATTGAGTCTTGACTAACAAGAAATGATTTTCTATGATTATGTGTGTATGCCACAAAGTTTCATGTTTTAAGTTATGATTATTGGGATTACATTTCACTTCTATGATATATCCCATGTTATGATAATATGAGCTCTTTTGTAGGTTAAGATTTCCAAAAGCTATGTATATGATGTGATTGATTTTTCTTTTGTTTACCCTTACTGAGCATTTTAGCTCACCCTTTTATGTTTTCTTTTCCCCAGGATATAAAGAAAGGTTTTAGGTAGAAAAATGGATGACCATTATGGGATATATTGAAGAACTTTCACCACGATTAGAAGATTATGTTCTGAGTTTCCAAAGACACTAAACTATTACGATCCTTTAGTGTGTGTTTTTGTTATGTACTAAGTATTCCGCAAATGTAATGTAATGTCCATGTACGTCAAGCTTCGGGTCTCTACAGTTGGTATCAGAGGAAAGGTTTAGTCAACCTTTGGAAACTAGGATGCGAAAACGTTAGTGAGATTCCTAGAGATATTTCTAAGGTATGTCTAGGGATGTCCCTAAGGATAAGTATACGTATAGGATATATTCCTAGAACTATGGTAATGATATTAGATTAAACCTAAGAGGTTAGGTATTGAGGATACTTTCCCTTTACTATGTTGTTTTCTCTAGCATGATTTTTGATTCTCACAAAATTATTTTTGTGTTTTAGTTAATGGAGGGAACCAAAAGGAATTCAGTTAACATTGAATCCAATGGACAAATTGGTGACTATGAGCAACAAAATTGTGTAATGCCTAGAGATAAAGATGTTGAGATTATGCCGAATCAATCATCGCGATATATGATTAACAAGGTAAAATTTAGTGGTATGCCTAATTCTTCAAAGAAGAGGAAGATAGACTATTATGCATGTTCGTATGTTGAGGAGCATAAAGAAAGGAAGATTGAGATTTCTAAAGAAGGGAAGAAGAACCTTGAGGAATACCTCAAATGGAGGGACCGATGTTATCTGTGTGGAGAAAAGGGTCATAGAGTGACAGACTGTTATGGAGTTCAATGTCTTATTTGTGGAGAACATGGGCATTACCCAACTCAATGCCCTGACCTAAAAAATTACTTCTAAATCAAGGAAGGACTTATTCCAGGATAATCATTGATGTGGATGGACTGAATTCTTTTGGTATTCAAGAATAATGTTGTTGAGGTACTTTTATGGTGTATTGAAATATTTAAGTATTGGTCTATTGTGGTTTTCAATAATTTTAAGGTACCAATAACTATGAAAAGTGATTCAAATATTTTGGAAAGTAGATGATAAGTGCATAATGAAAGGATAAGAAGATAATGAGATGTTTGATTGTATTCATGAGCTCATGATTGATATAAGGACTAAGTGATATCATGGTTTGAGTATAAATAATTTTGAGGATTTTGGTATGTGTAAAGTGTTAACTTTTAACTGCATTCAAGTTTTCACTAAGGTTCAATGGGTATTCAAGAGTATACATGATTAAGGACTTTGAATGTTTGGAATGTGACCAACAAAACATATCTTATGATATATGGGGATCAACGATGATATTAAATCTCTGGTAATTGTTTTCACTATGTTATGAGAGTGGACTGCAGTATTATGGATAAGCCTAAAGATTTGAATGGATTGTGTTGGACGTAAGTTAGTATTGTTTAGGGATATAATTTTTTTTTCGATATTATTGATGGGATGTTATAGTAATATAGTTTTGGAAAAAGGACAACCTGCAGGACGGGCGACATCCCATCGCTTCGGACAAGGCTGTGGGAATCGAACCCACAACCGAAGTGCGACTGGCCTTTATCGCCTACCACTGACCTACAGGAAGTCCCTGTTTAGTAGAAAGTAGTTTTATTAAATTAAGCAGTATGATATATGAAGTATAAGTCCATTTTAGGAACCATATATGATTAATCTCACTATAGATCGACTTATGTATATAAGTTTTGCTAACCTTTTGTTTGAGACAGATGGAATGACCTGTCATTCTATCACATGATCTGCTAACACTTCACGAATAACAAATTCAACTTCATTTATTTAAGATATGAAGTGGAAATTGTTCAAAGCATGAACAACATTGAGATTGTACCAAAATAAAGTAAGTATTTATTCTAATTCAAAATTTCAACTTTAGGGGAAATGATCTTGAAAACCAAAAATGTTGTCCTAGTGATCTTATACCTGATGAATTAGATGGTACCTTATATCATCACAAATCTATGGATTTGTGATTACTGGCTTTTCCATAGCCATGTTCTCTACCACTCTCCATCAGAACATGATGGTTAGATTTCTCTTCCATATCCATATTTTCACCTATGTGGAAACCCAATGATTAGTTTATTTGGGTAACCGTTACGTTTCATACTTTTGTTTTTAATGATTGGTTTTGATATTACTTTTTACGATGTGGGTTTCTATTAAAGAAACTTTCGAATAGTAAACCATTTATAACCCCGACGAATTTCGAGGGCGAAATTCATTTTAAGGGGGGTAGAATGTAACAGCCCAAGATTTTATAAAGAAATATTCTTTTTAATTTTATTAATGTCTTGTGTTGTACGCTACACCAAAAGGAGCTTGCACAACACACATCCTTGTCTTTCCTTGCATTACACGCAATCGCGACCTTCCTCGATAGCGTGTGTAATACGCAATACCGAGTTTCACTAAACAACGATGTGCTATTAAAATATTATTAAAACTAGCCGTTATAAATAGTAATAACCACTTTTTAAAATTCTGTAAATCTTATTTTTCAAAATGAACTTCATTCTTGGATTCGGAGTATCGAATTTAGCCTAAGGTGAAATTTTGGTACTTTTCGGATAACTTTCATATTCTGATGAATAGTGAAAAATTACTAAATTATAATTAAAAACAACTTTTTTAATCGAATTAATTAATAGTGATAAATTATTAATTTGAGTGGTTTTAAAGTATATTTATAATATATTTTTACAATTTAATACAATGTTGGTCATTGGTTGTAATTTCACATTTAAACCAGACATAATCAAGTGTCAATCTTTTGATATATATTGTTTCCTAAAAACACGCTATTTATTTTAACAGCGGGATTTAATTATAAAATTAATTAATGCAACTTCTATGTTATGAATTTGGTAAAATAGATTTAATTTTTGAATTCGGAATATGAAATATAGCTTAGGATGAAATTTTGGCATTGTTCTGAAAAACATCAATTTTTGATGAATAGTGAAACTACTAAGTGGTAGTTAAAAAAACTGAATTTTTCATAAAACTTAATTTTGCCGCTTCTGTGAATGGAATTTCGAAAATCCGAGAGACACGGTTAATATCAAGGACTAAAATGTGGTTCAATGAGATGAAAATAATTTTTTTGGTGAATAGTAACTTTTTACTTTTTTACCGCGGTTAATAGTAAATAGGGTAACTAAGGGTAAATATGATATTACTATTACCCTAACACATGTCCTAATTCTATTGGACAAGTGAAATTCGACCAAAAACAAACTTAGGAATAAAATATGACCATTTAGGCCCACTTGGATTAGATTAGGACATTTATTATTAATTTATTTAAAGAAAGGTTAAAATAGTTAAAATCAAAGTTTAATAAGTAAATCATTTTTAATATGGGGTTATACATAAGATAAATTCGATTGTAAATATTAATTAGAAAGCTAAAAATATTTCCTACATGATGGTATTTTATTTGTAATTTTTAGACATAAAATAATTTAATTTATTTATGACACAACGATGATGCAGTAATTATCTTATTAATGAAATATTGACATAATTGATGTTATAAACACCAAAATAAATGTAATTTGAGATTTTTTATGAATTCCACTAATTTTCTAGGTTACTATGATATATTAATGTTGATTTAATCAACTTGGTTCGAACATTTAATTCTGTTATGACTTTCACAAAAATCATATATCAAATAGTGTCAAAATTGACACAAAATAGTTTTTAAATAAAATATTATATTATTAATTGTTATTGTATTCCTAAAAATCTAAGGTTCGGCCAAATGACTTAGATAAGGATATATATATTAATAATAAACAATTTGGGGTTCGTTTGGCATGTTATAGTAAGTTTATTAACCATATAGTGAAAGAAAACAAAAAGACATGGTAAAAGTTAAACTATTTAACTTAGAGTTAAATTTAATTGATAAGGTTAAAATAATATCCTAAACTTGTCTAAATTCTATTGGTTGATAGAATTTCGACCCCTACCCACCTTATCTTCGAAATAAGACCCTTTGGAACCATTATAAACCGATTTTGACTTTAATATAAAATAATATTTTGAGATATTCCTAAGGTGCCCCTCTCCTCCCTTATAAAAGGACACCTCCTCCCCCTCCTCCTCACACAAATTTGAGCACTCAAGCTCGGCCAACCCCTGCCATTTTCTCCTCTCCACTTCCCTAGCAACATCCTAGAGGTTCTGGTCTTCCTCAAAGACCAATTCTAGTGCCCTAAGAGGAGGTCTCAAAGAGGCACTTCAAAGAAGAGGTAATTACCGTTACCAATTCTTTCATCTTTATTTCTTCTTCCACTTCTTCTTCTTAGGTTGTTTCATTATAAAGTAATAACATCAGTATCACTCATATACTGATATTTTATTATAAGTATGAAACAACCCCATTTCACCATCTATCCATCCTACGGAAAAAGAAATCACCGCGCGTGCGTACGTACGGAATACCGTCTCCACGCCGTGGTGTAATCTATTTTCCACCACCACCTTACATGGATGGGTATAATGGTGTAAATAATAACTATACATAGTTATTACAAAATCATATTGATTCTGATATATTGTATAATCCACTCCAATTCAATTCAATATTTATATAAATGATATCATCGCTCGTGCGTACGTATGGACTACCGTCTCCACGACGCGATGAGATTCATTCTCCATGTTAACCATTTAAAGAATGATTATAAAGTATATATAAGAAATAATAATGAAATATATGACATTATAAAGCTACTGGATTTATGTATATATATATATGTATGTCATCTACTTACTTCCATTTCAAGACAATAAGGAAAGTAAAACAGCGTTCATGCGTACGTACGGACTACCGTCTCCATGAACGGTGTTTTTCATCTATCTATTATATATATATATACTGAATATATATGATATATAAATCATATTTTATATTCTGGAAGTAAGTAAATCATGATATAAGTAATAGTGATGTCATGAACAACAGGTCAAAACACCTAAGATAAATGAAACGATTTTACCCAAAACGCTTCTTTAACATGGAATTTACAAAAGAACGGGTAATATAATTTCATAAGTGAACCATATATGATATCATAACAATGAATATGATTCTGTAATAAGTCAATAACATGATTTAAATCATTATACAGGAGGTTCGGACACTTACAAAGCAAGTCGGACCTAAGGTAAGGGAAATATCGCAATCTCATTTTTATCCGAGATTGTTTTTTACTTTGGCATTTACTGGGGTGTATTTTATCATCCACATCCATGTTCCCTAAATATATAATATTGTTTCCATCCACTTACAATAGTTTAAATCCAATTTTACCCTTCGGTGAGTTTTAGTAAAGAATATGAAAGGAATCTTTTGCCGCTTTTTCGTACGAGGTACTTTTTGACTTTTCCGACAAAAGTACGAGAAGAATGTTTTCTTTTTAACTTATAGGACATGAATGTATTTTTAAAACATTGTTTACAAGAATCTTCCTTTACAAGTTTTCAAGTTTATTTTTAATCAACTTCTTTTATTTTAAAGTTGTATAACATGTTAATAAAGGAAAAATGTTTTTGAAGAAGAAAGGATATTTTCCTCAAGAATGGAGTTCAAGAGTTTTATCAAAATTATTTTCCATCTAAGATAATAAAGGGTTCTGTTTTTATCCCTAATATTACATTGATTTGATCATGTTGTGATGGAATTATTTTTATGAATTCCTTTACCTTATATGATTTGTTTTATGATGTCATGATGTTTCAAGAATCCCATTTTTATTACAAGGGTTATGCGATGATGTATTATTTATGATTATGTGGCACACATAAGAAAGTATTCATTATAAGATGGGTGGGACCTATATCTCCCTCCAATGCATTGGGTAAAGATTTTATATCTCATGAGATTGACATGGCTGAAATGGTAGGTTATACCGGTTCAGTGAAACAGGACTGAAACGAGGGTTACTCGATTCAGAAAGGGAATTTGTCCACTAAGATAGTCTTGGAATTGAGTCTTGACTAACAAGAAATGATTTTCTATGATTATGTGTGTATGCCACAAAGTTTCATGTTTTAAGTTATGATTATTGGGATTACATTTCACTTCTATGATATATCCCATGTTATGATATTATGAGCTCTTTTGCAGGTTAAGATTTCCAAAAGCTATGTATATGATGTGATTGATTTTTCTTTTGTTTACCCTTACTGAGCATTTGAGCTCACCCTTTTATGTTTTCTTTTCCCCAGGATATAAAGAAAGGTTTTAGGTAAAAAAAAGGATGACCTTTATGAGAGATATTGAAGAACTTTCACCACGATTAGAAGATTACGTTCCGAGTTTCCAAAGACACTAAACTATTACAATCCTTTAGTGTGTGTTTTTGTTATGTACTAAGTATTCCGCAAATGTAATGTAATGTCCATGTACGTCAAGCTTCGGGTCTCTACAACAATCTCCATGAACCGTGTATTTCTTTCCATTTACTGATTTATTAAATATATGTATATTCTGAATATATATATATATATATATATGTATCATGTTTTATATTCCGTAATTAAGTAATCATGATCTAAGTAATCATATGAATAATTAAAAGTCAAAACACGGATGACAAATGAAACAATTTTACCCAAAACGCTCTTTAACATGGAATTTACAAAAGAACAGGTAATATAAAGTCATAAGTGAACCATATATCATAACAATGAATATGATTCTGTAATAAGTCAATGACATTATTTAAATCATTATACAGGAGGTTCGGACACTTACGAAGCAAATCGGACCTAAGGTAAGGGAAATATCACAATCTCATTTTTACCCGAGATTGTTTATACTTTGGTATTTACTGGGGTGTATTTTATCATCCACATCCATGTTTCCTCAATATGTAATATTATTTCCATACACCTACAATTTTTTGAATCAAATGTTACCCTTCGGTGAGTTTTTAGTAAAGGATATGAAAGGAATCTTTTGCTGTTTTTCGTACGAGGTACTTTTTCACTTTTCCGAAAAAAGTACAATAAGAATGTTTTTTTAACTTATACGGAATGAATGGATTTTTAAAACATTATTTACCAGAAGATTCCTTTACAAGTTTTAAATATTATTTTTAATCAACTTATTTTAGTTTAAAATTGTATGACATGTTAATAAAGAAAAATGTTTTTGAAGTAGAAAGGATATTTTCCTCAAGAATGGAGTTCAAGTGTTTTATCAAAATTATTTTCCATCTAAGATAATATAGGGTTCTGTTTCTATCACTATTATTTCATTGATTTGATTATGTTGTGATGGAATTATTTTTATAAATTCCTTATTCTTATATGAATTGTTTTATGATGTCATGTTGTTTAAGAATCCCATTTTTATTACATGGGTTATGCAATGATGTATGATTTATGATTTCGTGGCACACATAAGAATGGTATCATTATGAGATGGGTGGGACCTATATCTCCCTCCAATGCATTTGGTAAAGATTTTATATCTCATGAGATAGACATGGATAGAATGGTAGGTTATACCGGTTCAGTGAAACAGGACTGAAACGAGGGTGACTCGGTTCAGAAAGGGACTTTGTTCACTAAGATAGTCTTGGCAATGAGTCTTGACTAACAAGAAATGATTCTCTATGAGTATGTGTGTATGCCAAAAAGTTTAATGTTTTAAGTTATGACTATTGTGATTACATTTCACTACCATGAGTTATCCCAGGTTATGAAATTATGATCTCTTTTATAGGTTAATATTTCTAAAAGTTATGTGCTTATGTATATGATGTGATTGATATTTCTTTTGTTTACCCTTACTGAGAATTTGAGCTCACCCTTTTATGTTTTTTCCCCAAGATATAATGAATGGTTTTAGGTAAAAAAAGGGAAGATCTTTATGGGAGATATTGAATATCTTTCACCACGATTAGAATATTACGTTCCGAGTTTCCAAAGACACTAAACTATTACGATCCTTCTGTGTGTGTTTTTTGTTATGTACTAAGTATTCCGCAAAAGTAATGTAATAATCATGTACGTCATGCTTCGGGTCTCTACAATATGTCAGTGATCTCACTAAATTTTCCTGTTATTCTTATAGGAAAACACATAAGAGAATCAAATAATCCAAACAACAATCACTTCTAACTTCATGAAGTTCAAAATATTACAATGAGGTGAAACATGTCTCCACAACTATGATAGGAGGAAAAAAACAAATCATGAGTGTCCATTTTCAGTCATGGGGTCTCAAGGTACACCCCATTATTAACCTGATGTAGATTCAAATGTAACCACATAGTTCACATCCACACCAAGATGACCTATTTTACGAACTCCAGAAGATACTTTCCTATACGGTTTACCCTGAGCACATGTGGGTAACAATGAAAATATAGGGATTACCATGTGTAAACAATGGTTCATATAATACCCTTTATCTATGAACCTCTAAATGTAACACAACATTCCCAAACAAAATAATTACAACACCAAATAGTGGAATCCTATCTACTTTGGGTGGAACTAACTCACCAGCTTGCTTTTTCATGTGTAAAAAAAACATCTTTTTGTGGGAAATGCCACTATTTATCAAACAAATGGAGATATGCCAAAAAATATCAACCAAGGGTTCTATCAATATCCTTCATCTCTCTGGTTAACCCTTGAAAAATAAGTAGAATGAAGAGAGTAACTCACCACAATGTTTAGAAAGGGCTTCAAATAAAAGTATAAAACAAAAATAGCACACTTCTTTTTAAAATATTATCTTATGGGTCAAAGGCCTCTATATATATAAATATTCCTCTCTAGAATCCTCTTGCTCCCACTACCTAACTTGGTTCACATGGGGGTGGTGGTGGAAACACCTCAAACTGCATGAAACTAACTACATCTCTCCCTACACCTCCTCCATCCATGCCATCTCAAGGAAATCTATGCACCAAATGTTTCCTCTATCATGAAAGCTTGTTGATAGGATACGTCTATATTGCATGACATGTTGTAAAATCTATTGCTAGAGTTACCCAAGAATCACAGGAGTACAAATTCATCCTTTATGACTAAATAAATTTCTATAATGGTGCCTCCACCACAAGATATCATTATTGATTCTATTAATGGGTATGCCTCTTGTACAATGATATTATCATAATCCATCTACCAACAAATGCAGAAACCTCTGCCTAGTGACCTCAATTATTAGCCCAATGATCATGTCCCTATGCCTGGAATATCTCAAATACTAGATCACTATATTTTACCCCCACATAAGTGGCGAAGAACAATATTAAAAAACCTCCAATGACGTCTCACTAGAGACCCAGTGGAAAGGTACAGAAATTATAGAATGGGTCTAGAACCATATCAAATGTGTAATGTGATAGTTCTGTGAACCTCACTGCGTAGTCCTCTATATTTATGAAACACTATCAAGGCTGTTGAATATCCTTGATTCACACTAACCTCAACATGGAAGGGTAAAACCCTTCAATGAAGAGTTTCTCGAACACTATCCATGTAAAGAACACCTTGTCATAGGAGTGTGTCACTATGTTAAACTACCTCCCAGTTGAACCATGCATAAGTATCTCTGATAAGACCACCATATGATGAAGAGGTGTCCTTATTATGTGTAAAATATCTTTGAATACCTCAAGCCAGTCATCAGCTACATGGGGGTCACACTCATCATGATGGAATAGAAGTCTCTACTAGTAGAACTCTTGCAGCATACTCACCATGTGCTTATTGTAGGCCTAAATTACTAGCATAATATGATGCTCAATGTTTGGTGGATCTATTGGTGAACCAATTAGAGATACATCCTTAGAAATAGTTCCTATAACATAAGAATCATCAAATGATGGATCGTCATTACAATCACATAGTGTACCCCAATCAAGATATAATCAGGGAGGCATCATAATATAGAATCATGATCTTTCATCGTCAAAGTGTATAATTGGGGAGATAACTAAAGAAGGAAAAAAAGGAAAAAACAAAAACCAATCTTATATGATGAATGTGCCATTACATCTCTGTAACTATATTCATAATGTACCAACTCAAAAACAATGTTATTAGAGTCTAGGTGAATGAATATGTCAGCTACAACACCAACACTAGAATTACTAGCAATAGAAATGTACTTGAAACACACTAACATTTACTATATTAAACCCAAACCACGATCATGACACTGTAGTCCCAAATTGAAAACCACCATTTATACCACTATGTGACAACCCGACCCTATGTGGCATAAGACACAACTCCCCATGCTTGCCTAAAATAGGATAGGGGATGAAAACTATAGCTATGTAGGAATATTATACAGATGGGAGTCCGTTTCCAAATGTTCCTATACACATTCACCAACAAAAAATGGGATGCTATTGTGTGGAGATATAAAATTCTTGAAAATAAAATTCATGCATTAAAATATTAAAACTAGAGTACAATAGAAGTAATAAATGTGTAAAAGGGAAAAGAATTCATCTACTAAAAGATAAAAAAATATATGACCTATTCAAATTTAGGGGATCCATGTCAAATGAAACTGCAAAATGATCCTCGAGCTAGTAAAGGTAAAAAAATCATTCGGTCTAACTCACTATTCACCACCTCCCTTGGGTCTTTTGTGGACGATGTTGAACGGCGTGAGGTCTTCCAATGTTACAAATTGTGTTGGAAAATCCCATGAATGTGTGATTATAAAAATTAATATAATGTTACCCAAAGCCCAAATGAAAAGGGAGTAATTAAAAGGAAACATACAACATAACCAAAACATAGGAAACCTAAATGTGATAGAAACATAATATCAAACCATCCTCTTCTATACAAGAATAGTCAGAAAAGTCCACAAGGGGTGGAAACCCATATGTGTGATAACACCACAAGGAATTCCATAAAATAACCAAGTGATTATCCTCTCATAAACCATGTCTCATGAGGTTCTAACTTCATAGCCAACAACATGATTCTTCTCGATGGTCTTGAGGTAACAAAAAACTAGGAGAATAGAATCCTTGAGATAATCCATTCTAGATGTAACCCATTTGAGAGATACACCCTCTCAGGAACAAATCACTTGTTTCTTATATAGTTCTAACACCAGTGGTCATGTGGTAACTATCCTAAACCTTTTTCAATGTTTATGGAATCCTAGGGGAGAGGCTCACCCCTCACCATTTCACATAGTTGAGGTATAAGTGCTCCTGAATATTCACCATGTGTGATTTAGGAAATTGAGGTTTTTGCATCATTCTTCCTTCTCAATTCATATATCCATATTTTTTCATTAATGGAACAATTGATGAGTTATGAAATTCCTAATATTATGTGTTAAATTAATTTATTATGTTATCTTATTCTATTTTGTTAAAAAAATGTATGAATGAATTTGCAAGTTGGTGGTTTTTTCATTAATCCTTATAAGAGACAAAATTTTATTTAATATTAGTGGCTTCATTCAAACTATATTATTCTTGAATGGGAAGTATTAAATCTATTAAAATATTTTACTTGAATATTCATTGGTATCACTAAGTGATTTAACAAAATAATGTTTTGGGATTTTCTTATAAAATTGAATGATTTTTAGAATGACCTTATTAGAATTTTATTTTAAGTGGATTATATTAAAATATAGAATAGTTTTTGAAAATAAGTTTTCCTATTAATGTTTTTCAAATAAGAAATGTTATCAAAAAATGTTTTTAAATTGAAATTGTAATTTTTGGGTTGATGTGTGGTCAGGATGATGAATAGGGAGGAAGTTTATACATTAAAAGTAATTGTATGTATTATGAGAAATATGTCCAACCATAAATTATAACACCATTATTGGGTATATATTTTCATGTATGTGAATTAGTGTCTATGTGTGTGTGTGTGAACATAGAAAATTTTATACAAAATATAAAATTATATTTATATGATTTCATTTTGATTTTCCAATATATAAATTTGTTCCATTATTTCATAACAACTTTTAATTTTTTTATATTTATTTTCCAAACTATATTTGTCCTAGTTCCGTTAGTTGGAACATATTTCAGTATATCATATTGACATTATTCTCATTCACTTAATTATAACATTGGAGTGTTTTTATGTGTCATATATTTATAAATAATAAACATAATTATATCACAATATTCAAGTGATTATTCTTTATACCTTGTTCTTTACGGGTGGTTAAGGAACATGAATCTTGTCCATATGATTTGTAATATGGGTTCATTCTAGGATTGGGAATTATTATCTTTCGGATTATTATCACCTATTTTGGATTTTAATCAGACAGTATTGTAATCGTAATATGCTTTTGGTGTTTAATTAATTATTTATTCATCATAAATTGGATTTGAAATTAAGTTATTTATTTTGATGTAATTTTTTAAACATATAAAATCATACCAAAACAGTTTCTTAAGACTAGAGGATTATCTTCAAACCATTCATTTCATGGGGATGTCGCATAAAGCTAGTAGAACCTCCAACTCTTCCCAAGATAATGGTTTAGGTTTGGGATGTTTATATATATATATATATATTAACTTAATCATTAATAATATATATGAATGTTTAAGATGGAAATAAATTTATAACAGATAACGATTTGGTATTCGGCAGTAGACATGAATGCTAGTTTAATTTCCAATTTGATGGAATTGGGGATGGATTTCTGTAATAAAATTTATATAATTATTTCATACAATATGGAATATATTCTGTTTATTATATTTTAATGGTGATATCTTAATTTAAGGTGGTGTAAGGAGAAATTAAAAAGAATGCTCACCTAGTATTGATACTTCATTTCTAGACAAGCACTGTATGTTTACATCAAAATCTATCCTATGATGGGTTTTTAATCAGACCCAGAACTCTAGGAAATAGGGTTGGATGTAGGAAATATATGTGTTTATGTTTTAGATAATTCCAATGTTTTTGGATGTGTGATGAAATGAGGAGAGTATTTTATATTTTATAAGTGAGGGTAGGGAAACATCTGGAATTTATTATATTATTTAAGTAATTTAATTTAATTTTCACATTAAAATGTATTCAAAATATTGTAAAAAATTTTATTCTTGTCCTCTTCCAAAAATATAATTGATATTTAAATAATTAAAGTTGTTTTTTTTCTTCTTCTTTATTTTAATTTTTTAAAATAGAGAAACTAAAAAAATAACATAACACCACGTGGGAAAATATGCGAGACATGGTTGGATGTCGATGAACTATAGTAATCCAATGTTCATATATAAATTGTTAGGTTCAATATTTAAATCTTATCATATTATTATAAACCATAATTACCTAATTTACCCATATAGAGGTGATGATTATTTACTACGGTTGGTATTCATAATGACATAAAATAAAAGGGGTATATTTGAAAAAATATACATTCTGATTATAAATTAAGAATTTATTTCTCCAGATTAAATTTATATAAGTGGTTGATTTAAATTTAATATTTGGATCATAAGTGACTTATAAGAAAGGTTTTTTCAAAAAAAAAATTAAATGTAATTTTTTTTACTATATCA
This sequence comes from Viscum album, assembly GCA_963277665.1. NCBI lineage: Eukaryota > Viridiplantae > Streptophyta > Magnoliopsida > Santalales > Viscaceae > Viscum > Viscum album. Next base: position 1,511,884,307 of record OY728143.1, on the reverse strand, counting down.
TGGTATATAAATCATTCCCAAGTCCATAATTAAATTTATTATAAAAAAAGAACTAATGGAATATTAATTATTATTTAAAATATAATTTTATATTTTAAAAACATGGAATGGAAATATAGTTTGATAATATTTTAATTATTCACTATTCATTGTTAAAGAAATCATTTTTGAAAAATATCAAATTTTCACATTAACATAACTTTGATATGATGACTTATAAAATAATATCCTCTTATAAAATATTTTATTAATGTTAGATTATTTAATATTAATATTTTATAAAGAAAATAAATTAATTCTATTTTTTTATGAATACATATTGTTGTAAAATAAAATTACATTACTAAAAATCGTGAAATTATTAAATAAGAATATATGAATTAATTATTATTTTTTAGGAGGTTCATACACATTTAATAAATTTTATAATACTATTAATCCAAGAAATTTTAGATTTTGAGTTCTAATGGTCTCATTTAATGTATAATATTTTTATAGTATATCTCAAATATTATAAATCAATGTGTTGTTTGATAATGAATATTTTTTTTATTGTATTATTTTCTAAACACGAGGTGTTACACACACAACAAAAACTACACCCAAAATAAAATAATAAATTATATTAAGAAAAAAATACTAATAATATTTTACAATCTGTAATATGGTAAACCATTAAAAGTTATTACATTTTATTGTAAATAATTATTTTTTATAATTGTTAAAAATAAATAATACAATAATTGTTTTTTTCATTATACTATATTTTTTAATTTTTAAATAAATATTTAATATTTTTATAATTTAATATTTAGAAATTTAAATTAATTTTTTTATTTTCACAAAATAAAAATTATATTTGAAATTTTTTTTCTAATTTTTATATTACAATATATTTATTGATAAATTGTAAAAAACATTTTATCTAATATAATTCATTTTATATATAATTGAAGTTTTTTTGAAAAAACTAATATAAAAAATTTATATTATTAATGATTTATAAACCATATAGAATTACTATTATCATTTAACAAAACTGATGAATAGAATCATTGAAAGTCATGTAATCATTTTTAAAAACTATTTTTTTCTGATAAATTTTTTAAATATAAATATGGTTAAATTTATTTTATGATTGAATTTTAAGTCAAATAAATCCTAATTAGACAGTTATAATCATCCTAAGTCTCATTAGTATAAATATAATTGATTATTTTCTATAAAAAGATAAATTTAAAACTAAAAATATTCTTTTCAAAAAAAATGTTTTTACACATTACATATGCTTACAAAAAGATTAATTTACCCATGTAGAAGTATTGAAATTCAGAAATTTATTAGAATATTTGAGTTGATAATGAAAATATTATTAAATATGGTCAAATTAATATTTTTTTTGAAATTTATAAATTTATAATTACTATTATTTACCATCATAATTGAGAAATAATTATTTTAAGAATATTTATTAATTATAATAAAGGAATTTATATGAAATAAATTAAATTGAAATAATTGAAATACTAAATATAAAAATCTATTTGAACATGTAAATTAATATATTAACAATAATTCAAATTTTATTCAAATAATAATAATTACCTTTTGAAGATAAATAGATAATAGTAGTAAATGTAGAAAAGGGAATTTTCACTAAAAATTTACTTTTATGTACATTTCATTTATTGTATTAAAAAATAATGTTTCAATTTTTATAATGTTTGTTAGAAAAAATAATCTCCATTTTTAAATTTAACAAATCAATTTGAAATTACTTATAATTTTTTAT